>OX592707.1:10000000-11465723 GCA_951361185.1 Ochropacha duplaris | reverse complement strand
GGCTACAAACGCCATTTAAAAAAAAAAAAAAAAAAAAAAACCTAACCTAACCTAACCCATCGATAACTTAGGTTAAAAGTGACTTAGAACCTTCAAATTTTTTGCTATTATTATAGATTCCGCGCCCCCTCGTGACTTCCACGTTGTAATTCAGTGTTGCCTTAAATTAGATTTTCAAATTTTCAATATTACAGTAAATTCATTTAAATAATATTAAATAATACACTTTTTTGCAAATTTTTCATCAAAATTGTATACAGGACCCCAGTGTTTCGTGACGAATTAGTGCCTCCTGGCTACACGCGTCGATTGATACCATCCGCACCGTTCTCCGACCGCTGAACCTGAAATAAATACAAATAATTAGTATAAAATTAACGTAAAATCACTAAAAACTAATAAATTTTCCGAATTTTCCTCTAAAGTCCTACAGTTTTTCACGCAAACGAGTTTCTCTCGACGAGACGCTTCGTTTGGTACCACCCACGGCGCTCTACGAGCATTTTTCGCCACCCGCCCACCCGTTTTTGCTTTACCATTAAGACTCTGGTCAATAGGTGAAAATATTACTTGTGTTTTGAGACTTAAAACTAATTTTTTAATATAGTTTTATTGTTACAAAGTAAATAAATAAAGTATAGATAAATATCAAACGTCAAATTCAAAAGATATATACATAATTGCTTACAAAAACTTGTAATTTAATATAAATTTAACTTTAACTATTTTTATCGGCATTAATCGTTTCTCTTAGCACATCCTTCAACCCTTAGGACTTCTCACATTTGAGAACATATATGAAACTGTAAAATGGATAATCCCGAACCGCCGAATACTTCGGAAAATAGAGCTAAAGATCCGGGAAATTTAGACTTCTCTGCTAAAATCTTCAATTTTACTGCGGCCATCATAGAGGCTGTTAACGAAGGGAAAAGCGTCACCACTAAGAATAAAAAAGCCATCCTTGAAGCCGCTGAAGGTATTCGTAAAGTCCTACTTACCGAGACACCCATCGCCCCCGCATCCTTAACAACACCTGGGATAGAACTACAAACTCTAAAGCAAGAGATTCTCGCCGGTGTCAACGACCAAATAAATAAATTAACTACTGAACTCACCAAACAAAAAGCCTCATACGCAGCCGTAGTTCAGGCAACTCCCCCCCCTAAACCTCAACCACAAAAACCTGCAATTATCATCACTCCAACTGACTCTTCCGAAGTGGATCAAACCATTAATACGTGGAAGAAACAGATCACCTTCAAGGATCGTAAATTTGCCCCGAGCAAAGTCAAACCAGTATCAAAGGGCCGTATCCTTGTGGAGTTTGACAACGACCTACAGTGCCGAGAAATAATCAGTGCTGTCAATAACACCAAAGAGTTGCAGGCCGAAGGTGTCAAGAGACGTCCACCACTGGTGATATTGAAAGGAATATCGAAACGTATAGAAAAGGCAGAGCTAATAAAGATAATAAGCTATCAAAACACCATACCCTCTGAAGCATTGAGACTGTGTTTTCTCACATCCAACCGGAACGAGGCCCTATATAACGCCGTACTTGAAGTGCGCCCGGAACAGTACGCTCACTTCCTGGCCTTAGAAAGAGTGGCAGTGGATCACCAACGAGTCCACACCGAAGCATTCTCGCGCTTCGTCCAGTGCCGCAAGTGCCTACAATTCGGCCATACGGGTAACAAGTGCACCGCCACTGTTCATCCCTGCGTCCTCTGCGCCTCTGAAGACCACCAACCCGACACCTGCCCCAATAAACACAACCCTGAAAAATACAGCTGTTTCAACTGCATCAAGTACGGCAATAGTAATAAAACCGAGACCAACTCTGACACCAAGCATCCGGCCAACAGCATAAAACTCTGCCCTCGCCTTCAGTCAGCCAAAAAGTGGATAGAAGATTCGACGGACTACGGACTCTACTAAGAATGAATACCGATAACAACTCACTGACTGTACTACAATGCAACCTGGGACGTGGATACACAGCAACCAAGGAAATGACACAATACGTAATCGAGCAAAATATTGACTTAATTTGTATTACCGAACCTTACACCGGGAAATCCAAGGTGCTTAACAAAATCGTTGGCTATGACATCTACCAATTTCCTGGAAGCGAAACCACCAAGGCATGCATAGCTGTAAAATCTGGACTAGCTGCTACACTTGGAATAGTAAAATATTCAACACCAAATCTGTGTATCGTACAACTCCCACATAAAGACACCAACATTTACATCTGCAGCATATATGTAGAGCCAGACATGGACTTACATGGAACCATAAGTTCCTTGGAAGTGTTCCTAAGAAATACACCTAACTTTAAACACCTCATATGTGGGGATCTTAACGGCTGGCATGAGTTGTGGGGATCTAACTGTGCAAATAAAAGAGGGAAAGACATTATGCACCTAATCACAACAAATGATCTTGACATATGCAATACGGGAAATGATCCAACATTTGAAACTGTCACACATGGAGTATCCAGAACATCAATTATCGACTTAACACTTACTTCTAACAATTTATGTAATTATATTAAAGACTGGCACGTAAATTATGATCCAATACCTACCTCTGACCATAACGCCATAAGCTTCTATCTCGATTTGAAGAAAAATACTTTAAACAAGAAAAACAGTACTACAACCTTCCGCTATAATACACAAAACGTTAATTGGGATGAAGTTAATATAGCTATCCAACAAGAAATCACTATAGAAAAACTAGAACAAGTAAACCCGGAAGAGCTAAATAAAAATGAAATAGACACATATATAGGTAATATAGTAGTATCCATAACAAATGCCTGTAACAAAACTATCAAAAAAAGGACACAAAGACAGAAAATACCTTGGTGGAGCAGCGAACTCGAGAACCTAAAACAAAAAGTCATATATCTACACCACCGACTTCGCGACTTGAAAAGAGGTAAAAAAGACCTAACCAACATCCTCAAAGAAAAACAAGAAGCTCGAGAAGAATATGCCACTGCTATTAAAAAAGCGTCTACAGAAAATTTCCGTGAATTCTGCACGAAGCAGGGAAAAGAAGATGTTTGGTCATTAACAAATAGACTCCTCAAAAACACTCCACAACCAGAACCACCTTCAACTTTACATACAGGAAATAACCAATACACAAACAATAGTACCGAATCAGCCCAAGCACTTGTCGACAAGTTTTTCCCTGATGACACCGACGACGACTACCAACAGAAAACCATAAGAAAAATAATAGACACAACTCCTAACACCGAAAACGATGCAGAATTCACACAGAGAGAGGTGCTGGAGGCAATCGATGAGATGAATCCTAAGAAAGCCCCGGGGTTGGATCACTTCACCTCAGATATTTGCCGTAATTTTATACATTGTTACCCCTCCCTTTTTACAAAACTCTTAAATAGATGCCTCAACATCTCGCATTTTCCCACCCAATGGAAGACAGCATTCATAAAAACGATCCCTAAACCTAATAAAATAGACTATAAAGATATTAACTCCTACCGTCCCATTGGATTAATTAATGTTTTCGGGAAACTGCTGGAAAAATTAATATCCAAACGTCTAACATACCATATGAACGCCACAGGTCTCTCCAACAACAAACAATTTGGTTTCAAGCAGCAAACGTCGACTACAGACGCTCTACACATGGCTATAGACAGGATGGAAAAAGCTAAACGTAACAAAAAACTAGTGATAGCCACATCTCTCGACATCAAAGGGGCATTTGACCACGCGTGGTGGCCGGCGTTAATAAAAAGTCTACACCATATTAAATGCCCTGCAAATCTATACAAGCTAATCAAAAGTTACATTACAGACAGAAAAGTTATCCTCAGCTACTCAGACGCCACGATTACCAAAAAACTATCACGCGGATGTATCCAAGGATCGGTTTTAGGACCGATCTTTTGGAACATTATCATGGATAACTTGCTGGACACACCTTTAACCAAAGACTGCCACATACAAGCATACGCCGACGACGTACTTCTAATAACCACCGGAAAAACTGCACAACAACTAGAAATAACAACAAATAGCGCCCTTAAAACAATATCTGAATGGGGAAAAAGGAATAAACTTACCTTCAGCCCGGACAAAACCCACATGATTACGAACACTCCTAAAGCTAAAAATGCAAACATCAAAATAGATCAAAATAACATAGAATTCAGCGACGAAATCAAACTGCTGGGAGTGATAGTAGACAAAAATCTAAAATTTATTAAGCATGCAGAGTATACTATAAAAAAGGCTCAAAGAATTTACCTGAAAATTTGCCAATTTGTGCGTCCTACATGGGGAGTACAATCTGAAAATGTTACCACAATTTATGAACATGTAATAGAACCTACAATCACATATGCCGCCGAGATATGGGGTAAAGCAACAAAGTATGAAAAAGTAAAACATGCTCTGCGAAAACTTCAAAGAGGGTTTGCGATTAAAATAATTCGAGGATTCCGCACAATCTCCACAACGGCAGCAATAGCATTGGCTGACCTGACCCCTCTGGACTTAAAGGTTGTAGAAACAGCTGAAATACAAAGTACAAAGCGACAGGGAACTTCAAAATACTTACCACAAAACATCAAATTGGAAGGACCCGTCCATCATTCTCAGCTTCCCCACCCGAGCCAGAGAACTAAAATGCAAATTGTATTGGAAACAGATGACACCAGTAAACTCATTGAAGCACCGGACAAAATAAAAATATTTACTGATGGAAGCAAGCATGACGGACGGGTGGGGGCCGCCGCAGTGGTTTGCCATCCCTGTGGTGAAAAAGTGACCCTTCGAATGAGACTGCACGAAAGCTGCTCCGTGTTTCAGGCTGAATGTGTTGCAATAAAGAAAGCCATCACACACTGTATCTCGAACAAAATCAACAACGCAATAATTTTTACAGACTCTATGTCAGCGCTCAAAGAAATCGAGAACACCAATAGCCTGAATCACGTAGTTCACGAAATCCAACAACAAATCAGAACAATAGAAAACAATAATAATGGACAAATAAAACTAGCATGGGTTAAGGCGCACTGCGGAGTCACCGGAAATGAAGAGGCTGATCAGGCAGCAAAGAGTGCTGCAAACCTGGAGGAAGTACCTGAGTACAGCAAATTCCCTATAAGCCATTTTATATATAATAGAAAACAGGAAACTGACACCGAAAGCAATAATGTATATATTAAATCAATCACAGGAGAACAACAAAAGCTGTGGCTACCTGATATACACTCAATAAGAGAAGCTAGGAAACACATAAAACTATCCTTCCAGATAACACAAATTCTCACTGGACACGGGTACCACAAGCAGTACTTGCATAAATTCAAAATTGTCGAAAATGATCTGTGTCCATGTGACAACGCAAGCACCCAAACTATACAACATCTCCTAAAAACTTGCCCTAAATACACCATAGACAGACAAAACCACGAAGCTACCTGTAACCACTTCAGAATCAACCCCTACAATTTAAAAGAAATAAACACAAAGGAAACAACAACAGAATCATTCATAAAATTCACAAATAAAATAATAAATACTCTGAAAATGTTCAATGGCACATAACTAAAAAACCAAAATATCGATCCTTAAATATAAATAAACCCTCAACACATAATAAAACAAACTATATCAGTATATCAATATAAAAGCCACCATTTAAAAATTCGAAACATGGACCCAGCCGCCCGTATCCCAAGCGGGGACTGGTAATCCGGTAAACATACCTATAAAAAAAAAAAAAAAAAACCTAACCTAACCTAACCTAACCTAACCTAACCTAACCTAACCGGAGGTCATCCGAGTAATATATGTGGCGACCATAGAGCCCATTATTCTGTATGCCGCAAGCGTATGGGCCCCAGCCGCCAAAAAACTAGGGGTGATTAAGCAGCTAGGAACGGTACAACGCGGTATAGCACTAAGAATGTGCAAGGCCTACCGCACGGTCTCCCTGAACTCGGCACTGGCGCTGGCTGGGATACTCCCTCTCGATCTACGAGTCGGAGAGGCAGCCTCGCTATATGAGGCTAGGAGAGGGGTACCCCAGCCAGATCTAGGGGACAGGGAGGTCGAGCGGATGGCCCCAGCGATCGAGGCCCCACATCCTGCAGAATGCCCAAAAATAGAGCTCGTAAGCCTGGTGGACCAGGAACAACTCAGTTTGCACAGCAACTATGACATACGCATCTTCACCGACGGGAGCAAGATTGAGGGCGGGGTTGGCGCTGCGCTATCCATATGGAATAGCGAGCGCGAAACCAGGGCCCTCAAGCTTGCTCTTCCAGGTTACTGCACGGTCTACCAGGCAGAGCTGTTGGCGTTAAGCAGGGCAACGAGGGAGATAGAGAAGCACAGAGCGCGGACATTCGGTGTCTACAGCGACTCCATGGCGGCCCTCCTAACTATAAAGAACCACAGCTGCCTCCATCCCCTCGCAGTCGAGGCAAGGAAGAATTTAAAATCAGTATCTCTCCAAAGCAAGATAGTAGACCTGTTTTGGATTAAAGCCCACGCAGGGTTGGAGGGAAACGAAAGAGCTGATGAACTAGCAAAGGAGGCTGCCATGAGGTCGAAGAAGAAACCTGACTACGACAAGTGCCCGGTGTCACACGTCAGGCGTAACATTCGCATTGCAACGCTTGACGAGTGGAACCGGAGATATGTAGCAGGTGAGACCGCCTCTGTGACAAAAATGTTCTTCCCGGACGCGATTGCGGCATACAAAATAATAAGGAAAATAGAGATAACATACATACGGACGCAAATTTTGACGGGGCACGGTGGGTTCTCGGAATACTTGAATCGTTTCAAGTGTAAAGGGAGCCCATCGTGTTCCTGTGACCCCGCGAAAAGCGAAACGGTACCACATATATTGCTCGAGTGCCCAGCATTCGGAAAAGAAAGGTTCGAGGTCGAACAAGCCCTGGACATGAAACTAGAGTCTAATAACATAGCAGATATAATGAAAGGTAAAAATAGAGACCAATTTCTAAGTTACTGTCAAACAATTGCAGAGAGGGTAGTAAAGAGAAACAAAATCGCTTAAAAAATATGTTATCATAATATTATGTAAAATATTAGCGAATAGCATATAACATAATGTGACAATATGTATTAGAAAGCAGAAAATGAAAATTGGAAACTATTGATGTTGATTAATCTGGTAATGAATAAAAGTGTATACTATAATATCAGAACATTATTGTTCGACCCGTGTAAAAGCTGAATAAAAAGATGTAAATTGCTATATAGAATAAGATGTGCTTAAAAATGTAAAACTAGAATAAACATATACTTAAGAGATCATGAAACTTGAAATGTAAAACTAAGATAAAAACTGTAAAATTAACAAAGTAGATAAATAACTAGAATAAGAAAACCCCTGTCTTAATATTAATCCCTAGAAAATAAACGAAAGATGTAATTTGATAAGTGTTATAAAATGTAAACGCAGAAATAAATACTGTTAGGCTATAAGAAAAGTGTTAAAATTAGTAAAAATGTAAAAACCATAAAATAGAGAATAAGCTGTTGTAAAATGAATAAATAATCCCTCACAAAACCCTTTCCCATTCCCACAAATCCACTATCCCAAAGATGTAAAACTTACTGCCACTAGAAATAAGAAATAGAAAAATAAAGTCTCTAATTAAGTTAGAGGATTAGCTCGCGGGCCGGGACGCATTGTCGCTCCCGGACAGGAAAAAAAAAAAAAAAAAAAAAAAAAAAAAAAAAAAAAAAAAAAACCTAACCTAACCTAACCTAACCTAACCTAACCTAACCTAACTAACTAACTAACTAACTAACTAACTAACTAACTAACTAACTAACTAACTAACTAACTAACTAACTAACTAACTAACTAACTAACTAACTAACTAACTAACTAACTAACTAACTAACTAACTAACTAACTAACTAACTAACTAACTAACTAACTAACTAACTAACTAACTAACTAACTAACTAACTAACTAACTAACTAACTAACTAACTAACTAACTAACTAACTAACTAACTAACTAACTAACTAACTAACTAACTAACTAACTAACTAACTAACTAACTAACTAACTAACTAACTAACTAACTAACTAACTAACTAACTAACTAACTAACTAACTAACTAACTAACTAACTAACTAACTAACTAACTAACTAACTAACTAACTAACTAACTAACTAACTAACTAACTAACTAACTAACTAACTAACTAACTAACTAACTAACTAACTAACTAACTAACTAACTAACTAACTAACTAACTAACTAACTAACTAACTAACTAACTAACTAACTAACTAACTAACTAACTAACTAACTAACTAACTAACTAACTAACTAACTAACTAACTAACTAACTAACTAACTAACTAACTAACTAACTAACTAACTAACTAACTAACTAACTAACTAACTAACTAACTAACTAACTAACTAACTAACTAACTAACTAACTAACTAACTAACTAACTAACTAACTAACTAACTAACTAACTAACTAACTAACTAACTAACTAACTAACTAACTAACTAACTAACTAACTAACTAACTAACTAACTAACTAACTAACTAACTAACTAACTAACTAACTAACTAACTAACTAACTAACTAACTAACTAACTAACTAACTAACTAACTAACTAACTAACTAACTAACTAACTAACTAACTAACTAACTAACTAACTAACTAACTAACTAACTAACTAACTAACTAACTAACTAACTAACTAACTAACTAACTAACTAACTAACTAACTAACTAACTAACTAACTAACTAACTAACTAACTAACTAACTAACTAACTAACTAACTAACTAACTAACTAACTATCGTTGCCACAAATGATAACTGCCTTATACCATAGAAACAGTTATCCAATGGCTATAAAAATTTATAATATAATAAGCTTCCAGAGGACCTAAAAAAAAAAAAAAAAAAAAAAAAAAAAAAAAAAAAAAAAAAAACCCTTAAGGGTCGTATGTAAGCCAAATCGAATTTCAAATCCAGCATTCATTTGTTGTTTTTGGACATGTGTTGCAGTCACGCACACATCATCGATGCATTGCGCTAGTTTAGTAACGCACTGTATAGCGTGGTACCAAACATTTAACGCAATAAAAGTAATATTATTCCAAGAAAATTATATTTAGCTTTCTATTTATTTACATAAAATTTACTAAGATTATGATAAATTAAAAAAAATATATATACATATATATGGCGATTTTATATTTACTACCTAATACTTTTAATTATAAAATGTACATACTTACCTATTAAAATATGAAGACATAGGTTTATAAATTATACTTAATTTGTTTTTAACAGTTTTACACAAAATAACATGGCTCTTAACTTATAGGGTCTTACTTATATGTACCTACTACATATTTACTGGCGAAACTGAATAAATTGATTTCATCTACTAAGAATGGCTCAAGCTGCCACTTACCTATTAAAATATGAAGACATAGGTTTATAAATTATACTTAATTTGTTTTTAACAGTTTTACACAAAATAACATGGCTCTTAACTTATAGGGTCTTACTTATATGTACCTACTACATATTTACTGGCGAAACTGAATAAATTGATTTCATCTACTAAGAATGGCTCAAGCTGCCAGCAATCTAATATAGCGCTTTTGGGCAGCAGTCAAAACAGTTGGTTGACCACTGCGGGGTACCCATCCCGCGGTACCTCTGCAACGTGGCCATGACACAGTATTGGGATATAGAAACTCTGCGTGCTATTTCTCTCGTGGTGTATCTTTCTTCCCTCAAAGTTATTATTCTTGCTCGTAAAACTTCTGATAATCCTCTTGTAAATGCCAAGGCATTTTTTCGATCACAACTTTCTGCGAAAAAGTACTTTATGTCCGTTAAAATTTACTAAATCAGGTTTCTGAATGAGCGTAAGCTAGGACTGAAAGCCTTTTTATATGGAAAAACAATTCAACATTTTTAAATAAAGAATCTAAAAAGAAGAATAAATCATAATATAATTGACACCTATTTTTGCATAAAAATTAATCGTAAATATTTTATTTTTGAAAAATAAATATGAGATTTTTTATCTGTGATTTACAACCGAAACACGGGCGGCCATGATTGTTTAAAATTGGACGTCACATAACCCAGCAAAACGTCGTGTCTTTTTCGTTTGCGGTCATTTATCAGGATATTTCATAGGCACGGCACACGTCTTGTAGCTTGTCATTTAAAAAAGAAAAAAAAAAAGAAAAAACTTTTCCACTCAAAATATGCTGAAGAGTTAGAGCGATTGTGCTATCAAAACCTCATTGTTCCTCAGCAATTTTTAATTATAATTGTGTTCTTATTTTAAATCTTTTTTATGTCAAATGTAAACATTATTTTATTTTACTCTTCTACTTTTTCGTTTCCAATACACAACATTATTACGTTCAAAAAGCATTTTTAATTCAAATATATATTACATTAAGTGGACCGTGCGAAGCCGGATAAGATACTTGTAACAGCGACGGATTACTACCACATATTACTACAACTACAACTACCACTACAAAATACAATTACAATCGACAGCCATGTCTACAGGCACGGCCGAAGATTTAACAAAACTACTAAGACAGAGAAGTTCCATCAAGGGGAGGATTTCCAGAATTTACAATTATGCACTCGAAAAACAATATTCAGAAGATGTCAACGTCAACGATTTCAAGGTGCGACTCGTGGATCTTGAAAACCTATTTGATAAATTTAACAATATACAATTGATGATAGAAATGGAAGATGAAACCTTAGATTATGGAGAAGAGAGATGTGCAGTTGAAGAAAAGTTCTACACCACCAAAGCAACACTGCAGAAGCATATCGACACCCAGTCGACGACGTCAAATTCCACTATTCCAATGATAACTCATGACTTGCGACATGTAAAATTACCTCGTCTACAACTTCCCACATTCGACGGCAAACTCAAGGAATGGCCTAACTTCAAGAATATATTTTCATCGGCGATTGATCACAGCACCATACCAGATCTCATGAAGTTACAATATTTGAAATCGGTTCTCAAAGGAGAAGCTGCAGGATTAATAAGTTCACTACTTATTACTAACGAAAATTATGCTAAAGCTATGTCAATTCTAAATAACAGGTATGAGAACCAAGTAATTATAGTAAATCACCATATTAAGGCATTTGTAAACTACCAAATAATTACTAGAAATAACCTTAAAGATTATCTTTTAGTACTCCAACAAAGTCTAGATTCCCTACAAGCACTTAATATATGTACTAACAGCTGGGATGTATTGTTAGTTTTTTTAATTACACAGAAAATGGACAATTTATTGCGAGCTTCTTGGGAAATTGGCAGAAAAGAAACCTCATTACCTACACTAAAGGAACTTTTAGATTTTCTTAACTTGAGAGTGACTGCTTTTGAGTTAATAAATGACAGAGGTATGGACAGTGAACCGCAAATACCTATAAAGTTTAAGGTATCATGTAACTCTATAACAGAAAATTCTGATTTCATATGTGCTATGTGTAATGCTCAACACTTGATATTTAAGTGCCCTGATTTTCTCAAATTGCCTACCCAACAGCGGATTGATTTTGTTAAACTTAATACGCTTTGTTTCAATTGTCTAAAGCTATATAAATCTAATCATATATGCTCGAAACATAAATGTTTCACTTGTCATGGTCGTCATCATACTCTATTACATATGGAACGATCCAACATTAATAAAAATTCATTTCACTCTTCGCTATCTTCAACACCTATTGATGATATGCACACATTGCCTTCTACGTCGAAAACCCCATTACTATCTACACCTACACAGAAGATGTGTGCGCCTACAAAGTCTACATCTGATGACTACTCTAAGTCAACACTATCACAGCAACAAGTTGCTCACGCTGACAACAGTACTCCTGTTGTTCACACAGCTATGACTAAACACAATAACAGTGTTCATGTATTACTTTCCACAGCTATTATACAGATCCAAGATGCGACTGGACAGTGGCACACCACTCGAGCCCTTCTGGATTCTGGCAGCGAAGTCAATCTGATTACAAGCAAGTTAGCGCTCAAGCTTAAATGCAAATCAAATATTAATTATCGCTCCATCAAAGGTATTGGTTCTTCCAACTTACATTCAAATGTATCTATATCTACCAACATAGCATCACGCACCAGTGAATTTAAAGCTACTCTTTCATGCTTAGTGATGGATAATATAACTGTAAGCCTACCACACTTTTATATCCACACTAACAATTGGAACATACCTTCATACGCTAGTCACTCACTTGCGGACCCCACTTTAATATTCCCAGTGAGATAGATCTACTAATAGGTGCTCAGCTATTTTATTCTATCATAACTCAAGGTCACATTAGCCTAGGTACTAACCTACCACACTTAATTAATTCAGTGTTTGGTTGGATTATATCAGGTTCATTAGTTCTTGATACACAGGCACTTCAATGCACTACTCATACTCTTACTACACTGCATCTTACAAATGATGAAAGTAGTGACAAGTTGCTATCTAGGTTCTTTGAACAGGAAGAGCTTAGTCACAAGCCGCGTGTACTCACACCTGATCAAGTTTATTGCGAACAGTTGTTTAGTGAAACTACTACCTACGATGACAGTGGTCGATACACAGTAAATTTACCTATTAATAAAAATGTGTTTGGTAAGTTAGGTGACTCATTCAATACAGCATATCGGTGCTTATTGCAACTAGAGTCTAGATTTAAAAAAGATCCTCAATTATTCCAACAGTACAAACTATTTATAAATGAATTTTTAGAATTAGATCATGCAGAGATAATACAAGGTGATTTTCGATCTCATGGTTTATATCCTACTTATTTTCTTCCACATCATGCTGTTCTGAGACCTGATAGTTTCTCAACAAAGTTGAGAACTGTTTTTAATGCTAGTGCCAAGAGCTCTACGGGAGTTTCTCTTAATGACGCCCTTTTTGAAGGTCCAAATATATACAATAAGGTTCTAGATATTATTATAAGGTTCAGAATGCATAAGTTCGTATTTTCTACAGACATAGTAAAGATGTTCAGAAAAATATTGGTGAACCCTGAACAACGCTCTCTATTACGTATTCTGTGGAGAGAAAATATAAATAATCCTATTATTTGTTTACAACTTAAAACAGTCACTTATGGAACTACTTGTGCTCCATACTTAGCTTGTCGTGTGCTTAAAGATTTAGCCCAGAGGTTCAAAGATACCCATCCACGAGCAGCTCAGTGCATAGAGGAACAGTGTTATATGGACGATCTGATGGATGGGACCGACGATCTTATATCTATTTTGAATCTTTGCGATGAATTAATTGATTTATTACATAGAGGAGGTTTCATACTACACAAGTGGTCAGCCAACCATAGTGACATCCTACAACATGTGACATATAAAACGACAGATAAGACAAGCACAACTTCATATGAATTTTCACCAGATAGCTTAGTAAAAACTCTAGGTATTCAGTGGAAACCTAAAAAAAAGATATTTTTATAGTTTCAGTACCTTACAAAGAGACTTCTCATAATACAAAGCGTACAGTCCTATCTAGAATTGCTCAGATTTTCGATCCTTTTGGATTACTATCTCCCACTACCATTACTGCAAAAATCTTAATGCAAAATATTTGGAAATTGAATCTAGACTGGGATTGTCCTTTACCTACTGATTTAGGTATTCAATGGTTATATTTTTATAAAAGCTTACAAAGTTTAAAAGCTCTAGAGATACCACGCTATTACTTTACTGATTCTCCTAGTGAGATGAATTTATTAGGGTATGCAGACGCGTCATCTCAGGCATACGGTGGATGTATATATCTATATGCTATTTACCCTAACAAAAAACCTACATGCACACTTGTAATGGCAAAAACAAAGGTTGCTCCAATTAAAGTTGTATCCATACCTAGAATGGAATTAAATTCCGCTTTAATTTTGTCAAGAATAGTTAGTAATGTCAAAACTATTTTAGCAAAATTTGATATAAAAAATACTTATCTTTTTTCTGACTCATCCATAGTGTTACATTGGCTTAAATCTCCATACAAGAAGTATAATGTTTATGTGTCAAATAGAATAATGGAGATTTTAGAAACTACCTCTATAGACAGTTGGTATCACATAATTACAAAAGAGAACCCAGCTGACCTATTAACTCGTGGTATTAGTTCTGAAGACTTACTGCAGTCTCAGTTATGGTGGCATGGCCCCAAATGGACAGTTGAAAATATTTCTAAGTGGCCTATCACCATACCACAACCTATAGCAGAAATAGATAGTAGGTTGGAATTAGTACAGCCTAAGAAACACATTCATACAGTTACAACAGGTACAACTTCCAATTCATTATTTTATGCATATTTTCATAAGTTTTCTTTATTTACTCGATTAAATAGAGTTATGTCATACGTTTTTAGGTTTATAAATAATTGTCGTAGGAATAGAGTCAAAAAATATTCATTCCTTTCAGTTTCGGAATTGGAACATGCGCACAATTTTATTATTCTCACAGTTCAATGTATGTTTTTTTCTAGAGAAATTAAAGAATTAAAGTCATTGCAAAGTACTGATAGCAACAATAAATGCTATACATTTAAATCAAGCCCTATTAAAAAACTTAATCCATTTTTAGACAATAATGGCATTCTTCGAGTTGGGGGGAGGATTAAACACTCTAATGTGCAATACAACCACGCACATCCGATCATCTTACCTAGTCATACACACATAACAACACTCATTATAGAACAATACCATTTGAGATTATTTCACTCAGGTATACAAAACACACTTGCCAATTTAAGACTTAGGTATTGGCCTATAAGAGGTAGAGTTGAGGTAAAGAAAGTAATTCACCGGTGTGTACGATGCATTAGGTTTAGAGCGCTAACATGTGAACAGCAGATGGCTGCCCTGCCAAGTCCAAGAGTGTCTCTTGTACGTGTATTCACTCAAGTCGGCATCGATTTTAGTGGTGCTATAAATATTAAAAATACAATGCAACGTAACTGTAGATACAGCAAAGGTTATATTTGTTTAATAATTTGTCTAGCAACACGTGCTATTCACTTAGAATTAGTCAATGACTTATCGTGTCATTCATTTATAAATGCATTGAAGCGTTTTATATCCAGAAGAGGAATATGTAGTAATATTTTTTCTGACAATGCTACTAATTTTAAAGGAGCTCACAATGAACTTAATGAATTATATAAATTGTTTCATAATGAGACATCTTACAGTAATATTGTCAACTTTTGTAGTACTAACAAAATAGAGTGGACTTTTACAGTACCTCTAGCTAGCCACATGGGTGGTATATATGAAGCAGGTATTAAATGTGTAAAAACTTTACTAAAAAGACAACTATGTAATAGTAAGTTGTCATACGAGCTTTTAAATACTGTACTCATTCAAATTGAGGGAATTCTAAATAGCCGTCCATTGTGCCCGCTTATGGATGAACCTAATGATATTAGTTGCTTAACACCAGCTCATTTCATCATAGGGACGCCTATTGTCGATTTACCAGAACCAAATTTATGCCATATTTCGGAGAACAGGCTAACCTTATTTCAGAGAATAACTCAATATAAACAAACATTTTGGAAAAAATATTATAAACAATATTTGTCTGAACTGCAATCTAGATCTAAGTGGTTAGGAACATCTAAAAACTTAGAATTAGGTAATATAGTAATTATTAAGGATGAAAATACTCCACCATCTTGTTGGCCTTTAGGAAAAGTAATCAATATTTTTAGAAATTCAAATGATAACCTTGTAAGATCAGTTCTTTTAAAGACTGCAACTGGAGAGTATCATCGTCCTATTCATAAATTAGTTTTATTGCAAGATAAATAAACTTATATGCTAGGTCCTTCGAGTTATATTTTAATTTTCACAAAGATGTTATTTTGTTTAAGTCATCACTTCATGGTAAGCAAATGTTAGTTCTTGCTGGTTGTGGAGTATGTGCTATCAAAACCTCATTGTTCCTCAGCAATTTTTAATTATAATTGTGTTCTTATTTTAAATCTTTTTTATGTCAAATGTAAACATTATTTTATTTTACTCTTCTACTTTTTCGTTTCCAATACACAACATTATTACGTTCAAAAAGCATTTTTAATTCAAATATATATTACAGCGATCGTAGGTACTTTTATTTATTTATTGCGGTATGACGTCACAGTAGCAAATGTCACGTGACCGGCTGTTTTGGTATGAGGTATAAAATAAGCCTACGCAAAATATTTAAATACTTTTCCGAAAACTGTCAAATAGCCAATTGACTCTACCACCGGTTCAGACGATACTATAAAATAATATAATTTGTTATGTATGTCATACTCAATTATAAAATATGTCTTCTATCAAATATACCATATAAGGAAGGTTAGTCGAGTCGGGTTTCCTCGGTGCCCTAATGAGGTACTAGTAGGTAGACCAGGTTCCTAGTTGTAGAAATAGAACAGAGTTAGTATATCTATAAATAATGTACTTATTATCAGTAATGAGTTGTTTGTTTTCCTCCTCCTTCACTGTACTTTATATGTACTAATACGTGGATGTGTCTGTTATTTGTGATCTGGCTGCGTTGTGATGTGATGTGATGTGATGTGATGTGACCAGGTACGAGTAAGTGTTGAAAGAATTATCTCACTTGTGGTTTAGTACCTGTACCTACCTGCACCGTCGTTACTTCGGTTCCATAGAGAGCCTGTATTGTTAACAAAAGTGTTGTGTCTACTAACTAGCTCGTTGTCGGTCGGCACTCGGCGCGTCCGTCAATTGTTACACTACCCTTCTACCCTTCTACCCTTCTACCCTCCAACCGTCGTCCCACGTATGTAGTCTGGGCTTTACCAATACATCGGTTTTCAATTTTGTTGAATTTTGCATATATTTTCTTGTTAAATTTAGGTCTGCATCTCTTATACCTACATTTTATTTACTAAAATTCACATTACCTAATTTATTTTCGGAATGCAGAATGGGTGTGTGGCGTAAATAATATTTTATATTAATTTAGTAAATAGTTAAATGTTTGTCATTACTACATTTGTACAGAACGTTTATTTTCTTATTAGATAATTCAACCCGTTGCGCGCATGCGTGACATGCGCGCGGCTCGGAGAGAATATTTTGATATCTGAATGTCATTGTTGTTATTTTTACTGGAGTCAATTATAATTTAATTTAATTTCGTTTCTATTACACTATTTTAATATAATTTGTTTCTATATACATCCATCTGCACCTTCTATATCGTAACGGCTTACAGCCGCTTCATTGGTGACCCCTTTTGAAAATGGATAAAAAGATGGATGAAACGTCTCGTGTTGGAATCCGTGCGCCTCCATTTTGGCCTGAGGAACCAGAATTATGGTTCAGACAAATGGAAAGTCAGTTTGCTTTAGCCAACATTACGATCGACTCTACAAAATTTTATCATGTTATCGGCGTATTAGATCATCGCTACGTTTCTGAGGTAAAAGACATAGTAATAAATCCTCCGCCAGTTGATAAATACGAGAAGCTTAAGTCAGAGTTGATAAAACGTCTTTCCGCATCTCAAGAGCGTAAAATCAAGCAATTGCTAGGAGGCGAAGAATTAGGCGATAGGAAGCCGTCGCAATTTATGAGACATCTCCAAAATCTGGCCGGACCTGCAATACCAAATGATTTTTTGAAGACTTTGTGGTCAAGCCGTTTGCCAAGTAACATCCAAACAATAGTAGCCTAACAACCTGACTTAGATTTAGAGAAATTAGCAGATTTGGCGGACAAAGTTCACGAAATTGCGCCGACTGGACCTCAACAGGTGGCAAGCACTTCGGCAACCTCAGGTGTTCCCTCTTCCATAATTGAAGGTATGATGAACCAGTTAAGCGAACTTACAAAACAAGTCGCATTACTTGCAACAAATGTGAATGATCCACGTCAGTCACGACGTCGCTCAAACTCTCCAATTAGAAGTAGATCCCGATCACGTTCTAATTACAACAAGTTTCCTCAATGCTGGTATCATGCAAAATTCGGAAAGAATGCGAAGAAATGTATTAAGCCATGCGACTATTCGGAAAATTAGTAGGGCAGAGTGTAATGGCGGCCGATGCCTGCCCGAATATTGGTCGCTTATTTGTCACTGACCAACGCAGCAAGATACAATTTTTGGTTGACACTGGCAGTGACCTTTGTGTGTTTCCGCGATCGAAATTTGTTAAAGAACGTTGTCAAAAAACGAACTATGAATTATGTGCTGCCAACGGTTCAACAATTAATACTTACGGATATATACATTTAGTATTAAATATAGGTTTACGTCGCGACTTTGTTTGGCGATTTATTATTGCTGATGTAACTAAGGCAATAATTGGTGTTGATTTTTTATCTTTTTATAATCTTATTGTAGATGTTAGGAATCGACGTTTAATAGATAATTATACTACGCTCGCTGCCCCTGCTTTGTCTGCGAAATTTTCTGACAATGTTTCTTCAGTGAAGGTGGTGTCTGGTAATTCTGCATATCATGCTATACTAGCGCGGTACCCTGACATCACTCGTCCATCTGGTATTCAACATGGAGGTAAAGCTCATAATATTTTTCATCACATTCGCACCACACCTGGACCACCTGTATCGTGTACACCACGTAGGTTAGCACCAGATAGGTTAAAGATTGCGAAATCTGAATTTGAAGCAATGTTGCAGATTGGTACCTGTCGACCTTCAGAGTCTCCTTGGGCGTCACCTTTGCACTTGGTGCCTAAAAAGGACAACGGCTGGAGGCCCTGTGGTGACTACAGGATGCTTAACGCGCGTACTATACCTGATCGTTATCCTATCAGACATATCCACGACTTTGCGCATAGCATTGCTGGATGTAATATTTTTTCTACAATAGATTTAGTAAAAGCCTACAATCAGATTCCGGTTTTTAAAGATGATATTCCAAAAACTGCCATTACTACACCATTTGGACTTTACGAATTTCCTATGATGACATTTGGTTTGAGAAATGCTGCTCAAACATTTCAAAGGTTCGTAGACGAGATGACAAGAGGTCTTGATTTTGTCTATTGTTATCTGGACGATTTTTTAGTATTTTCAAAATCAGAGGCAGAACATCAGCTTCATCTTCAACAGCTATATAACCGCATGAAGGAATACGGTGTCCTCATCAATACTTCAAAATGCGTCTTTGGAGTTGAAGAGGTAACGTTTTTAGGGTACAAAATCTCTTCAACCGGTACCAAACCTTTAGAATCTAATGTTCAAGCTATAAAGGATTTTCCCGTACCTAAAACGGTTAAGGAACTCAGGCGATTTTTAGGAATGCTAAATTTTTATAGGAGATTTTTACCGCACTCCGCTAAAATACAAGCCCCACTTAACGCCCTTCTTACCGATTCGGTAAAGGGATCTCATCCTGTCAGCATTACTGATGAGGCACTGTTAGCTTTTAATCAGTGCAAGGAGAGTCTGTCTAATGCTGCATTACTCGCTCACCCAAATTGTCAAACCAAGCTCGCCCTGGTAACAGATGCGTCTGACACGGCAATGGGTGCAGTTCTACAGCAACTTACAGACGGTGTATGGCAACCCCTCGCGTTCTTTTCGCGGAAACTGAGTACTTCTCAGCAGAAATACTCAGCATATGACCGCGAACTATTAGCCATATACGAAAGCATCAAACATTTTCGTCATATGCTTGAGGCGAGACATTTTGTGATCTACACTGATCATAAACCGCTCAGTTATGCTTTCCGTGACAGGAAATCTAACTGTTCACCGCGACAGTTTCGTCATCTCGACTTCATCTCGCAGTTCACGACCGATATTAGACACATATCGGGTAAAGATAATGTTGTTGCCGATACATTATCTCGTGTTGAGGAACTGCAGATGCCAATAGATTTTGACGCGCTTGCTACATCTCAAGCTTCCGATCAGGAACTATCGCAACTGCTGAGAGAAGATTCTTCACTCCGGCTATTAAAATTGAAGATTCCTGATACACAAACAGAGCTTTACTGTGATGTAAGTACTACATCACCCAGGCCTTTTGTGACAAAGCCCTTGCGAAAGCAACTCTTTGACAGTCTGCATAGCCTTAGTCACCCTGGCGCTAACGCAACAGCTAAGTTAGTAGCTGCGCGTTTCGTTTGGCCAGGTGTGCGAAAAGACTGTCGAGAGTGGTCACGAAAATGCCTGGCTTGCCAGCGCTCCAAGGTGCATCGTCACGTGTCTTCTCCATTTGGCACGTTCGAGCTACCGCGGGCACGATTTGCGTTTATCCATGTGGATATTGTTGGCCCATTACCACCTGCACAAGGCTATCGCTACTGCCTTACTGTGGTGGATCGTTTCACACGCTGGCCTGAAGTCGTACCAATGGCTGATATGACAGCTGAAACAGTTGGGAAGGCATTAATATCGTGGATATCCAGATTTGGATGTCCAACAGATATAGTCACCGATCGCGGGCGACAGTTTGAATCTGCACTTTTCAAATATCTTGGAAAAGTAATAGGATTCAAACATCATCGCACGACCGCATATCATCCGGCTTGCAACGGTCTAGTGGAACGGTTCCACAGACAGTTAAAGGCTGCAATTATGTGCCATGCAGATGTTAACTGGGTTGAGTCCTTACCTTGGGTACTTTTAGGCATTAGAAGCTCATTTAAAGAGGATCTTAATACCTCGTCCGCTGAATTAGTGTACGGTGAGCCCTTACGTCTACCAGGAGAATATTTTCATACTTCTTTTCCTGATACCACTGATATATCAGACTTCACTAGTCGTTTAAATCAGATCATTGCTAAACTTCAGCCTTCACCTGCAGCACGCCACAATAAAGGAAAGATTTTTATTCACAAAGACTTAAATTCATCCAGCCACGTCTTCTTACGGGATGATACCATACGAAGTTCTTTAAAACCTCCATATTCCGGTCCTCACGTGGTAATAGAGAGAGGTGATAAAATTTTTAAAATTATAGTGAATGGAAAACCGGTCACAGTATCAATAGATCGCCTCAAGCCGGCTTATATACTGGTAGACCAATCATCATCAACGCCTATTCCTATAACTACTACCTTATCTGATCCCATTCCACATCTAAATGCCCCGGTTCAGGATAGTCCAAAAAAGACGCGTTCTGGCCGTGTAGTTAGGTTTCCAGAGTATTATCGTCCATGAGACGATTTCTGGAGGGGGGTAATGTGGCGTAAATAATATTTTATATTAATTTAGTTTGTAAATAGTTAAATGTTTGTCATTACTACATTTGTACAGAACGTTTATTTTCTTATTAGATAATTCAACCCGTTGCGCGCATGCGTGACATGCGCGCGGCTCGGAGAGAATATTTTGATATCTGAATGTCATTGTTGTTATTTTTACTGGAGTCAATTATAATTTAATTTAATTTCGTTTCTATTACACTATTTTAATATAATTTGTTTCTATATACATCCATCTGCACCTTCTATATCGTAACGGCTTACAGCCGCTTCAGGTGTGTAACCAATAACTCCATAACTAGGCCGCGCTCTTGCGTGGAGAAGTTCCTGATATTATGTTCACGATGCGAATAGGAAGGTATTATACTAGTTTTTGCTAATCGATCTAAAATTAATCTCAATATGTTTGTGTCTCAGAGCATCATGAAGATCCCCATACTGGTGTGCTGCCTCGGCGCCATTCTCACTGCAGCGACTGAAGCGGCCGGCGACGACATCCTCACTGCAGCGACGGAAGCGGCCGGCGCGGGCGACGACACGGACAAGGACGACGTGTACAATGTCGACGGAGTCAGATACCGACCCCAAGTATTGTCCAACTATAAACAGCTACGTTGGCCATTTTCACTGGCCGTGGATTACAATAATGACAATTTATATTTCGTTGCAAACTATCGAGTAGCGGTATTCAATCTTAGTTCAAAACAGTTTGTATACATTAAAAGCATTCCCTTCCCTCTATCTTTTTATGTGGACCAGGTGACCGGCGGCCTGTATGTTGCGACTGCTGTAGGCATTTACAAATACAAGCCGAGCACAGGCGAAGCAGAATTAATTGGTGCTGTTGATATCGACGTCTCGTATGTCTATTTCAAAAGAGTATTGTATTATACCAATTGGCCAACATGGAGAGTTTCAACATTAAATAATGGCCACTCCGAAACACTTGCTAACATGAAATATAGTGTATTCAAATTAGTTATCGATGACGATGAAGTAATGTTATTCTACAATGGCACTGGGATTTATAGTAAACAGTTAAACAGGCATCAGACATCTTTGTATTATAATGAAACTTATGTAAATGACCTGGCTATGAACAGAGACGGTACCGTTTATTTTGCTTGTAAAGATGGGATATATGAAGTAGTTAAATATAATACTACTTATAGAAAAGTAATTTCTATTAATGAACCCAAATCTATAATATTTGATAAAAATAGTAACATAATATACTGTGATGGGACTAAGATCTACAGTTTAAATTCGATAACAGAAGTAAATAAAACCAGTAATTGTACAGATCGTATGAAAGGAATCTGAATATCATAGATAAAAAAAAAAAACTTGTAACATGTTACGTGGAAACGCAAAAATATATGTATTAGAAAATATTACGATTTGTCACAAAAAAATAATAAATAACCTATATTAATATTACAATAAAATAGCTCCTTTAGGTACAATAGGATCCAAGTGCCCTGTGGAACCCCTGGTGTTGCTATTATATAACTCTCAGATGTATAACCACAAATTGTAACTTTCTGCAGCCTGGAAGTTAAGTAGGAAGAGAACCAATTTAATAATGTTCCATGGACTCTGTTAAGTTTTATTAGTAGTAAATAGTGATCCACTCTATCGAATGCCTTACTGATATCGGTGTAGATAGCATCAATTTGTTGGCCTTTATCTACTTCTTCTGATAACTCAGTTACATAAATAGCAAAATTCGAAGTGGTGGACATTTTGCTACGAAATCCGTGTCGATGAGTTTGTTGTTTATTAAGTCAGTCATAATTAAATTCTATAGATTACTATTTTTGCCGCCATAACACGCAAATATTGTCAGTGAGACTAGATAAATAATAATTATTGAATGTAATAGGTGTAAGTTGTTTTTGAAAAGAGTAATTGCTGAGTTTATTGCCGGCTCTTCTCAGCAAAAACAACCTTCCGAACCGAGCATTTAGAGTCTGACTATTCATAAGTGCCTGTGAAGGCCTATTTGGATTAATAAACAATTTCATTTCATTTCGATGAATCAGTATCAAAGTAGTAATCAAATATTATTTGACAAATTATTTAAAACCAATATGGGCAAATTATTGATTCTAGTAGGTACCTTTCCAAGTATACACAATAGTGATGTAGACCTTTAATTCTTTATATTACTAGAGTCACCATCTTTTGGAATCGGCACTACACTTGCCTGTTTCCATGCTGAAGGAAATACACCACTTCTAAGAGAAGTATTGAAAATGATGTCTAGGGGTCGTGATAGACTTTTGGCACATTTATTGATCAGTATCGCAGGAATGCCGTCTGGGCCAGTACTTAATTTGACAAATTTTCAGTGCCACTCTCGTATTTAAAACCAATACTGATATCTCAACAACACGGGTTTCGTAGTAAAATGTCAACCACCTCGAATCTTGCTATTAATGTAACTAAGTTATCAGAAGCTGTAGACAAAGGCCAACAAATTGATGCTATCTACACGGATATCAGTAAGGCATTCGATAGAGTGGATCAAAGTCAAAGTCAAAATCATTATTTACTATTAAAAAAACTTGACAGAGTGGGTGTCCATGGAACATTATTGGATTGGTTCTCTTCCTACTTAACTTCCAGGCTACAGAAAGTAACAATTTGTGGTTATACATCTGAGAGTTTTCTAGCAACATCAGGGGTTCCACAGGGCTCCGACTTGGGTCCCATTTTGTTCTTAGTTTTTATAAACGACTTGATAAATTCGAAAAACTTCCGATGCACTACTTTTACAAACTGACTTAAACCGTGTTTCCAGGTGGACTATTAAAAATAAATTACCACTTAACGAAAACAAATGCAAACATAAAAAGCTAGTGCCACAACTCACTTCATATCAAATAAATAATGAACCCCTTGAAGAAGTAAGTGAGATCAAAGATTTAGGAGTAATCTTTGATAACAAATTAACATTTAATAGTCACATTGATGAAACTGTTATTAGTTCATACAAAATGTTGGGTTTTATTTGGAGAAGTTGTAAGGTTTTTAAAAGTATATCTGCTCTGAAGTGTACTTACTTTGCTCTTGTTCAGTCAATTTTGGAGTATGTGGAACCCCCATTACCAGTGTCAAAATCGATTACAGAGAATTCAGAAATGGTTTCTCTTCTTTTTAAGAGTCCATCAAAGAAATTAAATGTATCGCATTCTTATGAATAAAGGCTTGAGTATTTCAGAATGGTTAGCACAGAGACCCGGAGATGGGTCAGTGATCAAACACTGCTATATTAGTTCACTAGAAGCCTACTAGACTGTCCTCAATTGTTAGCACAAATAGGCTTTGTGATTCCTAGGCAAAATTCTAGATTTGTTATCTTTAGACCATTTTATGTTAAGACATATAGAACCAACGTAGGCTATAGCAGCTTGATTCCAAGGATTTGCCGCGACCATAACGAATTTAATAGAGAAACTAAACTGGACCTTCAACATTGTTCCTTTTTCGAATTTAAAAGATGTTAATATTTTAGGTGTAAAATCTGATCGTTTTTCATTACCTTAACTTATAAGAGTTTAAATGAGTAGTATGATTTTAGTAAAACATATCCTTAAATGCAAGCTGTGTTTGCCTATAATTGGGTCTACATTCCAGCAAGATACCTATTTGTAATCTTATTACTTCTAATATAATGTAAACCTGTTGGCAAACCAATAAATAAATTATTAACTTTAACTGTGCCAAAATTCATACTCCTCCTTACGCGTAATTTTCGTAAAAAGAGGTAGGTACAAAGATTTAGCTTCACGTGTTAATATATTTTTAATATAATAAAAATACAAACATCATTAAACTCGGCAGCGTTTTATTTCAACAATCACCTTTCTGATCAACTTTACAACCTTTACAAAATACACATTTCATTTAATCTTTCAATAAAAACATACAAAATAGTTACACTCCTCAACGTTATTTACAAAAATACATATTTACAAGAGGACGACTCAAGATCGCGACAACAACAATAAATAGCGGCGAGAGGGACCGGCGCCGGACTACACACTAGTATCACACGAGCAGCGGGGCAGGGGGGAGGGAGTGGGGGGGGAGTCGTCACACGAGCACCGTGAGCCGCTCGGGGGGCGGGTGGCGCGCGGGCGGCGGCTCGGGCGGCGGCAGCGCGCGCTTCGTGAGCTCCTTGTCGCGCGGCGGCGTGTCGTTGCGCGCGTCCGCGTTCTGAGCCTTGTACAAGGTGTGCGCACGAGGCAGGTCCACCCCACCACCCCCGACCCCCGCCCCGGGCCCGGCGCCGGGGCCGCTCGACGCGCCGCCGTCCTCGCGCAGCGGGTTCGCGTACCGGCGCAGGTTCTCCTCGTTCTGCAGGTTGTTCGACTTCTCCTCGTCGCAGCGGCGCGAGCGCTCGTCGGCGGCGGCGGCTCGCCGACGACGCACCACCAGGTAGATGGCGCCGGCCGCGGCCAGCAGCGCGAGCGGCGCCGCCCCGGCCAGCGCGAGCGTGAGCGTCAGCACGGCGGGGCCGGAGGCGGAGGCGGGCTCGGCGGGGGCGGCGGCGGGCGGGGGCGCTCGCGCGGGGAGGGCGGCTTGCACGCCGGGCGGCGGCGCGGGGGGGTGGGGCACGCGCAGGCGCAGCGCGGCCCCGAGCAGCGCGTGGTGCGCGAGGCGACGCCGCGACACGAGCTCGCTGAGCGCGCGCACGGCCGCGCCGAGGGCGGAGCCGCTCTCGCCCGCCTCGGCACCCTCCTCGTCACCCACCCACTGCGGCGAACACGAACACACACTCACTTAAATACTAGTCGGAAAGGTTGGCAGTACAAGTTTTATTTTAATTTTATTTTTCAACACACGTGCTCATAAAGTGGCTCTAATTTCACCGCAATTAGGCACGTAATCACACCTATAATCAAACTGTGACTTTTTCATTACTATTATTCACAACGTGAGTTATAATAGTAGATTGTATCATAAGGGAGCAAAATAATATTTTGAAGTGAGGGATTCTTCAGTAGAATCCTGAACGAGGGATTCAAAGTACCCGAGCCAAATAGTTATTTGTTATACAAGAGTGGAAAGTTGTTTATTAACCGCGAGCTCAATTTTAATGACCGAGCAAGCGAAGGATTCTAAAATTGAATCACGAGCGCAGCGAGGGATTCAAAAGAGCACGAGGTGAAAAATCTTTGCACTCGAGTGCAACACGTAATTTTTCATCCCACCTCAGCGAGGAAATGACTAAATGTAAAAAAAGAAAATGGCGCGCGCAGAGCAAATTAAAAAGAAGTACACCAAGAAGGTTCCGAATCTGAGTTTTTGACAAATTAAAAAATGATTGTTTAATTTCATTTTTTAATTTGTCAATATTATAATTTTTTATGTATTTTTGTATTAGTTTAAGAATAAAATTGTTAAACATTTGAAAAAAAAATGCCAATATAGTTGTGGACCATCTGTCTAAAAATATTTAAAAAATTTAACCTTGCTGAGTTTTTTGCCGGTTCTTCTCAGTTGAAGGCTGAACCGAACCGGTGGTAACTTCTGTATTCGACATTCATAAGTTCCCTTCTTTGACTTTGGCTTTGACTTTGATGTATGATAAATTCGGCACCATGGAGGGAGAAGTAAGTAGGTTTAATGATGTTTTGAATTCACAAACTTAGTGCACACGATGTTCTATTTACTTTATCCTCTAGAGGATAATAACGGCTTTTACACTCAGATATCGAAGAGCAAAAATACTCATTCCGAGATGGGGGGATGAAAAATATATTTGCACCCGGTGGAATAAAAAAAACCGATATTTTTTCGTATGATTTTCTTCACGAGTGTGTTGAAAAACGTCGTATGATACTCGTGAGTATTGATGATTACCGTCCTTGGCTCTCTTATGACCCTCACCTAGCGGCTCGGCTCTCAATGGCGCCTCAGCCGTAATGACCAACTTTACACACTTGTACCATAATCTACTATATTTCATTACTTTATAGCACAGTATGACATAAACCCGCACTTTACGCACGCTTTACCGTGACTTAAGTTGCTTATTTCTGCACGGTGCGTAAATGAATTGACCAACTTCACTCATGTAGAAAACATATTTAAGTCATTTGAAGCTTGAAAATTCACAGCAAACAAATGAGAAATTGTGTTCGAAGGGAAGTTGGTGCGAACAGGCTGTCATTAAAGTGTGCACACTGAGGAAAGCGATTGCTGATTTGAGTACTTACCTATTAAAAATAAAGCTCATTCCCGTTGTCTAATCTATTGTCATGCCAATCAAGAATTAAATATTCATGGATACTTTGAAATTTTATTCTGTTGTAATAGTATTTGATTTTTTCTTTTTACCTACATTTAAAATAGTAATCTGAACCGGGGGCGTTTGCGTATTGTTGTCAATTACATCCATCTCGATTTGTTAAGGAGCATGTTTAAATAGTTATTAGGGATCTAACCAGGGCGAGGTCGAGCGCATCGTCGTCGTCGGGCGCCAGGTCGCACAGCAGCGCGAGCGGCGGCGCGGCCGGCACCCGCGCGCCCAGCGCCGCCGCCAGCGCACGCCGCAGGGCCGAGCACGCGCGCTCCACGTGCGCGCCGCGCGCCAGCCGCTCGCGCGCCAACTGCAGCGAGGCCCGCGCGCACCCCGGCGGCACGTCCGCGCCCGCCCCCGGCCAGCACGCGGCCGGCGCGGGCAGCGCGGGCGGCTCCACGCGCCGCCCCGCCACGCGCCGGCACTCGCCCAGCGGCGCGCACGGCCCACGCAGACACAGCGCCGGCGCCGCGGGCACGCACACCTGGACCGGCGACAAGTACAGACAGTAGTCAGTAGGTACCCTATGTACGGCAGCCGAGCCGGTAGTGGCCGGTAGTGGCCGGTAGTGGCCGGTAGTGGCCGGTAGTAGCGGTAGGTACGGTACCTCGTCGGTGCGGCAGGGCTGCGCGTTGGGCGCGAGGCAGTCGGGGAGGCCGCACCACAAGCGCGTGCAGGCGGGCGCGCCGCCGCTGCATCGGCACGCGTTGCAGCCCCACCACCAGGTGCCGTTGTCAGCGCCGCACGCCCCCGGCCCGCCGTCGGCGCCGGCCTCCACCCCCTCCTCCCCACCCTCCTCGCCCTCCCCCTCCGCCTCCTGCTCCTCGCCGCTCGCCACGCCCAGCCCCGCGATCACTGTTCATGATGAGCAGACAAAAATCAAATGTAACTTAAGAGACGATTCTTCAATCGTTGGATAAACGTCGGATAAGCTATTAGTTCGCACAAAAACGGTCCTAATTTCAAATTAACAGCCAAATATTGCTATTGAAAAATCTGCCATCAGTAATTGAAATTTTTTGTTTGAATAAAATAAAATTTTACCAAGTCAGAGTAAGAGTGTGACCACTCGCAATTTTAAAGGAACTCATTTACTCAGATTAGGCCCCGGTGGCACTTAGCAACGTCAGAATTGACTGCGTCATGAAACTCAGTAAGGCATTTTTTTTCTGCAGAGGATTTTTGTTTTAAAATGTACACTATCGAATGAATAGTTTTGGTTTACTTAGATTAGATGAGTATTTTAGACTCACTCTCGAGGCAGCGTCGGGCGGTGCGCTGCGGTGCCTGCGGGCAGATGCAGCGCGGTGCGTCGGAGCGGTCGCGCACGCAGGTGGCGGCGCGCGGGCACGCGGGGTGGCACGCGGCCGGCGGGGGCGGGGGCGCGCGCGACGTGCACGCCTCGCCCGCCCACCCCGCCGGGCACTCGCACGCCCACCACCTCACGCCGCCCACACACCGCCCGCCGTTGTGGCACGGGGCCGACGCGCACGCCTCGAGCGCCACCTCGCACCGCGCGCCCGTGCGACCCTCCCGGCACGCGCACGCCCAGCCCGCCCCGCTCGGCGTGGGCACGCAACTCCCGCCGCCGGCGCACGGGCACGGGGCCGGGGGGGCCGCCGTCGGCGCCGGCTGGTGGGCGGCTGGCACCTCGCACGCAACGCCGGCCCACCCGGTCGGGCACGCGCAGCGCCAGGAGCCCCCGGCCCGGACGCAGGTGCCCCCGCTGCCGCACGTGCCCTCCGGACATCGGTCGATGGTTTCGACGCGATCGGAGCACGTTTTACCTGTGGAAGTATTAAGATGTTGTGTTGGCTGGCACCGAAGGTAGAAACAAGCACAAACTGTGGATGGAGGTGGCAGTGCTGACCTGTCCACCCGTCGCGACAGATGCAGGCGAAGCCCGCGACGCCGGTGACGCAGGTCGCGTTGTTGCGGCAGGGGTCGGGGGTGCACTCCTCGGCCTCTGTAATGCGAGATAGGAAGGTATCACCGGAGGCTCGTGCTCGTGCGTGGGGTGCGTGGGGAGCGAGGGCATGTGTACTACAGGTGTACACGTGTGTAGTATGTACTGACGGTCGCGAGCGGCGCGCTGGGTGCAGTTCTTGCCGGTCCAGCCGGGCGCGCAGTGGCAGTAGTAGTCGCTCTGCGCGGTGTAGCACGCGGCGCCGTTGTCGCACGGTGAGCCCGCGCAGTGGTCGCGGTCGTCCTGCACGGTGGGAGGGAGGATCATTACTTATTATACATTTCCGAAGTTCCGAAGTGACCGAAGCACGAGCTGATATCGCTGGAGAACTCACCGGGCAGTACCGTCCAAAGCAGGAGGACAGCTAAAAAAGCGGAAGTGGTGTTAGTGCGTGTGCGTTAGTTCAATTCCTCGAACGAAAACCCGAGAGGACTGAGAATGAGAAACGATTACATAATATATTAGATGGAGTAAGTTAGAGGAAGAAGCGTAAATGGTAATTGGTAGAGTCGGGCGGGCTCACCTCGCAGTTGGTGCCCGAGAAGCCAACGGGGCAGATGCAGCGGTAGGCGTTGAGCAGGTCGACACACTCGCCGCCGTGGCGGCAGGGGCGCGGCGCACAGTCATCGACGTCGCGCGCGCACGTGCGCCCCGCGTAGCCCGCCGCGCACGCGCAGTGGTAGTCGTCCACGAGGTCGATGCAGGTGGCACCGTGGAGGCACTGTCCCGTGCAGTCGTCCACGTTGGTTTCGCAGTCGCGGCCCGTCCAGCCGGCCAGGCACGCGCACGAGTACCCACCGGCCGTGTTGTTGCACGAGGCCGCGTTCACGCACGGCCCCAGTGTGCTGCTGTCCACCGCCCCCTCCACCGCCCCCTCCACCGCACCCACCACCGCCGCAGACTTGTCACCAACTCGCTCCTCGCACTCGTCCACGTCTGCACGATACACATGGTCGAGTTACAAACAAACACGCTCGTCGACGATACTCATCGAATATTAGCAACAACAAAATATGACCGCGAGGGACCGGTTAGTACTGAAATGCACGTTTGCATCGTACAGAGCAACATACGAATCGTTTATTGATCACATTCATTCACACCACATTTTTGATAGGTTATAACAAAAGAATATTTAAAGATAATCTTTTAGAGATCTATGTTGAGTTAGTCATGGGGAACAACTGCTACCTACTATACGACTAACTTGGACAGCGCGAAGTAAATGATATCCGGCACGTCACTACCTATTAGCTACAAATAAAAATAAAATGTAGAGTGACCGTCGGCGCAGGTGGGTCCGCTCCAGCCGGGGGCGCACTCGCAGACGAAGGCGTCGAGACGGTCGCGGCACGAGGCGCCGTGCAGGCAGGGTGCGCTCGCGCAGTCGTCCACGTCCACGTCGCACGACGCGCCTCCCCAGCCGCGCTCGCACGCGCACGAGAACCCGCGCGGCTCACTCGCCAGCGAGCACGCACCATGCGCGCACGGCTGCGGCGCGCACGGGTTGTCCACGCGCTCGCAGTCCACGCCCGAGAACCCCTCCGCGCACCGACACAGGTACTGGTCCGGCGCCGTGTTCTCGCACGTGCCGCCGTGCTGGCACGGCTCGTGCGTGCCGCAGTAGTTCAGATCTGCATCACCATCGATATATTAGCATTCGCTCGTACACTGAGTCACTGACTGACCCCCGTTGAAGTAGCGCGAGGCACGCTCGTTACCTTGGTCGCAGAGGATTCCACCCCAGTTGGTGTCACAAGTGCAGTCCCAGGAGGAGCCGTTGCAGTATCCGTGCTTGCAGCCCGGGTAAGGTTGACACTGGGAGCACAGCTCGCCGCGCCAGCCCGGTCGGCAGCTACGAGATAGTCGTTGTTCATTACTACCTTTCAATATTACAACTTACAAGTTAAACAAAATGGAGTGTACTCACTCGCAATCCCCGGGTCGATCGCAGCGGCCGTGGGTGGGGTGACAGCCCTCCTTGCATACGGCTGCAACATAGCAATCGAGTCAATAATAGGGGCAGACTGCAGACGGATGAAGGAAGGAGAGGTGGCACTGGTACTGGTACTGGTAGGCGACTGGACGGTAGAGTAGGTAAGGTACATACGCTTCTCGCAGTTGTCCCCCTGCCAGCCGGGCAGGCAGCGCTTGTCGCCCTCGGCGGAGCAGGAGTAGTGTCCGAACTTGTCGTCCCGCGGCCGGCAGAACGTGGTGCACGTGGTGTTGTAGTAGTTGGGCTGGCACAGCACGCGCACGCGGTACGCGACGGCGGCCGCGGCGCCCGCGTGACGCAGCGCGTGCCACTCCGCGCTCGGCTCCACGATACCCGACCACCACGCCTCCTCGATCAGCCCCACCTCTGGACAACCACAACAACAACCACAACAACTATTACATCCACTAGGTACGACAGTAGGAGCAAGCATACGCTAATGTAATGAGTGTAGGTAGCCGCTCACCTGGATCCATGTACTCGGAGTCGTCGTACGCTTGGAGAATCAACGTGAAGGATCGCTGCGGACGGACGGATACACGGATGAGTTAGATAGATGAGATGATTGACGTGATGACGTGTCGAGCGAGACTCGGAGTGATGAAAGGAACGTTAGGAAACTCACCGTCCATCTAAAGGAGAACGGCAGGGCCAGAGTGTAGAGAGGCTCGGCGAGCGTGAAGGAGTCGGTGCCGAGCACGGGCGAGGCGGCGCGCCCGAACGAGCACGCGCCCGGCGCCGCGGCCGACTGGTACTCCTTGAGGCACAGTGCGAACCGCGTGCGACACGGATGCGCGCACGTGGGGGCCGCTCCGCTCGCCACGCCGCCCCCGCCCCCGCCGCCGCCGCTCGCCCCGCCCCGCCTGTGTGTCCCCGCTCCGCCACTTGCCCCGCAGCACGCTCCGGACGCCAGCTCCAACCGGTAGTTAGAGAACTCGAGGATCTGCAGCTCGAACACGCCCGCCCCCGCCGCGCTCTGTCATCACACCAAACGGAACAAATCACAAGTGGACTTCACTAGTACCTAAAGGATAACAATGGATGCAGTGGAGATGGATGCTGTTAATAGAGTAGCGTGTTGGAGTCTACCTCCTCGCTCCTCCTCGTTCATAATAGAAGGTTGGTGTTATGGACCAGGTGATTAATGCGGGCATTATTAATAATGTACGAGCATTATGAATAATGTCTAGCTCTATCGGGCTAAGTGATTAATAACTATCTTAACTTCATTATTTATCACATTGCGCGGTCATAATTATATTGCTACATGACAATTGGGCAATTAGATTATAAAGCTAAATTTGTAGCAGGTACGTACATACGTAGGTATACACATTGATTGATTGAAATGAAATGAGATGAAATGAAATTGTTTATTCATCCAAATAGGCCTTCACAGGCACTTATGAATAGTCAGACTCTAAATGCTCGGTTCGGAAGGTTGTTTTTGCTGAGAAGAGCCGGCAATAAACTCAGCAATTACTCTTTTCAAAAACAACTTACACCTATTACATTCAATAATTATTTATCTAGTCTCATTGACAATATTTGCGTGTTATGGCGGCAAAAATAGTAATCTATAGAATTTAATTATTACTGACTTAATACAGCACCTGTTCACAAGTATGACGCGTGTGGCAGCCATCGCCCTCCTCGCACATTTTATAGGGAAGTGAGCGACCCGCCACACGACGCCGCCGCAAGCAAAGGCCTTAAAGCGAGCATGACTAACTTAAGCTTGCTCCAAACAAAAAGAAACATTAAACTGCTCTGCCCTATTCTATTCGAAATCTACATGGCTTGGTTAGGTTAGAAGTGAAAGGCAATCGCGAAACGCAGCGAGCGATCACCGTAACCTTCTTGGTTATTTTTTTTATTTGATAAATTTTTCATAATTTTTATCTTACTTCACATCCACATAAATCCATATCATAATAATAAGATTCATTCATATTTCATTGCACAAAATTAATATTTTCACGAATTTCACTCATTCTCTCTCTCCTCCCTACCTCCCACCCACCCTCTCTATCAATGTATCTTTCTTTCCCTTACTCAATTTAAAATATCCACCATACCATTACGTTCTGGCTCACCGTAGCTCGGTCTAGTTAAAAAAACAATAACTAAAAATAGTAATTACATAATGTTTGTATTACTCTGCCCAAAAGGTGATGGACAATATGTATAATGCCCGGTCAATTTGATTATTTGAATAATTATTATCATATTGCACTCTCATATTGGACATTTTTCATAACGACCGGGCATTATGTATAATGTCCAATTGATGACTTGGTCCACAACATATACGAGTACACCTACCTAATTATAATACTACTACTACTACTACTACTACTACTACTACTAGGTACCTACTATACTTAGTTCTACTTTATTTATATGTTTAGTTTCTAAGATGCTGTGTAATGTAATAACCTACATTGGCAAACATAATAAATCAATAATTAAATAGAAACTAGTGAAGTATAAAATAGTTTAAAAAAAAACTAAAAAAACACGCTTTTATAGAAAATCAAACTGAAATGGTAAAAAATAATTATTTAAATTATGAACAGTGTGATTAGCAAAAATAAAAATTTTTGTAAAAAAAAAACGTGGAGTGCTGGTATTTAATAAATTGATATTGGTCGAAGTAAGTAGGTAGTCATTATGAAAATATCTCAAAAAGCACCCCTTTTTTACAATAAAATTCATTTACTTATTATGTATTTCTACTTTTTAGTTTGGTTATTTTTTAAAGTATGGCAACACTTTTCGATGCGGCAGTCGAGAAGTCCAAAAATCGTGAATATTCGCTGAGATATATCCTATTACAATACCTACAGGGTTAATTTTTGATGCGCTAGCGATGCAGAGTTTAATTAAATTATTGCATTGTCATCGGTCCTTGATAGGTAAGTGTGCAAAGTTTCAAATCAATCCGTCGTTTTGAAAGGTTTGAAAATCACGTTCAAAGATTCCGTTACATAGGTACTTAGATAAAGAAAGAAAGTTAAACATTTTTCATCCCCCATCTGAGTTCCCAGTTTAGGTAGTAATATTAATTATTAGTTTACCTAAGGTTTTCAAAATATGACGTGAAAAGAAAATGGCGCGCGTAAAGCAAATTAAAAAAAAGTTCACCAAGAAGGTTCCTAGTCTGAGTTTTTAACAAAAAAGGTTGTATGTTAAATTGGGCACCATGGAGGGAGAAGTAAATAGGTTTAATGATGTTTTGAATTCACAGACTTAGTGCACACGATGTTCTATTTACTTTATTATCCTCTAGCGGATAAAAACGGCTTTTGCACTCAGATATCGAAGAGCAAAATAGTTATTTTTTATACAAGAGTGTAAAGTTGTTTATTAACCGCGTGCTCAATTTTGATGACCGAGCAAGCGAAGGAATCAAAAGAGCACGAGGTGCAAAATCTTTGCACTCGAGTGCAACACGTATCTTTTCATCCCATCTCAGCGAGGAAATGACTAAATGCAAAAAAAAAGAAAATGGCGCGAGCAAAGCAAATTAAAGAAGTAGGTACAGCAAGATGGTTCCGAGTCTGAGTATTGAACAAACTAAAAAAGGATGTATGATAAATTCGCCACCATGGAGGGAGAAGTAAATAGGTTTAATGATGTTTTGAATTCACAAACATAGTGCACACGATGTTCTATTTATTTTATCCTCTAGCTAGCGGATAATAACCACTTTTACACTCAGATATCGAAGAGCAAAAATACTCTTTCCGAGATGGGGGGATGAAAAAGACATTTTTAATACAGTTGCTCAAAAAGTGGTGTATTGCAGGGACGTATAGCGTTCGGGATGTGGGCTATTACATACTAGTGCTATTTTTTTACCTTTACCGAACTAGTGCGTCTCTTTCCCAACTGTACAATAATGTCTATTAAAAAGAAAAACCAACCATGAAGTTTTTACTAAAGAGTTTTTGTGATTCATACAAATACGTATATTTCTAAAAAGAATCTACTAATTTATTTCAATATCAGATTTAATGATTTAATTGAATGAGTTAGGTTAGGTTTCATTTCATTTCATCTCATTAAATTTCATTTTCATTTCATATCAATAAAAAAAATATACTGAAGACCAAGCTGTATGGATAGTTCCCTTTGGGTGAAGAAAAAAAAACTCTGCTTATATTCTACGGTTGGCGCCATTTTCCAGAAATTTTCTTTGCGAGTTTAGTTGTTTGTTGCACAAAATGAGTAATTTCGACCCTATTTTTTTTTAATTAACACCACCGGAATCACTATAAATGCACAAACATTGTATGACAAATATACATGAACAATCATACGAAATTAATAATAGTTTGTCTCAAACAGTAAATATGCAACCTAAAACTTCCCCAGTAAGTTTAAAAAACTGTACCAATTTCAATGTAGGTACATGTGTACTATAACTTTTATAAGAAATAAATGATTAGTTAGTTGAGTTTATTGTGTTTTTATTATTTTATTAAATTGCTTAATTTTTTCGCAACTGTATTAAAAATAGTCGTTCAGTACACTTGCGGAACCGTCATTGCAACTTGTTCCGACTGTCAACCCTCGCCTTCGGCTGCGCCTCGGCTCGGGTACACATTTGTCGGAACTCTTTGCAATGACAGCCTTTCCGCACTTGTAATGAAATATACTATAATCTTGTTAAGGATCGGTTACAGATATTGTTATTTTGTATGAGTAATGAAAATAAAACTGACAAAATGAAACTTGTTTACAAACGTTAGAGTGTAATGTTTAGTAAACAATGTGGTAGGCGTGTGGTCGAGGCGTGTGGTCGAGGCGGGGCTAGGGAGTGCCTCGCGCCGCCTCGCCGCCCCACCATGCCGCACCGCAACGTACACGCACACACCACGCCTACACGCACACACGCACACACACGCACGTGCCGCGTCACGCCCAGCCCTCACCGACGACACAGTAGATGGGACACCGCGGCTCCACATCACATGCACTAGTGCACTACTAACTAAACTAACCGCCTACACACATTTGTGGAATATTAAAATTACCTGAAGTAGGTACTTATTTCCTAATGCTAAGTCATCAATGTTTAGGTTTTAATAACTTAGATTAACCTACTAACTACCCTGGTCCTGGTAGTCGGTACGGTACCAGATCAGTAGGAAGTGTGCCTACCTGGTAGTCGGTACGGTACCAGATCAGTAGGAAGTGTGCCTACCTGGTAGTCGGTACGGTACCAGATCAGTAGGAAGTGTGCCTATGTAGAGAGTTTAACATGTAGTTTTACTCGACTGCCGAAGGAGGATAATATTTTTCAAGCGAGGTTGGACCTATTTATTTGACACTCTATGTAGTCTAAATCCGTACCAAAGCTACCAAAGCCCTATACGTATGGAGGATATAGATAGCTATATCCTCCATACGTACTGTGAGGCCATGGACACCAAAATACAAAACCAAAACATTACCTAAACGTGTCTAAAGGATAGACTTTGATGAATCTGACGAAGGCATATTTAGATCCCTATAGAATTGTTACATTTGTGATTTGTATAAACGATTAAATGGTTTTTACCATCATAGCGACGACAAGTCGAGACGAGAGAGAGAGAGTGTCTGTCTGTCTGTCTGACTGACTGTCTGACTGACTGCAAAAACAATGAGTAAACAACATGAATAAACATCGATCGATCTCATACTCGATTGATGTAACTTAGTTAGATTTATTTAATAAATAAATAAAACAAGACACATCAATTGAAAAAAAAATGGTCAAAAAAAGAAACTAATCTAAACAGAAACATGCACCAACGATGCATTTATGAAACTGAGCCACCTACTCGGCAACCGTTCTTTGAAAATCTCTTCTGTAGTATGGGGTAGAGTCATGGACCTTAACTCAGAATATGAGTAAACGCTTAGAGGCATTTGAAATGTGGGTATACAGAAGAATCTTGAAAATATCGTGGACGGATAGAGAGACAAATGGAAGAGTTTTGCAAATAATGAACAAGAAGGTTAAATACAATCAAAAGACGTAATCTCCAGTACTTGGGTCATATAATGCGAAATAACAAATATGAACTGCTCCAGCTGCTCATACAGGGGAACATTCAGGAGAAGCGACCACCTGGAAGAAGGCGTACCTCGTGGCTCATAAACCTCAGAACGTGGTCTAACTTGAGCACCAGATCCTTATTCCACGCAGCTGTGTCTAAGATCAAGATAGCCTTAATGATAGCCGACCTCCGGTAGGAGATGGCACCTAAAGAAGAAGAAGAAGAACTGGTAACTTTGATCTCAAAAAGCCGGCGTTTGGTTAAGAATTCCAAATTCAAATTCATTTCAATTTTAAACTATTTGTGTTTTGAATGTAATAATTCATTTGTTTTCACGCCATTTAATTTTGCTTTGATATCGTTCTGTGCTCAATATGAAAAACATAAAATATCGCATTATTTTCGAATACGAATTCCATCGTTCTAGCGCTGCAAAAACAGCTCGAAGGATTAATGACGTGTACGGAGAAGCCACTGTAAAAAAAAACACAGTACGTTTTTGGTTCCAACGCTTTCGTTCTGGAAATTTTGACCTCCAGAACAAACCTCGTGGACGGCCGGAGACCCTAGTTGTCAATGAGGAACTGAAAGTGATCGTGGAAGCGGATCTATCTCAAACCACGTCAACGTTAGCTGCAGTCTTCGATGTGAGTGATAAAACCATTTTGAATCATTTGAATCAAATTGGAAAAGTGTTAAAAAGTTTGAAGAATGGATATTTATCGACTGACTTCGAAATGTCTGACTTTGAATGAACTATTTTGTGTAATTTTTTTTATTATTATAGGAGTAATTTCATAAAAAAAATTCATGTCCATTACTTATACGAACAAAATAAAGCAGAAAAGGAAATATAGGGAAAGTTCGAGATAACACCTGTCCTAATAAAGTATAAGTAGTTCAGAATGTTGAGCTGTAAAAGGGACGGATAAGAGAAGATTCCTTGCAGTGTAGGTGAAATAAAAACGTTGAAATAAATATGTAGAGTGACACTGACACTGACAGGAATGGAACATTACGAACGAGACCTACATACAAAGAAATCAGAAAGTTGAGAGGGATTCCTAAAATGTTGTCGTCCATCCATACTCCAAGGTATCGACATGTTATGAGGACGGATGAAAACCATGCGACTACAAGTCATGAATATGAAAGTTTACGGGAATAGGAAAACTGAAAAAGAGATGCATACATTGTGAATGCATGTTGAATAAATGAATATACACTCTCTAGAATTTCATCTTCACAAATATTTAACTTTGAAGGATTTAATGATAGCTCACGTACCTAACAATAACAAAGGTGTTTGGCCACATAGTGGAGTGGAGTGGAGTGGAGTGGAGTGGAGTGGAGTGGAGTGGAGTGGAGTGGAGTGGAGTGGAGTAGAGCGGGTGTGGGTGTGAGTAGCTTCCGATAATTATACACATATTGTACAATGTGGTAGTTTAACTGTTCGGTAAAGGCGGAAGATGCAGCAAATATCGCGTCACAATTAGGATATTACTATTTTACAGAGAATTTACTAAAAAAAGGACTTAGACCTATCTATTTCAAAACGATGCGCGATGGCCAGGAAGAAAGTTCACAGAAAGTGGTTCACAGGTAGTGGATGGTGTATGTGTATACATGTGCATCAGTATGAGCAGCACGTACCGCTCGCTCGCGCAGAACACGTCTACGATGCTGACTGTGGTGGTGTGATGTGATGTGACACAGTAAACACTACACGCTATGCGAACAGAATTTATATTATAGGCACTTCGGCTAGCTAATTAATGGAATTTGAATGACTACGAGATGTCTAATAAATAATACGAAGGAGCAAGTCTCTCTCACACTTTACTTGGTGCATGTAACGATATCATCGCCGCGAGCCGCGAGCCGCGAGCCGCGCGACTCTCTATTATATTGGCACCTACCTATATATTTCATGGAAGATATGCTAAATACTTTACGACGCGAACGAATCGATCAATTTAAAGTTTGAACACGATTCGGCGATTGAAAGAACGAGTAGAAGTTGTGAAATATGTATTAGCGAAGGTTAGAAGTGGGTAATGTGAGGATGATAATGACGTACAGGCAGCACGCTGAGGCAGGCGAGGGCGAGGGCGAGCAGCAGGGGCGGCGGTAGCGGCAGCGGCAGGCGCCGCTCGGGCTGCGCTCGGCGCATCGGGTCAACGCAGCGCGGGGCGCCGCCGCGGCGTGCGCTCGCGCATGCCGCCTCGCGACCTCGTCCACCCTGCACCGCACCGCTCCCGATCCACTGATCCACCGATCCACCGACGATGCCGGTACCGATACCGATACTGGCGCGAGTGTCGCGACCCTGGCTGGACCCGCACGTCCACACTGCACTGTCACACACGATTCACTCGTCACTATGTCCGGATGCGGTAGGCGCGTGCGCTCGCCGCGGGCTTTCAACTCGAACTGCCGCCGGCGCCGCGCCCCCCTCCCCGCTAGCCGACCGGCCCCGCTGCGCGCCGCTCCGCCCCTCCGAGCTTTTAATCCCGCAAAGCTCTGATTTATTTTTATTGGTGTTTGCGGTTGCTGGGTGCAGCGAGGCACGCTCGGGGCGCCGACCGCGAGGCGACCCCGAGCCCCGGGGTGTCGCGGGGTGTCGCGGGCTGCCTGCTCGGGGCGGGGAGCGCGACCGCCACATTTCGCTTTATTTTGTTTCTTTTACATACGTTCTTACAATCAAATATTTCTTTCGGATACAATTTTAAAATACTAACATCTAAGAACTTATTAATTACTTTATCATTATGTTCAATGAATACGTGAAGAATAGTATATTTCATTACAAGTGCGGAAAGGCTGTCATTGCAAAGAGTCCCGACAAATGGAAAGGTTGACAGTCGGAACAAGTTGCAATGACGGTTCCGCAAGTGTACTGAACGACTATTTTTAATACAGTTGCGAAAAAATGATGCAATTTAATAAAATAATAAAAACACAATAAACTCAACTAACTAATCATTTATTTCTTATAAAAGTTATAGTACACATATACCTACATTGAAATTGGTACAGTTTTTTAAACTTACTGGGGAAGTTTTAGGTTGCATATTTACTGTTTGAGACAAACTATTATTAATTTCGTATGATTGTTCATGTATATTAAGTCATACAATGTTTGTGCAATTATAGTGATTCCGGTGGTGTTAATTAAAAAAAAAATAGGGTCGAAATTACTCATTTTGTGCAACAAACAACTAAACTCGCAAAGAAAATTTCTGGAAAATGGCGCCAACCGTAGAATATAAGCAGAGTTTTTTTTTTCTTCACCCAAAGGGAACTATCCATACAGCTTAGTCTTCAGTATATTTTTTTTATTGATATGAAATGAAAATGAAATTTAATGAGATGAAATGAAATGAAACCTAACCTAACTCATTCAATTAAATCATTAAATCTGATATTGAAATAAATTAGTAGCTTCTTTTTAGAAATATACGTATTTGTATGAATCACAAATACTCTTTAGTAAAAACTTGGTTGGTTTTTCTTTTTAATAGACATTATTTTGACAGTTGGGAAAGAGACGCACTAGTTCGGTAAAGGTAAAAACAAGCACTAGTATGTAATAGCCCACATCCCGAACGCTATACGTCCCTGTAATACACCACTTTTTGAGCAACTGTATTAAAATACATTAAATCTATATTCCCCCTTTTTGTTCTCCTCTGTTATTTAATCAATTTTCTGTTTAATTTCTATTAAGATCTTAGCTGTAGACGAGCTTTAGTGTTATCAACTTATCAATAAAAAAAAAAAAAAACATACAGACGAATTGAGAACCTCCTCCTTTTTTTTGAAGTCGGTTAAAAATGGAAACAATTATTACTTTTTTTCTTAATATTGTCGAATTTCAACCAGTGGGTGAACATAGTTTATTCATAGGTTATTTTAATGTCAAATAATAATAATAAATACTCTTTATTGTGTACACAATTAAACAAGCGAACAGAAAAAAGAGGAAACTTAGTGATAACAACACAGGCGGCCATTGTGAAATGTTACTTCTGTTTGATGTTTTATTGTTTAATATTTTTAATGAACTATTTGTATTTAGAGAGTGTGTGTGTGTGTGTGTGTGTGTGTGTGTGTGTGTGTGTGTGTGTGTGTGTGTGTGTGTGTGTGTGCGTGTGTGTGCGTGTGTGTGTGTGTGTGTGTGTGCTACTCACATCACATACCTACTCGTACCACCTCACTACACCTACTCAATGTATCCGAGATATATCTGTGCGAGTCGCACGCACCAGGCACCAGGCACCAGGCACCAGGCTTGAGGTGCCTGAGGTGCCTGACGTGCCTGAGGCCCACAAGCAGAGCTGCTGGTACGAATGCTCCTTGACTCGTCGCTACAATGAGCGACGTCCGCGTAACGAACGCTATTGTGAGTCCAATCAGTGGCCCTCGCTCGCCCAAATTGAGTGTATTGTGTCGCTTGGCCGCGGCCGAGGCGCCTCCGAGTTGAACCGAACACGCACGAGTGAGTGACTTGTGAGTTGTGAGGAGGACTCGTATGTCTCTGTGACACTTGTACCGTCCATAGGTATGACACTTAGTAGTTAGTAGTGATGGTGAACAGTCACACGTAGTATGTACGGTAGGTACGACCTGACCTACCCATCGATCCACCAGACCAGGTTCCCAGCCAGGCTCCATTAGTGTGGGAACATTAGGAATACATGGGGAACATTATAATTAGTAGATAACATTTATTGCAACAGGATCGGTGTTCATTTTGAGTTATACCCAACAAGCGGGACTATATTTTAATTAAGCAATAATCTTGCCAAACTTGTCTACTTGCTTTTTCTATGTAATTAAGTTAATTGGGTCGCCATCAATATCGATAGGTATATTGGTGACGATTCATTTTAGATCTTTACATTCTCATAGACCACCTATAGGATATAGGATTATGGCGAGAATGAAAATGCAGATTGATATTTAAATAAAGTGACTTGTAGGTAAGTATATTCAAAATGAAATATAACCACGATGAAGGTTTGTCTTGTTCCTAGCACAGCGATGATCGAAGTAAGAGAGTAACTAAGGGCAACCATTGCTTTTATAATAATCGTTTAGTACCTGTGTTTCCAGTACTATGAAAATAAAACTGATTCATTTTTGCAATGTAAAATCAAATAATACCAACATGCCCCCTCAAAAATTAATCATCAAGAAACTAATTCCTTCTATATTTACAATTATAGATATCTGAATAACCAGAACATTATAAACCTTCAAAGTGTTTGCTGGGAGAATTACAATATGGTTCAACATTTGTTGCTAGGATTAGGAAAACCCAGGAAAACCTAATCAAACCATTTCATCATAATCAACTTAATATAATAAGTTATAAACATAATCAATAAATTATCATAACAAAAATAAATAGTTCATTATTGCTAATATAAACCCATTTCATTTCTAAACCTTTGAAATGAGACAGCTGGTAGCGGCTTCGTCAGCACATCCGCTATTTGTTTACCTGTGGGTATATAAAACAATTTTATTACATTGTTTTCAACTTGTTCTCTGGAGAAATGGTACTTGATGTCAATATGTTTAGACCTTTTATGACTAGTAGGGTTATTTGCTATACTTATACAACCATTATTGTCTTCAAAAAGAGCAATTGGATTATCCATATTAATTTTAACACTGATTGCTAGAGACTTTAGCCATAATGCTTCTTTTACAGCTTCAAATAATGCCATGTATTCAGCCTCAGTCGAAGAAGCCGCAACTGACATTTGCCTCTTTGTATTCCAAGTTATTGTACAGCTATTGAATAATTTGAATAAATAACCCGTCGTACTTTTTCTGTTATTGACATCATTACCACCCCAATCTGAATCAACATACCCACATAAAATATTATCAAAATTATTACACCTTTTGTAAGTTAGTTTTAAATCTATTGTACCCTTCAAATACCTGAGCACTCTTTTGAGACATTGCCACAACTCTTTATTATTTTTGTTTGTGTATCTGCTCAAAATATTTAAACTTACACTTATATCAGGACGGGTACACAACTCAACATACATCAAACACCCAATAAGGTTGCGACAAGGTGCATTATATTCGCTATCTAAGTTTAGAGACTCGTAATTAGGTTTATTTTCTAAAGGTGTATTTATCGGATTACAGTCAGACATACTAAATTTATCTAAAACGCTTTTTATGTATGCACTTTGATCCAAAGTTACAGTGTCATTATATCGAGTAATTTTGATACCCAGAAATAATTTTATCTCTTTTAAATCTACCATTTTAAATTTACTCATTAAATAACTTTTAAATCTGTCAATTGACAGTTGATCATAACAAACTATAACTAAATCATCTACGTATAGCAATATATAAATATTTTTATGAATATCACCCTTATCCAAAACATAAATACATCTATCAACTGATGAATTTACAAACCCTTTTTGTTTAAGACACTGATCGAATAATTCGAACCAACACCTAGCAGCTTGTTTAAGTCCGTACAATGCTTTATTTAATTTATAAACATAGCCTTCTTTACTAACTACCCCCTCTGGTACTTTCATATAAATTTCTTCTTTTAAAATACCATTCAAAAATGCGGTTTTAACATCCATATGATGAACCAATAAATTATATTGATTTGCAAAACTAATCATAAATCTAAAACTAGCTAAACGAGCAACAGGGGCAAATGTTTCATTATAATCAGTTAAATACTCCTGACTAAAACCCCTGGCTACAAGACGTGCCTTATATCGTAATGGATTGCCAAACTCATCATTTTTAATACTAAAAATCCATTTACAATCGACTATGTTTTTATTACTAGGTTTAGGTACTAAAGTCCAAGTATCATTAGCTAAAAGTGAATTTAGCTCATCCTTGATCGCACCTTCCCATAGAGTTCTATCATCCAGATTTTTAATTTCATTAAATGAAGTAGGTACTTTGCAATTAATTGATTCAGCACACAATAAAACATCAATTTCATTATAAGATACAGGAGGACGACCTTTGAGCCTAGAACTCCTTCTCAATCGACACGAATCATCAGTACTAATATCAGAACAAGTTCCACTTGAATTTGTTTTGTGATCAACGTTTGATTTTGACATATTATTTGAATCATTAATCTCAATAAACTTACGAATTTTACTACAGCAGACTGATTCATCAGATTTTGACCTATCCGATTCTGAATCATTTAATATTGTATTATCTGATTTTGATTCAATTGAACTTGAACCATCAGATTTAGGAATGTCACTACTTTGAGGTTTTATTAACACTGATTTTGGCGCCACGTCAATACTATTATCAGTTTTGTCATGGAAATGTTCCAATTCATTTCCTTCAATTCTTAAAGCCGGTCTCGACTGTAAGAAATTAACCTCATCTACTATCACATCCCTAACATTTTCATATTTATCGCGCTCTGTGTTCCATACCTTATAGCCATTCGGCACATACCCTACCATAATACCCTTCCATGACTTTTTATCGAATTTAGTTTTACTGGTTTTATTATGCACATAGACGGTAGAACCAAAAACCTTTAAATACTTTATAGCAGGTTTTTTTATCGTGCCACAGTTCAAATGGAGTTTGAGATTGTTTCAAAACGCGGGTAGGTGTTATATTTATTAAGTATACTGCAGTTAAAACTGCCTCACCCCAAAAACACTTAGATAATTTAGCACCACTGATCATAGCTCGGGCTTTTTCTGTGATTGTCCTAACCATACGCTCTGAAACTCCATTTTGTTGTGGTGTTCTCGGAATAGTAAAATGATATGAAATTCCTTTAGAAACGCAATAATCTTTCATTTCAGTAGACAAATATTCCCGACCATTGTCACAGTACAAATTAACCAATTTTAAATTGAATTTGGTCTCACTTTTTGCCACAAAATCTTTAAAAGCCGAGAACACATCCGATTTATATGATATCAAGTATGCAACACAGTAATGAGTAAATTGATCAACAAACAAAACAAAATAATTCTTATTGTCGATTGTAGATGGAGTGATTGGCCCACACACATCAGTGTGCACAACAAATAACGGTCGCTTAATATAACTTTTATCTTTGGAAGTGTTGAATGGTAATCGTGTCTGTTTTCCGTTTATGCAAGCTTCGCACAGTTTGTTGTCAGGCGATACTACTTCAATCAAGCTTACGTCATCAATCATCCGGTTATTTTTCAACTCTAAAAACTTTTGCTTACTAATATGACCTAACCGTTGATGCCACAAATCGTAATTATTTTTATCACTACTTGAGACACTGCACACTTGAGAAACAGATCGATTAACTTCAAAATCAACAGATATTAAATTATTGACTACCTTACCTTGCATCAGTATTTTACCGTCCTTACTGATATTTGTTCCGTTTTGATCGAAGGTGATTGTCAACCCAGCACGCTGCATCTTTGTTACCGATAGTAGGTTGTACGGTACTTCACGACAGAACAAAACGTCCTCTAGAATACCATGGATGCCGGTGTTGCTGGTTACTTGTAAAGTGCCTCTTTTGGTAGCTGTAATAAACTCACCGTGTTTAGCAACTGAAATTTTTAACGGTATATTTAAATCTGTGTAGGTTAAGAAAAGATCTTCCCTGTTAATTATGTGATCAGATGCTCCGGAATCTAGCAGGAAAGTTATTTGGTGTCCTTCTGCGCCACCTTCATAATTTCCGGACATGAATGCAAAACCGGAAGCTTCATTTGAACAGGTCGCTCCCTCAGTTAGCTCCACTGCTTGAACAGTTCGGGGCCGGTCTGTAGGTTTCTGTTTATTGGGTTGATTCATCCGTTTAAAATGGTAACAATCATTTTTCACATGACCTTTACGTCCACAATGGTAGCATTTGATGAAGGATTTCTTCTTTGCCTTGAACTTCTGCTGATAGCTATGAGGCTTAGTATTTTCTATTTTTCTTCCGTTGAAGTTTTGAGCTTTATATTCGACGTGAAGAATTTTATTGACTGTGTCACTACCCTCATTTCTCAATTTAACCTCGTGGTCCAATAACCTTGTCTTGACGAAGGCTAAGGTCAAATTGTCTTCAGATAAAGTTTCAATTGCCGTTATTACACCGTCGTATAAACTCGGTAACGAAAGAAGCAAGTGAGCTACTTTGTCGGTTTCTTCCAACTTTGCGCCAGCCGCTAGTAGCTCTGCAATGAGATCGTCAAAAATTGTGAAATGCTTGACCAACGGAGTGTCACCTTGAAGCTTCAAACCCAGCAGTTTCTTCCGTATCGCCAATTGAGTCGCCAGACTTTTTCTTTCATACAATTCGTCCAAGTTCTTTACGATTTCTCTTGCTGTGAAATCTTCTTTTGCAAAACCAAGGAAAGAGTCTGCTAAATATTCGACGATTACACTCTTCGCTATCCGATTGTTCTTCTCCCAAGCTTCCAACCGTATTATAGGCTCCTCGTCGATAACTTTGATAACCTCCATCTCGGTAAGCAATGCGCGAATTCGAAACTTCCACACGCTGTATTTTTCACCGTTGAAAGGTTTTATATTTCGCTTGGTCTTCAAATTATCCATGATGGTTACAGCCACGTGGTTTTACAAATAGTCAAATTAAATATTTAATACTCACCTGATCACAATCACAATTCTTTATAAAAGCAAGACTGGGCCCATAACCTATAGGATATAGGATTATGGCGAGAATGAAAATGCAGATTGATATTTAAATAAAGTGACTTGTAGGTAAGTATATTCAAAATGAAATATAACCACGATGAAGGTTTGTCTTGTTCCTAGCACAGCGATGATCGAAGTAAGAGAGTAACTAAGGGCAACCATTGCTTTTATAATAATCGTTTAGTACCTGTGTTTCCAGTACTATGAAAATAAAACTGATTCATTTTTGCAATGTAAAATCAAATAATACCAACACCACCCCACCACTAGACAACATCCAATTATAATATTATCCATCAATTTTCAATTTGATTTGCACATGTATGTAAATATGTCGATGCAGCGCTCAAGTCGGGTGAGGGAAGTGAGGGGGGTGAAGGAGGTGAAGGAGGTGAGGGAGGAGAGGGAGGAGAGGGTGAGAGGGGGAGGATCTAAGACGTGGCAGATAAATGGGCGGAAGCGGCGAGATGTTATCCTGCGAGACACATCCGTCGCGCCGCGCGTCGCCACCAGATAGCGCATCGACAATTCGCATAGCAACGGAACGGAACGTGCAGTTGCCACGATACGTCACGCGTGCAGTTGCCACGATACGTCACGCGTGCAGTTGCCACGATACGTCACGCGTGCAGTTGCCACGATACGTCACACGTGCAGTTGCCACGATACGTCACGCGTGCAGTTGCCACGATACGTCACGCGTGCAGTTGCCACGATACGTCACACGTGCAGTTGCCACGATACGTCACGCGTGCAGTTGCCACGATACGTCACGCGTGCAGTTGCCACGATACGTCACGCGTGCGTATCTAAATGAACTTATGAAAAATGTTAATAAAAAGAAAGATCCACTGCTGAAAAAAAATTACCTTGCTGAGTTTCTTGCCGGAGTCTTCTCAGTTTAAGTGTATTCCGAACCGGTGGTAGAGTCAATTGTAACGTTCATAAGTGCCTTACCAGGGCCTAAACTGAATAAATGACGTTTTTTTTTTATTTTTATTTTTTTTAATTGAACGGTTTAGTGTCATCCAGGACAGATTCTAAGGCGTTTTAGGGGTCTGGGTCCGGGGTGGTGATGATGATCATAATTCCTATATTAATATCAGAGAAATATAATCAACTAGCTTTCCGCCCCGCGGTTTCACCCGCGTATCCTTTGAGATTGAATTTCAAGAAATTCTTAATCCTCGTCTACATCTTAAAAACATTACCTGTGAAAAAAATCAGCTTTCTAGGTCTAACACTGGGCGTTGATGAGTCAGTCCTTCTCATTTTTCATACCAAGAAACGGAAATAACTCCTAACTTTGAACCCCCGTTTCACCCCTTCAGAGTTGGAATTATAGGAAAAGCTAAATACGTGTTTCTTTATTTTTAATTGTTAGCTTAAATACAAAGTTTCATGCTTCAAAAATGACCGACTTTCATACAAACTTTCAACCCCTTTTTGAAAAATCCGTTCTTATTCCTCGTTAGGTTTATAACATCTAGTGCATGGATTTTCATCTTCATTTTGTTTTTTATCACGTGTTAAAATGTAAAGGTCGCACCACGTTGGTTGGTTGGTTGGTTGGTTGGTTGGTTGATGTCTGGTGACGCACGCTCTGGATAGGGCTGGATGCAAGAAGCGAGTTGAATGAGTTCTCATGACACGACTCACGGTGTGACGAGTGCCCAACTACTGGGTGGTAGCTGGTAGCGGTTCTCTCTCACGCTAATTATTCCTCATTTCTGGCTCAATTATAGCGAGTGCGAATTAATCACGCGCCGCGTATCCACTCATTAGCGCAATGATCCCTCCCGAGCGCCCTCGTGTCGAGTCGAGTCATGTGTGTGTGTGTGGTGTCACCGATCTACTTACCTACCTACATCTCACACCACACAACTGTGCACTGTGCACTCCACACACGCTGCACTGCACTGCACTGCACTGCACTGCACTGGCAGACTGTAGAGGCGCACAATGGGTCATTTTCAGTTTCGCAATTATACGTAAACAGTGGTTTGCAGCTGCGGCTCTCATCTCACGGTGCACATTCTGCGATCGACTCGGGCTCGCTGTTCAAATTAATTTCGTTCCTGTTTGTTTGTTTGTTTGTTTGTTTGTTACAGAGGCACCGAGGCATCGACGCGCGACGCACTTGGATGCCGCTCGCTACTGCTGCTGCTGCCTCTCTTGGACTCGCAACGTTCAACTTGGCAGGATCCTGTTCAGGATTGTATAATTTCTGACTGAATTAAGGTAGGACTCATTTCAGCTGACGTTTCATAAAGTTATCATTATACATTTTCATTAAGTCGTACGTAGCAATACCGGGGGAAGCCAATCTAGTGTCTGGAACACAACATAATACACTCGGTAATCATAATGTAGGTGATCACGTGCACGTGAGGTACACACACACACACACACACACACACACACACACACACACCCTGCCAGTGTGGTGCGGCAGGGGCGGGCGGGGAGGGGAGAGGAGGGGAGAGGGAGGAGCGCGGACGCAGGTTTAATTAAAATACCTGCACTGCGCTGCGCTGCGCTCGAAGTGCTCGAGACGAGGGAGGAATGATTTTCGTTTGAAATGTTGCAAACGTTATTAATTTAATTAGATTACCCTCGTCCGATTAATTTATTTAGATATATTTGTGAACCGACCAATGTTATTCACTTGACAATTAATTAGTAACCATTATACCGTCCTATCTACCTACGTACGTACACTACACTACATACTCTAAGTACATGCAGTAAAACGTTATCTAACATACAAATAAATAGGTACACATTACTTGCACACTCGTGTACAATACAGAACTCATTGTTTGTAATTAACTCTAAATCAAAAGGGTGCATGTGCATCAGGTGGGTCGAGCTCGGGCTCGGGCTCGGGCTCGGGCTCGGGCGTGGTGGCCGCGGGCTCTGTGTCCGACGGAGTACAGGTGCACAGGTGCAAGCCACGACACGAGGCCGCGACCCACAGCCCGCGGGAACACACTTACTGTCCCGCCCCGCCCGACCCGACCTCACCCGACACCCCCCGACAACACACCCTCGAGTACATTCCGTCTCGTAGCTGGTGGAGGGTCTCAAGTCACTATCTACCATTCACTCGCCATTATTATTTCAGTAAAATAATGTTTGATTACCTGCCAAGAGTTGATCAGTCGAGTGTCACATGGATGGATAGAGAGGGGGTTTGGGTTGGGTTGGGACAGTAGATGCGCGGGCGCAGCACATCGGGCGGATGAAAAAAGCGGAGATAAACATTGCATTGTGGGGTATGCTAGACAAATTGAATGAGCGTGTCGGTGGTCGCGGCACCGACCGGGACCGGGAACCGAACCGGTCGCGACAAGTGCACCCGCACGCACACGCACACGCACACACGCACACACACACACTGGAGCTCATCATACATACGTACGGTCACGAAGACGCGGTTGGATGGTTGGTTGGTAGGTTGGTAGGTAGTAGTTACAAGAGCTGAGTGAGTGAGTGTTTGTGTGCCTCGCTGCCACTCCGCTCAATAACCGTTGAAGTTAATTAAATTCCGTCTAAATATGATATTAACTCGACTTATTTATGAATGCACTTCACTTCACAGTTTTATATAAACTGCCACATTTAAATGCCTTTCATTCTATTTCCTCTTCATAAGCTCACAATTAGAAATACTCGAATTGTCGATGCGCAAATCATTCAGTTTTTAATTCATAATTTTGTATTTCTGTTAAATAATAATCAGGCGTGATATTACAGTCTGACAGAGTTTAATTGCAAGACCGAGTTCAGTTAATATTTAAAATTGCAAAGCCTCCGCCTCCACAAGCCAGAGCTGGGTTTATACAAAACATCCAAATGGAATCGCATTGGAGCAACGCTCGCTGGTGCCTGGTGCACTGGTGCTAACTACCTACCTACTTGTAGTGTACTGTAATCAAGTTAAATAGCGTTACGAGAATGCTCGGTGCTCAGTGCTCGGTGCTCGGTGCACGGGAGGTACGAGTACAATTTCGCACAGTTTGCAGGAAAGTAGGCGCTCGGGGTTGCGCTCCCTCGCCACTTGCTCCCGGAGACCGGTTTAATGAGTCGCTGGAGGCTCCACTCCCCCCACTCCTCCTCTCTCCTCCCTCGCCCCTCGCTCCTTGCTGCACACGGCTCCCAGGCGAGGCAAGGGATACAATCTCAGCAACACGCACGGCACGTCACGGCACGGCACGGCACGGCACGGCATGCACTGTTTATTTTTAGCTAACTGGTTGCCTCCAATCTACTTCATGTTGATTGAGCGGCCGACGCGCGACGTTTAGCTACCTTACCATCACATTGTACGATTGAATGCCATCCTGCCATCCTGCCATCGAGCCTCGAGGTACCTACTGTATCATAAATACCGAAATTGTATGAAATGCTACACAGAGTAACCGTCCGTAGTATCCTTTGAGAGAACATAAACGCAACTTGCTCGTACAGTAGATACCTATAATGATAGGATCCAAATCAGTCGAGGAGCACACGGCGGCGGCCGGTGGAGAGCAGCGAGCGAGCGACGCCGCGTTCCCTCACGAGTGTCGCCGTGTCGGACGTGCGCCGCAACACAATGAGACAAACATTCAAACTTGAGAGCCGCATCGCTGTTTATCACTCACATTGACGACTAGCTGGCGACCACTACTCACTAGGGTAGAGTTAGCTTAGCCATGTACTGCGTGCTCCACGAGACGGTCGTCTATAAAGTTGATAACGGTTGTATTCGGTGGTCAATCGTCGTTATTGTTATTATTTAGTTCGAAAACGCGGAGGTGATCTCGCGAGCCTGCTGCGGGCTGCGAGCTGCGGGACCCTCACGCACAGTGTACTTTATACATGCAAACAAGAGAGACAGGAAGGATCGAGGCGAGTAGCCAGGCGAGTAGAGTAGCCAGGCGAGTAGAGTAGGCAGGCGAGTGTAGTGACTGGTGACTGGTGGGTGACCAACGAGCCGTATGATCGCCGCGACCGCACTGCAATCAATCTTGCGCGCCGACATACCTAGTGCACATGTCGGATAAATGAAAACGTTTTTATATTTTGACGTAGGTATAATAAATGGTTGCAATTATTGTAGCGTAAATATCTTTTGATTCTGATGTTCTCGATTAGGAATAATAAGGAATACATAATTATTATATATTTGGAGAATTGAACAATATCGTAGCCACTGTGTTTGACGAAGCCAGACCGATGTCTGGACTGCAAACTGGACGACCAGGACGGCAAACTGTAAACTAATTAGGAATTATCTTAATCGCATTAGTGCACGAGTTGCACGACCGACTTTATCTAATGCTTCATTACTGTGAAAGGATATGAATCATTTTTAATCCCCTCAATGTTGGTGTCACATTCACATCATCTGGCAGTAGATCATCAATAATATCGCAGTAGCTCAACCCCTGTGCTGTGAGCCTGTGATTCACAGATCATACGGATGATAGAGAAGCTGTCGGTAAACATTTGCCGGAGTATATCTGTTCATCTGAGGAGTTCAGTAAGAAAATACTCAAAGGGAAAACAACGTGGAGCTGTTTCTAGGCCCAGCGTCATTACAGTTCCCAACTAAATCGAGTAGATTGTGTTGAATTGTAGACATTGTAATACTGCCTCTTTTGAAATGCTCTACGACAGTGAGTGGAGTAGGAGTAGAGTGTGTGAGAGAGAGAGAGAGAGAGAGAGAGAGAGAGAGAGAGAGAGAGAGAGACATTAGCCGCCGTCTGTTAATGTTACCATTTGACAAGTCAAGTCGATACACACGTCACTTCTAAATGAACAGACGCGAACCTCGACTCGATAATCCGTATCACGTCGCGCCGTCTCCTTTTGACTCGCGCTCAAGTCTGAGAAACGAGATCTTATTATCGATCGAGTCGATCTGATTGGCGTTACATTAGAATTGAATGACAGATCTCGGTAATAAATAATTAATAACGTTTTATTTGTGTCTGAATATAGAGGTCCGGTCCGGCTAATCGTTTCATATTTTACATGTTTGTTTCCTCGGTCCTTTTTAAGTGAAATCTAACCGAAATTGCTGCGAGCATTAAAGAAGAAAATTACTCAATAGATATGAACGTGGGTGGTATGAGGTGCTGGTAGGGTTCATGTTTACATTTGCCTATAGTATACGTATCTATAAACCGAGTATTATGAAGTAGATCGTGGTCTAGAGGCTAGTCTAGAGGACGGACGGACGGACGGACGGACGGACGGACGGACGGACGGACGGATCAGAGAGAGCGGACGATGCGACACGCGACCCGAGACGGTGTGGAGTGTGGAGCGTGGCGTGGAGACGGCGACGAACCAATTGTACACAGAGTTAATTGGAGTCAACTCGCTCGAGGATTAAAAGAGCGTTAAACCCTCTACACACGGACCTACTAATGTTCTATAAAAGGCATGTATCATAATAGCGTATTCGTTCGCAATTCAATTGTTCCGTGATACAATTCTTGAGAATTTTTTGTCAGTTTTTAATGACGGTGTAAAGACAAAGCCAGCTAGAATCATAAATGATGAATGACGTAGACGTGGAGCTGCCACTGCCAGTAGCAGAGCTGTGCCCACTCTCACAGTGTCGGTGTCACGTCACGTTACATCATTACAACTATATGAATAACGCATCGCATCGCATCGCATCGCATCGCATCGCATCGCATCGCATCGCGGTGAAACATTTAAATTGCTAACAAACAACGCACCGACCTGAGAACCCATCCTGGCATCCATTATACATTGTTTAATTCAATTACGTTATTTTTTTTATTCCAGATAAGCTTGTGTTTGACCACAATCTCACCATGGTAAGTGATGATGTGCCCGAAAGTGGTTAGCACACCAAGCTTAGATGGGAACTGGCTCTCAAGTGCAGCTGCCGGAACACACCGATAGGTGCTTGGCGACAGATTTTCAACTTAAGGGTGGTAGCCAGCCAGTCGGGTACTACAAAGTACCCTACCACCGTGCAAACGTTCAGGCAATTGTGATCCTCCGATTCGGAATGTTCAAATGAGATGTAACTTATCAGTTTCCATTAGCTAATGCTAATATCATAAAAATCCTTTATCGATATAGATTGTATTAATGGATGCTTGATTATTCAATCAGTCAACATTTGGACAGTTCTGTGACGCGTCCAGTCTAGTCTAGTCTAGTCTAGTCTAGACACGCTAATCCGTTCAAGTGTAACTAGGAGTACAAACGAAGCGACAGCCAGATCGAGCTAATTATAATTAATGCTTCAATCACATTCAGAAAATAATTAAAATATGAAGTCTATCGAACAACAACTACTAATAACGAAAAATGGTCTGGTTTTTTGTTGAAGGGATAAGCACCAGCTTACCATTCAATCAAACAAACGTACACGCGCATAATGTGCTCAATGAGCTTGTTTCAAACAAACGTACACGCGCATAATGTGCTCAATGAGCTTGTTTCAAACAAACAGATAATCCCTTGTCGTATTAACAACACAACACAACACAACACGTGACACAACACTTTAATCCTTCGGCTCGTGTTCACCTCATTATATTAGTGCGCTTCGGTGTCTTCATCACTCTGAGTGTGAGTCTGACCATATCATTACCAATGCTTCGTAAGCTCTGTCCCACCAGATTATGTTGGCCAAAGCTCTCTCCAAGCTGTTTAGGTACCTATGTATGACCGGAGCCGGAGAGGCTCTGCCAGCAGGTGGACTGTGGATTGTTTGGAGTGGTGTTTGTTAGCACGCCGCGGCCGCGGATTATAAAAACGAGGTTCAAATTAACGTATCCTAAAGTTTGTTGTTAGAAAAAACTGGACGTTGTTAGAAAAACAAGATCGGCCCAGGTGTGCGGTAAACACGCGGCCGCAGCGACGGAGTTTGTACACCACTCGACACTCGACACTCCACCGAAGCACGGAGACCGGCTCCCCCCCCCCCCCTTCACCCACCCCGGCTGCGGCATTGTTTACACACTGACCATCAAATATTATTGGATGATGATACGCCATTTACGTAATGGACACACAACGCAAATGGATCCGTGGGAGAGCCCAGGAGAGCACGGCCCAGGGCCCAGGCGACATGTGCACCCCCCCCCCACCATGTATTTTGTTTTCAAATATCACAGCAACTATCATATTTTTGTCGTCGTCGACTGCAGCCGCCGACAAAACAGTTTTAATTCTTATAGAAAACACCACCTTTGGGTGCACTTAAAGGCGAACCAATTCGTCCTTTTCAAATAGATGGGATGAAAAGTATAATGCTATGCAATAGTTTTACCGCGGCAGTCCCCGAGTGCCATAGTTAGTTATTTTAATTGGTTAGTAGGTATATCCACTCTCTCAGTATCGTCCTGTCAACATATTAATGGCAGAAGTAGGCCCTTAACTATGCAACAATTAAATAAAACCGCACAGAGGAGAATGTTTCAACGGGACAGCATTAAATGCCACCACACCAGTTAACTTAGAAAAGGTCATAAATCATATTTGGTGCGGATCATTAGCGAGATAATCAATAATGAAATGAATGATATATTAATGATATACGCCCGCTGGAGTGATGACTGAGCTGATGCAGATGTTAGCGTTGATATGGGACCTGAGGACGGACAATACGAGGTGAGTGTGAGCGACCACTCACCATACCAAATGTCATCGCCAGATACGATATGAGATTACATCACACCTCGCGCGATCCGACACGACACGACACGACACGACACAACACGACACGACACGACACGACACGATACAAATACGATACGCCGGACACACAGACTGTTTGCAATCATACTGTAAGATAATTATTGATTAAGGATCGATAAATCTACATAGAATAGAAAAGTATCAAATCAATGTGAAATGTAGGTGCATACCTTATTACCTAGCTATTTGTTATCATGCAATCCTAGTACCTACCACGTACAGCAAACGCTCTTAGGAATTTTCTCTAATAAAAAAACATTGAAACATAAAATACACTCAGACATTTTATATCATGTTCTTACAGAGTTAAGAATTTATAATCAAGATATGAAATATTAATATCGAAAAATCAGTTTTCCTGGAACGATCAGGATGTAGTCTGGTTTTTTTCCGCAATAAAGGCGCGTCACACGGGCGCGCGGGCGCGCGGGCGCATGCGTGCGACACCGTTCCCACAAGCGCGACATTTTCATTACCTACCGCTAATAAGTGAAACGGTTGTCGCAACGCAACCCTACCACTACTACGCACCTACCGATGGAAACCTCATCGCCGATCATGTGTTTCCTACTCGATATTATTTAACTGCACTCGGAAATATGAGATCCTTTCCCACTTGGTTGGTATCACACAAAATTAGCATTCTGTACGAGCCCCGTCGCGTCACGCGTCACGCGTCACGCGTCAGGCGGGACGGCACACTCAATTGAATACGTACGATCATTAAATACAAACAAACAGACTCCAAAGACAAATCTGAAGAAATAGAACAGGTGATGTAGCAAGTCGAGCTCACAGTTGATTGTCGCCAGTTAGTTACATGATAAGTATTCGCAGGCGGACCACGTGACAACCGACAACCGGGATGGTTTATGTAATTGTAGTAACGCTTCGCTCCGATCGATGACCGGCCACAAATGCGCTCGTTCATGATCGCCGGACATCGGAGCGCAATGGCCGCCCTCTTGTAAAAAAAACCAGATCCTTTCCCATTGAGCTACTAGCGACGACAAAGCTCAGCGCTTCCTGTCCTCCGCGAGGAATGTCTCCGTGGTAGGTACTCCTGAGTTATTATCATGTCGAAGTATCATTAAGCATTAATTATTTTTTACAATATTTAAAACACCTTGGGCATTGAAAAGGTGTCTTCACAGTTTTCATTCTTTATGCATAGATTAAAGCGAAGTTAAATAAAAAATTCAAACTTCTAACAGGTTTGTAACTTGTTATCTAAACAAGTCACAACATAGTGCCTCTCAAGATGCTGCGAACTTGTCAACACATGTCACGCAACTAAAACATTGATAATGTCAAGTGGTGGACAGACGGATGCGCCGCACCGCCCGGCCCGCTGATACTATTACAAAAAAGCTTTCACATGTGTCTATCTAGTCCGGTCAATAAGTGCTACACTAAGATAGTACGAGACTACTGTACAGGCGGCAACAATCCTGCACACGAGTCTACTTACACATAAACACCTTAGTGAATAGTTCACACGCAAACAAAACCTAAGAAAGCAGGAGGAGGAGCAGCAAGTAACGCACGAGAGCCGAGCGTTGGTGTCTGCAGCTCTGCTACATTACACAGTTCTTACACTATTGCAGAAAATATTTTTATTTAAACTATAACATAATATGATGAGGCACTTTTCTGGTTCCAAAATAAACCTACTTCTACGAAACTAATTATATTGTTAATAAAATTGTCATCTGATGAAATATTCCAAGATTCATTGGTGCGAAGCATTCGACCACATTTAAATGATATACTTTTCAGTCAATTATTCTACATTCTACATCCTGTATGTATAACGGTATAATATTAGAATGCAAGGCGTACCTTTCAATTGAATATAAATCAAATATACGTCGTCAACTCAAGGACGGATCAAAAACACGAGCGGAAATGTAAATATTTGCATGCGGCAACTGGCAACTAGCAGCAGGTCGGTCTCTGGTACCTAACGACCTGTGTGCATATGTGATCGAGTTGTGTGTGTGCGATGCTGCGGCGCGGGACGAGCGGGACGAGCGGGACGAGCGGGACGGTTTTTGCTTGCGTGTGCGCAGGTGGCGCGGCGGGCCGGCCCGGTGGTCCTGGTTTCACTAATTGCTTGTTACTGCGCTTGTCATCGCACAATAGTGCTGGTAGCGGGTAGCGCTAGCTTTACTTCCTTCACACAGAGTCAAGATCCCAAACTGTACTTTGAGGATGCACGGCCTACATTTTAGGTACACTTAACTACCTACTTCGTTTGCGTTTTTTAAGATTAAACAACATTAATTCTCAAATATGCATTTTCTTGAGTGATTCAGGTCTCGTATTATATTTTGATGTGTTTTTATAGTCAGTGCTCATGATTCAGGTTATCTGCGTTGCCAATAGGGACACGCAATCATAAATAAGCCATGGCTGGTATAGTATAGAGCCGCCCGCCACGGTCCCGCCACGGTCCCGCCACGGTCCCGCCACGGTCCCGCCACGGTCCCGCCACGGTCCTGGCAGCGACATTCATCAGTCGCCTGCCGGCTGCTGCCTGCTGCCTGCTGCCTGACATCGTCTCTGTGTCACATCAGCCATACTATATAACAACGTCTATGTCATTGTAAATGTTACCAGCAGCCAGCAGCCAGCAGTCAGTAGATAGATAGGTACCTACGTAATATAATAACGGCACCAAACACAAAGAGTAGGAATACTGGAAGGAACAAGTGAACCAACTGTAGTGAGTCTAGCAACACCACATCATGACATTCAGATAGACATTTAGGAGACAAATTCAAGTTCGAAAATAAATTGACTTTATTTATTGAGAAAATATCTTAAAATAACATTAAGCCAAGTCCTGAAACCGAAAATACATAGGGAACTTGAAGAAGAGAAGTGTATTCCAAACCGATGGTAGATTCAATTGTAGACGTTCGTAAGTGCCTTACCAGGACCTAAACTGAATAAATATTAGGTTTTTTTTAACGTAGGTATTAGGCTAACATTATTGCAACAATTTGTTTCATTTGCTATCGCAACGTTACAGTATCGTAGTGAAGCGACATACGATGAGGACGTCACGCGGCGTGACACTGATAGATGGATCTATTAGTGCAGTTAGTCCTGGATCCAGGCCACACGTCGCCGCTGCGGCTCTCACCGCTCTCATCGCTCTCATCGCTCGCTAATACATCAGAGCGCAACAAACAAGTTACGTCCAATTACCATCTACATCGTACACTTATGTTGAAATGCCTTCATCTGACACAACACTTGTTGCACACAACCTCAACAGCTATAATATTTGATGTAAGAATACAAAATGAGCATTGCACTGCACTCAATCAACGTGAAAAACGTTACACTTTGTGAGATGTCACATTCATTCATGACACTGCTGAATATAAAGTATGAGCATAAAGTATACGACAGTAGGGCCACGACGAGTACCTACTGCATGCGGCATTACTTTCAATCAAAGTTTGATTGTAAGATCTACTAATGTCATACTCGTACCGTTCAATAAATTAATCAGCTTCATAATGATTGTTCCGTAGTGAGATCGTAACTAGTGCAAGATAAGTTGCAAGATATGAAGCCAGCAGTACTAAATTGGTTATTTTGCATTGGTAAAGTAGCGAGCGAGCTAACTGTAAACTGCAATACTATTCTATAAGAACGTTTGTGTATCTCGAAAGCTGAATCTCAGGTGAGATATCAACTTGTCATTCTGTAAACTTCCAATGATACTTCACTTGGCAAGTGCGTACCAAATGTTGATAGGATGACAAATGAAGGTCGTGTGAGCCTAGTTCGCTTACGATGTGAGCTCGCTCGCCTGAGTGAGACTCGACATCGAGTTAGTATTGAAGAGAGTTTGCAGTAATGCGCGGAGTGGATAATGTTGAGGGTGAGGGTGAGGGTGAGGGTGAGGGTGAGGGTGAGGGTGAGTGTACAAGATTAGAGGATGTAGGTGAAGTACCGTCCGCCTCGGTGTCCAGCGATACCAGAGAGAGGCTCCCACGGTCACGTGCACTCGCTCCGCGTCCGTCCGTCCGTCCGTCCGTCCGTCCGTCCGTCCGTCCGTCCACTACGAGTATGCACGTGCGGTTTACATGATCACTTCCGTCCAATCAAACAATATAGTTTTATCCATTTGTCATATCAAGTCTAATAAACCCCAACGTACTTTCAAATTGTTACCATTACCCTAACTAACATAATAAGGAGTTTCTAAGCGCAGAGAGACATACTTCATTAATACAAGTAGAATAACTCCAAATAATGTGCACCAAATCAAACAATTATGACGCTACAATCAAATCAATAGCTTCATCATTACGACGCGGACGAGGTGTGTATCGAGGCGTGTACCAACACGAGCATGCGCATGCGCATGCGCAAACAGTTTCATTATTAATCATCCCAGCGCATAGAGGCGTGTAATCGTTACATTGAACTGTTGCACTCAATCATCCGTATGTGTAATTAACTAAATACATACAGTCATTGTTTCAATTTTATCGAAAACATTTCAAGACTATTATTTGGATAATGTGACATGCAGATTTGTTCTGACTCATTCTGGGTTAATTATTTGAATTATCTATTATGTATTAAAATTAAAACAATTTTTCTGCTGAGCGTTTTTGGCGATAAAGCATACGAGATTGTTTAATGTTTTGGGTTGTCACAGGGAACCATTCTCGGTCCGGTCCTTTTGTAGAGAATAGTGTTCCACTAGCATGATATGCCATGCCATGCCGTGCCATGCCATGCCTATCTGAATGTGAATGAGACACATCCCGAAGCTGAAAGGATGTATGACGAGAAAAAAAACAATTTCAACTTGTCTGATTACGACATTTTTTATTCGTTTATTTTAAATTATAATGTTTTAGATAAAAATGTATCAGATGGCTGAACTACGCACAAATGAGCGATATTGTTATCAAAACTGTTAAGTACACACAGTGTACATATGGTGCGAGGAGAGCGTGTTATCGCTGGCCGGTGGGGTGTTGCTGCATAATGTTTACTTGCTCTGTACAAATTAAAATCAACCTTATCTAGTTGATATGAAGCGTCACAGTTGTAAGGCAGATGTATGTATTATTATTACAATACGCCCTTGTATCGTAGTGATGATATACTGCGCCCATTGAGTGAGCACCATCAATGGTTCTGACACTCGTGCGACAGTCAGCTACTCTACTCGACCAATTATCAACAGACAGATGGCTCAGATGGCTCAGATGGCTCAGATGGGCGGCAATCTGGAATATTTTATAATCTTTATTGCAATCAAACTATTATTTATTATAATCTGCTGCTACTTTTTTTGGACACTTCTCAATCATTCTGCACAAACATAAACTATAAACCACTATTTGAGATTGCTGCACATCAGTTCCAAATAAATTTCAATTACAATGCAGCGTAACATTAGAATAACTTTCTATAACCATTAGAGTCTATGCGTTTATTCATAATCATAATAGTTTGTCACGTCCAATGAAACTATCAGTGCAGCGTGCAGCGTGCAGCGTGCAGCGTTCAGCGTGCAGCGCGCGACGTGCGACGAGATCCCACATAGTCATCATCATTGTCAATGTCTGTAATGATGTGCGACCGTTCGTTGCGCGAACGAGGACGCGCGTGGAGACTGGAGAGAGACGCTATTTGGCGAGTTTGACGACTCTCGCGCATAGATTCGCACATGATGTAGGACAGTTTAGTACACGTTACATACGGGACACGATGACCGAGTGGCGAGTGGCGAGTGGCGAGTGTGAGACGTGTGCGTGACGTGTGCGTGACTCATTCACGTGCTCCGTTAATATAACAAGGAACGTAGCTATGTTTAGTGTTTCAACTTGATTGAGTGACACGATCACGACATTGTACGAATCTACTCGTTTTTTCTATGCTCCCATTTTCCTCTTGCATTTGATTGTACCTATATTAAATAATGATGTGTTCACTTACTTCTTCCAGTAAGATTCTCACCACACGATCGATCCTACTTTACTGCGTCTGCCATTCTTGATTCAAGACCTCTAAACGTTTTATCGAAGACATTATACACATCACCGCCAGCTCGGAGCGTTGAATTTACGAAGCGCAAACCCAACCAGGGGCGGCAGCAGCGGAAACTTCAACGATGTTAATGTGGTGGTGTCGATCGGTAAGTTTACACAAGAACGAGGCCTCGGTCACGACACGAGCTACGCTAACACCCGTCGAGGATCACAAATCGCTCGTCCTGGCGACTAATAGTGGCGGCACGCGGTTACTCCGGCGCACTCACATAGCTCGCACTAATCAGACGCATTCACGCGCGCGGCTATGGTCGACGCGTAGATACCCTGCCCGGCCCGGCCCTGCCCGACCCTGCCCGACCCTGCCCGACCCGTCCCTGCCCGGCTCGAGCTGGAGGTGCGATGCGATGCGAGCTCATTACCCGACACTGTTTACAATCAAGCGAGGGCTAAGTAACGCGACGTCTCGTCGGGAACTTACGGCCTCGCTCGTTGTGCACCTCAGTGTCAGGTTTACAAGCTCGCGGCTGACAACACAACACAACACAACACGTTGTATGTAACTAGGAAGCTGTCGCATTAGTTACATGTGTCTACTCCTCACTCCTCACTCCTCACCGCATCTCCATATAGAGAGCAGGACGTGTCATGTCACCGCTCACCGCGGGGAATGTGATAGTAGCTACTGGTATGTAAAGTCTCTTTGGTAAATATTTGCATATCTTGTTAAAGGACGGGACTCAATGGATTTCTAAGATGAATGTCAGTATGTGTCGTCTAATTAAACAAACAACAGCGGGCCAATAAAGCGAGGATTATATGAGAGGATCGTGAGAAGCGGCGTCTTTTGTGTGCGCCCACGCAGCCAGCTCGTCGTGAGTGTTGTGTGCGTCAGTCAGGTGCGGTGCGGTGCGCAAGTCACGCGCGGTAACGAGGGGGCGAATGGACCTGCGCCTGCGCACTCACCATATACACCGTCACACATATAGCACCACACCACACCACACCACACCACACCACACCACACCACACGTCTCGCTGCACAAACATTCGAGTGACAAAGAGTCAACTTGTATCTTTTTAAAACATCAGCAGTGTTGCAGTAAACTAAACGTGTGACGTCACGTGGGAAATATGCAGAGCTCTGCTCCACTTGCCAATATTATGATGTTTCTGTGTTAATGAGGTGGTTGAGGGTAGCCAAGTGATTAATTAACTATTCGGCTAAGGTTTCCACTTCTTTGGTTGCTGCCGCTTGTAAAAAACGAAAAAGATTAACTTATTTTGTGCACCGTTTTAGTCTGATTTAATGATAATCCCTTTAATGTTTCTGTGGCGCGGGCTGTGGCGCGGGCGCTGTTCATAATAAAACTAAAACCAATGAGAATATTATAGTTAGTCATGTTTTGTTTTTTCTACTCGATAATGCAGAGCGTCTGCTTGTTAATAATTACCATTCGATTAATAGAAATGATTCATTCGAGGTGGAGTAGTGTAATATAGCTTGGAACTATATTGTATTGTATTGTATTGTATTGTATTGTATTGTATTGTATTGTATTGTATTGTATTGTATTGTATTGTATTGTATTGTATTGTATTGTATTGTATTGTATTGTATTGTATTGTATTGTATTGTATTGTATTGTATTGTATTGTATTGTATTGTATTGTATTGTATTGTATTGTATTGTATTGTATTGTATTGTATTGTATTGTATTGTATTGTATTGTATTGTATTGTATTGTATTGTATTGTATTGTATTGTTGTAGTAATATTATTAATATTGGACGGTGACATCGGCGACTGTGAGATGAAGGCAGCCGCCAGCCCTCGCAGGATCGCACCTCAACCAGGACCAGGACCAGGACCAGGAGCGAGCATCACAGAAGTGATCAGAACTACCAACGCAATACAAACTACATATGAACACCCAAATTAAATAAATGACTTACACACTTACTACAGAGCCGCTATGTATAGTATAGCGGCTAGACGACTAGGCGTGTTCGTGTTCGTGGATGGAACTATCTAGTCCACGACAACGCGCCCCATTCGAGTGCAGAATAAGTTCTCGATGGAAATGTTAAAACGATCGTTCGATCATAACAAGGTATAAAACAATCAAACATTAATTTATATACATGTTATCGAGGATGTGGAGTGCGGGGTGCGGGGTGCGGGGTGCGGGGTGCAAGGTGCCGGTGGACTCTTGAGTAATGAGCCAGGAATGTATCGAGATCATGATCACAGTTTGTTCACAACAAAAATAAACCGCGACTCAGCCAGGGGGCAGCGGGCAGCGGGCAGCGGGCAGGTAGGACATCCTTCTGTAACGCGACCACACAAAGGTCACCTGGCCGAGTCGTGCGCTCCCACCGACAGTAACACACGCGGGGAACATGTTGGCAAGTACGAGCGCTCGGTTTCGAGTAGTGCAGGTATGGGAGCGAGACCCATCAGAGTTCGGTTCTCAACGAAATCCAACGTCAGACGTTTTAATTAAGGCAGGAGCGGCGCGCGGCGGTTTGCGGGAGGGGTGGAGGCGGGGGTGACGAGGGCAGCTTATCTCAGTTAATTCGGTGGAAGCCGATAGAGCGATGTCGGGAGTCGGTTTTTGTTCGGGGCTTGCTCAATCGGCCGGTTATTTGGACACAATGTCGCTCGAAGCCACATGCTTCATTTGATCGTGATTCACTCAGGGATGTGATGTGAACACAATAGCTGCTTTGAATCGTGCGGCTTTGTTCGGGGTTGGAGCCCCTGTAGCTTTAGGGCTAGGGCTAGGGTTGTCTCTCGCACTACTCTCTGGTAATCAATCAATATTGATTAATATTGTTAATGATGTATTACTAACGAGCTAACCTGTTCTGCTCAAAAGAAAATGTCAAGAAATTAGAGTTGTGGAAAAGTAGATTCTGATACCAGAAAGATGTGACATAATTAAATAAGTCAAGTCAAAGTCAACACTACCAAGGTTTATAAAGGTCGCGCTTGAGGCACAGAACTTACCACCGGTTCAAAAGTTAACCTTCAACTGAGAAGAACCGGCATGATTAAATATTTTAAATATACTCAAAATTATTAAATTCTGAGAGTATTTTGCCAAAGAGCCACTCGAAGAGAACAATGACGGAATCAGGCAATGAGACGATCTTAACGCACCACTAATAATGAATGTAAACGATTCATGTAAACATTCCCATTCTGCTGCCATTTAGGAATTTTATATATATAGATATTATTTAGGGAATTATAACGAAACAAATAACTTTCGTCCAACACTTTATGAGATTGTGAGATATCTTTCAACATAAGCTCATGATTTAATATCGCAGGTCATCTTACTAGGTACACTTACCACGAGCTCGAGGAGCGCCAGTTTTATATCTGAACTTTACAATATATCTCGCAGCGGGTGATCGCAACTTTCCGCCGAAATACACCGCGAGAACCTTGAACGGCTTATCAGTGATGCTCGCAAGAGAGAATACCGACTCTATGATGGAGACGGTAAAGTTGAAACTGCAAGGATGACAGTGATGATGGATGGGCGTGCAAATGTCTGTGTTTATAATGACAAATAGTGGTGGTGTGGCTGGCGGCGCGGCGCGGCGCGGCGGTGCTGTGCTGTGCTGTGCTGCTCCCCATTATGACGTTAATCCAGCTGGAGAGTCGACTCCGACTCCACTACATTATGTAGGTGTTCCAAGTTCCAACAAAGTGCAGACACGTTGCAATAATTCAAGACATTAACATATTTTCGGGGATTGAATGTGACTTATAATGGGACCACCCCCGGAGAGCTCACTAACAAATCAAAGGAAAGGAAGAGTTGGCGTGACGCGGGGACATCTTTTAATGTAACCTTGACCTTGTGTTACATCACATCCAGTTCCATGTAACGTGTAACGTGACCTGATCCGCCCACGAGTCCACACGCGGCTGAATGTTGCCAATATTGTCGATAACATGTTTCCAGCTCCAGCGAGTCTGTACTGTACTGTACTGTACTGTACTGTACTGTACTGTACTATACATTAAACAAACTACACAAAAAATGTGTCAATACAAGTCAATGAATGATATGATAACAGCACCAAGTCACGTCACAAGTACATATATACTCGTACTAATAACATCATAAACTAATAAAATATAGCCTATATTAGCATTAATACATTAAACAAACTACACAAAAAATGTGTCAATACAAGTCAATGAATGATATGATAACAGCACCAAGTCACGTCACAAGTACATATATACTCGTACTAATAACATCATAAACTAATAAAATATAGCCTATATTAGCATTAATACATTAAACAAACTACACAAAAAATGTGTCAATACAAGTCAATGAATGATATGATAACAGCACCAAGTCACGTCACAAGTACATATATACTCGTACTAATAACATCATAAACTAATAAAATATAGCCTATATTAGCATTAATACATTAAACAAACTACACAAAAAATGTGTCAATACAAGTCAATGAATGATATGATAACAGCACCAAGTCACGTCACAAGTACATATATACTCGTACTAATAACATCATAAACTAATAAAATATAGCCTATATTAGCATTAATACATTAAACAAACTACACAAAAAATGTGTCAATACAAGTCAATGAATGATATGATAACAGCACCAAGTCACGTCACAAGTACATATATACTCGTACTAATAACATCATAAACTAATAAAATATAGCCTATATTAGCATTAATACATTAAACAAACTACACAAAAAATGTGTCAATACAAGTCAATGAATGATATGATAACAGCACCAAGTCACGTCACAAGTACATATATACTTGTACTAATAACATCATAAACTAATAAAATATAGCCTATATTAGCATTAATACATTAAACAAACTACACAAAAAATGTGTCAATACAAGTCAATGAATGATATGATAACAGCACCAAGTCACGTCACAAGTACATATATACTTGTACTAATAACATCATAAACTAATAAAATATAGCCTATATTAGCATTAATACATTAAACAAACTACACAAAAAATGTGTCAATACAAGTCAATGAATGATATGATAACAGCACCAAGTCACGTCACAAGTACATATATACTTGTACTAATAACATCATAAACTAATATTTTCTACGGAAATATCGAGAGCGTTATCTATACTAATAAAATATTATAAAGAGGAAACATTTGTTTGTTTGTTTGTTTGCATTGAATAGGCTCCGAAACTAATGGACCGATTTCAAAAATTATTTTACCGTTGGAAAGCTACACTATCCCTGATGAACATAGGCTATATTTTATCCCGGGATAAGATAAGATCCCTCGGGAACGCGGGTGAAACCGCGCGGAACAGCTAGTTATATTATAAGGAAGCGCTGTGGAATCCATTATTATTCAAATTGAGAACGAGCGAGATTGTGTTGTGTTCAATGAAGAGGACAACGGGTTTTTATAAATTGCTCTTAATTAATAAAATGAAGGAGATTACAAAAACTAATTCAACACTCATTTGCATAATGTGATTAATTTGCGTGGCTGAGACTCTGGTAGGTATCTATCGATTGGACATCACATAACTCATGAAGCTTAGAGGACAGTGCGCAAATAAACAGTTCGTCCACCTCACACGAACGCGCATAACTACCGTGCGGGGAGCGGGGAGCGAACGGGACGGATACTTCTCAAAACTAACAAACAGTAGATCAACTACTAATGAAGAGCCAGATTAGTGTTCATACGTCTAAGGCGGCTGATATAAAGCGGTTATCGAAGTCTATAAATGCTTGGAACACTACACTAGGTCTATAGCCAGCGTTGTACTCCCTCCCTGGGGTGGGATATCCATGGCGGGAGCTCATTCTACAGCATGAGAGTCCAAGGTATGATGAGTCCAAGAGTAAATGTGCCTATTTGAAACAGCACAGAGCGAGACTAACTTGTTCCCAAATAAACGTATATTATACGAGTATGTATGTTATAGATGTAGTACAGCCGGTACAGGACGGTACAGGACGGTACAGGACGGTACAGGACGGTACAGGACGGTACAGGACGGTACAGGACGGTACAGGACGGTACAGGACGGTACAGGACGGTACAGGACGGTACAGGACGGTACAGGACGGTACAGGACGGTACAGGACGGTACAGGACGGTACAGGACGGTACAGGACGGTACAGGACGGTACAAGTACAAGGTCTATGATATATGTCAGGCCCGTGACTACTTGTGCTGCTACATTCCTACATTGTATACATTAAAAGTATTTATTTTTAAATAACAGACAATATAGAATGTCTGTTGTTATCATGATACTGTGGCGGACGGTGCTGGGTGATGCTGGGTGATGCTGGGTGATGCTGGGTGATGCTGGGTGATGCTGGGTGATGCTGGGTGATGCTGGGTGATGCTGGGTGATGCTGGGTGATGCTGGGTGATGCTGGGTGATGCTGGGTGATGCTGGCGGGCGGCGGGCAGCGGGCGGCGACAAGTTGATTATAATGATTGCCAAACCTGTATGTTCTTGTCATTTTATGTGTTCCAACTAATCTGACGGTTAATAGCGTTAATAAATGATACTGTACATACATACATACATACATACATACATACATACATACATACATACATACATACCTACGAGTTCATGTTCAATACACTGCGGCCATAAAGCGTCCAATCAAACATACCCAACAGTTCATCATTTCGCGTTAAATCAATGACAGCCGAAACGGTATCTCTAACTAGGCAAATGGTACCTAGATGTGAGGAGCGGTGGTCGTATTTATGTATGTATGTACTGGTAGACTAGTGGTCGACCCCGGGTGCGCCCGTTACTCGGAGATACGTCGGCTGGGAACTGCGCATGCGCGGGAAATTACTCGCGCAAATCGTTGAATATTGCCGAGAGCAGAGTCATTACATGGAATATAGGCCAGGCCACACACACACTCCGGCCGCGGCGGATGATGCAATCATCTATTATTTTGTTTGGATCGCTTTTAATTCAATGTACTGATAGTACGAGGTAGGTAGGTACCTTACCGACCGCCAGCAGCGGGAACCTCCAGGTCATTTTCACTACATACGAAGAAATAGTATAGAGCATTAAGAGTCGCAGTTGTCGGAACTGCTCATCGACCACTGCTCTCAGAATCAACTGGAAGTCCATTTCTTATATCTATTATAGCAACAGCAAACCAGAGGTTGTGTACTCACATCATGAGACACCCAGTAACCATCAATACCCTCAAATGGACACCGACATATGTTGACTTCGAACCGCGGGATACTTACTTATATGATCTACGTACACCGTTACCTTTAAGACACTGTATTAAGGTGTACAACACATTGCTAATATCTATAGGTGACGGTAATCACTTACCATCAGGTGACCCGTCTGCCTGCTTGTCACTTGTGGTATAAAGTCAAAGTCAAAATCATTTATTCAGTTTAGGCCCTAGAAGGGCACTTATGAAGGTCGAATTACAGAAGTTACTAACGGTTCGGGAGTCAGCCTTCAACTGAGAAGAGCCGGCAAGAAACTGAGCAAGGTTGCATTTTTTAAATATTTTTCGAATATCTGACTATATTGGCTTTATTCTTAAAAATAATATAGCTCAATGTACCTACCTACTCGTATCAGTGACATTAGAACAAGAATAGGTAAAGGTAGGTAAATACCTACTCACTCATGTAGTGTGGTGGGTAGTAGGTAAGCTGGTGGGTGATATTGTTATCTGGACATTAGGCAGCAGTAGGCAGTAGACAGCAGACAGCAGGCAGTAGGCAGCACGCGCGGATGGCGATAGCGGCTTCCGACACACTCGCCTATCTAATGTACGCTAAACAAGATTAGCATTCGCTCTACGCTGCGCAGTTATTATATCATTCATTGTTCAGTAGGTACCTATATGTGATCTGAAATTAGCAACCAATTCCGAGCTCCAGATTTGAGTCCAAAAATGTTACAGTTTTCGATAAAAGCTAACACAAATAGATTAAGAAAACGTCAATTGGAATTCAAATACATTCTAAGAGTAGAATAATTAGCGTTAGAGTGAGTCTACTCTAGCCGACAGTCGACAGTCGACAGACACCGACTGGAATTAATGAACCACATTTTATTCGATATTTATTTCAAGTTTTTATAAAGCAATAAAAATTTTAATTCAAACACACATCAGTGTGTATAATTAAAATAAGTAGGTCTGAGAATACGCTCACTATGAGTATTAGATCAAGTATTTCTGATGACAAATATGTGAACGGCGACATCCATACATAATGTAATAATGCGATACAAATATTTATAAGTTGTGATTTGCGTCGCGAACAGCGGGTATGTGCGACACGACACGACACGACAGGTCTGCTGTACTGTACTGGTAAGTAATGGTTGTTGTTGATGTATTGCAGGAGAGGAGACAGTCCCGGGAGGGGTTCTATTATCATCTGGTAGGCGGTACATAAAAGCAGCACTAAAATACAATGTAACGATACGTTTTTCCGCAGCGGTCGGTTCGGCGCGGGCGGCGCGTGTTTTTGCGCATCGTTTGGTGCCGACTGCCGGATGACGGCGCATTGTCCGCGGGTTTATGCGACAAAAACCGCGCGCGCAGCTTTCATTGCTTCGGTTTAAAAGCCTGCGTTTAACTCCCGACTCGACCGGATCGTTACGAGCGACTCTTTTTGCGATCCGCTCCCAGATGCCGATGCCGATGCCGATGCTCGGAGTGGCTCGGAGCCCGACGCGACGCGATCGATGAATGAATCTTTAAATCCAAACGCCTCAGCAAAAACATTGCCTCGTACTTTGTCACTTGAACGGGACGTGTGTTTGTCTACAGTACTTACTTACGGCCGCGGCTGGTAATAAAACTCGTATATAAATTGTGACAAAATAATTGGCATCGATATTTTACGACTTCCTGGGGGCTCCACTAGGTAAGTGATTGGTATCATAAACGTATCTTAATACGTATCAATAATGCCAAAGCACGATTGTCACAAGTACCTAGTCCATAAGTGTGTGTGTGTGTGTGTGTCACGTGACGTCACTGGCGCTGGCGGCGATGGTATCTGGTGGCGAGTCGCGAGTCGCGAGTCGTGAGAGTATATCGATCACTTCACTAAACCTATCCTAATGACCGCCATTCCGTTACAACTCAAACATTAATCTACATTTGCAACAGTACAACATGGCTACAGTAAATTAATTCCTATTATTACGAAATGGTTTAATTATTTTTTACCCTACACAAGATTTCAACGAGCTCTTTATTTTATGTCGAAAGTTTTTGACAATAAAGTTCATTAACATTTTTTTTATTCACTGCGTCCTTTGGGACACCTCTGCCATTATCAGGTTAGTTATAACTTTATATTCTAGTCACGTTATATCAAGTTCACAGTAAAGTTAGATAAGTTTGGTTCTGTGCTTCAAACCGTATCTGCTTTTATTTTCCCAAACAATGTTCTAACGTCACAAAGAAGTTTCCGTACTGTTCGTAGATACTGCACTAGTAAGTAAGTAACACAAGTGCGATGCGTAGATATCGCACAACAATAGGTATTACAACAGATAAGCGTGTCGTGTGGTGTCGTGTGGTGTCGTGTGGTGTCGTGTGGTGTCGTGTGGTGTCGTGTGGTGTCGTGCGTGTCGTATCGAGCTAGTAATAAGTTGTAGTGTAATGTGACGTGTGTGATATGATAACATGCTTTTACAAATGGGCTCTTATCTGCCACCATCTTGACATGAACTGACATGACAACACGGGCACGGGTACCGCTCGACGTCTCCAAATACTAATTGTAATTGTTCCTAATCATACCTCCTACAATAATCAACTCAATGTTTAGTTTAAACTTTAAAGTAATTTGTTTAGAATCATTCATCGATTGTAATAGATTGTAAACTATTTTATATTTGACCCAAATTGTGAAAATACTTTTTTTTTATGTACCGCAATAAAACTAGCTAAGATTATTTTATTATTATAGTATTATTTTATTAATTTCTTCTTTTCTTCTTCTACCATCCGTGCACTATCACTAGTAAAATCTTATGAATTACGCTGTTATTCTATCTATTCAAGTTATTAACACCGTGGATTCACCCGCGTTCTCGTGGGTATTTATCTTTTTCTGGGATAAAAAGTATCCTTATTCCAGGATATAAACTACTTATAGAACTTTTGAAGAGGAACAATTCCGTCAGACATGGTTGTTGCACTAGTTGCGTAACTTGAACCGTTCACGCAGCGCAGCGCAGCGCAGCGCACGCAACGGAAGCTCTCGTTACGAATACATTTTTACAGTGTTTTTGCAACATTTGCTCCGCTCCTATTGGTCATAGCGTGATGTTATATAACCTTCCTCGATAAATGGGCTATCTAAAATAAAATAATATTTAATTCAAACCAGTAGTTCGCGTTGAAACAAACAAATTATCCAGCTTTATAATATTGACAATCTTATGAATTATTAGAAATCATAGAACAACGTTGTTGTTTATCAGGTATGTAAAGACCTAATGTAGTCAGTCCTAAGTGGTTGATATTGTTTTTCCAATAATCATGTATAATGAGAGTGAGTGAGTGCAGGTAGTGAGAGCGGCAGGCGGCAGGCGGGCGCTCGGCACAGCTCGGCTGGGTTCGGCACGCACTCGTCGGCGCACTGCATTTTTATCATATTATTAAAAACCAATTATCGTGTAATTGTAGTTGAGCTGGGCGCTGCGCGCTGCGTGCACGCATCTTCACAAATATTCATAAGGATTATTGTGTAATTGGTCGTTTAATGTTGCTTTATTGTTACCAATTGTGTAAGGTCCGTTTATTGCAACGCTTTATATTTATATTGCATAATATTACACGTACATACTGTACTGTACTGTACTGTACCGTACTGTACTGTACTGTACTGTACTGTACTGTACTGTACTGTACTGTACTGTACTGTACTGTACTGTACTGTACTGTACTGTACTGTACTGTACTGTACTGTACTGTACTGTACTGTACTGTACTGTACTGTACTGTACTGTACTGTACTGTACTGTACTGTACTGTACTGTACTGTACTGTACTGTACTGTACTGTACTGTACTGTACTGTACTGTACTGTACTGTACTGTACTGTACTGTACTGTACTGTACTGTACTGTACTGTACTGTACTGTACTGTACTGTACTGTACTGTACTGTACTGTACTGTACTGTACTGTACTGTACTGTACTGTACTGTACTGGATGTAACTAAAGAGTGTTTGTGGTTTACACAATATATTACTCATCTGGATAGTCTGTCTGAAGGATAAACAAAGCTTTTGGTCGCGAGATATTACAAGTTTACGCGTGCGAAATGTATTTAGCGTAGAATGTGCCTTGGCACCCCTTTTTACTCACAAAAAAAAGTCGTTTATATCCTTCCATAGAGTTTTATTTAAAGTATTGCCATCCAAAATTTTATCAAAATCTGTTCGATCGTTTAAAGCCAAAAAGACGATATATTTAATTGCACATTTTAAATATGATAAGATACCGCGACGAGACCAATATAAACATGAACACACAGTCATCACACAGATAACATCGTCAGTTAGTTAGTTAGAGTCTACAGACTACATGTCGTCAACATAATACTGTTAATGAGGTAGGTGACATAATGACAGGGTCCGCAGCCGCAGCCCCGGGCCACCTCGGGCGACGCACTGTGTTTACATAGTGCTCATGTCACGTCGCGTGGGCCCCAGGTGCCCCACGTTAGGGCCCCGACACCTGCACCGTGCCCTGTGCTCGATTGTTTTATCCTAAAACATCGGTTACTACGTAATTAATAAACGCGCATATTTAAATAATTGGGACACTTAACGAAGTGCAATACATGAAGTGTTCAATTGATACTAAGTACGTCCATTAATTGGGAGCGTTTATTGTGTGATGTGACCAAAATAACAACAATATAAATAGCTCTTCAGGTCATTGCCGCATGTCGCATGCCGCATGCCGCATGTCGCATGCCGCATGCCGCATGCCGCATGCCTATATGTTTTATATGAAGGAGCAAACAGAGGTCGATATCACAACGATAAGTGTCCAGCCCGTCTGATGGTAAGCGGTCACCGTAGTCGATAGACGCTTGCAACAACAGGGGCTCACTATCACTCGCGCATTGCCGTCTCAGCAAGATCCCTCCACATGCAGTCAACATGCCGTGCCGTACTCCCAGCTCCTTAGACAGATGAATAAACTAAACCACTGAATTCCTGTAGAAATTAAAAACATATTCGAGCAGACACGAAGCGACAAGCTTAGTTGGTGTTATGAATCGATCCCTACAAAAAGCCGAACCTGTAGATATGCGATGCGATGCGACGAGGACTGTCGAGGACGGGCGAGCGACCGAGCGGGAGCGGGTTATGTCAGACGGAACCAGTCCGCTGTTATGTCAGCGAGGGGCGCGGGGGCCGCGGGGCAGGCACCTGCACGCCGCGAGGGCGACGACCCCGCGCCCCTCGTGCCCCTCGCTGCAGGGCCCATCCTCCGAGTGACCGCTGTCCTGCGCCCGAGCACGACCTCCGACATCTGATTCTGATAGACTACCAACTATGAGCTAGCGAACACTTTAAGGCATTGTTAAAAGATCGACAGCACATTGGCATCCCCCTGGTACACACAGTACACAAGCCACACGATGGAACTGGCTCTCAAGTGTACCTGCCGGAGTAGTGCACTAGTGCTTATACAAAATGAAGGTCCACAAACAATAATACCTACATTATAACAATTATTAAAACATTTCCTGAATGAATAGAGTAGAGCTTCAGCAGTAATTAATAGCTCCTAACTCCTAAGAAGCAGTTATTATAATTGTTGTTATTATTCAGTCATCGACACTATTAGAGCACACAATACAATACACTTATTACACTTTCTAATTAATTTGATTGTATTTACAGTCAACCATCGCACTCGTCATTGTGCTCGTGTGTGTGTGTGCATGTGTATGTGTGTGTGATTGATACAAAATAAAATTGACGTTTATCTTTGTAAGCATCCTTTTTATGGTTGGTTTATTGATATGAGTGCAGCACCATCGGAATTCTTTAATTAAATATATTTTGTGCGCTATAATTTAATAAATTAAATTTGGAATAGCGGAGCATGACTCGGTGGAAACCGAAGCGGCGTCGCATCGTGTCGTGTCGTGTCGTGTCGTGTCGTGTCGTGTGGTATCGAGTCGGATCGACGAGTATGGACGAGACGCGGATGATCCGCTTGTAAACGCTTTAAATTGTAATTAGTTCCCGGGTCCATCACCATCCACCCAGGTGTGATGGTGGTATGATGGTAGTAGACGGCAACGCGGCGTGTAATGTAATTTATTAGTGGTGAGCGAGCGTGTCGAGGCGCTATTGTACGCCCGCGTCGCTCTAAACTAAATTAGATCCCGACTCCCGAGGAGCCACTCGATTCCACAAAAACAGACTCCATTGTAAGCGGTAATGACGTATGAATAGACACATTCTTTGGCGTGTTCATAGTTTTTATGAAAAACAGCCTCCGACACATTTTAAAATAACCAAAACGAGCCAGCACCGACCATCATCGTCGAATGTACATAAATCGCGTGTGGGTTGTGTGCGGTGTGTGCGTTGTGTGCGGTGTGTGCGGTGTGTGCGGTGTGTGCGGTGTGTATATAATATAACAATAAATTGACGGGGCGGGCTACAAGTAATATGGGGCGCAGCGGGCGGCCATCGGCCATGATCGCGAGTTGCAATTTACCCGCACCGGACTGCACCGCACCTCCCGCAAATGAAACAAAAATAGTTGCGTCTGAGCTCCAGCCCCAGCACTGTGACCTGCAGCCTGCAGCCTGCAGCCCTGAGATACATACAGGAGCGGGGAGGAGTATATCGCAAACGGATCGCGACTACATTAGTGTGGAGTAGGTACTCGCAATCCCAACTAAGTTTATACCTATAGCTTCTGACCAACAGATGAACAAAAAACAGCAAACTCGTGTCAACTTGAAATGAAACAAATTCTGAGAAATGTTGTCAATTTCCGTCAACTAATAAAACCAAAAGAGGCTCGCAACAAATCGTTGTAAACTGATTCTCGCGACAGAATGGAACCGATCCATATATTGTAAGTAGTTTTGTTGAACAAGCCGAGAACACCAGGAGAGTGAGGAGAGTGAGGAGAGCAGGCGGAACGGGTCGTGACGTCACGCCCACCGGCGAACACTTAATCTAATAAGGGAGCAGTGTTTGTGACGAATCACAAGGAATCGAACCGACAACCCGTTGTATTGAGTTCACCGTCAGGCTGAACGATCTCGACCCGTGGTTCTGTTCGTTTTGTTCACGTTCTATTCATTAGATATGGCTGAATAATAATAACAATTCCTATAACTGACTGTTACCTATCGAGATTATCTCGAATAGGATCGGTGCTCCTAGTATCCTCTCACTCCAGGAGTGTCTGTACCTAAATGATCAGATACAGTTTATAGTGTAATATCTATTTGAGGCTAACATCTTCTAGTTCAAACAAAAACTGCTGCTTTTCTACTAATATGCATCTTCGACGACATCTGAGCAAAGGATTGGACGGACAACTCCAAAATCTATTATGTAACTACGTTAAATTCATCTTAAAATTCACTACCCTTAAATAATGTCATGGGTCCTGAAGTGCATCGATATTATTCCACGTAACAAAGTAGTCACGGTGGCACGGAGGGGCGGCTGTCTGTCTGTCTGTCTGTCTGTCTGTCTGTCTCTCAGTCTGTCTGTCGGTCGGTGTATCGCGCGCTACTTTTTGCCTAGTTTTTTATCGGCGGCTAATGAACGCGACCCCCCCCCCCCCCCCCACGCCATGCGCCACGCTCATGTGCGCCTGCGCGTGTTTTTATCATCATTTGTTTACGACATAAATAGCGCTGCATTCCGCCACAGTGCGCACGCGCACACGGGCGACATCACTGTTTTTACAACATCATTGAACCGTGTAAAATATCTCATTACAATATAAATTCATTGACCGTATTCAACCACCGAGAGGAAACAATATAAGTATTTATTCGACATTCCAAAAAAAGTAAAAAAGCTTCACTGATGTTAATGAACTACAATTATGCAAATGTAAGTACAGTAGGTTCTTACACTATACCAGTCTATACCAGTCGGTGTGGTACCAGTGTAGTGTAGCCGGCTGGGCGGCTGGGCGGCTGGGCGGCTGGGCGGCTGGGCGGCTGGGCGGCTGGTACTCTACCTGTAGGTACGCGCTCGGTTGCAACATCTCGGAATCGCACTAATCATAGCGTAATCCAATCCAATTATCTGCTCATTTTGTGTTCGTTCCTACTAGTTACGAGATAGCAGTTCCACAAAATTATATTCTAGTTTGACATTTAAGATGCAGTTTCACTAAACATTATCTATCTCTCCTTACTCTCCTACCACCGATAGATAGATAGCCTGCAATGTGAAAGAACTTTTTTTGAATCCTTCAAACACTTGAGAGCCATCATTTGTGATTGTGGACAAACACAAGTCTTTCCAAAGTGAAAAAATATTAAAAGAATAAAGTAACTGGTAAGTAGGTACCCCTTCTAAATTCTTTTCTAGTTTTAATTCTAGTACAATTCATATTTTAAAAGAGTGTTTCTCTTTGTATGCGTATCTTTCATTCACTGCTTTACTAATAGGTTTGCTGCACCACAGTTACTTGCAGCGCCCCGACTCCTGACTGCTGACTGCTGACCACCAATATTCCTGATAGTTTTGTCACTGAACTATACTGATAACCATCGAACTGCAGCAGTTAAGTAGTTGCATGCAGTTAGTACAATATAGGCCACATTATCTCGTCTCATCTAAGCATAAACCAGGCTGGCTTCACTTTAATTATCCGAGTGCCATATCGTTCGGTGCCAACCGATCCAGCCGCGCAGCCGCGTCCGTGGGGCGGGTGGGGGGCGTTTGTATTGATATTCATTTACATTTTAATACGGTGCGGAGTAGATAAGATGGTATCGGCTTCCGATGTCACAACGACAGCCGAGCAGCCCCGAGCACCACCGAGCGGCTCCGAGCACCACCGACTGTGCTGTCTAATGGCCGCCTATTGATCACGAGATAGGGATCGTGCTCGGCTAGCATCCGCGACGCACTACAACCGCAACACATAGGTACATACAAGTCAATGCAAAATAGTATCATTTCCTTATCAATTAATTTGTTTATAAGTAAGGAATTAGAACCAATTTAAAATCTAGCTTGATTACTACGCAAAATAAATCATATGTATTGACTGGAAGGTCGCTGAGTCTGATAACGGTGATTGTTTCATTAAAATGACCAATATTCTGATAATTTTGATTCTGGAATAGAGAATATTTGTATATTTTCTTATGATTATACAGTTTATTATTCAGATATCAAGGGCAAGGCTAAAAAACTTAAAGAGTTTCGGAGAAAACCAAAAATAAAGTTTTAAACCTTTACATATTCGTTCCTTCGTTTGTTCTACGTCTCAAATACACTTTAAAGTTCTATTTTCTACAAAATAAAATTAAATAATTTAATAATCCAAAATATCTACGTAATTTATTATTGAAGTTTGTGTTACTTTGACCAAACAGGTAATAGTAATAGTGCAGCTAACTGATAAGATTATTAGATAAGTTGTTGATATAAACGGGCGGACTGTGGTGCTGTGGTGCTGTGGTGCTGTGGGACCTGTGGTGCTGTGGGACCTGTGGTGGGACCGCTCAATGTGACAAGCGCCTATATAAAGTGACGACCAAATCCAGCGCTGGTAGCTATTGTAGCGCACCATATAAGTGCTAACTACTTCCTCGGGAGTCGGCACTACTCGGCACTACTCGGCACTACTCGGCAGTCAGGCAGCACCAGCCACTGGCGCGGGCTGCCACCGATAATATTATCCGATTTAATGTCAAGCTGTACGGTGCGGCTGCCAGCTACACTGCGGCGACACCTTCAATATCTGCTTTAAAGGCAAGGCTTTATTGATGGGGTATTTTGGAACGATATAGATCATTTAGTAGTATGAGAACTGTGCTTCAGCTCCCTCCGTGGGATTTTGTTAAGGTTCCAATGTTAGTTTTAAGACATTACAAGTCCTAGAATTCAATTTAATTCTATCTATCACCAATAAATAACTTATATTTTTTCCTACCCAAAACAATCATCAATAGTTAGTATTAATTTACAAATCTATTTATCAAATAAAATATGAGTGAGTATTCTTAAATTTATTAATGGTGTAAAATATTGTTCGATTGTCTCAAATTCATATAATATACTAATTATTCACTCCGCGTTCCCGAGGGATCTTAACATTTGTAATTTTTTACATCATTAAGACCACCTGACCGCCTGATGGTAAGCAGATACCCAGCTGGTGTCTGTTATGTATAAATATAATATAGGTGCAGTGCGTGCACTCAACTACATCATGACAGACAAGTGCCGTCGACAGGGAGTTCATCCTCACACCTTACAACCAAATTGGTCGCGTACAGTGCGGTTTGAGAGTCATTTCCTCCCGCGCACTATCAGGTTGTGGAATGAGCTCCCTGTAGAGGTGTTCCCTAAAGACTACAGCATGGGGTTCTTCAAAAGAGGAGTAAGAAGGTTTATGCAAGGTCGGCAACGCGCTCGTGACGCCTCTGGTGTTGCAAGCGTCCATAGGCTACGGAAACCGCTTACCATCAGGTGAGCCGTAAGCTTGTTTGCCACCTAGTGATATAAAAAAAAAGTATGCAGGCCGTGGTGGGTGAGCCGTGAGACGGAGCGGCCGCGCCGCGTGACGCGTGACGTGTGCGTTACGTTGTAAGTGTCACGTGACACTACGTGATGTAAAGCTCCCATGCGTGCAATCAGCACGAGTATATCGTGTGTCTATCGTATAGATATACGGTGATTATAATTGCTCGGTTGTACAGTGCGCATGCGCGCGAGAATCGGCCGTCGACGAACATTTGACACGGACAATCGGCAGGATTTTTTAGCTCCGTTTAATTAGTTGTCGTTTCTCACGAGCCCCAGCCTTTATAATAAGATCGCGGTCGGGATTCTGTTTTAGGTATTTTAATGAGCTGGTTACGCGCCCTGCGCCCTCCTCCCCCTACCTGCCCCCTCGGCCGCGTCAGTCGCAGGATTTATGTGCGCGGCCGCAGATTCGGCAAAAAGGCGCCAACGGTCGTCGAGAACCGGCCCCCGAGGCATGATTGCCTCCAAATACATCGACTCAAAGACAAACTGAACGATAATTACTTGCAACTAATTATCGTGTACAGACTGTACACTCGTACAGTGCAGCTGTTGTCAGAAATAAGTAATTAGGTTGCATTTAAATGTCTCCTTAAAAAAGTATAATTATTAAATTTAATTTCAGTTTTTCTATCATCGCAGAATTTGCCGCCTTATGGCCACTCAGGCTGCGTGCGCTGACCCTTAACTAGCGTCTCTTATAATGATATCTCTAATTCAGAAACACGATACGTTTAAACTCGAACAACCGTTCGAATTGGGCAAAAAATAATGGCTATTCACAGTTAGGTAGATCCTTGGTATGATACATCATACTGTAGTAGAGTAGGTATAGCAGAGCTGTCGACTCGCTAACAAACACGCATCGACAGGCGAGTTGAGCCGAGTAGAGCCGACCGACATGCGAGACTCGTGTGAACGGAGCACCGAAACCACCGGCACTAATGCCAATAACTACCACAACCAATAGCTATGGTTTCCTCACGATGTTTTCCTTCACCGAAAGCTCAAGCTCATTGTAGATTCAAACCCACACCGCGGTATTCGACGTATACCACTGAGCTATGATCGTTTTGTTTGAGGGTGGTAAACAGCCAATAGTATAGAGGCAATAGTTTAGCTTTCCGTATTGGAACTTTAACGTTTCTTATGAATTTTCAAATTAAAATCATCTCATTGACAACCTTAGCGGTGCCAATAATATTACTCAGTATCTCTGTAAAATCTGTGAGAACTTTTTAAAAAGGTTAAAAAACATAATTTGTATAAACATAAAGATTTATAAAATATCAAATTAATATAAAATTAAGGTTTCATTTCCATCGTTGGCAAACTCAAATGAGCAAAAAATATTATATTTATCGATCTTTAATCATCGAATGAATTGCAAACGAATTACTAATGGCCAATATAGCTCGGTGTCGGTCGGGGAGGATCGGCTGTTTACGTGATAAACGAAGATACAGAAACACTTAGGTATAATAAGTGTGGCACGGACGGGACGGGTACCTAACTACCTACTGACCGCGACTGTGGACTGTGGACTGTGGACTGTGGACTGTGGACTGTGGACTGTGGACTGTGGACTGTGGACTGTGGACTGTGGAGTACCGTAGTTTATTGAGATTTGTTTGAGTGTGGAGAATGTGAATAACAGAATGCAATCATCGGCCGCATGTGAGAGCGCTCGTAAAACGCGTTAAATAATCGCCGCCGCCGCCACCGCCGTGGGAGACTGGATGACCACCACCACATCACACCACACCACACAGCACCACACCACACCACATTACAGCGACCACTGAAACATTTCCTTTCATCTCATTGATCTGATCATACGAGTGAATAAACTGTTTTCATACATTTAATAACATTTGAGGGAAGAAAAGACTTCAACGGGCGTCCTTTCTTCATCTAATAATTTTATTGTTATAAGACGTAGGCCTGTACCACGTGGTATGTGTTCCTCAACTAAATGGAATTTTAATTAAGAGCCATTTAGATGAAAGCATTAAATGACGCATCGTGCGTTCGACTAAAATGTGTATGTGACCATATCTCTTGGATATTTAATTAGTTTTCAACAATAGCCTGCCTGGTCGGGTAGTCGGTTACAAAAAGGGTTCGGTTCGATGTTATCTTGTCAAATTCCTTCTTTTTTGAGGGACAATAAAACTGTCGCGGGCTCGGCTCGTCTCGGCCCGCTTCGGAATACTTCGGGCCTAATGAATTCCCAGCGTTGCCCACCGGTGGGCGCGGGACATATTTTACGATATCATCGCATATCTGGCTGGAAGCTCTAAATCTCGTAGCAGTTCTTCTTGATGGCACATTCAGTTTGACAATGCGTTAATGTTTCTACTATATTTGCATAAATTACATTAATTTAATGATTTGAGTCACACAAACGTTTAGTCCCGCGGCTCGCGGCACGCGATCCATTCTTTAGATAGCGCGGTTCACACACTCACACGTGCGTGTTGCATATTTACTTTTTTTTTAACTAAATCTAGTTTTGTAACTCGCTCAGCGAGTAGAAGCGGTGCTTTCAACTATTCTTATTTCAAGTAATTCTTGACTCAGACACATTTGAACGTCAATTGTTGCTATAATAGAGAAAATATAAATTGGGCGTTGTTATAATGTACCGTGTCTATACCTACTGAGTATGGCATATTCATATCCATACTCAGTAGGTACTTATAAGAACATTGAGTTAATTAAGAATTCTTCTTCTTCGTATCCTTATCCCAGGCTAGGTGTGGTCGGCACAACATGTTTTCCTCTTCCACTCCGCTCTATCACTAGTCGTCTCTGTACTAACACCTTTCATATGCATATCATTCTTCACACAATCCATTCATACCTTCTTCGGCCTTCCTCTACCTCTATATCCATCCACACTCATGCTCAATACCCTTTGTTTCACATGCCTTTCATCCCTCCTCATGACATGCCCATACCAAGCCAATCTATTTCCTTTCATCTTTTCAGTCACTGGTGCCACTTCCAAGCTTCCCCTTATATACTTATTCCTTATCTTATCCATTCTCGTAACGCCACACATCCACCTCAGCATTCGCATCTTAGCCACAAGCACTCTTCTCTCATTCACCTGTTTCGTTGCCCAACAAGGAAAGAGGTGAATGAGAGAAGCCTTACAAAACAATATAATAAACAACAACAAGTTGCTAAATAATTAGAATGATTACTATTTTACTAATACTAAAGCTTAGTGCTCAATAGATCAGAGACACTCGCTCCCCGCTCCCCGCTCCCCGCTCCCCGCTCCCCGCTCCCCGCTCTGTGACGGGTGATGTTTAATGTTGAGTGTGCGCAAGCGCATGCGTATCGCATTAATGAAAACCAATCTATTATAATATTAATAAATGTTATGTCACTTCTGTGTCAGGTAAGTGATGATGTGAGAGAGAGTCATAACTATAGAATCCGCTTTCAAATACAGTTGTGTTCAACTTGAGGGTGATACGAATAGCCAGCCATGAGCCAAGGGTGTACTTACGAAGCTTTCCTTCATCGAATGATATTTGACATTAAAGTGTACAGCTGCCACATCTACACCGCATTGTCTATTCCTCTGTATCACCGTCTCCGACCGTCTCCGACCGGCAGAGGGCGTGCGTGTTGCGGGCGGCTACCTCCACGTGCGTGTACTGTTGTTATCAACGAGTTCATCTCTCGAGTCTCACTAATGGACGACGAGTATGTTGGAGCCGCCGCACCATGTTTCTATAAACACAATAAAAGTATCGATGAAGAGCCATTTATCGATAATAAAGTTAAGATGTTGTAGCTTTATTGTGTGAATCTCAAGTACTGTTCATATTGTACTTAGATAGGCTTCCATAATAGTTTATAGTTTACTTAGTGTTTATATATGTACGAGTATGTTGGAGCCGCCGCACCATGTTTCTATAAACACAATAAAAGTATCGATGAAGAGCCATTTATCGATAATAAAGTTAAGATGTTGTAGCTTTATTGTGTGAATCTCAAGTACTGTTCATATTGTACTTAGATAGGCTTCCATAATAGTTTATAGTTTACTTAGTGTTTATATATGTACGAGTATGTTGGAGCCGCCGCACCATGTTTCTATAAACACAATAAAAGTATCGATGAAGAGCCATTTATCGATAATAAAGTTAAGATGTTGTAGCTTTATTGTGTGAATCTCAAGTACTGTTCATATTGTACTTAGATAGGCTTCCATAATAGTTTATAGTTTACTTAGTGTTTATATATGTACGAGTATGTTGGAGCCGCCGCACCATGTTTCTATAAACACAATAAAAGTATCGATGAAGAGCCATTTATCGATAATAAAGTTAAGATGTTGTAGCTTTATTGTGTGAATCTCAAGTACTGTTCATATTGTACTTAGATAGGCTTCCATAATAGTTTATAGTTTACTTAGTGTTTATATATGTACGAGTATGTTGGAGCCGCCGCACCATGTTTCTATAAACACAATAAAAGTATCGATGAAGAGCCATTTATCGATAATAAAGTTAAGATGTTGTAGCTTTATTGTGTGAATCTCAAGTACTGTTCATATTGTACTTAGATAGGCTTCCATAATAGTTTATAGTTTACTTAGTGTTTATATATGTACGAGTATGTTGGAGCCGCCGCACCATGTTTCTATAAACACAATAAAAGTATCGATGAAGAGCCATTTATCGATAATAAAGTTAAGATGTTGTAGCTTTATTGTGTGAATCTCAAGTACTGTTCATATTGTACTTAGATAGGCTTCCATAATAGTTTATAGTTTACTTAGTGTTTATATATGTACGAGTATAAAATGTATGGTGAAAATAAATTGTAATAATAATGATATTAAATATAGTGATTGTATTGAACTGTTGTAATTAAACTTCCATAACACAAGATCTGCTTAGTTTGGACCAGATAGCAATGTGTGTTGAATGTTTAAGGCGATGATAGCTCAGTGGTAAGTGATGTCGGACACCGAGGCGAAGGTCGTGGGTTCGAATCCTACAATGATCTTGAGCTTTCGGTGAAGGAAAACTTCGTGAGGAAACCATACCCGACTGGCTGGCTACCACCCTCAAGTTGAAAATCTGTCGCCAAGCACCTATCGGTGTGTTCCGACAGCTGCATTTGAGAGCCAGTTCCCATGTAAGCTTTGTGTGCTTACCACCTTCGGCCACATCATCACTTACCATGGTGAGAATTAAAAAAAAATGTACCAATATTTTTAGGAAAAAAAAGTATTTGTATCTCTTCCTATTTGTATAAGAGAGCATTATTAAAGAACCATTAGTGGTAGTGGGATTCCAATCATAAATAATACGTTGCGTCATTTAAATCTGATATAACATTTCACACACGTTACTTAGTTCATATCGCACGTGTCGATCATTCTATCTATCTATGTATGTATGTTGTAACTCCTTCACTATGCCCCCCCCCCCCCCCCCACCCCCCCTCACCCCTCACGTGAACCTCACGGAGAGAGATATATTGATAGTAACACATCACTCACTCGCCTCACTCAGTACAGGTACAGTACTCACCGAGCCGAATGTGAAACAAATTCTGATTCAATTAATCCTTGTTTTGTCAAACTCACTCTGTGGTGCGATGCGTGCACGTGTGTGTGTGTGTGTGTGTGTGTGTGTGTGTGTGTGTGATGTATTAAAATGATTCTGTCAGACAGAAGACAGCAGGTTAATAAATGGAAGTGTTACGAACAAAGAGTGATGTCTGGCTGATACACTCAATAATTAAAACAAATTACATTCTTATTGATTGCATTAATTAGGCTGCTTTTCCACCGGAGATGTGCTATTCTGCTATGATCCGAAGATCTGAAAGCTATGAAACTGTGTGACCGTTCCACTAATGCTGTTTGCTATCACACTATGAGACACGTACCACACTTTGGCTACCACGGTGAAACTCGTGGGTTCGCATCCTACAAGAAGCGAGCTTTCGGTGAAGGAAAATAAAGGAAAACAAACACAGTCTTCATTCAGCTATTTGAATTAATAACCTGCGTATTTAATTGATTGGTAAGAGAATTTAAAGTGACGACGACTCAAGCGATAGTGACACTTATCATGTAGTATGTAAAGTACACTTTCCGTTACTGACTCTGTTCTAACTTGGTTCTTGGTCCTGTGTGATAATCCCGGGAGCACGACTCGTCCTAATGAGCGCGCTTGTAATTACTGCGTCCGAGCCGACCGTGTCCGCGTCCCGTCCTCGTCCCGTCCTCGTCCGCGTCCCGTCCTCGTCCCGTCCTCGTCCGCGTCCCGTCCTCGTCCGCGTCCCGTCCGCGTCCCGTCCTCGTCCCGTCCGCGTCCGCGTCCCGTCCTCGTCCGCGTCCCGTCCTCGTCCCGTCCTCGTCCCGTCCTCGTCCGCGTCCCGTCCTCGTCCGCGTCCCGTCCGCGTCCCGTCCTCGTCCCGTCCTCGTCCGCGTCCCGTCCTCGTCCGCGTCCCGTCCGCGTCCCGTCCTCGTCCCGTCCGCGTCCGCGTCCCGTCCTCGTCCCGTCCTCGTCCGCGTCCCGTCCTCGTCCGCGTCCCGTCCGCGTCCCGTCCTCGTCCCGTCCGCGTCCGCGTCCCGTCCTCGTCCGCGTCCCGTCCTCGTCCCGTCCTCGTCCTCGTCCGCGTCCCATCCTCGTCCGAGTCCACGTCCCTGTCTCTCGGTAAGTCGTCGGGACATTTAATTACCACTATATCAACAACTGGACGGGACGGTTGGCGTAGTTGGTGAAATACACGCTAAAGGTCGTGGGTTCGATTCCCATCCAGGACAGACGTTTATGAACATGTCTGTTTATCCTAGGTGTTTAAGTATGTATTTAAAAATCAACTAGTTATTAATAGTAGGTATATTAATTATCTGGTTTCCATACTATAAGCTCTGCTTAGTTTGTGATCTGAAGGCGATGTGTGAAGAATGTCCCAGGATATTTAAATTTACGTTACTTGATAACAAGATCTCGGATAACAGAGAAATGAGGTATCTTATAAAAACCTTACAAAATAAAACAGTACGCGCACATACAGTCCCCTTCCTTATTGAAAACCAAAGCAGTTTGATGTCACAGCTTAGCTATAGCTTGACTTATCTTCTGGTGGAGGTTCGAGGGGTGCAGTGGGACAAGCAATTATCTAGGGGGGTGGTTCGGGGGAGCGAACTGCCTTTTTGTTATTCATTGACTATTAGTTTTAGTAAGTGTAGCACTGGTGCCGCTTCGCGCCGGCCGCGGACATTAAACTTCTGTTATAACTATAAATTATCGTTTTTATTATCACGAGTCGGTGCGGCGCGGTGCGGGGCGGTGCGGCACGGTGCGGCACGGTGCGGGGCGGTGCGGCGCGGTGCGGGGCGGTGCGGCACGGTGCGGCACGGTGCGGCACGGTGCGGCACGGTGCGGCGCGGTGCGGCGCGGTGCGGCGCGGTGCGGACTGCGATCGGCTCTCACTCGCTCGATAGCATTCTCCGACCGATCTTTTATTAAACGGTTTCTTTTTATGTGCGTGTCCCTATTCATATTAATTGTATAATACGCAGTTTTTCACATATTTCTTATATTTATTTAGTATTAAAGTACACTAGCTACGCTACGTAGACTGTTGCAATGCCTCTTACATTTTACTTTCATCACGATCAGATGAATAGTACAGAAGCGCGTTCTTTCGAAAAAAAGCTAAGATTTTTTAATATTTATGTACTAATTATTTTTCTACCTAAAACTGAACGTAAGTAGGTACGAGTGCCTACTATTTAAAAAATATTGACATCTCTGTATGTTTTAGATGAGACTACATCTAATTAATAAAATTCAATCAATATAGTGTTACATTAAATAATGATTACAGATAGTTGAATATTGCCCGATATTTGAGTTAATCGAAATATAAATGACTCGCCATATCCTGCAATTAATAGCTACATTCGGCAATTAACCTCGTACGTATCGAATATATCAAACAATTGCCAAACATTGATTAAATGGTTCACATTGGGTTGAACAATAATTACTGATCGCTTTAGAAATGATGTAACACTTCCTGCGAGCGACATGTTTATGTGCGCGGGCGCATCGCGGCCTCGTTGAGATTCCGCGTAACGACGATAATGAGATTTGCCGGAGATACCCGACTGCCAGCGGAGAAACCCGACAGGTTCGCGAGAAGAACGTGTTCCTTCGGGAATATTCAGCAAAGCTTCAAACATGATCTCGCCAGCACTTCATCTGTTGAATAGAAATATGTAAAGGATTACATTGTTTTGAACGATAGCTACTTAGTAAATATATTTGATTACCAATTTAAATACATTTATTTGTTATGAATATATTGTGAGATGACGTGACGTGACGTGACGTGACGTGACGTGACGTGACGTGACGTGACGTGACGTGACGTGACGTGACGTGACGTGACGTGACGTGACGTGACGTGACGTGACGTGACGTGACGTGACGTGGTGACATTCTCACGAGACTGTATTACTACGAAAGGATATTAATCCTAATTAATATAATCGCAGGCGCATCGCACCGCGTGACTCACACACATACACACAAACACACATACACACACAAACACACACACACAAACACACAGCTTCTAATTTTACCACCGAGAATCAGATTAGAATGAAAATATTTCAATTCAGAGCTGGAATGTAAAACATTGAATAATAGAAAAAAAATATTAAAACAAGAATATTAAAGTTCGTAAACTAACGCGAATACCGAACCCTAAAGGAACATTTGAATGGTTTGTTTCAACAAAATATTTGAGTTAATTGCACAAACCTCGCGATTAATAACTGACAATGACAGTGTGTGAAACAGGAAACTGTTCAAGTCGCGCCGCTGTTACCTCATACATTGAACACAAATAAATTTGGCACATTATTACTATTACCGCAGACACGGTGAGTTTTCTTAATCGGGCTATTTATTATAAGCACATACATTGACGGTAGACGCGCAAGGATCAACATCATATTGTTTCGTTCCTCAGTTTTTATTCAAAATTTGTAGTTAAAAGTTATTGTCAGTGTGTAAATCATATATTATAGTGAAGTTGGTTAACCAAGCTTTCCTGTTTCGTGTTTGGATTTCTGAAACTTATATGTGACTGTGAGTAATAAACAAAAACATTTTGAAAACGTAACATTTTTTCCGCTAATCCTGACCTACGACAACTCGCCGCTCGCTCGCTTCCACGCACACATGTAAATGTGAACAGTGATTAATGCGCTGTACGCATTACGCCGTACCTGCACTACGCTTTCAGCGCTTCAACGCTTTATGCATTAATTGACTACTAGACGGCCTGAAATTATTATCATTGTTATTATTATTTTTTTCTGATAATGTCACTAACCGTCAAAAAGTGTGCGGCCTGCCAACATATAATACAGAAACAAGATTACCTAATTTGTTCTAAATGTGAACTTAATTACGATATAGAATGTGTTAATATTACGAACAAGAGCTTTAAGCAAATGGGACCAGATCGTAGGTCTACCTGGGTGTGCCCCGAGTGTTACAGCAAACAACCTAAGGTGGATAATAAAAATACACCCGCTCGCCCTGTTCATTTCTCAAGTAATACCAACGACAGCTTCAACCCAGATGGAAATTTATCCACACCCAGTAATGTCACTATTCGTTCTAGTAAGAGATTGGAACAAGCGCTTCATTCTCCTGGCCCTGAATTCTTATCAGAAAAAAGTTTGCGCTCGATTATGAAAGAAATCCTCGAAGAGTCGGTCTTAAAACAACTAAGAGACATGCAGAAACAAATGAGTATTTTTCACGATTCATTTGAATTTATTAATAAACAGTACGAGGATATGAAAGATCAACTTCGTGAAAAATCGGCAATCATTAAAAACCTGCAGGATGATAACCTTCAATTGAAATCTAGCCTGACAGACATTACTACTAGGCTTCATCTGGTGGAGCAACATATGAGGGAAAACAATTTGGAAATTAATGGCATCCCAGAGAATAAAAATGAAAATCTGAACAATACCTTGGAGCAACTGGTGAAGGTTGTTGGCGACCCCATTCGTGCGGATGATATTCTTCAGGTAACTAGGGTTGCTAAGCTACACAAGGAGAGTGATAGGCCACGAACCGTGATTGCTAAACTGCGTAGTACCCGTCATCGGGATGCAGTGCTTGCTGCTGTTGCCAATTTCAACAAGAAAGACCCTCAGAACAAATTATGTTCCCAGCACCTTGGTATTGGAGGAATGCGTAAGCCAGTTTATGTTAATGAACATTTGACTCCTTCAAACAAGTCCCTTCATGCAGCAGCACGCATAAAAGCCAAAGAAAAGAATTACAAATTCGTCTGGATTCGTAACGGCAGGATCTATATACGCAAGGATGAGTCGAGTCAAGCCCATCACATTCGCTGTTCTAACAACCTCAATTTAATCATTTAGTTTTTCATTCAAAATTGATATGGCATTATTGTTTTAAAATTCGATATATACTACCAAAATACTCGTGGTCTCCGCACGAAAACAAATGAAGTTTTCCTAAAAATTCGTCAATGTAATTACAAAATAATAGTTTTCACTGAAACATGGTTCAACTCTAGTATAACAAATAACGAATTTATTGACAACAGATATAATGTGTACAGAAGGGATCGTCAACATTCTAAGAGTTCTAAGCTGGATGGTGGAGGAGTAATGGTAGCAGTTTTAAAGGATATTCCTTCATCTCGAGTCCAAAATTGGGAGTCTGATTGTGAAGACCTTTGGGTCAACATTCAAGTCAATATAAATAATTGTTCCCAGAAAATTTCTCTGTGTGCAGTTTATCTACCTCCACCAGTCAAATTGGAACCACTCTCCAAATTTCTCGAGAATGTCAATTCAGTTACTAATTTTGCTGAAAATGTAATCATATTGGGAGATTTTAATCTTGGTTTTATTGACTGGATAGGAAATGATGTTTGTGATTATACTTCAGCTGCAAATTATAATTGTGCATTGGGATATCAATTTGTGGATTTTATGTCTTTAAATAGTTTAAATCAATTAAATAGAATACGTAACAAAAATAATAAAATACTAGATCTTGTACTAACGAATATCTCTGATGCATTTGTAACCCCATCACTGGATGTCCTATCTAAGGTAGATCCTCATCATCCTAGCCTATTATTGACACTTCCTTTGATTGCAATTACCTACCTAAAGCCAATAAATGCTACGGGCTTAAATTATTTCAAAGGGGATTATGTTGGTATTGTACAGGAATTAAAAAAAGTGGATTGGCGGGAAATTCTTTCTGGCTGTGATAATGTTGACGCCATGGTCTCGATTTTTTATAATATTCTTAACGATGTAAGTGAAAAATATGTACCTAAACGAGGGTGTAGGAAGACCAAGTTCCCAATTTGGATGAGCACCGCACTCATTAAAAGATTATCTGAGAAGAATAAAATTAGGAAACGTTTTCTACGATTTGGAAATCCACGAGACAAAGTTGAATTTGAAATTGTTCGGTCTCAATGTCAAAAATTGTCAGATAAATGTTACAGCACATATAGATGTAATTTGGAAACAAATATTTGTAAAAATGTTAAAACTTTCTGGAATTATATACAGGAAAAGCGTCAAAGTAATTCCAATATACCTACTAAAATGCATTTAGATTTTATTTATTTATTTATTTATTTATTTATTTATTTATACCAAAAACCTACGACTATCATTACAGGCAAGACCTAATTCGATAGTGTAGCATAATAATATCTTAAAATAATTATCTTAAATCCTATAACTTAGAATGTACAAAGTTATCTTTGTGAATTCACTCAGTGCACAATTAAATATGTCTATGTCCTCCGATACAAGGTTAAGAGTGCGAAGCGCTCGCGTCAGGGGCGCCTCATTTACCAGATTAGTGCGGCCACGAGGTACAGCCAGCAACTGAGGCCGACGCCGCCGCCACACATATCTGTCCGGTACACTCAAACACACTAACTCTAATATGTTGGCGTTATGTATCTTGGCTCTAATCAATTTAAATAAATAAGAGACAAGTGCGAACTCACGCCTAACTCTCAGCTCGTTATATCCAACCATGCCTAATATAAACAAGGTTGGATACATAAGCGGGTAAAAAGGGTATACTCCGTAGAGCCTCAAATATAAAAATCTAACAAATTTGTTTTGTATTCGCTCCAACATGATACTATATTTAGTGTCATGTGGGGCCCAGATGACTGCATTACATTCGAGTTGGCTTCTCACCAGAGTGTTGTATAAAGCGATAATCGCTGTAATGTTTGTGAAACCACGAACCGTACGAATCATAAACCCTAAATTTCTGTAGGCCTTTTTACAGCACTTAACTATATGATCACGAAACGTTAGCTCCGCGTTAAGGCTAACTCCTAAGTCCCTAACCTCTGTGACCCTGACCATCGGCCTCCCATCAACGTTGTAATTATGTACAATAGGACTACGTGCACGCGAAAAACTGATGGTGACACATTTTTGGGCGTTGAACTGTAGAAGGTTATCCTTGCTCCAAGTAACTATGCTATCTATGGCCTTCTGTAATCGTTCACAGTCATCGTCACTCCTTACTGCCAGGGATAACTTGAGATCGTCTGCAAATAATAAGCAATTTGCGTCTTTAACGACTCCAGGCAGATCGTTTATCATTATGATAAATTGCAAAGGTCCGAGATTACTTCCTTGGCTCACACCAGACCACGTAAAGTACGGCTCTGACTTATGTCCCTCATACTCTACATATTGCTGCCTATTCCTCATGTAGCTGGTGAAGAAATTAAGAAGATGCGGGGTGAAACCAACAGCTGCTAACTTCTTGAGCAACACGTCATTATCGACTAAGTCGAATGCTTTTTTGAAGTCGAAGTAAGCAGCGTCGGCTTGCCCCCCGTTGTCCACAATTGGCAGCACATGAGCCATGTAATTCAGCAAGTTACTGGTGGTGCTCCTCATTGGTCGAAATCCGTGCTGTGCATCTGAGAGTTGCGCTCTCACTTGTTTATAAATGCTGTTATGAATAGCGCACTCCAACACTTTAGCAGGCGATGACAGTACTGCAATAGGTCTGTAACCACTGACATTGTCACTGCTTGTACCTCCCTTCGGTACCGGCACGACACGAGTAGTTTTCCATCTCTCGGGAAACAAGGCTGCCTTCAGGCACGTATTGAAGATATGGAGCAACGGTTCAGCCAGCACAGACCTACAGTCTCTGAGTATGTAAGGCGGAATACCGTCTGGTCCCGCGGACCTCTTCGGCTTGAGTTGTTCCAGCGCACCTCGCACTTCCCTCAACTGCAATTCTTGTAGGTGGATCCGCGCCGCTCCATTCTCGCCACCCGCTCCTTCTATCGCTGCGGCAACACTCAACTCAGCTTGTCTCGTGCTATAGACCGAGTGAAAGTACTGAGCAAACTCTCTCACACATTGCTCACCAGACAAGACCTCCCCGTTTTTTAGGATCCTTTGTGGATTTCGACGGCCCCTTTTGGACTTTACATAATTCCAAAATGATTTTGGGTCTTTCTGTAGTTGATTTTGAACCCTGCTGTTATGTTGTTCTTGTGCTAATTTAATCAACTGTTTTACTTTAGCCCTACACAGAGCAAACGCCTCATAATCATCCTGGTTCTTACTTGCCTTATACCGTTTGTGTAGAATAGCCTTATAACGTATGTTGCGAATTATTTCAACAGTGTAAAACTCGGGGTAAACATACTTCGAGCTTACACGACTTCGCAGTTTTCTGGGAACACAGTCATCTATTTTTGCATTAATTGTTTCATAAAAATAATTTAAGCTCATCTCTAAATCAAGATCGTAGATATAAGTCCAATCTATTGTCGCTATTGATGAGTACAATGTGAAAAAATCAGCTTTATTAAAATTCCAACCTGTAGGTACAGTACTCGACTCATACTCGAATGAACCCGCGACCCGGCGCGGCCACAACTCGACCAGCACGTCGAGCGGCGGATGGTACGCATCTACAGGCACGAGGGGCGCCCCCGCCTCGCACACATTTACACTCTCTCCCTTCGGAAGCGTACTTAACACTAAATCCAAACAACGATCATTACAATTAACGATTTTGTTACACTGAGTAAACCCACAAAAAGATAATAAGTATTCAAAATAATTACATACATTTATCGAACAGGATTGCATATTGAAGTCACCAATTACAACGAGATCACTATATTTACTACACAGCTGTTCTATTATCCTAAACAATATCATATACTCATTGTCACAACTGTTTGGCGGAATGTAAACAACACACAATAATAATAGAAGTCTATTATGTAGATAGACGGTAGCACAAATAAGTTCGAACACCTTATCGTCAATGTTGACGTCACTCGGGCCGGACACTCGCCGTAGCTCTAAACGCGGTGTGGCCACGAGACACACGCCGCCCTGCTTTCGTCCGTCCGCGCGATCGCAGCGCAATATTGTATATCCAGGTGGTACTATTTCTGCGTCATAAATAGATTTGTTGCAGCCTGTTTCGGTAATGGCGAACAAATCTGCTTCAGAAGACGACACACCTGCATAGAACTCTTCCAATTTTGTACGCAAACCTCTCACGTTTTGGTAGTAAATCTCGATAGCTGTGCTAGTTATATTATGGGTTTTTGGATAACACGATAGTTTCGACGTTCCCAAAAGTTGTAGATTTGTTTGCACACCATTTTTCCTCCGTATATTCGGACTCAGATGCTACATATCCTAATAGTACTAGCCCAACTATATCAAACGCATACGTTTCTGAAATTAATTTTAGCGAAGAGGATATTTCGAATCAAATAAAAAAACTCGATTCTAGCAAAGGTGCCGGTCCTGATAAAATTCCGCCCTTGTTTGTGAAACGTTGTAATTCAGCAATAACTCTTCCTCTTACCTTAATATTTAACCGTTCTCTTAAAGATGGAGTATTTCCAGAAAAATGGAAAGTAACTAGAATAGTACCGGTCTATAAGAAGGGCGATAAGACAAATGTAAAGAATTATCGTCCAATTTCAATACTATGTTGTTTCTCAAAGTTGTTTGAATCATTAATTTACCCTGTATTAATAGGCTTAGTCAATCACGTCATAACAGATTATCAGCATGGATTTAGGTCTGGTCGTTCTGTGGATACCAATTTGGTTTCCTTCGTTACGGATTTATGTCAAAACGTTGACAAGGGGAATCAGGTGGACGCCATTTACACTGATTTTAGTAGTGCTTTTGACAAAGTGGACCATTCTTTACTTATACAAAAGATGTCAGTTCAAATCGGTGGATCTTTTCTCGAATGGTTTAAGTCATATCTACATAAAAGACCACAAATTGTATCTGTTAATGGATCTCAATCTAAGGTTTATCACGCAGAATCTGGTGTCCCCCAAGGATCGCACTTGGGTCCAGTATTATTTCTATTATTTATAAATGATATAACTACCAAAATAGTTAATTGCAAAGTATCATTGTATGCAGATGATTTGAAATTTTATAAGGTGGTTAAATCTAAAGAAGATGAAAGTCTTATTCAAAGTGATCTGAATAATGTTGGAGACTGGTGTTTATCAAATGGCATGTTGCTGAATACGTCTAAATGCTTTCATATTAAGTTTACAAAAAAGAAAATGCCAATTTTGTCAAATTACCATCTTAACGGAGTAACGTTGCAAGAAGTAGATAAAATACGGGATTTGGGTGTTACTATTGATAGTAAGCTTAATTTCAATTCTCACATTGACTCAGTGGTAGGAAAAGCATCACAGATGATAGGTTTCATAAAGCGTAACACGAAAGGATTTGAACAAGCTCGAACTAAAATAATACTGTACAATTCGTTGGTTCGCAGTGTCCTCGAACATGCCTGTACAGTCTGGAATCCTCATTACACTGTCAGTTCCCAGCGGATTGAAAATGTACAACGTAGTTTCACTAGACATCTCGCCTTCACATCGAGAGGTATATCTCATAGATGCCCTTATGATCATAGGCTAAAGTTTTTTAATATGAATACTTTGCGTAGCCGTCGTATAAAACTTGGTGCAGTCTTTCTATATAAAGTTATAAATGGTCAAATTGATTGTTCATCACTTCTTGATGCGATCTATTTGACTGTTCCACATAATATACCGCGTCATCGCCTGAGAAACACATTTAGTTTGCCCTACGCAAGAACCAACTTGGGTCTATCTTCGCCTATGAGTAGAGTGTTGCGTGAATACAATGAACTCAATGGACAGGTTGAGGACTTGGATATCTTTTCCAGCACACTCTTTGGGTATAAAGACAAAATTCATAATCTTTATTTGTTCTAATAATTATTAATTACCTATTTGTTGTTCTAATAATTGTACTATTTTTTTTTTTAATGTAATTCTGTTCTTTGCATACTTTAAACTGGTAATTAAGTTTAAGTATGTTGTTATTTGTAGTTTTTTCTTTTATATGTTGTAGTTTTTGTCAATGTTGTGTACGTCTATAATTGGCGCACATATCAGAATCTGTACAATAATTATTGCTCTGTGATCGTTTTAATATGTGTGCTGTTGATGTACCTTTTTGAAAATAAATAAATAAATAAATTTCCCGTTCGTAGCGGCCTCTAGCGGCCTCTAGCGGCCTCTAGCAGCCTCTAGCGGCTGGCAGTTGGCAGTTGGCAGTGATACACTACTCTCTTTATTAATGTGCCAACTTCGAGACATATATTGGTCGAGGAACAGAACATGAAAACAAAGAGGTGTGTTTTTAATAGACCATCTACATAAGTAGGTATGATTTTCTTCCCTTCGGCCATATTGGAAACCAAAGGTTCGAAACCAGTTTAGAAAACATAATTGTTTTTCTTTATTCGAAACCAGGTTTCCTAAAAACAAAAATAATTGTGTTTTCTAAACTGGTTTCCAGCATCTTTTGTAATGTTTACTGTGAGTACCTACTGAGAAGGGTTTTTGGAAATAGTTACAACCACTTTTGAGGAGAAAAGAGGGGATAGTTATAGGGCGTTAGTTATTTTGCCATTAGTTTGGAATGTTCCAGGGATATTGCAAAAACATCCCCCAAGGGGGAAAAGGCGATGGTAAATATCACGCTGTGGCTCACAACTATAACATGCCTTCTCGTTTTGATGAGCTGCTACCTCAGGTATAGGTTGAAGCAGATTGAACCCCATACACAGCGATCAATTACAGATACTTGTGAAGAGCAAAAACAGGTCATCTTCAGAGTGACGCCAGCCAGCGCCACCATACATGGCGGACGGGAACATGTCTCGAGCGCGACTGATTGAGCGCTCGACACTCACACGCAGAGAGACTATGGGTGCCATGGAATCCCTCCGCGGAAATTCTGAGATCAAATACCTACTCTAAATTGTGACTTAATTAGGCTGCTGTTTTGTTAACTAAAGAAGCATGGAAAGCATATTGCGCGTTCCCAATGAGCCATATGAGGGTCATAAACGAATAGAAGATGCATACAATAAATAATTTAAGAGTTTGTTTTGCACTGCAGTGTCACGTGACTCTTTTTACCCCATCAGAGTTTAAATAAAAACCCTTTCTTAGTGTCTACATTAAAAAATAAATCTGTTTGCAAAATTGTAACCTGGACTAATGAATTAGAATCACAATTCCAAGTTTCGGGACAACTTCCCAACGGCAAGCCGAGGAGTTAAGCTGTGCATTGATTGGTCACACAATGAATCATGATAAGCCTTTTTTACATGTTATACATTATCCAATAAAGGATAATGAATAAAGCGACCAATATACTTATACTTATACTCGTAAATGTTCTATTACTCAATATACTTACACTAGAAGTATATTGAGTAATAGAACATTTGATAATACTTTATTTGCCCGTAAGTAAATATTTAAAGTAATCCAACGATCAGTCTCATAAACACTCGAAGTTTACGTTCATTTCCACAGTTTTACGATACATTCTAATATATTATTAATATTTAATAGTTTCACATAAAACTATACGTTGGGCATAAAAGACAAAAGCATATATCTAATAAATTACATATCATTATAAAGAAAAAGTCATAAATTGTGTTTAAACTATTCAAATTGATTAAATGTAAATGAACGGTCACCTCACGGTCACCTCACGGTCACGTGACATGTGGCGCTTCTATACTATAAACTGTTACCATTCATACTATGACCACATCTTACCACGGTAAGTGTTTATGTGGCAGAAAGTGGTAGCCATAGTGGTGGTCCTACAATCAGACAGTCTACGTACTAGGAAGTTCTACAAGTTTTAGTTTTAGAGCGATGATCGCTCAGTGACGTATTCGCGGCAAAGATCGTGGGTTCGAACCGTACAATAAGCTTGAGCTTTCGGTGAAAAGTGGTAAGGTACTTTGTAGTACGTAGTGTAGACTAACTGGCTACCACCCTTACTTTGATAAATCTGTCGCCAAGCACCTATCTGTGTGTTTCGGCAGTTGCACTTGAGATCCAGTTGCCTTTAAAGCATTGTAAAATGGTCGAAATCACATGTCTATAGGGTACGGTAGTCACTTACCATCATGTGACCCGCCTGCCTGTTGTATATATCTTACAAAAGTACCCAATCACCGAGCTCTGGTTTCTTTTCGATGTGTTTAAACTCAAGCTCATTAAGATTCGAACCCACGACTTTTGCTACAGTATCTCTAAGCTTTCATCGCCTTAAATAACAATAAATTAATAATGCCTTAAATAATAAATACTGGTCTCTACGAGAGACATTCTTCTACAAATAGTTGAATTAATAAGGGCAAAGGTTCTAAATGCAATCAATACGAGATTACTAATAAGTGCATTAATTAGTGGTTTGTCTGTCTGTATGTCACTACACTACACTACACTAGTGCTAGGGGCCACGGATTGGTTAGTATTTGGCATTATGTTTGACTCACTTTACGACATTAACTAACATTTATTGGTTAATGGAGGTTTATGAACCTATTTTATTAATGTACTAGCTGTACCCCGCGGTTTCACCTGCGTTCCGGAGGGATCTTATCTTTTCCCGGGATAAAAAGTAACCTATTTCTTATTGTAGGATATAATAAATTTATGTGCCAAGTTTCATCAAAATCGGTTTATTAGTTTCGGAGTTCGGACCGACGCGGACGTAATACGGAAAACACATAAAAACTTATTAGGTATAGTGATTCTTAATACTGTGAATATTCTAGGAATATACGCCTTTTTTTTGCTCAGGAATACATTTTATAAATTAAAATAATTATTATGCTAAATTGTTTCAACTCATCAATTCAATTCTGATAAAAATTACATGTAAAGTTAAGCTTGATTCTAGTAAATTTCAAAGCAGCTTAAGCTCACGTAAATCTGTAATAAATAAAGCTTAATAAAATGCTTAGTAGATAATAATATGATATGCGACGAAATAACAACAATAGAGAGTTAACGAAGCACAAATGTATTATAAGAGCTCTGTATAGTGAGTACAGATGGAGCTGTAAGTGTCGCTAGCATGCATCATACACAAATACAATATATGGACAGGCGGCGCGGGCGTCGCGTGCGCACGCAACACTCCACTATACATCGTTATTATATGCGCGTGCGCACCTAGTCTAATCTCACCGTTTACACATAAACTACAACTCAGATGTTCTCCACACATCTGGAGGTTCAAACGCTGTGTGTGAGGTTCTGTGTAGTTGTAGGTACTGCCTGCCCTTCAACATCCCGACATGACTAGATACAGGCTGAATGTTAAGTTTGTAGCATCACTAGCTGAAGTCGAAGTAGCCTCATCACTATTGTCGATACTTTTTCTGAAGGTACCACGGTTGTTATTTGTTTTGTTAGTAATTTAACAAGCACGTTAAATTCATCCTGAATAGATTAGTGAAGTACCTACCACCAGCATCATGTGCATCACCTGACACAGCTCTGCTGCTGATGGAGTTGATGAAGACGGCTACCTGATCCACACTTAGCACTGCGTAACCTACGTGCTACTTTTGATGTGAAACCGATTGTTGGTCATGTCCGTGATCTTACCAACCACGCCAACACAACAGGCCCGATAAACTACGACTTAACTTGCACAGATAAAAAACTATTAATTTAAATGTCAATTAATTAAATTGCGCAAAATACTAATCCTTATAAATGTAATTAAATAATTATTAATATTACATAGTGAATTAATTAAGAAAATCGATAATATTTCGATTGATGTATCTGATGATAGCTCAGTGGTAAGTGACGTCGAATACCGCGGCGAAGGTCGTGGGTTCGAATCCTACAATGAGCTTGAGCTTTCGGTGAAGGAAAACATCGTGAGGAAACCATAGCACGGTGGTAGGGTACTTTGTAGTACTCGACTGGCTGGCTACCACCCTCAAGTTGAAAATCTGTCGCCAAGCACCTGTTGGTGTGTTCCGGCATTTGCACTTGAGAGCCAGTTCGCCTTTAAGGCATTGAATAGGGTGTACAACACATTAGCAATCCCTGTCGCGAATGCGATGTTATAGGTACGTACTTACATATATATATAGCTTAAGTTGTACGGTGGCGTGAGGTGAGGGAGCGCGTTCGACGGCGCGACCGGGCATTGAGAGACCGGCCGGCGCACGAGCAGCTTCATGTAAGTAGGCTTATTAATTATCTGTGCATGCACTAAGTACTTACCAGTATTATTTCCTTGTGTATGAGTAACCGATGTTGTCGGCCTGTTTGCGAACAGTGTGTGAATCAGATTCAGATACCAGATTGATCAGTACCAGAATCAGACCAGTTGAGAGAGGTTCGGGATGGCTGTAGGGGAGGTTGGAGGCCATAATGGGGGAAACCACCCCAATACTATCAGACCAGTTATTAGTATATCTACCAGAGTGAGAGATACAGTAAATAAGCATGATCTAATCAGATAATATAAAAGGTTGTTAAATTACATTCGTTGGTATCGCTACCATCCGTTGGTGACGTATAATCAGCTCAGATATTCGTCTTGTGGCCTGATGTTCAGGTATTTGGCGACATGGTGGAGATGCTGGGATTATTTAGAAATCTATTTATAGCAGAATCATTTTAATTTGAAAGAAAATATTTTTCACAAAAATCATGAAGGTAGTTTAGAATATTTCTCGTAAAGTTCATCGATGCGGAACCGTATTAACTAAGCAGTAAGAGTGATTGTGTGCCGCTAATGAATAATTATCGTTCATATGCAGAATTGTTATATTTTTAGTTCTGAATACCAATTGCAAAAAGGGATATTTATTTAATGGTATGAGATATAAACTGAATTATTTGTTAATCATATGTATTCGTATGGTTTGAAATACTGATACCAACTATCACGTAAATAACAAACTGATATATATATTAATACTATTTAACGTAATAAAAGATTATTAACTAATTATTTTATGCATAATTAGTTTAATTTTATAATTTTATGCATCAGAACGATACCTACTTGAATGGTACTGGTACTACATCTCACTCGATATAGTTTAATCGGAGGGTTATATGTATATTAGTAGTACCTACCTTTACTAAATATTTGAATAGTGTATACTACCTACTCTTAGTATTATTAAGATACCCACATTATTCATATACACGGGTACTATACAGTTATGTGCTAGTGTTGCGGGTCTTACGTTAAATTACGTTTGTTCTAGATTTCGGACGATAAAATTGCGAAGATTACTTTCATAGTTGAATATATATTGTGTCTATGTCTATGTCGGTACTGTATTCAGGATGGAGGAAGTAATTAGGACACGTATTAAGTTAATATTCGATTCCATTCAGTCCTTTATAAAGTCAGCTCAGTGTGCCCTTACTAAATTATCAGATGGCGATGCCAATTTTAGTGAATTAGAACTGATTACATCTAAACTAAAGGGTGCCAATCAACGATTTGTTTCGGAAATTTACAATTACTGTAAACTAACAAAAGAACCCAACGTTGATGAAATCACTCAGTATACGACAACTCAAATTCAGGCTGAAGATTTGCTATCAGAAATAGATGTAAGAATCAGGCAGAATAATCGGATTAGAGGAGCAGTTTCTAGTAGTAATGAAAATATTAGTATCACTAGTAAATTACCGAGGATGGAGCTAGCTAAATTTGACGGTGATGTCCTCAAATGGTACCAATTTTGGGATCAGTTCTCATCAAATGTCGATACCAGAAATATCAGTGACGTTGATAAGTTATTGTACCTTCAGTCGGTTCTCGAAGGTGACGCGAAACAGGCAATTGAAGGATTAGACACCACTAACAAAAACTATAGCATAGCTGTTAACACATTAAAGGAAAGGTACGGCAAACCTAGCGTCATTACTGATGCTCATTACGTGGCATTATATAGGATTAAAACAGCAGCAACAAATCAAGTTAAAGATTGTAGACATGTTCTTAATGAAATCGAAAGACATCTTAGAGTATTGAGTTCTTTGGGGGAAGACGTGAACCACAACCACCTCAGAGTAATGATCATGGAAAAGTTCCCAGAAGACCTTATTTATGAATTAAGAATGAAGATGACTGGTGAAGACGAATCGATTGATACTATTAGAAAGAATTTAGAGTACATTATATCGGCTAGAGAAACATCAAATAGATTAAAGAAAGAGACAGTAGATACAAAGAACATGGACATAACATCCGGTGAAGGCAAACACAATGCGGAAAACTTTACACTAGGATCTTTACATGTCAAGTCTGATGAAATTAAGGGAAATAGGCAGCGCAAATTCACAAATTTTAGAAAAGAAAGGCCAAATTTTGATAAACAACAATACAGTAAACCGAAAACCCCCTATACCTTTCGTAAAAGACCATATGATTCTTCTGACAGGTCTGATGAGCCACCTAAAAAGAAGTTCATTAAGTGTATATTTTGTAGGCAGGATCATTTCAATGACGAGTGTACAACGTTTAAAACCATTCAGGAAAGAAAATCGCAATTAGGTGATCGTTGCTACAACTGTTTCGGTGAAGGTCATAGGGTTAATAATTGCCGTTCTAAGCGTAAATGTAGACATTGCAACAAATTTGGTACACATAATCGAGCGTTATGTCCCATTAAATTAGTGCAACCAGTAAAATCAGTAGCAACCGATAGTTTACATATAGGATCTGAAATAAATACTACATTATTGCAAACTTGTCTTGTTAAAGTAAATAATTCAGAAAATAAAATTAAAGAGGTACAATGCAGAATTTTATTAGATTGCGGCAGTCAACGCTCATATATTACAGAATCTACTGCAAAGTATTTAAATTTGCCTATTATCGAAAATATTAATTTATCAATTTTTACTTTTGGTGCCAAATCACCGCATCAGATTGTGAGTCCTGTCGTAAAATTTAAAATCACGACTCGAACTGGCATAACTCGGCTGATACACGCAAACATAGTGCCCCATATTACTAATAATATACGAACACCAGTATTTAATGAGCCGGCCAAAATTTGGAATAATATCAGACTTACGGATCTTACATTTGCTGATGATGGCTCATGTGGAGACAGAATAGATATTTTGTTAGGTAACGACTACTATCATTCATTTATGTTACAAGAAAAAATTTCAGTCGCTCCAGATCTTTACTTAGTTAACTCACATTTTGGCTGGGTTTGGTCGGGACAAGTCAGTAATATTACCGATAAATCTGATCAGCTAACTGTTTTGACTTACTTCCAGTCCGATATGGGTTTTGACAACAAATTATACGATCCTGATCTTCCGTTAAAGTTAGATGATGTCAAAAGATTATGGGACCTCGAATCTATAGGTATCACAGATTCTCCAAAATCAACTCGTGATGAGGAGGCAATTAGACATTTTAATGAAACTGTTCAATATAAAGATAATAGATACTATGTTCAATGGCCATGGACTGAATTTTCACCAGATCTTCCTAATAATTTTGGGTTAGCATGGGGCCGTCTCAATAGTTTATTAAAGCGTTTAAATAGCTCTGAAATTCAGTTGTACGACAAGGTTATTCAGGAACAGTTACAAAATGGGATCATAGAGATAATACCAAATTCGGATATTCCTAATACGCACCCAGTTCATTACCTTCCTCACCATAGTGTCCATAGTCGGGATAAGCCTAATAAACTACGTATTGTTTATGATGCCTCTGCTAAAACAGCCGATAAACGAAGTTTAAATGAGTGCTTATACCGAGGACCAGTGATGTTGGAAGACCTTACTGGTTTACTGATAAAATTTAGAGAACACCCTATAGGTATAGTAGCTGATGTAGAGAAGGCTTTCTTACAATTAGGCCTCCAAGAATTAGACAAGGATGTAACACGTTTCCTCTGGTTGAAGGATAAAAACTGTGGAGCTCATTCTGATAATATTTTGCATTTTCGTTTTTGTCGTGTTCCATTTGGCGTTATATCGAGCCCGTTTTTATTGAATGCCACTATAAGGTACCATTTAACGAGGTCGAATAACGCAGTATTGAAACAAATAGCCGAAGATATATATGTTGATAATATAGTTACCGGGGCACAAACATCGTCAGATGCATATAATGTATATAAGTTGTCTAAACAATCATTTGACTGCTTATCAATGAATTTACGCGAATGGAATTCGAATTCTAAAGAGTTGATGTCTTGTATACCTAAGAAATTTCGAGCCGTAGATATCACAAATGTGAAGGTATTAGGTTTAATTTGGAATATAGACGGTGATCATCTAAAATTAAAATCCAATTTCAATTATGGTGATGTGGTTACGGTTCAGTCAAAAAGGGATGTATTGAAGATTATTGCATCAGTTTATGATCCTTGTGGTTTAGCAGTGCCTGTGTTGCTCCCAGCAAAGCTATTCTTTCAGAGATTATGGAAAGATAAAATTAAATGGGATGTTAAGTTAAGTGATAATTTACTTGAGGAATGGAAAATAATAGCATCAAATTTTTCTTACCTAGATAATCTATGTGTCGAGCGATATTATGCACATAATCTTATCAGAAATAGAATCAGTAACGATATTCAATATGAGCTGCATTGTTTCACAGATGCGTCTATGGAAGCATATGCGGCAGTTATTTATTTGCGTTGTTCTTTACACACTAATAATATTGTCAGTTTTGTTATTGGCAAGTCTAGATTAGTGCCGTTAAAGGATCAAAGTAGCTTGCAAATTCCAAGATTAGAATTGCTGGGAGTAATGATTGGCTGTAGACTTATAGGCTATGTAACGAAGTTTTTGCATCTAAAGATAAGTGCACAATTTTTGTGGACTGACAGTCAAGTAGTTTTAGGTTGGTATAAATCAGATAAATTACTACCGCCGTTTGTGTCACGTAGAATCAGTGAGATAAAAGACAATAAAACTTTACAAGTCAGATATGTGCCAACTAAGCTTAACCCGTCCGATATAGGTACTAGGTCAGATCGTGTAGGTTCTTACAATGAATGGCTCAGAGGACCTGAATTTTTGACTAGAGAATCGGAACAGTGGCCTAGGTATAATTGTATGGATAAAGTCCCAACCCAAACCTCCTTGTCCGGGGAGGGTCTTCCGAATATAGCATCTGAAGATATAATTACTAGACCAAATATAGAAAGGACTGAAACAATAACAGTTGACAATGATTATCAATGCTCTGATGATGACGAAACCAAAATAATATTAAAAATTCAATCTGAATACTTTCCCAAAGAAGTTGAAGGCATTACGACTGATTTGTCTAGGTCACTTCAGTTATATAAGGATCAGGATCAAGTAATACGATGTAAAGGTAGATTTAAATACACTGATTTGACACCCAATCAGAAAAACCCCATACTACTTCCAAAAAACTCAGAGGTTACGCACAAAATAATATCGGAGTTACATCAGAAAAATTATCACGTGGGAGTTTCACATACACTAGCATTATTGAGACAGAAGTATTGGGTTCCACATGGCAGATCAACGGTTCAAAGGGTTATAAGAAAGTGTGCGCAATGTTTGAAATATGGGGGAGGACCTTTCAAACTACCAACAATGCCTGACTTACCAGAAGAAAGGGTTAAATTTAGACTGCCTTTCGCTTTTACAGGCCTAGATTATTTCGGTCCACTGTTTGTAGATGAAGCCACTAAGGAAAAACGTTGGGTATGCCTATTCACATGCTTAACCATAAGAGCTATCCATATGGAAGTTGTCAAAGACTTATCAGCAGAAGAGTGTTTATTAGCTATAAGGAGATTCGTTGCAATAAGGGGTTTGCCTCAACTAATCATATCAGACAACGCTTCACAATTTAAATTAACGGCAGATATTTTAACATCTGATTACTGTATTGAAAATAACGTGCGTTGGAAATTTATCCCTGAATTAGCTCCCTGGTTTGGCGGATTTTATGAACGCCTAATAGGTTTAGTCAAACATAGTTTGAAAAGGACATTAGATAAACACTTAATAAATCACAACCAGTTGTCTACTGTAATGAAAGAACTAGAAGCCGTGATAAATACCAGACCCTTAACAACAGTAGGCGCTGAGTTAGAACATGTGTTGACTCCTTCAAATTTTTTACGTGTAGGTGGATCAACAACACCTCAGGTCTCAGATCGTGAGTTTCTGGAATCAGCCACAGTTACCAAATCCAATCTTATTGATGGTTGGAAACGCGGTCAAATTATTTTGCAAGAATTCACAAAAATGTTCGTGAATCAATATTTAACCAGTCTTCGTGAGCGAAGTGATAGGCATAGACAACCGAGGGTTGTAGTTAAGAGATTACCGAGAATATCGGACATAGTTCAATTAAAATCAGACAGTAATAGGGCACACTGGAAGGTTGGCAAGATAGTAGAGCTGCTTAAGAGTTCGGATGGACAGATCCGAGTAGCCAGAGTAAAATTATCAACAGGAGAAACTTTCACTCGTTCTATAGGGCACCTTCATCCTCTTGAAATGGATGACGATCAGAGTACAGTACCTTCATCAGTTCAGAATGACCAATCAGTAAATAATCTAGATTCTGAGGAATCTCAAATCGGTGAGCCGACGACCAGTAATGAATCAGAAATCCCAGTTCAGACAGCAAGCGATACCATAAAACGACCAACTAGAGCATCAGCAATCAAAGCAAGGGAGAAAGTTAAGAAGTGGACATCACAGTTGATGATCAGATTGTTTCAACATTAGTATGAAATGATTTATTACAATGAAGTACGGTGTATTATTGTAATATCAGTTTGATTATTAAATATTTAATTGATTCAGATTTTTATTCTTTCTCTGGGGGGAGTGTCGCGAATGCGATGTTATAGGTACGTACTTACATATATATATAGCTTAAGTTGTACGGTGGCGTGAGGTGAGGGAGCGCGTTCGACGGCGCGACCGGGCATTGAGAGACCGGCCGGCGCACGAGCAGCTTCATGTAAGTAGGCTTATTAATTATCTGTGCATGCACTAAGTACTTACCAGTATTATTTCCTTGTGTATGAGTAACCGATGTTGTCGGCCTGTTTGCGAACAGTGTGTGAATCAGATTCAGATACCAGATTGATCAGTACCAGAATCAGACCAGTTGAGAGAGGTTCGGGATGGCTGTAGGGGAGGTTGGAGGCCATAATGGGGGAAACCACCCCAATACTATCAGACCAGTTATTAGTATATCTACCAGAGTGAGAGATACAGTAAATAAGCATGATCTAATCAGATAATATAAAAGGTTGTTAAATTACATTCGTTGGTATCGCTACCATCCGTTGGTGACGTATAATCAGCTCAGATATTCGTCTTGTGGCCTGATGTTCAGGTATTTGGCGACAATCCCCTGGTATTGCCAATGTCAATAGGCGACGGTTGTCACTTACCATCAGGTGACACGCCTGCCTCGTTGTCACTTGTGACATAAAATCATTAGATATTATATTAATTATAGATTATCTTAATAATGAGGAGCATACAGAGGCGGGACACCTAATGTAGCGAGACGTGCGAGGTGCGCATCAATCACAACACGGGTGCAAGCGCAAACGTTGACCCTCAGGCTAGTCCAGGGGTCACCAAATGGCGGAGCGCATCAGGAGCACCGCGTGCCGATGACCTCGTGCGGATCTTAAGTAAAGCAGTACTACATACTAAGCTCCAACTAACAGACAAATAGTTCCAAACAAAAGTAATTTTACACATGTTGAGTGACCCTATTACTTCTGGTCATCACAATTGAGTAAGTAATTAAAAGTAATTAAAAAAAAAGTAATTAAATGTATCTGTCGTGTACCAAACGGACCGCGACACTCACAAAACGGATCCCAAATGAAAGGAATTGGTGATTCCTGGTCTAGACTAATACTCGTAGGTAGGTAAGTTTTTTATTTTTCCATAGGCAACTAAGGTATTCATTCGAGATTGAATAATTAATCGTGTTAGTCGAAAATAAACTTTACATCATAGCTCTACGATTCAAATTCAATTGTTTCAATGTAATCTCTAAACTTTGACCATTGTGTTCAAACGGCAAGCCAGAGCCAGTGCACTTTTAGTGTTCATTGTCTTAAACTAAAGCTTAAGACACCTCAGTTTTTGGAAGCCAGACCAATTCTATAATTTCAGATTATAACTAGAGCAGCCTATGCTATTAATTATGTTTTTTCGGGATTATAATAATTATTTGATATTCCTGGATATGATTTACCTATATTTGTGTAAATTTTTATCCAAATCCGTTAATGCATAAATGAGTCACACACAAACTTACAAACTTTAACATTAATAATATCTGTAAGATATAATAGTCAAATTAAAAATATGTAAATAATTTTATTCATAAATTGAACACTGTAACGTTAACCGCTATACAAAGTTACGCCACGTTAACAAAACAGTTCTTGTAACGGGCACTTACGTTACCAGATGGTGATTCTCACCAATTACCACCAGGTCGTCCCACTACGTAATTATGACAAATAGTTGTGAGAAAAGCTAATGACATGTAAACACACAAACATATGTAAACCGATCAAGTGATTAGTGGATGGGACGGGCAGAGCCGCGCGGCAGACGCAGCGCTCATTCATTATCATTTACATATTTGGAGAGACGACACGACACCAATTTGTACCGGCATTACTATACTGTCGACGGTTCGAGTACAATATTTGTTGAGTGACTTATTGTAAGTATCTAATGCTGAGTAATGTACTCACATAACTCAACTCAGCCGCGTGTACAGAAGGTTCGTGTTTTTGTATAAAAAAAACAGTGTCATAGTAATATATTTAAATGTTAAGTAACATGTAATACCTTTTTATTTATAATAGATGTCGACGTGGGGCGTGGGGCGTGGGGGGTGGGGCGTGGGGTCACGGGACGATCAAACACGATCATAACTTAATGATATACCTACTAATATATGAGTATTATTTGTGGAGTCAAAATTAGATGAGGCTAAATCTTACTAATATTATAAATGTAAAAGTTTGGATGGATGTATGTTTGTTACTCATTTACGCCAAAGCGGCTGAAGGGATCTGGATGAAATTTGGCATAGAGATAGATTATAGTCTGGAATAGCACATAGGCTACTTTTTATCCCGGGAAAACATAAGATCCCTGGGGAACGCGGGTGAAACCAAGCGGAACAGCTAGTCTTTACTAATAATATTATAAAGAGGAAAGATTTATTTGTTTGTTTGTTTGCATTGAATAGGCTCCGAAACGAATGGACCGATTTCAAAAATTATTTCACCATTGGAAAGCTACTCTATCCCTGATGAACATAGGCTATATTTTATCCCGGGATAAGATAAGATCCCACGGGAGCGCGGGTGAAACCGCGCGGAACAGCTGGTAATTAATAAATCAAAATCTCATTTATTCACATTAGGCACTTATGAACGTTACAATTGACTCTACCAAATATGTTAGTTCAAGCTTATTGATATCTATTTGAAAGATAAATCTGTCTATAAAACTAAGAACTCCTATTCTGAGTGATATAACATACATTTGAAACGTGGGAGCCCTTAAGGAGTCGATAATGCAAAGTAAACAGTAACAAATAACGTTTAGAAGTCGTAAAACTACAGCGTGATTAGAATCGACACCACGTCCATACTGGGTACATACATAGATACAGGGTGTGCATAGAGCATAGAGCGGCGACGTGATCATTACACACGCGAGCCCAGTACAGGCGGTAATTAAAGCGTGGTGCACACTGACGCAGTAAATCCGCGCGTATCTACCGCATCGCGCGGTTCCGCTGCGACCTCTGCCGCACCCGCACGCCGCACCGCCCGCTGCTGCTGCTGCTGCTCCTCCTGCTTCACTAAATAATACTCTCACACTAATTGTACATACTTGATTCAGGCTTACTGAAACGGACACGTGAAGGGGTAGAGAACTCCTATTAATAAAAGGGTTATGAAAGTAGCAGCGAAGTGGGATATAGACATGCAGAAAGTTCAAAAGAGACAGTCAGTAGGAGGGCTCAATATATGAGTATATATCGGCCCCCGGTTTTACCTGCGTTCCCGAGGGAATTAAAATTAAATATAGCCCATGTTACTCGATAATAATAAAGCTTTCTGTAGGTAAAAGATTTTTTAAAGTATTTTTTACTTTAATACAATATTAGTTTAGACAGTAGATTGCAATCGGATACAGTTTGAATGAACACAATGTAGTTAAGTCGCTTCACACTTGTGGTGGAGTGGAAGGTGCAGGTCCGGCATCGCGGCCATACACGGCACCCTCACGAGTCTACCATTAACCGGACACTTTACTGCGGCCGCATGCTGCCCAGCTGGGGCACGAGACACGAGGGGCCCTGACTCACCGCCTCATCGCCTCATCGCCTCATCGCCTCATCGCCTCGCTGTCTCACCGGGAGGTGTCCATATATTAGACAAACCTTCACGCCGTAAACATTTACGAGCCCCGACCATCAAGATTTAACAGCTCCGATCAATTGAATGCAAAAGTGTTGGAATAAAATCACCATAACCTAACTCGTTACTAGCATTTGAGTCGTGCACATGAGGATTAATCACGTAGCAAGTATGGAAGTATAACAATGTAAGCCTAGACCGTTCGGTGTGCCTTCGATGTGAAGAAGAGACGTGTGTACCAAGTATCGACATGGCCCGTAGACAAATGAGCGGCGCGCGCGCAGCTATCGACCTGACAGATATTAATAGAATCAATGCAGTGTTATTAATTGGTCGGCATATCGCGGTGGACGTCCACAAATCACAGATAGACATCGGCGCTATTAACTGCGAGGCGAGGCGAGGGCGAGGGCGCTTCGTTAATCTAATTCATTAGTTTAATTAAGTTAATGTTGCGCGCACGCCTCGCCCGCCGCCGCGCCGCCGAGCGCCGACCGACGCCGCACGACTCCGCCCGACTTACATCTAGTACCTTCAAATAAATCGTCTCGAACTAGGAAAAAAGCGGTAATAAATCTTATTGCGAATTGCGCTTGATTTCTCCGGAGAGGAATGATATAATTACATGATTGCAGCCGCTGCCCGCACCGCCGCCCGCACCGTCGCCCGCACCGCACCCGCACCGCACCCGCACCGCACCCGCACCGCACCCGCACCGCACCCGCACTGGACGAGCGCGGAGCGGTGCCATGTTGGTGTCGCTCTCCGCTTAGGTACATTCCTCTCTTACATTATTTTGACAAGCTATTATGCTATATGACAATAACAGACTAGTAATAATTCTTTCGATAACATACAAAAAAGCTTTGTTAAATAAAAACATTTTCTTTCGCCTTTTAGTTTTGTGTTTTATAATATCATTGGACCATATTTAGGCACAAAGGTGCTTGCGATAGGTGAAGGTGATCTCCAGCCGGATCTATGTCAGCTATTGTGTGGAGGTGTCATCAACCCCTACCGAACCCCATTAAGCACAAAGCGAGTCTGTAGGAGCGGACCCCGGTCGCGGTCGCGGTGTCAGCCACAACTTTATCTTCAAATAAATATCTGTAATTGTCAGCCAACAAATTGTAAAGTCCTGTTCGGGCACACACAAAGATATCTGTACATGATGATCGGCTGCGCGGCGGCGCGGCGGCGCGGGCGCATCTATCTCTAATTAACATCAGCCACATAGGGGGTAGAGGGGTAAGAGGCGAGGGGCGACTGATCGATAGATCCACCACTACAGGTGAGTGAGTACGCATTATAATGGTTGTAATATAAATTATAATTGACAGGTTCGATACGATTGATTACAAATGATCAAAGTGAATAAAAGAAGAGCGGCTCAATATAAGTTGACACCAGGAAGGTGACCTGATCCTGATTGAATGCATTAAGATATAGGTATAGTATCTGCCGCCTCTACTCGTCTAACACGGACCTCTTATTAATGTCCACTATCTACTGAGATAAGAGCACTCTTATCACTCAATTATATTTGCTTCGCTATAAGTGGATGGTAGTGAAGTGACATCAAAGACCGTGATGGAGGTTGTGAGAGCTTTCAGTGAAGGAAAACATCGTGTGGAAAACGTAGCATATTATACAGCTTTGATGGGAAGGTGTTTGTTACTCTTTCACGCAAAAACTACTGAACGGATTTTATGAGACTTGGCCCACAGATAGACCATGTCTTATCCAGGGAAAAGATAAGATCCTTCAGGAACGCGGGTGAAACTGCGGGGGACAGCTAGTGTCAAATAAACTGAAATAAGTCTGATTTACATACATACTAACGCACAAATTATACCTACTTTATAATTTAAAAGAATACATTAGAATCCCTGATGAATCTAAATCCCGTGACTAACTATAATGAAATAAAGGCAGTCGCACAAGTGTCCGAGGTTCACACGTGGCTCCCCTCGGACCTCGGTCACGTGTATCTATTCATCAGGTCAGGGTCCACTGAGAGGTCGCGGATTAGTTATGTATAGAGGTGATTAGGGCGACATTAGTGAGGGGTGGGGCTCGAGTGTAAGCGGGCTCATTCTATCATACATTCAGATATTATGATCATTTGTATGGAATTCGTTTATCAGGATTCGTTTGTGGTGCCATTTCTCCTCTTTTATCGCACTTAAGGGTTGATTTAAGAAACAGCAGCATATCTTTTCTGAGGGTTCACGATCCATACCTGATTTCATCAAAATCCGTTCGGTTAGTAATAAAAATTAAGTTAACAGACAAATAAATCGAATTTCTTTGGCATTAACTATATCTGTATCGATTAGAAGAGATTTCACATACCTTTATACAACTTTTGTGCGCAAGTAAATGTTATGAGACCATAGTTGGTCGCTATCACCGGAGCCCAACCTCAAATACAATTGACCGCACAGTGTAACTTCACCCTTATCCTCGTGTCACGTGACCGTAGCACCGCAGCTGCGCGGTCGCATCCACAATAGAAACATTGATATGATCATAGACAATAACGCCCTCCGTTTGTTTAATTAATGCCGTTTATGAACAGTTCAGTAAGCTAGGATTCATAGATTTAATTGCAGATGTTTCTTTTGTACTTAATTATCGTGAGTCATTGTTCATTTCATCCATTTTATAATGTGGAGCTATTCATAAAGGGAGCTTGAATTATGACCCTAGTCCTAGATTTTTCACTTGATTAAATATTCTTTAAATAGCACTAATATTATGTAATATTATTTAATACTCACATATTTATTACAAGACCGGAAGGCCATTTAAATAAAGTATTAGTAATTATTATTATCAATGTTGCAAATAAAAATATTAAATCAAAAGGAGATCGTTGTTTATGGTGACTCATGAGTTAATTTAACTCATGTCACATTGCAGAGGGATCGAAAAAAATGCAGTAATTATAAAGGAAGTGCGAAGATGACGGCGTATGGTCCGACGGCGACGGCTGGCTGGGTGGCTGGCTGGGTGGGCTGGGTGCTCTGGGTGCACCGGGTTTCCAAAAACGACACTCAAGCAATATAACTGAATATAATTAACAGCAGATCCTACATAGTTTCAGATAAAGGGTTTTGAAGTCAAACAAGGAACCCTTATAGGTACTTAGTCACCCTTGGTGGGTGGTGGGTGGTGGCCACTGGTGACTGAATGTCTAGCGAGTCATATGTGTGTTATTTATTGCGTATTTTTTGCTCCAACGTACATGTTAAACATTAAGAACTGCACCGTATGAAGAATATAGAGAAACATGATGAAATTAACTCATTTTGTTTTAATTTGTTTAAAACAAAAAGCAGCAATTATTTGGAAGAAAGAAAAAGAGATGGATGGATTATGTGAAAGATGATAAGAGTCAAAAAGTGGATTCCGATATGACGGAGAGAAGGACCGAATGCAAGAAAAGTACACATTGCACCGACCGATCATTGGGAACAGGGATTTATTATTTCATAAAAATATGAACATAGGTAGCATGTAAGAGTCCATGATTTAGGAGCATTTAGGGTACCTACCTCAATGTGTTATTACACATCAAAAGTATAAGCCGAAAACCAAATAGTTTCGTAGAAAATCAACATGGAAAAACATAATTTTCTCTCCTTCATTTGAGATCCGTCTCATATACACTTCTGGCTAACGTCAATACTCCATTAGTGATTACTATCAATAGGGCTGTCCCAAATTGTAAAATGTAAATATGTCGCAGCCCACTAACTTAACAAAAGGTAGGTAAGTAGTTAAATATGATCGATCCAAGTTATTAGCCGGCTAGCCGTTTGATTGAATGGGTGAATATCATTCAGGCCGCTAGCTGAACGGCTGTTAATTTGGTGTGTTCCCGCAGTTGCACTTGAGAGCCATTTGCCTATAAGGTATAGTAAGAAGGTGTACAATCTCCTTGGTATTGCTAATGGCTATAGGCGACGGTAGTCGCTTACCATCAGGTGACCCGCCTGCGATATAATAAGATGTATATATCGCCGCCGCACAGATATAATAATTAAGATTCAGGCAGAAGTTAATAAACAGCTTTTATGAGCTAGAAGTAAACATTATAATATAGAAATAACTGCACAATGAAAAATCATTTTAGCAATAAGTACAATCAATTTGATTTACCTGTGAGTCATATCAACTGTGCAGGCCAATGATATTATAACTAAAAATGTGTAGATAGGTTTACCTACACAACATTCGATCTTAAAAAATGGCGGATAAATGCCACACTACGCTACGATTATACATAACACACGATTGCATTTTTTGGTTGTTTTAGGTAACTTTTACTTTTAATTGCACTCGGTACGTGAAGTGCATCCGTTAATGCCAGCGAAGCGACACAATTCAAGTTAGGCTAATTAGCCACTCTTTAGCATCCCTCTTTTAGAGCGCTTATAACCTATCTACAGCTTTTTAGTTATAATATGAGTAGTGCAGGCTCATAACATCTCACGGCTGTTAACCTCGACCACAGTCGGAGGTGGTCGGAGCACGAGAGCGAGAGGGAAACAATCATTAGATGAGGTCGTAAAATAAAGAATTTGCGTAACATTTAACGATATTACTGCGCTCGGCTCCGCTCGGCTCGGCTAGAGTCGGGAGTAGTCGGGACTGTGGTTTATTGTACACTCCCAGCATGCAGCGGCTATGAGCTCTATGACCCTGCGTTATTGCATATTGGTTTGAACCTGCTGCCTGCCATGTCTGTAATAGCCTTTATTTACTTTTTATAGGCTGTTCGTAAGGTTGAAAGTTGTATGCACAAAACCTAGATTTTCAGCTACCTCGGCTATCAGGCGAGATAAAAACTACTCTACAATATCAAGATTTGAACCGACGACCTTTCACTGCATCTGTCGCCACTACCGCTGAGCTGAGATATGTCATCATCACAAATGGTTCTATGATCATACGTAAAGAGTATTTATTATGTTTAATATTTATAATTAACTGGCTAAACCCTGCTCGGCCATGATTCGCTGTGGTTCCCTCTGATTATTAAACCATTGAGATGGTAAATATAACCGTTGCCATGGCAACTGTTGTTATAACTCAACCTCAAGACACTTTGAACTAGTCGATTCCATAGGTAAAACACTATCCACATGCGATGTATAAATTTGAAGGCAATCCATCGACTACATTTCAAGTTTCACAGACACAAATACGGAAGCTGAATTTTCAAAATAAATATTTATTATAAAGATAAATAATTTGATTTTTTTTATATATTTGGTAATCAAAAACATAACTGATTTAACAAAAATCTTTCACCTATTGTAAGCTAGGTATCAGTAAGAAATATGCGCTATATTCAGTCAGGAAGGCGGGTGAAACCGCGGGGCGGAAACCTAATATAAACAAGTAAATTCTTTCCAAACTCAAAGATATATCTAAATTAAATATTCATTGGATTCATTTGAATCTTTTAACATCTTAAACATCTGATGGAGTCCATTAAAATATTAATTAGAGACTCAATGGAATCAATTACACTTAATTTAATTAATCCTTCATCAAATCAAACTGATTATAAATTAAAAATAACCCTAATACAATCGATAAGTGTTAGTCATGAATCCTAATCACTATAATGTCACGGATCATTACACTAATCACGTGGCAGGCTAGGGCGGGGACGCAGCGCAGGCGTCTGTCTATATTTTATCGATATCGATAATTATAATGAGAAATGGTATCGGTAGAATGGTGACAAAGTGCGATCATTCCGAGCGATGCGATCATAGATAAACGAGCGACGAGCGACAACGCGATCGACCGCAGATAGCGAACGGCTATCGACTGGCCAGCTATTACGTAAAATGAACAATTGTGATTGTGGTCGCTGTTGAAAGCACCTTATTAAATATATGGAATCTGTTGTGTTTGTAATGTTTGTTCTTATTGTTTGTATATCTATGTAATGTTGTATGTTGCTTTTTTTCTTTTCTTTCTTCACCTTTTTTATTCTAAATAGCTCTGACAGAGTCACTCGCTCAAGTCGCGTTCACGAGGGAATTAAACTAAAATATAGCTAGCCCATTTGTATAGGTGACAGTTCTGTACGTAGAAACAACAAACATACAAAATAATCTATTTTTCTATTTATAATATTAGTTTAGAAGTTTAGATAATATGATAAATTGATGATGTACATGACTTTGCTATTCACTTGGCTTGTAAGAAAGTAGTAGCAAAGCAATTAACAAAATTATGCATATGCCAATTAAATAGCTGTTGCGTTAACAATTTATATGTGTTGCTATGAGACAATCGGTTGTAAAATACATGGTCACCTTCTGGCCTATTGTTAGTGTGCAGCGTAGGGCCACAGGGCGTGCTAGGCGGGCGCCGGGCGTGTAGCCAGTGTCGAACCTAATTGAAACAAATAGCGACACGCGCGCGGCGACATCGACACCTGACGGACGAGCCTGTCGACACAACAAACAAGCACACGTGTCACAACACTACACTCACACTCACACTGGACATTGTTTCAATTTACAACAAACAGGAAAACTATGAGGCTTTAAAAGAAATAGTTAGATAGATCGTTATTGGCTGTATCTGTGTACCGATCAATACGACGGACGGTGATATTTTTTTAAATTCTCACGTGAATTTAAAACTGTTTTTGTTTTAGAATCAATGACCATCATTTGTTTGAGTGAGTAAAAAGAATTGACTATTTTGAAATTCCAATGTTGAGACTACAACCAATCAAATCTAAACTTACATTAAGTACCTACAATACAAAGTGAATAAAATTGTTTTGTAAAAATGGATAAACTCAAAAAATATATCACCGATTTCAAAAATCTTTTACTAACAAAAGTTACATTATCAGCGAGTAAAACAGATAATTACTTATATTTTAATTCGGGACAGAAAGTTTTGTTTTATTCCAGGATATAACCTATATCTATGGCAAGTTCCATCTCATTAGTTAAGCTGTTTATGCTTACATAACTATTGTATTGATCCAAATCTTCAAAAGTGTGTAAAATAGAACTAAACCAGTTGTCCATTGACGAGGCGAGTCGTACAACCCTCCGACTCCGAGCACACTCCAAGATACCTGTGGCTGTAACCCGATAGAACCAATTATGTTGTCGTCGGGTTATCTCGTGCGGGTGGCCTGGCCCCCCCTCGTGCCCCCTCGTGCCCCCTCGTGCCCCCTCGTGCCCCGTACTAATGGCCGGTGGATAATTGCCCATTGATTCGGTATTGTGCACCAGCACCGGTAGCCACTCCCGCCAGCGCCAGCGCCAGCGCCTCTCTCTACATTGTTACAAGAGAGCTCCGAGATAATGTGCGCCGCTTTGTTTTACTCCACTATTAAGAAGTTAGTTGGTTACTAAACTGAAGAAACAGCATCGTTTTGAACTTATTTCTACGATTTTTTTGCTGTTCATTTGAATTTGCTATAATCTCTATCTACTCTCTATACTGATATTGTAAATGTGAAAGTATATCTGTCTGTCTGTTACCTCTTCACGCTTAAGCCGATGAACCGATTTGGATGAATTTTGGTATAGAGATATAATCTTGGAGAAGGGTACAAGATACTTTTTATCTCGGGAAAAAATGAGATCCTTCGCGGGGCAGAAACCTAGTATTATAAATGTGAAACTGTGTAGGTCTGGCTGTCTGTGTGTCTGTTACCTTTTCACGCCTAAACCGCTGAAAGGAGTTAGGTGAAATTTGGTATTAGGTATATAGATAGACGGGACCTTGGAGAAGGACATAATATACTTTTTATCCCGGGAAAATACAAGATCCTTCGGTAAAACCGCGGGGTACAGCTAGTACCTAATTCATAAAGTGAGGTTTTGAATAGCGAGAAGCCTTCCATTGTTTCCATCATAGGTACCTACCTTATGGGTGTTGCATTTTGAATACCTACCCACAACATAATGGCGGTTCAAAAGTCCAAGGTGGCGTGTGGTCCTTCGAGCCGGATCGAATGTGGTATTCAACATGGAGGTCGGTGGAGAGTGGAGAGCTTCGTGTTTCAGTGATTGTGTGCAGTGTGCATGCGAGCGTGGAGCGTGGAGCGGATCAAGTGTCGCCGCGTCCAATGGTGCGCGGGCGCAGCGATGGCGGCGCGGGATTGGTCGCCGCCGATTGTGATCGATTTCACGGACAATTTGTTCCGGGATCGCGCGATCCCGCGATACCTGCGATTACGTCGTTGGTGCTTAATTGAGCCGCTGCTTGCAGACCTCGGTGCCTCGGAACAATGGAGCCGACCGGACCCGACGGCAGCCGACCCCAGCCGACCGGAGCGTGCTGCGGCTGCGATATTGTTCCTCTATTGTTCACTATTATACTCGACTAATAATAATGTGATTTAAGTTTCAAGATAAACATCTGTATGTGAAGAATGACCAAGATTTTTGTTTATTTATTATTTATCTAAGTGTTAGGTTTATTTTATCAGTAAGATTTTAGGGAATCAAAATTCACGAAAGCTTTGTTAATAAATGAAGAAAAGAAGAAGAAAGAAAATATTTATTTATCAAAAATTACGACGTACTACACACCAAATAAACATTAAAATATAACAATATACTTAATAATAACAAACAATATAAGACCTATAAGCTAAATATATATTATAAAAACAAATTTAAAAAAAAGAAAATTAAAAACAAAACAAAAAAAAAGTTTCAGGAAACTGTACGCCGCATTTTCGACAAATGAGGTTGACATCTCAGCATTTTGCTGCGTCAGAAATGTATTCTGTCATAGCACTGGTTTTCAGTGTCAACCCCCGTGACATTCCGATGCCAATAAGACCCTATACAAGTTATAAATATTTACAATATAATTAGTTATATAAATGTAAAAATTTGTGCATGCGTGTGAGGTTGTGAGTGTGTGCGTGTGAGGTTGTGAGTGTGTGCGTGTGAGGTTGTGAGTGCGTGCGTGTGAGGTTGTGAGTGCGTGCGTGTGAGGTTGTGAGTGCGTGCGTGTGAGGTTGTGAGTGTGTGCGTGTGAGGTTGTGAGTGTGTGCGTGTGAGGTTGTGAGTGTGTGCGTGTGAGGTTGTGAGTGTGTGCGTGTGAGGTTGTGAGTGTGTACCTAACTCAGTTAATAGATAAGAAATATATATTATAATAAGAATAAAATGTATAAAAATGTGCAAACAATGATATATAGCTTTCATTTAAATAAATAAATAAAAAAATACATGAATGAAGTGAGATGTGCATTTAACCATAAGTAGGGTCATTTTTCTGTTTCTCAAGAAGGTGCTTTTTCAAAGAGTTCTTAAATGATATGATTGACTTTAAGCTTCTCATGGGTGGTGGGACATTATTCCAGCATCGAGTGGCGGCATACTTAAAGCTACCCCTAAATGCAGCTGTCCTGTGCCTGGCGATCACCAAGGGTCTATCAGACCGAATGGCATGCTGGTGTGACCTAATTTGCTTCCATTCTAACTTAGTGTAGTTTAGGAGTTTGTGTAGCTATCACTCCAAACATGAGGCTAGACAAATGTAGTTGCATGCTCTCCTTGCAGCCATCTTTAGAACATTGTTATTATTTAAAAATGGAGTAATGTGGTTTCTTCTAGGAATCTGAAAACAATAGCGGGCACATGAATTCTGAATCCGTTGTATTAAGCGTTCTGTTCTTGAAAGTAAACATGGACCATATACTGTATCACAATAATTAAGCCTAGAAAGGACTAAACTTTCTACCAGCTGTTTTCTTACATTTACACTAATATAGTCTCTAATTGAATATTATATTTTTAGTCTATAGAAGCAGTTCTTCATGACACTATTTATATGTGTCTCAAACCGAAGTTGTGAGTCAATAGTAAGGCCTAGACTGCATGCTGTATCTACCATCTCCAGTTCTTCACTTTTTATTTTAATCAATGGCCTTGCTTCTGTTATTTTTTTCACTTGGTACCGACTCCCAAGTACCATAAATTTGGATTTTAATGGATTCAAAACTGTGAGTGAGTTACTTTCGGACCAAATAACCAATCTTTCCAGATCACTGTTTACATCTTCAACTTCTACGTATACTTAATTTGAGGATACGGAATAACCTACACTTATTATATTCCCAACTAGAAACCAAAATTGTTTGTAAGAACTCGCTCGACTTTAATTATAATATAATATCCAATCTGTGTGAGTCGACATACCTTTGTTTATTTTATCATAATTATTATGATTGTATGTAAGCGTGTAATCCCATTGAGAAAGAGATTTATATTAATGATATTAGTCAACTTTATAAAGGAGGTGGTGAGAGTTCACGAAATGATGAATTTTTGATGGAAAATAATTTATGAATCCTTCCGCGGGTCAGGGGTGGCGTGTGAAAGAGGCCGATCCACATCGGCGCACAAGCTTACACCGTGCTATCGACCAGAACAAAATGAACCTTAGCTATATTGATATAAGAGTGCCGAGTGCAGCACACAATAATTTGCATGTTTGTTTAATGCAGCGAATCGTGTTAAAATATTGTATGGTTGCTCGTTACGTTACGGCGCATGCGCAGCTTTTTACGTACACTCACGAAATATAATAGATTAAATTAAAAAGTGGTCAAGTGTGAGTTCACGTTCAGAGCTGACGGTTCACTATCATGAAATATGGCATCCTACTAAATATGAAAGTGTAAGATAAACATCTAAAGAAACAACACGCAAAAAAGGCTTAACAGATTTTGTTAAAACTTGAAACGTAAGTAGATTATTACCTAAAATAAAACATGTGATACTTTTTTCCTGGATAAAGATAAGATCCGTCGGGAAAGCGGATGAAATCGCGGGAGGCACGTATCACTCGCGCGTTGTCGACCGCTAAAACTTCTGCCCACCATTCTTGAAGAATCCTATGCTGTACCTATTCTCAAGGAAAAGCCCCTTTTCAAAATTGACCACAGGTAGCCAAACTAACCCATTCTTGGAAACTGAGGAACCCAAAAATATTTTAATTAAACAATCACCCATCCATCGAAAGTGTACCCACAAGTGATCACAGATCAATTTAATTAATATAGCGAGAACATCGTGACTGAACACTTAATGAACAATTCGTGCCAGTGAACAGACGCCTCGGTGGAGACGGAACATAAAATATTACTGTTTACCTTCAATAGCTTGTGCTCTTTGTGTTCATTGTTGAGTCTTTATATCTGTTGAAGCTTTCTTTGAACAAGATGCTTCCTGATTTTTGATTAATTATTATTGTGTAAGAAGCGTTTGACCCGCGCCAGGTCAATCTAATTAACTGGTATACAATGTTACTCATTACATGTCAGCTTTTAGATTTACTATAAAGTTTTTAATTAAATGGATAGCCAATGGATCTATGGTATAGACCATAGATATACAAGCTTCCATAACATTACAATCTTTACTAAATCCAGCGAACTCCCACTGCCATATCACAAGACTTCGGACCGTTGCGGGCGGAGCTCTCACTAAAACAGTTACTATGCTATGAAAGCGTCATAAAAAGCGACTATGAAGAAGATCATAAAATATAAATGAAGACGTGTCGATAATGAGTGTTGTGTTAATTACCGCCGCCGGCTGAAACACGGAGGTCGTCACGGTGTCTTCGGATTTCACGCCACTCGGCCGTTTCCGTCAGTCGTCACATTTTCCACGGTGTTTGTCCGCTTGCGCCTGCGCCTGCGCTGGTGCTCTGACACTGACAGTGCGCATTGCACGTTTGGGTGGTCCACTCGCGGCCCGGGCGCGGACTAGTTTAGTCAACTCTACTGGCTGACACTGAGTGGGAGTTCGATGTTTGACGAACTCGTTTCGCTTTAGTTTTGGAAATTGAAACTAGTTGATGTAACTCGCTCTTGAAATTAATTGTCATATTAAACAAGGTAACGCTAAATAAGATTAAAATAGAGGATATTTATTAGTCACGTCAAAAGTAGTCTAATTAACTTACATCCACATAATGCATACATTAGTAAATGATATATTTGATTAACCTGTTGGCCCCTAAGTGGTACGGCCGTCGCACTTAAACAATCATATTATGGGAATTGAAACAAAAAATTGGAATGAAAGTGTCATTTCTACAGACACACATTAATTAGCAATTTGAGATGTGTTGTCGGCCATTTATAGGTTATATACCTTGAAGGCATTTTAAAGCTTAAAGACATATTGCAAAATAATACGTGCTACTTCCTCATCATAAAATTGGGACCAGTTATCAATTAATGTAAGAACATACCGTTTCTTCCACGTTAATAATAATTATATTCCAATGGTAATTAATAATTTAGCTGAATAATGAGAAACATTATAATTTTTCTTACTAAGAACTTTCTGTGGAAATGTTTATTGGCTTCGTATTGTTAGAGTCACATCTATTTTGACGATTATTTCTTATTACGAAATAAATACACTTAGTATTTCAAAAGTACTCAAGAGCGCTTTGACCCCACAATCTGTCGTATAGTTTTCCTCAAAACGATTCTCATGACATATAGAAGGTAGTTAGTATTTATTTAATGTTTAATTTGCAATGAATCAGCGAGTGCCGAGCGCCGAGCGCCGAGCGCGACTCGACTAAAGTAACTGTAGTTGACGCTTTGAGATACCTACCACAGTATAAAGATATTCTACTGTGTACCTACCCTACCCTAAGTAGGTACCCTACATATAGACGCTTACTCGGCGACAAAAATGCAGCAGCTTGGATGGACTCAAGGAAATATTAAATTACAATTTAAAATGAATATTATATTCATTCTTTAAATTTTTTTTATAGACATTTATTAAATTTTGTTAATGAAAAATCTATATGAGGAATTGAGGACATCATATACTTAAAGAACACAATTTTGAGTTTCAAATCCAGCTGTATTCTTCTAATTCCCTCTGTTGTGATGTCGCAATGAATTTTCTAAGTATAGTGAGGATGCGTCTTGAATGCGCTAATGAGGCGCATGCGCATGTTCGATGCGCGTGACGTCACGGCACACCGTCGGACATTACATGCAGTGTGCAGTGCGCTTTATGTATGGCAGCCAGGCCAGGAACCGCCCGCACCCATCCATCCTCACTAATTGTCACGACTCAGGGAAAAATAACAAACATTCTTCTTTAAATACCAAGCTTACTTCTGATTAATTGTGGATTGATCAATTAAATAAATATATTGCTGTAACTGATCACCATTATCATAGTTTGGCTAGGGGAATCGTTGTTTGGTGATGATGGACTATAAAACGTCTACTGAAAAAGACAAAACAATATTTGTTTGTTTATCTGATAGTTATGCATAAACTACAGAACAGAATAGTGATGCATTATTCAGTGTTCAACAGTTTGAGCAGTTCAGGCTTCCTACTGCGGACGCTCAGGTTGTACAATCAGCTTCCCTAGAGAGTACAGCATGGGGATCTTCAGGAAAGTTGTGAAGAAATGATTGCAGAGTCGGTAACCGTTCACTATCAGGTGGGCTGTTTTCTTAGTCAGGACAGGAAAACAGGACAAGTGTGAATCTGACTTACTCTCCGATGGTTTCGTACACAATAGTATGTTTAGTGACTTCACGTTGGACTTCACTCTATAGGTGTTGATTTGTTAGTATAAATGGCGCAAGTGTTCTTTGAAATAGGCTGTGACAGAAAACCCCTTTTCCTTTTGTGGTATAGAACCCTAAACACTATTGCAGTCGCCGCCGCAGTTTAGAAGCAAGCTCAAATTGTCTAGATAACATTATAAGCCGAACATGTTTAGGAAAGTACATCGTGTGGAGCCTTTTATAGCAATAACATACTGGTAGCTTCATCTCATAAACATTGTGAGCAGTGCGCAGTGCGCTGTGCGCAGTTCATTTCATTATCATTTATTGCCATCATCCAAGTTTTAATTAAACTTTTAATACGACACTGCGACTGCGAGAGGCCCGGCTTCGTAAATAACTTCATTAGATAGGTACTTAGTTATCGTGAGAGAGCTTCATTATTAATGTTAAATCTCTTTAAATGTTGTGTTTAAACGACTATCATAATTATTGTTATGTCCAAAAGTTGACGAGCAGGTAACTACCACTTTAGCAACCTTTGAGTCCTTCGTTTTGTTTATTCACCTAGTAGTTTTTTTTTCATTTATTATAGTTCATAAAAAAAGTGTTATACATAGGTGAAAAGTCATACACAAAAACCACAGAGGTTAACCGACGGCATGACTTGAAAACATCATTTAGTCCTAGACTTATATTAAATTATAAAATAACAATTTTACATAATATGTAGGTAGATAGTATAAAAATAAAAATATATAAAATGGTGACCGTACAAGTGAAGAGTTAAAGTTTCGATACGAGGTGTTGTTTAAGTTTTTTTTTTATATTTAGAGGAGTGATATTTTCCCTAATGTCGTTATCAAGTTTGTTCATTAAACGAGGAATTAGGTATGAGCTGGTACGCTGACCATATGTGTTTTTTGCTATTAAAGTTTTTTGTTTCTTATTGGTTATTTGCCGTGTTGTAATTTTGTGATCTATATTTATTTGTAGATGACCAGGGAGTTTGAAATAGTATGTTTTTTAATCGTCACTAGTTTACATAATCTGTCTTTTACCTATTTAAAAGTATCTTAAACATAATGATTGAATGTAAGTTCGACCGCACGTGCACTCCTAACTTAAACATAATGATTGAATGTAAGTTCGACCGCCCGTGCATTCCTAACTTAAACATAATGATTGAATGTAAGTTCGACCGCCCGTGCACTCCTAACTTAAACATAATGATTGAATGTAAGTTCGACCGCCCGTGCATTCCTAACTTAAACATAATGATTGAATGTAAGTTCGACCGCCCGTGCACTCCTAACTTAAACATATTGATTGAATGTAAGTTCGACCGCCCGTGCACTCCTAACTTAAACATAATGATTGAATGTAAGTTCGACCGCCCGTGCACTCCTAACTTAAACATAATGATTGAATGTAAGTTCGACCGCCCGTGCACTCCTAACTTAAACATAATGATTGAATGTAAGTTCGACCGCCCGTGCACTCCTAACTTAAACATAATGATTGAATGTAAGTTCGACCGCCCGTGCATTCCTAACTTAAACATAATGATTGAATGTAAGTTCGACCGCCCGTGCACTCCTTACTTAAACATAATGATTGAATGTAAGTTCGACCGCCCGTGCACTCCTAACTTAAACATAATGATTGAATGTAAGTTCGACCGCCCGTGCACTCCTAACTTAAACATAATGATTGAATGTAAGTTCGACCGCCCGTGCACTCCTAACTTAAACATAATGATTGAATGTAAGTTGGACCGCCCGTGCACTCCTTACTTAAACATAATGATTGAATGTAAGTTCGACCGCCCGTGCACTCCTAACTTAAACATAATGATTAAATGTAAGTTGGACCGCCCGTGCACTCCTAACTTAAACATAATGATTGAATGTAAGTTGGACCGCCCGTGCACTCCTAACTTAAACATAATGATTGAATGTAAGTTGGACCGCCCGTGCACTCCTAACTTAAACATAATGATTGAATGTAAGTTCGACCGCCCGTGCACTCCTAACTTAAACATAATGATTGAATGTAAGTTCGACCGCCCGTGCACTCCTAACTTAAACATAATGATTGAATGTAAGTTCGACCGCCCGTGCACTCCTAACTTAAACATAATGATTGAATGTAAGTTCGACCGCCCGTGCACTCCTAACTTAAACATAATGATTGAATGTAAGTTCGACCGCCCGTGCACTCCTAACTTAAACATAATGATTGAATGTAAGTTCGACCGCCCGTGCATTCCTAACTTAAACATAATGATTGAATGTAAGTTCGACCGCCCGTGCACTCCTTACTTAAACATAATGATTGAATGTAAGTTCGACCGCCCGTGCACTCCTAACTTAAACATAATGATTGAATGTAAGTTGGACCGCCCGTGCACTCCTAACTTAAACATAATGATTGAATGTAAGTTGGACCGCCCGTGCACTCCTAACTTAAACATAATGATTGAATGTAAGTTCGACCGCCCGTGCACTCCTAACTTAAACATAATGATTGAATGTAAGTTCGACCGCCCGTGCACTCCTAACTTAAACATAATGATTGAATGTAAGTTCGACCGCCCGTGCACTCCTAACTTAAACATAATGATTGAATGTAAGTTGGACCGCCCGTGCACTCCTTACTTAAACATAATGGTTGAATGTAAGTTCGACCGCCCGTGCACTCCTAACTTAAACATAATGATTAAATGTAAGTTGGACCGCCCGTGCACTCCTAACTTAAACATAATGATTGAATGTAAGTTGGACCGCCCGTGCACTCCTTACTTAAACATAATGATTGAATGTAAGTTCGACCGCCCGTGCACTCCTAACTTAAACATAATGATTGAATGTAAGTTCGACCGCCCGTGCACTCCTAACTTAAACATAATGATTGAATGTAAGTTGGACCGCCCGTGCACTCCTTACTTAAACATAATGATTGAATGTAAGTTCGACCGCCCGTGCACTCCTAACTTAAACATAATGATTAAATGTAAGTTGGACCGCCCGTGCACTCCTAACTTAAACATAATGATTGAATGTAAGTTGGACCGCCCGTGCACTCCTAACTTAAACATAATGATTGAATGTAAGTTGGACCGCCCGTGCACTCCTAACTTAAACATAATGATTGAATGTAAGTTCGACCGCCCGTGCACTCCTAACTTAAACATAATGATTGAATGTAAGTTGGACCGCCCGTGCACTCCTAACTTAAACATAATGATTGAATGTAAGTTGGACCGCCCGTGCACTCCTAACTTAAACATAATGATTGAATGTAAGTTCGACCGCCCGTGCACTCCTAACTTAAACATAATGATTGAATGTAAGTTCGACCGCCCGTGCACTCCTAACTTAAACATAATGATTGAATGTAAGTTCGACCGCCCGTGCACTCCTAACTTAAACATAATGATTGAATGTAAGTTGGACCGCCCGTGCACTCCTTACTTAAACATAATGGTTGAATGTAAGTTCGACCGCCCGTGCACTCCTAACTTAAACATAATGATTAAATGTAAGTTGGACCGCCCGTGCACTCCTAACTTAAACATAATGATTGAATGTAAGTTGGACCGCCCGTGCACTCCTTACTTAAACATAATGATTGAATGTAAGTTCGACCGCCCGTGCACTCCTAACTTAAACATAATGATTGAATGTAAGTTCGACCGCCCGTGCACTCCTAACTTAAACATAATGATTGAATGTAAGTTGGACCGCCCGTGCACTCCTTACTTAAACATAATGATTGAATGTAAGTTCGACCGCCCGTGCACTCCTAACTTAAACATAATGATTAAATGTAAGTTGGACCGCCCGTGCACTCCTAACTTAAACATAATGATTGAATGTAAGTTGGACCGCCCGTGCACTCCTAACTTAAACATAATGATTGAATGTAAGTTGGACCGCCCGTGCACTCCTAACTTAAACATAATGATTGAATGTAAGTTCGACCGCCCGTGCACTCCTAACTTAAACATAATGATTGAATGTAAGTTGGACCGCCCGTGCACTCCTTACTTAAACATAATGATTGAATGTAAGTTCGACCGCCCGTGCACTCCTAACTTAAACATAATGATTAAATGTAAGTTGGACCGCCCGTGCACTCCTAACTTAAACATAATGATTGAATGTAAGTTGGACCGCCCGTGCACTCCTAACTTAAACATAATGATTAAATGTAAGTTGGACCGCCCGTGCACTCCTAACTTAAACATAATGATTGAATGTAAGTTGGACCGCCCGTGCACTCCTAACTTAAACATAATGATTGAATGTAAGTTGGACCGCCCGTGCACTCCTAACTTAAACATAATGATTGAATGTAAGTTCGACCGCCCGTGCACTCCTAACTTAAACATAATGATTGAATGTAAGTTCGACCGCCCGTGCACTCCTAACTTAAACATAATGATTGAATGTAAGTTCAACCGCCCGTGCACTCCTAACTTAAACATAATGATTGAATGTAAGTTGGACCGCCCGTGCACTCCTAACTTAAACATAATGATTGAATGTAAGTTCGACCGCCCGTGCACTCCTAACTTAAACATAATGATTGAATGTAAGTTCGACCGCCCGTGCACTCCTAACTTAAACATAATGATTGAATGTAAGTTGGACCGCCCGTGCACTCCTTACTTAAACATAATGATTGAATGTAAGTTCGACCGCCCGTGCACTCCTAACTTAAACATAATGATTAAATGTAAGTTGGACCGCCCGTGCACTCCTAACTTAAACATAATGATTGAATGTAAGTTGGACCGCCCGTGCACTCCTTACTTAAACATAATGATTGAATGTAAGTTCGACCGCCCGTGCACTCCTAACTTAAACATAATGATTAAATGTAAGTTGGACCGCCCGTGCACTCCTAACTTAAACATAATGATTGAATGTAAGTTCGACCGCCCGTGCACTCCTAACTTAAACATAATGATTGAATGTAAGTTGGACCGCCCGTGCCCTCCTAACTTAAACATAATGATTGAATGTAAGTTCGACCGCCCGTGCACTCCTAACTTAAACATAATGATTGAATGTAAGTTCGACCGCCCGTGCACTCCTAACTTAAACATAATGATGGAATGTAAGTTCGACCGCCCGTGCCCTCCTAACTTAAACATAATGATTGAATGTAAGTTCGACCGCCCGTGCACTCCTAACTTAAACATAATGATTGAATGTAAGTTCGACCGCCCGTGCACTCCTAACTTAAACATAATGATTGAATGTAAGTTCGACCGCCCGTGCCCTCCTAACTTAAACATAATGATTGAATGTAAGTTCGACCGCCCGTGCCCTCCTAACTTAAACATAATGATTGAATGTAAGTTCGACCGCCCGTGCACTCCTAACTTAAACATAATGATTGAATGTAAGTTCGACCGCCCGTGCACTCCTAACTTAAACATAATGATTGAATGTAAGTTCGACCGCCCGTGCACTCCTAACTTAAACATAATGATTGAATGTAAGTTCGACCGCCCGTGCACTCCTAACTTAAACATAATGATTGAATGTAAGTTGGACCGCCCGTGCACTCCTAACTTAAACATAATGATTGAATGTAAGTTCGACCGCCCGTGCACTCCTAACTTAAACATAATGATTGAATGTAAGTTGGACCGCCCGTGCACTCCTAACTTAAACATAATGATTGAATGTAAGTTGGACCGCCCGTGCATTCCTAACTTCAATACCTTTAACAAATATTCCGTTGTCAATTGTGACACATTTATTTATCGAAACATGAAGCTTGCCAAACCGACTTTCAACTCGTAAAAACTTCAAAGTCGGAGTGGAAGTGAAAAATGATCCGCTCTCGATGGCGAGACGTATATTATACGAACATTCATCACGCTGCATCCAAGATATGCGCGTTTCGATATAAGATGGTCGGTGCGTGTGCGCATCACGCACTGGGTGAGTCGCTAGTCGCCGGAGGTCGGAGAAAGTGCCCGTTAATGTGTATAATTGGGCCGGTGTTACCACATCACATGAACAAGAACAAGGTTGGCCACACTGGGGTGGTAGAAAAGCGGGGCCCTCTACCCCCCGGTCTACTAGGCAGGATGAGATTGAATGTTACGTACGATATGTATGTAATTGATACAGAATATTGACTCTGGGGCACCGAATACTTTATAATACTCATATAATGATTTTTGGGTTATATTTTAATAGTCCGATTCAACATTGAACAGTAACAATACAATATGTGGCTGATTGCAAAAAACAGACCGTCTTTTGCACAATATCCCATGAAGAAAAGGCTAAATTAAAATTACAATAGGTACCTACTCACAAGAGTTTTAAAAACGCTCTCCGCTCCCGCTCCGCTCGTGGCATGTACCCTCACCTCTAGTATCAAGTCGAGCGAGTGTTGGTTGAGCGTGGAAGGAGGCAGCTCGACGCGGGCTCACTAAACATTATTTAATTGTCGCACTAACTACTAAACTAAACTAACTGGGGCACTTTTATCTTATAAATATTTAATTATAATTGTGCTCGTATTTAGCCGTTTGTGAACTGTAATAGTCTACTTGGACATGACGTATTTCTGTTTATAGCCCAATATAGCATTGGAGGTATTGCCCGCCTGCCCCCCTGCCCGCCTGCCCGCCTGTCCGGATGTCTGACCTCGCCTCACCTCCTGTTTTAACGTTTTTTTAAGAAACAACATTAATTTATAATCTACTTTGGTATTTATAATACTTTGTTGATTTTGTTTTTATACAAGTTATTTCTTATTCTGATCCTATCATTTGAATGATCGCGAGATAAGTTTTGGAGATTTATTTTTTTACCCAATTTGTTTCAAAAAAGTAATCCGTTCAGTGTTCAAAGTAAGCCCATACCAAATTTAATCAAAATATGTTCAGCAGTTTAGATGTGAATACCAAGCGGACTCATTACAAAACAGATATTAAAGTTACATTATATAATATAGCTATCCCCGCGGTTTCACCCACGTTCTTGAACATTTTATCTTTTCCCCGGATAAAAAGTATCCTATGTTTATTACAGGATATAATCTACCTGTAGGCCAAGTTTTATCAAAATCCGTTGAGCAGTTTTTGCGTGATTGAGGAACGACCATCCATCCATCCAAACTTTCACATTTATAATATTAGTGTTGGTTAAAGAGCTATACTTTGATGTACCGTTTTAATTTATAAATTGAGATCTGTAAAGTCTAAACATAAATACTAGACGGTAAGTTTAACGTGCCGCCGGCCGCGATGCCGAACGTATAATTATTTCCGAAACGATCTACCACATGGTGGTAGACTACCACACCATCGATCCACACCATGTGGTTGTATGAAAGAGAAGAAAGAAGCAGAGTTAGTGTGGCTTCAAATAAAGGAACAAGGATTTAATACTAACGCTAATAGAATTAGTTCTTTTGTTGACAAGTTGAATATTATGTAGGCACCTAATTGTTGACATATACAAAGAGTGGCAAGTAAAAAAACATTTAATTACACTTTACATTTTGTTAGAGAAAAGTTGACCATTTTTGAAGGAAATTAATTTCGAGATTTCAGAGTTATCCACGAACTAAAACAATGTGGTGGTTAGTGATTGAAATGATTCGTACATTTGTTATTTTTGTGATCTGAGGTACTTAGTGTCACTTGAGAGACATGGACATCGTACTGCAGCGTGCGTTACACGTGACACGTGACACGTGACACGTGACACGTGACGGGAGGAATCATCTCTACACGTGTTTCATGAGTGATGATGTGGCCGAAGGTGGTAAACACAGAAAGCTTAGAAGGAAGCTGGCTCTCAAGTGCAAATGCCGGAACGCACCGAAAGATGCTTGGCGGTAGACTTTCAACTTGAGGGTGGTAGCTAGCCAGTCGAGTACTACAAACAAAGTACCCTACCACCGAAAACTCAAGCTATGATTCGAACTCACGACTTTCACCGCGGTATCCTTCGTCATTACCACTGAGCTATCCGAGCCTCAAAGCGTCCTATTAAAGTCTTGCAACATAATATTGCAGTAATGTTTAATTACGCAAAAACTACTTAACGAATTTTGATAAAACCTGGCACATAGGTAGATCATAACCTGGAATAAAACATAGGATACTTTATAGCGGGAAAAGATAAGAGCCTCGGGAACGCGGGTGAAACCGCGGGCGAGAGCTAGTAAATAACATAGATTAAAATAATAGATTCACTATCGATGTTTGATCGACAGCTCACTCTTGGGGGAAACAACTCAAAGTTCGGTGCCACGGTGATCAATCAAACTGATGGGTGCATGCATGAGGGACACGAAGGGAGGATAACTGAGGCCCCCCCCCCCCCCTCAGACTTCCAACAATCAACCATCATTTAGATCACAAGGATGCCTAAATGTTGATGTTTGTTGCTTCATCCTTGCATAATATAATAACTGCTACTACCCCCACGGTTTCACCCGCATTCCTGAGGGATCTTAGCATTTCCCTGGATAAAAAGTATTGTATGTTTTATTCAAGGTGATCTACCCGTGTGCCAATTTCCATCCCAATCCGTTCAAAGTCAAAGTCAAAACCATTTATTCAGTTAAGGCCCTAGAAGTGCACTTATGAAGGTCGAATTACAGAAGTCACCACCGGTTCGGAAGTCAGCCTTCAACTGAGAAGAACCGGCAAGAAACTCAGCAAGGTTACATTTTTTAAATATTTTTTAGTCTATCTGACTATATTGGCTTTTTTTTCAAATGTTTAACAAGTTCGATAGTTTTTGTGTGAGAGAGTAACAAACATCTTCACATCCAAACATACTTTCACATTTATGATATTAGTAGGAAGTAGTTGCGAACCACGGCACTGGTTAAGTGATGCATCGCACACATGATCAATGGATGGATACCCTTCATGTTATATGCCATGAGTGTGTGAGATATGCCAGGTAGGTAATGTTATGGATATTGCAATATTAAGATATTGATTACGTAAACAATTAAATTACCATATTGTAAGAACATTAAAAGTACATAAAAACTATGTTGCAACCGTCTCCGTGTCGGTCGGTCCGTCCGTTGATCAACAACTCTATCGCGCTGTAAATAAAACGAGCGAAACAAATCTACAAACAAAGGCGTGCTAGAAACATTATCATTTATTTATTCTTTTTCTCCTCGTCACTACTCGTCAGTCAGTCGGCCATTCAATCAACAAAACATATTTGATGCAAAGCTTTTAAGATACATATCTGTAGCTAAAAGCTCTCGACTGTCTGTACACTACACGTACACTGTACACTAGTGTACAGTGTAAGTTTGAAAAAAAGCCAATTAAGTCAGATGGTCCAAAAATATTTAAAAAGTGTAACCTTGCTGAGTTTCTTGCCGGTTCTTCTCAGTTGTCGTCTGACTTCCGAACCGGTGGTAACTTCTGTAATTCGACCTTCCTAAGTGCCCTTTTAGGGCCTAAACTGAATAAATGGTTTTGACTTTGACTTTGACGTGTACTTTGGGTGTAATTATCTATTTAAGTATGTATTTACAAAAAAAAAGTAGTATATGTAGTATATCAGTCATCTGGTTTCCATATTACAAGCTCTGCTTAGTTTGGGATCAGATAGCCGTGTGTGAACAAATGTCCGAGGATATTTATTTTTTTATTTTTTTTATTTTACAGTATAGGTACGCTCGATAAGTTTAATTAACTCCTGAATGCTCTGTTATTGATGTGTGCTACAATATTTTTGCTGCTTGAACGTACTCACTCGCTCGTGTATGCTTATTATTTAAAACTAGCAACCGGTTGTGTATCACTTCACTAGAGCGTTGTCGGAATACTTGATTGACACAACTTTTTTTTAAGTTTTATTAAATGCTTTTATTAATACAATAATTTTTATAATAGCTATTCGGGTACGTAATTAAAATAGCTCATTTATAGATTGCGTTGAGGTTTATTTACTTACTCCGTTAGATCAGCAGCCTGTAATAATTTTGGACTCCAACTCCATGAGGCAAGAGTAATCAATGCAGAGCCATTCATTATTGAAACGAATACTACCTATAAAGAGAAATGTTTTTATTTTGGTATGTTTGTTTTTAATGGTTTTTTTTCTTTTAGCTTTTTTAGCTTAAATATTGCCGTAATTATCAGCAATGAATATAGGCTATATTTTATTTTAAATTCATCTTAAGGCCGTGGGATGGAAATCTAGTTATTTAAGTATAGAAGTTGAGTGCGCATATACTAAATATAATACAATTTTACCATAAACACTCAAGTTGATGCTGAAGACACCTACCATACGTCACTACGTAAATCAATTTAAATAGCAACTGACAATAACAATGACAATCAATATCGATTGCCATAATTAAATGGTAACACTAATCTAGTAACACGCTTGAGTGTTTGTTTGTTTGTGTTCGCAGTGTTCTCCACACCGCTGGGCCCTCGGCTCGGTTCAGTGGCGAGCGGCGTGGTGTCGTGACTTCACTCATTCGTCAGATTTGGAACACACGTCTACTATCTATTATGCACCGATCCGCTTGAAAGAACAAACTAATGTGCCTCTACACAAACTCTAATACACTTAATTGCCTCTATTACTTTTAAACGTACCGAAACTTAATAGAATCTTCTATGGAGCGGAGCCAGTATCCATCACACAACTGAATGGAGTGACTGCTGCACTTTATTGGAACGAAGTTCCTTATCGCGCGTTGTGAAAGGGGGCTAGACGGAAAAAAATCTTACGACACTTTTAGTGTCACTGTCACTGTCGGTGACAGTTGTGTGTAGTAAGCTTTTGTAAGCTGTGCGGCGTGCGCATGCATTCTCTGTCTGTCTCTCTCTCTCTCTCTCTTATAGAAAGCAAGCCAGATATTTTCATTTCTATTTATATTTATATATATAATAAATGTTTTTTTTTTATATATATATATATGTACTCTTTCGACTTATATAACTTATATAACTTCGTTCCATCCGGGTGTCCCTTGACACCTCTCAAGTTTTTTATCTATAGTGTTACATGCACCTTATAGGAGACTATTGTCCCAATAGATTAGCAAGGGAATTGCCAAGGGAACTCGCTCTCAACACACCGATAGATGTTTACTTGAGGGTGGTAGCCAGTCAGTACAAAGTACCTCAATGTTATCCTTCACCGAAAGCTCAAGTTCATTGCAGGATGTCCACTGCTTATCATCGCCTTGATATACGCATATGCTGTAGGGTTTGTTTTCATCAATTGGGACACCAACTTTCTCTTAATTTGCATAAAAGTTTATAGTACTAGCTTAGATGGTTAACTAGAAAAATTATCTCACGTAAAAAAGACGATGATAGCTCAGTGGTAGTGACGTCGGACACCGCGGCGAAGGTCGTGGGTTCGAATCCTACAATAGGCTTGAGCTTTCGGTGAAGGAAAACATCGTGAGGAAACCATAGCACGGTGGTAGGGTACTTTGTAGTACTCGACTGGCTGGCTACCACCCTCAAGTTGAAAATCTGTCGCCAAGCACCTGTTGGTGTGTTCCGGCAGTTGCACTTGAGAGCCAGTTGCCTTTAAGGCATTGTAATAAGGTGTACAACACATTGGCAATCCCCTTGGTATTGCTAATGTCTATAGGCGACGGTAGTCACTTACCACCAGGCGACCCGTCAGCTTCGTTGTCACTTGTGGTATAAAAAAAAAAAATAGCCAAGCACCTATCGGTATGCTTCGTCTGCTCTTGAGAGCCAGTTCCCTTCTAGACTTTGCTTGCTTACCATCGGCCAATCATCATGTTCTATCAACTGATGGTAAAATAAGAAATAGCGTGTAAAATTTGAGCAGAAATATAGTGTAAGAAAATACAGCCAATGAAACAACAGTGTCCATACAGTCTTATCATGAACAATTCTCATCACTCGATTATTTGTCATTGTCATAAACATAATAAGTAATTAAATCGCGCGTTAATGAAGCCATAGCCTCCTGATCGGCTGCCACTCGATGTCTATTAATTACTGACAGTACAATTAGTTCACCTGCGCCTGCGCCGCCTCGCCCCACCTTGCCCCACCTCGCCTCTACCTTTACTCACTAGTGATGGACGACCCATTGTTCTGGGTATCGACTAATCCATTAGTTAACTTGTAATACTTAATTGTGTACTAAGTAAGTACTTAATCATTTACATTGCCAATATTCAATTCTAATACAAATAGCAGATTTTGCTAGAGTAGTATTTCATCGCCAGATACATTTCTCTCAAGGATTCATTGTACCCGCCCTGGGTCACAGAATGATCAAATGCCTATCTGCCTGTATCTCAAGTCACTTCACTAGTCGTCCAATCTAATAAGCCGTTTTGACATAAAGAGGGCGTCTCTTCTTGTCGCAATATATTTGTCTCTTTATGGCAGTGTATACAATGACTACTTTAGTTCATCGATATTATAATAAAATTGGTGTAGATAGGTTAACTACACAACATTCGATCTTCAAAAATGTTCGAGAAATGGCACTCTAACGCACACATTTTTCTATACTTTTGGATGCTTGGGACAGTTTCATCTCACCAAGGTAAGTGATGATGTAGCCAAAAGTGATAAGCACACAAAGCCTAAATGGGATCTGGCTCTCAAGTACAGCTGTCGGAAGACACTGATAGGTGCTTGGCGACAGATTTCCAACATGAGCTCAAGCTTATTGTAGGATTACCTTCGCCGCGCAATGAGTCATCGCCTTGAAATAAATTAATATTTCAATATACACACATTACGATATCTCATACATAACTCATTTTTGGTTGTTTTGTTTGATCGGTAACGTGAAGTGCATCCGTTGATGCCGGCGACGCGACAAAAGGTCAAAGTAGGCTAGTTAGCCACTTTTTAGCCTCCCGCTTTCGGAGCGCTTATAAATAACCTACACTTTTATTTTACTTATAATCATTGATGTTTTTTATTTTATTCATAAATATTTAGTATCTGACAATAGTAGTAAAGTGAGCATAGAGTAGCATAGACACCAACAGAGACATGAGACAGATCATTAATCAAACGATCAAGAGCTGCCATCTTGTTTGATCGCCGAATCGACTCCAATCTATACGATATTGTTAATGCGAATCTAATATAAATTGTTTCAGTATAATAATGTCTGTCTCGCTCGCCGAACCGCCGCCCGAGCCCGAGCCGAGCGCGGCCGAGCGCGAGGGCGGGCTGATGACTATCTATTGATTAACTTATTATTGATTGTGATAAATATAATATTGGCGAGGCGAAGAGAGGGCGGACGCGACCAGGTAAAGGTGAACGCAAATAATCGAATTTTAGGATTACTTGTATGAAATCCTATAAAACCTCGTACATTTATCCGCCAAATAGGACGAATCGCCAGAAGAATTCGGAAGGTGTTCGTTTTGTTCGGTGCGGGCAAGTGTGCGATCACCTTTACGAGTATTACAGTTATAAGAAATAACGTCACAATGTCTCAAATAGAGAACCTGCTAGATTTCCGCCCCGCGGTTTCACCCACGTTCCCAAAGGAATTTAAATAAAATATAGCCCATGTATCTCACTAATAAAGCTGAGTTTCTTGCCGTTTCTTCTCAATTGAATACTGACTTCCAAACTGGTTGTATCATCTGTAGACAATAAAATAAATGGTTGTGACTTTTTGACGCTTTTTTTTTTAAATCGTTTAAAGGGCATTGTCCACTTTGTATGGGGTTTTGGCCTGGAGTGAACAGTCACTGAGAATAAAAACAATATGTAGAATTGGTAGCTTTACCCTGTAGGAATATAAAAAATAATAAGGTTTTGTATCCAGGTGTTTCTAATAGTTTTTTAGGAAACATTTATAAATGGCTTAAGCGATAAGGCCGCCTAGATTGTATTCACTTTTTTATATATTTTTTTATTTTTGTGTCATGAATTATTTGTATTTTGGTGTATAGAATAAAGAGTATTTCATTCATTCATTCATTCATTAATGGTTTTTGAAATAAAATATTTTTTTCCTCATCTTATTTTTTAATCAGATTCATAACTTACAAAAGCTCAGCATATAGCAGACATGTCTGAAGATTTAGTCCATTATTGGATTGAATTAACAAAATCCCAATCCCAATAATTAATTTTATATCTGCCTATAACCAACATGTAGATATATAAAGCCCCTATCCAGCTACAACATCAGATGCTAATATCACATCAAATTATTTCATTATGAATCAAAGCCGTTACACAATATTTTCAGTCTAGAGACATTTTTATGATTGATAGGGCTTCAGAGACTGTGTGCAATTGTTAGAACATAGCAATTATTAAGTGCAAATCTATGCATCTTTGAAAGAACACCAGTTCACATTTTGTATCAGTACGTAGACGTGAGATCTTGTTCTTAATAAAGAACATTTATAGCTAACACAAAAACAACGTTGCCAACCACTACTAGTAGAAGACTCTTCATTAGCCACAGTCGAAATGTTCAAAGCCAGAGTCCAGCAAGAATGCCATACTACAGTGCTATTAGTCACCTGTTGACAAAGCAAATATACCACACCATAAAAAAATAGGCTGCACGGGGACATGATACTATTCAAAGATTTGTTGGATAACAAATAGCGAATTAAACACTTACCACTTGGGGTGAGATCCACTGTATTACCGACATCACCTCCACCAGATCAAGGTTATGCCTTTTCCTTTGATTAAAGTCGGAATTACAATTGTTGCATCTCAATTCCATAGCATCGGACGTACCTTCCATAGGTATTACATCCATGGTAGGAAATAGTAGGAATCAAGTCAACATTTGGGCTTGGAACAGTATCGGTAGGAATCAAAGAGGATATAATCACCACGTTCTAGTAGGAATGCCAGTGTTGTCGTAAATAGCGTCATCGGTGTCTATTATGATTAGCAAAGTTCGAGGTATAAAACGGAAAAACAACAAATAAAGAGGAAACGCTGCCAGCCTTCTGGGAACCTTGCTGATCGGCAGCAGCGGCAGCCTCGAAGAAGTTTTTTATATATTATAGTTGTACATTTGCTTGTATATTTTGTACATTTGTTGTAAATAAAATAATTATATTCACAAATAAATAATAACAAAACAAGAGATTACGATAACTTGAAATGACAGACAAGTCAAATCAAACCTCAGTCAAACTCTGTCAAAGCTGTCAAACTGCTTAAACCAGGGCTGCCATAAAAATAATAATTATATCGATTATCTTGAATAATTGAAATGCAATAATTCAATAGTAACATTACTTCTTTACTTGTAAATATATGAATGCAGTACAACGTGATTTCACGATTTTAATGCCTTCGTTAAATGTTTTGAATAATTAAACATCCTTCTTATGAAGTTAAATAAAATAGTATTATTGTAATCGATATAAAATACATATTTTAAAATCGATTTTTATTAGTTGTAATTGTTTTTTTTATATGCTGGCAATGTGACGCAGTCGTAATGCCGACAGGAAAAAGTAATTATGATTTAAAATACTTATTTATTTTATGTTTTTATCAGTGTAAATCTACACAACTAAAAATGACCAATATTCATGGTTTAATTAAAGATATTTTTTGGTACAAATGTTTTTCTCTAACAATTCTGTTCACGCCAAGCCGAAAATGAACAATGCCCTTTAATTAATTAAATTCTACTCTCAGTTGTGATGTTGTCAGAAATAACAAACCTTACCCAATGGGCTGACCTATGGCGGGCGAGTAGGGTTGCATCAGTCAGTAGGTACCTTCGTAATAATAATAATAAATGATGTAACAATAATATCTACTAATACAATAGGTATGATAATTGTGTTCATCGAGTGCGACAGATACTTGTTTAACTAACAATTACGTTTGTGCAGTCCAGTCCAAGTGTCGCCGCGGGCGCACTCCACTCCTCTCCACTCCTCTCCACCCGTCGCATCGTCTCGCTTCATGCATGCAACCAGCTCCTAAACTATGTCATAGTAAATAACATTCAGTAACTCAATACATAAATGTCATCTAATTTAAGAACGTATAGTATAGTAGCTACCTTTCAAAATCAATGTGCGATTAAATTATCTCTTCCTTTATTTCGAATTACGATCTTCGCTGTATATTTTTTCTTGATTTATTACCTTTTTATTGGGTGGTAACAATATGTTTTTTAAATCTATCTTGACGGGGAAAATATTGGATGTACATGGGAATTCCCAGTTTTTGTAGAATATTTGTGTTCAAATATTATTTATTTGTGTACAGAAACATCAAGTTATTAATAACTTTTAGACATCAACTTAAATTAATTAATCGAAACTTATTAACAAGCATTTTTTTTAACATTATCTGCTGTAATATTAACATTCCTTTAATTTAATAATGAATCAATTATACAGTCAGCTTATACACTAGCAGGATCATGCATTATAGACAGACGGTCGAAGCTAAGCGATTCACAATATTTAAAAAATAGGAAGTTTGGGACGACCGTCCCATCTGGAAGGGGTCTAAGGAGTTCCAATTAAAAACTCGATGAAGCACACGTATATGATTGAAAAATTAAACAAGATTATCAGCTATGAACCGCAGTGTAACTACTGTTATGCATCATGTACTATGTACAAGTAAGTCACACAATAAATGGCGGCAATTATCGCAATCAGTCGCGTCGCAGCCGCAGTGGCCGCAGTGGCCTCAGTGGCCGCAGTGGACGCAGTGGACGCAGTGGCCGCAGTGGCCGCAGTGGCCTCAGTGGCCGCAGTGGACGCAGTGGCCGCAGTGGCCGCAGTCTTCAACAAATACAATTATTCTTATTAAACGCTTGATTTATTTACCAGATGACTCTGAAGGCTGGAATCCGCAGGGTAATTGAGTAAAACAATCAATATTGTGATGGATTTAAAATTGTTTTTTAAGATTTCAGCTCCATTCAAAACATTGTTTCAAAAGTCAATTTTTTTATCGATTTAGATGTCTTTTATGCTCAAAATTAAATATTGGTACAATCAAGATATTATTTATGGAATTAAACCTAAATAATGTAACTTAGTAGGTAATTTCATTAGTTCACTCACAAGCAAACGGATTATCTTTATTAAGTATGTACCTGCGTTTAATCAAGAGAGAGTTTCAAAGTGATTGTACACAATTCATGCAATAATTGTACAATCGCAACTTTAATGTATGCATCGGGAGCTAATCAATCACTGAGATTGATGTGGCCACACGGCGCGGTGGCAGCCACACGGCCGCTGCTGTACAATTAACATTTTCTAAATGAACTCACTTTGATTGGGTCTCGTGCTTTGACAGATGAAAGTTATAGAATAGTGGTTGCGTCTATTTATTAATCTTAGTCTCCAGATCGATTTAATTTTAAGTAAATACAAAATCGGATAGTAATGTATGTATGTTCGTACCACTAACCTCATCAACGATTTTCCTAAGTTTTTTAAAGTATGTAGGATTATCTGGAAGGCTAGTTTTAATATAAATTAAAGGGGTTGTAAGCATTATAAAGGCATGCGCAAACTGCACTGCTACGCCGCCGCCGCGCGCCGCTCGTCCCGTCCCCGCGTCGCGTCCCTGTCACGTGACATGTGACAAGTGACAAGTGACGCCACTCCGTCATACACAAGTCGACAATACTGAATGTCGCCATACGCCACGCTCCATTCATATTAATAAGGACGGATTACGACGACATTTATTTTAAACAATACTTAATACAATAAACGTGAATAAAGCTAAGATATTATTGTGGTAAGGCGATTAGTCTCTGCTTTATTTTGAGCTAAAGAACAAAAGTGTATACACTGAATTGTTTAGAGTGATGGATTAGAGTTCCTCGCTCCAACATATTATTATGGAACTACTTTTGTCTTTGCAATGTTGAATTTTCATAATTCAAAAAAATAGTACTTCCAAACTAGATATTTCTTAAATCGTTTACCTACATATATTTCATCGTTCAGATTCAAGACACTAGCTTATGCCATCGACTACGTTCGCGTGGTAATCGCTTATCATCAAATCGTGTCCTTTAATCCAAATCCTATATCGTTCTTCAGTGTTCAAAGACCCTCTGCCACATTTTATCATAATCTATTCATCAATAGTCCAAAGTAACCCTACTTTTGCATTTATGATATTTGCATAGATTTTAAATAGGTTCAAATACACCCCAATTGAATACTCTGGTTTAAAGAAAAAGTGATATAGCAATCCTTGCATAGTGAGCCAAACATGTCTGCGCTAGGAAGCTCTTCGTATCGCATATCTGCGCTCATACATACATTATAGGGGAGTCGGCGTCGTGTGCGCTGCGCCTTATCTGCGCTCTCTGCGCTCTCTGCGCCCTCTGCGCCTGCGCAGCGACCGCCGCCGCTTAGAACACTTCCCGCTGCACTGAAGGTTACGTGTTACCGATAAATAAATAAAACATTTCATTTATAATGCATTTTTCCGTTGTATGAGGATAATTTACTGCAATTATTGCAAAATGTCATGTCGCGATATAATCACTGCGTCATGTTTATTTATAACTATTAGTAATAAATGTTGAGTAAATAATTTAACGCTAGAAAATAAAATGCAAAGTAATATTGTATATGTATGTAAGTAATAATATATCAATAATCTGGTACAGCACGTGCTGTGCTGTGCTGTGCTGTGCTGTGCTGTGCTGTGCTTAGTTTGAGACCCGAGTATGAAAAATGTGACAGAATATTTTATTAATTAATCTATATCTACATGTAAGTTGTAACGTACGCAAACAGTTTTTAAGTGACACAAAATACCGAGGCGAAGGTCGTGGGTTTGAACCCTACGATGAGCTTGAGCTATCGGTGAAGGAAAACATCGTGAGGAAACCACAGCACAGTGGTTTGTACCTCGTAGTACCCGACTGGCTGGCTACCTCCCAACATCAGGAAGTCTGTAGTCAAGCACCTTACTTACCATGGTAAGATCGCAGTCAAATACAAGCTTATCCAAAGTAGCAACGTGGGGGCGGGGGGGGGTCTTCTTCTTCTTCTTCTTTCTTCGTACGGGCGGTTTCCGCAATTGGGCGACGGATTGCGCCCTTTTTGCGTCGGAGGGTGTTTGGCTGGGGTTACTCCAGCCATCCTATATCCTCAAGGAAGCCTGCCAGCGCCTTGACGTTGCCGACCGCCTCCCTGAGACTACCCGGATTGCCCAGGTAGTTTGCCCGGCATTCGGCCACCCCTCCGCATTCCAGCAGGACGTGGGCGGCTGTTTCTTCTGCCCTCATGCAAGCTCTGCACAGGGGGCTGTCTGTGACACTTAGATTGAACAGATGTTTATTAAAACTGCCGTGACCGGTTATAGCGCTAGTTACTAGTCGCAATCGTGGTTTACTCAGTTATAGGAGTGCTCTAGAGAGCCTTGTATTAAGTTGAGGCAAAGCTAGTTTGGCCTGCCTGCACTCCTCATGGTTGTTCCAGTAGTTTTGGTGGAGGTGGTGTGTGCGTTCACTTATCCTACCTTTAAACCAGCACTGTGGGAGAGGGAGAAAGGGTTCGGGTCCCACCGGTTTTGACTCCGATCCTCTCCTTGCCAGTGAGTCAGCTGCGTCATTGCCTCTGTCTCCACTGTGTCCTTTGATCCATTGTATGGTTATGTTATTTTGGATGCCTACCAAATTTACGGCCTTTTGACATTCCACTACAAGGCTGGATGTCACCTTAGTACGATCCAGTGCTTGTAGTACTGATTTGCTGTCTGAGAGAATGATAATGTTATGATCTGTTACCTTTCTTGTCGCTATTGCCTGAGCCGCCAGTAGTATCCCCATGCATTCAGCCTGAAAGACTGTGCTGTGGGATCCAAGGGGTTTGGCAATGTTGATGTTAAGGTCCTCCGAGAAGACGCCTGTACCAGTGCCTGCACTGGTTTTTGAGCCATCCGTGAAGATAGTGAGTGATCTGTGGACCCTGCTAGGGTCGCCGCACTCGGACAGTTGAATTTTGAATCTTTTGTTAAAGATGTGGATTGGCGCCACCTTGTCACAGGAGGCGTCTATTAAGGGTGTGTTGTTCCAATCTAGAAAAATACTGTTAAAGTGCTTGACTTTATCAAACCTGTTTAGTTTTAGAAATTTGAGTCTTAGAGCTGCCTGAGCCGCTTCTTGTTGGGTGAATAAGTGGAGCGGCGGTAGATTTAGCATGGCTTCCATGGCCACAGTCGGAGTGGTCCTCATGCATCCTGTGATTGCACAACATGCTAGTCTTTGGAAGCTTTGGAGCTTTTTGACGCAAGTTCCTAACTTGGTTCTTGGCCACCACACAAGGGCTCCGTAGCTTAGCATTGGTCGTATTATTACCGTGTATAGCCATTTGAATATCTTGGGGGACAGACCCCAGCGTTTACCTACCATTTTGCGGCATTACCACAGGACTATGCTGCTTTTTTTGGTTTTCTGGTCAATATGGCTGCTCCAGTTGAGTTTACTGTCCAACGTTAGACCAAGATACTTAACTTCACTTGATGTCTGTAAAGCGGATCCAAATAGTTCCGGTGGGTTGTAGTTACCCACATTACGCTTGTTAGTAAACATTACCATTTCTGTTTTTGTTGGATTCACGGTGAGGTCGTGCTCGACGCACCAGTTCTCCACCAGTTTCAGCGCCGCCTGTGTAGTATCACAGACTATGCTGGCCTGACGTCCGGTCATTAGGATGGTGATGTCGTCTGCATAACCTACCGTATAGAAGTATTTGGAGTTGAGCCTGGTCACAAGGTCATTTACCACGAGGTTCCACAGCAGCGGCGATAGTACGCCCCCCTGCGGACAGCCTCTAGCCACCAGTGCTCCCCTGCCGTCACCTCCAGCAACCCTTACCACTCTGTTACGTAGCATGTTGATTATCCAGTCGGTGAGAAGTGTAGGAACTTTATGTCTTACTAGCGCTAACTCTATACTGGTGAAATTTGTTCTGTCAAAAGCTCCCTCAATATCAATGAAGGTGCCTAGACAGATCTGTTTATTTTCGATGGCCTCCTCGATTTTACCTACAACCTGATGGAGTGCCGATTCTGTAGATTTGCCTGCACTGTATGCGTGCTGGTGTTTGTGAATAGGGGATTTGAATAAGGTTGTATCCCTAAGTTGTCTGTCGCATAGTCTTTCTAAGGTTTTTAGAACGAAAGACGTAAGACTGATGGGCCTGAAGGCTTTTGGGTTTGTATAGTCTGCCTTACCTGGTTTGGGTATGAAGATTACTTTGACTTCTCTCCACGCTTGTGGAGTGTACCTGTAGGCCAGACATGCTTGAAAGATGACGGTTAGGTGAATAGCGATATTTTCCCCTCCCCATTGCAAAAGGGCAGGGAAAATGCCATCTGTGCCCGCTGATTTGAAAGGAGAGAAACTGTTGGTTGCCCACGTTACTTTTTCTGGTGTTACAATTTCACGAGCTAGCGCCCAGTATTCCTCTGTAGCTACATATACCTTGTCCTGTGTTTCTGATGTTTGCATGAAACGACAGTCCGGGAAATGTGTTTGGAGTAGGATATCATTGGCTTCACTGGCGGTTTTTGATATGGAGCCATCCGATCGTCTCAGTTCCCCTATCTCAATGGTCCCCTGTTTCGCCAAGATTTTCCTTGGGGGGGGGGGGGGGGGGGGGGTCAGGTTTTATAAAATAAACAGGGGTTAGGGAAGCTATACGTTTGAGTAGGCCTGCTCTAATAGTAGGAGCGTTGCAGGCGCATCAAATATTCGCTTTACAATATTTAATGGCGTGCATTATTCACAAGATGGCGGTGCGATGCGGTGCGCGTGCGCGTGCGATCACCTGATAGCCAACTGTTTTAAATATACCAATACTTACTACACCCACCGATAACATGGACCACAAATAGAATTTAATACACATACCTATGCTTGCTCGGCTCGGTTGTACCACCTCCTCAAGTTGAAAATCTGTCGCCAAGCACCTGTTCCGACACTTGCACTCGAGAGCCAGTTGCCATTAAAGCATTGTAATAAGGTGACACATTGGCAATCCCGCTGCTATAGCTAATGTCACTTACCATCAGGTGACCCGCCAACCTAGTTATCACGTTGTGCTACGGGCTACGGGCCGTTTGACGATGGTTAACACACTACTTATCACGCCGCAGGTCGTGGGTTCGATTCCCATCCAGGACACACATTTGCGTGCATGAACATGTCTCTTTGTCCTGAGTCTGGGTGTAATTATCTATTTAAGTATGTATTTACAAAAAAGTAGTATATGTAGTATATCAGTCATCTGGTTTCCATATTACAAGCTCTGCTTATTTTGGGATCAGATAGCCGTGTGTGAAGAATGTCCGAAGATATTTATTTATTTATGCTATAAGAAGTAAAAATGTTCGTAGGCCACGGAGGCTATATATATTTTTGTCAGTTTTCTAGCATGTATAAAACTATGAGATATCTTCTTAATAACAGCACTTCAAACAGATAACTTGGTAGTTCCATGTGACACATTCCTTCTATGAATTATTCAAACGCAGTTAAAACAATTGTATTCAAATAGCAGTTTTCATGAATCCACTAAACTGCTAAGTTATTATTATTGTGTTAAGGTTATCCGCAATGTAAGGGCTACCGTGCGATACAATACAGATCGTATCTCGCTACTTGTTCGTGCTCTGTCGACTGTCGACTGTCGACTGTCGACTGTCGACTGTCGCGGTGTCCACGATACTCCTCATTTATAAATCTCACATTATTTAACTATGGAATATTATATTAAACATTAATTGTACAGATTTTAGAATTCTCATCCTTCCAAAGAACACATGATAGTAATTGCCAGCGAAGGCCTAACGGAACAAAACGTTTTCATTTAAAATAAAACAATTCAACATTCCTATTTCAGGAACTGGTATGTAGTTCCTATGTAAATTGGCACACATCAGATCTCAGCTCTCTCACCAGCGATGCCAACAACCCCAAACGTCATTCATAAAAAACTTGGCCCCTTTGAACACATGTAAGTTTTTGTTGAGAAAGATTTATCATAACTGGTCGCCGTAAATAAATCCATTAGCGTAACAAAATATAAAGGCCCTGCACCCACCGCTACCGCTACCGCTACCGCTACCGCCATCGTTGGCTTGCATTTGAGAAGCCGCTGATAATGGTTCATAAAGATAAACATTATGGGTACACTATGACTTTAAATAACCGCTAACGATGTCATATAACCGATAAACGGTTATTGTAATGTAACTAACGGATTTAACAATGATGCTTTATCTAGAGATAGCATTGGTCGTTAAAAATAAAAATACCGCATTAAAAATACTAACTAAAAAGCGAAAAACAGTTGGCTATCAGCCCGTATCAGTAGATATAGGCCTTTATTAGTCCACCGGTTTGAAGTAGCTCAGTGAGAGGGAGTCCGAAATGATGTGATCCGACACAGAACTAAAGTCATCGACATAACCCAAAGGATTGGTAAGGTGAAGTGGCAGTGGGCTGGTCATACCTGCCGTAGAACTGATAACCGTTGGGGTAGACGTGTTCTTGACTGGAGGTAAACGTCGGCGATATAGGCGATGATAGCTCCGTGGTAAGTGACGTCGGATACCGCGGCGAAGGTCGTGGGTTCGAAACCTACAATGAGCTTGAGCTTTCGGTGAAGGAAAACATCGGGAGGAAACCACAGCACGGTGGTAGGGTACTATGTGGTACTCGACTGGCTGGCTACCACCCTCTAGTTGATAATCTGTCGCCAAGCACCTGTTGGTGTGTTCCGGCAGTTGCACTTGAGAGCCAGTTGCCCTTGCCCTTAAGGCATTGTAATATGGTGTACAACACGTTGGCAATCCCCTGGTATTGCTAATGTCTATAGGATACGGTAGTCACTTACCATCAGGTGACCCGCCTGCCTCGTTGTGACTAGTGACATAAAAAAACGCCTCATATATTGAAATCCGTCAAAAGGTTTAGGCTGTAGAGCGTGAAATAATTAGACATACATAAATACGTATCTCGAGGCATTCATATAGATATTCCCGTCGCTTCCCGCGGTTCATTTCGCAATAACATAGTACAGCTCACGCCACGCATACATCAACTGTGTTAATTGAATAACGGCATTTCTATATTGATTCCATTATTCTTGTAGCCCCTCCGATCCCCCCCGAGCCCACCCGAGCCCCCCCGAGCGCAAGTGTCAATGTTGAGTCTATGCGCATATATTATATTTTACAACTGTATATTGAATGGAGATACTAACGTTTAGAGTCATTTAATTTGAAACGAGCCGTTTTATGCGGAAGTCCTCGTCAAAGCACAAAGCGTAATGAAGCTTCAGATACGAAGCCGCTTTGTATTAAGCTCCGGCACATGTCGTAATTCACTTTTATGTCAAGTACAGTATTGTATTGTGCAGTTCTGTGAACATATTTATTGCGACGCATTGAGCTTTCATTTAAACTTATGTTTTTATTTATAACATGAATCGCGATTCCTGGAATTTAATTATTGAAGGTGGTTGAGAGTGAGACGACCGTCCCATCTGCAAGTCAAGGGGTTGACAAGTTTTATATTGTCATTATATTTTCAATAAGGTTTTTGTCCACGATAAAGTGACAAAGAAAAGATGTTATTTGTTGAATTGTTTCATTTTCCAAATTTTACATTTTATATCTTGATTACATTGTGATGCATTGCGTGAAGGAAAAGAATGGGCCATAGATCGAGAGGGGGGGAGGAAAAGTGTTGCCCGCTGGGCTGCCCGAACGGTTGGTGTTGCCGGCTGATTCGCCGTCAGAAACCTGGCCTGAACAGTACTCGATAATGTTATTCGTTAATATTTTTGATGTCTCAATAGCTGAGTACACTCGCTACCAATGTGTTTCGACAGTTCTAGTCTTTATACAGGTTGAAAACACGTTGGCAATTCATTAATTGGTACGACTAACCTCCAAGTATTGATTACCTGTCACATTTTCATAATATTTGTGAAGATTTTTCTGTATAATATTAAAACTTCCATATTAAATAAATTTAAATGAGTCAACTCAATCACACAGTATATAGAATCTATCGGAATTTCTAAGCAACGCCAAGTGATATTTGTCATATTATTCGACTGTTGAATAAAAACATTTCAATCTAAAATTAAAGTCATCTATTATAGCAAGTGTTGCAGTGACGTGAAGTGGCTACTCTTCACGCTGAGTACCTTCTGTTACTGTACGTATCTCAAGAGTTAGAGAACCAAACTGAGATTCACTTTGGTGTTTGTTAAGTTAACTATTTAGTATCTATATTTATGTCAAGCTGGTAGGTGTGTCACCTGATGGTAAGTGACTACCGTTAGCAATATAATGACGCTTACCAATCTATTACCGAATTTAGGACTATCGGAATTCGGTTGCTAGCCAGAGCCAAGAAGTATCAAAATTGAAGCTTTAAATGTAAATAACAGACGATAATTATCATTCTTTTGTTTTAAAATTATACTCAATCATCAATTACATATAATTATATGAACAAAAGTCGCAGTCGATTTTGACTTCGTGGATCGAACACGAAGCATACTTAATTGCATTCGAAGATAAAAATGTAAGATAATATAATAGTGAAGAGTCACGTCTTCAGCAGCCTCCAGCCTCCAGCCTCCTCACAGACACTCTGGTGGAGTCTGGAGAGCCACTCTCGCGGGTTTGTAGTAAACACTACAGTGCGCAACGGTACTGCGCAAGCGCATACGCGGCACCACCCAAGGGCTCTACACTTTGATTTCCATTTACAAGTAGAGATTGCGTCATTGTTGTTCCGAGTGTCGTCCAAACTTGTTGATTGAGCACTTTGTTGGAGAGCCGAGCACCAGGAGCAGGTGGCGAGTGGCCACCAAGATCAGCAGGTTTGTTGCAATGATGAAACATTGCATTTGTTGAGATACTGTTCTAACAGTAGACAATTGCTTTCACAATTGTAGCTCGAGAGGCTTACGATATATAGTCTAGTTTTCATTGTTTTAATTATGAGCATAGAACTATGTTAGCTTTATGCTCTGTTATAAAGGGGTTGCCTCTTAGGGGTTAGTTGCCTAATTTACAAAAAGAACCCTAAAAATGGGAAAATATTTCAGATTCTACCAGTTTAGGATATTCAGTCTTTTTATATACAAAACTAGCTAACACCCGCGGTTTCATCCGTATTCCCGAAGGATCTTATCTTTTCCCTTGATAAAAAGTTTCCTATGTTTTATTCAAAGATATTATCTACCAGTGTGCCGGGTTTCATCAAGATCGATTCAGTAGTAGTAACACGAAATTAAGAAGAAGTAATGATATTGTCAGGTCATCAACTATACTAGTCGGTACAAGCTAATTAAACAAACATCCCAGCATCGCCGCATCCACCACGCCCGGCACCCGGCACCCGGCACCCGGCACCCGGCACCCGGCACCCGGCACCCGGCACCCGGCACCCGGCACCCGGCACCCGGCACCCGGCACCCGGCACCCGCTCGTACATAATGCATCTACTGATATCATTACCTTCATCACTGTGAGATGAAACATTATTGTATGCGTCATTGTTTTCTGTTCATACCTTAAAAGGGAATCAATGAGTTGTTCAGTTAATGTTGGTAATAATAGTTTTAACTATGATAGCTCAATATGGTAGTGACATGAGATACCGCGGCGAAGGTCGTAGATTCGAATCTTACAATGAGCTTGAGCTTTCGGTGAAGGAAACCATCGTGAGGAAACCACAGGACGGTGGTAGGGTACCTACTTTGTAGTACTCGCCTGGTGGTTTACCACCCTCAAGTTGAAAATCTATCGCAAACAGCTGTTGGTGTGTTCCGGCAGTTGCACGCGAGAGCCAGTTCGCCTTTAAGACATTGCAATAAGGTGTACAACACATGTCTATAGGCGACGGTTTTCATTTATCATCAGGTACCTAGCCCGTCTGGGTGGCTGTCACTTGTGGCACAAAAAGAAAAGCATGTACTTTGACCTAGATCCACCATTACCTTTCTACGCGTGCACCGCTCACTGGTAACGTAGAGCTCATGTTCATATACTCGAACCGCTGGAGCCCTCCTGAGATACCTGCCTGCCACATAAGAAAGTGTCATCTTGACAGGAGCGTCCACATTTTTGGCACCTTTCAATTGTGGAATAACCTCCTCAATACGGAGACTTCTCGATGTTATGAATGAAATGAGTTTCTTCAAAATGAGCGTCTAAAGATCTTATCGAGGTCCACTGTACAGCTGTTCGCAATACATTGCACTCAATAACAGCAGGACCCTCGTTCATATGAAGCAGTCGCAGCGGTCCCGCAGCTCACCACAGCATGATATCCTCGCAGCTCTCACACTGCACACAACACTGTTAATGTGTGCATCTCGTGGCGCGCTCTATAAACGTCTCAATTAATTGCGCTGCGCAGAGTTATGGTCTGTCGCTCTCTGATTTATTTCTCCTGTACCTACTCAGAGTACATGCAAATGTTAAATATTTCATAGATCGTGTATATTAATTACAAAGTTTAATTCAAGTTGTGTTCGTAACTGTCAAAGTATTTTGTTTACTTTTTTTTTCTGGATAAGCTTTGTTTGACCGCACAAAAAGCCTAGAAAGAACCTGGCTCTGCAACTATCGGAATACACCGATAGATGCTTGGCGACAGACTTTCAACTTGAGGGTGGTAGCTAACCAGTCGGATACTACAAAGTACCCTACCACTGTGCTATGGTTTCTTCACGAGGTTTTCCTTCACTTAAAGCTCAGCTCATTGTAGGATTTGATCACACGACCTTCACCACGGTAACAGACGACTCTACCACTGAGCCATCGCCTAAATATGGAAGTAGTACCTACTTAGTTTCTAACTACTCATAGTACTCTATAATACCTCGAACATACAAACATACACCTTGCTCATACACAGACCTTTCACACATTTACGTTTTAGTATTTTTTAGTTTTTCATTAGTAATTCATGAATAAATATATTTCTTATACCATATTCCGAAAAATTTAAAACAAATTAAAAAAAAACTTAATTAGAACTATTTGAATAAATTTCCTCCGCGACTGTCCATTAAAAGTGTTGTATCACAATCAAATTAGCCATTTATTGTCTCGGAGTGTCGGCTGTCGGCTGTCGGCTGTCGGCTGTCGATGCTTGATAAGCGCAATAAAATTAATTTTCAATTAATATTCCACCACAGTACACCACATCCCGCCACACTCAATAGACTCACTCTATTAATTCGTGAATGAACGATCCATTTACGACACGGAATTTAATGTAACATCTGTAATAAGTACACTTACATATAAATTAATGGTTCGGAGACGCCATCTTCGGCGGCGACGGTGCCCGAGCACCAGTGTCGACATATGTCGGGGTATGGGACAGAGACGGCACGAGTGGGACGCGAACGAGATGCAGGAGTCATAAATACATCTTGTTATTGTTTCTATAATTAGATGAGAAATTGGAAATGTTATAAAACTATTTTTTTTATTGTTAATTAAGAATGAATTTTAGAAAAATTAAGTAGGTATTTCTATAACAGTAAAAAGAGTAAGTATTTATTACTCGATTTCAGGCCCGGGGTTTCACTCGCGTCCCCAGATTCCCGGGATCACTTCTTTGCCCGGTATAAAAAGTATCCTATGTTTTATTCCAGGATATGATCTACCTGTGTGCCAAGTTTCAGTAAAATCCATTCAGCCGTTCATCTATCCATCCATCCATCCAAACTTTCACATTCATATTATTAGTGGGAATAGTAGGATTAAGTAAGATTAAGTAGATTAAGCAGTTGCCCTTGCCCTTAAGGCATTGTAATAAGGTGTACAGCACGTTGGCAGTCCACCTGGTATTGCTAATGTCTATAGGCGACGGTAGTCACTTACCATCAGGTGACCCGCCTGCCTCGTTGTCACTTGTGACATAAAAAAAAAAATTAAAGGCTTCAGATTAGCATCCAAGATAAAAAAAAAAAAACAAAATTATGTTTATCGTTAATTTAGCTCATTACATATTGAGATGTATCTGCACACCGCCTACACTCTCCTACAACAAGTCTAGACTCTATGATTAGTATCGAAACAAAAGATCCCATCATAGGAGGCATACCATGTAACACTAAGAGATTAAAAGTGAAAGGTGCGCGGGCGGCGGGGGCCAGGAGGGCCAGCGGGGGTCAGCGGGGGCGAGCGGGGGCGAGCGGGGGCCAGAGGGACGGAGGGTGCTATTAATTGGTGGGTAATTGCGCGTCAGTGCGCTCCGAACACTGATATTGTTATTAGAGTTGTTTCGGCGTCACGCTACTGGCTGCCGGCTGCCGGCTGCCGGCTAATACACACCACAGTATACACTCGTATAAACACAGTAGATCAACAAGACAACAAACCCGTATTTTACTGTCAAAATGTTATTAGGTTATCAGAAATATTTCAATTAACACTGATAAGCTTATCACAGCTATATTAAAGAGTGATATATCATTATGTATAAAGATATTAGGTATATAGGATTGCATTGTATATGTAGACGTGGACGAATTGTAATATGAATATTAATTAGGTTGACAGTGTTATAATTCTAGTGGAAGAGGAAAACATGTTGTGCCGACCCCGCCTAGCGTGGGATAAGGAAAAGAGAAAGAAAGAAGTGTTATAATTCTAGTGATAAAATACCCATTTTCAGTAGGCTGAAAAATAATCTAAGAACGTGAAAGATACTTGTAAGGTTGCGTCGTGTTGTCCTACTGTCCGTAGTGTTACGTACTGGTGCGGGCGCCGCCCTGCCCCCGGCCGGCCGCGGCATCATATTTAATAACATAATTGCACGTTACAACTGTTACAGGTTCGAATCTCGCCGACAATCCACTGATTTCTTACTAACCAATTATTTATAATTTTTTTGTTTGATCGACTTTCACTTTGGACTCTTTATTGTTCTTAACTAAATAAAATGTTTATAATTTAGGATATTTTTAATAAGTACATTAGTAGAGTAGGTAGGTACGTAGAGATTCGTAGACGAAAAAGACACCGACATAGCTCTACGGATTAGTAGACTTAAGTAGCAGTGGCAGGGACACATAGCTCGACGAACCGATGGGGCGGAACGGTTCTGGAGTGGCCACCACGCACCGGAAGACGCAACGTGGGCGCCCCCTACAAGGTGGACTGACGACCTAGCGAGGGTCGCGGGAAACCGCTGGATGCAAGCAGCTCAGGATCGGTCGAATCCAGCAGTGGACATCTTTCGGCTGAGATGATGACGATAATGAATTAAAGTAGTATGTAAAATACGTGATAATGAAACTAATTATATTACAAGAATAATATCTGAGAGTTACCCAATTATTCACAACCAAATTATCTGTCAAATATTTTGATGGAGAGCGGTACTTTAAAAACACAAGATGTAACAAGTAAGACCGCACATCTCTAAACTAATCTAAACTATTAAACGCTTCAAGCTACGAGTATCTTAAGCAAATGGACATCTCAAATGGCTACATATTAGATAGCATTAACAAATGTCGTTCGCGACCACTCCCCGACAACACGACAACACGACAACACGACAACAGATAGTCGACAACAGTTATATCTATCACACACACACCACATAATACTCGTATAATTGAACAGGTAGTTATCAAAGTTAATCATGTTTAATAGCGATGATCGGAGCTCCGTTGACAACACACAAATATACGCTTTTTGGTGTTTTGAGGGACTCGGACGCATTACATTTATTGAATCGAGAAAAATATTGTGTCTTGCGTAAGATAAAATAGGCTAGGTCCCAAAAAAGATGATTCAAATTATTAAATGTATTTCGAACTTATGACTCTACGTCTTGTGAACTTGTGAACAGGTGCTGCTTGTGGGGGCTGGTCTGCTTGAGTTTGTCACTCGTAACTAAATTCAATTTCTTAATTCCTTTTTTGCCGCCATAACACACATATATTATCAGTAAGACTACATAAATAATTATAAAATGTAATAGGTCTAAGTTTTTTTTTTAAAAAGAGTAATTGCTGAGTTTATTGCCGGCTCTTCTCAGCAAAAGCAACCTTCCGAACCGAGCGTTAGAATTTAACATGAATCAAATTGTCGGTTAAAAATACTTGTAATAAGTTTACTTAATAAAGATATATTTGAGTTTGAATTAATTGTAATGTTCATAAGTAATTTAGGCCTAAATTGTTACAATCTCCGTAACAGATGAACACATTTGGATGAAACTTGACACAGAAATAGATCATAAATCCTGCAATGAAACATAGGACCCTTTTCATTCTACGAAAACAACAGCTAGAAGCTAATCAGTAAATATAAAAAGTCATAAATTATACTAAATTTGACAAAAAAAACTAACAACTATAAGACTAAATAAGTATGTTTAAAAAAACTCAAAAGCCATGTGAATCATTATGAATCACAGAGAGCATTTTGATTGAAGTAGTCGCGTCGCGTCGGTAGCTTAGAGATACACTAAAAGCTAATATGTTAACGATTTGGTTATTAATAAACAAATATTTAGATTCTTTAAAAAATACATTATGTTCGGATTATTCACACAAAAGCTGCGGTGGGTTTTTATCCAATTAAGCGTTTTGAAGAAGCTTGTCAATGATTGTAAACGAAGTAGGTATATTTATTAGTAGGATTGTTTATTATTTGGGTTCAAGTTGTTTTGTTCCAAGAATCCGCGGTTTCACTCTTCACTTACTTTCGAAGCAACACTTTCGGGGTAAATTTTTCAAAAATTATTTCTTTGTGGAAACCTACTCCCTCCTAATCTACCTGCCTTTCGATATTGTAAGCATTTAAACATTCTGAGATTTCGTGATAGATTATATCCACAGCATTTTTATCAGTCAACGGGTTTTGAGAATACAACCACCAAAAACGCAAAGAGCAGCTTAACAAAAAAGCTTAAAGTCCCAATAAAGATGTGTGTAGTATTTGGTGGGCGGGTGACATCGTATGGAATCATTAGTGAGCATGACTTGCACCTGCGCCTGCGCCTGCGCCTGCGCCTGCGCCTGCGCCTGCGCCTGCGCCTGCGCCTGCGCCTGCGCCTGCGCCTGCGCCTGCGCCTGCGCCTGCGCCGGTAGTGTAGTGAGTGCGACGCGCGTGAGAAATATAAGTACTGCACTATAATGAGATTGAATATTAAATGAAATAAAGAAAAAAAAAGTGTATATTTTTCACACATAAATCATTTTCCGGAAAAAACATAATTACTTTTATATCAGAAAAAGTTAAAGCTATCCCTTGAAAGCGGGTAATACCGCGGGGCGGCATCAATCAATGTAATCAATATAGTCAGTTGATCCAAAAATATTTAAGAAATGTAACCTTGCGGAGTTTCTAGCCAGTAATTTTTATAATTCGACCTTCATAAGAGGGGCTCCTGGGGCCTAAATTGAAGAAACTAAAACGTTCAGGTGTTTCAATGTAGTCGGTGGAGTTCAGCGACACGACGCGCAACTTGATAAACCTCTGTTGGACTCGGAGGGATGGAGGATGGAGGATGGAGGATGGAGGGAGCTGGCTGGCTCAATCGCTCGAGTAATCCGATTAGTTTTTATAATAAATGTGTAGACGTAGCGATGACAGGAGCAGACCAGGTGACAGCGAGCGATGACAGGAGCAGACCAGGTGACAGCGAGCGACGACCACGTCGACCAAGTACCGACTAGTTCTTACCATGTCGACTTTGTGATTTATTCATATTTTATTACTTCCTTGTTTTTATAGCGCTCAGTTAAGCTACAAAGATAAATCTACAAATATGAAAAAAAAAACTAATTCTGTCTTATCGTGGCTTGGTGGGACGATTGTCCCACGATCTATATTAATATAAGGTTGTTTGTTGTTTATTAGCCATAGCTAGAAAACAAGAAAGTGGTTTTAAAGGCGATAATAGATCAGTGGTAAGTGAAATCGGATACCGCGGCGAAGGTCGTGGGTTCGAATCCTACAATGAGCTTGCTTTCGGTGAAGGAAAACATCGTGAGGAAACCACAACACGGTAGTAGGGTATTCTATAGAACCCGATTGGCTTTCTACCACCCTCAAGTTGAAAATCTGTCGCCAAGCACCTATCGGTGTGTTCCGACAGTTGCACTTGAGAGCCAGTTCCCATCTAGGCTTTGTGTGCTTACCACCTTCGGCCACATCATCACTTACCATGGTGAGATTGTAGTGAAACACAAGCCTATCCAGAATAAAAAAAAAACCTAGCTAACAAAAACTAGAATAAAGTATTGTGCATGCCTCCACGTTCAAGTCCTGTTATAAAGTTAAAGGCCACTTCAATACTAAACTCCTTCGAAAGCAACACGCGTGATGCAACCGGCCACGTGACACGTGACACGTGACTGTGAGAACTTAGTATTTAGTTAAATACTCTTAAGTCACTTAATGTTTACACGAAAAGAACTCGAGTACATAACGGATCATGCGCATGGATATCGTTAACTAGCATCTGTTCTAAACACATTTAGAGACGCGGTCTCACTCTCACTCACACTCACACTCACTACGGAGAGCGAGTAGTCATAGAAAACATAGCAAACGCATAGCGATTGTAAAACTGGATCGATGTTACTTCATTACATTTATTCAGTGTTTTATTACAGCTTCAAAAAACTTCGAGTCATATTTTAAATTGCGATGAGGTTTCACTATTGGCTCCAGACTTGAGGAAGGACCTGACCATTATCAAATTTAAATAATCTCGCCATGGAAAGTGAAGATATCGCCGAAGGTTGTAACAAAAAGCATAGGAGGCAACCAGCTCTCTAGAGCAACGGTCTGTACGCACCTATAGCTATACTTAGCTACAGATTTTTAACTAAAATACCTTATATTTTGTAATCGCTACTCGCTTGCATGACCAACCCTGACTGAAGACTGTACCTTAGCAGTCGCATGCGAGATCATGAATAATAAATAGCTAGTAAATAGCTGGATAGCAAACAATGTGGGCTCGCGCGCCGCCCGACCGCCGCCCGACGTGGCCCGACCGCGCCCGACCGCCGCGTCCACTGATACACTTGCATAATCACAGAAACACTTGGAATATTTTAGACGTCTGCTGTTAAACTAGCGAAGAACATTCTCGTGAGAACTGACACTAATTGCATTGATGCTTTTGTTTCTCCTACCTACCTACTCCTACCTCCTACCTACTCGAACTCGAACTCGTACTCGGGATCCGGGATATTTCCTAACTGAGCATTACTTTCCTATGTTATTTGCGGCGCAATTTTTAAAGAATCTTTTTTTAATCTTTTGTTGGTATTTATTCCTCATTGGTATAATGCTTGTTAATAGAGTGGTAGCCAGCCAAACGAGCTCTCAAAAGATTCCTAGATTCCTAGTTGCCAAACGATATATCCAATCACAGTTGAAAGGAATGTCATAATTAGGATTATTATGGCTTATACGAAAAATATTGGGTGACCCTTCATCCACCTCATCACTGTGGTAAGTAATCAGCTGGCTGGCTTCCTCAAGCCTCAAGTTGAAAATCTATCGCCAAACACTTACTGGTAATGTACTGGCAGATGCATTTGAAAGCCATTCCCTTCTAAGCATTGCGTGCTTACCTTTGCCCACATCAGCACTTACCATGGGGAAAAAAGAAAAAAAAAACAACATTTTTGTTTGGCAATAACCAGCGCACGGTGATGGCTCCCCAGCGAGCAGCGAGCAGCGAGCAGCGAGCAGCGGTCAGCGGAGCCTGAGAACGTTCCTAATGAACTCTGCGGCTTTCCGTATACTATCACACATGCCGCGGCCAGGTTGCGGTTACCCTCCCCCCCCCCCATACCGTTCGCTCGTAAATGCACACATCGCGTTTTTGCCAGGTAATCGTTTGTAATGAAAATTCCTCATTTTAGCGGTTGCCGGTACATGGAACGCTTTCCTCGCAAATCGTCTGGTGACCACAAACTAGCGGAGCCACCGACGGACCGACGGACCGACGGACCGACGGACGGTCTCATCTAAATTACAGTAAAGCTGATATTTCGTTTCATATACTTATGCAATAACATGGATTTTATTTTTATAAAAAAAAACAACATACAGTCGAATTGGTAACCTCCTCCTTTTTTTAAGTCGGTTAATAAGGACCTTTTGATTCTCGATAATATAATTATATCGATAGGATTGCACAGCCCAATGAATTGAAATACATTTCATGATATGTCTTACAGGATGATGGTCATCAAAGAAAACGAAAAAGAACATGATGCATGGAAATAAGATTAATTATCACTTGGCTACCCTTAGAAACCCATTCTAGCATATAAAACTATGATAAAACACTTATGAACGTAAAAAATACAACCACCTTTGTAATACATTTATGCTGAGAAGATACTGGCAAGGAAGCAGTTTTTAAGAGTTGATCTTTTTTTTTAAATATACTCTTAAAAATATTTGTCACATCTCCAAGGATGCAATTGCAGAGGGAAGGTAATACAAACATAATTATTTTGTCGTCCTCTGGTTTTAAAATAAGACATTCCAGTTACACTACACCATCCAATAGTAGAAACGAACACAATTCCCGAGAAAAGATGTATTTACCATAGATAGCCTGAATCTAAATGTAACGTAGATCTATCTCCGAACGGAGCACGCTTCCTCGACTCGTAATTTTTCAAGTGTCCGTTCCAGTCCGTGTACCATCTCCATGTTATCTTACAAACGTCAGGTTCATTTCCTCTCAACTCGAGGCACATTTTCAATCATTCTACTTTATGCAGATGTTTGAGTCGGGTTGCACCCACAAAGGGTAGTCACGAGTATGATTAAAACCCATCGAAGCCTGCTCGGCTGAGGAGCTCAGCGGCTGTTACTGAAACCGCGCTATTTCATCGTGCGCGCGCGCACACAAATCAGTAACGCGTGAAGCGTCCATACAACACGCTAACTTATTTCCTGACGCTATTTACACGAGAGTAAACCATACCATCTTTGATTTAGAGTATATATTTAATTGCACGTGTAATGTATCAAGTAATACCAATGATAGAAGTAATGAGAGCTCTATAACCAACAGATGGGGTTGAATATTGCGTGACGTATGGATGCGGGTGATGTATGGGCGCTAGGCTCGGGTGAGCTCGGGTGAGCTCGGGTGTGCTCGGTGTGATGTGATGGTAAGCAATGGGCGCGGAGTGTCATGTAGCTGACAGTACAGAACATTGGCTGATTTACCGTGATGCGTCAGTCGGTGAGCGAGCCGCTTTGTGAGGGTGAAATTGAGTTGCGAACTGATGCTGATGGATGGACGCGCCTGTCCGCTCACTGCTGATTTAGTATTTGGGACCTTACACTTACACCATTTAAACATATTTTGAGGCATTGGAAGATATTGAGTCCTGTCAACTTAGTCTAAGCCAATGTAAGATATGGTTAAATAGTCGCGCTCACTATTCATTGTTAGCGACTATACCACGGGGAAAGTCGTGGGTTCGAATTCTACAATGAGATTAAGCTTTCGGTGAAGGAAAACATCGTAAGGAAACCATAGCACGGTGGTAGCACTCGACTGGCTAGTTAGTACCCTCAAGTTGAAAATCTGTCGCCAAGCACTGTTGTTGTGTTCCGGAAGTTGCACTTGAGGTGTACATCACATTGGCAATCCCCTTGGTATTGCTAATGCCCATAGGCGATGGTAATCACGTGAACCACAGTGTAAAAAAAAAAAAAAAACTTGAGAAGTGTCAAGGGACACCCGGATGGAACGAAGTTATATAAGTTATATAAGTCGAGAGAGTATATCAAAAAATAATAATAATAATAATAAGCCCCCTAAAGTCCAACCACACGTCCGGGTCGATCACCTGACCCACGTAGGGGGCGGTAACGTGTAACGATAAAACTTACACGGCTAACGTGGCTCTGGTAACCCAACATGGAGAATGACTGAAAGAAGGTATAATTTGCGGTCGCTGCCCGGGGGTCGCCGGGGCGCATCTGGAGCCGATGCTGGATGCCACAGGATGAGGACCATCGGCGGTGCGGAGCTGAGCAGGCGGGCTTCGTCCGAACAATCTACTACAGCCGACGATGGAGAGCTGAGCAGGCGGGCTCTTCGGGATAATGCTACAGCCGATGACATTTCCACTGCATCACCATCAGCAGTCTCAATTGCTTCTTCGGGTTCATCGTACAGAACCCCAGCTTCGCCAACAACTTCTACGGCGAGCACTTATTTGTCGGTGAATGTTGCACAAGAGGCGCTCCCTGCCGATTACTTCGTGCCCACCACCAACAAATCTCAAATGCGCAGGAGATGGACTACAGAATATAACGAATTTATTCTGCGCACTTATCTCCAGATAACTTTACTCGAACAGGACACTAGTGACTACCTAACTCCACTTCACTCAAAGTTTTTAGAAAGATTCCCACATGTAGACGTCTCAAGACAGCGACTCGGTGACCAACGCAGAGCAATAATCCGTAATAAGCTATTAACACAAGAAAAAATAAATACTATCTATGAAGAAATAAAAATGGAATTGCAAACCCACAATAGTGAAATACAATCTCACACCATACATCAATCAACTACTACATCCCCACAACACATACAGCACTCACAGCCACAACGTATGAGATGGACCAATGATATGAATGAAGATATCATCCGCTCCTATTATAGAGTAACAGAGTTGGAAACTAATAAAACAGGTTATAGGAAAGCATTACATCAAGATTTTTTAAAAATATATCCACACTTATCTTCTATTTCTGAACAGAGAATAGCTGATCAACGTAGGCGAATCTTTACCAATAAAGTGATTAATGCTGATAGACTTAACAATATCAGGCAAGAAATTGCTGACGAGATTAGGCTTCAAACAAATAATACAGCAAATATGCCTATTAATAATACTCAAACGGATACACAAAATAACTTAGGTAATAATATTGACTTTATTTACAATATAGATCCAGAACTATTTACAGACACGCAGCATACCCAACAACTAACCGACATTCAGAGAATTCCAGAGATAGACAGAACTTTTTTATACATGCTAAGATACTTTTCAAATACCCAACCCACTGAACGACCTTACATTCCCAAACAGAAAACATCAAAAAAATTGTCTAAAGTAGTTCAGTACATTAATAGTATTATTCTACCGGAAAATATAAATGATAGCATAGATTTTAAAACATTTCAAATGATTGTTTACTGTTCAGCAATAACTGCTGCAAAAATAAATGGTTCTAAAATTTTAATCCCTCCACCCGAAGATACAAATTTGACTAGAAATCATGCGAAACTAGGATGGCAAATTAGGCTAGAAAATAAAATAAATGACCTCAGAGCAAAAATTGGTAGATTAACACAGTACATAAACGGAAACACAAGTAGTAGGCTGCAAAAACGTGTAGATGATATATTAGAGCAATATAAAGTACACTCGATTCATGAGGGAGGAAATACAGAACCTATACAAGTTTTAGATACACTTAAACAAAAACTTTCTGTAGCAAATAGTAGATTAAAACGATATAATGCATGCACACTCCGCAAAAACCAAAACATTCAATTTCGTAAAAATGAAAAACAGTTTTACCGTACCATTAGAAATTCAAATATTACTCATAATAATTTTTGTCAATCCTCTCAAAGCACACCACCACCAAATGTTCTTCGGAACTTCTGGGCTTCGATATGGGAACAGCCTATTTCACACAATGACGAAGCAGACTGGATTAAAAATGAGGAAAATAATAATGTTAATACTCCGGAAATGCAATTTGAGGTAATCACTGTCGACACATTCCACAGAGTACTATGTAAACAACATAATTGGAAAGCACCTGGTTCCGACCACATACATAATTACTGGTACAAAAAATTCACATATATACACCCCTTTCTACACAACTATATAAATCAATTCATACAGGACCCAGAATCATTGCCACAATATATAACAACTGGAATCACATACATGTTACCAAAAGATACCAATGATACTTTAAATCCTGCCAAGTACAGACCCATCACTTGTTTACAAACTTTATACAAGATAATCACATCATGTTTATCGGAATTAATTTATAAACATTCAACTGATAATAATATCTTAACAGAACAACAAAAAGGTTGCAGAAAATTTAGCCAAGGTTGCAAGGAACAATTAACTATAGATTCGGTGATATTACGGCAAGTTTTCAAGAAAAAGAAAGATATTTATAGTATGTATATAGATTATAAAAAAGCTTACGACTCCGTTCCGCACTCCTGGTTATTAAAAATTTTAAATATATATAAAATACATCCGCGTATAATAAACTTTTTACATAATTCTGTTCAAAAATGGACTACTAGACTAAAAATAAACACAATCGATGGTACTATTACTACTGAACCGATACAAATTCAACGTGGGATCTTTCAAGGAGACGCGCTTAGCCCGCTTTGGTTCTGCCTTGCTCTTAACCCTTTGTCAAACATTCTAAATTCCAGTAAAATAGGATACCCACTAAATTTTAATGACATAGGTTCAAACACACAAACTCAGACAGAAACCATTAATTTAAACCATCTTTTATACATGGATGATATCAAGTTATATGCTTCTTCAGAGCATAATCTTAATAATTTAGCTAATACAGTAGAAAACTTTTCTAATGATATTTGTATGGAATTCGGAATAGATAAATGCAAAATTAATTCAATAAAAAAAGGACAGCAGTATCAACATAATTATGAGATGGCCTCCGGTGAACAAATAGATTCTTTAGATGAACATAGTGCATACAAATACTTAGGTTACAACCAATCAAAATATATAGAATACAAAGAGAGTAAAATTAAACTGCAGCAACAATTTCGAAGTAGACTCAATGCCATTCTTAAAACACATTTAAACTCCAGAAATATGATAAAAGCTATAAATACTTTTGCTATTCCCATCTTAACTTATTCTTTTGGAATTATTAATTGGTCAAAGACAGAATTAAAAAATATTCAGCGTTCTATTAATGTCACAATGACAAAATATAGGAAACATCATCCTAGATCGTGCTTGCAGAGGATTACCCTACCACGAATCGATGGAGGCAGAGGACTTATAGATATTAACAACTTACACAACTCCCAAATAGTAACACTCAGACAATACTTTCACCACAAAGCACAAACTTCTATACTTCATAATGCAATAGTTCAAAATGATTGCAAATTCACACCACTTAACTTAAACAATAGTACTAAACAAAATAACGAATACATTAAAGACAAACAGACAAAAATAGAAGAATGGACCCAGAAGTCCCTCCATGGAAGACATTATCAAGATCTGAACCACCCAAATGTCGACAAAACAGCGTCGAACGCATGGCTCAGACGAGGTGAACTCTTCCCCGAGACAGAAGGGTTTATGATTGCCATTCAAGATCAAGTAATCGAAACACGTAATTACCAAAAATACATTACAAAAACTTTAGCTTCAGACATATGTAGACGATGTAACAGCGCACCAGAGACCACCCAACACATCACAGGAGCATGTAAAACAATAGTCCAAACTGAATATAAGCATAGGCATGACCAAATAGCTAACATCATCCATCAAAAACTCGCCCAAAAATATAATTTAATACCTGATACTTACACACCATTACACACCATACTACAAATACGTTCCTAATAATGTACTTGAAAATTCAAAATACAGACTTTACTTTGACAGAGCTATACTCACTGACAGAACAACTCACTACAACAGACCAGATATAACACTAGTAGATAAAGATAATAAAACAGCATTGATTATTGACATAGCTATACCAAACACCCATAATCTTCAAAGTACAATAGCTGAAAAACTCTCCAAATACATGGATTTAAAGGAAGAAATAACTCGCATGTGGCATTTAAAAAATGTTACTATTTTACCAATCGTCCTCTCCACTACTGGTGTTATACCAAAACAACTCCATAGATCCATCCAAACGTTAGACCTTCCGTCTTACACATACATAAATTTACAAAAAGCAGCCATACTGAATACTTGCAGGATAGTAAGAAAATTTTTACAAGTCAACCACATCCAACCACCTAACGACATTCACCTTAGTCCCTACAACGAAGAGACCTCTTGATATCCACTTGGCTTAGGCCCGTGATTATCAAATTTACCAGTTCTTTGAACTGAGAAAAAAAAAAAACAAAAAAAAATAATAATAATAATAAAAAAAAAACTATTTATATATATTTAAATGAAAATATCTGGCTTGCTTTCTATAAGAGAGAGAGAGAGAGAGAGAGACAGACAGACAGAGAAACATGCGCACGCCGCACAGCTCACAATAGCTTACTATAGCAAAAAAAGTGACGACAATTTTTCGTAAGATTTTTTTCCGTCTAGCCCCCTCACAACGCGCGATAAGGAACTTCGTTCCAAAAATTAAAAATATAATTTTCATAATAATATTATGTTATTTGTTAGATTCATCATTCAAATATTTTCAATTTAATTACTCACAATAAATAGAAAAAATACTTCCTAGAGGTTGCCGCTGCTGCCGATCGGCAAACTTCCGCCTTTGTTAGATGAAATGAGTGCAATAGAATTAGCACTATCTGTGTTGTCCATTTGAATGGTATTAAAGTGAGATATTTGTATCCGCATGGTGGCGCTGTACCTTGGCTGCACCACACTGCAGGCTGGTGTCGGCCAGGTCACGTGGTCAGGTCGGATCCCGAGCTCAGGACATTCCTCACTTACCTACGAGTGTGCTAAACTTCAATAGCCAATAAAATGTTGCTACATCAATACATTTACGATATAAGAATACACATTAATTTATCTATGGACTAAGGGCGCAGATATAATTATGTATCTCTGTCTATAGGCAACGGGGATCACTTACTATCAGCTTGTCAATCTGCTTGCTAACTAAAAAATACGTGATTGTTTATTTTCTCTCTTATTTAATCCGAATGTGAAGTCTAATCGACATCGTAATCAATAAAAAAATTACGCTTGAAAATATTCGTAATTCAGTGTATTTATTTCAGCTTTTTTTTTTTTTATTCTGGATAAGCTTGTGTTTGACCACAATCTCACCATAGTAAGTGATGATGTGGCCGAAGGTGGTAAGCACACAAAGCCTAGATGGGAACTGGCTCTCAAGTGCAGCTGTCGGAACACACCGATAGGTGCTTGGCGACAGATTTTCAACTTGAGGGTGGTAGCCAGCCAGTCGGGTACTACAAAGTACCCTACCACCATGCTATGGTTTCCTCACGATGTTTTCCTTCACCGAAAGCTCAAGCTCATTGTAGGATTCGAACCCACGACCTTCGACGCGGTATTCGACGTCACTTACCACTGAGCTATCATCGCCTTCAAAATGCTCTAAAATTCCAACCAGTTATTACCTCCACTCGCTTCCTTTCAAATGGCTTGCTCTTCCTTCACATCTCTCACTACAAATTACTTACCTATATTTGGCCATAAAATTATCAAAAAAAATAACATACGATCATTCCAAAACGTGACAGCTACAACATGAATGTTTTAATTTTATTCAAAACATTTCCGGATATAATTTAAAAGAACAACAACACTCGTAACATTGATGAGTTATCTACGAAACTTGTCACAAATGTGTCCGGAACAGTGCAGCGTGCAGCGGCATGTTATGCGCCCCGCGGGGAGATGGAACGCATGCCATGCGCCTGCGCACTGCACTGTACATGCATACGAATGGCGCATGGCGTGTTGGCCGAGCCAGATGTAGCTGTCAAACAGTAGCTTAACTGCGATAGAACTGTCCAAATATAAACAGCTTCAAATAAAAAAACACTAAGTGAATGGATCTTTCAAATAAAATAAAATACACTTAGGAACATAGAAAAAAGCTCAACCTGACCAACCAAAGAGGAAGCTGCGGCAGCCTCGAGGAAGTTTTTTATATTAGTTTGTTTATTTTGTACATTCGTTGTAAATAAATATTAAATGCATCATTAATTTTATTAAATTCAATGCAACATAAAAAAAAGCTTGTCGTCTTTTTGGCATCGTAAAAAGTGTTCAACACATTTGGTAATCACTTTGTATTGATAAAGGTAGTCACTTAGCGTCACCTAGTCCGCTTGCCAGACATACATACTAGCTTCCGCCCCACGGTTTCACCCGCATTCCAAGCGAATTAAAGTAAAATATAGTGTACCATAGATTGTGATAATGTACCATTATATTTTTTTTTTTTCCTCGTACATTTTTCACACACGGCTATCTGATCCCAAACTAAGCAGAGCTTGTAATATGGAAACCAGATGACTGATATACTACATATACTACTTTTTTTTGTAAATACATACTTAAATAGATAATTACACCCAGACTCAGGACAAACAGACATGTTCATGCACACAAATGTGTGTCCTGGATGGGAATCGAACCCACGACCCGCGGCGTGATAGGCAGTGTCTTAACCAACCACGCCAACCGGCCCGTCATTTGGAATTTTTGGAATGGCTGGAAAAGTTGTTGGCATCGGTTCAGTAGTTCCAAAGATTACCCAACAAACAAAATCCTTTGCCTATTTTTGACGTATGTTTGAACTTGAAGTACTGTATCAGTGTGAACTGTGTGACGAGGCTTGAGTTGGGCCAGTTCTCGGAAGTGTTCGTGTTACTCCGTGACTGTTTCGGGGTAAACGGCCGCGATAAACTGTAAACGGGCGCGCTAATAAGTGCACATTAGTGAGCGCCGAGCACTAGCGCACCTCCACATGTAGCTCCATTTGACTGAGTACCCATCTATTTAGACAAATTGATTATTAAGGGTATTTTAAATATTCTATTTGTTTTGCGTTTACACTAATTATCTTGTATAGTAATATAATAAAATTATACTGGATGGTGTATCTAGTATTTTTTTTCAAAATCAATGTGATCGATTCCTGGTTTTCATCAATCGGCCTCAATATTCATTTCAGCATTTTTTGGAATTCACCATCCACGCCCACTTGAAAAATTCATGCTGTAGCCCTTCGTATAAAGGTTATAGTGAATAAGCATTTCCATTATATTCCACTTAGGTATATTAAACAGTAAGTCAATTACAAATGATATTTGAAACGAGTCTACCAACGCCGCGCGCCGCGGGGCGACACTCTTGCACAACGAATATTTATATTCGTCATAATTTAACGAAATTCTCGAATTAATTTGTAATCGAAATAATCCGTAGCTCTTTGTCGAAGATGTCGGGTTATCAGTCGCTAAAAGGGTCACTCGTTTGCGATAGCGAGCTTGAGCGCCACTCTCATCTCAAACAACCGCTTTTAAGGCGCATCTTTTCATTAAGCTCGCAAAATATGACTTCAAAGAACTTTATTATCTCATAAGAAATTACATTTCACTTACATGAGAGAAATATAGACTCAGTTTCACAAGTTCTTGCTTTTCTTGATAGACTATCAAGCTCAAAACTCATTTATTCCGTTTAAGCATTATAATTGACTCTACCACATTCATCCAGTTTTTCGCTCTCCGTTTTTTGTTAATGTCTGAAGAAAGAGACTGTTAATAGATTATCCAAATGTTATTTTGAAATGTTGGGTTGGATTAACCATGTTGCAAAACGTTTACCATGAAACAAAGTCTTTCAATACACAAATGTGGTGAAAATTAACGATTTTTTTAAAAGACAATATAATTATTATGATGCCTTCGCCTTAACAGTCCTGCGCAGCCGCAAGTGGCCGCAAGTGGCCGCAAGCGATGCGTTCAATTTAATAGAGTTCTCATTTATTTGCTATATTTATGACAGTTGAGAAGTTTCGACGAGCTGAGCTGCCATTGAAGATACGCAATTAAATACCCGTTTCATTGCCTCTTCAAAGTTATTGTATTAATTAACAACATTAGAATGTTTGTGGCACTTATAGTGAAGTTTATAAATTACGACGTATTCAGGTTCATTTACTTTACATATTATTATTATGAACCGTACATTTTGAGACAATCGTTATCGTTACGGGAACTTGAACCTTCGATACAGCAGCTATACACTTATTCACAAATTGAACTATTCTTGCTCTGCGGTTTCACCGACGAACCTATCCAGAATTAAAAAAATACCTCTATTCACCTCCGCAAGGATTGGGTCAAACACTGAAATAATAATTTATTTATTTTATGCACTAACATATCCAACCAAACATCATTTATTTAAGAAAATAGTAACGTGTTACATTTAAAATACGGTGCAATTTAAATTGTACAAACATGAATGTATTTAAAATGCATTTGTATTTAACCTAAATATCCACATGAGTATGGAGCCTCATGGGTTTAGGAGCGAATAAAAATGGAGAGGAGCGTTAGGCTCCAGTCAGACAGTGCGAAGATATAAAATATAAGCAAGCACCTGTTACGGATACATCGTAGGTCCATCCACTTCTAATTGTCTTCAAGGCATTCATATTTTCAATTTGATAGTAACTGTTACTTTTATTTAAAGATCTGTTGCTTTTTCAGCTGCAGGAACAAATCACTACTTATATTCAAACAACTTCTATCTATTTGACTATTTTACTTTACTTCTCATAATATTATTTTAGGCGATGATAGCTGACGGATGAGCAGTGGTGGGTGATGTGGAATACCGCGGCAGAGGTCGTGGGTTTGAATCCTACAATGAACTTAAGCTTTCGGTGAAGGAAACCACCAAGCACGTTGGTAAGGTACTTTGTAGTACTCGACTAGCTGGCTACTATCATTAAGTTGTCTGTCGCCAAGCACCTATCGGTGTGTTACAACAGTTGCACTTGAGAGACAGTTTACATCTAGATTTTGTGTACTACCTTTGGTCTCACGTCATCACGAAGCATGGTGAGATTGCGATCAAACATTAGCTTATCCAAAATAATAATTAATACATTCAAAGTCAAAGTCAAAACCATTTATTCAGTTTAGGCCCTAGAAGGGCACTTATGAAGGTCGAATTACAGAAGTCACCACCGGTTCGGAAGTCAGCCTTCAACTGAGAAGAACCGGCAAGAAACTCAGCAAGGTTACATTTTTTAAATATTGCGTTTTCCAAATCAGTTTGACCAACCAGTTGAAGACGATAATGTATCGCTTAGCATCGCTTGTACCCACGCTGCGCTGTATGACAGGACCTTATCTCTGAAGCACACAAGCATCGTAACTTCTGCTTTTATTATCACCAAATATGTCGGGGAGGGAGGTTTAATCGAGACTCACACTTCTTACTGTTTGCATTATGTTTTTGGTAATTTCACAGCTTTTATAACATGTATATAGTGTACAGTGCCAATAAAGTAGAGCTTGTTCTGTATTTGGTATCGTTATTGCTTTTAAAATGCCATTCGAAGTACCGTTCACTAACAAAATGATGGTGTCGCAGGTTTGTGTTTTTTGTGAGTAGGGAAAAATAAGCACATCCATGGTTGAGAGTGGTTACTGTATACGTTTTTTTTTATATATTCGATAGGCTTGTGTTTGACCACAATCTCACCATGGTAAGTGATGATATGGCCGAAGATGGTAAGCACACAGAGCCTAGATGAGAACTGGCTCTTAAGTGCAGCTGTCGGAACGATGGTGGTAGCCAGCCAGTCGGGTACTACAAAGTACCCTTCCACCGTGCTATGGTTTCCTTCACCGAAAGCTCAAGCTCATTGTAGGATTCGAACCCACGACCTTCGCCGCGGTATTCGACGTCACTTACCACTGAGCTATCATCGCCTTTCACAACACTTTCTAGACTTTCCTAAAAAAACTACCTCATGGTAAGGTGACCTATAGACATTTGCCATACCAGAGGGATCGCCCATGTGTTGTAAAACTTGAAGAGCTACAGATTTAATGTTTTTTGATGGTGTATAATGACGTCACAACGCAGTAAGTACTCAATATAAACAATCCTTTTGATATTTAATAAAAACAAGCTATCGATTCTTACAAAGTACGTATAAATCTTTCATTTTATTTGGAAATGAAAATGTTTGTTACTTTTTCATGCAAAAACTACGAACCAGATTTTTATAAAAAAGGCACATAACTAGGTATATCATATCTTGAAATAAAAAATAGAAAAATGTTATCTCGTGAAAAGACAAGATCCCTCGGGAACAGCTAGACTAACATAAGCCTATTAAAAGCAGCATTAACTTTTTAATTACATTTCATAAAGTGATTCAATGAATTCAAAATGAAAATCTCATTAAGATGCAGATATGTGAGCGAGCGGTTGCCGGAGCTGGTAGTGTAGTGTAGTGTAGTGTAGTGTAGTGTAGTGTAGTGTAGTGTAGTGTAGTGTAGTGTAGTGTAGTGTAGTGTAGTGTAGTGTAGTGTAGTGTAGTGTAGTGTAGTGTAGTGTAGTGTAGTGTAGTGTAGTGTAGTGTAGTGTAGTGTAGTGTAGTGTAGTGTAGTGTAGTGTAGTGTAGTGTAGTGTAGTGTAGTGTAGTGTAGTGTAGTGTAGTGTAGTGTAGTGTAGTGTAGTGTAGTGTAGTGTAGTGTAGTGTAGTGTAGTGTAGTGTAGTGTAGTGTAGTGTAGTGTAGTGTAGTGTAGTGTAGTGTAGTGTAGTGTAGTGTAGTGTAGTGTAGTGTAGTGTAGTGTAGTGTAGTGTAGTGTAGTGTAGTGTAGTGTAGTGTAGTGTAGTGTAGTGTAGTGTAGTGTAGTGTAGTGTAGTGTAGTGTAGTGTAGTGTAGTGTAGTGTAGTGTAGTGTAGTGTAGTGTAGTGTAGTGTAGTGTAGTGTAGTGTAGTGTAGTGTAGTGTAGTGTAGTGTAGTGTAGTGTAGTGTAGTGTAGTGTAGTGTAGTGTAGTGTAGTGTAGTGTAGTGTAGTGTAGTGTAGTGTAGTGTAGTGTAGTGTAGTGTAGTGTAGTGTAGTGTAGTGTAGTGTAGTGTAGTGTAGTGTAGTGTAGTGTAGTGTAGTGTAGTGTAGTGTAGTGTAGTGTAGTGTAGTGTAGTGTAGTGTAGTGTAGTGTAGTGTAGTGTAGTGTAGTGTAGTGCAGTGTAGTGTAGTGTAGTGGTAGCTAATTGATATCATGTCCGAGTGTAATTACGTTTTCCACAATATTGTTATTAATTATCCAACACTCGGTACCATTTTATGATTCGAGCCGGTTTTTGATAATTAGTTGTGAATTCATGTTTGTAAGTCAATGACACTAAATGAAGACAGTAACACCTGTCCGTGCGGTTTCAAGCGCGTTCTCGAGGGATCTTATCTTTTCCCGGGACAAAAATTATCCTATGTTATATTTCAGGATGTGATCTACATGTGTGCCAAATTTCATTGAAATCAGATCAGTACTTTTTGTGAGAAAGAGTAAAAAGTTACCAAGAGCCAGTTGCCTAAAATGCATTGTAAAAAGGTCGACAAATTGGCAATAATATCAATAGGCAACTGTATTCAGTTAACATCAGGTAACCCGTCTGGTAGGTTTACACTTGTGGTATAAAAAAACTGTCTCTCAAGTGCAGCTTCTGGAAAAGAAGATGAGTGTCGTCCAGGTACTCTACGAGAAGCGATAAATACTTAAAATATGACGTAAATATGAATCCCACAAATATTATAAATGTGAGTTTGGATGGATGGACAGGATCATATCCTGGAATAACATATAGGATACTTTTAATCCCGGGAAAGGATAAGATCCCACGGGAACGCGGGTGACACCGCGGGGGACAGCTAGTATTACTCTACCAAATTCAGAGCGTTTGAAAGTTGAAAGCAATATAAATAATTCCTGATAATGTTATTTCAACTAAAAATCAAAGAAGAAAGAAAATATATTTTTTTTTTTTTTATTTTTTTTTATGTCACAAGTGACAACGAGGCAGGCGGGTCACCTGATGGTAAGTGACAACCGTCGCCTATAGACATTGGCAATACCAGGGGATTGCTAATGTGTTGTACACCTTATTAAGGCGAACTGGCTCTCAAGTGCAATTGCCGGAACACACCAACAGGTGCTTGGCGACAGATTTTCAACTTGAGGGTGGTAGCCAGCCAGTCGAGTACTACAAAGTACCCTACCACCGTGCTGTGGTTTCCTCACGATGTTTTCCTTCACCGAAAGCTCAAGCTCATTGTAAGGATTCGAACCCACGACCTTCGCCGCGAAAAATATTTGAAGTTTATTTTGAAAAAATACAAACAACACCACAAACATACATAATAATATATATTTAACAAGTAATAAAAAAGGTGCAAAGCTAAGTAAAACAAATTACATTAAATGAAGCGTCCCATGTATGTATGTGGGTGTCTGTCCGTCTGTCACACGAGATTGATGCAGTGCGGAACGCAGACGTGGCACCGATACGTAATTGCCACTTTTGCATTCACCACAATTTCAAAGCCTTTTCAATAATAATACAAAAAACGTTTGATTTTCAAGTTTAATGAAAAGCCTTTTATAAGGAAGGCTTAAACAATATGACCGTGAACGATAATGCAACCATATACCAAAGTTAATTAGGATTCAATTCCAACGTCACCAATGTAAATATTCCGATCCCTAACAATTACACACCTATTGAGCTTTTTAAAACTATACAGAAGGTAACTTGCGTTTACAACATTACGCTCAAACATTTCAACATTTATCACAGTTTATTTAATTCAACTACGAATAGAAAGATATTTAATACTCGTATGGCTGTCCCCGGGTTCCCTATTTGAATAAGATTTGCGCGGAACCATGATTCTTATTGGAACGAAGTTCCTTATCGCGCGTTGTGAAAGGGGGCTAGACGGAAAAAAATCTTACGAAATCACCGACATAAAAGTGTCGGTGATTATTTGTGTCGGTGACCAAAGTCACCGACCGCTGTGCGGCGTGCGCATATTTCTCTGCCTGTCTCTCGTCTCTCTCTCTTATAGAAAGCAAGCCAGATATTTTCATTTCTATTTATATATATATATATATATACTCTCTCGACTTATATAACTTCATTCCATCCGGGTGTCCCTTGACACCTCTCAAGTTTTTTCTGAAATAAAATAGCTTAAGCTACTCCTTATAATATCAGCTATCTGCTAGTGAAAGTATCGTCCAAATCGGGCCAGCCGTTTTGGAGATTAGCCAATGCAAACAGACAAAAAATGTTATAAGTACCGTATTCAACTTCCAAATATGCATTCTAAAAGCTGTTATTTTGATATAACAGACAGACATATAACATTTTATTTATTTATAAACAACGATTAAAGCATACAATTTTATTGGACAAAATTATCACCTATTAATGTCAAATATTCATGAAACTAATCGTAAAATGTTTAGTGTTATGATGATGCGATTTGTAAAATGATGAAGCCCACGCATTTGTGTTTATCACTTCCGATCCGAGGTTCGAATCCAAATTAGCAAATAAGGTAACAGCAACTGTACGGTCTCCAATATGACGCAGAGTTAACAAGCCTGAAATCCAAACACCGTCACCTGATGGTAAGTTTTTTTTTTTTTTGGGGAGGACTCAAAGGTGGAGGTCTGAGGGACCATAGACACCCTTACGCGGACTTTTCGGTGAGCGCTTAGGGCTCTCAACCGAGTTGCAAATTTTTAGACGACTGACCGCTGAGGGCGCCAAAGTTGGGGCACGAACCTTGGCTCAGGGCGTCGTCGGGGGGCACAAAATAGTGGGACGGACTTCGCCTAAGCGATTTAGAGGAGTTTTAAGGGACGGTCGGATTACTGGTACGGCTCGGGCCAACTACTGGGGACGAGACTGACAGAGTGGGACGTCGCGACGGGCCTCTCCGGCGAGGGCGAAAACGCGGGCGGTGTTGTATTTGTTTCTTCAGGGCTGCGCGAGCCTCCCTATCCTTAATCTGAGCTAGAGTTGTAGGGTCATCCGGCTCGCTGAGGGCGAGTTTAGGCCTACGGATTTTTTAAATCTCTGAAGGAGTATAGTTTGCAGTGTTTACAATTAATGGGTTCGCGTGGTTTAGGGCACGATCGTAATAGCGGCGTGAAGCGCGCTTAATGAATTGCTTAACCGTGGGCAGATTGAGGTCTATGTGGAGGTCTAAGTTGCGCATGTACCACGGGGCGCCCGTGGCTTTGCGCATGAAGCGGTTCTGAACCACTTGGAGGCTATGGATCAGCCTGGGGGATGCATGTGCGAACACAGTGCATGCATATAGCATAACGGGGCGGATGCACGCGGTGTAGAGTCTCACCTTGCTTTTTAGGGCAAGTTTAGACTTTTTATTTAACAAGAAATGAAGGCGACCGGACACAAAACAGGCGCGTGCACGTACCTGTTTTATGTGGTCGGCAAAGGACAAACGATCATCCAGGGTAACACCGAGATATTTGGCTCGCCTCTCCCAAGGGATCGGCTCGCCGAACATGGTGACTGGAGGGGGGGGAGTGGGGATGAGTTTCTTGGCGGGACTGAAGAACAGCACCGCCTGACTCTTGGTGGGGTTAATTTCGATTCTCCATTTCCGAAACCAGGGACCTAGGGTGTGAGTCGCGGCTTGGAGAACTAGATGGTAAGTGAATACCGTCACCTATATATATACATTAGATCTGGAAGAGAACTAATGTCACCGACATACCTCTACCTGATGGAGCAAACGTGTCCTTGAGTGGAGACCATACATTGGCACTAGTGAAGCGTGAGACGCCCTCCAGCCCGATGGACCGATGGCCTAAAAAGGTTCGGTGTTGCTTAAAAGCGCAAGGCTAGGAACCGGGAGAAATAGCGCACCATGGAGGAGGTCTATGTCCAGCAGTGGACCACTATAAGATGAAATGATGATGCCATACCAGGGCGATTGCCAATATGTTGTCCTTTTAACAATGCTGTCGGTTGTTAGGTGACAGGTGATGAAGTACTTCAACTACAATCCTATTTTTGTTGTGGGTAAGCATGGGCGGTGGGGATCACTTAACATCAGGTGACCCGGATGTTTTCTTGCCCCCTATTAAATAAAAAAAATATATCTATATCGTGTGTGTTCCGGCAGTCGCACTTGAGAGCCAGAGGGGCCCTACCACCAGCACTTATTGCGGTTCAACTCTACCTAAACTTTATTGTTTTTCTGTTTATACATTCTGGTGTCATTTGACACAAAGACAAATGCTCAGGGAGAGTTTGATCGCAACAAGAGTCGGTGACAGTTACCTGCAATAAAAAAATGGAATCCATAAAAAGCCTCATGAATGTCTAATATCTCAAATGCAACTTCAAGAGTTGATTGATATTCGCAATATCATACATGATTGAAACAATATGAATACCAGGAACTTGTAACAGCCGTTTAAAATGTTTGTACGAATGACAGAACACAAGTCGCCTGTCACAAACCGAATTGAATATCGAATCCGACATCCGAGACATATCTCGATTGTTTTGCGTACGAGTCAGTATCGATGACAGCGGCAGAGGAAACGGGCCGGCGAACCGAACACAGAATAAATAATAAAACAGAATTGTTAGCTCTTAAATTAAAATTAGTTAGCTTTGACTTTATTATTCACTAGCCTCCGCCAAAAGGTTTTACTCGCGTTTCCAGGAAATTTAAATAAAATGTAGCGCATGTTACTCGCTGATTAAGTAGCTTTCTAAACGTGAAATATTGTTATTTTTTTATATCATTATTTAATTTTTAAGAGTTATTCAATACAAACAAACATACAAAAAAAAAAACAAATCTTTTATTTTTGTACTATTATATTAGTTTAGATTATTTAGTAGACACTTCAAAATATAAATAAGCCTGTTTCACAAAATCAATCAGTTTAAAAATGAATAAACAAATCTAACTAGCACAGCGAATTATACGTCTCCTCTGACATCGTTAAACACCTTATCATCTACGTCTTACAAGAAGGTATACTAAAATGATTTCAACTATTTGTTTGTTTTCTAATGTGCAGTTCATATTTGAAGATAGTTGCGATTTCTAAGTCCATTCTACAGCGAGGTCGGCGTCGGGCGCGCGATCGCATCCCAAGATAGTGCGCCTGCGCCGCCGATGCGCCGCTGGAGCGACTGCGCGGGAGCTATTAAAACATTATTCCTGCAATAACCATAAATAAAGGAAGCAAAAAAACACAGGAATGTCTAGAAGCTGTAAACGATCTCGACTCGACGTACGGACACGCGTGCTCTTCATTTTAGCTGACCAATACTTATTGTATTCTTTTAGTTGTGAGTACTGGACAGGTTTTTTCTCGATACAAAAGTATCCTAAGTGACTCCTCATACTCAAACTCCTGTCAAAATTGGTCCAGCCGTTTCAGAGATTAGCCGCAACAAACTAACAGATATACTTACATATCCTACATTTAGTAAAAAGCTGTTATTACTCGTATAACATTAAAAATAAAGACTTTAATAATATTCCCTTCAAACAAAGTAACCTAAACATCAGGTACATTCACTGTAAATACGTACGCATTGTGTAACGATAATGACTTCAAGTACATTCTCAGCCACGACGCCACGATCAGTCTCTGATCGGAGTTGAGTCCGGACTCCCGCTGGAGTCGTTACTGCGGTGAGTGGTGACCTTACGTCGGACAGATAATTGTTATCACTCGCTCAACTGAACCGACTGAGTCCGATTGAAAGTGATCGGTCACAGTTCAAGAACACGGCGCGGGCTCAGGCGCAGCCAGTAGGGAGCGAACATGATTTATTGATAGGTTTATGAAATGCAATGTTATTGCAAAAAGGAATGAGCAGTTCCTCCGACATTCATATTAAAAGATTCCAAACCAAGGCAATGATCGCTCAGTGGTAATGACGCCGAATACCGCGGCGAATGTTCGACGAGTCGTGGGTTCGAATCCTTCAATAAGCATGAGCTTTCGGTGAAGGAAAATATCGTGAGGAAACCACAAAACAGTTTTTTTTTTATACCACTAGGTGGCTGGCAAACAAGCTTACGGCCCACCTGATGGTAAGCGGTTACCGTAGCCTGTGGACGCTTGCATCGCCAGAGGCGTCACGAGCGCGTTGCCAACTTGGTAGGACCTAGGTAGCTACTATCCTCAAATAGATAATCTGCCAAACATATCTCGGTGTGGTACTTGAGAGCCTTTAAATCATTGTAAAAAGATGAACAATACGTTGGCAATCCGTATTAACTTAACAAAAAAGATTACTTTTAATGGCAATTAGCTACATTCACATATTAGTTTTCCATGTCAATAGGCGTTGACTCGAGTACACTCGAGTACACTCGAGTACACTCGAGGACCATAACAGAGTATAAAATAATAGTGTTCGGATGCATTGTGCAAGCGTATAGCGGATCTTTACAATATACAGACGCATTATTGAGGCGGGTCGCGGCAGGTGGGACGCGCTCTCTTCTTCACATACACTTACCAATCTAATAGACCCCACTATATTTTACATTTTTCTCCATCTTATAATTCTGGATATCCTTTTTAGGGTTCCATACCCAAATGGTAAAAACGGGACCCTATTACTAAGACTTCGCTGTCTGTCCGTCCGTCTGTCTGTCACCAGGCTGTATCTCAAGAACCACGATAGCTAGACAGTTGAAAAATTATTGTTCACAAATTATGTATTTCTGTTGCCGCTATAACAACAAATAATAAAAACAAAATAAAATAAATATTTAAGGGGGGCTACCATACAACAAACGTGATTTTTTTACCTTTTTTACGGAACCCTTCGTGCGCGAGTCCGACTCTCACTTGGCCGGTTTTTATTACAGGCTAGGTTTTGCCCTATAGTTTTACCTGCGTTCTCGAGAAAATAATATGTCTTTGTCTCTCTCCAGCTCATAATCAGTACTGCGTGAAAGAACAATCCAATAAATCGATAAACACTTTCTCATTTTTTTATATTAGTTATGTTGATGGTAAACAAACTAACTGATAACTGACAGCAGCTGTCTTTACAATGCTATCTATAAATAACATATAGCATTAGTTAAATTAATTCTCTTTCCTCTCTTTCCTCTCTTTCCTCTCTTTCCTCTCTTTCCTCTCTTTCCTCTCTTTCCTCTCTTTCCTCTCTTTCCTCTCTTACTTCTCTTCTTGAAATAACCAATATAGTGTAGGTAACCAAACTTCTTTTGTTAGTTAAACTGACCTGAACTTCTTTTGGGAATTGTAAGAAAGAGAATGTGAGATTAAATCACTTGAGTATGTAAGCAATAGAATCAGGACCAAGATAGGTATAATACAATGAAGTTATATGTTCAAACTCAAACTCTAAACGTCATTTATTCAGTTTAGGCCCTGGTAAGGCACTTATGAACGTTACAACTGACTCTACCACCGCACCGGCTCGGAATAAATACTCCGGCAAGAAACTCAGCAAGGCCATTATTTTTTCAGCAGTGTATCTTTCTTAAAATTTACATTTTCATAAGTACATTTAGATACATTTTCAAATATTGAACACTACGCCAGGGTGGGGGGGATGCAGGTGCAGAGAGAAGCTACTACAACCATATATTTCTGTTGTTAGATGTTTGGTCTCGCTCTCGCTCTCGCTCTCGCCTCTCGCTACAAGTGACTAGAGAAGGTCGCGGGCTCGCGGGTCGCTGCCCGTTTAGTTAATGAGGTTCGACGTGTAAACCGTTCCGGGAAACACGAGATGTGTGCTGTTAGACAAATGTCACGAGGCACGAATCACTCTCTAGTCTACGTGGAGGTGTGGTTTTTATGATAACGTCCAATAAGTTTTAAGGAGAACTGGCTCTCAAGTGTAACTAACAATAAGTTTTAAGGAGAACTGGCTCTCAAGTGTAACTAACAATAAGTTTTAAGGAGAACTGGCTCTCAAGTGTAACTAACAATAAGTTTTAAGGAGAACTGGCTCTCAAGTGTAACTAACAATAAGTTTTAAGGAGAACTGGCTCTCAAGTGTAACTAACAAGTGGTAGAAAGTCAGGCGAGTACCTACTACTAAGTTCTCTTTCCAAAATCTTCTTGGAGGGATTCGACACAAGCTTTTTCATTAACTTAGTTGATAAAAATATGCCAACAACTCGGAGTTCAAGATATCTCCATACCATATATCAAGGGACAGACAGAATATGTCTACGACAGTTTCTTTATAAGAATGAATTTTATGAAGATTTTTAGTAATACATGCTAAAAAAAATAAAAAATAAAATAAAAAAAACTGTTTACTCAGGCCTTTATGAAGGTCAAATTTACCGACGTTACATCGGTTTGGAAATTAGCTTTTAATTGAGAATTTCTTGCCATTTCGGCAAGAAATTCAGCAAGGTTACATACTTAATATTTTTATAATCTCACTATTTGGCCCAAATTTCACGCTCTTTTTCGAGATAAAAAGTAGTCTATAATACTTAGGAATAATATAACTTTCTATTAGTGGAAGAAATTTGAAAAACCAATCAATAGTTTCGTAGATTACCTCCAACATCAAAACTTAAATTTACCTCTTTATAATATTAGTATAGATAGACAAAGAAAATTCACTCATAACATCATACTAATAAAGCTCCAATCGGTACAGTTTCATCTCACGGAGAATCAGACGCAACAGGATATAACCCTAATTACTCGACAAATACCATCGATTCGGAACGATCTCTGAATAACAAACAAACAAACAAACAAACAAGTTATAGAATAAATTACAATATTATTGAATGGAGGCATTGTTTCCGTCGGCGGCGGGTCGATGGCGGACTGAGCCGCGGATCTTTAAGCATTCTACCATTGTGCTTTGAACTTATTGAGAAATGTTTTAAAACGAATCGAGCAATTTAAGTTAATAAAATTAATTTCTCAAATGTTTGTGCAACTGTGGTTGTAAAACTCATATAAAATATTGTCAATTGAAGTGTATCCGAGGCGGGGAAGAACCGGTCGCGGTCGTGGAATGATATCGGTATTTATCTGGATCGCTGTAAAACATAATGGTAGCTTCAATCACTCGTAGGTCTTACATCACACACACACACACACACACACACGCGCGTATGCACGCACGCACACACGGAACCACACATCGTAATACATATTTGTCATAACAATTTTTAATAAACTAAATACTCTGAAACTTTAAATATCACAAAAAAGTCTAGACGATGATTATAGGTGACAGCTCGGTGGGAATTTAATAATGTAGTAAACAACAAACTCGCACAGACCAGCCCCCACCAGCCCCACCAGCCCCACCAGCCCCACCAGCCCCACTAGCCCCACTAGCCCCACCAGCCCCACTAGCCCCACTAGCCCCACCAGCCCCACTAGCCCCCACAAGCAGTAAGTACCAGTCCAGTTTAGTACCACCATGTTGTATTAATTGAGTTTTACAATCCGGGAATATTTGAGTATATATTTTTTTCTCATGATGTCATCATTATAATTGCAGTAAGCGGTATATTTCCGTCGACATACCACGACATATTGCAGCCATTAATTCCATTTTCCGGGAACATACGACACGACACGAGACGACACAAGAGTGTTCTGATGTTATCTCAACTGTTTTATATAACGAGCGATCTAATATATTTGCGAATAATTGCGAAACACCACATCCGGCGGGAATGTGGTCACAGCGTTCCTGTGTTAGAGACATCACGAGATTATCTTTCGTGGCGATCTTTTATTAGTCTAGAATAGGGTATTTGACTAAAATGAAAATATAAATAAAACTGTTGTTAACAGTAAATTTTTTTTTCATAACCAATTTTGCCATCGTAATATTTGAAAACATCTATGATGTTTATAAGAAATCATAAATAAAATTATAAAATTTTCATGTTTGACCATTTGATTGAAAACGCTCAGTACTGGCCGATTCTGAGTGCAAAATGAAAAAGTTAAAGTTATGAAAGATATTTTGACAACTAAAAGTTTGTTTACGAGCAGGTGACGTCATGATATCACGTGACCTAGACATAATGGCGTGCTAGCGGTTTGGTGGCCTTTTTATTATTACAAAGCTTATTGGTATTTTTTAAAGAAAATAGAAAAATTCACAAAGAATTAAGCAAATTGCAAATGTATCTGTAATTTTAGATACTTTTCTAAAACGTGTGAAATACCCTATTATTGAAAAGTAGTTGTCCGCCATTTGGTGACCCCTGGTGTAATAACTTCCGAGGACCGTTAATATATGTTCGTGTGTTTCCGCCGCCACTCGCCGCCGCCGAACTAATCCGAACACATACGATGCGCTCGCTAATTGCACAACGTGTTACCGATCGTAATCCTACTACTGGTTATGTTATTGTCGTATTTATTCATTACCCGCGGCATCGCCCGCGTTCCTATCGATTCCCATCTACCTTTGTGCCAAGTTTCATCAAATACCGTCCAGTAGTTATTACTTAAATCCTAACACTTTGAAGGCGATGATAGCCCAGTGGTAGTGGGGTCGGATACCACAACAAAAGTCGTTGGTTTGAATCCTACAATGAGCTTGAGCTTTCGGTGAAGGAAAACATCGTGAGGAAACCATAGCACGGTGATAGGGTACTTTGTAGGACCTGACTGGCTAGCTACCACCCTCAAGTTGAAATCTGTCGCCAAGCATCTATCGGTGTGTTCTGACAGCCGCACTTGAGAGCCCAGTTCCTATCTAAACTGTGTGCTTACCTTTGGCCACATCACTTACTATGGTGATATTGCGGTCAAACACAAAAAAAACGATCACATTTATTATAGTAGGAAACTAAGCAGAGCTTGTACTGCGGTACATAAATGTATCTCGTGAATGGGAATCGAACCCACTACCTGGGGCGGCATAGACAGCGGCCTGTTTAAACAAACTTTCCAATTGGTACCATTTAAACCGAAGCATACCTACTTATTGGTATACCGTGTTTGTTTCCATGGTAACGCGGGTGTAGCCGTCGACCGTCGACCGCCGACCGTCGACGGTCGACCGTCGCGATCACAATTATAGATAGCGTTAGTTAACTCCGCGATCCAACATCCACCACCGACTGATTGACTCCACGGTACCACACTGTACTGTCGCGTACAACACTACATTTAATCTTTTGTCTTATTACGTGAATACAGAAACAACTGCTATTAAAGCTAAATATAGATTTTGGTAAAGGAAAACTTGGTGAGAATATTATAGCTCTATGGTAACCATATACCAGTATTTTATGTTGTATTTTTGATTAAAAAAAAACAAAGCTTATGTCCTTCTTCAGGTTTCAAAGTCATCATGAAACCAAGCAGAGTGTTAAAGTTACTTTTGCAATTAAAATATTTTTGAAACACTTATGTGTGTACCAGTACATAATCAAACGCTTCGGAATGAGCACCCTACTGCGATAGTCCGAGCGTCCGTGACCCGCGGGCCGCGGCGCTGCTTCGACTCGTGACGTCACACTAAATACAGCCCAAGTCAATTGCAGTATTCGCTATCTACTAACAAAAGACTTCAACGCGCTCACTTAGAAACAATATCAATACTTTATTATAAACAAGGGGGACCTCGCGAATTTACCCGCGTTATCGAAATAAAAAGTAGTTTAGTTTACTCTCCAATTTGTAGACTATCTATTTGCATAAAATTACGTCGATTTGATGTTCCGTTGCTGCGTTAAAGAAGGACAAACCTACAGTTTATTGGCTCTGACTTCAAAAAACGAAGGGTTATAATAAGTTTTACGCTTATATATGTCAGTCTGTCTGTGGCGTCGTAACTCCTAAACGAGCGTGGACGATTTCAATATCTACAGTTTTTATTAATTGTAGGCTAGTTAAGCTGCAATTGGTTTTTAGCTTTATTTTATGAAAATCTGTCCAGTTGTTTAAAAATTACAAGCTGTCTTAGAAATTTGTGTGAGAACAGAATAGACGTTTAATGAGTAATTTTTTTACACTTATTACTTTTATTTTATTGATTTCTTTAACCGACATTGGAGGTTTTAAAAATGTGTTAGAATATCTAAATTGTAATTTTCACATTTTCGAGTAAAATATATATATTTCCAACGAGTATGGAAATAATAATTATCAACTGTGGATTAAAGTATACTAGCATTTATTAATAAACTATTGTTTCATACAAATAAAATGCACCTATATAAAACAATGAAATATAACTACCGAGGACCGCCCACCTAAAGTTAGAAAAAAGCTAATAAAATTAGTGAAAACACGAGTCACTGCACACCTCATCGAGTGCGATTAGTCGCGGAGCTGCCGACCTGCGCCGCCACCGTCACGTCACGCACGTCCCGCTGCCGGCCGTCACGCTACATCACGGCGACGTGACGACGTGACGACGCCGGCCCGGCTTGTAGACCTCACACGACACTGTGATCAATTAACATGGAATTTTGGGACAATCGTATAATATTGCAGATATCCAAAGTACCATATAATTTTGAAACGTAATACTCTTATATCATTAGACGGTAAGAAATACGACGAAACAGCTGTACAAGTAGGTTTCAACAAATTTCCAAATGGCCATTTTATCTGACAACAATGTTATATTTTGTACAAAATAAAAAAATGGTAATGATGCGTCGATGCGATAAACATGTCGCCGGCCGCCGGCTCCCGCGCCGCCTAAAAGTACACTCAACTGCGCAAGTTTTATTATTAAATATTTACATATTTTGAAAAACTACCGTCACTCGCTTTGTGAATTTTGGCTAATCCTCAAGTCTCTGGAATTTCTATAGTACTAAAATCTGAACCATTTTCAATATATTTTTTGAAATCTTTAAGCCTTACTTTTTATGTATTGCATGTGAAGTGATCTCATTTTATAATTTTTAATCGATCGATTGGACAAGTTGGTAAAAATATGCCCACGTATTAAAATATAATATTATTTTTGTGTACGACTGTCCGTGATACGGCTATTTTGTCAACAATGCGCCCGCGCACCGCAGTATATCGTCGAGTTCATTATACAATATGCCTTTATCAGAGTTCAACTCAAACGGTCATAATATAAGTGGCGTTATCTAACAGCATTACTCGTAGTGCTGAACGGACTGACCGGACCATTTCTCAATCATATATTATTGGACAATTTGATAAACTCAAGAATCGAAGAATTAATGAATAGATTGTGAGGAGGTAGTTGTGAGTGGAAGAGGAGTGGTAAAAGATACAAATAAAAGAGGACAATAGAAAAAAATGACAGTAGATCGGGCAGGACTGTGAAAATGGTAGATGTTTGCATTCTATTGTAATCTTTAAAGAAAGAAAACATGTTATAAATATTCTGCTATCTAAAAAGTACAGAAAAATTAATTAGTTTGTACAAAATTGCAATAACTTAAAGCATGATTGATATAAAGTTGTAAAGTAACTTGTTGTAAAAGTGATGAACGTGAAGTGGTCGAGTTCGTCAATCTATTCATTATTAACAATACAATGATGGGAGACGATTCCCAGATCATATTTCTACTTTTTATTGGAAGTAGTAGAGGCCGAGCTAGCCTGCGTGGGCGCACGGCGATCATATCTTATAACTTTTAATTTTATACTCACCTACATTTCGATATTGGGACATGACGTTCTCGATAATTGGTATCATAAAAACTACTTCAGGTTGAGTCTTAGAAATTCTTGATACTTGACTTTTATAGAATTCATAAATTGCCGTTTTTTTTCTAAGGCTAAGCTGTTTTTGACCGCAATCTCGCCATGGTAAGTGATGAAGTGTCCGTAGAACACAAAACAGAAGGAATCTGGCTACCAAGAGCAGTTGTTGAAACACACCGACAGGTGCTTGGCGACAGTCTTTCTACTTGAGGGTGGTAGCCAACCAGTCGAGTACCCACAACAAAGTAAGTACCACCTTACTATGGTTTGGACCCATGACCTTCGCCGCGGACATTCAGGCCCTGATTACTTAATTAGGCACTTATGTGCATTACAATTGTACTACCACCGGTTTAGAAGACTACTTCTTTGTCTTCCATGTAATAAGTCACATTATTCATTAACCTAATTTTCATAAATACTTTTTGAATTTCAGTTATACCATATGAGATCTTATTGTAGAAACGAACATTATTAGTAACGAAAGTAATGATTTACTCAATTTTAAATTTAATTAAATGCTAAAATACTACAATAAAGAAACAACAAAAATATCCAAATCAAACAAATCACACTTACAGTCAAACGAATTTATGCAACAATCCACGAAACAGAGTAAATGGCTACAATTTGCACATGTCAAAATGAATGACGTGCCTTACAAAGTGCCGATATGATCGATTTACCACCCAGCGCAGCACTAGCCGGCGGCTATCGATATGTCCCAACACTACCCGTGTGAACGTTACCAAAGCTCACGAAACGTTTTGAAGCACTTACGATAATGCTTCATTTGGTGTATCCTGTTTGTTGTATGTATTTGAAACATGACTTCGATTTCATTTCCATTTAAAGCTCGAGGTTTGGCAAGATCTCAATTGTAGATAACAGGTCGGTTGAACGAATAAATCAAAATGTTTAGATAAGGAAACAAAAGTGGCCGATTATCTCGTTCTTATTGATCTAGCCATCTATGACGAAAGAATATGAGCATCTCACATTTATCAACTGATTTTATCGCAACAAAACTTAATTTAATTCACTTTACTATATCTACCTACACAAATGTATACTGAATAATAAATATCGTCATTTAATGATAATGTTTGAAAATGATTATTAACCACTAAGCGATACCGATAATAATATGCTCCAACAAGACAAGTGTGAACAAGTTAACAATAATACTCTTTACTGATATTATCGCAGCGGTCCCAGTAGCCTCCCCTGAGGGACTCCACCTGTTCTTGAACGAGACAAGCCTCGTTGCGCCGCGCCGAGATGCCTGCAGGCTCCCCTTTAATGGTCCAATACAACCGAACAAGATTGTACCTTCATTTCAATATTCATCGCCTGTGATGTGTGAGGAGGTAGTATCGAAAGCCTTTCTAAAATCGACTTGGATATTGAATAAGGAAAAATGTTTGTTGATTGGGTTTGCGACAGTAGGGAAAAATATTGTATTTCATTAAAGCCATTACGGTGCGTAATGAACGATGTCCCGAGGCCGGCGACACTTTATGAAGACATTCCTCAAGCTAATGAGATAATAAAATCGCTCGTGGGAAGTCTCACACATGCGCATATCGATGCAAATGTGTGCGCATTTTTTGCGTTGCCGCGGAAATAAATACAGAAATTACGACCTCCCAGAAGAGTGAGCGTTATTTTGTAGAATTATTGCATTAGTAAAGGTAAATTGTACATAACCAATCTAGTTCAAGATTATCTTTACAAAGCATAGCTTCATTGAACGTGATGCGCTATCGGATTTTGATATTAACTTACAAATAGAGCAATATCATTATTAAGAGCATGTACGTACGTGCTACGTCGTCCAGTAATGCAATATCTGATTTGAGAACATTCACAGGATCTAATTTCACAAATTCTCCATCGGAATTAATCTCATGTTCTAATTTAGAGTCATTATAACTAGTGCTTGGACCGTAATGATAGTTTACGACGTTATTGCGGCATCGGGGATCGAAGTCACGACTCCCACGCGCGGGGCGGTGCGGTGCGGTGGTACCATGCATTAGCGGTCTATTGACGAGCGACTATCGAGTGAGAACTGCCCCGATGAGGTTAACGACAAATTTTATCGTCACGCCCACGCGCCGCTCGTATGTCAGGATTGATGGTGACCACACTTAATCTTTTGATGCTTACGCGCTCTTTTTTATGTTTTTATTTCGTTTTCTAACTAGAGTTTAAGCTTGACGTTGTTTAAAAGCATATTTTGCCTTCAGCATAACATTACATAACAAAATTAATACGAAAAAATATTATGGCACAGTTGCAGATACATTTATAAAGCTAGCTTCAGAGTGTTTTATTTAATAAACTATCTCATTTTCTTTACTAGGTCATATTACTTGTTACCATATACGACTAATAACTATAACCAATTATTTTCTAACAATAAATCAATGACTCATAGTAAGATGAAAAAAAAATGTTATGCTTGAGATAATTAAAGTGTAAGACCATATGATTTACAAGAGCCCAACATGTACGATACCGTAGTAAGAGAAGCATAACATAAAATACACGCAGTGTAGTGAAGTGTATAATTTGCACAAATCATTGTCCGGCGCAGAAAGAGTTGCGCGGCCGAGACTGGACTGTGGACCACATGTCGCCAGTTTGCATCACACCCGTGAGAAATACATATCTGGGTGTGCTCATAGCAATCTCATTATATTTGAATACCAGCTTTGATTTATGTTTTACTTGAATAATTGATTAAAAGGGTACAATTTCTAGACACATGGTGGTTGAAGGTAAAGTCAAACTCATTGATGCAGTTTAGACCCTAGAAAGGTTATGAAATTCAAATGAAAAGACCCAAAAATAAATTTCACGCTTCTAAATATCTTTCTGGACAATCTAGGCTAGACTTTAAGGGCCCTTTTTGTTTAATTGTTAACTAATTTAAAAATAAACCCATGCAAACACGATAAAGAAATCACGTCCCATTTCAGATTTCTCAATTCTATATTCTATTTCATCTTCATTTCTACCTCCATGCATTTAGAAAGAGTTGAATAAATCGACTTCATCATGAAAATCTTTTTAAATTTAAATTAAATTACAGGTTTGGAAAAAGAACTGATAATTCGATTTAATTTTTTAGAGAATCATCGTCTCTCTGAATGGAGGAACACAATGATCTGTTATGATTATAATTGCAGTTAATCCGAGCTACCAAACTGGTGTAACGTGCGCATTGATGTCAAATAGACTAGATACACCATACGCGATAACGATATGCCTATGACCCCTTATACTTTGACGTTGATCATTATTTTAAAAGCATGCAAATAATGTAAAAGTATTCATAAATAAAAGTTTATTCACCTAAATTCATTAACATTTTGATCTTTTTCCCATGTACAAACTAGTTTTCAATGGTATAATGTCAGTGATGGTGTTCACAAAAATTCTAGTTGAGAATTACCCAAGTGCAGCTCCTGGAAAAGGAGGTCATAATTTAATTTCTTATTAATAAATTTCTATTCTATTCTAATTTTATGACCGGGCTGGTGGGGCGGGAATCCGCGGGACGTGACTTGATGTTTCCATGGGCTTATTTTTAAATTACTTAACGATGAAACAAAAAAGGGCCCTTAATGTGTAGCGTAGATTGTCCAGAAAGATCTATATAAAAGTGACTTTTAACATCCATCATGGTGTATCTAGCATTCCTGACATCGTGTCAATGTGCAGGCGGAGTGCGGAGTGCGGAGTGCGGGGTGCGGTGCGCGGGCGGCGGTCGGCAGTTAAAGGCGATTAATTCGGGTCCGCCATTAACGCGCATGACTTGACGCTACCTCACTAGCCGCTAGTGATGTCACCGAGGAAGCCATTGCTCTAAACATGATTAAAATAAGATGATAGAAAAGATAAGCAAGAGGGATGTTAGTGGCTTTTTGTTAAGAAATAAAAACATTGTTGATTTTTAATTGAATTTGTAGTTTTATGTGTAACGTAGTGATGTCTTATCGCTGCAACAATAAACATTCAGTTTCTGTGTTTAGAAAATAGCTTTTAACTGCGTTCTTGGGCTAAAAAGGCTACCTTCACTCTCTTGTCCAAAGAATATGTGCAAATATCACGTCGATCGGTTGCTCTGTTAATGCGTGCAAGGACAAACCAACAAACACAATGACATGATAAATATAAATTGTGTAATCCATGTCTGTACTTGTACTTTACCAATTTCACCGACGATGCCAAATATTTAAATTGTAATTTTGTATTTATTTTAATTCTACTGGTTAGATTGGTTGTTTAAATAGTTCAATTATTCTATTAAGTACTAACATTAATAATTGTATGTTACTTTTGTAGTACAACTATGAAGTTAAAGAGGAAATAATGAAATGCCCACTCCCATCCCTAGCGCCGCCGGCACAAAAACGTTGCGCGTCCGCCTCCGAGAATTTACTCATTTAACGCTTTATCCCAATTTAATTCGACGATTACGTGCCGACATTAAACACACGCTCAATAAACCACTCACTGCAATATAAACCCTATTATTAGACACATAAGGTGGAACGAGTCGCACGGATAGCGTGCACAGCACATCTATAGGTCAGTAGCCTTAAGCAAATGTACGAAGAGATTACGGTAGTCGAACGTTAAATAAGATAGCCACTATAAACTATAAAAAAGTATGAAATATGGATGCGAAAGTGCTTATAAAAAATGTTGAACTCACCTAAATTAAAGCTGAAGGTAACAGACAGTCCTTAATTACATCTACTGTTCCTGGAAATTGTTTCTACGGGAATCACACAAGACGCATGGTAGTGTGTTCGCCAAGGTCGAAAAAAAAGAGCGAGGCGAACGTTTCCGAGCAACTTTGGACCGCCATTAGTTTAATAGCCAATTAATCTGTTTGATTTACAAAATAGAAACATTAATGAAGTTACATTTTAAATATAAAATTACAATAACTTTCCCAGTTATCAATTCAATAACAAAGAACACATCCAAATTAAATCAATTTAAGAACGTTGTACATTAAGATATTATAGAAATTTAATACTTAGCCCCTTTTCACATTAGGTATATTGTTGTTATTCTGCTTTTAAAAATACTTAAGTAATACCCTATATACCCACAACTTGAGTTGAAAATACAACATTTGCATTGGATGAGTAACAGCTAGCAAGAAGTTTCCAACACCAATGAGTTAACATTAATTAGTGATTAACATATGAAATATGACAATTATTTGTTTTAATTGATGTCAATGGGTCAATTTCTTGGGAACCGAGGATGGTGTGGCGTGGACTGGACGCTCCTGGTCTCGGGTGACGACCATGCTAAACTATTTCATTCAATTTAGATCCTGCAATTCATTTCCTCTGTGAGTCAGCGAACTTAACTAAAAATAGTCTCATCTGACAGTTTAATACTTACACAGCAACATTATTTTTAGAACTGGCTGCAAGTATTCAGATTATTTTTCCAGGATATTATCTACCTGTGTGCCAAGTTTCATCAAAATCCGTTATGGTTTTTGCGTGAAAAAGTAACAAAACTATACTTTTTATATATGAAATATTGACTACATCATCTGGCTACCTTGTTTCCAATCATTTGGGATCGATGTAAATATGTACTTTTCTTCCATTTAGCCCTTCTATCCGTCATATCGGAATTCACTCCATTCTTACTCAGTTCATCTCTCACACAATCCATCCATCTCTTTTTCAGTCTTCCTCTTCCCGTGTATCCACTCTTTTGGCTATTCGACTTATGACGTCATAAATATACACCATCAACAGATCTATTCTTTGTCATGAAATTGACAATCAAAAAGGATTAATTTCAACTTATTCAATATTTTCGATTATTGTATATTTTATACTCTGGTTAGATTTAGAAATATTGGGAGTCCATTGGAAAAAAACTAATTGAGGAAGTATGAAAAAGGGGCCTAAGCTTATTATAGACAGTATTTTATGATAAAAAAGGTGTGACCATCTCCCTGTGACTCCGGTCGTGTTGTGCCGCTACTAATAATTAGTACGAGTCCATGGCGGGCACCGTGGCGCGTGGCACGCTCCTCTCTGCTTTTTCAAAGAATTTTCTCGAAAAACTCGCATAAGTATTCCCTGTCATGACTCCTGCAGCGCTGCGACATAGAACAAGAACTTATAGTACTCACAGATGCACCGGTTATGGTGGTTGTACCCTACCACGCTATAGGTCGTGGGTTCGATTCCCATGCAGGACAGTTTGTGTTCATAAACATGTCTGTCCTGAATCTGTTTGTAATTACCTATTTAAAAAAAAAGTTGTATTATGTATTATATCAGTTATCTGGTTGTAATTAGTACAAGGTTTGTTTAGTTTAGGAATGTCTAAAGATATTATTAATTTTTATTTTCTACTAGCTGTCCCGGCAGACCTTGTTCTGCCCTATTTCTCTAAAACGCGTCTTTGTTTTGATTCGATTGACGTCAAATGTTTGACAGCTGGGTGTTTGTATGGGAAAAAGAAAAGGGCTGTTTTTAGGGTTTTCCCGGCAATTATTCGAATTTTTCTCGCCGTAAAAACCATCCTTGGACTTCAACAAACATTTAAAAAAAAGAATTGGCCAAATTGGTCCAGGCGTTGTTGAGTTATCCGCTTACCAACACATTCTGCGATTCATTTTTATATTATAGATATCAGTAATATACTTGAGTTCCAAATGCAAATAGGATGGAATTTGAACAGGTGCTGCTTGTGGGGGCTGGTCTACTTGAGTTTGTTTGTTTACAAAATCACTCGTAACTAAATTCAATTTCTTCATTCCTTTTTTTGCCGCCATAACACACTTATCTGTAAGACTATTTAAATAATTATTAAATGTAATAGGTCTAAGTTGCTTTTTTAAAAAAGAGTAATTGCTGAGTTTATTGCCGGCTCTTCTCAGCACAAGCAACCTTCCGAACCGAGCGTTAGAATTTAACATGAATCAAATTGACGATTAAAAATACTTTAGTTTACTTAATAAAAATATATTTGAGTTTGAATACTTGAGAGTGAGTTACCTTCTAAGCTTGGCGGGCGAATATAAGTACGGTTAAATACAAGCCATAGCAAAACAAGGTACCGTCCATTTAGAGACAGTCATTTATTAAAATTTGTATGTAAGTACCTACTTAAAATTACCTAATTATTTAAATACACTTCTATTATAACTAAACTTTATATGTAACTGAAATGTTTTATCTTGCTCTTGTTTGAAAACGAAGAAATTTCAAATTAAGAAACATAACCATACCCTCCAGTCTATGATATGAACTCTATGGTCAGTTAATCAGTGAGCGATACTAATGAGCAGGGCCGCGGGGGGCGCGTGGGGCGCTAGGGGCGCGGCACCCGGTGGGGGCGCCGCGTGATGGATGCGCGTGCGCGTAATTGACAGCGACACGCGCGCGCACCGCTCGCTATAGATCAATCACAACGAAAATGGCGATTTCACGAAACTTTCGAAGAGAACGTGTGACGCGGAAGTGATTGAGTGCTACAATTATTTTAGTTTATTGAGAATTAGATCCGAGATTGATTTATTCTCTAATTTGAGCTGCAACAATCTGGCTAACGGCTAGCGGCTAGATGTTAATGTAGTCAATCTTCAAGGAGCCTACAATCAGCGTCAATCACAACAGTTCAGATATTTTTGTAAATGATTTGAATAATTACATTTACTTATATTACATATTCATGAATTCATTAAATATTTAAGATAAAATAAAACTAAACTAACTATAAACAATATATGACAATTGCTTAAGTAACTCGAATCGCGATTCTTATAATTCTATTAGTGTGGGTAGTTTTGGGACGGTCGTCCCACCAGCCCTTTGGCTCGCAGGTGGTAAGGTTACATAAAAAAAATGATTTCCAGGAATCACGTTATCAAAAATTTCTCAATTAGTTATTTTTTTATACCACAAGTGACAACCAGGCAGGTGGGTCACCTGATGGTAAATGAATACCGTAGTCTAAAGACATGTGTTGTACACCTCATCAGGACGTCTTAAAGGGAACTGGCTCTCAAGTGCAAAGGCTGGTACACACCAACAGGTGCTTGGCGACAGATTTTCAACTAAACGCAAACACAACATTAAATATTAATCTAGTTACATAAAAATATAGCTAAATCATAGCTACTCTACACCTAGTACTTGGGCGCCTGCGCAGCCGTGGTTCATAAATTCGCTCACAGCGCGGCGGGGCGCCACCGTCGCTCGACGCTAGCGACACCTACAGTATCATCTTGTACCAACCTCACTTCTGCTCATACCTAATTAATGTTAATTCATAACATTTGAATGCCATGTATGTATGAAGTCATAAACACTCGTGCCTAACTACCAACACATTTTATACAAATATATTTGACATTGTAACATGACACTAATTCGCTTGTCGTGATTTAGAGTTCCTTGAATTAGAAAAAAAATTAAGTATTGGTGTTTATTTTAAATAATGTTATTTTATTTGTAATTTTACTGATAATTATCATGAGTAAATCCTAAATTAAAACATAAATGTTAAGTAGCCTGGCCTTTCTTTGATCCAATAACGAGATTTTTAATATTTTTTAAATTCTCAATAGCCTTACGATTCTTCAAAAAAAAGTTATTTATTCCTTCAAGATAAGTTTTTCATTTCTTCGTTCTCTTTCCCCACAATATTGAACCAAAGATCAATAAATAACCGTTTATCTATTTCACGTGATCCATGCGCCGCATTCAACGGCCGTGTGTTGAGTACCTACTCATTGTTGAGACACTATTACCATATTATTAGCGTAAATCCTGATCAGCGAGTCGCGGTGTCACCTCCCGCCTCCCGCCTCTCGCCTCTCGCCTCAACGCACGAACAAAGCTATTTGAATAAGAAAGAGGTGAGAACTTGTGAAATGCATAAATTCGCCGTGTGAATGTGAATGCGTCCAACGCATCGCGGCTAAGCAAGACTGATGAGGACTTCCTGCCCCTTGGACTTTACGACAGAGAACATAGACTAAGAACTTGGATTTTAGAATTAGAATTACAAGTTTAGTCTTCTAGAATCGAAGTCGTCGTTTGAAATCCTGCAATCCTACAAAGATTTTTAAAGACTACACAGTTACCACGGGCCGGTTGACGTGGTTGGTTAAACACACTATGAGGTTAGAGGTTGTGGGTTCGATTCCTATCCAGGATTAACATTTGTGTGCATAAACATGTCTGTTTATCCTGAGGCTGGGTGTAATTATCTATTTAAATTTATATTTTAAAAAATTGTATATGTTTCTCCATGATACAAGCTCTGCTAGTTTGGGATCATTATTTTAGGGCAGAGAGAATGTGATAAAGTTTTCAAAATGTTATCAAGCAAGATGCAGTTAGTTTGCCTACTTTTTTGCACAAATACATCATAAATCTAAACAAAGATAAGTTTAAGTGTCCACACAATTTACGATGTTAAATCTAGTGAACGCGCGCATTTACATGATAAGCAAAATAAGCGTGAGGTAGATTTACGTCGGGTTTTACGCGCACAGTGGACAGAGGCCGGCAGCGCGCATAATCGCCTCAAACGCGTAAACCTGCTGCTGTGAAATATTAGCGTATATTCCGTATTAATATACAAAAGGAATGCTGCAATAGATTCAGAGCTCTCCGCTTTATATTGAGATATTAATGGTAGATGTTTCTAAACGTACATATTTCAATCACATTCAATGGAAACAAACATGTCTTCTGTAAACATCAAAAGCAATGTATTTTATTTATATATTTTGTATTTTGACTATCCTAATAATTATTGAGTTACAGGTCGTATAATAAAATACCCATAGATATTCAAAACTATCTGCATTATAGAAAAAAACACCGTAAAACAGCTTATGTAGGAAACAATACTGTAGAGTTTCTGATATATATAGATGTAGAGAACGCATTTTAATTAATTGTTTGTTTTGCAGGCTACCTAAATCCAAAACCATTTATTCAATTTAGGCCCTAGATAGGTATTTATGAAGGTCGAGCTACAGAAGTTGCCACCGATTAGGAAGTCAGACTACAACTGAGAAGAACCGGCAAGAAACTCAGCAAGGTTACATTTTATAATATTGTTTTTGGACAACCTAGCAACAATATAAGAATTTGGTTGTTCGATACAAATGAAGATTAAAAGTAATTATAAAGACTTATTTTAATAAAGAAACAATGAATGAAGTGTTTGAAAATAAAATAAAAACTTTGATAATCGATGGATTTGTGATATTTTTCGTAAATTTAATTAGAATTTATGGTTGAATGCCTAAAAGGGAAGACTATAAAATATATATCGACTGGAGAAGCGACGTCTCATGAACGTTGGAGACCATTGCAAAATAATGGTTGAATAATGTACTGGCATAGTCGAAGGTAAGACATCTCGAAGACTGATACTTAACATGAACCACACATAAATAAAGGCTTCAGTTTACAATAGTCGTTGCCAAAGAGTTTCAAAGTTAAATTAACATTATACCTAAGACTAAAATTCAGTTTAAGTAATTAATTTTAGTGGAGTGTAAGTAATAGGGCCACGTTTCGAAATCCATACTATTACTATATCCATACTAATACTGTCTGTCTGTTACCTCTATCGCTTAACTGATTTAGATGAAAATTTGTTTAGAGATAGCTGGGACCTTGGAAAAGGACATAGGATACTTTTTATCCCGGGAAAAGATAAGATCCCTCGTAAATGCGGGTGAAACCGCGGGGCACAACTATTTTTATTTTTTATTTTCTTTTAGGAAGATTTACAGCCAAATTATTGATATAGGTAGACATGTAAAATTTTGTTCAATGCCATTAAAAATCTCCACCTATAAATAGACACATTATTTTGTACAAGAAAAAAAAATGTTAGTTGTGTTAGTAAGTAAAATGTTAGTTGTGTTAGTAAGTAAAATGTTAGTTGTGTTAGTAAGTAAAATGTTAGTTGTGTTAGTAAGTAAAATGTTAGTTGTGTTAGTAAGTAAAATGTTAGTTGTGTTAGTAAGTAAAATGTTAGTTGTGTTAGTAAGTAAAATGTTAGTTGTGTTAGTAAGTAAAATGTTAGTTGTGTTAGTAAGTAAAATGTTAGTTGTGTTAGTAAGTAAAATGTTAGTTGTGTTAGTAAGTAAAATGTTAGTTGTGTTAGTAAGTAAAATAAGCTACTCGTATCATAAATATCACTAAAATTACAATTGAGTTTTAAACTATTAAATAACGGTAACAAAAATAGAATAATTACATAATTTCACCGGAGTCTTTATTGGTCTTGTCTTTGCCAAAGTAGTTCATACATATTATTTTTTTAATTGACGCAGGGCTTGAACAAAACAGGTCTACATCGTGAGGCAAAGAGTTAAAAGAGTTGTAATTAATTATAAATGTATTTTTCCTCGTTTTATCCACGTTCCCAAGGGATCTTGTCTATTCCTGTTCTAGGATATGATCTACTTGTGCGACAAGTTTCTTCATAATCCGTTAAGTAGTTGTGAAAGAGTAACAAACATCTTCTCATCCTTTGAACAAAAATAACAGGAAAATTTTGAGGGTCTCTGTACTAAATCAAGAAGATATCGTGTGTAGATCTGCAAATGTGTATGCACCTCACGCCTCACGCCTCACGCCGCTCGCCTCATGCCACACGCGTCTACCACAAATCTGATCGTAAATAACATTAGTATCAGCTGAACGGCCATTACATGCTCCTGCGCAGCGGACAGCGCAGATCTCACCACGATTTACCCTGTTTTCCCTTCCAAATATCGCGCGCATTGTGCTCCACTCCGCACCGCTCCGATGGTATCTAGCCGGTGTCGAGAGTGTCGCCGACACCAGTGTCAGCTAGCTATAGACTAATCTGAAGATCTGTGAGATCTAGCGATGCAATGTTGTGGCTAAATGTCTGCAGTGCAAAGGGAATATTTGAAAGAAATTAGCAAGCGTTTTCAGATATTATTAGTTTCAAAATATGTAACATATGATTGTTTTTTAAATACAGTACAATAAATTCATTCCATTTCACACCCTCAGCAACTGTTAATAAGAACCATGCGTATTTGCGTATTAAAATAGTTATTCAGCATGATTTTACACATTCCATAGGGCGAGTGTAGTAGCTTGTTAGTTGTCGTTCTATTTATTGGCGAGTAGCAAGTAGCCGTGTTTGACAGTTTGCATGTTGTAAGGCGAGCCGCGTGACAACTACCAGCTTCAGATATTCAACACATAATGACATGCCGCTAGGGAGGAAGTTTATTAAATACACCAATTATCAAAGGATACTATACAAATACTACTCAATTAATTCACACATAGAGTGCACTTTCCAGAATATATTATGTAGTCAGTTAGTCGAGTCAGCTTTATTTTATTAAAAAATATTTGTATCGTAAAATTTTACGTCACAATTTTGAAGAGATTAGAATTTATCATAGTAAATCTGAAAAATCGGTGTACCTCGGAGAACCTAAGAGAGATTTATAAATATTATTATTATTATTCTATTCATTTATTTTTCATTAACTTATTAATTACAATTTCAAATATATATATATATATTATTCTTATTATTATTAATTAGGCAACCAAATTCCATCGTAAAACCTTAATAAATGAGCTCCTGCAACGCATTTAGCACCCAGTCCTATCCACGAACCTATAAAACAACGTCAACCTACAACACGCACGCACTACGAACCAAAAAGCGTAACAATAAAGCGGGCCATTCACGGGGCGACAAGTGATTGCGCAGGCGCACCGTTACATGGATTTACTGCGATCGATAGCGCGCGTAACTAACCTAATGCCAAATAGGGCGCCAGTGGACACCTCTACTCTACTCTGCACCGCTAGCGCAAGGCGACTCCCGCGCAAGACGGATGGCCGGGAAACCCAAGTAAATTTAATGCACAGCTTTAGCCGTAATCGTGAAATGTTACCTGTTAAATAGTCCGATTTGTGTGGGAAACTAATATCCCGCGGGAGCGGAGCCATAATCGCAATCTAACATCTCCATGATCTGCAACCCGTATTCAAGATAGTTGTGCGTGTCATTTCATTGGCGTGCCTCTTCTACGCTCATAAATTCATCTTTATTTAACATAACTCCATCCTGTATCGGTGATTTTCCTCCTTTTAGTACCCAATCACTCAGCTGTGGTTTCCACACAATGATTTCCTTCATCGATACTTCTAGATCCAATTAAAAACTAAAACGAATTTATTGCTTTATTTCAATAAAATAGAGCGCATTAAAAATTTACTGCCATTTCGTGATAATATGATAGTTTGCTTGAAAATAGACTGCCTCACCGTTGTCGATCAATACTCGTATAGCGTCCAACCTCCGAAACGAACGTTAATAACTAGTTGTTGAAGTGGATCATGGCTCCGCTGCCACTGCAGGTACACCTACCATTCATTACTATATCAAACTATTGCGAACCGGAGCGGGTCGAGCAATTGGGGTCATTTGCGCAAGCGCATAAAAATGTCTTCCCCAAATTAAAACGCTCGTAAATTTTAAATTGCTCGTTACAACATGACAAATCAGAATTAGATCCGCCATTGAGCCTGGGAACTGGACATCACAATTATGAGCTAACACTGCCCAATTAATGATGTTACATTTGATTATGTTATACTTCTTTGAGATGAGAGCGTTTGGCTATTTTTAACAAAAAGCTGTTCTGACGTGGAAGTGACTACAGATGCAGATCGTGGGTTCAAATCGTTAAGGTTTTAGGACAACATCGAGTGAAAGCCGTCCTTGCTGGCTACCGCTTTCAAGTTCAAAATTTGTCTTCCAGCAGTTGCATTTGAGAGCCAGTTTCCTGGGCTTTGAGTGCTTAGGGTCACTTACCACTGTGAGATAGAGGTCAAACACAAGGTCATTCATAAAAAATAATGCTTTTATTAAGTTATTTTCTTTTTTTTAGAGAGAGATGCACTATCTGCGTCTCATATAATATTATACAGTTGGCTCTAATATCAAAATAAATGCATTAAATTCAGGGACCATTGCACAATTATATGAAACACGGTTGCTAATTATACTGATTAATTGTAATGAATATCCGGGAATCAGCTCTTCCAATTATCTGTTTAACTTCAGGAGACGCTTGCGCATGCGCAGGAAGAAATGGAATAGTTTGGATCAATTATACGTTTACTGTACAAGCATAGCGTTATTATTTAACTCAAATTAAAATATTAGAGTTGACTGTTCCTTGTTAAATAAATTTTAATTTAATTTGTGTTAAGACTCAAGGCACAATTTAGTTAGAGTGCATGTTTCTTTGGTGAACTTATATAAAATAAATAATACATTTTCCATTAACTTTATTTTTGAAATAAAAGAAATTAGGCATAGACAACATCATAATACATTTTTAAATAATAGTTGACGATATCAGAAGTACAGCTAGTCAAAACCGCTATCTTCTCGTTCCGCTGGGATCGCGCGTCGAGCTCGCTGCACAGCGCAGCCGCGGCTCGTGTACGCTGCGTCCTGCGCCTGCGCAACTCTGCTAGACGACCCACTATGAGGGCTGTCACTAACTTTTCATACGATTTATTAATTTTATTGCCGTGCCGTCCTTAGTCGTTTGAACAGCGTAAAAACACCGAAATTATGAGCCCATTCGTTTTCTAGATTGCCCCCCCTCTTAATAAGGGCTAAGATAACTACCTACTGCTGAATTGTAAAGAAGATAATGCTATAAAAATAATGTAATATGAAAAAAGCATTACTACACCTCTATAGGTAACCGAGCATGAATATTCGTAATTTAATAAGCAATAGTATAATGTCTACTTATTGCGTAATTAAAGTAAGTAGGTACACGAAGTACCTACACAAGAAAAGCCATGGAAACTTTGAAGTGGCAGCCCTACCTTGCAGGCATAGCTCGGTCGATCAGTATTCGCGTCGCGCACAACCTCCCGTTTCCTCCTTATCTCGCGATTGTCTGCTTTTGACAAATACCAACGAGTTCACCGCAACCCCGTCGTTGCCGTCTCACTGCCGTCTCTGTACCACAAAATTCTCTAAAAGTTGCAAAGATTTCAATAAAAACAAGCATTAAAGAAAAACTGATAATAAATTGCAATAGAGCACCACAACTACGCAACCATGTTGGATTCTAAATATATGACCGAAATTAGCCCCTACATCTTTATGAAATTGAAGACTGAAGCGACTCGGTAACATAGCGGCCTAATGAATACTGCAATTTACAAGCTTGTCTCTGCAACGTCAATCAACTCGGCTACATTCGGTAACATTCGGCGGCATGCGGCAGTCCTACGCAGCATTAAATAAGTCTCTGTACAGTCGCACGACACTTGTGAAAGCTTGTAATCTCCACAGATTTATCTTGACGTGATTTGAATGCTTGTCAAAATTGTTATAAATAGGCCTAAACTGAGAGAGATTAGTTAGTTAAACGAGTATTGTGATCGTTGGATTGATTTAAAGCTCTGATATGGAATGTGTGCTCGCGGTTTTCGACATAATAGTGCTGTTTCTTTGTTTATAAACTGAAATAACTTAATTTCACTGTATCTAACAATAAACATATAAGAAAAACCGGTCAATTTCTTTCTTCAAGGCATTGTAAAAGCCTTTTTTAAAAGACATATAGTACCTCAAGTTGAAAGTCTGTCGTCAAGCACCATGTATTCCGGCAGTTGCACTTGAGAGCTAGTTTCCTTCTAAGTTTTGTGTGCTTACCACCTTCAGCCACATCATCACTTACCATGGTGAGTTTGCGGTCGAACGGCTTATCCAAGAGTAAAAAAAATTGGATAGTTTTATCTTGGGAAAAGATGAGATCCCTCGGGAACGCGGGCGAAACTGCGGGATGAAAACTAGCCAGTGAACATCTCTATTAAATGTAACTCAATCCACACTTCCATACTATAATATTAAAAATGCGAAAGTGTGTCTGTCGTCTGTCTGTTACCTCTTCACGCTTAAACCACCGAACCGATTTAGATTAAATTCGGTATAGGGATTGTTGGAGTCCCGGGAAAAAACATAGGATAGTTTTTATCCTAGAAATCACCCTTTAAGGGGGTGGAAGTTTGTATGGGAAATCAATTACCGCTGAACTAATTTCATTTTGTCTGTCTGTTACTTCTTCACGCTTAAACCGCCGAACCGATTTAGATGAAATTTGGTATAGGGATAGTTTGAGTCCCGGGAAAGAACATAGGATAGATTTTATCCCAGAAATCACCCCTTAAGGGTGTGAAAAAGGGGGTGAAAGTTTGTATGGGGAATCAATTACCGCTGAATTAATTTATTTTGGCTGTCTGTTACTTCTGTACGCTTAAACCGCCGAACCGATTGAGATGAAATTTAGTATAGGGATATATTGAGTCCCGGGAAAGAACATTGGATATATTTTATCCCAGAAATCACCCCTTAAAGGGGTGAAAAGGGTGTGACATAGAACAAATGTCACGTAGTGATGTTTCAATACGTTGCTATTTTATTAGAGCACAATGTGATCGGAAGACCATCTAAATGGCACGTATAGATTAATATATTTTAGTATATAAGCTGAACATTATTGTGATTAGGTAGAGAATAATAAGAGGTGAACTGTGAATAAACATGTGATCTAATCATCGTTGTGTTTCTCTCCATCGCCACAACATTCCATTATTGCAAGGGGGTGAAAGTTTGTTGGGGAATCAATAACCGCTGAACTGATTTATGACTGTCTGCCTGGAGATTTATAAAAAAACCGGCCAAGTGCGAGTTGAACTCGCGTAGATAGGGTTACCACTTTATTTTCAATTGATTGATAGAATTCTCATAGGTTTTCCTGTAATCCACAAGCAATGAACTATATTTTGTATTTTTTTTCAAAATTTTAGGCTTGGTAGTTTCAGAAATCAGGGGGAGAATGGTCAATTTTCGTCTTCTTTCATGAAAAAAATCAAAACTATTTATTTTACAATAATAACAAAATATATTTAAGGTTAAGGTTAAGAAAACGAGCCTTTTCATTTGATATATGACACAGTAAAGGTTAGCAAATCATTTTTTTTAAATTTCTTTATTTGTCCCCCGAAAATTAACCTTATTTAAAAAAAATATTACTTTGCACATCTGTGTTTGGGTCATAGAACTACACCATCTTACCAAATGTCACCTGATTTAGTCCTGTAGATTCGGAGCAATTGTCTGTGACATGACCGGATAGACAGACACACGAGTGGTCCTATAAAGGTCCGTTTTTTTGTACGGAACCCTAAAAAGCAGATTGGATAAAAAAAGCTACCCAAATTACTAATTCCACGCGGACGGAGTCGCGGGCAAAAGCTAGTCATATATAACCGTAGATCTCCTTAGCCCATAGGCAGGATATTATAAAGCTATCGAGAGTCGTAGCGAGTCCAGTCCGGTGCGCCTGCGCAGTTAACTCCTTGTTTATGGTAGGGGAGGCAATGATGCTAAATTTGTAGTTACTCGAGCGTCTTTGGGACCTACTGGAATTTGAAGATTAGGTGGAATAAAGAAAAAAAGGTTATGTGATATTTTCTCCTTCAGCGGTGGGGGAAGCGTCTACAGGGTTTCAAAAATGTAAAAAAAAACAGTCACCAAGAAATACTCGAGCGCGTCAGATATTAATAGGGTAGTCGTGCCACGTCTGTCTGATAACGGAAATATAATAATCTGCCGTTTTGCGTGGTGGGGGTGGCCGTACGAAGGGGTCGAAAATATTAAAAAAAAAAATTTACTCGAGCGCGTCAGACATTGATAAGGGATGTTAAGTGAACCCTCCAGTAGCTCCTATTTTAAAGACTGACGATTTGGACGCGACCATCAGTCAGGGCCGATTTTTGAAAATGCAAAAAAAAATCGTGACCTTGATTTACTCGAGCGCGTCAGATTTTTATACAGGCGGTTCTTCTTGATGGCCTTGTTGTACTGACCCATAATCTGACAATTATGTTGAGGGATTTCCTTAATCTGACGGTTTGAAAAAAAAAATATATAAAAAATATCGAAATCTCGAAAATGGTTCAAGATATCGAAAAAATGTTTGCACAAAAGTTGTAGAGAATTTAATTTTCTACAATATTTATTATGAATACATATACCAAAAAACCCATAGGAAACGAGATATTTGCAATAAATCATTTTTTGCCTTTGACCTTGAAAAATCAGTAGTCGCGGGCACCCTATGATAAGTAGCTTTTGAGTTAAGTTTCAGCGTATCAAAATAAAGGTCTATACAAGTTAATAGGTGACTATCTCTCATTCTGAGGTGAAACTCATAATATTCCTGGACTATACACTTAATAATGATTTTAGCTACTTCGGCTTGTGCAAATCGGCAGATTAAGATATTTCCGTGATTCGTGACTAATTTCCTTCAAAATAAAAAAAAAACTAATCGCGCTCGAGAAAATCCAGGCGACGTTTTTTTTTTGCAACTTTGCGAGTCTCCAATTTTCTTTCGTCACGCCCAATTTGTCGGATTATTGAAATGTACACTATTTTGCATGTAACTAACTTACCTTACCTTAATCTGACGCGCTCGAGTATTTCAAACCATCGATTTTTTTTTACTAATCTGACGGGCTACCCTAGGCGTTCGACACTACATAGAGGGCTCAGATTTGGTGAGAGTACTTCACAAGGTGCAAGGTTGCCCCCTTATGTTAATCTGCCGCGCTCGAGTAAATCCCGAAATCCCCTATTCGCCTCCCCTACCATTATAAGCGGCTCGGCGCGGGTGGCGATAGGATCGACGCGCAATCATCTTGTACCTCGCCATTTTGTATTACATTACATACATTATTTACAACATTATCATGTTATTGTAATAGCTGTTTGCGTAAATGATTCCGCTATGTCGTTTATTTTATATATAGATCATCTGTATCTCAATAGGTTAAGTTTATAGTCTATAAAGAAATATAATCATAAACAATCTGACTCAAGACTTAGAATCTAATAGAAGTAAATGATTTTTGTTTCTAATCATAAATAATTAAGAACTTTTCTAAGGAGTTAAAAATTATTAATTAAAATAAGTGGATACAGTTTGTTTTTCCGAAACCTTTTATGGTTGAAATTCGACCAGTGAGCAAACACAAGCTGTATTAATTGCTGAATCTTACATAGGTAATATACACTACATAATTAGGTTCCTTACATCAATAAAGGTACTTCTACCACCGCGCATAGAGATAAATTCTTCAACATGAAGTTGATTCTTGAACATCATAAACATGGTCTAAACTATTATCACTGTTAACTCTGAAGAGAAGCAATAAAACAGCTTCTATCAGAAGACAAGAGTCGAGAAGGTTCGATATCAGCGCGTGATATGATCCGACACGCGCTGAGAGCAGACATCGATCCTGTAACCCCCTCACTCTGCGGCACGACTACACAACTCAACACTGTTAGGGGTACTACACACAGAAGTCGCGGGGTTAGTTTAGAAGTGATCTTCCTTATACATAATATTCTAAGACTAAAAAGATCATCATCAAAATTACCATAAAGAGACTAATATAGGAATAAAATTAGACTTTTCGCTATTCTAATTGCTGTCTAAAAATAATGTACCCAAAAAAACTAGATACTTCGGCATAGTATAAGCCTATTCTTAAATAAGCAGTAGGAGCCTGCGGCCTTGTGGTCTCCGGAAAAATCGATCCTCTTTAAATATAAGTACCTAATATCTCTTTTAGTGGAGTGGAGTGAGTTTCTTGCCAGAGTCTTCTCATTTTTAGTGTATTCCGAACCGGTGGTAGAGTCAATTGTAACGTTCATAAGTGCCTTACCAGGGCCTAAACTGAATAAATGAGTTTTGATTTTGATTATAACAATATGGCAATATTTTATTAAAGAAAATAAAATAAGGTCCCACGATGCACAAGTTTCAATAGAGCGACTGTAAAATTGTTTTTTTTTTATTCAAAAAGGCCTTTGGAGTACCTACTTAGACGTGACAGTCTACTCTAGACTCTTAACGCACGGTTCGGAAGGTTGCATTTGCTGAGAAGAGCCGGGAATAAACTCAGCAATTTTTCTTTTCAAAAGCAACTTAGACCTTTTACATACAACGATTATTTGTCTGGTTATCAGATGCTAGAAGTATTTTTCAGTCTCATTATGAATATAATATTTCAATCAATAATCCGACGCCACTCGTATGAAACTCCCTGAATCCTTGACGGCTCAGCTAGTGCGCATGCGCTAACGTGCCGACTGCTGCACGAATGCTGCCGAGTGTTGCCGAAGAGTGACGTCTACAACGCTACGAATAATAGCGGTAGGAAATGGGGTGAGCATTATGCATGAGATTTTGTGAAGTCTTTTTAGAAATTTATAAAAACATTTACTACTCAATTACTACTTGTTTCGTAAATATTGTTTTAGAATAAAGCTGATATTATGAACAAAACATAATCGCTTGGTAATAAATGGCCGCAGCGCAATAAAAAACCAACAAAATGTATTGAATGGGACCGTAATGTGAGTAAGTTGTTGGAAACGAACCTGTACTTATGAAACCACAAACGATCTATAAGTGCGGAATCACACCGACCGACACCGACCGACACCGACCGACTCCGACCGACACCGACCGACACCGACCGACACCGACCGCAACAATGAGATACAAGTATTAAGTAATTGTTTTTTAAAGCTTTACTGAAAAAAAATATGTACTAGCTAAACCGGGTGACACTTTGCTTTGTCAAATATAACTTAACCTTAAAAAACGCTTTGAAATTCCAGTATCCGTAGGAAATTCGAAATAAAAAGTTTACTAAAACACTTTCTATCAAAATGCAACGTTTGTGTGAGGTACCTAAATCTACTTTATTTTTGGCCGTAATTTTTAATTTTGAACCCAATTTTGTTTACTTTAAAAGACATTATGACATTTTATATTGCGTTAACGAGAAGAGTTTATAATGATGAATGAAACTCTACCTATGTACTCTTATAGTCTTAGGTATGCTTTAACAAAAACAAATATAATAAAATTCATTTCAAGTTCCACAAACAGTATTTTGGAGTCACACACAGCGCCTGGACTATATTGAAATAACAGTTAATAGACATTTAACGTGTTTGGTTTGGAATTATCCACAAATATGTGAGGTACAGTCGCCCACGCAGGTGCGCCCGCGCCGCGCCACTCCACCGCTGTTTGCTCTCGCCCAATGAAAACATTCAACTCGGCCAGTCATCACCCGCATCACCCGCGCGGACGACTGTCATGTTTGACTTGGTTATTATTTTTAGGAATGGATTCGGATTTACTCTTGTCAGTAGTTTTTTAGGACAAATAGACTGTTTTGTGAAGACAGATTTGAATTCATAACTTACTTCCCGCGGCTTTACCTGTGCCCAATACTTTATTCCTGTGTACAATTTATCTATGTGCCAAAATGCTACAGTGAGCTTGAGCTTTCGGTAAAGGAAAATGTCGTGAAGAAACTATAGGTAGGGTACTTTGTAGTTCTCGGCAGGCAGGCTACCACCCTCAAGTTAAAAACCTGTCGCCATGCACCTGTTAGTATGTTCCGACAGTTGCACATAAGAGCCAGTTGCCATTGTGTCTATAGGCGACGGTAGTCACTTACCATCAGGCGACCCGCCTGCCTTGTGGCATTAAAATACATTCTTAAATAGTCAAACTACACCCAGACTTAAAACAAACAGACATGTTCATGCAAACAAATATCTGTTTTTGAAACTTGGCCATAGACATAACTGCCTGACATAACCTTGGTAGTTTTGTATGTGTAAGTAACGAACGAACCTTCTAGTAACAATCTGTTTAGTGGTAAGTAGGAAATTAGTTTTATTTACAACAAATGTACAAAATATACATGCAAATGTACAATTACAATACATAAAAAACTTCTTCGAGGCTGCCGCTGCTGCCGATCGGCAAGGTTCCCAGAAGGCTGGCAGCGTTTCCTCTTTGGATGGCCAAGCTGATGCGTTGGCGGAAAAAGCTCCCCGCCCGCCGGTCACCCGAGGCAGAGATTAATTTTTTACATAAAATATTTGCGAAGTATATATGTGTATTTGTGGTAAGTATATATGTATAGAGCCACAGGTGCAGTGTTATTGAAACAATATGTCGCATATATTTATTGATGGTCGATGCCTCGGTGCTCGGTACCGGACAGTACCGGACAGTACCGGACAGGGGACATTCACTGGACGACAGAGATCATTCATTTCTGTGTCTGTGGCACTTGAGAGCCAGTTCCCATTTAGGCTTTGTGTGCTTACCACCTTCGGCCACATCATCACTTACCATGGTGAGATTGTGGTCAAACACAAGCTTATCTAGAATAAAAAAAAAAATTACAATTTTAACTGCTTGTTACGTTTCTACGCTAAACTACCATAACATCGAGGCCTCGGGTGACCGGCGGGCGGGAAGCTCTTTCCGCCAACGCATCAGCTTGGCCATCCAAAGAAGAAACGCTGCCAGCCTGCTGGGAACTTTGCCGATCGGCAGCAGCGGCAGCCTCAAACAAGTTTTTTTATATATTATAGTTGTACATTTGTTTGTATATTTTGTACATTTGTTGTAAATAGAAACTAAAAAAAAAAAATCTCTCTTTTTTTAGTGAAAATGAAGCATAAATTCTGGGCTAAATAAAATTGAACAAAGTAACTTGAAGTACATTCCAATCAAATAAGTACATTTAATTATGTGCAACGGCCTTAACTTACTACAATCGCAACTTAACATTTTGAGTCGTTTAACAATTGAATTTGAATCCTGGATCTATATCATAAAGTTTAATTTCACAAGTATACTAATACAAGAAAAATCGCAACATGAACAACAACAGCAGATCTTATAAGGGTTCCTTGTTTTACCTTTTGAGGTACGGAACCCTAAAAACACATAAAGCAGCAGATAAGCCGTTGACTAAACATTATAATATAGTAGGTTGTTACCTCTATACCTTACACAGACGGACGGACAGATAACTAATTGTTACAGTGGATCTTATTGATTTATTGAATTGTTTCATTATGCTGGAAATGCGTTATCTATGGTCGACTGTACATATTGATAGGCGAGCCGAGCCGAGCCGAGCCGAGCCGAGCCGAGCCGAGCCGCTTGTAGATGATAATTGGCTCTTTAAGAACAACACAGATAAAGAATAATTGATTTGGTGATTATATCTAGATGTTGATTAATCGTAGGATGTGTGTGGGAAGAGACCTCGGCGTCGGTGGAGACATCATCTTTGTACCTACAAGAAACATTATTAGGGAATCATGATTATTAATGTGAAAGATTTCATGTTTGCTGCAAAAACGGTTGAACGGATTCTGATAAAAGTTGGCACACATCATAACCTGGATTAAAACCGTCAGCTAGTCACAATATACGGTTTAATTTGTTATTAATCTCGAGCTGCAAGCTCTATTCGAGCAATGAGGAAGTGCAATTATTAATGTGAGGCGAGTGTTGGCAACCAATTATAGGATACCATCTGATAATTAAATATGGCCGCGAGCCACGCCGCGCGGCGGACGTAGCGCGGGGTTAATCAAGTGCCCTCTCAAGTTGTGGCTACACCAATTTTGCTATCATGGTCCTACGAGATTAATTATCCATAAATAATACGACTAACTAAAGTCACCTACCAAATATAAAAAAATCACTTCAATAAAAATTACAATTTTCGAGATATATCGATATTTCTGTATTGTTTTTTTAATTGTAGATATTATCTGTGTATCAAGTTTGATTGATGTCTGTTCAGTAGTTTATGTTTGAAAAGGTTACAAACATCTTCACATGACACAGATGAAGTTTGTAATTTTGAATGTAATCTCAAAAACTAGTGATCCTTTTTGGAAAATTATTTCACCAATAGCTATAGTATTATCTCTGAGTGCTATATTGTATTTTCATCTCTAAAACACGGGTGAAACCGCGGGTGGAAACTAATCTATACTATAATATCATAAAGCTGAGGCTTAATCTCAGGAACGTTTTGATTATAATTGAAAAATTATTTTTGTGTAGGGTAGTCCATTTGTCGAGGAAGGCTGTAGGCCATATTAGCAAAAATCCAACGGGAACGCGGGTGAAACCGCGGGCGACAACTAGTCTTAAATAAAATAGATTAACTACATATGGGACAATTTAAAAAAACCTATAATAATCAACGCAAAACCAATATTTAACTCTCACAACATTTTTAATAAACTAATAAATTCGTCAAATATTATCGAGTAAATCTATAAAATATATTGGACTCTATTAAATTTAGTCTAATCTCTAAAAATATTCATATAATAACTATTAAAAATGTAAAAGATCACTATTTGATACCAATTCAAACTTGTCAATACTACAAAACTAATCAATGATCTGTCATAAATATCAATATACTTATACGTATTGTGAATTTATAATTTCACACCAAAATGTGTTCGATAGAGATTTAACTGGTAATGACATTGATAGTGCAAATATGATATTTAATGATATTCGTATTAAGTGCGTATTTCAGTGAGCGATCATAGCCAGTTCTCGGACACCCTGGGTTGGAAACGTGCTGATTCCGAATAGTATATTTACCACTACCTGTCCCCCAAGGGATAAAATTCTGTTTTATTCCAGGATATGATCTACCTGTGCACCAAGTTTCGTCAAAATCCGTTCAGTAGTTTTTGCGTGAAAGAATAACAAATATCATCACATCGATCCTCACATCTAAGACATTTAATGAAAATAGCGCTACATCTTTCTTATTTGCTTTATTAAATATTATTGCTGAGTTTACTGTCGGCTTTTCTCACCAAAAGCAGCCTTCTGAACCGTGCAATCGATCTCATTGATTTAAAAAAAAACTTTTGTACACCACCCGAAGGCCGAAGTCTTGATAATAAGGATCATTGAAAAACCTGAGAAACTGGCTTTCGAAATTGCAACAATAATTAATAAATATATTAAGAATAATTTTAATAAATTATAAAAAAATATTTTTATTTAATTATCTCAAGATAGATACCTTTTTTTATACTTTTAACAATTATTATTATCTATAAAAATTAATAAATCATTACACTCTACTGTGTGGTTTTCCCTAGATAGTACAGCATGGAGTTATTCAAGAAAGTTGTCAAGAGAGCGACGGTAACGCTTACCATCAGACGGGCCGTATCATAATAATTTACCATTAATTATTTGACCTTACACCCAAACAGTATAGAATCCAATAATAATCCCTAATCTTCGGAATATTCTAATTTAATGGAAAGCGTCTCAACTATGCGGATCACTCCATTGACCTGTGACCCTGACCCCGGCGACGCATGACGCATGACGCACGACGCACGACGCACAGTTATGATATTTCTTTATCTTCAGGGACACTTTATTGAGCGCGTGTGTGACACAGCTTACATACAATACAGCCCTCACATTACTAAATAATCAGAATTATTTGTATTCTTACAAAAAGAGGCAGCGTAGCTGACAACACTGTATTAAGAAAGAAAGAAAGAAAATTGTTTTTTATTTCATTGACACACGCAACATCACAGATAAACAAAAATAAAAAATACAAGTATCTACACATATAAAAGTGACAAAAAAAATACATGAAGGAAATAAACATTTAGAAATAGTAAAAAAAAAAACAAAAAAAACCGTACGATGTTGCGTGAGGTCACGAATAAAGGTTCTGACTCAGCATACCTCAGTTACTGATTTTCAGTCAGAACCCAAAAACACGACATCACGAACGATCAGCAACAGACACATGAATACGAAAAATAATAGTATTAGGTCAGCTGTAGTGTGGAAATTAAATCAAAATTGACAAAGCTAAAAACCAAACCATAATCTAACTGAGCCCTTCTGCATGAGACCAGCTGAACTACCGCTAAAGAAAATGGTAATGAACTTCATTAAATTCGGGTCACATTTTCATAAATTCCGTTATAGAATTAGATAAGCCAAAAAGAGCTGATTAAGCGGTGCATTGTTAACAGTCAAACCCTTATAAAATTCCAGATAATCAACAAAGTTCATTACCCTTCACACGTTAGTCCCATTGGTCTCTTCCAAAAGTTTTGGACAAGCATGCAAGGCAGTAGACGATTATTAATGACAATTATACTGCCAAGAGCCAATAACAATAGATCAATGAAAACGTTTCAAGTGACGTAAGAGTGATTTAGAGTTGTTGATGTTAATTAATTTAATTTAATAGGGAAATCATAGGAGCCAGCTTCGAAAGCTCAGCAATCATAGCATAACAATCAACTAATGTAACTGTAATTCAATAAACGCGTATTGCTCTGGGCGACGCGCGACGGCCGCCGGAGCGGGGAGTGTTGAAGCTCTCTCTGTATACATACTGTGTAAGATTATAAGAGGCGTGGCGTCGCCCCGGGACGGGGTCATCCAACATCGCACTAAATTATAACAAATATTCAATTTTGACAAGTTACAGGTGGCTGTGACACGGTTCTACCATAAAAATTACCATAAATCAGACGGAATTGTCCACTTATGGTGAGGTGAAACGTCCAAGATAATACTGCTTTTCTAGTTTCGTTAATTATTATTATTACTCTCCCTCAAGTTGAAAATCTGTCGCGATACACCATCGGTGGGTTGCGGCAGTTGCTCTTGAGAGCCGGTTGTCTTCAAGGCATTGTAAAAATAAAACACCTTTGCTAATATCTATTAGACGGCGGAAGTAACTTACTATCAGGTGACCTGTCTGTCAGATTTCTGTCAAAAAAAGGGTAGAATATATTGGACTACCAGCTTTCTGCTACCCATTCTCTAATTTTACGTTATAAAAGCGAATAATCAAGTGCAGATGAAGATAATTAAGTCAGGACAATTATTTTCATACGCAGTTACCCGTTCAATGAACAGCCTAGCCTCTTTACTAAAAGGCTCCGTTCAACTAGCAGCCTGGATGTTGTGTCATTATTTTTAGCCATCAATCAAACAGCTAGGCAAATGACATGGCTCGATAACTTTTAACTACTTCAAAATAAACATTTATTACAAGATAAAATGACTACGTATTAGTTGGCTGCGACATTATACACAAGGAGAATGCTTGCTGGTGATATTTATTCGTATTGGTTAGAGTTGAGTTCGATCTCCAAGCAGAACAAACATTTTTGTCTGATCTGAAATCTGTGTCTGCGTGGAAATAAATAAATAATAATAAAGGCTTGGCAATCTAGATTACGTTGCAACCGAATATCTATTCTATGTGCAAAAATAAAATAAAACTCACACACTCACAAGCCCATAATACACACAAACATACATACATATACACACATACATACATACACACATAGGTATATACATAATTACACAATTTACACACATGAACATATTATACAGATAAGTATCTACAATGTAAAAAAAAAAGCTATTCTAATTTCTTTGTAAGTAATATCCAAATCCTTTTAAATTTTTATTACTTATTTATTTTATTTTTTGCTCCAAGTTGTTCGAGTTATTATTAGGTACATGGAAGGGGGAAGACACTGCAGCCTGTAACACGGTTTTATAACTAGCACAGGCTGCAGGGCTTCATTTCTATTGTTAAACCATTTTTTTTATGAACAATAAATTATTATTATTATAAAGCCTTGATTTCCGAAATATTAGCATTTTTACATTTTGTGTCTTGATTGGAATTTTTTAAAAGAGAAAGTTAAGCATTTTAAATACTGAAACTGCACTTAATTATTATAAAATATCTCTTAATTCGGTTTGCCTTACGGAATAGGCCTCCTCTAACTGACTCCATTGATCTCTGTCTGCCGCTACTCTCATCCAAAGTGGTCCTAAGGTCATTTTTAGATCATCCTCACATCTTATTGCTTTACGACGACGGCTTCTAGTGCTGCCCCTTGGGTACCATACTGTCACCAGTCTGGGTGGAAATAGAAAGAAAGAAAGAAAAATGACTGCACTGAAAGTCATGAAATTCTGTATCTGTACAAAGTGGTACAAACTGCGCAATCACGAGATGGCCCCAATAACTCCGCGAACAAACCTCACAGACGGACAAACAAAGCGAATTATACGAGTAAGTACCGTTACCTCGTCGAACTTAACCGAACACGTTCGGCTACCTTCGTGCTTAGTCGATACATAGAAGGTTCCAGCAGGTTGTTCGTGTTTTGATCAGGAAACCACATAACTAATACTTACTTTGTATGTATTTACACCCAGACATTTTAATGTCTGTCCTGGGTGGGAATCGAACCCACGACCTGTGGCGAGACAGATAATGGTCATACCAACCACAGTGTATAGCAATAATTAACATTTAAAATATTAATTATGATGTAAATTATGACGTAGTTGGAATGTGGAATGGAATGTTGGACGTGTTATGATTTTGAGGCGATGATAGCTCAGTGGTAAGTGACTCGGATACCGCGGCGATGGTCGTGGGCTCGAATCCTACAATGAGCTTGAGCTTTCGGTGAAGGAAAACATCATGAGGAAACCACAGCACGGTGGTAGGGTACTATGTGGTACTCACTGGCTGACTACCCTCAAGTTGAAAATCTATCGCCGAGCACCTGTTGGTGTGTTCCGGCAGTTGCACTTGAGAGCCAGTTGCCCTTGCCCTTAAGGCATTGTAATAAAGTGTACAACACATTGGCAATCCCCCTGGTATTGTTAATGTCTATAGGCGACTCGTAGTCACTTACCATCAGGTGACCCGCCTGCCTCGTTGTCACTAGTGACATAAAAAAAAAACAAAAAAAAAACAGTTAAAAACTTTTGATGGTAAAGGTTTCAATACCCTAAGTCTGACAAGCAAGCAGGCGGTTCACCTGATGGTAAAACTTTTGATGGTAAAGGTTTCAATACCCTAAGTCTGACAAGCAAGCAGGCGGTTCACCTGATGGTAAAACTTTTGATGGTAAAGGTTTCAATACCCTAAGTCTGACAAGCAAGCAGGCGGTTCACCTGATGGTAAGCTTTTCATCTCGAAAACTCTGGTGGGACCGCTGGGCGGCAGCTAGTATGAGTATCTACCACAGATTAGAACAAATAATAAAAGTAGAAGGAGTGTACAGTCTCCGTAGTGTGCGTGACCTGCACGTATGTACCTACAAGTAACCATTTATTTATGAAACTTGTTCCATAGTTAATATAGTTTATTGTCGCTTGCGTTAAAACTTTAACAGGTTATTTTTTATCGCAAGTGTTATCTCAAACGCTGGGAATCATAAAAAAAATCGTTAGTTTCTGACAGCAAAAATATTGTAAACGCCAAAAAAGCCTCAAAAAGTACGGTTCTTTCAAAAATAATTACTGTTACACCTAAAGCTTTAAAAATCATTATTATATGTTAAATTTCAATTTAATAGCGCAATTATTTTAAACAATATTTAAAAAAAACCGTCTCCTGTAAAATTTGGTTTTTGTCGGTCACACTAAGTCGGCGGTAATGGCTCGATATAATTCTATCCTTTCAATAATTATTCTAACGATCGAATTGAAAATGGAAAATAATTTCAACACAACCACCAACGTCGCCCCCACATTATGAACAACGTCCCATTCCTAATGTATCTTAATACAATTTTAAACTATTGAATAAAATTATGAACCGACTGTACGTAGGTATTTGTTTAATCATAATGGAGTCGGTGATAAAGGCCGACTACCGAAGTTAACCGAACACGGAACAATATGAGACAGAGATATACACGGGCGGTAATAGTTATTTAGTAATAAACCATTGGGTTCGATCATTTGCGTGTGTCTGTGGACCACCGGGCGCGGCGCGGCGCGGGCGCAGCGACCGTCGCGTGTCCACGCATCGATGTAATACACTACTTGAGTCATACAGTAGATCAACTGCAGATTTTTTTTAAAATTCTGGATAAGCTTGTGTTTGACCACAATCTCACCATGGTAAGTGATGATGTGGCCGAAGGTGGTAAGCACACAAAGCCTAGATGGGAACTGGCTCTCAAGTGCAGCTATCGGAACACACCGATAGGTGCTTGGCGACAGATTTTCAACTTGAGGGTGGTAGCCAGCCAGTCGGGTACTACAAAGTACCCTACCATCGTGCTATGGTTTCCTCACGATGTTTTCCTTCACCGAAAGCTCAAGCTCATTGTAGGATTCGAACCCACGACCTTCGTCGCGCTATCCGACGTCACTTACCACTGAGCTATCATTGATTTTCGAATATCGTTGCTTTCGTCTGCAATTTCATTGGGCTTATGTGACCGTCATTCCATCAAGACAAGTTTATAATAAATTTCACCCGCGTTCCCGTGGGATCTTATCTTATCCCGGTATAAAAATATAGCCTATGTTAATCTGGAATAATGTAGCATTCAAAATGGTGAAAGAATTTTTGAAAACGGCCCAGTTTTTGAGTTTATTCGTTACATACACACATAGGAAATCTTTCCTCTTTATAATATTAGAGAGAAGAAATATGAAAACTGTTTTTTATCTGTGAATATAATTAGTAGTGCCCTCAGAGTATTAATAAAACAAAATGCATTTTTTGAAGTTTATTGAACCAAATTCATAATTTATGTGTCCTCTATATTGTTTAGTCAAAAAATAATCTATTTTCTTCTTCTTCTTTATATGTACATGATACATTAGTACCAAAAGAGTTCTAAATCCTAAATCCATTCATATTTTTAGATCCAAAAGTCGCAAATCAAGCATTCAATACAATTCTAACAATTTATCTAAAATTTTCTTAAAATGAAAATCTTAACAATTCTTTCACCATCTAGATAGTTTTGATACCTATTTATCCAAACTCACAGTTTGACCAACTGCGTTGATCTACTGTAATACGAGTGAACTGTGAGCTGAACCGGTAATGGGGCGCTGATTAAACACATCACGTCTGATTGGAAAGTCGTGTCGAAGATTATGCGGCATTTCGTTACAATAACATGGCTTTATTGTTCCACAGATCACTCACAACACAACACACAGTTGGGCAACAGAACTCAGCTCAACTACCATACCATTGAGTATCAAGTTCACGTTGAACGTTCATTCCTATGCGACAAAGATATCGCGTTTATTTTTATTGTCCCAATAATGGATAAGGTATTATATTTATTTATTTAGTAGAGTAATGGTCCCACACAGAGTCATGCATACTCATTAACTGCAGGGCAACCAAAGAAAATAAGGAAGTTCGAGTGCACGGAGCAGAGAATTTCTCCATGGTTGAGTGCTTGAATCTTACTTAATACTTAGGTACTTGAGCTAGAGGTTTTGGTGTTGTTGTGTCGCTCCTGTCGATGTGTTTCAACCATTTGCTCTGTGGTTTCAACTTTTACACTTTATCATCTGCCTTGCTTGTTCCCAATTATTAGGGGTTAGCGCAATGTGCACAGTTGCACTTGGAAACCAAAATTGTCTCTGGTCTGCTAATCACCTCTGGCTCATCATCACTATTACCCTACCTAGTAGGATAGTGACGATAGCTCAGTGATAGAAACGTCGATTGTAATCGTGGGGTCGAATCCTACAGTGATCTCGAAGTTTCGGCGAAGGAGGAGACCATAGTAGCCACGCGATTTATTTAGGCAGCTTGAGAGCTATGCCGTTTCTATAACGATTGCCTCTTATATATAAATACAGATAGACATGTTTTTTTACGTTGGCAGACCTATACAATAAACACAGATACTATTTACATTTAAATAATATAAAAATTTAAAGTAGAATGCAACTTACTGCCCTCGAAATTCGATTAAGTAAGACAATATGAACACAAGTGTTTCGTATCAAAAGATGCCGGGAGCGATTGTAAAGTGAACGTTACACGGTCACGCAACATGTCTACTAAACACTTGCACCGAGGTGGGCTGGACCCTGGACCCTGGACCAGGGACCTCGGACAAGTTTCGAGCTCATATTACACGGTCACTAAACTACACGAGTTTTACCGCATTTTTTGAAATATACTCAAAAACTAAATTGACAAAAAACCACATAATTATTGAACCTACTCACAAAATTTCACGATAATCGGTTGAGAAATGCGACCTGTAGATAAGAACAGCGAAAGACATACAAAAGCATTTACCCCAAACTGAAACGGAGATGCTTCGCTCGCTCGCTCAATAACTCCTGACAAAGCTACCTTTTACCATGAAAAGCCAAATTCAACACCTGAAAGAATAAATAGTTTGAGACCGCGAAACAAAGTGCAAGTCTGTAAACATTTACAAACGTATGATACGTAAGATCAATCTCAGTACATTCCACTCGGAGTTTAGAAGCACAATAGATTTAACAAAGCAACATTAGGAGAGCCTTTTTAGCTGTTATCTGATGCTAATAACAAAACGTGTAATGTCCCGGTACGGTACTGAGGTACCGGGGCGCGAGGGGGGGTGGGGGGGGGGTACTAGTACGTAATTACCGGTTACACGAGAGGATTGACAACAATGGTCAATCGCGACGCGACCTGCGACCTCAGGCCGTGGACTTGGTGGTAGGGCTGGGTGACGAGCGGTAGCGGGAGGTTTATCTTATGGAGCACAGTTTGACCTAAGTTTCCATCTTGGCCTCCATCTGGATTTATGTTTTGAAATACATGTCGTAAAATTACGGCAAGACAGACAATTGAGCATTAATATGTCTATTTTTCTTGTCTGGATGAAAATTATCGATTTAAGTATGTATTTAAAAGCTCTACTTAGTTTACGATTAAATTCTGTGAAAACTTCTATACAACATGTGGTGTTGATATACAAATTTGCTAAAATTCTGTTGGGATATCTGATCTTGTACGACTTCCTCAATTATCATAACGTATATCTGCTGTAGCTGTAGATTATATTACTTAACAAAATTGGTACTTTATTCTACGTCCCTATATTGACAAAAAAAAATACAGTTCCTATCCGCTCCCCGCTCCTCTCATCACTACAGACACAGCTAACCAATATCGAGATAGCATCACAGCATTATCGTTACATGGTGTTCAGTGATTGCCGCTTTCACCGTGGGTCTGTTTGCCCGCGTGCCTCTGTGGCCGCGTGCCTCCCTGCCCGCGTGCCTCCCTGCCCGCGTGCCTCTCTGGCCGCGTGCCTCCCTGCCCGCGTGCCACTCTGCCCACATACCTTCTTATTTGAGTAACTACACTCATAATAAAAGCAAATCGTTCTTAAAAGATAAGCAGTAAATTGCCTATTATTAGTATTTTGGTAATTTATATTTGAAGTATCTATTCAAAATCCGCTTGTCCCTCTAATGTACGGATATTGAAACGGTTCTGAGAAAATAGATAAAACTAGTGGGTAACACAGATGATCTGCATTACTATTGAAGTCTCGCGCCTGCGTGAGCTATGAGCGACAAAACCATTAATATTACCATATTTTAATGGTTACACCAAATTGCACCTTTATAATATAATAAACTATACCGAAAAAGGTATAAACTAAATAAAAAGCGTTAACGATGAAACATATCACATATCAACAGATCACCATCAACCTGTCCAATAGATCTAGTCGATCATGAATGTGAGGGACGCGATGCGTAAGCGCACGGAACGTTCAATGATTGGTACGCGTCGATCAATGAAGCCGGCCATCAATCGTGGAAGACGCATGGGGCACCGGACACCCCGGACACCCGGACAATCCGGACACCCCGGACACTCCGGACACGCCGGACACCTCGGACACCCCAGGCGAGCCGGGACCCCTGCCAGCTCCCTGCACCGGTCATAATATATACAACTATCTGTCTTGTCCAAGAAAGTTAGCGAAGTCACGTTGCTCGAAAATATGGTCGGAAAGTTTCCTAAAACATTATCTGGGGGCACGGCAGTGCCCCGCCAAGACAAGCCAGCGAAGCGAAAACGCAGGGGCACTACCTACCTTTTCTCGAAGCGCTTCGTCGTATTTTTGAACCCTCATAACTTCGCTTTGAATTATACCAGATAAACAAAATTCTCAGGATATGATGCCTATAGTAAACTTATTAAACATATAAAGTTTCATTTGCGTAGCTGTTATACTTTAGATTTTATTGATATCTAAAAACCCCCGATTTCGTCACTGACTGATGATCATCATAATTCAGAAATGGTACTTCCTGAAGTTCTAGAAAGCTGAAATTTGGTATTTAGGCTAATATTAGTACACAAACAACAAAAAAATTTTAAAACTTGAAACTTTTATCCCCGAACCCCTTAAATAGGGAATGCGTCAACTATGTATGTATGGGGACACCCTTTAATTTTCAACTTTTTTTATTTTTTAAATTTTTTCCTTAGTTTGTGCTGTAAGACCTTGCCTTTTGCTAAATTTTGTGATTCTAGGTCGACGGGAACTACCCTATAGGTTTTCGACGGTTTTATCCCAGGAACGGGTGGACCTAGCAAGTTGAAATTTATACCAGATACTGAAATCTAATAGTCCCTATTAGGTGTATAAAAATCAAGGTCTTGAGTCAACACGAGAAAAAGATATGGGCAAATTTTGATTTTCGCGAAAATTTGTAAGTACCAAAATTTAACCTAATATTCAACATTTTTTATTTTTCGGAATTTTCCCTTTATTTGTGCTGTAAGACCTTGCTTTTTGCCAAATTTCGTGATTCTAGGACAACGGGAACTACCATATAGGTTTTCGACCCAAAACCTATAGGGTACTTCCGGTTGACCTAGATTTATCAATTTTGGTTCAAAAGCAAGGTCTTACAGCACAAATAAAGGGAAAATTCCAAAAAGTAAAAAAAGTTTAAAATTAAAGGGGGTCCCCATACATACATAGTACCACCAATTAAGATAGACCTCTGAGTTGTATCGGAGCTCATACAATTTTGAGGTCTAGCTTAATTGGCACCTATCTCCAATAAGGTAATTGAAAACTTAATCGAAAAAATATTGAAATAATTCCTCAAGACTCCATTACCGTGATGAACGAACTATTTACAAGTTTGTTCGGAACACTCGGTGCGCGAGTCCGACTCGCAATTGACCGGATTTTTATACACCAAATAGGGACTATAGACCTCAGTATTTGGTATAAATTTCAACTTGCCAGGTCCACCCGTTCGTCCGTTCCTGAGAAAATCGGTGGTGACGCACTGACAGACGGACAAGAGTGTGATCTTAGTGTTTCTTTTTTTACCTTTTGAGGTACGGAATCCAAAAAATAATGTAATAAAAGAATAATACAACCCTTTCTAATACTAATAAACAACAAAAATACAGAGGCAGTCCAAATAAGTTTTCACTTGAAAAACTAGATGGCGTTGTCTCTAATTGAAACGAGCTATGGTTTTATTCTTAGAGATTTATATAGGCAAAAAGTTTCATTTTATTAAGTTTCGTTAGTTTGTTTGAACATAGTCGATTTTCCAACTGATTTAAAAGTTAGCATGGATTGTGAAATAGTTTCACTTGAAGTAGAGCTGGGACCTCGCCGTCATCGTATGTTTCATATGCAGGGAGATAGTTCCTGCCTCTTCTATTCCTTGACATACTTAATGTATGAAGAAATAGACGTTGAGGTCACGTCGCAAGTCAGGACTGCTATCGTGCGATATGTTGTAGACCACTGTGATGAACTACAAGCCAAAGGAAGCGAAGCGCAAGGGCACTACCTACTAGGGGATGGCAGTTTGTATGAGACTTCAGTTTTCACTTCAAAAACTAGGTATATGGCGTTGTTTCGAATTGAAACGAAAATATTGTCACAAGCAATGTACAAAAAGAAGTGAAATCCCACCAAAAACATTATCATGTAAAGAGTGCTGCCAAGACACCACATGGCTCGCACTGTCAAAAAGTAGTCAGATCTCATGTTGATCCAAGCTTCTAACTCTACACGCCCTAACTCTACAAGCTCTAACTTCACAAACTCTTATTAGTGAAAATATGTAACTTGGCCATTTCGTTACTACAAAATCAGAAACGTAATGAACAGTGAATAAATTTTTCACCTTAAGCCCATGTGAATGTAGCGAAATGGCCAAGTTATATATTTTCACAAATAAGAGTTTGTGAAGTTAGAGCTTGTAGAGTTAGGGCGTGTAGAGTTAGAAGCTTGGATCAACATGAGATCTGACTACTTTTTGACAGTGCGAGCCATGTGGTGTCTTGGCAGCACTCTTTACATGATAATGTTTTTGGTGGGATAAGTATTGTTTTAATTTATAATAATATCATAGGACATTATTTTCACTAAAGATCTGCAAACTAAGCAGAGTTTGTTCTATGGAAACAAGCTAATTAATATGCTAGTTTTTAATATGGACAAACAGACATGTTCATGTACGCAAATGTATATCCGGGCTAGGAATCGAATCGTACAAATAACGCTAATCGGACCTTTAAAAAATACGATTCCTTTTTTTTCATAGTATCTATTTGGGCAGTTAAATATGAATGTTCTTATTAAATTACAAGTGCTAACAATTACCTATACGGTTTTGGAATAATCTGATTCAATGAAAAGCTACAAATGGCAAACAAAAAAGCAAAACAGACCAATCCTAGATAAATTCTCCTTCACATCAAATAATTACATCGTGACTTCAGATCACCAATTAGGGTCACTACACGTTTGTTACAAATAGCTGTAATAATTCAGAGTTAATTTCAGCGACGCGCACGTCCGCCGTCCGCGGCGCGCAAGCCCGAAGTGGCCGCCATATTTCTTTCTCAATAAGGATGGCATTACAGCTCGCATTTTATCCCGTACAAGGTACCGATAACGTTATTAAAATGTATTACAATCGATAGTAATCGATTTCAATGAATCGATGTTTACGAGCTATCAATTAGTTGGATTCCTTTATTTTTAAATACACGTGTTTGGAATATTATGGGGATTGTATTTTTTAATACTTTAGTTTTATGATTATTTTTATTTTTTATTTGTTTTACCCTGGATAAAAGTAGCCTATGTATCTCTCCGTCCTATGAACTATCTCTATACAAAAATTACGATTTGCTCCTTTACGCAGCGAAAGCATAAACCAACAAACATTTTCGTATTTGTAATATTAGTATACCTAGTATTGACCATTATACCTAAGTGTTAATATAGCCAAATGTGGTCACATTTGTAGAAAAAAGCTTTCTAATGAGAACCGATAACTACATTGAAATATTCATTAGTATTCTCGAAAACTAACATTGTAGGTATTTTAACCCACGGCTAAAAAGTGGGGTGTTATTTTCTCACTTTTGCGGAAGGCCTTTGTCCAGCAGTGGACGACTTCCGGCTGATATGATGATGATGATGAGGATTCGAACACTTATAAGTACAAAAGTGAAGAAATAAATTCTCCATTTAATAAGATAAAACACGCTGGCAATTAAATTCCAATAAAATAAACCCTCACGTTACAGAATACGATTTAAAATAAATGGATGCAATTAATTCGAGATCAGCGGTCGATAGTCGATACTAAGGTCCATGCGTCTGGCGTCCGGCGTCCGGCGTCCGGCGTCACGGCTACGCCACGCATGCGTCACGTACGGAACCAATTTCCCTTATCGTTATTGCGATACCTTCATTTAGATACTACGTTGTATCTCAATGATTTTTTTTTCAATGAAATTTTGTGTACAATAAGGTTCATGCGAATCAGTTTTCACCTCGACACATGCGTGCGAATGGTTTGTAGTATTAGACTGGCTGGCTACCACTCTCACTTACCATCAGACCCCTGTCTGTTTGTCACGGCAGTATAAAAAAATGTAAGTAATAAGCTGAGAACAGACGAACATAACGCTACTAAAAGGGTTTCATGGGACAGTACTCTAAAAATGTTGAGTCTACTAGCTGTACCCCGCGGTTTCACCCGCGTTTCAGAGGGATCTTATCTTTTCTCGGGATAAAAAGTAGCCTATTTACTATTCCAGACTATATAATCTATCTCTGTGCCAAATTTCATCCAGATCCATTAAGCCGTTGTGGCGTTATTGAGTAACAGACATCCATCCATCCATCCAAACTTTCACATTTATAATATTAATGGGATGAATCTTGGAGCTATGTCTCCATCAGCAACCCAAGTGCAGTGTTTACCATAATACCTCCATTTTGATTCGTTACCCGACACAGCCGAGCCCTAAACAGACGTGGAGGCCTGCAATGTACTGTACCTAAGTACGGCAAACATCATAACAGATTCACATCGAATACGCGTTTGAAATAAAAATGAGCTTTCTTGAATACCAAATGCATAAATCGTGGTGAGAGACGCGATCGCATCTCATCATGGCACACATTTGTTGATCTTTAAGGTATTTTGTTTTTTGAGTTTTCTGCTGCTTTTAGTGAGGGGGCTGCCTTAAAATATGTTATGGTTTTGCAAGACTGTGCTCGATGGGCTAATGAAAAACAATCAAGTGACCAAAATCAGAATTTAAAACTCTTATAAATTTTTTAGGGGACTAGCCAAATGGCGACATCTGATCTCTTATAATTTCGTAGCAACCATCAAAATATTTTCCACAGATTCCTTATATTACGTGAGAATTGATTAAGAAAGGGATTTTTAAAATTCAGCCCCTGAGGGGGCAAAAAGCTAGGAAGACCAACTTTACGAGCCTACCCTCATCACTGCAGCGCATTACCGTCAGTTAGTATGCGGGGACGGGTAGATCAGGGCATCGATCAGCACGCGCTGCCTCTCCTCGCCCCTTCTCGCCCCTTCTCGCCCCCGCCTCGCCCCCGCCTCGGCCCCGCCTCGCGCGCTCACGTACTTAATTGTGGAGGTGTATTCTACTCTACGTAACCGTACTGTACTTTCTAACCTGAAATATCTGCACTACACGTTTTTATAAGATTTATTATGTGTTTATTATCTTGTCTGTACTTACAATAAATCTGTCGCCAAGCACCTGTTGGTGTGTTCCGGCAGTTGCACTTGAGAGCCAGTTGCCCTTGCCCTTAAGGCATTGCAATAAGGTGTACAACACGTTGGCAGTCCCCCTGGTATTGCTAATGTCTATAGGCGACGGTAGTCACTTACCATCAGGTGACCCGCCTGCCTCGTTGTCACTAGTGACATAAAAAAAAATTGGTACCTATCTATATACCTACCTACTGACGAGACTACTCTTAATATGGTAGGGAATAAGTTTACCCATGAATTACCTTAGTTATTTTAAGTAAGTAGTTGTAAACTTAAAGTACCTTTACTAAAACCACTCATTATAAGTGTTTTTAATCGTCACTTTTGTATAAGTATTATAAAAATATATTTCACAGAGTTCATAAGTTACACAAAAAATTATTATAAATACATACCTAACTGGCAGCGAACAATTCGGGCGATTAGCTATCATTGGGTACTATCACTGGGTAGTGATGTCGGATACTGCGGTGAAGGTCACGGGTTCAAATCCAACAATGAGCTTGAGCTTTCGATGAAGGAAAACATCGTGAGGAAACCATATCACGGTGGTAGGGTACTTTGTAGTACCCGACTGGCTGGCTACCACACACAAGTTGAAAATCTATCGCCAAGCACCTATCGGAGTGTTCCGACAGCTGCACTTGAGAGCCAGTTCCCATATAAGCTTTGTGTGCTTACCATCTTCAGCCACATCATCACTTAAATTAAAAAAAAGACTTCATCGAATTCATAATGTTTTGTGACCAACAAAAGACATAAACGGGTGCTATCTCTTATATTAATTTTCGACAGACTTAGTCGCGGGATAATGTTAATATAGATGTAAGTTATCAATAATAGATATGGAATCATAATTAACAATCTGTAATCATGAATACAAATTGTATAAAATATCATAATCGTAATTTTAATGTTAATTCTAGCCATCTTCTTATTCTGAGTTACATTTCTCGTACCATAACAAATTCATCCAAAAGTAATTAGAAATTTAATTCAATAGTAGATTGGCAATCCGTATCCAACATCAACAACTCTGTCTCGGCTTGCGCAATGAACAAACGGACCGGCTTCAATTCTCACAGTATTGGTATTGTGAAACTAGAGCAAAAACTAATAAAGCTCCGGAGATCGGCCCCGAGCCCCGAACCCCGAACCTCGGCCCCGACAGTGCATTACCCGCCCGCGCCGGTCACGTTCCAGCCCATTGTTTACCTTCACGACTATTGTTTAAGGAGCTGGCCATCAAATCGCTAATAAAGTGCGCAGGCGCAGCTTTTGCGCCTTTCTAGTCGAGGCGGCCAATGGGAGCACGAGCCACGCCCCCCGCCCCGCGCCCTGTCCCCCCATGTCCCTTCGCCCCCTCGACCCCTCGTCACGGTTAATGGACACAATGTAATGTAATCCTAAACTCTGGTACCGGTAGTTAGGTATCATGAACAAACTACGCTTAAGATATTATCGCTGAAAGAATCATAAAGTAAAAAAAAATATTTCTTCAAGAACTAGATGAAAAATATGTTAAAAAAGGCAGATTTGGAATACCAAAGCAGATTACATCAATCATTTAAGAACCACTTGACTTCTCGGCTTTGTAAAAGGGCGACAACACATTGATAATCGACCTGGTATTGCTAGACTATAGGTGACGGTAGTCACTTACCATCAGGTAACCTGCCTCCTAAGACAAGTAGTTAGCGTCAAATAAAACCATGAATCAAAAGTAAAACAATAAATATGACAGAAAATCCTCGCACCTAGTGTATGGGCGAGTCCTAACTTGTTCGCAACAAGCTCATAAGCTACATGGAGCGACAGACGGGGCACGCTCGGGGCTGGCTGCTGGCTGCAGACCTGCCCACTTGACCCAGGTCTTACACCATGTCGTCACGATTATGTATGCCTTTGTGAAGTAGAAACTCCTCTCTGCTCTGCAACAAACTACATATTAACTAACTTTTACACTTCGTTATAGACATTAGCAATACCAGCGGGATTGCCAACGTGTTGTACACCTAATGTTACAATGACTTAAAGATTTTCAACAGATTTTCAACTTGAGGGTGGTAGCCAACCAGTCGACTACCACATAGTACCCTACCACCGTGCAAAAGATATTCCTGTACCTACGAAGGATCCTGAAATATTCCGGTTACAGCCAGGATAGCTGGAGATAATCTTGAAAAACTGATGTAGTGAACATCAGGCAAAATTGAAAGGACCGCTCTCGAAAGAACTCTGTGTGTTCTACCGTCTGCATAATGGGACTTGGTGCCATCGTTGTCTGCTCGCCGGCGATGTGGAGCTCATCCTCATATCCTCGAGCCTCCTCGAACGTCCACCGAACGATTCAGCCGTCAACTTCCCGATTTGCCCACGTACCTAAAATATTGTATTATTCCTGTCCGCCTAAAACATCTGTAAAGATAAGCCTGATAGTAAGAATACTATATCTTAATCTTTACGACAATCATTTCTATAGACAACATTGATTTCTATATGCTTATGTAAGTAACAAAGAAACAAAACGAAACTGTAAAATGAATTAGCATAAATAGTGTTTTTAATGTCACCATTTTTTTACTTTTGGATAAGCTTGTGTTTGACCGCAATCTTACCATGGTAAGTGATGATATGACCGAAGCATACAAAGCGTAGATAGGAACTGGCTCTCAAGTGCAGTTGTCGGAACACACTGATTGGTACTTGGCGACAGATCAGGGAGATCGTTGACCTTTTTAAAATGCCTATAGAAAAAATGCAAGAAAGTATAATTAACTCAGATATTCTTTAGGTAGAACCTCGAAATCAACCTCCAATTATGCAAATAGCGACAAAAATCGGTCTTAAAAATAAACACAAATGTATTTAATAATGTAGAAGAGTCCAGTAGAAGCGTTTATATGTAAGTGGACAATTACCGGCGTCTGTCCGTTCATTACACCACTACACCACTACACCGCTACACCGGGGGCTTTGTTCACGAACCTTACCGGTGGAGATCGGTGAACGAATTACCTACTATTTAAATATGGCGAATAATTATATTGAGAAATGTAGTGAGATTGTTGTGAATAAGCTTGTCAAACTCCTTATAGGCGAAGATGTTTCAACTGCAAGATGGCCACCGCGAGTACCTACTACTAAGAACCTATGTAATGCTACTACTGGGAATACATAATGCCAGATATATTAAATGACCTACCTATCGAAATCCAAAATGAATTAAACATGAAAAACTGTAAAAAAACGTTCTTTTAAAATACTATGTTAAGGCTTGTCGTGGGCAAAACACTGTAAAATTAGGTATCTTTGCAACCGGTTTTTACGTTACCCGTAGTGTTAATTAATCAGAAAAAAATAAGCAATAATCTACAAGATATGAGAAATTATGTGGTTTTCTTTGAATTCTATTTTAATATATAGAACTCAAGAAAAAAAATACTAAAGTTACCCCTATTTTTTTCCCCCTCAAGGTTGTTGGCGCCGGTGCGAGCCTTAATGCTTAATTATAAGTTATATTAGATAATGAGGTAAAACACAGTTTGCATGGAGCCGTGCCTGTATGCCACGGCTAAACCCATGATGGTTTGTGTGGCATGTAGGTATCTTAATGCATTCGTATTTTTTTCTTAAAATTGTGAACTGTAAAAAAAAAATATATAATTACACTCTTACTCAGGACAAACAGTCATACATACAAATATTTGCCGCGGGGAATCAAACCCACGATCTATAGCGTGTCAGTTCGTGGTAAATTATAAATAGTAGAGGTATAATTGTATAAGATTCACACAAATCCAACCAATACATTTTACGAGGCGTATCTCAAAGATAGCTACTAGAAATCATGAATCAAGTATCGAGTGCGGTATCAAGGGAACATGGTAACACTCGGCGGTATCACGCCATCGCCAACACTCGTGTAGACGTGTAGCAATGAGGGTAAGCAATCGTGGATCGGTGGAAGTATTTGTGGTGGCGGTATCGGCGCATCTGCGTCAATAAATCGCGTCGGACAAACGATGCTGGGGCACGCCACATTTGCGATCCTGACCCGCACACATACACACACACATACATACATACATACAGGCGCAGGAGTGGCTATAGGCCGGGAGCTGGTGGACGGATTTTTAATTCAATGTTCATAATAAAAATTCTGTAGGTACATAATGGTTTAGTGTAGTTACGCTGTCAGTCAAAAGTATAATGAAAAGTTAAAAAGTAAGTATTTTGATTGAAATACATCTACAAAGACTTTTTAATAATACCACCTCGGAGTTTGTTTGTGATGAGAAAAGCCTCTTATTTCAAATAAACCTTTCTCAATATTATAGGAGCTTATAATAATAATAATAATAGACCGCAATCTCACTAAATAAGTGATGACATGGCCGAAGGTGGTAAGCACACAAAGCCTGGATGGAAACTGGCTCTCAAGTGTGTTCCATCCAACACCCGATAGATGCTTGGTGACAGCTATACAAAGTACAGAGGTAACTGATATCATCCATAAGTAGGTACTGATACTATTGATTTATTATGTTTAAATAATTACACCCAGACTCAGGACAAACAGACATGGCACACAAATGGCTCAAAAAAATTTACTCAAAAAAAAGTAGCCACCATTTTTTTTTTTCAATTTAATAGCTAAAATGCATCATCCACCTCCCGCGCTACATCTGAAGTACATCCCGGACACGGGCGGCTCGGGCGGGTTCGGGTGGTTGGCGCACGACGCACGACCTCGGTGCGCTAGTTTCGTGACTCCGGCGCAATTACACGTCACGCGGCCGCTCCGACATCTCGCCGATAATTTATGAGAGTTGAGAGTTTTTCATTTTGCTCCCTGTACTGTACTGTACCCTGCGCCGCCTGCCTGGTGCCTACTGCCTCGTGCTCCGACTATGACGCTGGAGTGACCAGCGCTTGTGATCTTTCGGACAAGGTCCTCCGTGGTACCCCGTATTTTTATCAATGGTTCTAGATGGAGATCAATTTACATAAATCTCGTTTCAGTAGTTTAATCTTGAATTTGTTTCACAGACATTTTAGGTAGGTTTTTATATGAAACAAGTCAGGAAAAGTGGATAATATGTAATTTGAGCTTAAAGCACTTCAGAAATGTGCTAGAATTAGGCAAATAAACGGATAGGTAAGAAATTATTAGCATTTTATACTTGTTAGATGTAACAATTTCAGATTAACGAAAGTAATTCACAGAAAATTAGTGCAAAAACAAATTATGTATGTTGAAACGACTTATCTGGAATTGGTTAAACTGTTTGTGAATAAGAAAAATCTTAAGCAATCCTATTTTACCAAATTCTTGTACCTATATTTTTAAACGCAGAAGGTTCGGAAATTAAAAATCATGTATTTTTTTTAAATCTAGTGACAAATTACAAGAAGCCATGGGCACCGTAGCAAAACAACGAGCGACCTGCGCAGGCGCAGACCGCGGCCGCGGCGGCTGCAATCTATCTGTCACGGATACTCTCTTATTGTGAACAGTTTGTGCATTACATACCTGCATATCTATCTGTATCTACTCATTTACTGGGCAGATAAATATAAGTGGCTTTTAGTGATCCGCGTGCACTAACAAACTCAAAACGGTAGAGTATTCATTTTTTCTTCTGTTAGTCTATTAGACTACAGTTTGCGTGCAAAACGTGCAACCATGGTTGCTTTCGGATGATAGCTAAGTATTTAATGTCGGTAATGACGACAAATATAGCAGGATCAAATCCTACAATGAGCTTGAGCTTTCGGTGATTTAATCATCGTACAAAAAAAACTAAAAATGTTTCATAATTTAGGTTTCAAATGTACGTGAATTGAATCCTATTGTCTAATTGTATAACCAGTGATTACAATGCGTTACTGTAGCAAACAAGAGCGTACAGCCACTTAAATGACCACGTAAGATAATTATCGGTTAGCACGGTGGTAGGGTACTATGTGGTACTCGACTGGCTGGCTACCACCCTCAATTTGAAAGTCTATCGCCAAGCACTTGTTGGTATGTTCCGGAAGTTGCACTTGAGAGCCAGTTGGCCTTGCCCTTAAGGCATTGTAATAAGGTGTACGACACAAGTTCAAAATAAAACCTTTACGCGTACAGATTAAAGCATTTATTTAATAGATAGCCGTGTCGTATTATTCAATGCCTGGTTAGTTTTTAAACTCGTAAGCTAAGGCATTTTCAATAGTCAACAGTAAATAAAAATATACCAATTTGGTAAGTTAGAGGCAAGCGTGCATCGAGGCGAGTGGGCGCGCCCTGCACTTTCAAATTACACTAGATATGTCCAGTTGACTGCGGCCACAACATAATATATTCACATATTGATTATACAGTGTGACCATGAGTTCATTTTTAGGGTTCCGTAACCAAAGGGTAAAAACGGGACCCTATAACTAAGACTTCGCTGTCTGTCCGTCCGTCTGATTGTCACCAGGCTGTATCTCAAGAACCGCGATAGCTAGACAGTTGACATTTTCACAAATTATGTATTTCTGTTGCCGCTATAACAACAAATACTAAAAACTAAATAAAATAAATATTTAAGGGGGGCTCCCATACAACAAACGTGATTTGTTTGCCTTTTTTACGGAACCCTTCGTGTGCGAGTCCGTTTTTATCTTTTGTTGTAGAATAGCAGGATTTTTATTTTTTCATTTAAATGTCTGATCAGCAACAAATGGAAGGCAGGTAGCTCACCAGTGTAACTGCCGAAATACACCAGAATAGGTTTACTTAGTGACAAATTTTCTACTTTAGGTGGTAACCAGCCGATTAAGTAATACTTACAAAATACACTATTATTGTGATTTGGTTTTCTCGAGATATTTTGGCTTCATCAACATTACTTACCAATGAGGTATCATCGCTTTATATAATCATAAATTTTTATTTTTAAATGCAATCCTAATCAAAGACGTAACAAACTGTAGTCCCGCGTTTATCCATGTAATTGAACAAACTGTGGTTATATTAAGTATTACATGAGAAATCAAAGCCGGCGCACTACAACTTATTTTTATTTATTTTTTATTTATTATTACAGAAACAAACAGTCATACAGATGTTAAGGATAGGAATAATTGAACATAATAAGACCTATAGTTTCCTTAATTTTTTAAAATACCGACTTTTGAAGTGAGTTATGTACTAATCATAAAAACACAAAACATAATCTATACCCTTATATAACTTATGGTAATGTAACGAACGTATCCCTCACTAAAGATTCAATTGCAAGGAACAGTTGGTTTAATTAGAACCCGCGGGGAGTGGATTTGAATGCACTTACAAGTTATACTTAACACGAGTGGCTAGAAAAAATTATAAAATATTATTTAATTTTACCATTAAAGTAAAAAAAAAAATTGCCAATATTTTCAACAAAAAAAAACTCGAAAATAGCGAATACTTACTTACGTTGTAAAGTATTTTCACCAATTTAAAGATTTATCAAGACATAATTTATCAAGAAACTGCAGTAAATAGGTGTATTTAGATAGGTTACCTACACAACATTCGATTTAAAAAAATGTCCGAGAAATACCTCTTCATAATATTATTATAGATAGATGATCTGATTATGGAAGGATAAAGACGTTCTCACCATCAGAAGTTCTCGTAAGAAAATCGAATATAAACCAGGCAAGCTCTATTTCTTCTGCATATAATGCAGTAGGTAACTGTACCTGTACATTTAGATAAACAGTTGAGATAAAAACCGCAGCCAGCGCAGCGCAGCGGCGGCAGCACGCAGGAACATGATACCACTTAACCGTACAAAGTGCGGGCCCTAATTAACCTGATGCTATTTAACCGTGTAATGTATCCGGAAGTGTTGGCTGGACAGTGGTTACCCTGGTAAGGTTGGCACACGGTTAAACTTGTATTGAAAATTGATTGTATTAGAAAACTGACGCCCTCTGAGATCCTGCCGGTGTTCGCTCTACTTTTGAGAGAATTTTCATCTAGGCTTTTTGTTCTAACCTCCATCAGCCACATGTTGAGGCTATTTTAAGTGAAAAGTCTGCCAAGCAGGCACTGTCCAGTGACTACCGTCGCTTATAGACATTATCATTACCCGGAGGATTATATTATCAATGTGTTGTCAACTTTTTACAATGCCTTAAAGGTAACTGGCTATTTAGTGGAACTGCCGCAACACACCGATATGTGTTGGCGACAGATTTGAGGGTGGTAGCCAGCTAGCCGGATACCTACTACAAGGTACCCTTCCACAGTGCAAAAAGACAAAATTAAGACTTTGGACAAGGTAATTTAATTTCCAAATTCAAATGTGCGCCATGGAGAGGATTTTACTTTTTGAAGTTTGTTGACAACAAACATTTCTAGATTAGCTTGAGCTACTATGTACGACATACCTACTACTACTGTGGCTACCCACAGACATACCTACTACTACTGTGGCTACCCACAGACATACCTACTACTACTGTGGCTACCCACAGACATACCTACTACTACTGTGGCTACCCACAGACATACCTACTACTACTGTGGCTACCCACAGGTCACAGGTCACAGGTAGATAGCAGCGGGTCTAAGGTCCCTAATGTATCTCTCCGTCTCCTATGTTATCTAACAATCAATACGGAATGTCATGAACATGTGTGATAGCCCTAAGAATTGGCAATTTCTATTTACAAAAACAAGGCGGCAGCGACGCGGTGATGGTGCGTGCGCGGCGCCACACGCTCGCACTTGCTATAGGTCCCAGGCAGTAGAGGCAGTGCGCAGGTCACGATCCTCGTTAGGGCTGCCAGTACTACAGTACATTTGACTTTTTGATTCCACACGTTTCGTCCGCTCGCCACTCGACGGCCAGGCGTGAAATAACGAGCCACCGCGCACCGTGACAACGATAACAGATGTATTCGATGTAAGACGCTCTATTAAGCTTCATGTCACACGCGAACTGTACCTCGACATGCGCGCCATGTTTACACAACTCCAGTTCCGCCCACGGCCGACTTTGTTTTTAACTTTCCAACGACACATAAAAAACACATATCCAGTAGTAATAACTCAAACGGCTCAATTCGCCACGCCTTAATCCCCGGCCATCAATATTCTAACGGTAGCAATAATCGTTAACGATAATGATCGTCACTCGTTTAACTATTCGATTAGAATGGAGCGTTAATCGATCCGATTTCACGCCGCGATGCACGGTTAAACACAATAATCTTTATAATGAATAAAAAAGATAAATTTTGCGAGGGGTTCACGATTCCTGAGGGAGTCAATAAAATCACGATAGAGAATCAACCTTATAGCGATGTTATAGTAGGTTATAAATCACATAAAAATGGTTTTAAATTAAACCGATATGCACGATATGAATTTAATCCTATTTTTGTCGTTTACCACAGACAATAGAGCACTCCACAATGGCTCCACTTGTGCAGCTGACATTATAAAAAACGTGCCCGTGGGACGGTGCATTGTTATAAGACCCTATCAAAAATGGCGAGGTCGTATCACAATAATGTTATTTCTTGGGTTAGAATAATGAATATGTTTGCAACAAGTGGCCAATCTACAGTCTGTGCACGCACGCACATGTTTACTAAAACATTTTATCATCTTACCACAATGTTGGCAGGAACAATCACTTTGTTTTTTTTTATTAAAACAAATATTCTAATATTTGTTCTCAAGGATCACTGAAATAGTAAATTTTGGAAAATGCTCTATCTATATAATGAGGACACGAATAAACCATTTAGGTAGGTAGCTACCTATTCGTATGAACCTAACTTTTGAATCTCACGGTAAGTTGTAGTGACTGAAGGAGATAGGTTCGTTGAACACAAATAGGTGCTAGCAGGCCCCCGCAGCTTCAACCGAGGGAAGCTACTACGAACCGCAGCTTTATTTCTTTTTCCGGGATAAAAAGGTATCATAAAAATTGGTTCAGCTGTTTAGGCGTGAAAAGGTAACAGACAGTTAAATTCGCATTTATTATGTTAGTATGGGTTTTACACGATGTTACTTCCTACTTAACACAATATAACTACCTATGTACCTACCAGGGATCGACAAAGTCTGATATTTGGCACAGTAAATATTATAGGCTAAAGTGTAATAAAAACTGTGTAGGTATTTGACGACAAATTAGCGACAGGCTCAAAATCCAGGAATGCCAGGAAGTGTCACACTGGATTTGTTTCATATAATTTTTTTACGCGATAGATACTTCGACGTAACAGTTTAAAAACAACCATCTTGTTGGTTTGTTACGATCAGAATTACTATTAGTAGCCTACCACTACCTAACGCCTTTAGCTCTTGAGGTTGGACATTTGAAATTTTACACAGGTTACTTTTCTCAGTAAAATCAAATACCTAATCAATAAATTAAACAATAGAAACGAATACTTTGAATGATCGAACAAATTGTTATATCGAATTACAAAAAGCAGCCGCGGGCGGTCAGTTTGCATAAGTATTCGCGCGCTGCGCCTTATACAGCGTCAAGTGCCTCAAGTATGCCTTTGTCATTAGGTGTTGTTATTTAGCTCCGACCCGGGGTCGTGGCCCGCGCCATTGTGCAACTGATATCGCTTCATTAGAACATGCTCATGTATTTAAATGGTAGCTGTCGACCACTTATTCTGTTTAACTTGGTAACCAAGCTTGGGAACTAACTATCGTTAATCGTATCCATAGATCTTGCTTGACATTTTATAGATTGATTTCAGATAGCGGTTCACTACTTCATTAGCTATAGATTGAAATTGCTTCATGAACTTTGGGTCGCAGGTGGGAAGATCGTCCCAAGACTATCTACAAAAAAAACTATGAATAGTGTTTCCGAGTTTTTAATTTATTACTTTCACGGAACAAAACAATATCAAACATAAAATTTTAACTAGCTGTGCGACATGCGTTGCAGTCACAATTTTGTATTTTCCAGAACAGCTCACAATAATGTTGTCACAATCGGATGAACAAGCAAACAAACATTGTTTTTTATATATTAGATGTACTTTATTAGAGATTATTTTTTATTATTTACTAGATATTAGATACTTTAAAACTGACCATAATATGAATACAAATATCAAATCGACGCCTAATCAGCTCAAGCATTCATGTTTTTAATTCCTTTAAATTTCCTGTTAATAAATCGTGAATCAAAGTAATTTCATGGAAAATAAAACTTCAAACGCATATAATCTATTTTCATCGATTTAATAGACATGTAGGATTACATATACATATTTTATCTCATCATAAAACTATATTATATATGTATTAATTTACTCAGCTAAATGTGTTCTAATAGTGATCAGTGAACAAACAACAAATACAATACATAATAAGAGGCTGGGAGAGGCGAACGGAGCATCGGCTACTCCCACCGAATATATCATTAATCGATTGTTCAAAATCGATTATTGAATATGGGATCGAGTCCCGACGCTCCGGCCGACCGATCCCGACACAATCTAACAGATCCCATACTCTGTTATGTTAGCTACAATTAATTAACACAAACAATTTAACACATACATTACATTGGGAGGCGCACTTTGATAAATTTACGTTAGATTTTTCAGATCTTATGTCAATTAGGCATTATTTTTGAGATTTTTAGTTCCATAGTAAATACGTAGGTATAAAGTTATTTGGTTTCTGAGCCATTAGAGAAACCATATTACATTATACACCATAAAAACTATTCAAGTGAATTTTTAAATAAAAACTAAGTTTAAAAACACTGTCCATAGACAAAATAACAAAAAGTATAATAGCGCCATCTATTGAAATTTTAACACAACAAACAGCCAATCAATAAACTGGGAGATTCCGGTGTACCAAAGCACACCTCACATTGTTACCAAACAAACAAAACAAACATACACAAATGTATATCCTGTTACTATACCTGTACCTGTACCTGTGGCTGTGGCTGTGGCAAGACAATAAAATGTATCAACATAACGGAGGCTTTAAGCCACTTTGTACAATAATCCACTCTTTGGCCTTAAACACCTCTGAGAAGCGTACAATATTATTTCACTATAAGCATTTTTATTAAAAAATAATATACAAAATACCTTTGGATAGGAATATTTGTAATGTTTATTGAATTAAAACAGCCGTATCTTATTCAAAATGTTACTGCGCAGCTAAATTATTTTTGTTACTCGCTCGACGACAACATTTTGTTACTTCAGTAAACATTACAAATATACGTCATTTACCTACTCCATGTTTAACATAGGACGTCGTAAAAATATATATTTTAAAAAAACATTTATATCGGTTTATATAGGATGGGAAAACATTACCCAATATCGCAATGTGAATTTAATAATTAAGCGAAGCAGGTGTGATTGAAAACTTTCTATAGAACTTCTGAAATTGCGTAAAAACTTATCATTACAAAATTTCAAGGTTTTTTTTTTAATAACTCAAGGGTTATTTATGATGTTATGTTCACGCTGTATATCTGTGTATAGTTTCCCCACCCTATAATGTATAAAATTAAAAATGTAACAAAAATATACGGTGATATGTACAATTAGAGCTAAAATGAGGCTTAAATATATAAATGGCATCGAATAGTGAACAGTTGTTCGTTTCATTGTTTATTATCTGGACAAACGAGCGACGGCGGCGGCGACAATGCAACGTGCTTCTTTAATTGCGACTGAAATATACATCGAATGGACAGTGTTGCCACATAATCAACTTGTAAAACAACTATATTTTTATTTGTAAGTAAAATTTCGTTTATGGAAATCAAGTAGGTATTGATAACTAAACAAAATATTAGTGAAACCAAATTTTATTGCATATTTTAGCCGCTATAATATCCAAACCAAAACCAAACAAGAAACCAAACAAATATTGATTACATCGCTTTATATAAGAGTTTTTAACATAACCACCAATAACAACAGAAAGAAATGTAACTGACAATAAATAAACCTGCATTGAAATCTGTTAAGATAAAATTTTCAAATATTTTATAGTCGACTAGCTGTCCCCCGCGGTTTCACCCCCGTTCCCGAGGGATCTTATCTTTTCCCTGTAAAATATCTTTCTCCAGAGTCCCGTCTATCTCTATACTAAAATTCATTAATAATAGTTCAGCGGTTTAGGCGTGAACATGGAGTTTGCAATACTAGTGAGTCAGAAGATCTGAGCAGTCGATTTTGTTCAAGTAAGATCTAAGCTAGATGTAATATAGAAAATTCTTTCACTAATTGGAACCAACATTATCTCTTTGTAGACTACTTTTTATATCCAACGCGAGTGAAACCTCGGGCAAAACCTAGTGTTATATAAAGCGACGAATCAACATCTGCATGTTATGTAACATCCACACAACGCTATTTTGAAGCTAATATATAAAAATAGCAGTATTTGGTAATCAGTGACCGGCCATGGAAGTGTATCTTTGGTAAGCATCACATGTCCTTACAATATATGCTCTATATCAATGAGTATTAGGTTCATTATAGTGTGTTAACTAAGTTACAAAGCATTTACAGCAGTATTTGATTTTAAATTTTATGCAATAGGTTTAAAGTTCGAAGATGTGATTTACATATAAATATACTCAAAAAATTATTTAAAATTATACAAATTAGTATTTAATTTAAAAAAATGGAAGTTAATACGCGCTACTCAAGCACAAGTCTTTCAATATAAGCTTGTAGGTATAAAAAAAGTTAGTTGACCGGCCACTGTTCAGACTCGGACGCTCTGGTCGAGTTATACTTTGGCACAGATGAAACTGGTTGACATATAAAACAATATAACTTTTATTGTTATATGACATACGAAGCTAATTTTGTATGGCTTTTACAACTTGGTTTAAAAAACCTACTGAAATTACTGTCGTATTAAACGATTCATTGTCAGAACTTATATTCTAGTTTACCAAATCGAAAAATGTCTCAGTAATTTAAGCAAATCATTAAAAAAATATTAATATACAAATATTAAACAATATAATAAAATCGATATAAATCTTTGAGTAGGACTGATATCACACCACGTTTCTGTCACCACATCTAAGTAAAATATGTTGGTAATATATCTTAAGTAAAAATAACAACTCGGTATAAAGTAGATCTATGAACTTGTGCTCCTATAATATATATATATATATATATTTATATAATTATATGTTTATTTAGTGCGTTTCTGTTTGTTTGTACATGTATCGACTGCAGTGCGCCCGACACTACTATTATAATTGTACTACATTTAATTAACAACTATTAGAAATACTTTTAAAACGATATCCTTTTTAAGAAAAAAATTATAGTGTAAAATCTCAAAAAAATAAAAAAAAATATTTCAAAAATTCATTTTTTTTTCTATAAAATACAGAGGTCGGAAATGAGAACACGCGAATTATTTTGTTAAATCTGAAACTAAATATCTCACACGCAACATAATCACAGCTAATATTATAATAAGGCCCCTCGCAGACGGCACGACTCATTACTAATAGACGCGCGTCTGACGGCGGCCAAGAACTGTCAACGACAAAGCTCGATTTCGTTGCGTTTAAAATTCTAAACAGCATCTTTACTTAACTGTGTGATCACAATATTGCACGCAAAGTTTAAATAAATCAATATAAAAGGACACAAGTAGCGGTTTGCATCGTTTAAAATCACTTTTACTTTTTAATATAAAACGAACAAAATCGAACAGTACGTACAGTCCGTTGACGGTGAATGAATGGTTATGTACTACCGAGACAAAGAGGCTTGTGGCGCTTCGCAACACAACACTACACGACACGACGCGACGCGACGCGACACGCGTCAACTAGTCGCGCGACTGTCGGGAAACTGTCCTCGACAATCGTGCAGTGTGATACATTTCTTACATATAACTTTTGACAATACTTTTGGAATAATTTAGACGGAAAGAAGTTGAACAAACAGAGGCTCGTTCCCCGACAGGCGCGCGGCTCAAGCGCACGCACACACACACACACACACATACTTACACACACATGCATGCGTACAATAAAAACCACATTCGTAAACGACACACAACTATAAAATATGTTCGACAAAATAAATAATAACGTTATTTAAGGGTCCGGCGGAGTCGCTACTCGCCTTCGAGAACATTTACAAGGAGTACCGCGCGCTGCGACTAGCCACTAGACTAGCGCGGAGTACCTACAAGAGGTGCGACTAGTCGGGACACAAGTCGGCGTCAGGCTCGAGACCTCCCGTCGGACTCGATGCAACACAATCATTTCAATAAGTACACTATCAATAATGTTTCACTATACGTACTTACTCTAACAATAATTTATATTTATTAGTACGATTCACATCAAAAATTATTTCTTCACATACATTAAACTTACATCTAGCAACAGAGAAACGTTCAGAATTAATAAGATACATACAAACTTACATACCGTAACGCAGGGATATTGTTTTTAATCTATGCGAAGCTTTCACCTAGAGACGATACCGATTCATACAAACATACGTGCGAACCTTAAATATAGGTGTGCGTCACGAGAGCCCAGTACGAGTAGCATCTCATAGGAACTAAACGTAACTAATGTGGCGCTCGTCCGCGCACCATCGTTTACGATAGGCCTTATTTCTCCACCGCCTCGTCTAATATTGACACCAGTCAAAAGGTTCGCATCAAATTAAAACAACCCCGATAAAGGACGACAGCCAAAGCGCTGATCTCCCAAAACCCTCAACCCTCCGCAATCTCGATAACCCTGACTAGCTGGCCGAAAAAGATACCTCCATCGACCCGGTAAATTAGCACAAAAGCACCGAAATAATTAAAAAAAAAAAAAAACATAAAAACATAAAAACGTCCAATAAAATATATATAACAACATGTAAACATTTCAATACGGGAACACGTACAGAGATTTGTAATAATTTATATTTTTATTATTTATAATTATTTTTTTTATTATACACTACCAACTATATAAAGCATACAATTTGTGCATTGTTCTCTGCGCTGCTCCCGCCTCAACTACACATCTAAACTATAAAATAAACACCTTTGGTATAGTTATAAGACTAACATATAGAAATAATACTAACATCAGAATACTGTCTGAATGAAAAGCGGAGCAAACCGACCGTATAATTATTGCCTATTTATATAACTCGGCGTAGATAAATGGCACTATATAACTGTTTTAACAATATATTTGTTTGCTAATAAATAAATCTATATCATGGTCCTAAACCGAGTTCAAACTTTTGTCACGATTTAAATTTACATTTCAAGCAATAAATATACGGTTTCGTGCGTGTGAATAATACAAAAATTAGCTATAACCAGTTTTTAGCGAACACCTTTTAGTAACTAACTGTTAGTTATAAACTCTGCATATAAACAGTTATAGATGCGATGCTAATTATTTGTACTTTAAGTACTAGTAACTTAATTATAAAGAGAATCTCCACGTAAAATCATAATTGTAAAGCTGGTATTAAGTACATTTCCACGTAGATTCATTCTTCATATTTTTTATGTAAATATAGATTTTGGTAATAAACTATAGATACACATAAAATGTATGAAATAACAAGCTTTTGGTTTAACCTGATAAACTTTGATATACAAATAGGTTGTGGAAATGTAACATTGTTAGGGTCCCTTTGCCACCGGGCGGCTGTCAACAAAAGCCCATTCATTAAATGAATACTGTTTTATCGGTGTGGAGTTAAATTCCAACATAATGAGTATTGGAAGAAATGCTCCGCAAAATATTATATTAATTATATTAACACAACACTGGACTAGAAGCGAAATATAATAATGTACTGCTCACACTATGGATATCGAGCCTAAGTGCGAAAGTAATGCAATATTGATTGAACAAGGATCACTGGGCTTGATTGCTTTATTTAAAAACTAAACTAGTTTCCAACTCTTTCTAACAACAAACAAAAGAAAAGGATAAAAGTTTTAAACATTTTCTGTCCTTTTTCCATAATTATTGTAAGAAAGAGATGCGACTATTTCAGTGCAATTTACATCAACAACTTTGTAATATAAACACTTAAATTATATACTTTTATAACAAGCACTTAAGATCCAATTTAGCGTGACCATAAGATATGATACGAACCGAAGTGGACTGTATATCTTAGGCATAGGGTAAATAATTGCATTGTTAATTCAAAGGTAGCCTGATAGATGTTGGAGTACCCAATTCACATTAGTTCAATCAAAATGGCATATTTTAACAAGGTAAAGTCAATTCCCCGTTCCACAACGTCTAATGTTCAAAATTCGTGCGTATTTTCAAAGCACCGAGTGGTAGATACGTCGCGTACAAAACTGAATATTTAAATAAGTTTTTGGCGGATGATACGCATTTTGAAATATTCTGAACTAATAATATAAAGAGAAAAGATATGATTTTTTTAGTTTGTAATGGATAAACTTAAAAAGTCTTTAACCGCTTTTAGAAATTCTTTCACCAATAGAAAGCTGTAATAATGTATGTCATCTGATAAGAAGGTAATATTTAATATTACCCGAAAAACCGGTAAATTTCCATATGCGGATCATCCGCCCAATAGCCGTACCGCGTTCCTTCCTTCCGCCGCACCAACACACACAGACATACACACACACACACTACTAACGCGAATGGGGTTTACTTGATTCCTCCCACTTCCCCACGACAGTGTCGCCAGCGCAAAAAAAAAGCACGACACAAAATAAAGTTTGCATACGGCTGGCCACACTCACACATACAAACAATGCATTATTTCTCATCAATATTTACAACAATCAGTAATTGCAACTCTCAATCGTAAATATAATTAATCTCAATGGAAAATATATTTATCAACATCAACGAACAAAGACTTTCTTACATAATAACATTTGCGACGTATATTTTAGTATTTTATTCACACAATGGTCGTATGTGATATAACATGATGCCTAATTCTGAAATCTTACAAAGCATATCATATTGTAGGTACCTACTGTGTAATCTAAGACATCGAAGGAGCGGTGTTTAAAACCATTCGAAGCAGGATACACGAGGAGAGCCATACGCTACAACTATCTTTAACAATTCGTACAAGCATTTGTTTGGTTATATCGCACTTTAGGGGTTTCCCCGAATCGTGGCACGTCAAATATTATAAGCACGAGCCTTTATCGTAAAGGATAACTACAGGACGCCGAATGGCTTCAAATACCGCGTGTTCGACCCATACTATATATAAATGTATATGATGCATTAAGGTGGCATCCGTAGACTATGTATAAGTATCGGACGTGGTCGAGTGCGATAGTATATTGGCGTATTTTGTGGACAGAACTTCATAAGAAAACATACGCGAGGGACGATTTACACGCAACGTGAATTGCCTTTAGACTGCGGTGAAAAACATAAGATTTGATATATATTAGTCTTTTTATAAACCAGTTTCCAAGCCTTATTAAACAAAAATATATGTAATTTCGAAATACATCTACCGCTTTCTGTCGTCGCGTGTAAAACGTCCTTAATTAAGAAAATAAACGCTCCACCTTTTGGCAAGGTCTATGTATATATTCTATCGCAATCTTTACATTGCTATTTTTATTTCTCTCCCTCCAATACTTTACCGCGGAAATATTTACAATAACAATAAAATACCTACAGTATTTATTAATGAAAGAACGGCGTCATATATTTTCTAGATCTCAGTATCTCTTTCTTACAAAAAAAACAAGCAATTTATTGTTTAACCGCCATCAAAACTGCTCACAAATGTTTTCCCGTAAGTTTTCATAATCTAATTTATATTTTCTATCCTTTTTCAATAATGTTTATTAGAAAGAGAGAATAAATAAGTTCGTAAACAATATTTTGACTCCACCGATATTATTACCGCGATAAAGTATTTTAAAAGAGGTATTTGGAAAATATGGAGTTTATTAGCGTGTCTACTTAAGCTATATCAATTACTGAGGTTTTAGGGTTTATATTCATTATTTAAGATGTCGGGATATTCTAACAGATGCATCTATTCGTAAATAAACATTTGGATATAAACTAAAATATGACTAGTTAAGTCACGCAAGCCTTTGATCATCGGTATTTTAAAACAACACTGGACACTTACACTAAATAGGGTAACAGGCGTACATTGAATAAACTTACAAATAACGTAAAATTACAGCGGAGCGAGCGCGCGAGGAAACGAAACGCGTGACTAGAGAACGGCGGAGACACCCGACCGTCGCCGGAGGTACCCGAGCTGAGTCGGGGCGAGTGTCAGTGTGTGTGTGAGTGTGTGTGCGCGTGTGTGGGGTGGGTTCAGGCGACGGGCGCGCGGTCGGGCGCCGGCTGTGGGTTGAAGTCGCGGTTCACGAATGAAAATCCACGGAACTCCTCCTACGGAAAGATGGGACGGTTAGATTGCTTGTGTATTTATAAATGCAGGAAACTTCGCGGGGGAGAGGTGGCATGAAAGGGACACGTATCGAAAGGGACAATTCAATTCACTTAACTCTTTGGACATCGGTATAGTTATACTACTGATATAGTGCTGTTTTGGGACGATTTTTATTTTTTCGGAAATATCAAATGTCCCTTTCAATCCGTGTCTCTTTCATGCCACCGCTTCTCTACTACAGCGAAGAAAATATTTTTTAATGTGGGGTGAACCTTTATTATGTTCTTAATTCAAAAGTATCTTGTGACATGTAGCAGGTATGATAGCTGTTGTGTATACAGGGTGTCCGGTAAGTAGTACGACAAAGTTCTAAATCTAACCTAATTCTAATCTAAAATTAGAAATATCAAAATATCTCGAAAAAAGTGACACTTTTACAAAGGTCATTCTTGTATATGTTGGTAGGTGAACCGCCCACCTATCTCCCCCTTAAATTTGTTGTACTACTTACCAGACACCTTATATAGATGGAGGTATCACGCTTACCCCAGGGTGGGCTATCTAAGCGCCACGCGAGGACGGACTCGAGTACCAGTTCTGTACTAGAACCCGACCTCAGCGCAGAAGGCGACCACCGTGCGGCTTTATTCGGTAAGAGTCTAACATAACCCGGCAGCTGCCATCCCTGACCGACCGGGTCCTATGAGGATATGCCTAAATAAAAATAAGAAAGTGACCTGGTTAATAGTCCGCAGCAGGTCTGGCGGCACGGGGGTAAGCACGGGCTCCTCCTTAGTGAACTCCGCATCAAAGTTGTGCGCATCACGTCGACCGAGGCGTCCAGGCTTGGGGCGGAAAGGCGGGCGGAGACGCTTAGCGGCGAGCGCGTCCCAGTCCACGTCGCGGAAGAACGAGTGCGACCGGATCCCACTCAGACCACCTGCCACGCCTAGCCGCCGGGACGGGTTTTTGGTCATGAACCCTGCCAACAACATAACACAATTAAGATTACTATTGTCAACATAGGGGGGGTGATATGAAAAGGACAGTTCTTGAAAGGGACACTTTATACCACAAAAGACAACGAAGCTGACGGGTAACCTGACTACCGTCGCCTATAGACATTAGCAATATCAAGGGGATTACCAATGTGTTGTACACCTTATTACAATTCCTTAAAAGGCAACTGGCTCTCAAGTGCAACTGCCGGAACACACTAACAGGTGCTTAGCGACAGATTTTCAACTTGAGGGTGGTAGCCAGCCAGTCGAGTACTACAAAGTACCCTGCTATGGTTTCCTCACGATGTTTTCCTTCACCGAAAGCTCAAGCCCATTGTAGGATTCGAACCTACCTACGACCTTGGCCGCGGTATCCGACGTCACTACCACTGAGCTATCGTCGCCTCAATTTTGGTTCCAAGAAAAATCGTTTCGAAACAATACTATTTACCCGACATGTGAGGGTAAAGACATAGAGGTTTTGATAGGAAATTTGATGTGTCCCTTTGATTCCACCTCTATATTTTATGGGTGGTGGATGGTGACTGACCCTTGAGTATAGAGACGGCGTCCTTGGAGAGCCAGACGGGGTAGAGCACGTCGTCGTGCAGGATGCTCTCAAACAAGTCGTCCTCGTTGTCTGCCTCGAAGGGAGGCTGCCCCGCCACCATCTCGTACAACAACACGCCCAGCGCCCACCAGTCCACACTAGGACCGTACTCTAGCTCCTGCAGGATCTGTGCACGCACACAAACACACACAGTTAGGAACTAAACATTGCTCTTAATCAGCATCATAAAAAAAACGCCCTTTAAATATTTTTGCCCAGAAAAATATACCCTACTCCAGCTCCTGCAGGATCTGTCATTAATATTCCTCCTTAATCAGCACCAGAAAACAGAACATAAAACCCTTTGCAATCCTGCTCAATCACGCAAAAACGGCTGAACGGATTTTGATGAAACTTGACACACAGGTTAAACATATCCTGAAATTTAAGATGAAATTCCTCGGGAACGCAAGTAAGGCTGTAGGGGACAGCTAGTTTCAATATACATCAAACTAAAGACTTACCTCAGGAGCAATATAATCTGGAGTACCGCAGAATGTGGTCGTGGTCGCTCCGTCTGAAACAAACGCCTCGTTTAACTCTGCACCTTATTACTAGGTAGGTAAGAGCATTTGAGTGTGTGCAAGCCTTCAGCTCTCATAATCTTATGGTCACAGGGCATCTCTGCATCGCAACCAATCGTCATAGACAACCGATCACTCCGCAGCCCCCCTCCGTACGCTGTTTTCATCATTAGGCAATAATATTATAAACAGATAAGTGTATAAAAAAAAATCAAAACGTTTAAAAAAAGAAACTGAAGATAGCTTTTAAGGCGATGATAGCTCAGTGGTAAGTGACGTCGAATTCCGCGACGAAGGTCGTGGGTTCGAATCCTACCATGAGCTTGAGCTTTCGGTGAAGGAAAACATCGTGAGGAAATTATAGCACGGTGGTAGGGTACTTTGTAGTACCGGACTGGCTGGCTACCACCCTCAAGTTGAAAACCTGTCGCCAAGCACCTATCGGTATGTTCCGACAGCTGCACTTGAGAGCCAGTTCCCATCTAGGCTTTGTGTGCTTACCACCTTCGGCCACATCATCACTTACCATGTTGAGATTGTGGTCAAAACACAAGCTTATCCAGAATATAAAAAAAAAAAGCTACATAATTTTAGTTATTGGCAACTTTGCTTAACTGAAACAACCACATAAATAAAAAAAGCCAAATCATTTGTTGAATTGTTTGCTTATTTAAATAAAATCTTAATCTATAAAAGTTTATAATTCAATGTATTTTTGGTGGGCAAAACAAGTGGCGACTAACAGGAGTTTAGTATATAAGAATATAGAAACAAAGACAAGAGTTTGTTGTAGGTAACGTGTCACTAGTGGTAACATACCAATAATGCCCTCCTTGCACATGCCGAAGTCAGCGAGCTTGCAGTGTCCGTCGCTGTCGAGCAAGATGTTGTCGAGCTTCAGGTCACGGTAGATGACGCCGTGTGAGTGCAAGAACTGTAGCGCTAGAGTCACCTCAGCGCCGTAGAACCTACACACACACACATACATTACGTCACGCGGCTTACAATAAACTGTCAGAAATCGTCACGTAAGGAAAAAGCGTTATGCCCCCCAGACGACTTTTTACTTTGAGAAAATGATAAAAATAAAAGGAATTTCGTTCCTGACGGCACATTTTTTTTTTACAAATTTCACCATAATTAGTGATGATGTGATCGTAGGTGGTGAGGATACAGAGCAGAAAATAAAACTGGCTCTTAAGTGCTGTCGGAACACACCGATATGTGTTGGCGTCAGACTATCAACGTGAGGGTGGTAGCCAGCCAGCGGAGAAGATGCTATAAAACCGTGGTGTGGTTTCTGTGTTGTGTATTACCTCGCACGTGGCTCATCGAACTTGCGCGCGCGCTGTATCTGGAACATGAGGTCGCCGCCCTCGACGTACTCCATGACGAAGAAGAGCCGGTCCGGCGTCTGGAAGGCGGAGTGCAGCGCTGTGAGGAAGGGGTGTCGCGCGGCCAGCGCCAGCACGCGCCGCTCCGTGAGCGTGCACTCCACGTCGTCGTCCTGGATTATGGCGTCCTTCTTCAGCACCTTCACCGCGTACACCTGTATATCACCCGGCACTTGTTTACTATAATGGATGGAGCTCAGGTTCCATAGTCAAACAAAGAACTGCTAATTTACTTGGCCGGTGTTTTTTTTAACTAAAACGGTGACATGACATTTTTGGAGGAACCAATTTTTCTAGCCTGGTATCGCATTCCACAAAAAAAACTGATACTGCTCGGTGTCTGTTTTTTAATTAACAGTGTCAATTTTGTCGGCTACAAAAATATTATCAAAGATGTTTATAATTTTTTTTACATAATTCATAGTTTTGTTAAGTAAAATGATCCCTATAAAATATTCGAACCACATAACAAACTTATATTAAAATGATAAAATTTTTAAAAACACCCTGAACCCTCACTTATTCAATAAACGCCGAGCTCAAACAATCAAAATGATCATAGTTAAGTACTCACAACCCCAAAGCAAATAGTAACCATTGTAGTGCACTACGCCATTCTAGCGATCGTGCATTACGACATGCCCTTACTTAGATGTGCCCTATTAGGTGGGCAGAATATAATCTAATTCCATAACTAATTAAAACCCCACACAAAGTTAAAAAGTCTGTCCACACAGATGGAGCGTACGAGAGCGGAAGTTCGGTCGTGCTCTTCACACTCACCACCAAACTCGTTTGATCTGTTTCGTTCGTTATGCCTTCGTCCACTTTCGTACACTCAAGGCAATGTGAAAACTGGTCCTTTAACATGAGGTTTATTTTCTTAAGCTACCCAACTTAAGACTAGACCAACTTGGTCCCCATCGAAATACAACCCAAATTCCAGGGGGACTGTTACGCAACTTTGATGTTACAATTTAGAACTTAGTCACGAAGCAATTGCAATCAATCAATTTACTTGCACTTTTTTTTTTTTTTATTCTCGATAGGCTTGTGTTTGACCACAATCTCACCATGGTAAGTGATGATGTGGCCGAAGATGGTAAGCACACAAAGCCTAGATGGGAACTGGCTCTCAAGTGCAGCTGTCGGAACACACCGATAGGTATTTGGCGACAGATTTTCAACTTGAGGGTGGTAGCCAGCCAGTCGGGTACTACAAAGTACCCTACCACCGTGCAAAACAGAGACAAAGTAGGAACAGTATCTATAAAAAGGTATAAAACATCGTGTGACAAAATTCAGGTCAATTTTTCAATATTCTATAGAAAGTAGATCGGATAGCATCAAAGTCACGTAATAGAGGTACAGTTAGTAACTAGCAGTGAGTCATAGCGAGTGGATACACATACCTCGTCGGTGCCCTTCTTCTCGGCGAGCATGACCTTCCCGAAGGAGCCCTTCCCGAGCACCTTGATGAAGTGGAACTGCTCCAGAGACACCTTGTCCAACCCGCCCTCCTCTGGCGCACACACACAAACAATACGATCACATGCTATATACCATCCAACCAAACCCAACTACCCAAACTATCCATATTACACCTTATTGCTATCGACAAAGAGCTCCATATTGATTATCTTTGAACAAAACTTTACAACCTTATTTCCGCATTTTTAAATATTTGTTTAGATTTTTTTTTTAAATGTCTGTAGGTTAACAAGCCGGCAGACGATTCACATTATCTAAGTGACTACCGTCGCCTACAGACATCAGCAATACCAGGGGTATTACAAATGTTTTACCAAGTAAAGAATATTCAGAAACATTTTCCAATATGAAGAAGTCAACTTGGTATCGAAAATTAATAAAGTATTAGAGAAGGCAATGGTTTATGTGAAATTATTTTTAACAATTAAAGCGCAAATAAGGTTCGTAATTCTATTATTTAATGCTCCAAAAACAATTATGGTATATAGAACGCTTTGAAACAGGTTTTTTATTTTTTTTATAATGCTGAGTGTTTATTCTCAAGTTCAAAACTGATTTCACAATAAGGTTGCTCAAACACCCTCTATTCATATTATTTTTTAACGAATAACCCACCCATCCTCTAATTATTATTTTATCAATAAGCAAGTAGTTATATAACTTTATTAATTTAGTAAATAAGAATTTGTTGATTGCAAAAATATAGCTTTAGGTAAACGAGACGTAGGTACAAGTATCCCTTTCGCACCCGTTATTTTTACTATATTTTCCGAGACATAGTTTTCTATTCTCGGTTCTCATAATCTATAAAAAAAACTTTTTTTATTTTTTTTTATTATTTTTTTTATTACTTAAATCTATTCAATCCACCAACACGATTAACTGTCGTACTCAGAGATGCCAATTACAATTTAATAACTGATAGCTCGGACCAAATAAAAAACGGTAGACCCCACGCCATAGATATAGGTATAGCCATAGACATTGGGTCACGTACAAAATCCAAGCTAAATGCTATCCGCGTGAGTATATACTTTTACAGCTACATTTTGTTTATTAACAAAGGGAGAGAAATGTTTTAAAACAGTTTTAAGTTCAACCTAATTACAACCATAGCACCCAGTAATAAAGTCACAAATCTTCAAAATATTCTCTAATACTTACTTTCCAATCATTAGTCACATAAAACGAGCAAAGCAATAAACTACTCCTGTCACTTAAAAGAAAGACATAAGTTAAAGAACATTTAGTGTGAAATCAACCTTAAAGAGCAACAAATAAAGTATGTTTTCCCGTTATTTCCTTGAGAGCTACATCGTTTTGTTTCGTTTATTTTTTCTTCTTCGAAGTTTGTGCGTGTGTTGGTGAGTTTGGCCAATCATTTGTAGCGTTGGTAGCGTGGTTAAAAATATGTAATTTTGTTCAAAATTGTATATTATTTGTTAGTTTAAAGCTTAAAATATCTCTTATTCTTTATGTTCTTACCGAAAGTAAGATACTCCGGCCGTTAAATTGCTTTTTCGAGCATTATTTTTGCAACTTTTGAATACACACTGCGGCATTGTGAGACGTGTTCGAAGAGCAACAAATAAAGTATGTTTTCCCGTTATTGCCTTGAGAGCTACATCGTTTTGTTTCGTTTATTTTTTCTTCTTCGAAGTTTGTGCGTGTGTTGGCGAGTTTGGCTAATCATTTGTAGCGTTGTTTAAAATATGTAATTTTGTTCAAAATTGTATATTATTTGTTGACCCTAAATCTATAGCTATTGTTGATCGAAGCCCCACGCACTTAAAGTGAGCTTCAGTAAAGGAAGCCGAATTTGGAAAAGGAAGCCAATCGCAGTCCTGTGCGATATAACGTAGGTCACGCACACAACTTCGTGCACGTTGCTTCACTACATTGGAGATTATTGTTTACGTACGCTCTTTCTACCTTTTTTATTTGTCCAGTCCGATAGAAATCATATAGAAAAATCACATTCAGTTTTTCCCCAAACATCACCAGCGACAATGCGTCATCTAGCGGGATAAATTGGCAGTGTTGACATCTCCGAGTGGGACATTTACTTACATCTATGTTAGTATAGTACAAGTCCAACCGATTTTTGATAGACCACAGAACAAAGCAAAACAAGCATGTTACCACCACCGAACCACAAGCGTTAGAACCCGCAGTCAGTTCGTAGTGAAGATGCTGGGCACATCATTTGATCTTTAATTGGGAAGTTACCTATATTCAACAAAAAAATCTAACACTAGTACTTTTAAAACTTTCGCGAACTAAATTCATTATAGTAGATTATACCGGGTCTATTCGCGCACAGACGAAGAGAACTATTGCTGAAAGGGTCAAAGAACATATGGCTGCCGTAAAGAACCGCCTGGCAAATAAATCAGCGATCGCCGAACACTTATTAGAATCGGGACCAAACCACTGGATTAAGCTTCATGACCCAAAAATCCTTTCTGTCGTTAATGTGGTAGGGTACTACAAAGTACCCTACCACATTAACGACAAAGAGTAGATCTTTGGATGGTGTATATTTATAAAGTCACAAGTCAGTATTTCATACAAAACTCCATAAAGTCTATCATTTTCACGTTTAATAAAATAATAAAATGAAGCTGATTTGATAATCAGTCTAGTAGAATACTTCAAAAATGTGATACACAATCATTTTTCTCCGAACTCTAATCTACTGGAACTATATTTTTTTGCTGAACCGACCTCAACTACACTTGATTATAATATTTATAATTAAATAACTTGAGTCATATAGGTATCGTTTCAATAGTTATTCTGATTCTAAGCGAGATCAAATGAGTTCCGGATAATGTTAGTGAGGCAACATAACATTCAAGATATAGACCTTGGCCCTTGTAGGCTGCGAATATGTCCTCCAGGTCGTCCCAGTGCGACCTCCGCACCGACACATCTACACACACATCACACACACACTAATACACAACTGTCACGTCACAATAAGGCGCTGCGCAAACGAAACTTTACGTTGCGTAGGGACATTTTTGTTTCCAGTAAAAGGTTATAGAATTATGTTTCAAAAACAGTTGCTAGAGACGGCAATTGTTCGAAATTCTAAATATCATCTGATCCCGAACTAAACAGAGTTTGTTCTATGAAAATCATATACTTTAAAATAGATAATTACATTCAGACTCAGGATAAACAGACATATTCATACACACACAAATGTCTGTCCTGGATGGGATGTTTAACTAAGCACCCCAAACGGTCACGGAAAATATTTGTAACGTCATATCTAGTTTGTTAGTTGGTCAACAAATGCTTTCGTTTGCTCAACGCCTATACGTACAATGGGCGGATCTTTCAAGCAGAAGAAATTTCATTAGTTTTTAATATTTGACATTGAATGAAATGGAAGTTTCACATTTGTATAAATATTAAAAGAGAGACCCTAAGCCGATTATTTGGTGAAAAAGTTGAAAGATCCGCTACAAATAAAATGAAAACAAAAAAGACACTCAAAACAAATAACAAAAATGAAAAAAAAAACAAACACATTTTGCAAAACAGAAATATTTTGTGCAACGAAGATTATAAATGAACTTTTATTACAGTGAAAGTTATGGGGATCAAAATTATGTGGATTACTTATAATTTAACTTTTTATGTGGTCTTTGTATTACGTTTAATTTTGAACCTTATATTTATGACAGTAAGGACAAGTCATACATGACCACTTCAAACTGCAACTATATTCAGAAATCTTATAGACCACTCGAGCAGGTACGAATGCACCAAAACGTTAGCAACTCATCAGTCGACTGGTTGATCGGTTGACAAAATTACTGCTCGAGCGGTAGACATTTACTGCTCGAGCGGTTGACAATTACTGCTCCAGTTGTTGACAATGACTGCTCGAGCGGTTGAAATTGACAAGGGCTGCTTGAGTTAATTTCATTAAGGCTGTTCTATAATTAAACTGGTCGAGGTGATCGTATATGCCCAGAGCCAGACTGTGTGTGTACCTTTGTCGAGTAGTTTGTCATCTCTTGCGGGGTCCCCCTCCCCTTCCCCCTCGCCGGCTGTGCCCCCCTCCCCGATACCCTCCGGCAGCGCCGTCGGCAAGTACTGCGGACACAACAAACACTACACGTTACACTGCTGTATATGTTGCTTTGTCAAGTCAATGAGATGACAATCATATCACCATCTAAATGTAGAAAATAGGAATTACGTTGCAACTTTTTTTTTTTTTTTTTATTCTGGATAAGCTTGTATTTGACCCCTATCTCACCATGGTAAATGATGATGTGGCCGAAGGTGGTAAGCACACAAAGCCTAGATGGGAACTGGCTCTCAAGTGCAGTTGTCGGAACACACCGATAGGTACTTGGCGACAGATTTTCAACTTGAGGGTGGTAGTCAGCCAGCCGAGTACTACAAAGCACGCTACCACCGTGCTATGGTTTCCTCACGATGTTTTCCTTCACTGAAAGCTCAAGCTCATCGTAGGATTCGAACCCACGACCTTCGTCGCGGTATCCGACGTCACTTACCACTGAGCTATCATCGCCTTATGGTCCTGATACCTTAGGCGACTATGAACTATAATGGGAACCCTAACAGCAGCCCACATCATTTTGGACTGCCAGTTGCCGGGAACCAGGATCCTATGCTTTAATCCACATTTCCTCATTACGTAAATGAATGAAAGCATGTTCGAGGGTACCTTAGAGCGGGTCCTGTTCTTGTCCGGCGAGATGCCCATCTCGTTGAGTATCTCTGCCATCGCCTTCGTGTTGATGCCGCAGTTGTTGGCCACGTTCTTCTGGCACCGCTTGTGTACGTTCATCGAACACACTATAATGTCAACATACGTTAAGTTACAGTCAATGCCCTGGGATACGGTTACCACCGGTTCGGAAATCAGCCTTTAATCGTTTTTTTTTTTGGGACGTTCCTTGCTTGCGGTATGAGTTGCTTGGTAGAAATCGTCACGTAAGGAAAAAGCGTTATGCCCCCGAGACGTTCGGTTCCGTCACGTGTAGTTTTGATATTAATTAACGTCAAGCGCTGGTGGATACTTGTATTGTAAATGTGACTTTTGATAATCTATAACGTAGCTTCCGACTATATTTTTCAAAATAGGATCTGTAATTTCAGAGACATACTAGTGTAGATATGATGAAACTTTGTCCATTACAGAGTTGAGTGGTAACGAACATACTATTTGAGTACTCTTGACTTCCGAACCGGTGGTAACTTCTGTAATTCGACCTTCATAAGTGCCCTTCTAAGGCCTAAACTGAATAAATGATTTTGACTTTGCTTAGTTTGGGTTCTTAATTTATTTATTTGTAACGGTACCTTCGCACTGCAAGCCCTGCTTGATGAGTCCGTAGAGCAGCGAGCCGCAGTGGTCGCAGAATGTGAACCGCTTGTAGGAGTGCACCACGAACCGGTGCGGCACGTTCACGCTGAACCGCTGTCCGCTGCACGTGCCCGCCGTACTCACTTGCTGTACACACATACATACACACATACAAACACTGCGACAATTGTTAGCTACCCTAAGCTCACAAGCGACATCGAGCCTTAAAATCTAAGGAGAGGCCTCCTCCTTATGTGTGTTCTACCGCTTGTACGACGAGCAGTGTTCCGAGGTGTTCCGAGGTGTTCCGAGGTGTTCCGAGGTGTTCCGAATAGTTTGGTATGATGCACACGGCAACATTACACAACTTAGAACCAAATTGGTCGGGTACAGTGCGGTTTGAGAGACATTCTCACGCGAGGTCGTGGAATGAACTCACTGTAGAGGTTTTCCCAGAGGCTACAAGCATGGGGTTCAAAAGAGGAGTATGAAGGTTATGCGAGGTCGGCAACGAGCTCGTGACGCCTCTGGTGTTGAAAGCGTCCATAGGCAAAGGTAACCGCTTACCAACAGGTGGACCGCAAGCTTGTTTGCCACCTAATAATATAATTAGTTAATTTAGATGTACTAGTGCAAATATTAATAAAGACACTTCATTTGTGTGGGAGCGTCCACTATTTCGTGATAAATCCGACATTCCACAATCCCATTTACTATAGGAACGAATGTGAAATGACTACAAAAGTTCAGCTGCTTTTTGGCCCAGTAAATATGGAAATTAAAAATTCCTAGTCGATTTCATAGTGATAATAGATCTGTAATGAGTATTTCCACTACTGTTTCCTCCTCTAACGACTTAAAATATTACTTTATACTACATTGTTCTGATAAAATACTTAAACATGACTCAAACAATACGATCTAAGCGGCATTTCATTAACAGAAATAGTCCGAAAATTCAACGAAATCACTGACCTGGTCAAATTATCACCATAACCCTACTAATATAAGAGCTAAATTTCCTTGTTCCACTAACCTCTTCCTTCATTCCAGGACATTTGGTGACGACTGAGGAGTGACATCTCTTATGAACCACGCAGGTGCACACTGTGGATAAAAAATACATGTTAACTCTTCATTTTAGATTGAAAAGATGAGACAAACATCAAAATAGCACATGACATAAAGCAGTAATAAAGATAAAATTTATTGAAGTCGCCAACAGTTCAGAAGTGAGCCTTTAGCTGAAAAGAACCGGCAAGAAACTCAGCAACAATATGATTTGACTATTTTGGCAATCTTTTTACCAAAAGTTTTACAAATTCCAATTATTAATGTACAATTTAACACTCACCTTGGCACTGATAACCTTGTTTGCCTAAACCCCTGAAAATTTAACTGTTATTTAATTTCCATTTCAATTTTGTTCACATCATTTAAGTAAATATGTTTGTTAGGGCCTGTAATTATACATTTACAAAGACCTGAAAAGAGTGTTGGCTGGATGCGGAAGGCTGAAAGAAATGGCGGGCCATGTAGAAGGCTTATGTCCAGTAGTGGACCAATACAAGCTGAGATGATGATACATTTACACAATAAAAAAAGTTATGAGATTCGTAATGTACATTTTTGGGTCATTTTTGTAGATTTTGTATGTGAGATATGTACCAGATGAACTCTCGGCAGTGGCTGCAGAAGGTGGGTTGTCTCAGGAAGGTGGCCATGAACTTGTGTCCGTTGACCTGGTGCACGCGGCGGCGCATCGCCCCGCGGCGGCGCGCGAACCCCGCCCCCTCCTTGAACTCGCGCCCCGCACCACCCCCGCCTCCCGCACCTCCCCCGCCGCCCGCGCCACCCCCGCTACCTGCACCACCCCCGCCGCCCCGCGCCGCACGCGCACCGCCGCCCAGCACGCTGCCCACCACACCCGACCGACCCGACTCCGTGCTCCCTGTACATACATATGGTTAGGATGTGTTCCGATTCACGCTCGTAGCGATCACATCTACGACAGCTGAGAGTTGTCAAGAATTTGGAACTATTTATCTTTTATATTCGCTATACTAACAGTAGTATAATTTTATTTAAATAATATTCTGGATAAGCTTATTTGACCACAATCTCACCATGGTAAGTGACGAAGGTGGTAAGCACACAAAGGGTTTTTATACACCATTTAAAAGCTAGTAATAGATTAAAGACATTTAATAGATAGTATAAATTGATGCTACATTTAATAAATTCTATAAACTTATTGATTAATGTTAACAAGACAAATTCATACCTTGAGAATTCCATTTCAGATCAATTTTCAGATGCAATTTTCCCTGAGGTTCTAGGTCCACCTGAAGACCAAAGATAATTTAAATCGATATCGTTTTCATTACGTGAGCTATAGCAAGTTTCGTAAAACCTAGATTTGATACTGTCACTTTTCTGCGCTATATTACAAACACCACCATCCTTGGGGGAGGCCTTTGTCCAGCTGTGGACATCTAATGCCTGATATGATGATGACTTACAAACAACAAAGACGGAAGTCTAATTCCATCATGCCTGCTTGTCAGTCTTCTGACATAAACAAACTATACCAAGTGTTTTTTTTTTTAATTCTGGATAAGCTTGTGTTTGACCACAATCTCACCATGATAAGTGATGATGTGGCCGAAGGTGGTAAGCACACAAAGCCTAGATGGGAACTGGCTCTCAAGTGCAACTGTCGGAACACACCACAGATGCACTAGAATGAGTGCTTAAGCAAAGATGGCGCTGTGTCGGCCACAGATGGAAGGTAGATCAACAGAACACAAAATTACTAGGGCCACAAGGAAATAGAGTGAAAAGGAAGGAAGGAAATAGAGTGGGAACTTAGGATATACAATATAGTAGCCCACGCCGGATACAATTAAAAACATATCGCACATGGAAGGAGCTAGAAAAGGCCTATGCCAACGTGTATGAAGAAAATCCTAAGGTTGTGATAAACTGATGATGTTATTGTAGTGATCTCATATGAATGAAAAATGTATTTCTATTTCATAAAAAGATAAAATTTTGTTATATATAATAGCACATTTGCCAAATTTCAAGTTTCTAACTAGGCCAGTTGATTCTATCAGTCTGTCCCAAGTCTTTTTATAAGTTTTAATAATGAAACCAACCTGAAAGGAGTATTTATGGAATAATAATCATGATATAAAATGCTAGTTTTCCTGCTAATCCCTTAAAGTAAATGAGTAACTATAAAATGATATATTTTCCTTCAATAAAATAAGTGATGAAGTACATTTTGTCCTTATAAAATTCTTAATTGTACTCATGTTTACCACCTATGATTTTATTACTTTAAAATATACAGTGTTATCTTCCTCTATGTAGTTACATAATTATTTTCAAACAATTGCTTACACTTGTAAGTACTACCTATACAATGTGTAACAGATTTCTGTATAGCAGTATAGCAGAATGCAGTAGTTTAGCTTAGACAGACCTAGAAACAGCCCTGCTGGCAATGACTGAACATCACAATAAAATTTAATAAAAAAAACATAAATGGGGACATGCTTCTGCAACATCCATACTGAAAAATTATGTACTAGATTTTTTTGGTCCATTTCAAAGTAAAGTTAGACATAATATAACCTATTCGTAGGTGAATAAATGAGATGAAAATGCACAAACAGAGCATACCAATTGGCTTCAAAATTATGTTTGCTTAACCCTTTAAACTGTCAGCCACCATTGTTATTGTTATTTAGATTGTTTGTCAGTGACACAAACATTTTAATTGAAACGAAGTTCCTTATCACGCATTGTGAAAGGGGGCTAGATGGAAAAAAAATCTTACGAAAAATTGTCACAACACTTTTAGTGTCAGTGTCACTTTATTGTAAGCTGTGCGCATGTTTCTCTGTCTGTCTCTCTCTCTCTCTCTCTTATAGAAAGCAAGCCAGATATTATTTTTTATATATATATATACTCTCTCGACTTATAATACAAAAAAGCTTTGGAACACAATAAAAACTATAACCTATACAAAAAAATATAAGCAAAAGCCTCTCGAACTTACACGAATCAGAAACACTGTTACCGAGTCTTTAGATTTTTGCAACGATTACTTCTCCAATGTTGGAAAATGCCTAGCGAATAAAATACTTTCAGTATCTAATGAAACACAGGAATCCCTAGCACAAAAAAACTACTTTAATGTTACTCCAACGCACTCATTATTTTTACAACCGACTGATGAAATAGAAATTGAAAACATTTTAATGGGTTTGAAACTAGACTGTGCCCCGGGAATTGATGGATTCTCAAATCGGTTACTTAGAGCAATCAAAAACCACATAATAGACCCATTAACTTTCATATGTAACCTAAGTTTGTCAGAAGGCATATTTCCAACAGAATGGAAAGTGGCTTCTGTTACCCCTATACACAAGACTGGTGATAAGTCAGATCCTGGTAACTTTAGACCAATATCTCTCCTCAGCTCTTTTTCCAAAATCTTAGAGAAGCTAGTGCATAAACGTCTCGTGAGTTTCCTGGAGGAAAACAATCAGCTTTCAGATAGGCAGTTCGGATTTCGTCAAAATAGGTCGGCAGAGGATGCGGTAGTCTGTTTAACTGATCTTATTTCGGACCATCTTGACAGAAATCAAGCCTGCGCAGGTGTTTTCATTGATTTGGCAAAGGCCTTTGATACCGTGTCTATTCCTATCTTAATTCGAAAGCTTGAACTTTACGGGATCAGAGGTATTACTCTAGAATGGTTTCGAAGTTACTTAACAGGTCGCACACAATGTATTAAACTTGATCAGTATTGTAGCAAACCTAATTCCATCGATTTCGGGGTTCCGCAGGGTAGCATACTTGGCCCAATCCTTTTTATTATTTATATAAATGATATTATAACCACTAACATTATAAATGCTGATATTGTGTGCTATGCAGATGACACTGCTATAATCTTTCATGGTGCCACCTGGTCTAGTGTTATAGAATCTGCGGAGAAAGGGATGCGGATTGTTGCTTTTTGGCTACAAAATAATTTACTGACTCTCAACCTACAGAAGAGCAATTTAATTTGTTTCCACAAAACCAAAGCTTCAGCTCCATTTTTCCCAAATATAACAGTGCATACTTGCTCCCCTCAACCCCCTACAATTGCTAAATCGCCTTGTAAATGTCAATCTATAACTCGTACATCCACTATTAAATATCTGGGCGTCGTAATAGATGAAAAGTTAGGCTTCACGCAACATCTGACTCCTACAGCTAATAGAGTCCGTAAGTTGATTTATATTTTCAAAAACTTGTGTACAGCAACGGAAAATATGAAGCTAATCAAAACGGTGTACACTGCTATCTGCCAATCAATTTTATCATACTGCATAGTAGTCTGGGGAGGCGCAGCTACCACCCATATGATAGCCCTTGAAAGAGCTCAACGTTCTGTGCTTAAGGTCATTCTGCATAAACCAATCAAATATCCCACTAGAGCTCTTTACAATGAAACGGAATTACTTTCAGTACGGGGAATTTTTATTTTTCGTATTATGTTAAATGTACATCGCAAAGTTTTAAAATCACCAAACTATGAATTTATGATCCAGCAAAGAACATTCAGACTCCCAATACCTTGTATTAAAACTTCTTTTGCACGTAGATTCGGCACCTTCGTTCATCCTTACATTTACAACAAAATTGTCTCTAAATGCTCCATTAAATACTGTACGGTTAGAGAACTTAAGAAAATACTTTTCAAATGGCTATTAAATCAAACTTACAACAAAATCGAACTTCTTCTAAAAGTTATCACATAAAATTTAAGCAAATATAATCATTCAAGCACTAAACACATTCGCATACTCACCCACACCCCATAACCCAATCATTGATATACTATACAATTTATTTTGACAATGTTGGCGAAGAATTGGCTACCTACAGGACAGGCTTAGCCTAGTGTAGGAGCCATAGCATTAGCTATACGTGTAATCTACAACTCTCACACACACAGTAGGTACACTACACACATTTTATTTAATTAAATTAAATTTTTCCTTTATACATATATATATATAAGATAATATTTTATTTTTGCTTTTCTTTTCTTGTTTTTTCTTTTTCTCTTTTGTAAATCCTACTGTTGTGTTGTGATGAGGTGATTAAATATATTATTATTATTATATAACTTATATAACTTCGTTCCATCTGGGTGTCCCTTGACACCTCTCAAGTTTTTTATATTTTAGTAAGGGTTTTATTTAAACTATGTATTACTTCTATTGGTTTTAATTAGCAATAAATTACATGGATTTATTTATTAAACTAGCCAGAAAAATAAAACTATTTTCATCAACCCTGCCACCCTGGCTGTCAGAATTACAATTTTCCACAAAATAGATCATATTTAGAAATAAAAACATAGAATATGAAATCCCTTGGAAATGCAGGCTAAGCATCAGACAGAAGCTAGCAATCAATACATATCATAAAATTAATTTAAGAATGATCTTTTGTTATCAGCAGTAGGCTGTCAACAGGGTGACCCCCTCGGACCAGTGATTTTCAGCCTAGCTATCCATCCAATTATTCGCCAGTTAAATTCCAAGTTTAATGTTTGGTATCTCGATGATGGAACTTTGGGAGGCGATGTAGATACCGTATTCAATGACCTGCAATTTTTAATCAACGAATTCCACAATATTGGCCTTGACCTTAATTTTTCAAAATGTGAACTTTATTTATCTGACACGACGACAACCAAACGACACTCGCAAAATTTAATAGTATTTCCCCCCAATTAAAAATGATTGAAAAAAGTTCTCTTCGCCTCTTAGGGTCTCCAATCTTAGAGGACTCTTTCCCCAATTTTATCGAGGAAAAAATTCAAAATTTTAGTGATGTTTCGGAAAGATTGCTAAAAATTAACATGCATTCGGCTATCACCATAATCAGGTACTGCTGTTTTGGCCCTAAATTTAACTACATATTGCGTGCATCTCATCTTTGGTCACATTCACACCTATTAGGAAAAATTGATAAAATTATCCGCCATACTTTAACATCCATTTTAAATGTGGCCTTGGACGACCGAGCTTGGACACAAGCTACCCTCCCTATCCGTATGGGAGGTCTCGGCGTCCGCAAAATTGCAAGTATAAGTTTACCGGCTTTTATATCCTCGGTCCATGGGACTGAAAAGTTAACCAGGAAAATCCTAGCTTCCACACTGGTTGACTTTGAGGTACCGTGCTTCACTGAGGCTATAAGCGCTTGGAAAGCCACTTGTCCGAATATTGACCTACCCGCCAACCCATCTTCCCAGAGGCAGTGGGACGAACCGCTCAGCAAAGGTATACAAAAGAATCTTATCGACACGTCACCGTGTAATGCTGAGCGAGCGCGCCTACTGGCTGTGGGTGAATGGGAGTCGGGTTTATGGCTTCTAGCACTCCAACATAGGAACTATGTTCGACGACACTACTTTCCGCCTCGCTGCTTGTCTGCGTCTGGGAGCACCCTGCTGTTCTCCTCATCGCTGTCACTGCGGGGAAGCTGTCAACAGCCTCGGGCACCACGGCTTGTCATGCAGTCGGAGTGCGGGCCGTATAGCGAGACATGCGAATTTAAATGACATTATCCGTCGTGCTCTTGTTGCCGTCGGCGTTCCAGCCATATTAGAGCCAAATGGGTTGGCACGCGACGATGGCAAGAGACCTGACGGAATGTCATTGTTTCCATGGAAGATGGGTAGGCCTCTAGTGTGGGACGCAACGTGTGTCGACACTCTTGCGCCATCCCATCTTCCTAGCACAGCGTGTCTTGCCGGCGGTGCCGCTGCATCTGCTGAGAACCTCAAGCGGCGAAAATATAATAGCCTTATAGGTAAGTATATTTTCGAGCCGTTTGGGGTTGAAACTCTCGGGTCGTGGGGCCCGAGTGCTCATTTCCTATTTAAGGATATTTCCAAAAGATTGGTTGACACTTCCCGTGACCAAAAGGCTGGCTTTTACTTTGGCCAAAGATTAAGCATTGCCATTCAACGTGGCAATGCTGCCAGTCTTTTGGGAATGTTACCAGTCGACGGCGATGCGGAGGAATTCTTCGACGCACTTTTATAGTTTATTTTAGGTAGTTTTTAGATTAGATTAATTTTAATTGTATTATGTTAATAGTGTAGATTATTAGTATTCTAGATTAAATTCTTGTATACTTATCATTATCAATACTCATTCACTTCTGTTATTGTCATTCACTTGATATAATACTTATCAATGAATTATTGATCAATCATTGATCGAAGAACACAATCATTATTTTGACATGTCACTGCAAACTTTTTATCTGATAAAAACACAATAAATCAATACATAAGTCAAATGCCCACCTCATCAATTAACTGCGTATATTTGGGATCGGGAGATGAGAATCTCCGTTTGATGTGCTCCATTATGTCTTAATGTCATACTAAAATAAAATTTTCCTAAGGCTAGACTAGACTGTTATCAATGAAAACAAATACTGTTAGCACAGTGATAACATTTTAAACAAACAGACATTGTCATATCTTATCATGGATTATATGGATAAAGATGTAGGATATCTACTGTGATTTTTACAATCAGTCTTACAGTGAAGCGATAAAGTGATAGTTGTTATAACTCACCCAAAAATCAGCAGCTTCTTTATCCCGATGCATCAAATCTTCAAAGGGAATTGTACAGTTTGCAACAAAGTCATCTGGAGGTATAGCGGCATCATGGAACACAGTAATTCCCAAGCTGCAATATGATTTGTTTTTACAGTAAGGTTGCTGATTAATAATTTATTTTATATTTATGACCTAGTTTTTAGCCTCTAAAAATATTTATAAATGATATATTTATCTGATAACATAATTTATTTACCAATAAGTATATTATTTTTATCCAACCAATACACTATGGTCTCATAAAAAATAAATATAAATATACGACATACCAGGATACATTGTGCACCTCATGTATGAAGGTCTCGTTCCACACAGGATCAAAGGTCTTTGGCTTGGTGCTGGAGCGATCCAGGTGGTGTTCGTCGGCGTCTATCGACACGTATGGGTCTATCGGCTGGTCGTCTGGAATGATGTCGCGTATTTACATATTACATACACCCTTTTTCGTAAACATACTACGCCTATTTCGGATGCAAAATTACGCGAAAACGACACTTTCAAAACAAACATTTTTACACGATCACACGCAGGTGGTATCTTACTAGCAATTGGTATCGTGAGGTGATGCTTACCTGGTTTCCCGAAGGTCATGTTATGCCGTTTTTGGAAGTCGGTCGGCCTGAGACCCGTCGCCTCGCAGACCCGCACCCGCACCGTACCACTGAACATGGCGTTGCCGACCCACTTGCCGTTTCACCGAGACCGCGCCACCACACGATCACTTCCACACTATTAACTCACTTATAATCATTGAAGGTGCTTCATAATTGAAATAGAAATTAAATAAAAGACTTGACAGCGACGAGATCGGCCATGGATGGATGTTTTACTCTATGGTCACTAATGGATTCCAATTTCGATTTCCAGAAAAATATTGCGTGATTGGTTATGGTATATTTTGTAAAAATCGTAGCTACTCCTTTGATTAACTTACTTAATAGAAAATCATCTTCTTGAAACATAAATGTAAACAGTTTTATACTTCATAAACTATAATATACAACCCACATTTGATTGAACAGTGTTTACAAATAAGGGTTCAAATTAGGTACCAAAGAGAATATAAATACTACGTAATTAGGTACATTACACCATTAAATGGTATTTATATTGTTGTAGCCAACAACTACATTTCAATCTTTCTTGCAACTTTTACGGTTTGTGGCAATTTTTATTTTATGGACTTTGCAACACATCTTGGTTGTACTTTTTGGCGGGAACTCCAAACAAGTTCACAAACAGACGTTTTTGTTTTGTTTTTATTATTAAATTCGTGTATTTTGTGTTTTATTGTATAATATCGGCGGTAAATTATCTAATAAAGATTTAAGTGCACAAGTGAAGTGAAATGAAATGAAATGGTGCGTGACTTTTCAGGTTGTCCCACAAAGTCCGTGAAAAGTTTTAGTGGAAAAGCCGCCAATTTGACAGGAATTGTATGCGCGAGGACTAGAATTTACTTTGAGTATTAAGCCAGCCTAATAATCAAAGAGAATTTATGACTTTACAGTGAATGTGACGATATAACGTGGTATAAAAAGAAGAATATTGAAAAAATCGATTAGGCTTGATACACTTCTAACTAAAGCCTTTTAATTAGTAAATAATAATCATAAACAAATAATCACTGTCAAAAAGGATACAAAATAAGTTTATCTGGACTTTTTGGCGGGAACTTGCAGAGTGACGTTGCGTTTTGGTTTTATTTTCATTAAATTCGTGTATTTTGAGTTTTATTGAATAATTTCGGTGGTGTTTTATCCAATAATGATCAATCTAAGTGCACAAGTGAAGTGAAATGAAATGAAAGCGTGTATCGTGACTTTCCAGGTTGTCCCAAAAAGTCCGTGAATGTTTTAGTGGAACAACCGCCAATTTCACTAAAGCTTGACTGGACATGTATGGACGAGGATTGGACATTACAGTGAGTTTGAGAATGTGACTATAACATAAAGGAACAAATTAAAACTGAAGAATATGTACGCGATTGAAACACTTTGTATTGACTAAAAGTACTACAACTTATGTAAAAAAAAATTGTGACCAAATAGACCAAGACCATTTCAAATACTTTGTCATTGGCAGAAATATCCTAAAAGGATGATTGCCAGCAACAAAGAAAAAAAAAAAAAAAAAAAAAAAAAAAAAGTTTATCTGACTGAAATTAAAATAATGTAAAATATTGATTGGGATTAAAAATAGAATGGGTTTCCTGACTATATTGAAGAAGCTACGTCAGAAGGAAAAGGAAATGCGAATACTTATGCTGTATCCTTTTTATAATCGAAATGATAACCCCAAAATATCCTAATGCTGAGCTAAACCCTCACCATGAAAAGCCACAACCCTTAATCTTCTGATTCGCTCATGAATGCTCAATTTGTCTATCCTCTACAGTGTAATGAGTGGGCTATGCCATTTATTAAGTTTAGATAGGTCGTAGAAGAGCACTTATGAAGGTCGAAGACACATAAGATACCACTGGTTCCAGGGTCAGTCTTCAACTGTGAAGAACCAACAAAAAGCTCGGCAAGTTTACGTTGTTAAATATTTTAAATAATCTTAACTATATGCTGTGAATTCAGATATGACGGATAGAAAGGCTGAATGGAAGGAAAGTACAAATTGTGCCAATCCCAAATAATTAGGAACAGAGCAGGTAGGTTTTTTTCAAATGATTTGCAAAAACAGGTTACAAACAATATCATAAGCTTACATATACAAAAATGTTTCTTATCCTAATCCTACTAATATTATAAATGTGAAAATTTGTATGTTTGTTGCTCAATCATGCATAACTAAATGGCTGAACATATTTTGATGAACCTTGGCACACAGGTAAATATCATGTAATAAAACAGGATACTTGTTATCCTGGGAAAAGATAAAACCCCTTGGAAATGTGGATAAACCATGGATGGCAGCAAGTTTTTTAAATTAAATCTTCACCTGTCATGGTTGAAAAGTTTTTCTTTTTTATTTATTACATAGTTTTATAAAAGAAAATACAATGAAACCCACAAAACCAGTATTTCTGGTTTGACTGTGTGTTCTACCATTATTTGTCAGGTTCTTTGAGCAAATTTACACCTAATTAAGAAATTAATTCTAGTAGTACATAATAAATTTCCTGACCTTAAAATGTAGCGGTCTAGACAATGCTGGTAAGACAACTATTTTGAAACGTTTTAATGGTGAACCAATTGACACAATATCTCCAACTCTTGGATTCAATATTAAGACACTGGAGCATCGAGGATACAAACTCAATATTTGGGATGTAGGGGGACAAAAATCTTTAAGGTAAATATAAATTCACTCTAATTCTATTTTAACTTTTGTAACATATTGTGTGATATTAGATGTTTCAGTTACAGTTTATGGCATCAATGAAAAGAGGTTTTTAAAAGATGTACTCACTTGCTATGCTACCATGCCATATGCTATTATTATAATTATTGTCAAAAAATGCTGTCAAAAAGATCAACTAATTGTATGTTGTAAAGTCGCAACAATGGTCATTTTGACAGCACATAGTGTCAAAAAGAGACAAACATAGTGCGATAAGAATAGACAACAACAGGCCTATTGGATTATGACGAGTTTAGTAGGTACTACTGGAATTGCTATTCAGTGATGATTGTTTGTCTATTTATCAGGTCGTACTGGAAGAACTACTTCGAGAGCACAGATGGTGTAGCATGGGTAGTGGACAGTGCCGACGCGCGGCGATTGGAGGCATGTGCCCGTGAACTGCATGCCTTGTTGCGTGAGGAGCGACTGGCGGGCGCCACGCTGCTCATCCTCGCCAACAAGGCAGACCTGCCTGGGGCACTCTCCCTGCAGGACATCAAACAGGTACTCCTACCTATTGCACTTTTGTGCTGGAGAGGTTTTTTTTTTTATATTACAGTCACATATTATATTCGTGGAGATCCTTGGGGGAGCCTTTGTCCAGCTGTGGAGGTCTTTAGATGGCACTAGAGATTAAAAAAAAATGCCAAATGCAAATCCACCAAAGTTCTAAGTCCACTTGTCTTGCTTGACCATAGGTAGAGGCAGAACTAAGCATCATTATATGTAAATTCATCTTATCTCATGGACATAGTTGAAGTACCTTGTGCCTCTTCTCGATACAAGCAACATTTGGAGCTTGAAAGTTATTTTTAAAAGAATGGTCCTTTAAAAGAGAAATAGATAAATAAATAAATATCCTGGGATATTTGTTCACACACTGCTATCAGATCACAAACTAAGGAGAACTTGTAATATGGAAACCAGATGACTGATAAACTACATATAGTACTTTTTGTTGTTGTAAATACATACTTAAATAGATTATTACACCCAGACTCAGGACAAACAGACATGTTCATGCACTCAAATGTTTGTCCTGGATGGGAATCGAACCCACGACCTGCGGCGTGATACCAACCACGCCAACCGGCCCATCGTAATGTAAAAGTATATCCCCACCGGCAGGCACTAGAGCTGGACAGTATCAAGTCGCACCACTGGCGCGTGGTGCGCTGCTCCGCTGTGAGCGGAGAGAACCTTCTCGAGGGGATCGACTGGATGCTCGACGACATAGCCTCCAGGATATTTACACTTGACTAACATAACCTTTGACCATATCGCAGGATTTAGCTCCAGATTCGTTTTGTTTAAAACTACTTTTATATGGGATGGATAAATGCAAACGAATTTTGTTTAAAAATTTATTATCTATTTTTTTTATACCACTTGGTGGCAAACAAGCTTACGGCCCACCTGATGGTAAGCGGTTACCGTAGCCTATGGACGCTTGCATCACCAGATGCGTCACGAGCGCGTTGCCGACCTTATCTATATCTTGTCTACGGAGACTGTGCTTTTATAATAAAGCTTGTCTAAATAATACTCTAGTTTATGGTATTGCATTTAAAGAGCTTAGGCATTCGCTTTTGTTTTTTTTTTATTGTATTTAATTCAATTATGACTTAACAAATATGTACTGGAAGACTTGCATTTTAATGGAAATAAGTATTCATTCCATCACTAATCTAGACTGCTTTGTAATATGTAATGGTTAACATGCAAATTAAATACTGTGATGTTTTCTACATAATTATGTATTTAAATTATTAAGTTATTAATAAACTTTTGTAACAAGATTATTTTTATTTTATACAATTAAAAAGTTACTTAAGGAGGGTGATAAAACAGAAGATAGTTGTTTTAACTTATTTCTTTAATATTTTATACATTTCAATACACACAGACGGCTACATAGATGAATGGGTGAAGGTTAGGAATGATCACAGTTGGAGGTGTCTTTATCAGCAGTTGGCTCTGTGCTTGTGTCTATTTGTTTTATTTCACTTGTTTTATCCACATCTGTTGTAACATCCAGACTTGTGTCTATCTTGTTCTCCTCCGTAACTGTCAATTTATACATTAGAATGTTATATGAAACTAAAGCAAGGAAATAAATAGAAAGAAAGTGTGGCGGTATTGTAGAAAAAAAAACCAGATCGAAATTTAAAAATTGGAAAATAATAGGCGACCTAACTGGTAACATTATACACATTTTTTAATGACAAAATTATAAGAAATCAAAACCATAAACATATCTAAATAGTTGTTTCTATGTATATCTGTTTGTATGTACATAATTAATTAATGAATTATCAACATATCAAAATGTTTGGCCACCAACATAATACGCTTAATGGCCAAACTAGCCATGGAAAGTGGATCTTTGGATGATGTATACTTGTGATTTCACCCGCGTTCCCGAGGGATCTTATCCTTTCCGGGGATAAAAAGTATCCTATGTGTTATTCCAAAATCTGTTCAGCCGTTTTTGCGTGAAAGAGTAACAAACATCCATTCAAACTTTCACATTGATATAATTTTAGTGGGATAAAACTCAACATTTATAAATAAAAATCAATGTTCGTCCTCTATGCGTTTTTAAACCATTAAGATTTGGGGAAAATCCCATTCATTACACGAATGATATCAAATATGAGGCTAACTTTCACCAAACGTTATCATCATCTGCAAGGAAAGTTATCACCAGATAAAAAACAAGATATTTATAATACCTGTATCTTCCTTATCCTCTTTAGTGGCTACACTAGATACATCATTAGGTACATCATCATGTCTCTCATCGCCATCACTTTCTTCCTTCACATCTACATCGGCTGCAAACTTATCTCTCTTTCTACCTTTGTCTGCGTCTAAGTCCTTTATCTCTACATCCTCATCTGCCCCAAGTTCTGAAGGTTTGTGGTTCTGTTCAGGCTCTGAAACTGAAAATAAATTATTATAACAAGTGGCGAAGGTCGTGGGTTCGAATCCTACAATAAGCTTAAGCTTTCGGTGAAGGAAAACATCGTGAGGAAACCATAGTACTGTGGGTACTTTGTAGTACTCGACTGACTGGCTGCCACCCTCAAGTTGAAAATCTCTCGCCAAGCACCAGTTCATATGTACCGGCAGTTGCACTAGAGAGCCACTTACCTATTAAGGCATTTTAAAAAGGTCGTAAATACTTAGGCAATCCCCCTGGCATTGCTTACCATCAGGTGACCCGCCTGTCTGGTTTTCACTTGATTTAAAAAAAAACCTAATGATGGTTACTTTAAGTAAAAAACAGGAGCAGAAAGCTAACCTTAAAAACTTTAATCGGTGTAATATTATCAACGCAGCTATTGCGTTGCGGGGACAATGGTGTACTGGGGGGAGTGTGTTTGTATGGCTTCTTTATGTTATGTTGGTTTTATTTGATGTATTGAAATAAAATTACAACTCCTGAACAGAGTGTAACAAAATATCCTCTAAGAAGCCAAAAGGGGGTTCAGTTTCGATATCTGAATAGAAAGTTTAAATATTCGAAAAAAATATTTTTGGAATCTTTTTTAAGATTGTGTTTGACCGCAATCTCACCATGGTAAGGTATAATGTGACCATTGGTGGTAAGTAAACGAAACTGGGCTCTCAAGTGCAGCTGTCTGAACACACCGATAGGCGTTTGGATTCCCATTTTGTGCTGATCAACTAATTAATATGTTTGAAAAGTATTTTTTTGCAGATTCGTCTGACGGGGCCTTGTTATCATATTACAGTACATTGATAAGTAACAATAGTACCCAAATGAGCTGCATCATCATGGTTGTTGGCGTCATGTTGTTGTTCAGGATCATTCTCATTGTTTCCAGTGCCGGGGCCGGAGCCACGCACTCGCACACAACGTTGTTCTATCCGCTGCAACTCTTCTTGCAGCTCATTACGCTTTTTGATCATACATTCTGTAACATTACAATAGTGTTGGTTAAAGTTGTTTCATTTTGTGTATTTTTTTGTATGAGTGGGTGAAAATATTCTTGCTCGCTGCGTTTCGCGATCGAATAGGAGACAGTGAGCAACCGAGTATAGGAAGAACTAATTTAGCGTAGGCAAAACTAGTTTGTCCTGAAATCGGGTCTAGCCAGTAACATATACAAATAAAAATACTGATCCTAACCCCCCATGGCATTCGGTCGGACCACTTGGCTTAGAAACTTGAAGTTTTGCTAAGAAATGGTATTTAAAAACTCACTGATGATGTAAAATAAGGGAAGAACTGTGAAACCATTTCATAAAGTAGGAGCATTATCAAGTGATAGTATTATGGGTGGAACTTGTCATTTATAACATTTATATTTACTCACTGCGGTATAAAGGACCATATTTAGCTGTAAATGGTAAATTATAAAAGTGTTACAAATACTGTAGATTAAATTCATAAGAAAAAATAATTGAATTCATAAAATTTAACTTACATACTGAAAAATAACATAACACAATTTATAGTACACATTGTATAGAAGATAGGTTGAGTTAGATATGATTACATTTACGCGGACGAATGCCTCGGCGCCCCCGTATACCCAGCACCAGCAGCGACAGGTTGAAGCACCGTGGGGTTTTAGTCAGTAGGAGTCTGACATAACCCGGCCAGCTGCCCCCCTCGAGCGGCCGGGTATCCATGAGGATTTCCCCACGTAAAAAAAAAAAAAAAAAAAGATATGATTACATTTGCTAACAAACATAAACGAATTGAAATCATAAGTAGTGCCCTACAATGGTCACTGTATTTCTCTTTGGGATCGTGAGACCGATTCTATATCTACACCCCACACCCCCTAAAGCAGTTATTGCACTTAACATTTGCATGTTTTTCCCAGTGTTGTAGCTGATAGCAAATCAGCTAAAAGGACATGTGATTATATCAAGAATTAAAAAAACAATTTACTCAAGTTTTTAGGCAATGATAGCTCAGTGGTAGTGACGTCGGATACCGCGGCGAAGGTCTTGGGTTCGAATCCTACAATGAGCTTGAGCTTTAAGTGAAGGAAAACATTGCGAGGAAACCATAGCTGCCCTCAAGTTGAAAATTTGTTGCCAAGCGCCTATTGGTGTATTCTGACAGCTGGACTTGAGAGCCAGTTCCCATCTAAGCCTTGTGTGTTTACCACTTTCGGACATATCATCACTTACCATGATGAGATTGCGGTCAAACACATAGCTTATCCTAAAGAAAAAGAAACTCACTTTCATGGAACTTTCTACTGGTAACCAGCTTCTCGGTGGCATTTTCAGACATCTTCTTGGGCAACCAGTAAATGTGAGGCTTTGCTTTAGTCAGTATGAAGTTAGCAAGGTTCTTCTGTGACGCCTCCCACTTCTCAAACTCCTGTACTCGCGCCATCTTGGCTTCTAACGCCTTGATTGTAGATTTCTTGTTTTCCCTTTCAGCAAATAAAGTTTTTCTTTCCTTCTGTTCTTTTTCCTTTTGTTGTCGAGCCTGTTCTTCTATTTTACGTTCTACCTGTGCTTTCTTTTCTTCCTGTAACAAGAATGTGTCTGTTAGCCATTTAAAAGAACTATGTTCCAAAAAAACTATAAATGTAAGCTCATTCCATTGAGAATCTGAGTAATAGAATTTTTAGAAAACCTATTAGTGCTTGTCAAAGTATGAAGTTGGATGCCTGTACAGTCAACAACATAATAAAACATAAGTAGCACAACAAAGCACTCTTGTACAATAAAATGTATAGATTATATAGGTCACATAATTATGGGACACACTTTTACACACCGGGGGGCCTAGATAAACTTGTATTCAAGTATACATTGGAAATCAGATTATCACATGATTTTTATCATACTTTTATATCAATCCCATACAAAGCTTAATTCTAAGTCTAATTATTAACAGTTGGGGACATACATCTTAGATGTGGACCAGAAAATTTGGAATGTTGTAAACTTTCTGTTCCAAATCTCAAATATGGCATGTCAGTAGCAAATATACTAAGCGGCCATATCTGTTACAAAATGAGTCCTGTTTTACCTTAGTCTGTAAAACGATTTCCTCTTGCTTGAACTTCTGTAGTGTGCCCAGTAATGATCCAAAGATCCGTCTATTGCGAGTCCGAGCTTGTTCATCGTCCCCCTGGGCCCGAAGTACAGCAGCTCTAGTTGGCAGTTCTCTGCACACTGCTGAGGGTACTCTGCCCCTTTTGTTGCCGGGACCATCATCTTCACCGTCACTGTCCTGGGTACGTGCTGAGAGTCTGGAATGGTATGGTAACTAATATTAAACCTTGGGCTTGCAGTCATACCAAAAGTACACACAAAAATATATTGATCTAGGAACTGTAATTCATGTTATAAAGTTTCAGTAAAATATGTATGGGCTATAGATAGAATCCTAGTTCTTGAGGAAATTGGTATCATAACAATTTTAAATTTAAAGTATAGGTAGTTCACTAGGAAAGTAGTTTAGGTACTTCTATTCTGGTACAAGTTTGTACCAGCTACAAGAGATATCAATAAAACAAAGAGATCTTAACTCAAAACTAATGCATTTTTCAAGGACAGACATCAAAATTTGTACAAATTGTAGTTGAATTAATTAACAAAGTATGTCTGTAGTATTGAGATTTTAAATAATTGATAATACAGCATTTTTGTATGTGCTGTCAATTTACTAATAAAAGCATGTTTTTAACTCAAGATACATTACTAAAAGGTCAGTTAAGATTTTAGTGAAATTAGCTTCAACTTCACTGAAATGCAAGTGAAAACAAACCATTCAGATGATTTCTGTTGACAGCAAACAGAATTAATGAATTACCTACGTATGTAAATGTAATTAGATATGCAAATCTTATCTTACCTGCTAAATACAGTCTTGGTTTCATGTTTTCTTTTGCCGAAGTGCTCGTCATTTTTGTAATTGATTCCGGCGTCTGGAATTGAGTTACGACCTCCTAATCGATTACCACCTCTCTGGTACTCTCCAGAATTATTAAATCTACAAATAAACAATTATATTCGTAAAACAATCGATACAAAAGTAAAATGCAAATGATACAGTGTAATCACCTAACCTATCATTGTTGAACCGTCCGGTTGTTTGCACGATTTTCTTTATGTTTTCATCTATTTTAAACAAACTACTTCTCTCATTTTCTAGTTGAGCACGTAAGGCACTAAACGATATAGCTACTTCTGTCCCCATAATATGAATAAATAGAAAATTTGTATCACTATCACTGCTTGTACTATTTGAGATTTATTAATTGCTTTTTTTTTATTAATGTTTTGTTTATTCATGACCATAGATACAAACTCTTTCAGTCGCATACATTTTTATTAATTTTTAATTTCTTCTTTTATGACTATAGTCACATTTTCACATTTACTGTAATGTTTAGTCCTCGTCCGTACAAGTAGTCCGTCCGGTCAGGTTTTAGTGAAATTGGCGACTGTTCCACTAAAACATTTCACGGACTTTTTGGGACACTTGAAAAATCACGATACACGCTTTCATTTCATTTCACTTCACTGGTGCATTGAGATAGATTTTTATTTGACAAAACACCACCGATATCATTCAATAAAACTCAAAATACACGAAAATAATGAAAATTAAACAAAAACGCGACGTCACTTCGTAAATCCGCTAGATGACAGGCAATTAATAAAATATGTATCAACTACTCATCAATAGATGTCGTTATGAGTTCTGATTGATGCTCGCTCGCTAAGAAACAGTTTAGCTTGGTCAAAACATTATTGTAAAATTAAAACATTTCCAAGAGTCAGGTAGTTTCGGTCAAAGCTTTGTTGCTTTTTAGGGTTCCGTACCCAAAGGGTAAAAACGGGACCCTATTATTACTAAGACTTCGCTGTCTGCCCGTCTGTCTGTCACCAGGCTGTATCTCAAGAACCGCGATAGCTAGACAGTTGAAATTTTCACAAATTATGTATTTCTGTTGCCGCTATAACAACAAACACTAAAAACGAAATAAAATAAATATTTAAGGGGGGCTCCCATACAACAAACGTGATTTTTTTGCCTTTTTTACGGAACCCTTCGTGCGCGAGTCCGACTCGCACTTGGCCGTTTTTTATTTTATTTACAATAAATTTACAAAATATACAAACAAATATTACAACTATAATATTATTGTAATATAAAAAACTTATTCGAGGCTGCCGCTGCTGCCGATCGGCAAGGTTCCTAATAGTAGGGGAGGCAATGATGCTAAGTTTGTGGTTACTCGAGCGTCTTTGGGACCTACTGGAATTTGAAGATTAGGTGGAATAAAGAAAAAAAAGGTTATGTGATATTTTCCCCTTCAGCGGTGGGGGGAGCGTCTACAGGGTTTCAAAAATGTAAAAAAAAACAGTCACCAAGAAATACTCGAGCGCGTCAGATATTAATAGGGTAGTCGCGCCACGTCTGTCTGATAACGGAAAAATAATAATGTGCCGTTTTGCGTGGTGGGGGTGGCCGTACGAAGGGGTCGAAAATATTTGGGATAAAAAGGGATGTTAAGTGAACCCTCTAGTAGAACTAGCTCCTGTTTTAAAGACTGACGATTTGGACGCGACCATCAGTCAGGGCCGATTTTTGAAAATGCAAAAAAAAATCGTGACCTTGAAATACTCGAGCGCGTCAGATTTTTATACAGACGGTTCTTCTTGATGTCTTTGTTGTACTGACCCATAATCTGATAATTATGTTGAGGAATTTCCTTAATCTGACGGTTTGTAAAAAAAAATATATAAAAAATATCTAAATCTCGAAAATGGTTCAATAAATCCAAATGTTTGTACAAAAGTTGTAGAAAATTTTATCTTCTACAATATTTATTTTAAATACATATACCAAAAAACCCATAGGAAACGAGATATTTGCAATAAATTATTTTTTGACCTTTGACCTTGAAAAATCAGCAGTCGCGGGCACCCTAAGATAAGTAGCTTTTGAGACAAGTTTTAGGGTGTCAAAATAAAGGTTTATACAAGTTAATAGCTGACTATCTCTCATTCTGAGGTGAAACTCATAATATACGTGGACTATACACTTAATAATGATTTTAGCTACTTCGGCTTGGGAAAATCGGCAGATTATAATATTTCCGTGATTCGTGATTAATTTCCTTCAAAATAAAAAAAAAACTAATCGCGCTTGAGAAAATCTAGGTGACTTTTTTTTGCAACTTTGCGAGTATCCAATTTTCTTTCGTCTCGCCCAAATTGTCAGATTATTGAAATGTACACTATTTTGCATGTAACTAACTTACCTTACCTTAATCTGACGCGCTCGAGTATTTCAAACCATCGATTTTTTTTTACTAATCTGACGGGCTACCCTAGGCGTTCGACACTACATAGAAGGCTCAGATTTGGTGAGAGTACTTCACAAGGTGCAAGGTTGCCCCCCTTATGTTAATCTGACGCGCTCGAGTAAATCCCGAAATCCCCTATTCGCCTCCCCTACCATAACAGGCTGGTAGCATTTTCTCTTTGTCTCAAAATATCTACCTACAATGAAATTTTATTTATTTATTTTATTAGGCTCACTAACAGCTTACAATTAAAATATAACAAAAATAAATTAATAACCAAAGAAATTTAAATAGTAATAAGTTAAATGTCTTGTAAAAAAGCAAAAATGTTATCATAAAATGAAAAATGAACGCTGTATTTTAATAAGTAAATTAAAAACATGTAATTTAAAACTAAAAAATGCACAAGAATTGTATGAAACTGACACACAGAAATTGCTCTCTGACTTGCAGCATAAAGAGCATTACTTAAACGATTTGGTTATCAAGTATGAGAACTCTCAACAGGAAATAAAAGAGCATATACTAGCTGTGACTCAGTTATTAGATTTGTGTAAATATAATGAGGATAGATTTGAGTCGCTCACCAACAATCATACTTGTAGCTGTAGTAGTGTGCCTGTTGTCGAGTCTTTGCCATTGTTAGCTGAGGTTGGTCAGGCTGAGCTGTGTGTGAGTAGTAATACTGATTGCTCTTTCCCAATAATATATAATACGGTAGTGTTTACAGATAAAATAGGTATTAATTTTGGTTCAATTCTTAATAAGTATTCCAAACAACCAGTAGTTAATTATTGTATGCCGGGCGCTTCATTCATACAGATTATTAATAGAATTATGAAAATGAAATTTGACAAGTATACCACTATTGTTGTCTTAGTTGGTCAAGGCATAGGTATACATAGAAAGGACCTATTTAATAGTTATGAGTCCCTTCAAAATTTAGGGGTAATGAAAGTAATGTTGTGTGCCTTCCCCTACTCAGTTGACTATACTGACAAACAAAATAGTTATATTATGTATTTAAATAACTCCTTATATAATCTGACATGTCATAATGACAATTTTATATTTTTCGACACTAATAAGTTTGTTAGTGGAATTAAAATTACTCGGGATTCTCTCAATATCCCCAAAAAATACAAAAACTTGATGGCTACATTGATAGCATATAATATTGATATTGTTATAGTTAATATAACAAACAGTAGTTTAAGTGACCAAGCAGTATTATCTAGTCATACTAATAATATTGTGGTAAATTCTTTAAACATATAGTAACGACAATAGAGAAGCCTAGACAGAATATAACCTTATTGCATCAGAATATAAATCGCTTCTCTGGCAAAATACATGATGTTGAACTTTTAACAGATAAATTGAATATTGATGTTTTATGTTTTACTGAAACGTGGTTAAAGCCTGACACGATGGCATTCAATGTAAATAATTTTACGGTCGCCAGTGCCTTCCACAGGATGTCTGCCGTAGGTGGTGGATCTATTATTTTAGTAAATAACAATCTTAAATACAAGAATCGATTTGATATTTGTAGTCATTCTGTGGAGCGCGTTTGTGAGGTGGCATGTGCAGAGATTGAAAGCTCCATCATCGTCTGTGTTTACAGGCCGCCGGCTTCAGACTTTTTGTTATTCTCATCTATCATAGAAGAAATACTTACTAAGCTCTTGAGATCCAAAAAATCAATAATTGTCTGCGGTGATTTTAATATTGATATTCTTGCTGCCTCATCTGATAGAAATAACTTTATATCTTTATTTAAATCATTTAATATGGAATTTTTGTTTAGAGAACCAACACGAGTAACAGCCACGTCTTCTACGTGCATTGATAATATTATAATAAATGGGAGTATTATAGAAAAGTTTTTAATTAGTGGTGTTCGCTCGGATCATTTGGCTCAAGTAGTTAAATTACCTTCCAAGAGAGAAATTATATCGGGAAGTAGAGAATTTAGACAAACAACTAAGAACAGGTTGGATAAATTTAACAATAATTTGGAATTAAACCTTCTTAATATGTCCTTCGAATCTAACGATCCTAATATTACCTATGATAAATTATTTTCAGCGATTTGCAAAGGATACAATAAATTTTGCCCAATTAAATCTATTAAAGTATCTGATAAATTGAAATTTTGTGAGTGGGCAACTAAAGGAATAAGACTGAGTAGGGATAATATGTATGAACTCTATCGCAAAAAATCTTATTCAAATAACGAAGAGTTTCATGCATATGTTAGGAGTTATTCAAAGATATTTAAATCAGTATGTAACAAAGCAAAGGCTATGTTTATTGCCAAAAAAGTATGCGATTCTAATAACAAAATTAAAACTGTCTGGAAGATCATAAACATGGAGACTGGTAAAAATAAAAAGGAAGGTGAAACAATTAATCTTAAAGTAAATGAAAAGCTAATTACAGACAAACTTAACGTAGCTACTGCTTTTGAATCATTTTTTTCAACTATTCCGACTGAAGCTACAAAAAATCTTGCATCATCTCCCACTAAAGCGGAATGTCTACTTAAAAAACATTTTTCTAATTATATTCCAAATTTTTCATTTAAGTATATTGAAACTAGCGACATCTTGAGCGCTTTTAAGTCTTTGAATGTAAAAAATACTGAAGACTTATGGGGATTATCAGTTAAAGTTATCAAGTCTATGATCACTAGCATAGCACCTGTTCTGGCAGCGGTTTTTAACCAATGCATTGATAAAGGTGTTTTCCCTAACTTAATGAAACACAGTAAAATTGTTCCAATTTTTAAATCTGGTTGCAAAAATAATCCTTCCAATTACAGACCTATCTCTATTCTTCCTGCACTAAGCAAAGTTTTTGAAAAAATAATTTTAAACCAATTATTAGCTCATTTCACACATAACGGGATTTTGCATACTAACCAGTTTGGATTCACTAACGGGAGATCCACGACAGACGCAGGGGCTAAACTTCTTAAGCATATTTTTGAGGCCTGGGAGAATTCTCAAGATGCGGTCGGCGTATTTTGTGATCTTTCCAAGGCTTTTGATTGCGTGGATCATCAGACCCTAGTTTTAAAACTTCATCACTATGGAATCCGTGACACGGCTCTTTGTCTTGTATCATCATATTTATCTAGTCGGCAACAAAAAGTAGGTATCGGTTGTACTACGTCCCCAGGGTCTTTAGTTAAAACGGGCGTACCGCAAGGATCGATTCTAGGGCCATTTTTGTTCTTGGTCTATATAAATGATCTGCCTTACATGATAAATAACTTGTGCGATATAGTTTTATTTGCGGATGATACTTCCCTAATTTTTAGAGTAGATAGAAAAGACGCTGACCTTACCCATCTCAATGAGACCTTAGCAACAGTGTCAAAATGGTTTGCCACCAATAATCTTATGCTTAATGCGTGCAAAACCAAATGTATTAGATTCTCTCTTCCAAATGTTCCTAAGAGCAGCACCAACGTACTAGTTGATGATAGAACACTTGAACTAGTTGACAAGACAGTTTTCCTTGGTATAACTTTAGATAGTAAATTACAATGGGGTCCTCATATAGAAAATTTAGCTAGCAAATTGAGTTCGGCTGCTTTTGCGGTAAAGAAAATTAGACAAATAACAGATATTGCTACAGCTAGGTTAGTTTACTTTGCATATTTTCATAGTCTGATGTCCTATAAGATCTTGCTGTGGGGTTCAGGCACTGATTTGGATACTGTTTTTATTTTACAGAAAAGGGCGATTCGCGCGATCTATTGTTTGGGTCCTCGCGAGTCACTGAGAAATCAATTTAAGGAATTTAAGATATTAACGTTGCCCTCGCTGTACATATATGAAAATATAATGTATGTTCGAAAAAATTTAAATTTGTTTGAAGTAAACAGTAATCATCATAATTTTAATACAAGACACAAAGATAAAATTGTGACCCCTAGATTCAGGCTAGCGAAAGTTAATAAATCTTTTCTCGGGAATTGTGTTCGTTTTTACAATAGGATCCCACGTGAGGTAGCTGGAATGTCTTACTTTAAATTCAAAAATTTTATTAAACTTAGGTTAATGAACAAAGCCTACTATAAGGTGGCTCATTACATGGAAGACAGAAATATATGGTTGTAGTAGCTTCTCTCTGCACCTGCATCCCCCTGGCTTAGTGTAAAATATTTGAAAATGTATCTAAATGTACTTATAAAAATGTAAGAAAGATCCACTGTTAAAAAAAAATTGCCTTGCTGAGTTTCTTGCCGGAGTCTTCTCAGTTTAAGTGTATTCCGAACCGGTGGTAGAGTCAATTGTAACGTTCATGAGTGCCTTACCAGGGCCTAAACTGAATAAATGAGTTTTTGAGTTTGAGTTTGAGTTTGACCTTAACTTATACTGTTTTTATTCTAAAATGCATAGCCTAATTTACTGTATAGCTTAATCACTTCTTGTTAGAAAATGAAGCAAAATTGTGAATGGTCTGTAGGTAAGTTACATAATTATAGACCTTTTTAGTTTCAGTAAACCTATCACAGGCGGAGACAGGGAAACCAACTAGTTATCAGGTAATAAATCACGCAGCTTCCTGCCCGTCGCTGTCGGTGCTGTCGGTCGGTGTCGGTCGGTGTCGGTCGGTGTCGGTACGGTAGGCGGGCGGTTTAATTTCACGCTACCATCCATCGCGACATCGCCCACGGGCTATCACAACCTGTCACCACCACGTTACACGCTATATTTATCTATCATCACATACATTGTATGTACGTTGTACGAGATTGAAATAAATGAACCGAAATTAAATTACTCGTACGTAATAACAACGAGAATAATAATAATAATTAATTATACAAGATTTAAGAATCCCTAAGTATGATAATTATGTATGTATCTCAATTGTAATAAATAGTTTCAATTTTTTTTTACGTAGATAGATACTAAAAATACCAACAAACCACCTCAAAGATAAAATAAAATATACATAGTAGCTAGGTATGAAAATAAATAGTTTGCAATTGAAGAAAATCAAATTTGTTAATTAATTTTAGGTATTAGATTTACCGACGAATGTCACACAGTAACAAAAATACATTTAAGACAAAAATTTAATATGACACCTACAAATTACAATAGCACATCGAAAGTATTAATGCTAGTTATTGTTCCGAGTATTAAAGTCATCAAGTTTGCCAGTTAAAATAATTAGCTCAGAAAAAAATGCAATGAAATAAATATGTAGGTAGGTAAGAAAACAAAAAGTCGTCAATTTCCAGTGAAGCTTACATCCTGGTTCCCCCAAAACACCATGATCAGTGAACTGGCAGCAGTGCGGTGCGGGCGCTATGAAAAAAGCAATTAGCTGAAATGTTCACTACAGTATTTGCTTCTAAATCCGTTACGATGCGTCCAAGCGTTCACGCGTGCATGAAAAATGGTTGACGCACGGGACAGTCAGCATCGTAAACTGCTATTCATTTTAGTTTTATTTGTTGTTTTTTATGCTTTGATAATTTTGCTGCTGGGTATTAAATAAAATGGGTAGGTATCTCTATTAATGCTAATAGGTATATATAAACCACAGCACGGTGGTAGGGTACTTTGTAGTACCCGACTGGCTGGCTACCACCCTCAAGTTGAAAACCTGTCGCCAAGCACCTATCGGTGTGTTCCGACAGTCAAAAATCACAAATCTCCAAAAATTGCGTTACGTAATACTTGAACGCTCCCTAGGATACTTTTTATCCTGAGAAAATATAAGATTCCGGGAACGCAACAAACAGCTAGTTAAAGAGTATGCGAAACAGTGTTTTTTTTTATATTCCACAAGTGACTAGCAGGCTGGTCACCTGATGGTAAGTGACTATCGTCACCTATAGACTAGCAATACGAGGGGGATTGCCAATGTGTTGTCGACCTTTTTACAATGCCTTAAAGGCAACTGGCTCTCATGTTACATATGCCGGAATACACCAACAGGTGCTTGGCGACAGATTTTCAAATTGAGGCCAGCCAGTCGAGTACTACGAAGTACCCTACCACCGTGCTATGGTTTCCTCACGATGTTTTCCTTCACCTAAAGCTCAAGCGCAATTCGTACTCACGACCTTCACCGCGGCATCCGATGTCACTACCACGGAGCGATCATCGCCAAAATGTGTTTGTTTCTTTTGAGCGACAAGGGAGTTGCCAGAAGGCCGGAGAGTGGCAACTTTTTTTTATCCCAGAATACGAGTAAAACCGCCGGGCATAACCTAGTTAAATTATAATTATGATATCACGTTCATTATATCTTAGGTCATTTGAAAGATTACTTATTTTGATAAGACTCAATTTAAAAACAGGAAAAATAGTTTTAAATTTAGTTAAACGTAGGTAGGTATTTAGTCCTTGAGAGTTTTGCTATAATATTTAGGTTTCAATTTTTAAATAATATTTCTTGCGTTTTTATATAAGTAAATATAACCTGTGTCTCGTTATTGCAAGTTTTATTGTAATTATTCACCGAATGCATTTACAACATTATGTCTACAACTCTAAACTCTTTATAAATTACTAGCTGTCCCACGCGGTTTCACCCGCGTTTTCGTGGGCTTTTCGCAATGTATCGTGATGTTATATAGTCTATAGCCTTCCTCGATAAATGGGCTATCCAACACTAAAATAATTTTTCTATTTGAACCTGTAGTTCCTGAGATTAGCGTGTTCAAACAAACTATTCAGATTTGTAATATTAAGTAGGTATAGATATACTAGACTGAGTGTATGCTAGTGCTAGGCCGTCGCACTCGCACTTCACCAGTGTTTAGTGTTGAATCAGCACAGCACAGCACAGCACAGCACAGCACAGCACAGCACAGCACAGCACAGCGTCACGGTTAATTACTGTAACTAATGTGCTCCGGAGACGAATGACAAACTGAATTAGGTGATGCACTCGATATCAAAAGGAACTTGGATTTATGAGAACTATCAATGGATCAGATTTTTATGTAAAAAGTCGCAGCAGCAGTAATAAGCCGACTATATCAATAAAATAGAATATAGGATTGCTAATATCTTGCCGACTTTTTACAATGCATGTTAAGGACTTTGGTACTAGAAAATAAATTACTGTTTTGTAAGATTCGATCCCACGACCATTGTCACGGGATTCAACATCAATCCCACAGCTATTATCTCGTCATACACAGGTACACACATCAAAAAAAGTTTGTGATCACTAGCATAAGCTGATATAATTTCTTAGATGGGACTTTATCAAGAAAAAAATCTTTGTTATGTGTTTTCTTTAAATAGAAATAGGTACCTTGTTTGAAATTAAAAAATAAATCTATTTTTATTTTTTATAAAAAAAAAATTAGTAGGTAATTAATCATAATGATGATTTCGATTTTTCAAAGTGATCGCAAACCTTTTTTGATGTGTGTAGGTACTTCTCTGATAAATCAAATCTGATATTGGTAGTTACAACGTATCGATTTTTACGAAATATCACGAATTTAGCAGATACTTAGCTGATGTTATAAGGAGTAACAATAATAGATAGGTAATTAGATAATAATTAGATTTCCGCGCAAAAAAATTCAAACCCACAAAATTCTGAACAAAATATGATTCAAATAGGGAGCGCGGGACAGCTACTGATAAATAAATACCTATCCTGAAACACACAAGCATGACCATCTCATTCAAAACTGGTACACCGTACTTACACCACATTAAAGCGTAGAGCGCTAACTGTTATTGTTTCTTGCCATTGTTTTTTTTTTTTTGTAGTATAAAAAAAAAAAGTTTATTTCTCACCACAGACAGTTACAAATAATTACAAATTGAATGAAGTAAAAATAGTACATAAATCATAAAGATTGATATTATGATCCAGTATTTGTGGTGGTTGCGGATGATAAAAGGATATTAGACTCTATCATCTGGACTAGGCAAAAGCCTGTATCCCAGGTGATAGGGTGTTTTGTTGATAGAAGTGATAAAGATGATGCCTGTTGAACATTCGCTGTGATAACAACTAGGTAACCAGAATTATTGGTCATTTCCGGGTTCCAGACAGTAATAAATAATATAATATGCCTTCATAGAGTTCCTAAATGCAATAAAAGCACACAAAGAACTTGATGAATCGTTGTGGCGTCTCGGAGCGATCAAAGCATCCCTCGGGCCACGCCACAGCCATTTACAATCGTTTCCCTCCAAAAACAACCATTCCGCCATCTTGTTCGTTTGTTTGGCTGTCAGTTGGCGCGACATATTTGGCGGAACAGCGGCTGCGCGTGCGCACGAGATCCCAGCTAATAAAACGCTTATACTGATTAATTACGACGCCCGGTACGAATAACTGTGGCCGTCTGTCACGCGCTGTTTGTTAACGTCTTTAGAATGGTCCTGGTACCAAATTAAAATAAGATTGTTTTGTGAAAAGGCGCGGAACTAAATGATACTTTTATTATGATATGCGTGGCTCGCGACGGCGCGGGCGCGGGCGCAGGCGACGCCGCCGCGCCGGCGGACTGCGGAACGGATTATAGTTTTAACACTAGAAGTGCCGAAACTTAAGACCCCCCTCGAACCGCCGCGGTGACAATTTTGTCCCGTTATATCTTTGACGACGTTCATTAGCATAAAGTATGAAAAAAAAAATTAAAACACTATGTAAATTACTTGAACCAATGTTGATTTATGTATTTACCCCATTTTTATCAACCATTATGAATCCAAGTCTAAGTTATGTGCACCAATTGCACCACGTATGTAAAGTACAGCAATAAATGCCTCTAATTCTTCCATCGTCATATTATACCAGTCTTTATCTTTCAATTCGCGTCGCGCCTCTTCCATAGTACATTCTAAGATATGCTGCATAATTTTTTTTTAAACCCTTAGTAGCCAAGCACTTTTGCAAGTTTCATCCACGTTTGCGTTTAGCACGTGGATTTGGCCCAATGCGATCTCTAAAAACATTTTGGCATCCATACCTACCAGGTGTACTATCACTGCTTCAATTACTGTCCAGACAGTCCATCGGAAGAAACAAGTGTTGAGCCTGATGTCGTTTCAAAACGAGGGTTTGTCAATGCCTCGAACTCCTCGATTTCCAACTCTTCGACATCGTCTTTGACTTGGCACTTGATGTTGGGCTTCAGTCACGATGCTGATAAAACTTGTTATAGAGAGACCTTGAGGTATTTCTCTCTGAGTAGCGTCATCAGAAGAAGAAACGGTACTATTTTCTAACTCGTAGTCATTGTCAGAATATTCCAAAGGCTCGCTATCTGATTCGTCCTCTAAAATATCATTCAAACTGGCTGAACACAATTTCTTGCAGTTTCAATATTCTGCGACGTTGACTAGACATAATTATAATACGTGAAGTATGCTCTTGTAAAAACAAAAAACCGGCCAAGTGCGAGTTGAACTCGCGTAGATAGGGTTCCGTACAATGCCAAAGTCAGTGAACGTATTATATTGAGTGTAATCTACAAGCAATGAACTATATTTTGTATTTTTTCAAATTTCTTGGCAGTAGTTTCGGAGATCAGGGGGGGGGGGGGGGGAATGGTCAATTTTCGTCTTCTTTCATGAATAAAATCAAAACTATTTATTTTACAACAATAACAAACCCTTTCATTTGATATAATATGATACAGTAAGGTTTCCAAACTTTTTTTTAATTTCCTAATTTGTCCCCCAAAAATGACCCTTATATATTTATTTACTTTGCACATCTGTGTTTGGGTCATAGAATTACACCATCCTACCAAATTTCACCTTATTCGATCCAGAGATTCGGACCGGACAGACAGACGCACAAGTGATTCTAAAAGGGTTCTGTTTTCTTTTTTTTTGTACGGAACCCTAAAAACTTGCACTCTTTACGTGAAACGACGAGGAAGTAAATTGAAACAATCACTGCTCAACTGTTTAGTTGAGCCTCCACTCGTGCAACTAACCAGAGCAATGAGCATTACTGCTTAGAATCTTGGCGGGACAAAAATGACCCGGCGGCAATTCTAGGTAAATAGCATATTATTTAATTTGCTATTGTTTTTATTGAATGGAAAACATATAGAATATGATAAATACAATAAATTATGAAAAGTCAAAAAGTTTCACGGTCCTGAGTAGAAAACATAAAAAGTTATTGACGATGAAACTTGCGGGTGGGACAAAAATGGAACGATGGCGCTTCTAGTGTTAATTCAACTTCAGCGAAACAAATTTAATAAATCTCGGGTTTGTAAAACATGCATTTGTTTTGTAAATATTATTGTGGACTTCGTAATTTATGTCAGCTTTTCGTCAAGTTTTTAGCTTTTACGTTTATAGTTTAAATATGGATTTTGAAATGAGTGTCCCAGGACCATAACATCACACACCATTAGGTTTGATGTTGGTTCTCTACTCGTATAACTATCGGGTAACATAATCTCATTATGCTACGAACTATAAAGAAACATACGGCGATAGATTATCAATTTAAGGCGATGATAGCTCAGTGGTAAGTTTTTTTTTTATGTCACAAGTGACAACGAGGCAGGCGGGTCACCTGATGGTAAGTGACAACTGACGCCTATAGACATTGGTAGGTAATACCAGGGGATTGCTAATGTGTTGTACACCTTATTAGGATTCGAACCCACGACCTTCGTCGCGGTATTCGACGTCACTTACCACTGAGCTATCATCGCCTTGAATATATGGTAAGAAAATAAGATCCCTCGGGAACGTGGGGCGGAAAACTAGTTTCTCTATAAATATGAGTTGTGTGAATAGCTAGCCAATAAACTAAAAAGAAATAAGTAATGTGTCTATGGTAATGTGAAGACTGACAGTCAAGTCTATAATTGTATATTGCGGATTCCTTTTGTATACGATAACCTCATGTATAATTTTCTCCACCGAGTTATAATAAATAGTTCACTACTCATCACAAGTTGGCTTGTAATCTCAACAGATGGTGTTACGAGTCACCAACCAACCGTTTGGAACGCGAATCACAAGTCGGCGGAGCTGGTTGGAAGCACTTAAGATATATGAGATATCTCGTTACAGAAGCAATGGTCCGGTCGCGTACAGGTACGCTACATGTGATGGCAACAAGGTGTGACGCTGGCCGCTGCGACCGAGCCGCCGCGCGACGCCGCGTTGGGAAATGTACCGCGAACCGCGCGCTCGGCGACGCGTGCGTGTGGCGTGTGGCGTATAGCGTGCAGCGTCGCTCACGACGTGATTCAAGTTTATTGTCTATTTTTAACCGACTTCAAAAAAAAGGAGGTTCTCAATTCGTCTGTATGTTTTTTTTTTTTTTTTTGTATGTTTGTTACTCGATTTCTCTGCCAATTATGAATAGATTTTGATGATTCTTTTTTTGTTTGGTAGATCATACTTCAGAGGTGGTCCCATTTAAATTTTGTCGAAATTGATTAAGCACTTTTTGAGAAAATCAACAAAAACGAAAAAAATTCTATCTCGTTTGATAAACCTTAGTGAATCAAACTGAGTCGTTGAGCGTGACTTTTTGGATTTGGATGAAATTTCGTGTGTATACTTCAATGGGTTCTTCGATGGTTTTAAAATACAATTGGACCCGGTAGGTGGCGCTGGAATCGAGTTCCAAGATTTGTTTTAATTTCAGGGCAGGACGACGTCTGCCGGGCCCGCTAGTTATATATTATATTTTACCGGCCAGACCCGATTTCAGGACAAACTAGTTTTGCCTAGGATAACATATAATAAGGAATAAACTTTAAAAATTAAAAAATAAAATTATTTTTAAAAATAAAAAACAAAAACCGACTTCAAAACTGTAACCTATACCTATGTACAAACATAAACTAAAAAGTAAAGAATAATATTTTAATTTCAAAGCAAGAGCCTTAAAGGACAATCAACAAAATTATTGATATTTATATATCTATTTAATATTTATAAACAGTTCTTTTTGGAGTCGGTGCCAGCCAAGAAGGACAGTTTAATTCTGCCTTTGTAACAAACTTTCGAAAAGTAGGGGAGCGACGGCGCAGACCTAAGGAACATTACCGTAAGGAGAGGTGTCGTAAGACGTTTTCTCGTATGAACACTTCGTGTCCAGTGCCCCTAGCATGAGTTGGCACCAAAAACACACATCAAACGGTAGCGGAGAAACGCGCATCGAATAGTTTTTGGTTAAACTTGTTCCTACACGCTAGTAACTAACGTTTTTTATCCATTGCTTTTAGAATATCGGTACCGTGAGTCACAAATTTGACAGATGTCATCGAGAAATACCGTCTCGAGTATAGTTATGTAACTCACGGGCAAATTGAACCGTGAGATCTTCGATCGTATAGTTTACGTAGTGTTTATATACCTACTCTTTGTAGTTTTTAATGAAAGTTTATAAAATTTGAGTGTTATTTTGTTGTACTTGTAATGAGTTTACTTAATAAAGATATATTTGACTTTGAGTTTGAGTTGAAATAATGTGGGCAATAAGTTATTTAGCATATTTTAGTTTGGAAATTCACTTGAACATATCAGTGTGGTTTATAGGCCGTGATATTATTGAGAACAATTACATAAAGGAATAAATACTTAGGTACTATTACTTACATACAATTTTAATCCTAAGCAACATTCCTCAACTATAAGCATCCACTTGAAACATTCACAGACAAACACATGTTACTATAAAAATAACCTACTTATTTAAAGTACATTATGTATTATTTATTTACAAACGTATTGTTTATAAACACACACCACAGCACACACACACACATGCGCATGACCTAGTGCGCACGACTGACTGACTGACGACGGGGCGTGCAGCGCAGCGAGCAAGCGGGACGACGCGACGCTCCGTCTCACGGTAGATATGGTTGTATACCGTCACCGTGTAGTGAGCCACTACACGGTGACGGTATACAACCATATCTATTTAAAAATCACTAAGAATAAAAGCAAATGAGCATTCGTCTATGACGTTTTCAATTAGCAGGGTTATAACTGAATACTTAGATTTTTTGGGAGTATATAACTTACTCTGCCTTTACAGTATAGTTAGAAAGAGGCAGCATTATTCGTTGTGAAGTAAGAAACGTTGCTCGATGTGAGCAAACACTAGAGTGTACGTAAACCATCACTTGACTCATGGTGCGTACTACCAATTTTAGTTCTTTACGTGACCGCTAGTGGCGCTGTGCACATTTTCCATACAAATATTTTACGCAGTCGTGAGCGTGTGCGGTTTTTGTAAAGTCATGGTAGACGTACAGTTCAAAACTGTCCTTCTTCTTGACTGGCACCGACTCCAAAAAGAACTGTTTATAAATATTAAATACTTAGATATATAAATATCAATAATTTTGTTGATTGTCCTTTAAGGCTCTTGCTTTGAAATTAAAATATTATTCTTTACTTTTTAGTTTATGTTTGTACATAGGTATAGGTTACAGTTTTGAAGTCGGTTTTTGTTTTTTATTTTTAAAAATAATTTTATTTTTTTACTTTGTATAAGCTTGTGTTGTGTTTGACCGCAATCTCACCATGGTAAGTTTTTTTTTTCATTTATTTACAATTTAAAAATAATTACATTGTTATATCAGAATAGCATTTTTAAACCACTAAGGTTTGTACTTAATGCTACATGTAATTCTACATCGTAGTAAAAACAAAAACAAGGTTAACAAACAATACAACTTATTACTATATTTCGAGATTTGGTAACTTCATCTCAGATGGTATACTAGTTCATTTATCAAGTGATAATCTAACCGAAGGTGGTAAGCACACAAAGCTTAGATGGGCACTGGCTCCTCAAGTGCAGCTGTCGGAACACACCGATAGGTGCTTGGCGACAGATCTTCAACTTGAAGATTGCCAGCCAGTCGAGTACTACAATGTACCCTACTACAGTGCTCTAGCTGGTTTTCTCACGATGTTTTCCTTTACCGAAAGCTCAAGCTCATTGTAAGATTCCAACCTACAACCTTCGCCGCGGTATCCGACGTCACTACCACCGAGTTATCATTGCCTTATGTAATCATGAAAATTATGAATAAGAATGATGCAAGAAATATTTGTTGTTTTCAACGGTAAAGTTGTGTAGATCCGTAGATTCCGTGTTTATAAAGGTTTTCGCCCCGCGGTTTCACCGCGTTCCCGAGGGAACCCTATTGGGGTTGCATTGTCTACTCTACTCCCTATGAGGAATCTATCTGCCAAATTTTAAGTTTGTAGCATTGATACTTTCTGAGAGTGATATTTAAGTTTTATATAACAAAATAACGTTTTCAGCTAAAACTGTTGTTTAATATTGGCACTGGTACTTGTATTAATACATAATGTGACATGTAATAAATCAGATTATTGAGACTGTCAACATAAACTGAGATCATTTATGAATGGCTGGAACATGTAATGTAGCGGATTCCACGTAGTTTGTCAGTCGGATCGCAGCGCAGTCATCTCGAGCGACATGAAAGCGCGGTTCCGCGAAGCGACGCGACGCTCGAGCGAGCGCGATGGCGCGCGGCCGCACGCAGCCCCAACCGCACCGCACTGCACTAGTGTGGCTGCACCTTTATTATTATCCAAGAAATTTGCGAAAAAGAATCAACAACAGAATCATTCCTATAATTCATAAATCAAATAATTAACATTCTTAAGAAATGGAATTACTCAGACCACCAACAAAAAGAAAACAAATGGATCCAGCCGCTCCCGCCCTTATCATTAGCGGGGACTGGCGAACTAAAAGAAAGAAGAAACCTTTATAATCACTAAATAAATTGTTTAAATTAAACATTAAAGAATGCATTTGATATTCACCAATCATATCATTGGTCCATCCATACCTATCCTATATCTAGCATAGTACTTGTGGAAACTAAGCTTAATTTTATGTTTTTTGTTTGTTTTTAATAATAAGTGAATTAAGTGTGTTTTCACTCCTCTTGCTCAAAAAGACCGTCATTGTGGCGTACCAGAGCGAAGAAAAAATAGCAATTCTTCCACTAGGGGAAAAAGTTTTTTTTTAATTTTATTTTTGTGGGTCTAATGACAATGAGCCTACAAAAACGAAAAAGTCTTTAGTCATAAGTAAAATAATCATGAATAAAGACTCGACTTATTACTGTTTCATAAAAAAAGAACTTCATTTTAATTTTGAAAATGGAACTAAAATCGGCGATCTCTGGTAGAATGCATGCCATGTGTTGCGGCTACAGAAGAAACAAAAAAAAGACATTATAAACTACATATTTCATATTGTATTGGATTGTTTTATTTTCTCGCAATCGTAGTGAAAAGTATAGTGTAACACACGGCGCTAAAACCCATTAAAACTCGGTTTCTATTTACTCCCTCGCTAAAACTACCTCGTATATAATATCATTTTAGCCCCTGGTATAACAATCTACTATTAGAATCAGAATCAGAACCGATTTTAAAACTTTTAAAATCAGTTAATATTTTGCCCCAAATTAATAAAGACATACTGAAACTCGCTATAGCTTTAAGAGTTTTCATTATTTATTATTTAGGTACCTAATTACTATTTTAGTGAAAACGCCCACGTCCTTCGACTGAGCTATGTGTTGATTATTATTGTTCATCTCCATGCTTGGTAGTTATTAGATTAAATGCAAAGCGACATCCCGTGAGTCCCAAGTTGGTCTATGGATCTTCTTACCCCGTCCCGCGAGTCGCTGCAATGATCTGTTCTGTTTGAAGTGATGCCTCATAAATCTGTTCTCCAGCCAAGCGAGCCTCGCCGGGCCTCGCGTGGTTTACGTATGTGTGGCCTGACTGCTATTGAACTTATAACTCAACAACTATACCTAAAGCGAGAATTTCGATCTTCACAGTTACCATGGAAACTTCTTAAGACGATGATATGGATGATTTTATGGCGATAATAGGTCAGTGGTAGTGACGTCGGATGACGCGGCGAAGGTAGTGGATTCGAATCCTACAATGAGCTTTCGGTGTAGGAAAATAACGTGAGGAAACCACAGCACGGTGGTAGGGTACTTTGTAGTACCCGGCTGTCTGGCTACTACCCTAAAGTTGAAAATCTGTCGCCAAGCACCTATGGGTGTGTTCCGACAGCTGCACTTGAGAGCTAGTTTCCATCTAGGCTTTATGTGCTTACCACCTTCGGCCACATCATCACTTACCATGGTGAGATTGTGGTCAAACACAAGCTTATCCAGAATAAAAAAGCTTATGACGATGATATGGATGATTTTATGGCGATAATAGCTCAAGTAACAAGAAATATGTTCTTTTTTATTATATCTACTCCTAACTAGTGAACAACAAAATGAGCCTGCTTACGATTTTACGGAACGGAAGGATTATTTGTGACAAGCTCGTCGACGTAATAGTAACTAATTGCTAACAAAACTCCGAATATTTTCAACGTGGAAATGTAGAAAATAAGCCCTCGCTGTAACATTATCTACAAACAAACAAACAAATAACAGATTGTCGAGCTCCCGGTGTCGATATCAAAGCACCGCGCTTCCCACTCCCGCGCATGTCACAGCCGCAGCCACAGCCACATAGGGTTGACAAATATCTACCTACATTATATCCTACTTCCTATCCTACTAATCCTTCAGTCCTACTAATATTATAAATGCGAAAGTATGTTTGGATGTGTGTGAAAATGTGAACATGTATGTGAAGATGTTTGTTACTCTTTCACGCAAAAACTACTGAATGGATTTTAATGAAACTTAGCACACAGGTAGATCATATACTGGAATAAATAATAGGATACTTTTTATCCCGGGAACAGAGAGCGGATACCGCGACGAAGGTCGTGGGTTCGAATCCTACAATGAGCTTGAGCTTTCGGTGAAGGAAAACATCGTGAGGAAACCATAGCTCGGTGGCAGGGTACTTTGTAGTACCCGACTGGCTGGCTACCACCCTCAAGTTGAAAATCTGTTCCGACAGCTGCACTTGAGAGCCAGTTCCCATCTAGGCTTTGTGTGCTTACCACCTTCGGCCACATCATCACTTACCATGGTGAAAATATAAGATCCCTCTGGAACGCGGGTGAAACCGCGGGGCGGAAACCTAGTTCTAAATAAAATAAAACATGCCATTCAATATTGGAATGGGATTTGGGTAATGTTGTAAATCCGTTGCCTATCGACTTGCTGGATATTTTTGTAACTGCACTTGAGAGCCAGCTGATAGCTAGTGACGTCAGATGTCGCGGCGAAGGTCATGGGTACGAATCCTACAATGAGCTTGAGCTTTCGGTGAAGGATAACATCAGGAGGAAACCATAGCACGATGGTAAATAGGGTACTTTGTAGTTTCCGACTAGCTGGCTACCACCCTCAAGTTGAAAGTCAGCTCCCTTATAGGCTATTGCTTGCAACATCATCTTACCATGGTGAGATTGTGGTCAAACACAAACCCATCCATAGTAAAAAATTATAAGAAAAATACGAGGTGGTAACCCTGCGTCAGTGTCACTACAAGCACAAGCGTGACAAGCAAACGTCACATGGATGTACATAATCGGCTACTGTTGCATCCACACATGTTACTTATTAAGGTTGGAGGCGCCTGCGCAGCCCTATCACAAATCTTTCTTCTTCTACTGCAATTCCACCCTGTACATATGGATGGACAAAACAGTTCTACTCAACTGTATTGTTATTTCTTTTCTCCTGAATGAAAAAGAAAGTCAGTTGAGATTTTCTTTTTATATTGTTCACTTTTGGAATTTTGTTTATTTCCCACCTTTTAAATAAATGTAAAGTCATGGGATGTTTTCCTAAAAAAATTAAATAGGTAATGTTTATACCTAGTCAAAGTGTACGAAAACTGGTAGTTATTCACATATTTTTTTTCAAATTATTTAAATATCGTCATAGCGACATCACTAATTCTTCGTAATAAGAATCGTCATTAACTCAATCATCACTCTGCGAGATTTTCTAGAAATTTAGGCTGGTGAAATGAGCTAAGATTACCTCTGTCTAAACCAAATCCTCGAGCCGCATCTGCGATGACTTGGCCTCTAATGTACCTAACAGACTTGCCTAGAAGAAACCTATTTATTGTAGCCTTAAAAGTTAGATTGTAAGAGTCCAGAAACACGAAACCGGGCATACATATTTCGAAGACGTATTCAGACGAGATATGAAACTGAACAAAAATACCTTCAGTGTAAATCGAAATCACGTCACAGTTTTATTGGTATTAGTTGACCAAACACGTCGGTAGTTAGGTTGAGGGTGGTAGCCATCCAGGCAGGTACCTCGTAGTAAAGTACTCTCTGTAGTATAGCACCACCGTGCCTTGGTTTCCTCACGATATGTTCCTTCGCCGAAAGTGCAAGCTCGTAGGTTTCGAATCGACGACCTTGGCCATGGCATTTGACGTAACAAGCGTGTTGAAATAAATAACATTTTCTTATTTATTCAGCGAGGTCCCGAGTCGCCACCCTCGGGCGCAGTCGGCCGCAGTCGGCCGCACTCCGCCGCGCTTCTGCGCCCGCGCACCACACGGCGACTTGCAGCACTTCGTTTTGCGAATTGTTGGTGAACCACTTAATACTTTAACATCAAATGATTAACGTACATTTTCATGTAGAAGCCGACAGAGGTCTATTATAAACAGTATAGTGGTACCTAGAGTACCTACCCTACTACGGCTACTTACACTAATATAAGATTTATATATTCTGGATAAGCTTGTGTTTGGCTGCAATCTCAAGTGATGATGTGGCTGAAGGTGGTAAGCACACAAAGCCCTAGATGGGAACTAGATATTATAAGCAGGTATAGTTTGGAAGTAATCTCTGAAACTACTGATAAGATTTAGAAAATTGTTTCACTAAAAGGAACGTACTGGATCTATTCTTGGGAAACCAGAATGGATACCTACTAAAAATAAATAAAAGAAGCTTATATTTACACTAGTACTAATTTTAATCAATAAGAGATCCTAGGTGATAGGGCCGTAGGAGGTCTCATACAAAGAACTGGCAATCTGAATTTAATTACTACGCAATAGAATTAATAAATGTCAAGGAATAAATCTAGGTACTCACTGCTTCACTGGAACAACTTCTTTAATGTCCTCTTCAAACATTCGAGTAGAGCCTCACTTAAAACAAAGTACCTACACAGATCATGATACACAAATTGATGATCCAATTATCGCTTTGTACAACATGCGGTTCATAATTAAACCAGCTAATTAAAGAACAGATACCATCGAACTCTTACACCGTTTCCGTTGTCTTTACGCCCTTTATACTATAAACGTACAAAATTAAACTTTACAACTCTTGGCACACATTTCAAAATCGAATATGGCAACATTTCGAAAGCTTTTGAATTTCTATACGGTCGACATTTAATTTTATGGAGCTAGGAATAAGGTTGGTTTTGGATTGGGTGTAGTGTACGTGAGGAGTAGGGTAGGCGGCACTATTACTGACACCGGTGGCGCGTGACGCCCGCCGCTGAGATCTAAGGCGCATGCGCTGTTGGGAAGTACCGCCACTAGCCACTACCGCCAGCGCCACTACCGGAGAGTATTTACTATTTGTGGATCGAGACGAGGATGTCTTGAGTGCGCAAGTGCATCGCATCACATGCTGTATGTAGGTCTGTACGGTTATATTAATCAGAGGCGAGGATTTTTATTCCTGTATCTGTTTTGGTGATTACCAGAGGGTGCTTTTTTTCGTCTTTCCGAGTTCAAAATCTATACATACCTAACCGGTTATATTTAGTTAATATGTTTTGTACTGTAAAAGTTGATAATGTCATTATTAATTCAGTGCAAGAAAAATTGCATTACATTATTTTTGGGTAGGAAATTATTAAATTATTTAATTAATAAAGAATTTATTGTTCGTTCAATAAAATTTTACATTTATTTGATCTTTATTTAGCTGACCCGACAGACGTACAGTCTAAAAACCGGGAGTTTTTTTTTTCAGATTTTTTAATTTATCTTTCCCTAAAAAATCTTTATTATTATTACGAACATAATGCGCTTAACGACGAACAGCGTATCACTTTTATTTATATGAGTAGTTAGATAGCTGTTAGTCGCATTTTTACATTAAATCTACATTTTTTCAGCGTGTAATTACGTTATTTTACATTCCATTTCACTTGTTCTTTAATAGCAAAGCTCATCAAAGAGCATTATAATGTAAAACCAGGTATTTGATCTATAAATAGTGCGGAGGGAGCCGCTGCCGCTGCCGCTAGTGGTCGCGGTCGACGGCGCGTGGACACAAACCGACGAACGACGACGTCACGTCACGTCACGTCACGTCACGTCACGTCAATTCTACTGATTGAAACAATCGCGTACGCAGCTTTGTGATGTTGAAACATGGCGGGGTCTCGGGGAATATGATTAATAACACTCCTTTTGCTGCATTTTTGAAGAAGATTTCCGTTCCTGGGAGTAAAAATATACTTTTACAATTTCTGCGAACTAAATTAAAAATATAGTAGGTAGAGTAATTTTATTTTCTTCAATTTTAGTTAGATTTTTTATGATTATATAACTATGTAATTTATTAATTGAAATGCAATAGTTATGTTTATATTTGTTTATGATTTTCATACGCGTGTCAACACTGATAATATAAGTGTCATATACCCATTGAATGTTTCTTTAATTGCCTATTATTTTGGGTATAATGTCAATATTTCTATTATAAAAAGAAATAAATATATCCTACTAAACTAATAATCCTATCCTACTAATATAAAAATGGTAAAGTTTATGGATGTACTTATGTAAGGAACACAATCAAACCGCGACGGCTACACAGAAGGTAAACAAGATAGAATTATACTTGGGAAAGAAAAACAAAAATTCCAGTCGGAAAAACATAAGATATTCAGAAAGTTGGGAAAATTGAAAACATAAGCAAATACAATAACATATCAGAAGCTAGTTATAATATAAACCGTGTACCAGGGTAATAACAATAACTTGCGATAAACATTTTAATGAAACACTTAGAAAACATTTACATTTCGTGAAAAATATCGCATTAACGACATCTATAAACCGCTCGGCTATAGAAAAGATAAAGGGCGAACAAACAATGCTGCGTGGCGACTGGCGATGGCGAGCACCTATAACTCCAATCCGAGCGCTGCGAGACAATTGGGCATAATCCACGCGGCCTGATCGAGAACAATGCACTTTATGGGTTATTTATTAACGTCAGAGGCAGCCTGCGCGGGCGCGGGCGCCCGGCCACAGCGCTCACCAAAACTCTTGTAAATATTTCGCGAAATAATTCCATACAAATGAGTTTGTTATTGATATTTTACTTCCGCTCAGCGGGTTTATGTCGCGCTGTTTTGGATTATCCTTTATTTGGACGTGAAAATGTTTGCTACTCTTTCACACAAAAATTACTGAACGGATTTTAATGAATCTTGGCACACACGTAAATCATATCCTAGAATAAAACAAAGGATACTTTTTTTCTCGAAATATAAAATCTCTTGAGAATAATAGTCAAACACAAGTTAGGTTACAAAATAAAGAGACCATTTCCAACACTGCATTATGAGAGAGTTGATGGCAAATAGAGAAATAACTGATTCAGTGAAGAGTTTACTAACCGTTACTAGCTATTTGGAATCCAAAGCAAATATACCTAAATACTGACAGATCTATCAGAAACGGTAAATGAATCCAAACAAAGGTCAACAGAAGCGGTGCGTTTGAGTCTGCAACACGGTCGTGCATCATTTGCAGTGCGGCAATTTGTTCTCATCCGGCATCATCGGCGGCGCGGGCGCAGTGCTGGCGGCTCGCACAAAGCCACCATACACTTTTTACATACAAATACATGACATATTTGAGGTAATTAACAGAAATACGCCCGAAGGCACAGCGGCGATGTTAGAGACGTTTTTGTAGATCGTTTTACGGTTATTTTAATTACAACGGTAGCGTCTTCAGTTTTATTAGTTTGTGATATTTTTTTTCTAATTGGTTTGGTTTGAGGAAAGCTCAAAAATGATTTATATTTACAGCGCCCATAAAATCTGTTACTCCATGCAAAAGCGTTTACCTACGAGAATGTGAAAGTTGTGTGTACCTAGTTACTTTATTCCTGAAAAATATGTTAGTAAAAAAATTGGCCAAAATACGGCGGTTTTACCTCATTCAGGCCAGGTCGCTGGGTGACAGAAAGTAAACTCTTAATCCAGTACAGATATTATTGTTAATCTTAATTACCTACCTAATTCCTTTGTTCACTCACACACCTACAGAACGTAGTGCGCTTTCGTTCAAAACGCACTTTTGACTCGCTGCCCGCCATCTTTATTTTTCATCCATTGCAAAATGTTACCAGCCCAAAAAACTTGCTAATTTTGTAATGTAAAAACGTAACCAATATGTCACATGTTTCTGTTGTTGACCAATAAGCTCTTTTCTCAAAATGTATAGTCAAAATAGGAGATATTATTATCTATCCTAGGTGTCCCCAGGCGATAAATTTCAAATGTTTAGCTGAGCGTTGAAGGACAAGACTTTTAATTAATGATGAGACAAGTTTACCTAAAGCAGATCACCTCACGTGGCTGTGCCTGACATTAACATCAGCATCAAATGAGTCAAAATTACCTAAACCTACATTTATAACGCACACATGTTTAAAAGTAGTTGGTAACTTGAAGTTAAATGTTACTAAATCACAATCTGTACGATAAGTTAGTAATACAAAATGAATGAACATAAAAAATATCAATTACAAGTTGTGTTCAATATTCATATTCGTTCAATATTCCCGTATCGAATTGTTACATAAAACGTTCGATATAAGCAGTACAGTAGGTATACCTTACCTTACCTTACCTAGGTAGGTACCTAAGTAAGTACATGTACTAATAAACACTGGTTTGCTCCCACCAATGTATCAGCAATGCGTACGCTCACCCTTCCTACTCGAGCGGCACGCATTTCCTCGGCTCTCGTCTCGCTCGCTGCCCGAGCGCAACCGACCGAGCGGGAAAACAGACATATTCCTATTAGGCCCTTCAATGCAATTCTAACTTTACTCGAACCAGGTAGAGCTTAAAATCGTGCGTCAAAAAACAAAGATGCATCAACACGCTTCAAATAGAACGCGACATGGAAAAAGGAAAGCGTTCGAAATGAAGCGCAGCGATTGGCCGACGCGCACCAATGGCGGCGCGAGGCGGGGCGGGGTGCGTACGCGCCGCGAGTCTGAAGCGCGGGCGACGAGCCGACGACTGACGGGCGCACATGTCACGGTGGTGTGATCCGCGACGAACGTTCTATCGTTCTCCACAGATAACGGAAAATCGTGAAAATTCGGTGTCGTCTGTAACCGATGGTGTAGTGTGTGAGTGCGATGATGCTTGGCGGTATGGATGGTAAAGAGTACGGGGCGCTGCACGCTGCGGCAGCGGCTGCGGGGTACACCATGGAAGGTGGTGAGTACACTGACAAAGAATATAATAGGAAGTCAATGATCCATAAATTAAGTTAAAATTAAGAATGTTACCTAAAAACGGCTTTGACACTGCACTGTTACCAATTTTTTTTTATAATGTAATTATAGAGCATTTTAGGTTTTTCCTAACTACATCTGTTTAAATAATTTATATTAGCTAATAAACAGCTATTTCACGTACTAAGTATTATCCAAATAAATTTAATCTTAATTGAATTTGTGAAACTAAACTCCATTGTGTGAAGCTGTAGAAAACTGTACAGAAATATCACCAACAACCAACCATTATTGGGGGTCTACTTAGCTTAAAATGAAATGTTCCCATGATAATAGGTACATATTAGGTATAAAGAAGTACCTACCTAATATTTGGAATAAACAAACGCGTTTAAGTTTACATAACTAACCCATGATAAAATTGTGAACAAACACAAGCACAAGCAAGGCTATCCAATATAAAAATAAGTACCTACCTAGGTAAAGTGTACCGTCATACCTAATGTAGACGACAAGCAACAGTGAAAACTAAAAATAAACATAGATTTAATACAAATAAATATATTGCAAAAATATTTAAATTATTATCAGGCACCTACCTGTAGTCGTGTTCTGCGTGCAGCGTCTAATGCCACTTATATAATTAACAAAAAAAAACACTATAACTTTTACCGCTAATACACTTTATTATCAAATTACCTCCTGTAAAAAATATACCTCTTATTGAAAAATATACCTAAGCAGTTTAACAAAAAAAACCTCTTTCTATTTGTCTCTCATTGTCTATACCCAAGTTCTAGACCCTGTGAGTCTGAAAAAGGCCGCTGAAAAATGTAATTGAATTAGTTTCAAGCATTTTTAGCAGATTTTTGTAGGACCAAAAACGTTAGCACACAAAGTTGAATGTGATCTGGCTCTCAAATTCAGTTGCAAGATAGTCACTCATTTATCTGTTAATTTAAGAAATTCCATCCAGCAATATCGCTGGAGTGGCCAGGAATGGGTGACAGAGTATCAGGTCAAACACTCCTGGTGCTTAATATTTACATATTTATGACAACACAGTTTTTTCCACAAAAATAAAACGGAAATATTAAGATTTAAACACCATTAATGAGCATATAATCACTTATGAACCATCTCAAATGTCCAAGTTATAAGGAGCAAAGTTTGGTAAAAACAACGGATTTTCAGAATTGAACTGATTTTTACTGTAGTCTTGGACGATCATCACTATCAGGGCGATTGTGATTTAAACGCATGTTGCCTGTCGCTTTACCCCCTCAAAGAAAAGGTGCACAAACTATGATGCAAATTGGATCATGATAGATACAAGAAACCATCGTCGTTCGTCCTTCAAATAAATTTGACTTTGCGTAAAGATTGCCCTCGGTGTCATCCGCTTCCCTGGGAAAATTTACCTTGGGAGGTACAAGTTAATAAATAGGTAAAGGCACCAATAAAAGGTTAGTACAATTTCATGAAAATTCTATCAGTCGTCACGGAGTTCAGTACTACGTAGGTATAGTGTCTACTGTCTAGTGATTGGATGAATCTAATGAAAACAAAACAACATTGGGTTGCTTCCGAAAACTGTGGAACATCTCACAAATCTGTATGATTGTGAAGCCAGGGAAACAACAAGAACTCTCCTTCCTACGGTTCCTTTTCGATACCTAAGTATTTCCAATAAAAACTTAAATTAAATAACGGCATTTTAATAATACTAAATCATACCTGTGCATCAGTTTGTATTTCTGGAGTAAATAAGGTAACTTTGGAAAGTGCGCGGAGTCATCTAAAACCAGTCTACATACAGCTTGTGAAAAAATACTGTTGAGCATTATTCGTCATATACCAGTAATCGATTGAGTCTATTTTAGTAGCTATGTACCTACGATACTTGCACAGCTAAATTATGTTTTAAGTACAATAGTTTGTTACATTGCATACATAGTTCTTGCATTATTCGATGGCTTGAGTTGCCATAGTCCATAATCGCCTTAGTTTGGGATCAGATGGCCGTGTGTGCTGAATGTCCCAGGATATACCTTTTTGAACACGAAATAAATACACTGAAAAATTGCAACATACGAAAATTTAAAATTTAATACAAAGCAATGCTTAATTTCTACAGTAAAACAATAAATTACAATGTCGATTAGGTTTCATAACCATCCTCCTGGTCTGTCTATCACTATCTCTCGCTCTCTTTCGTATTCGAGCTATAGAGCCAATTATAGAATCGCTTAATTCAAAGACAATTTTATTTGAAAGTAGTACGAACAAGCTCTAAACTATTGCTTGGGTTCCCCAAGTATCGATCCTTGGCCCAGTATTGTTCTCCATATATACCTACCTACCTACGCGGGAGACATATGTTAGCAATTTTTTTCCATTGTCTTTGTTACAATTTTTAATTTAGAGATATCTCAAGAAAACCATTGAGGTTATTTAGTACTGTCACTCGTAACGCGGTTCGCACGCAAGCTGCATCTGTCTGGTCCAACGAATAAGATCAGCGTCAAAACTTGCATTCCTGAATCAGAATATATGGCATGGTAACATGTATACATATGCCGTATGTAGTATGTAACTGAGTTTTTTTAACTAGGTTTAACTGTGCTATGAGTCTCCTGGCTCCTAAAGGGAAACAAAGCTCGTCAGGTGATATAGACACTCCGAACAAGCAAGGTTCTGGTAAATATCAGTTGATAAAGTGTATCATACCTTAGCTTCCGCCTAGAAAGCCAATCGATCTGGGCCAATAACAATAACAACCAAGAGAGAAAGGAGTGAGCTCCTTTCCTTCAAACTCAAACTCAAAACTCATTTATTCAGTTTAGGCCCTGGTAAGGCACTTATGAACGTTACAATTGACTCTACCACCGGTTCGGAATACACTTAAACTGAGAAGACTCCGGCAAGAAACTCAGCAAGGCAATTTTTTTTTTAACAGTGGATCTTTCTTACATTTTTATAAGTACATTTAGATACATTTTCAAATATTTTACACTACGCCAGGGTGGGGGGATGCAGGTGCAGAGAGAAGCTACTACAACCATATATTTCTGTCTTCCATGTAACTTCATAAACTCTACTCCAAGAACGTCTCTCCTGTGTATATCTCAGTAACAAACTAGTCCATAAGGTAAGGTAACCATAATAGCCTACTAGAACAATCTAGGTGTCTGTCAGTAACTCAAATAAAAAGACAATGTTTGTTAGAAACAGAAATACATGAATTCCTGGAGATACAAAACTGTAATTAAGAAAGTGATGTAGTCAGCAACAACGGCAAGAGATAATAAAGTAAGTGTAAACACATAATTAATAAGGCCGAAATCCTCTTGAATACAAAAAATTTTTTAACTCGAACTGTTTTCCAACTCAGGACCATTACGTTGTGGAATCAGGTGTCCATTCTTTCAGCGATACGATATGGGGTCCTTCAAAATGGGCGTTAATAGATCCGTTTCCGTCTGGTGGACTTAAAAATCGCCTAAACCTGAATTTTGGAGCAAATTTTAATAGACCAAAATCATAGATATTGAAATTTGGTAAAACCTATAACTATACATATATTTTAATGGAATGATATTCAGTAATCATACCTATAAATGGCTAAAGATCAAACACTCAGGTTTAGGTTTAAAGAACTTTATTCTCATAAGAACTACATTAGTTCACTTACAATGATAAATATAAATGAGATACAGTTTTAACTTACATCTATATATTACTAGTGGGACCGGCAGACGTTGTCCTGCCCTGAAAATAAAACTTAGAACTCGATTCTAGCGCCACTAATTGTGAAACTAAACCATCTGTCAGTCCGATCTCAAGACATGTCAAAAAGTCGTTCTATACAAAATGTATGACAAAAATATTTTTCTTCATAATTCTTTTTTTTTTTTTTGTGAATTTTTCGTATTTTTTTATCCTATGTGTTATTCCTGGTTCTAAGCTACATCCCCACAAATTTTCAGCCCAATCGGTTCAGCAGTTCTTGAGTTATAAATAGTGTAACTAACACGACTTTCTTTTATATATATAGACTTTCTTTTATATATATATAGATTATTGATGTCCTCTGGCTTGAATGACACACTAAAATAAGTTTGAACAAACTGTTTAAGTTTATGCCGGTATGCGTTGACACTAGTCCACTCTTTGATTTCGTCAGGAAATCGGTTGACTCGTAGATAAAAACTTAAAACGATATCGTGGGTTCCTACCACAGATTGGTTCCTACAATGAGAAGCTTTCGGTTATAATATAAGCCAGCTCCCATCTAGGTTATTAGTTAAAGATATTAATAATTTATCTCTGAAATAACTGATCTGACTTTAAAAATTATTTCACTGAGATATGTAAGATCACATATTATAACTTCGCTAAGAAGCTCATGGTTGCTTCTCTCATTCACAAACACATTAAATACCTATAGAAGTTAATTAATTTAATTTCTACTTAATTAATGACAATAGTATGAATACAATTCGCGGGAGATAGTGATGTGACGTAAAATTATCGATAACCGACCCGCAGGTCGACGGATCGGGGGATCAGTCGACAGTCGCCGCGGGTCACTGCGATGTAGCATCATTCACTTGTCGATCTCACTCTAATATTCTATTTAAGGCTGAAATAGAGCGATTAAACTCAAACTCAAAATTTTATTAAAAGTATTTATTTTATTCAATTAAATAACTTTTCATGATCTAACTTTTTAAATCTATACATACTTACACAGATAGTATACCTAAAAAGGTATCTACTTTGTAATTTTGTATAGGTAGGTACTAAAAGTTTACAAAATAATCTAGACCTCTTGAACGAGTCGTGGAGCCTAAGTTCTGTAATACAAAATCAATCAAAACACTACTCGAGATTCCAACGATTGATTCTAAAACCTAGCCCTAAGAAATAAGGTAAATTTTGCTTACGTTTTGAGATTTTTATAGAAGGCCTGTTACACCAATAATACTTTTGTTTTTCACTTTATTCAAATGGTAAGTGATGATGTTGCCGAGGATAGCAAGAATACAAAGCATAGAAGGGAACAGACTCTCAAGTGCAGGTGCTAGAATACACAGGTAGGTACTTGGAAACACAGATATGCAGTGATGGGTGACCATTTGCTATCAGGTATGTTCCGCCAGTTGTAGTCTTCAAGGCATTGCAGAACATAGTAGGTGACGGACGGTAGTCTCTTTCCATCAGGCGAGTCCTGACATAAAAAATATTTTAATATTCCCCATAGAAACTTGTAAATAAAACTGATTAAAATTCTATGTCGGCTTGCTGTTTTAGTGATACCATAGTTTTTGACAACAACAAATAACAGTTTCAATATAATTCGATTAATTATTACGCACAAATAGTGGATGGGGAAAAATATTCAAATTAATGAGCTGAATTCAATGACCTGATCACGGAACTATGGCGCCAGCAGCAGTCGGCTCTAGCTACTGGCTCTGGCACTACTAGCTAGGGTACGAGCGACCGGCGACCGGCGACCGGCGACCGGCGACCGGCGACCGGCGACCGGCGACCGGCGACCGGCGACCGGCGACCGGCGACCGGCGACCGGCGACCGGCGACCGGCGACCGGCGACCGGCAAAACATTTGATAAAACTGTTACTTAATCATACAAGCGTTAATTACCTGCTTTAGTAATATTGGTCATTAGAGCGGCACAGACGCATTGTTGCACTAAACGTGCGTAGTTTATCGATCGTTCAAAGGGCGTCAAGGGTTATCGATCAACGATAATGGGACCGACGCGCGTCACTACGTTTTGATACTTACATAACTATTTGGTGAAAATAAATAATGATCTATTTATTTATTAATTCTATATTAAAACATCTTAACCCTTTTGGCTCTCAAATGAACGGTCCCAAAACTAGATAGGAACTTACAGAGAAATAGAATTTCAGAAATCACGACTTTTAATCGTCCTTCAGACTACATACGCCCTTCGAACTAGGATTTGACTTATATAGGAAGGGTTATATTGTATTATTTTAACTACTAAGATTATTTCGATATAGATTCTTGGATAATGTTGCCAAATCGGTAGGCACCGATGACCTAATAAAGAAAGCAGTAATGCAAGAGTCGGATAATATGGCAACTTTCAGAGTGCAATGGAATAAGCTTCTCGTGGTTTAAGAGTAGGTATAGTATAGGGAGAAATGGTGTGAAGAGATTTTAGCGCGCTAGTAAAGCTCTTGGAGTTGTATGCGTCTATAGGCTCCGCTACGGCAACCACTGTTACCTTAGTAACAAACAATCCGGCCAAGATATCTAGGAGTGCATTTCATAGGATTCCGAAGAACCCCGAGCGCCCGGCATCGGCCCCGAGGAGGACGATGGGTCGTCGTAGTTTGGACCCATCGTGCGATGTACAGCGAGGGTGGTGGACTGAGGTATCGCGCTTCTTCGGGCCTGGCTGCCTCAGCGCCGCGCGTGTACCCTACACAGTACCCTACCACCGTGCTGAAGATGTGATAACTTTTTGACATTGGAAGCTTGACAGTGGATACGATGATAGCTCAGTGGCAGTGACGTCGGATACCGCGGCGAAGGTCGTGGTTTCGAATCCAATGAGCTTGAGCTTTCGGTGAAGGAAAATATCGTGTGTGATGTTGGTATGTTCCGTTCCTTTAAGACATTGTAATAAGGTGTACAAAACATTGGCAATCCCGCTGGTATTGCTAATGTCTATAGGCGACGGTAGTCACTTACCATCAGGTGACCTGCTTGCCTGGTTGTTCCTCATACCTTTCATAATTATGAATCATGTCATAGCTGATATGAACTCTAGTAAAATGCTTAGGCCTCCTAAGGCCTTAACATATGTGTATGTATCACATAAAAGAACAGAGCTATAACGACGTATTTCTGTGATTGTTTTTTTCTAATAGTCATTGGCGTTAGTTCATAATGCGAATAGTAACGAGGTATGGACGGGCGCGGGCGTCGCGTCGCTTCGCTATCGCTCGGGGGTCGTCGATAATCGTCGGTTATCGCGAGGTTATCCCGTCGCACGTCACCGGCGCACGCGCCACCGGCGGCGCGACTACTCTTTAATTATACATTTTAACGTGCACACACGGTGATCGAAACAATTTCATCATCGGTTACATAAACTAAAGCAATCAGTGCTAAATGCTCTTAAAATGGGACGGTCGTTGCAAAACTAGTCGAGTCCCGAAAGTCTCAATAAAAATTTGCTCAAACTGTTTAAAACTTCCGACTTTATTGATAAAAATATACGTTTAAAATGTATTTCAGAAATCTTGAACTACTGCATAGTTAATGGTACAAACAAAGAGTCGTTTGTCTGTTTGTCCATCGGTCGGTTGTTTGGTCGGGCGCGGGTGGCACGGGCGGCGCGGGGGCAGCCACCACAAATAGTCCGGTACCTAGTCGCTAGCCCGCTACTGCAGCTCATAAACAAAACAACCGAGAAACGGTCAAGACGAAACTAACATAACAAATCAGTACGACAGCTTTCTGGTGACTATTTTTTTGGCCAAAAATATTCGATAGTTACTTTTAATTTGGACGGGCTTGTTGGCGTGGTCGGTTTAACACATAGTGACTATTCACCGTGGGTTCGATATTTGTGTGTTTGTTTGTCCTGAGTCAGGGTGTAATTATCTATTTTCAAAAATGAAGTAGGTACTTTAGTATCTGGCTTTGTTTGGTATCAGATGGCCGTGTGTAAAGAATTTCCCAAGATATTTATTTATTTCAATTGTCCATCCAATTGCAATCCATTCCTGAAAAAAAACCGACTTCAAAACTGTAACCTATACGTATGTACAAACATAAACTAAAAAGTAAAGAATAATATTTTAATTTCAAAGCAAGAGCCTTAAAGGACAATCAATAAAGAACAAATTTTCGTCTCCGTAAGAAATTTGATAAAAAATGCAACGCTGTGTTAACATACAAGCCAATTTCATCGACAACTTTTCGAGATTTGCGGACACAAACATACAGAAGCTGATTTTTTACCTGACATTATTGAAGTTAAAGATTGTACGTATCAAATTTATTTTTAGTGCTTGAACAACAACACTCAAGAACAATCTTACAAAGAAAGTGTTTAATTTTGTAACGCTAGAATCAACTAGACAAATGAAAGACTCGTTCATAATCACTTCATAATCTAATGATCTCGCCACAGAATCACGTACATCGAACTAAATGCAAAACTAGCTGGTAACATAACACCCTTAACAAATCCTAAGTACATTATCAAACAACGAATAATGTTACAATTTCCTGTCAATTACACGTTATTTGTTTAGTCAATGTTTGTCTTACTCCAAAAATCAGAGCAAAATGATCCTTAAATCTATGGAAATAAAAATGTTGAAATGAAAATTGTTGTTGTCCCTTTGATTGAAGGTCTGTCGCCCATTTGTAAAGACTGGCTGCTTATCGCATTATCCTTTTTTCTGTGCTTTTTCCAAAGACAGTAGTCTCTTAGTTTTTGCAAGGATCTCTGTAAACACATGGATTGGCGACATCTCAGTAGACGTAGAGAGTAGATAACGTCTCAGGATTACTATCAACAAACAATTTAATATAAATACCTACACATAGTTTACAATAATTCTAGCCAGCCAGACTTAGGTTGTTCATCACTGTAGGATTCCAATCAACGTCCTACGGTACGGCATTCGATAATATCACTGAACCATCATCGCCATAAAAAGCTCCTAAACTCAATAGAAATTTAAATTTAAACCGGGCCCATAAGGACTCAAACAAAAAGAAGAATATTGGGAGCGCGTGAACCGAGACACGGCGCATCACTTCCAACAGAGCGACGGCGACGCGCTTCAGTTTGCTTTTCATAAGACCATGAACCACTAGGCTTCCGAAACTAAACATATTTAATCTGAGCAGAAACCGAAAACCGACAAATATTGTAAAACGGTCGAAGCAATCTTTGTCCATCTAGAAATGCGTAACGAGAACAAGAAAACATGCCATTGTATTATGTTAACGAGGAGGCGCCATTGCCGAGTTTGATGACCTGAACTTAAAGAATAGATTATTAGATTATAATTATGTAAGATAGACAGTTGTTTTCAGATCAGAGATCTCATGAATGCTTGAGTCTTCGGGCTAGTTCCAATATCAGGTTCTAAATTCTATTGCCTTTATAGATGTCTCGTAAAATTAATGTTTCAGATTAGCCCATCTCATTTTGTTATTGTGAATTATGTAAAGAGACCGCATTAGATCTCAACGCTGGAAAAACTATTTGGTTCAGTTGTTTTGTGATAAACTGCCTCACTTGGTGATCAAAATCCAAGCAATTTCAGACAGTCTCTTAAACCCGAAGAGCTAGGCTTCCAGCACATGGAGGTTGCTGCAATGTTTGCGGACGCATTAGCCGAGCCCGCCTCGAGTAAACACAGTAATGGCTGCAAACATTCCCCCCTGCCTCCCCCCTGCCTCCCCACGCCTCTACCGCGCCTCACTCGAGGGCTACTGTCTTGACAGATGCGCCCGCGCAACGGTACTTTGTTTGAGTAATTCTATCATTGTTGGGAAATCAGATTTGGTCATTAGAAAGGGAAGGATTTTGGATTTTTTTCTGGTGATTTAAATTCTTGTTATCGATTTCCACTGATTGGGTTGTTTGCTTGTTACTCACATTTCATAGATTTACACCATCCACACTGCGGTTGCTCGTTACGAAAACTATGTTGATCCAATTAAAATCCATATTCCATAAATATTTGCTGAAACCTGGAGGTCTAGCTGCCCTCGTGCGGATATCCAAAAATAGCGGGAACAAATCAAAATCACCTCGCAACCCCATAAAGCTGCCAAAGCATAACAAATTACCGCTCCAAACGATGATCTCACTGAGTATTCTTATGACATTTGCTTGGTGCGTTTATCTGTCTGTAGCCGCGCACGCGCCGGGGAAGCGTCGATAATTAGTAGGACATGAGTTATGGCGATAGGTTGACATCGTTTACGGAGGTTAATAAGGGCAGCTGATGCCAAATGACGAAGTGACATGTCTTGTCTACCGCTGTACACTGAGCCACGCCATTTTTCATTGTCTTCCATTAATTTTGATAAGTGAGTTGGAGATCACAATATTGTGTGTGAAAACATCTATCATCATTTGAACATACCTGGATCACATTTTCATTATATACTTCTGAGTATATTTAGGAGAAAAAATTGAATGAGGGTTCAAATATTTACAAAAGAAAAAACTTGAGAGGTGTCAAGGGACACCCGGATGGAACGAAGTTATATAAGTCGAGAGAGTATATATATATATTAAAAAAAAATATACAGCTTACAATAAAGTGACACTAACACTAAAAGTGTCGGACAATTTTTCGTAAGATTTTTTTCCGTCTAGCCCCCTTTCACAACGCGCGATAAGGAACTTCGTTCCAATAACTAGATAAACTATTAGACATGCCTATCATTTTATTTGTGCTGTTATTGCTGTTTGTCTATTCAACATTTTATTTACTAACTAGTAAAAATCTACATATAGCTTTAAAACTATGCATTGCCTTGACCCGGAATACCACAGCGTCTTCCATCAAACAGCTACTGCTATTAACTCAAGACCCGGACTCGTAGGGCCTCTTCAGACGGTACGTGAGCTCCCGGCCGCTGCATGGTAGTCGGTGTTTATTTAGCGGTGACGTTTGTCGGCAGCCTGTCGCCGTGTGTGGTCGCTCGAGGGCCCTTCACCACGGCCACGCCACAAACTAGGGGCTCAAGTGAAATTAATACCAGTTTGGTCAGTTGGGGGAAATGTTAGGAGATGGTGTTTCGTTGTACGGATTAGTAACGTTATGCAGATTGTTAGGCCACAGATTTATCCATAAAAGTTTATGGGTTCTAGACTCTTCCCTCTTTGCCGGCTCTTCTCAGCAAAAGCAACCTTTCGAACCGTGCATTAGAGTAAAAATAGTATTTCGTAATACATAAAACATGTGACGATTAAAAATACTTGTAATGAGTTCAATTAATAAAGAGATTTTTGAATTTGAATTTGATCTACGAGTCATGAAACACACTGATTAATCAAGAAATCTCAGAAAGTATAGATAAATGCTATCAACTTGAAAAACAATCTTAGGATCAAATGAGGTTCTGTAATGAAAAACAATAAAATTACGGTGAAGGGATAGCGAGTTAACTAAACCGACAACACAAAGTAAATCTATACAGCATAATAAATGTATAATTAAAATATGAAAGTTACCTAGTGTGTAATTTCAACAGCCATCACATGTCGAATAAATTTTAAATATTTAAATATCGATGTGAAACTGTTGGCAAATAATCGCAATGATCGATTCAATCGCACCCAAGTGTTGTTTATCTCTGGGCGGACACTGGGAACTGAGGCTTCTCATTGGTCAGTTTGCATGTGCGGGTGAGTGTGTGAACTTGCTGATGGGTTTTGCAACATTTGGTTCTTTGTCCTTATTAAATAGAAGTTTAGCTTTCTTAATATTGATTCTTCGTGTGTTTTGTTTTCCATGCCATTAGTTGTCATAGTAACGGGAATTTGTTTACAGTTTTGTTTATGACCTTAGTGTCACAGGTTCTAAGATGTAGGTATCTGTACTATCCGTAAATTCAAAGGTTTCTTTATAAAGGACTAGTTGTCCTCCGCGGTTTCACTTTTCCCGTGGGATCCTATCTTTTACCGGGATAAAATATTGTCTTTTTATTTTATCTCGATAAGCATGTGTTTGACCACAATCTCACCATGGTAATGTTACATTATGTGTGATGTGGCCGAAGGTGGTAAGCAGACAAAGCCTAGATGGGAACTGGCTCTCAAGTGCAGCTGTCGGAACACACCGATAGGTGCTTGGCGACAGATTTTCAACTTGAGGGTGGTAGCTAACCTGTCGGGTACTACAAAGTACCCTACCACCGAGCTATGGTTTCCTCACGATGTTTTCCTTCACCAAAAGCTCAAGCTCATTGTAGAATTCATACCCACGACATCCGGCGCGGCATCCGACGTCACTACCACTGAGCTATGATGGCCTTATCAGGGATAATATAGCTTTGTAACGGTGAAATAATTTTTAAGCTAGGTCAAACACTCTCAGTTATAAAAACTAAAATAGATTGTGACATTGAATAAAAATTAAATGACATTCACGAGGTCACGAGTTAAACAGGAAAAAAAATACCCTTATCAAAACCGCGTAAATCAAATGTGTATGTAATTATTTCATATCAGCAGAGAAAAACTGGCAACACCGTTACAATACATCTGTAATGGAAAGTTGATTAGTGTGCGCGTGCGCCGCCGGCCGGGCGCGCGGCCGGCCTCTGATTGGTCGCGCTTTAATATCGTAAAAGTGGTCGTAAACAGTCGGGTTTCCATCGGCCATAGTGGTATTAGGCGATAAGGTTAACAAGGACGAGCTGTGCTGTGCTGTGCCACTGTGACGCCACTGTGCCGCCACTGCGCCACGTCGCGCACGCGCATGCTCTCACTCAATGTTGGAAAAATGCTAATTATAATCTTAAACTAACGCCAAATCAAAAGATAAGAGACATGTTATTTTTACATTGTTATTTATAAAAAGTTTGTTGCTTTGAAACATTGCGAGGCCGCTATGTAAATAAAGCTATGTCTATGTCTAAATTTTTGGCGAAAAAATGGTTATTTTTCATAAGTGCAACACATTGGTAATCCCGCTGGTATTTAATGTCTGATAGGCGGCGGTATTAGGTCTTAGGTATGCCGACGACTTGATAATCCTCTCTAATAACCCAGCCGAACTGACCAAGATGCTTCACTTGAACTAATCATAGTAAACGGAAATTTGAAGAATATACCTATCTTGGTCAAATTATCTCACCAACAGACCAAACTTCAAAATAAATTCAAACAAGAATAGGAAATGCTTGGAAGAGGTACTGGACGTTTAAAGAAATTATGAAAAACAAGGAAATGAGTATAACAATGAAAGAAAATTTTATAACTCATGTATCCTTCCTATACTAACTTATGGTTGTCAAACATGGGCTCTTACTAAAGTGCACAACGAAAAACTAGAAGTCTGCCAGAGATCCATGGACCATGGAGAGAAGTATTCTGAACATAAGAAAATCAGACAAAATAAAAAACACGCATATTAGAAAAATATCGAAAATAGAGAATGTTACATACACAATAAGGAAAAACAAATGGCGATGGACAGGGCACACTCTAAGAGGATCTGAGAAATAGAGGAACGTGGTCATAAATTGGTATCCCCTACACAGGAAGCGGAATTGAGGAAGACCATACAAAAGATGGGAAGACGACATAAAAACAGTCGCGGGCAATATGTGGTGTAGAGTAGCCAGAGAAAGAAAGGACTGGAAGATGTTGGAAGAGGCCTATGCCAAGGGGCAAAAGGATACGGTTGTCGAAGACATATTATGATATAGTTAATTAGTAAGAAAAATGTAACCTTCCCAAATAAAGGCTTTTATTATTATTATTAGGCGACGGTATTCACTTACCATCAGGTGACCCTCCTGCCTTGTTGCCACTTGTGGAAACTTAAACGTGTGGTTTATTATTGTAATCGTATACACGGATTTAACCAAGCAACTAGCATATACACTTCTAAATCGCTATGGCGCCTTTTTGACAGCTGTCAAATATGACAACTCTACAGTATGCAATAGAAATCACTCATTGAAAAATCTCAACATGTTTTTACGTAAGTTGGAGGTCACTACCACTACTATCACCCAAGATTATACTTATAGATTGGGTTAGTACCAGTATAATCTCCTTAGGTGAGGTTAGAAAAAAATGATAAGACGAGATTATTCTCGTATTTTTCTTTCTTTGCCAGCAGACAGCTGGCAGTGTATAAAAATATACGAAAAATAATCGCGCAGTTGCTTGCTTGACTTTCCTCGGTCACTTTGGTTGAAATAGTGTTTAGGAAAGTGACATTCAAATTTAATTTAGTCGCCAAATGATTTCATTGCCAAAGTTTACATGATATTTTTCAGAGATCATCATAATATCGATATTTATAATGAAAATTGTCGATAAAAATACAACCCAGCTAAAATAGCCCGTTTAAATCTAGAGCAGCATCGCTTAAAGTTGAAAGAAAACGTAATTAATTAATCATTAAAACCAAAGAATACAATAAACGACACCGATGTCAGAATTTACAGCCCCACAAAACAAACGGGCGGCGTGCACTCGAAACTTTAACGAACCATTTCAGCCTTTGTTCTTCCAAACACCACTACTTCTCCAACGAGAAAAGCAATATATTTAAAGCGATATTAAACTTGTGAAGTCTCTCACGAATTAATGAATGCGTTATATTCGCCGAAAACACTAGTAACTGTCAGCAGTGAAACGTCAAAGGGGCATCGTAAATTAACCGAGCAAAGAAAGATGTTTCCCGCCCCGTTTTCGGTCCTTTTCTTTCGTATCGTATTTTGGATAATGCCATCTCTTTTTATTACCAATTAGTAAAGACTCAAAGGAGCCGATTCGAGATGCGGAGTCGATTTGATATAACTAGTGTTGTGATGTTTAATATCGATAAACAGACATTTTGAAGAAATAACACAAGCTAACATGTATGAGTGCAAAAATTCTTTATAAAAAAATTATGAATAAAATAAATATTGTGCTCTAAAATACAATATTATTAATTGAGTCAATGTTGAATGATTTTTTTAGAATTAATGATTATAGATCATGGACTATATTTCATATACAGACAGATTTAAGTTAATTAAAATATTACAAATCTAGGAAACAAGTTAACAGTTTATAAAATTCAAATTAAAATTGTCTATTAAACGACATTCTTTATACATATATCAATGCCCTTTACAACCTTAGAAACTTTAAATTAAGGCAAATAAAACCTATTAACTATTCAAACCAGCGGTTTCACCAGCAATTCCAATTTTATATCGAAAAATATTAATCAGTCAAGCTTGGTTCTTTTAAACCATTCTGAATACGATCTACTCTCCGTTACATAAATTAGGCTCTAAAATAGACAGTAGGCACTGCATCAGCTGTAAACTTTACCACACTTGTAGTTTTTATCGATAAGTGCGATTCCCATCCCTATAATGATGAGCTAGAAGCCGCTAATGTGTTGATCACCAGCTCCTACATCAGGCGCTCGTCTCGCACTTTGTCCGCCTGAATCGTAAATAATTTCACGCATTCTGCATTATATTAGTTTTATTGCGACAAATGTGTGGTACATTTAGAATCTCATTCGATATTTCGGTGTTTTGGAAAATGTTGTTTTGATACGCACGATTATTGCTAAATCGAGGGGAAAGGAAAGCTGGCTCATTTTTTCAGTGTTTGTGGTGCTTTATTGTCAACGGTACGATTAGGTGTAACTTGGATGCTTTTTAATTATATATTAATACTTTTAAATTGTTCAAATCTTTTGCGTAGATGCTATACATAGGTACTTATGTTCCATTTAGCTTATTGAATCTCTTTAAATCTCTTTATTTTACGCGTTACAGTGGGGGATCAACAAAAACATACCAGCAGTAGTAAACGTTTACCAAACAATTACAATACCCATAATCGTAGTAGGAGCTTTCGGTGAAGGAAAATTATTAGACGGTAGTTGACGGTAGTAGCTTTATTTAAAACTAGTTTTCCGCCTTTTTACCCGCGTTCCCGATCTTTCCGGATCTTATCTTTTACCGGAATAAAAAATATCCTATATCAGATATGTTTTTTATCCTATTTAGACGGGCCGGTTGGCGTGGTTGGTTAATACACTGCCTATCACGCCGCAGGTCGTGGGTTCGATTCCCATCCAGGACAGACATTTGTGTGCATGAACATGTCTATTTGTCCTGAGTCTGGGTGTAATTATCTATTTAAGTATGTATTTACAAAAAAAAAGTAGTATATGTAGTATATCAGTCATCTGGTTTCCATATTACAAGCTCTGCTTAGTTTGGGATCAGATAGCCGTGTGTGAACAAGTCCTAGGGTATTTATATTTATTTATTTATTTTACCTGTGTGCCAAGTTTCATCAAAAACCGTTCAGCCGTTTTTGCGTGATTGAGCAACAAACATACAAACTTTTTGGGCCATCTTGGACCACATCATAACCAACCATGTCGTGATTGAGATCTGAAAGAAAAGAGCATCAATACTCAGACGAATAAAACAATGGCCGATCTAAATACCAATACCTTGAAATGTCCCGCTAACAGCAGAGTCTGTTATCATGAATCAATGGTGTGAAGGCTGATGATTACTGGCGATTGGCTACAGCGGGTTCTACGGCCGGAGCTGCATGTTAGCGCATTAGCGCTACTCGGTCACTATAACTTACATTTGCATTTCATAATTTAAATGCACCACAAGATTATGCACATTCTGCATATTAGAATCTTGATTTTGATCCCGCCCGACCAATATCGAGTAGAATTAATTAATTTATAACAAATGTTACAAAATATACTATAATCATCAATTTTAAGGCGATGATAGCTCAGTGGTAGTGACGTCGAATCCTACGATGAGCTTGAGCTTTAGGTGAAGGAAAACATCGTGAAGAAACCATAGCACGGTGGTAGAGTACTTTGTAGGACCTGACTGGCTGGCTACCACCCTCAAGTTGAAAATCTGTCGCCAAGCATCTATCGGTGTGTTCCGACAGCTGCACTTGAGAGGCAGTTCCCATCTAAGCTTTGTGTGCTTACCACCTTCGGCCACAACAACACGTACCATGGTGAGATTGTGGTCAAACACAAGCTTATCAAAAATAAAAAACTGCAGCAAAATCGTACAAGTAGTTTTGAAAGAGAAGAGAGAAAATGGCAACATGGAGTTGCACAAACGCATATACCGTCTTCGTTCCGTCGCGGGTAAAAATAAAATAAAAAATATACAAACAAATGTAATAAATTAAAAAACTTTTGGAGGCTGCCGCTGCTGCCGATCAGCAAGGTTCCTAACTTAGCTAGTTCTTTGGATGGCCAAGCTGACCCATATTATCATTATAACAGACGGGCCGGTTGGCGTGGTTGGTTGGCCTATCACGCCTCAGGTCGTGGGTTCGATTCCCATCCAAGACACACATTTGTGTGCATGAACATATCTGTTTGTCCTGAGTCTGAGTGTAATTATCTATTTAAGTATGTATTTACAAAAAAAAAGTAGTATATGTAGTATATCAGTCATCTGGTTTCCATATTACAAGCTCTGCTTAGTTTGGGATCAGATAACCGTGTGTGAACAAATGTCCGAGGATAAAAAAAACGGGCTTCGGGCTTCATATCAACATGTCATTGAAATCATCCCATCTAGGCTTTGTGTGCTTACCACCTTCGGCCACATCATCACTTACCATGGTGAGATTGCGGTCAAACATAAACTAATCCAAAAATTTTCTTCATATAATCTGGCACTGGGAAATTGTGTAACACAGTTTCAACCTTGCTTGTATCTAAGATTCTGTTTGCGCCGCCTGAAACTCTGCTGACAGGGCAGCATCACTAGCCCTCTATTTGACTTCTAATTTAAGTTGGTCGCGATGCTGATTCATAATTATTTTTTTTATACCTAATGATGTACTTAATATAAAGCGCACCATTAAAATAACAATCTAGCCAAAAGACTAATGAGTAACTTAAATTTGACTTAAACTGCTAAGTAGAGTAAACTATAAGAATGTGTCCATTAACACTTTTCTTAATGTCTCTATTAAGGGGACAGACACTTTGTTGACGTGTTCTTTACGGGTAGCACTATACTACGTCACACTAGCACTTCACTAAACTAATTCGAATTTTCATTAAATGAAATAAATTCTACCAGTAGTAAGGTACTAACTGAAATGATATTAAAATTCATACATAATTAATACAAGCTTGGCTATCCAAAGAGGAAACGCTGCCAGCTTTCTGGGAACCTTGCCGATCGGCAGCAGCGGCAGCCTCGAACAAGGTTTTTATATATTATAGTTGTACATTTTGTTTGTATATTTTGTACATTTGTTGTAAATAAAATTCGTCATTAATACAAACCTGTTTAAGAGTTAATTTAGTAAGTTTCTTAGCTAGCTTCTTAGCTTCTAGCTCATAAGTTTCTAATGAGCTCAGTTAATTTACATAAACGTCTGTGTGTTGTTGTGGTAGTTGTGACTGAAAGTCCATTTAGAGTCAGTGTTTCTGCGAAAGTTCCTAATTATTAAGGTCTATATACATACGTACGTACCTAGACGATAACCTGAACAGAAAGCTCAAAAATCAAAAGGTTAATCAGTTAGTGTACCAACTAATAATTGAGGAAAACCGTGCTTGATAAAATGTTGGTATTGGCTATTATGTTTTGATCGATGAAAAACTCAAAATCGATTAAATTGTACCTACCTACAGTGCTCGATTCAGCTAATCAAGCAGGGAATATCCTATTAAATTTTTCTATAATACAAATTTTTACTTAAGTTTCCTTCTGGCAACGAAATTTGATGTGATAACATTCATATTTGCTCGGCGAAGAGGCACTATGGAAGAAAACTAAACATACAAAGGGATTAAAATAAATTCCTGAAATTCAATAACGCTCTACAGTTCGGTATAACAGCAATCCTTTGATGTCAAATGCAACAAGTGACAGGAATGAAGTATGGCTTTTGTTCGAGGAATTGGCAAAAAGTGCGGTCACACGTGCGCCTGCGCACCGCAGCGCCCGCCCAACACTTCTCAACAATCAGTATTCAGTGATGAAGGCATACATTTTATTATTTGATAAAGAATTGACTGTTCTTCTAAGAGACATAACCGTCTAAAGCCAAATTCAAAAGTAAAGAAATCGATTAGTTATTGACTTCTGATTGTTCTGATGATGTGTAAAACTGTAATCCTAATATTATAAACGTGAATGTTTTTATGCTTCAATGTTTGTTCCTCAATCACGCAAAAACGGCTGAACGTACTTTGATGAAACTTGGCACACAGGTAAATTATACCCTGGAATAAAACATAGGATACTTTTCATCCCGGGAAAAACTAGTATGGAGAATAAATTGGCATAGTTATGAGGCGGTGAGTGAGCACTATGTAGGATAGGCCATTTTGCACACAACTAAAAAAATATAATTCTCTCAAATCTTATTATCATTATTTGTGTGTTACTTAAGAGCGATTAGAAGTAGATATCCTATAATGAGCTAGTTGATATTTGTCACAAGTGTAGCCGGCATGTGTTGATGCGTTAAGTCGTGCCCCGCCCACTGCCTCTGTTCGTTCCCTTTAGTTCAACCCGCCAGCCGCAGCCGCACGCAGCCGCACGCAGCCGCCGCCGCCGGCGCTATTCACGTGTGGTATGTTCCTTCTGTGATCTAAAAATCTTTGTCGGCCTTCTTTTGAACACAGAAAATCTTATGAATTTATGAAAATTGTTGTAAGTTCAAAGGAAACTGTGTTTTTAATTTGAGGTTAATGCAGACGTCGGGCCTAAAGAATTTAAGTCTATGATTTTTTTGTCGCCTATAGATATTAGTAATACCAGAGGGATCGCCAATGTGTTATCGACAATTTTACAATATCTTAGAGGTAACTGGCTCTCGTGGGCATGGTCACAAACTTTCAAAGAGCCAGCCAGTCGAGTACAACAACCACCGCGCCGGACAATCTCCTTTGAATAAAACCGAATTAAAATCTTCATGATTGACATGTGCTATATTGCATAAAACATCACATTAATCCTTAAAAATGAATCATTCCCATGTCCTTTTCCTTTGTCAAATTAATTAACCGTCAGCAAAACATCAGCAAAAAGATCCGTTCCAAAATAGCGGAGCTCATTTGTTTTTCGCTCGCATGTCTCGCTCGATGCAATAAAAAGATTGTATGTAGGACATCACTCAGGCATTTTGTAAGCAGACGAGCAATTTGCACCTCCCGGAGAACGAGCGAGGAGTGAGTCGTGATGTATGAGCTTGAAGACATGTTTTTCTTATTTTCTTCCTCCGATTTGTCATTGGGTTTACTTTGCTTTTAATAGGTACAAATTATTTTAAATACCATAATTGGCTACATACAAGTAACTCGACGAACCTTCTCGCAGCGATTAGATAGTCTACGCAGGCTAGCGTGGACCTATTCCTAGATTTTACATTTAGTTTTGGTCAGCAAAGACAATACTTACCTGTGTCACATCACCTGTTTAGAATAAAGCTGCTTTTCCACCTAATATGTGCTATGCAGCTGTGATGCGAGGATGTGAAAGATAAGCTACAAAACTATGTAGCCGTTTCCACTCGCGAACATCCATAGCACACATCCATCCATATAAAAAACATAGCTTAGTAAAACCCGTTTCCACCAGTGCTATGCTATGTGCACCAATGAATTATGATTGGTGGATATCAAACGCATCCATAGCATCGTACGTGACATAGCACATCTCTAATGGAAAAGCAGCCTACGTTTGTACCGAAATAAATATTAAGAAAGTAAGTAGGTACGTTTGTCAGAAATGACATGAAAATCGTCGTAAATCGTTTCTTACAGTTTAATGATTTTTACATTTCACATGGCTGTTAGTTATGTCACTACCACACGTCACATATCGTGTTGTGTCGTATGACAGTTGTCGCTGACGGAATGTCACTGTGACGTGCGCTTTGACGTTTATTGGACGGATGTAACAAGAGATGCGCGTACGCATGACAATTTGGGAATTCCGCGGCGCGATATTTGATATTGATCGTTCAAAACATCTTGTTCTGTTTTTGTTGTTATTTGTAAACTGTTACTTTTACAGTAACGTACCCTATATTAAGACAAGCCCCCTACCTCGCAGTCTTATAGCTGAAACAAATTAAACACTAGGACATGGACATAGAGTCTCTTCTTCCAGATCCTTGGCTTTAGCGATATAATAAAAAATGGCAACATTTTGAAAAACTTATATACTAATTGAATCGCCATTCCTGGAATTATATTTTTTGTAGTAGTTTTGAGACGACCGTCCCATCTGCGAGCCATGGAGTCAAGATAATTTGAAGTTCGATATTTGAACTAAAATTTGGAATGTAACAGCAGAAACATACAGGGCGCAGAAAAACATGTTAGCCAATATAAAAATAATTTAACAAGCTAAACTTTACGATGCAACACTGAAACTTATATTTTGACGTTTACAAAAAGAGGGCGCAGTGTCGGCTCCGGAGACATCAAAGCGAGGGTGTCGGGTGACAGAGCCGGGAGGTGATCGGGTCACACCCGTGACGTCACCACGTGTCCGTCACTTTATAGCTCGGGCTCATGAAATCCGATACAAAAGAACGAGATCAAAAGTTGCAGCGATCTCTGATTTAATTGCTAATTGGTTCTTTGATTCCCTCAGGGTTGTCCGTACATTTGTTTTAAATAGTGAGACGTTTAACTAAGCACTTCATACATTTCTGTAAATTGCGTGATATAGGGGATGTAACTGACCTGAAGTTTTCTATAACTTCTAAACCCCTTGGCTTGGATCGGAAACCACAATAAAAATAAGAGAGTTGCGTGCGATTCATTTCTTCTCCTGACAGCTCTTTATTTGGAAATGGTGGTAACAGTAACAATAGCATTAAAAAATAGCAATAAGACGTTCTATAAGTGTTCCTTAAGTGTCCCAAAATTGAATAAAACATTTTGAGTTTGAATTAATTTAGGTAAATTCCAAGTATTTTCTTCAACTTTATTATTTTGCCCACAGATCCGACAGCGGGTATGGGCAACCCGGGCGTCGGCGGCACGGGCACCCAGCAGTACGGCGAAGTGAACCAGCTGGGTGGAGTGTTCGTCAATGGACGACCACTGCCCAATGCTGTCAGATTAAGAATAGTTGAGTTGGCGCAACTAGGAATTAGGTCAGTGTACTTTTACAATATAATAGTAATAATTGTATCTGGTTAGTTAAGATCTCGTCTCTTCAAATGGTTCTATGATCAAACCTTAAAGTCATCGCTATTGTATTAAATCAAATATCAAGATACAGTTACATTTCAGAAAATGCAAAAAAATACAATAGTATAGTTTATTATGGAGATCATAACGAGAAGTATTCAAACCGCATTTTACATTGTGGTTTTACTTTAAAAGGTCATTAAAAATAGATCGTCAAATTTTTATAAAAATTTTTTATTGGTCGCATGTTCAATCATTTATGAAATTACTTTTTTTTTAATTAAAAATAGGCCTTGCGACATCAGCCGTCAACTTCGAGTGTCACACGGCTGCGTGTCTAAGATCCTGGCGCGGTACCATGAAACAGGATCCATTTTACCTGGAGCTATCGGTGGATCCAAGCCTAGAGTTACCACACCTAAGGTCTGTATATTGGAGGTTGTTTGAAGTGAAAACTCTAAAACGCCGGCGCCGGCGGTCTAATGTAATATAAATTGTCATGTTTGTGTACGACAGTGCAATAAATGAATATTGTATTTTACCACATGCGAAATTATTCCCTAACCATTCCAAAATATTCAAAAATGCACAACGTTAATGTTCAAGTTTTCACTTCTGCCGGCACTACCGGAGTGCAATATTTAAGGATACATTTAGGGACAGCTTCAGTTTCTCAAACGGAAATGACGAATAATAAAATCATCTTGATCTTCCCTCAGGTGGTTTCCTACATAAAGCAGCTGAAAGCCAAAGACCCTGGCATCTTCGCATGGGAGATCAGAGACCGACTGCTGGCGGACGGTGTCTGCGACAAGTACAACGTACCCTCCGTCTCTAGCATCAGCAGGATACTGCGCAATAAGCTAGGAGGAGGAGCCCTGTATCCTGTCCCTCCACTTTACCCCGTGCCTCCGCAGAGATGTTGGCCCTTGCATCAGCCCTATGATTACTACGTGTATCTTCAGGTGAGTAATTTTATTATATTGTTTTAGCTTAATAAGTTTCTTTTACTTATAAGTAATAAATTGTATTTAATTGTGCAGTGTGACATGCATTTTTTATCTTTAATCCCGTGACTACCTAAAACTATTACTGTACCATAATATAGTTTCATAATATTCATGAAGCACCTGTTGTCCAGGGCCGGCAGCATGCAGCAGGCAACCCGCACGGGCTTCCGCATCCGCACCCACATCAGCAGCCGCCTCACCACGCACACGCGCACGCGCTCTGACACGCGGGCCACGCCGCCACCAACCATGACCGGTGACCGCCCGATAAGGGACTCGCTGCTATCGAAATATGCTGCTGCTAGATCCAGTGCTGATAAAAATATCACGATTGGGACTTGTGAACTCGAATTTTTGTTGTTATTGATAAGGGATATGTGCACTCTAGGGTTTTCTTTCCTAGGCTTGTTAGTGCATGCATATGCCAGTGCTAATCGCATTGGTTATTCCATTATTAGATTAATCTGAAAAACCGGAATTCGGGTTCTCATTAAAAATAATATTTCTCGTAGCAACGTAATTATAAAACGTGTGCAACGTTGCCCTAATCAAAACAACCTGGATTCGGTCCTGACTTTACAGGTTGTTCAATTTGAATAGTGCAGTGATAAAGAGTGAACAGACATTATAACAAAGGGATTATAATAGTGATAAAGATTATATTGATAGATAATAAAGAAGTATTATATTAGTGTACATAAATGATTATCTCTTGTAAGATAGTGTTTGAATGTAAGCGAATAAATAAAATATCTACTTATTTGATGTAAGGTGTCATTCATTGATGATTATTTTGTCTTCAACGAGATCATGTGATTTTGAGATTATAACACATAATTTGGTGATTTACAGAGAATATCCTTATTTGAAAAACTGAATGAATATTCTTTTATGTTGTGTTTATACATTTTGAGTTGTGAGTTTGGTGCAAAGCTGTTTAATTTAACATTTATTTGTAGTTTTAAAAACAATGGCCGCCAACGAATTTGTTCTAATTTTATATTGTTTATTGTAGTTCGTTAGCGAACATCGTGTGTATGGTGTTATTTGCAGTCTTCTTCAATCTTCACTTTAATGATTAGCATTTTTTTTATTTTGTACTAGTTATTTATGTGGAACTACGTCACAGACGACCGACTCTAAAATGTAAATAGAACTCTGTTGGTAATAAATGGCATTGTTGCACGCCATAATAATATCTTCATTAGGTATATTATTTAAATAAAGTTTTAATCTAAGGAGTGGAGAAGAGAAAACGATTACAAAAATCCTTATCCTTTCATATTCATTATTCTTATGTCAAATTGATACATTCCCACGATAATCTGTCAATTTGAAAGGCTAGGACTTTTAGTGAAAACATGTTTAAACCTAGGTTACTAAAATAGAAAAGCTACATGTAGGTATTGATCACCTAAAAATGTTCTCGGTTGATTAGTTTTTACTACTTAGTAGATGATGCCATCTCAAAAAATTCCATAGCAAAAAGTCTTTCAATTTTCCTGGCAATTTATTATGAAACATTTAAAAAAGATGCGCTTACCAACGAATAGCATTTAATTTTTTTAACGTAAATCTATACTTATTTCTAATTTGAAAATGTTAATAAAATATGGTGATTAGCTAAAAAAGGCTCTCTGACTTCACCCGACGGTTTCTAATAAGTTAAACGTGGTCAGACTTTTTATAATTGTTGCGGTTACTGTAAATAATTGTCCTGTAAAGTGGGCGGTTTCTTTTAGATATTTAAATGTTTTGTTCATAATTTTGTAACAAGGAAAACAAAATAACCTACAACACTACCTATGTTGGAAATTATCCTTATTGATATTATATTTGTATGTAAAAATATATAAAGTTGTGCAAAATAGATATTAACTTACCTGTATTATCATTATTTAAACATTTATTTTCAAAATATAAAAATAAATAAATCGGTTTGTATATAGAAATCTGTTTTATTCTTATAGTAAAGTTATTCTACTATGTATTATGTCCTAAAGAATTGGGAGCTGATATTGATGTGACTGAGGTAGGTATTTATGTATTTATAAAAAGGTTTTCCCGAGCTTTAGATATATTAAGTACCTTCAAAGATGAGAAAAAAAACATACCTAGTTAATTAATAAATCTAACTATCATAAATTTGACAGTTTGTCTGGATGAGAAGATTGTTTGTAACTATTGCAAGAACTACTGAACAGATTTTAGTGATTCTTGGCACACATACTTACCTATATCTTGGAAAAATATAGGATAAATTCTATGCCAGGAAAAGATGCATAAGATCTCTCGGGAACACGGTTGAAATAGCGGGGCACAACTAGTTTTTAATAATGTTTTAAACTTTCTACGTTTGCCCTCGTAATCGCAAAGGACAATGCGCAACAATATATGGAGCTTGGTGCAAACTACAACCACTTGGCAATTCCACAATAACAAAACTTAAGTACAACTTTTCTGAATAAAGAAAGTACTTATGTGTGGATGTTATTAATAAATAAAAAAATCAAAATCAAAACTCATTTATTCAGTTATTTTGTAACGATTTACCTAACTCAAAAACTACTAGACCGATTTTAAAAAATCTTTCACCATATAGAAAGCTACATTATCCCTGAGTAACATAGTCTATATTTTCATCCCGGGAAAAAGATTATAATCTATTAAATCCATAGTGAATAGGTTCTTTCTGGGCAAGCGTGCTCCACCATAGGCTTCGTCTTCGTCCTTCATGGACGGGTCAGTGGCCAAACGTAAGCCAATCATATGTAAAAAAAAAAGATAGATGCCACGGGAACGCGGGTGAAACCGCGGAGGACAGCTAGTGTTGGATATACATAACTTAGATTAGAAGACACTCACTTTCCAGGTGATACCTCTAATTTTTAGTCCTATTAGTATACTCGTAAACTCTAAGCTACATCCTTCTAAATTTAAAAGCTAATATAACATTGTGTTCCATGGCTCCATGCGACGATCATGTCGTCTTGAATCATATTTACAAGTGAAAACAATAATGGAACGGATATTGCGACGCGCGCACTCCGCTCACTCGGCGCACTCCTGCGGTCCTGCGCACGATCCCAGGCCTGCACCACGTACACCAATTAAATCCTCGCTTTGTTTCGAATTTAATACTACCTAATCTGAAATTTTACTGTATTAATAACAAAATTTTATGATCGTGCGCAGAAAAACCGCGGAAGCAAAAAATGAAATGGCGGGCTGTTGTTATAATGACATTTGACGCCGTTCGGCGACGGCGCGGGCGCAGCGAGCGATCGCGGAGTAATTAAAAAATGAAAGTGTCGACCGCGGGGCGCGGTGGCTTTGTCGCGAGGTGCGTTCATAATGTTTGAGTGGTACAAAATGTTTTGTTGTGGCATGAAATGGCAGCGAGCGATGCCGAGCGATGCCGAGCTCCCACGATTTCAATTTATGTAATAATGTAACATTCCTTCATATATGAACACATATTGGATGTACCTACATATGTAGGTATAGGGTAGATACATTTGAATACTTCGTTTCGTCTCTGTCACCCGCGGTTTCACCTGCGTTCCCCGGGATCTTATCTTTTCCCAGTTTTAAAAGTATCCTATGCTTTATTCCTGGATATAATCAACCTGTGAGCAAAGTTTTATTAAAATCCGTTCAGCAGTTTTTGCTTGAAAGAGTAACAAGCATTTTCACATCCTCACACTTTCACATTTAAGATTAGTAGTAAGAAATATTGACTGTTGGTCTTCCGAATAAGATATACCTAATAGTATATTAAGATTTAAGTTGTTACCGTGTAGGTATGAAGAAATTTTTCAAGGCGATGATGGCTCAGTGGTAAGTGACGTCGGATAACGCACCGAAGGTCGTGGGTTCCTACAATGAGCTTTCGGTGAAGGAAAACATTGGGAAGAAACCACAGCACGGTAGTAGGGTACTTCGTTGTACCCGACTGGCTGGCTACCACCCTCAAGTTGAAAATCTGTCGCCAAGCACCTGTTGGTGTGTTCCGGCAATTGCACTTGAGAGCTAGTTCCTATCTAGGCTTTGTGTGCTTACCACCTTCGGCCACATCATCACTTACCATGGTGAGTCAAACACAAGCTTATTAATTTAAAAAAAAATAGTACATTGCATCCAACAGCGTCTCGTCAAGATCAAAGGTCACAGTCGCAAGCGCATCGAATCGTCAAATATGTTCGTTTGTCGGTGTCCACGCACCTCGCGACGCGACACGTGCAGGCGCAGCGGTCACTTTGTAACGCGAGCCGCACCCGCCCCGCCCAGGGTCGCAGTTCGGTTCCCGTGCCAGCCACCGGGACATCAATGTGCTGTGGATTATACGGCGCCTGCTCGTCCGCCTCGTGTCACATTAAACTAATGATTGGGAGTCTAGAAACAGCTACATTCATCGCTTGAACAATAGAAACAAGGACAATCTTCATGTGCCAGTTACTTGGCTTGGCAAAAATAGGGACTTATATCTTATAACGGGTTATCATTTTTGTTTTAGTTTAAGCATAAAATTGTTAAACATTTCAATTAAAAAAAAAAGTCAATACGGATAGCCAAGATAGATAGATGGTCCAAAAATAGATATTTAAAAAATGAAACCTTGCTGAGTTTCTTGCCGGTTCTTCTCCAATGTCCAAAGGTGACGGTAGTCACTTACTATCAGCCATCAGGGGACCCGCCTGCCTGCTTGTCAGTCTTCTGACACAAAAAAAGCATACACATGGAATTTTGTACAAATCATCAGTCTAAGCCCTAAAATAACTAACTGATTTAATTTTAGGCTCATTTTTTTCTGTATTTTGAACCAAATTGATCGTGGTCCATATTTGAAACTATGCGGTCCATATTACCTACGTTCACTTTTTGCAAGATCAATAAAATTACATATTTTAGAAAAAACTGATTATTTCCAAGATTTTGAATTTTATTAATCGTATTTGATACCAAATAATTATCAAACTAAGCTGATTACACTTTAAAATACTATGTTTTATTTGAGAAAATACTAATAAATAAATATAAATACCCTCGGACATTTGTTCACACACGGCTATCTGATCCCAAACTAAGCAAAGCTTGTAATATGGAAACCAGATGACTGATATACTACATATACTACTTTTTTTTGTAAATACATACTTAAATAGATAATTACACCCAGACTCAGGACAAACAGACATGTTCATGCACACAAATGTGTGTCCTGGATGGGAATCGAACCCACGACCTGCGACGTTATAGGCAATGTATTAACCAACCACGCCAACCGGCCCGTCATCATACTCTAATGAGTTCATTAATTTACGACCTTGAGTTTGTTTGTATTTAAATAAAAATATGCAAAATTGCGGTAAAACTCGTCGCATGTGAGTGTCTAAGCCACCTATCAGTGCAGTTTAGTGTGTTCCGGCAGCTACATTTCAGCTAGTTTCCTTCTAGCATTATGAAACATCCACAACACATTGTCATTTTTCGTGGTACACTAATGTCTATAGGCGACGGTAGTCACTTACTATCAGCCATCAGGGGACCCGCCTGCCTGCTTGTCAGTCTTCTGACACAAAAAAAAGAATAGAAATAAAAATATTTTAACTCAGTACCTGAAATAAAAGAAGAGGAACAAATGGAACAGAAGATTACTGTTGAAAATGTTAGCACATCATTCGTCTTGAAATAACGGCTAAATGTAGGAGGCATGTAGGTATGCATCAATATTGAGTAAACTTTTTAAAGGTGTAGCTTTAATTGCCGAGATAAAACTCAGACCCAAACATCATTAGTTTAGGTATATTATCTATCTACACAAAACAGTCGGGTTAGTAACACAATGAACGGTAGAACGGATTTTAATGATCTTTGATTTGTTGGATTCTTCTCCGCCCCAAATAGCATATTATCTATTCAAAAAAAAATACGAAAAATTCACGAAAAAAAAATTATCAAGAAAATTTATAGAACGACACTTTTGATACTAAATACATCTATAGAAATCTCCAGATCTTGATCGGATTGACCTATGGTTTAGATTTACAATTGGACCCAGTAGGTGGCGCTGAAAAACTTCTGAAAATAAAAAAAAATACAAATGTAAATGTAATGTAAAATAATAAATAATGTAGCACCATACATTATTTTAAGTAAGTATTGTAGTTTGTTGATTGTACGCTTTAGTGAACAACTCGTGCCATCTACCGGCAAGCGGCGAGCGATGCTCACCTCTCTTTAGAACTTTGGCGTCTTCAAATACATTGTGTTGCGCCTACTCTCCACTAGAGGTCTGTACTAGTTTTTCAGACGAGGCTTCCAAATTTGTGTATTTTTATAAAATTTCAGTTAATAAATAAAAAAACGATTGTAATAATGTATTTAAAATGTGAAATAGTAATATCAGCAGATATCGGCGTCTCCGGGACTGAACGACCGTATCGTAATATAATACTATCGTATTATTGTCAATGAGCTCTTTATCAAATGGTATCAATTTAATTTTTGAAAGCCTTTTTGCACACGGCACTGTTGCTGTTTATTAGTGCCAAGTGAACAACACTTAAGGAGAAGTTATACTGAAATTTAAGACAGTAAAAATACAGATTTTTACCTGCAGTGAGTTGTTAGACAGTTGAATATGTATACAGATTAAGAGAAAACTAGCTCTTCCTTGCAGAAGTTGCAGATTTAACTTTGTAAGTAGGATACAGCACTCGGATGAATTAGCCTCCTTCCTATTAGTAAAATAATAAAATCAGTAGTGCCGGAGATTACCTCCTATAAACAAACTCACCAACAAACTTTACATCTATAATATAAAAATGAATCGCAAAATGTGTTGGTAAGCGCATAACTCAACAACGCCTGGACCAATTTGGCCAATTCTTTTTTTTAAATGTTCGTTGAAGTCTAAGGATGGTTTTTACGGCGAGAAAAATTCGAATAATTGCCGGGAATACCCTAAAAACAGCCCTTTTCTTTTTCCCATACAAACACCCAGCTGTCAAACATTTGACGTCAATCGAAACAAAACAAAGACGCGTTTTAGAGAAATAGGGCAGAACAAGGTCTGCCGGGACAGCTAGTCTTTGTAATATATTTATAGATAGATACTTTTCTGAGACAATATCTTTAAGTAGACAATAATTTCAATATCTTTAAGCTTTCGTATAGGAATCCTGTCAGGTAAATTGCGGTCTAGGATGAGAGGGTGACAGCATATTTTTTATCACAAGAATGTGGGCAATATCCCGGGTTTATTTTTTTACTAACAACTCCACACCTCCTTAAGAATTTTGCGCACGACACTAAAGAAATAATTGATCAATAGCTTTTACAATCAACGACTATCTTTGATAGTGTAACGAGTGATTCGGTGCGCGCGCGCAGCCGGCGAGCGGCGGCCGGCCGAGCTCGGGTTGCCATGTCGATCACGTCGCTATTATCATTTAAGATTGTTTCATACTACAGATAAACGATTAACGGATATTAAACATTTAATTTTAATCCATTGACGAAGTAATTTGTTTTACTTACATTGAATTTTCCTCAGTCAACTATGTCGAAGAGATTTAAAGTTACTAGCATATCAAGATTGCATTCCCTAACATGGGGGTTTGTCTAAAAGGGTATTATTTTTATGGATATATTATATAATGCGTTATAATATTTTATTATAACGCATGATTAATTCAGAACGCATCCTATCAGATGATCCGCCTGCCAGTGACGCTGGGTATATGGTAGCAGACCTTCCCAATAGCACGGACCCTCGGCCGGCCTCTGGATCCAGAAGAATCCTAACATTAATTATTACACAATTTAATAAAAATTGCTACCTAGCTTATGAATATTAAAACAATAATGAAACACAATAAAAGTACTTTAAATGCGGTATAACGTAATTTACGTATAGGTTACCTACCTAGTTATTTCTCGTACACTCATTCAATACACACATTTCACTTAATAATAACCTTTGAGTATGTGACTTTACAAGCCGTTGATTTAATGAATAAGACAAGAGTGCAGTTTCCTTAAGTTTTCCAGAGGTACAGTACAGTGGGTACAGCTCAATGCGTGGGTTACTATAGTTTCAAACTGCAGATCAAGTAGTATCTTCTTTCTTGAATAGGCATTAGATTTTAGGCGATGATAGCGCACTGGTAGTGACGTCGGATATCACGACAAAGGTCGTGGGTTCGAATTCTCCAATGAGCTTGAGTTTTCGGTAAAGGAAAACATCGGGAGAAAACCTAAGTTGTTGAAAATCTGTTGCCAAACAACTATCGGTGTGTTCCGAAAACTGCACTTGAGAGCCAGTTTCCTTCTAGGCTTTGTGTGCTTACCACATACGGCAAGTAAAGTAAAGAAAAGGAAAGATCGATGGCAGTGTGGTTCTGGCTTGAACTTACTCTTTACCGATCTAAGGCTTACAATAAAGTTATTTTTCCAAATCCCGACGTGTCGTTTCCTACTAATTTTATATCATAAACGAAATTAGCAAATATTTTGCACACGACGTCTTTTGCACACCGAATGCAAAGTGTTTGCGATAGGAGATATGAATAGACACTAAGTAAATACACCGCGGTTGACTGATTGTCCTGCTTTCTGAAACGCAGATTTATTAATTTCAAATTTATTGCTAACTACGGGAATTATTTAAAAATGTCTTTCAGTGATAAAGTTCAAGTGAATAATTTAAAAAATAACATTATTTGTGTGAATAAACAGACTATAACTTTAATAATGTCTCAGTCCAATAATCACGTGGAACAGGTAATCGATAAAATAAAATATTATCATAACTAACATCAAGTGTAGTGGTGTATCCAATCCAAGGACTCAATTTCCTTTAAAAAATCATCACGTGTGAAAAATAAATATTTAAAAAAATGTATCGTTTCTTGTCGGTTCTTCCGGAACCGGTGTATCTTCTGTTAGTCGGTAGGTACCCTCCATGGATCTAAATTAAACTGTATTTAAATGACTTTGACGTCGAACAAAATAACTGAAAGAAAAATATAACCAACAACTTTATTTATTTATCCTACTATCCTATCCTACTAATATTATAAATGCGAAAGTATGTTTGGATGTGTGTGAAGATGTGAACATGTAAAGATGTTTGTTACTCTTTCACGCAAAAACTACTGAATGGCTTTTAATTAAACTTAGTACACAGGATAACTTATGAAACATTTTAAATTGTATGCTAAGTAAAATTTATTAAATTAACTAATATCTACATTATAAAGGAACACTATATAAAATCAATAAAATATTTACATTATTATAACTATATTAAAACTAATCTAATCTAAAAACTACCTAAAATAAAATAAACTATAAAAGTGCGTCGAAGAATTCCTCCTCATCGCCGTCGACTGGTAACGTTCCCAAAAGACTGGCAGCATTGCCACGTTGAATGGCAATGCTTAATCTTTGGCCAAAGTAAAAGCCAGCCTTTTGGTCACGGGAAGCGTCAACCAATCTTTTGGAAATATCCTTAAATAGGAAATGAGCACTCGGGCCCCACGACCCGAGAGTTTCAACCCCAAACGGCTCGAAAATATAATTACCTATAAGGCTATTATATTTTCGCCGCTTGAGATTCTCAGCAGATGCAGCGGCACCGCCGGCAAGACACGCTGTGCTAGGAAGATGGGATGGCGCAAGAGTGTCAACACACGTTGCGTCCCACACTAGAGGCCTACCCATCTTCCATGGAAACAATGACATTCCGTCAGGTCTCTTGCCATCGTCGCGTGCCAACCCATTTGGCTCTAATATGGCTGGAACGCCGACGGCAACAAGAGCACGACGGATAATGTCATTTAAATTCGCATGTCTCGCTATACGGCCCGCACTCCGACTGCATGACAAGCCGTGGTGCCCGAGGCTGTTGACAGCTTCCCCGCAGTGACAGCGATGAGGAGAACAGCAGGGTGCTCCCAGACGCAGACAAGCAGCGAGGCGGAAAGTAGTGTCGTCCAACATAGTTCCTATGTTGGAAGACGGTAGTGCTAGAAGCCATAAACCCGACTCCCACTCACCCACAGCCAGTAGGCGCGCTCGCTCAGCATTACACGGTGACGTGTCGATAAGATTCTTTTGTATACCTTTGCTGAGCGGTTCGTCCCACTGCCTCTGGGAAGATGGGTTGGCGGGTAGGTCAATATTCGGACAAGTGGCTTTCCAAGCGCTTATAGCCTCAGTGAAGCACGGTACCTCAAAGTCAACCAGTGTGGAAGCTAGGATTTTCCTGGTTAACTTTTCAGTCCCATGGACCGAGGATATAAAAGCCGGTAAACTTATACTTGCAATTTTGCGGACGCCGAGACCTCCCATACGGATAGGGAGGGTAGCTTGTGTCCAAGCTCGGTCGTCCAAGGCCACATTTAAAATGGATGTTAAAGTATGGCGGATAATTTTATCAAAATTTTTCTAATAGGTGTGAATGTGACCAAAGATGAGATGCACGCAATATGTAGTTAAATTTAGGGCCAAAACAGCAGTACCTGATTATGGTGATAGCCGAATGCATGTTAATTTTTAGCAATCTTTCCGAAATATCACTAAAATTTTGAATTTTTTCCTCGATAAAATCGGGGAAAGAGTTCTCTAAGATTGGAGACCCTAGGAGGCGAAGAGAACTTTTTTCAATCATTTTTAATTGGGGGGAAATACTATTAAATTTTGCGAGTGTCGTTTGGTTGTCGGTCGTGTCAGATAAATAAAGTTCACATTTTGAAAAATTAAGGTCAAGGCCAATATTGTGGAATTCGTTGATTAAAAATTGCAGGTCATTGAATACGGTATCTACATCGCCTCCCAAAGTTCCATCATCGAGATACCAAACATTAAACTTGGAATTTAACTGGCGAATAATTGGATGGATAGCTAGGCTGAAAATCACTGGTCCGAGGGGGTCACCCTGTTGACAGCCTACTGCTGATAACAAAAGATTGTCCTGATATAGTAATTTTGATGGTTGCCTATAACACTGCCAAAGAAAACTAAAAATTTGGGGTGTTTCTTTTTTAGCTTCTGCCAGCAAGGTGTCCCTATTGACGGAGTTGAAGGCATTCTTTATGTCAACCTTCAGGATGATTTCTCCTTTTCCATGATTTAGGTAGGTCGACAAGGCGTGTACGGCAGCTTCACAGCCCCCCTTTGAGCCATAGCCTAGCTGCAGGGGCTGAAATTTTTCCGAAAGGGCCTCACTATAAAATTTACAGCAAATCTTGGCTGCCATACGACGATAAGTAGTTCCCACGGCAATGGGACGAATACCACCATCCCTCTTGCGCAGAGCACATAAATTTGCTCCGTACAAGACGTCGATGACGGCATCGTTCACACTGCCGGAGAGCATAAGATTGATCAGAGTCGTGAGCTCCTTCAAAAGCAGCTCACCAGCATCCCCGGCGCTTGAGCAGGTGAGATCTTTTAAATGTTGTGGACTCAAGCCGTCGAGGCCACATTTAATATAGTTATAATAATGTAAATATTTTATTGATTTTATATAGTGTTCCTTTATAATGTAGATATTAGTACACAGGTAGATCATATACTAGAATAACATATAGGATACTTCTTATCCCGGGAAAATATAAGATCCCTCAGGAACGCGGGTGAAACCGCGGGGCGGAAAACTAGTTTTATTATACATAAATATAATATACATACTTCAGAGGTTTCCAATTTTTCTTATTAAAATTAAATCTCAAAGAATTAGTAATGCATGAAAAGTTATAGATAAGATAGGTTTCACGATACACTTCATGAAGGTTGTATGCAAGCGATCTTGTATCTATCCACTAAGTATTCGACTGTTTCAATGTTATTTGGAAGTCCTTTTAAAGATTGTATAAGCTCCGATACTTAGATTACAGTTGTTCAGGGAGTTTGGAAATACGTTAAATAGGTAATATTGGCGTTTTCAGAAGGCTCGGGCAACTGTTGAACCATAGACATCTAATTTTGATGGGTCGAGGTAGAATTTTCAAAACGTTTTTAGCGGATACCTCTACTAGGGACTACTCTTCGAGAGATCTACCTGCTTAATTTCAAGTAGATATGTAACATTTCTACTTTCTGAGATTTCGTGAGTAGGTAACTACCTAAATATTTCGCTTTTGTAATCTAGGTATAGATTTAAAACTAATCAGGCTGGCTACCACACTCAAATTTCTAGATCAAGATCCTCAAGATCCTAAATGGACAATTTGACTTGCAGGACTTCCAAAGTCTATTTAAACGAGACAACAATGACCGTCTAAGGGGCCACTGTTTTAAATTGAGCATTCGCATCTCATACAACAACCCTCATAAATATTTTTTAAGCAACAGAGTGGTCAAAGCGTGGAACAAGCTCCCAGAAGACGTTGTAACAGCACAAAATGTTAACCAGTTTAAAAACCGACTCGACAAGCATCTCAAAGAGAAGAACAACAGGATATAGGCACTTATCAGTTGAATCAACTGCCTGCCTGATCAATAAATAATAATAATAATAAAATTTAAAATCTGTCGCCAAGTACCTACCTAGATACCAGTCGACGGCGATGCGGAGGAATTCTTCGACGCACTTTTATAGTTTATTTTAGGTAGTTTTTAGATTAGATTAGATTTAATATAGTTATAATAATGTAAATATTTTATTGATTTTATATAGTGTTCCTTTATAATGTAGATATTAGTTAATTTAATAAATGATAAAGGCCTAGATACATATTAATATATTATCTGGCAGATGCTCTTTACAGATAGCACGTTATTTTTTGTCAGATGACAACTACTTTAGCCATTATATCTAAGCATCATTTTTTAAATTCAATTAAATTGACATCGTTCAAAGGCCGTTGTTCATATCAATGGCTTATATTAACATTTAACGATATTAATATATTACAAATAATCTTTGAATTATGATTGCTTCGAACCGCATTATCGATAAAGAACATAGCGACTCTTCTGATTCAACTAAGTACATAGTTATCAATCTAGTAATGACCTCTGATTTATAGCGAACGGTTATAATATAGTAGCCCATATTCTATTCCATGACAGCAAGCAGGCGGGTCACCCAGGGGCACCCTAGGGGCATCTGCCCCCGGCGGCAGTTTCAGGGGGCACCACAATATAAAAGATACAAACTAAAAACGTATCAAAAAAAATTGTTTGTTTAAAGGTTCTTATTATTATTAAAATTATAGTATATTCGTGACTTTTTTTACAATATAAGAAACATAAAGGGGGCGCCACTATCAAGTTTCTGCCCCTGTTCGAAAATCGAAGATCCAGGGTCACCTGATTGATAGTATGAGTGACTACCGTCGTTTATTGTAATACCAAGGGATGGCTTTCATTGTGAACTAATTAAAAGTTCGCTTTTGTTGGCGTGGTTGGTAAAAAATAGTTTCGATTCCCAACAAAGACAGCCTGGGTGTAATCTATATAAACGTAAAAGTGAAATACCAGTCACTGATGAGTACAGTACAGAATACTGAGACAGTTTTTAGGCGATGATAGCTCAGTGGTAAGTGATGTCGGATACCGCGGCGAAGGTCGCGGGTTCGAATCCTTAATCAATGAGCTTAAGCTTTCGGTGAAGGAAAACATCGTGAGGAAACCACAGCACGGTGGTAGGGTACTTTGTAGCACTCGACTGGCTGGCTACCACCCTCAAGTTGAAAATCTGTCGCCAAGCACCTGTTGGTGTGTTCCGGCAATTGCACTTGAGAGCCAGTTCGCCTTTAAGGCATTGTAATAAGGTGTACAACACGTTGGCAATGTCTATAGGCGATGGTAGTCACTTATCATCAGGTGACCCGCCTGTCTCGTTGTCACTTGTGATATAAAAAAAAAAGTTCCACAATTTTATAAAATGTTACTGTTTGAACCTACTGCATAGGCAAAGCCTTCCTCAAAACATTACATACAAATTAAACATGACATGAATTCTTACGTCGGTTAATAATAGCAAATTGCGATGTACCATTTAGTTAAAATTATATTGTGAAACCATATCACATTTAAATTAAAAAACAATATGTTATGCGGGATTTCAATTTCAGATTGAGTTTTTTTTTAATATTATATTGCTCATTGTTGGGTCAAGTCATGATTTGGACTTGATTCATGATGCATTATTATAGGTTTATCAATGGGTTTATTTTGGCTGAATGTCCTAGACTCCTGAGCCATGCGTCTATGTATAATAATAACTAATAATTTGTACAAATATAATTGAAATAATTTTCCGATAGTTTGTTAGTTTGATGTATGTTTTTTTTTTTTTTGTTTTTTTTTTTTTTTTTTATTCTGGATAGGCTTGTGTTTGACCACAATCTCACTATGGTAAGTGATGATGTGGCCGAAGGTGGTAAGCACACAAAGCCTAGATGGGAATGTATAGTATGTATAGGGTATGTATAGTATAATTAAATAAATTCTTTATAATATATATTAATTTGATGTAACAAGTACGGACTACTCACGAGTCACGAGCATGCCTGCGAGCTGCTACATTTTACTTTTGCATGCCAACACTGGCAGAATATGTGAATCACTCATTGTATTTCCATTCTATGTTACCATATTCTCGCAAATAAAAATCTTTATCTTTTTTTTTTTACATAAATTAATTATGATATTTTTTTAAATCAAATAGGCTTTTAGTCTAAATGGACGACATGATTCGGAAAATTGCTCATGCTTAGTGGAACCGGCAATAATCTCAAAAATTACACTTACCAAAATTACATTCAATAATTATTTATCTAGTCTCTCTGATAATATTTGAGTGTAATGGCTGGAAAAATTAACGATGAGTGACTTAGTGAACAACAAATTAATTTATGTAATTCTAGGACCAGGCCATCTGCCTTTAAAGAATTGCAATAAAGTGTACAACACATTAGCAATCCTCCTGGTATTGCTAATGTCTTTATGCGACGGTAGTCAATTACCATCAGGTGACCCGACTTGAAGACCTTTAACTGATTTATCGATTTCAGTAACAATTATAATATTTCTTTCTTGGGACAATCGGGGTATCAAAGTCCGCACCACTTGGTTCTCAAATGGGACAATCGGGACGATGACATTTACTCGAAAATTGGGCGCGAATTTTGAAATTTTGATAACTGTGCGCGAGTTGACGAGTTGTTTGACAGGTTAATGTCGTGAGTCAACAGATTAACAGTTAGGTATTTCTAATACTATGAATACTTAGATACTTAGCTCCAATCCAAATGTAGTCATTGGTTTACGGAAGAAACATACTGGACAAACAATAATTTATAATTAATTAATGAGTGTACGACACGCATGGATGCTATAGATATGGCTTTATATCATTTAAATAGTGAGAGAGATATGTTGAGGTGTCAGTAGTGAACAGTGGGCCGAAGAAGCTCGTCAGTATACGCCGGATACTTCCCAACCTTGAGAAGGTAGGTTTACTATTGCTAGACAAATCAATTTTTTATCTAGTTTTGTGAGTAATAAATGTGTTATCTTTTTATCTTATTCAATTTTGACTAGGCTCATTCTATTAAATACCTTTTTTAGGGTTCCGTAAAGGAACCCTTATAGGATTACTCGTGCGTCTGTCTGTCACAGCCATTTGCTCTGAATCTATTGGACTAAATCAGGTGAAAGTAATCCTATGAACCAAAATACAGACGTGCAAAGTAAATAAGTATTGTTTTTAAAATACGGGTTATTTTCGGGGGACAGATTGGGAAATAAAACCTTACTCTCAAATATTTATTTATTTATATATTTGTGTTATTATTGTAAAAGGTTTTATTTAGTTCATAAAATTACAAAATTATTTATTAAATACCTACTGCTGCTAAAGATAAAGATAAAATACTAATAATAATTAAATAAATACATTTTAAAACTAAAACTAATAACTAAAATCAATTAAAAAAGTTAGACCCCTTTGGCATGGTTCCTCGGATGCTGGCAGCGTTTCCTCGCTGTATCGCAATGCTGATACGTTGTGCGAGGAAACTGCCAGCTCTTCGGTCCCCAGTACAAAACCTTAACCTAGTAGCCAGCTCTTTAAAGAGCTCTTTAAAGGGGTGTGCAAGCGCCAGAACCCCACGGACCAAGGGTCTCAACACCGAAAGGAATAAAATTATATTCAGTGCCGAGACCCCTATATTTTTGACTTTTTAATTTTTCTGCCGCTTCAGCCGCCGCGCCTGCTTGAATGCTGGTTCCATGAAGATGAGAAGGGGCTAATGTGTCCACACAGGTAGCATCCCATACCAGTGCCCTTCCCAAGCTCCATGGAACCAGGGTCATCCCGTCCGGTCTCTTAAAATTAAATTTTTTTTTGATTTAATTCATGAAAGGAGACGAAAATTTTACATTCCCTCCCCCCTGATCTCCGAAACTACTGAGCCTAAAATTTTTTTAAACCTAATTATATCAATTGAAAATAAAGTGGTAAACTCATTATCATACGTTCACTGACTTTGGCATTGTACGGAACCCTCTCCACGCGAGTTCAACTCGCACTTGGCCGGTTTTATGCTTGTTACTCGTGGACAACCAGGCAGTGGGGTCACCATACTACCAGGCAGTGGGGTCACCTAATGCTTACCATACTACCGTCGCCTGTGGGCGTTAGTTAGCAACAGTGGGGTCACCTAATGCTTACCATACTACCGTCGCCTGTGGGCGTTAGTTAGCAACAGTGGGGTCACCTAATGCTTACCATACTACCGTCGCCTGTGGGCGTTAGTTAGCAGCAGTGGGGTCACCTAATGCTTACCATACTACCGTCGCCTGTGGGCGTTAGTTAGCAACAGTGGGGTCACCTAATGCTTACCATACTACCGTCGCCTGTGGGCGTTAGTTAGCAGCAGTGGGGTCACCTAATGCTTACCATACTACCGTCGCCTGTGGGCGTTAGTTAGCAACAGTGGGGTCACCTAATGCTTACCATACTACCGTCGCCTGTGGGCGTTAGTTAGCAACAGTGGGGTCACCTAATGCTTACCATACTACCGTCGCCTGTGGGCGTTAGTTAGCAGCAGTGGGGTCACCTAATGCTTACCATACTACCGTCGCCTGTGGGCGTTAGTTAGCAACAGTGGGGTCACCTAATGCTTACCATACTACCGTCGCCTGTGGGCGTTAGTTAGCAACAGTGGGGTCACCTAATGCTTACCATACTACCGTCGCCTGTGGGCGTTAGTTAGCAGCAGTGGGGTCACCTAATGCTTACCATACTACCGTCGCCTGTGGGCGTTAGTTAGCAACAGTGGGGTCACCTAATGCTTACCATACTACCGTCGCCTGTGGGCGTTAGTTAGCAACAGTGGGGTCACCTAATGCTTACCATACTACCGTCGCCTGTGGGCGTTAGTTAGCAGCAGTGGGGTCACCTAATGCTTACCATACTACCGTCGCCTGTGGGCGTTTCACTGCGGTTACCATTGCAACCACTCTGTCATTTTGATCAAAACTGTAGCTATATTTCCGTAAGGTCAAACGTGAAATGTATTATAAAGAGGAAAGATTTGATTGTTTGTTTGCATTGAGTAGGCTCTGAAACTACTCGACCAATTTGAACTAACCTTTCACCATTAGAAAGCTACATTATCCCTGATGAAAATAGGCTATATTTTGTCCCGGGAAAAGATAAGATTCGACGGGAACGCGGGTGAAACCGCGGGGGACAGATAGTGGGTAATATGTAAATAAATAAATACGTACAAAACCTGAATAGGTACCATTTTAATAGATAGGGCGTTTTTCCATTAGCCAGCACGGCAAGCCGGGTAAGCAAAACTGTATGAAATATATGTTTAGTTTTTCCACTCACCGCCTCACCGGTGCCCGGCGGCGTACAATCCCACCAGCGCCGGCGCCGGTGCCGGTGCCGTGCCGGCTAATGGAAAAACGCCCATACACAGCACAGTTTTACAGCACGGTGTAGTAGGTACCCGACTGGCTGGCTACCACCCTCAAGTAGAAAATCTGTCGCCAAGCAACTATTGGTGTGTTCCGGCAATTGCACTTGAGAGCCAGTTCGCCTTTAAGGCTTTGTTATAAGGTGTACAACACATTAGCAATCCCCTTATATTGCCAATGTCTATAGGTGACGGTAGTCACTTACCATCAGGTAGCCAAATTCGGAGCAGACTTTGCGGTGAAAATGAATTGGATTACCGCGATAAAACTGTAACTTTATGAGGCTTCATTATTTATCAGTCAGACGGATACTTAAAGTAATTTTAGTTCAAAACACTGCAGTTAACATTAATCATTAATTTCCTTATACACACAGCAATAACAACTAGTAATTCAACAAGAAACAACCTTAATTTGCCTTACAGCGGATGATGTAACAAACATTCTGTAAATACCAGAAGATGCTTATTCTATGTAAAATAGTAGTCGTTGCATCACTTCCTACTGATGTGATGATCGCTCGCGATTTTGGTCGATCACTTCATTCGTAGGCTGCACACACACACACACACACACACACACACACACACACACACATTGTGACATGTCAATCCGGCGCATCTACCACAGCACGATTTGGCGCATACGCAACGAGCTGTTAAATTAGGGATGTCACTTTATGATAAAGCTTTATCACTAAAATTGTAGATAAATGTGAAAGTTTGGATGGATGGATGGATGTATGTTTGTTAATCATTTACGTCAGAACGGCTGGACGGATTTGGCACGGATGTAGATTATAGTCTGGAATAGCATATAGGCTACGATAAAAGATATGATCCCACGGGAACGCGGGTGAAACCGCGGGGAAACAGCTAGTATTATAGATAAATGTGAAAGTTTGGATGGATGTATGGATGTTTGTTACTCAATCACGCCAGAACGAACGAACGGCTGGATGAATTTGGCACAGAGATAGATTATAGTCTGGAATAGCACATAGGATAATTTTTATCCCGGGAACAGATAAGATCCCACGGGAACGCGGGTGAAACCGCGGAAGACAGCTAGTTTAGTCATAAGGTATCAAATAAATTTATATATATATACATATAGTGGATCATGGTCAGCCTACACACTGTAACCTTAACCTCTGAACTTCAAATAGCCTTATCCCGCGCCGCAGTTTCACCCGCGTTTTAGATATGAAAACCAAAGTCACGTGACGTCGTCTGCCTGCTTGTCTGGTGGTAGAGTCAATTCTTACGTTTATAAGTGCCTTACCAGGGCCTAAACTAAATGAATGAATTTTAATTTTTAGTTTTGTCAGACTTTTGACATAAAAATGGAATTCCAAATTTTCTTATATTATTTCACACTAGTTTTCCGCGGTTTCACCCGCGTTACCGAGGGTTGTTATCTTTTGGAATATCCTATGGTTTATTCTAGGATATGATCTGACTGTGGGCCAAGTTTCATCAAAATCTGTTCAACGGTTTTTGCGTGATTGAGAAACAAAATCAAACTTTCACATTTATATTACTAGTAAGATTCCGACAAAAGTCATTGACTCTTTTATTTTCTCTGATTAGGTGTTAGAATATTTACAGCATACTCAGAATCTTTATCATGATGAATTTTAGTTTCAGCCAACACACTTACTTCTGCTATAAAAGGATCAACATCTTCTTTGTATCTTCTTTCTGGTCCTTCGCGGCTAGACCATCTTTTTTCTGTTTATAAGAATTGGTCATGATTCAGACGGCCACCAACTCGTGTACTTATCATTGTTTTTTGTGGTAACCCTACATAGTCTAGATAACAAGTGGTTCCTCGCTTCATACGTAATGTTGTAATCATTCAATCGTGCGGTTTCGAGCAACATTCGCCTCGATACCGGTCTGTGTGCGCCTGCGCAGCATTGTCCGCGACGATTGCTGCCACACCGTCCCCGCTCACCGCCGCTAGAGCACGCGTCCCGTCATCTTTGACAGCTTATAATTACCCGCGTAATATTGTCGCGAGTGAATGCGGTTGTAATTATTTTTTTTTCATAGAAGAATCTCGGTTTTTGTTATTGTGTATAATTTCAGTGAATTTTTCGGTGAGTAAAATATTTTTAATCTTAACTTTAACTTATTATTATTCCGTGTGGTTACGTCCTTGTAAAATAATTAATTGAAGTAACCTTTTCGTTCAGACGAACGTGAATTTTTTGTTCTATCGTGTACTTAATCGTTCGATGAAATCTTAGATCTTGAGCTACCAATTGATTTGTTACCAATGTTTACTCACAATTGTATTCTTTGTTTGCACTCATTAACAAATCATTGTGTACAACCCAAGTCAATACGTAATCCAAGATAAAATCAATCTTTACCTAACAACCGGTTTTTAATAAATAAACAAATATTTCGTAACGTAGTAAATAGAACGTACTCGACTCGTACAGCACACAGCGCACAGCGCGAAGACCGCAAGCTGCAGAGTAAACCAAAGTTAAACAAATAAAGACCTTACAGTACCTTACTAATAGTATTGAATTATGCTTGCACAAAAAAATAAGAGCTAACAAACAAAGTGAAGCAAAACCTCTTGCAAAAGTTGTCGCAAGATGCTAAATTGCTAGAAATTTTCAGTCTCCGGTTGATTTGTCAATTTGAAATAGTTGCTGATTTTGAATTTCATAACATTGTTTGCTACGAATTTACATTTTCGATTATGTTCTATAGCACAGTTCATTTCATCATCTGCCTGCCCTGTACCCAATTATTAGTGGTCAATGTGTAACTGGTCTTCCATTCGGCCCTTCTATCTGTCTTATCGGTATTCACTCCTTTCTCACTGGTATCATCTCTCACACAATCCATCTATCTCTTTTTCGGTCCACCTCTACCCGTATATCCATCCATTGTCATACTCACAACTCTTTTGGATAAGTGACTATTCCTCCTCATAACATCACAATCATTTCATTTCTTAGACTCAATAGAAAACACGCGTCATACTTGTGAACAGGTGCTGCTTGTGGGGGCTGGTTTGCTTGAGTTTGTTGTTTATTAAGTCAGTCATAATTAAATTCTATAGATTACTATTTTTGCCGCCATAACACGCAAATATTGTCAGTGAGACTAGATAAATACCTAATAATTATTGAATGTAATAGGTGTAAGTTGTTTTTGTAAAGAGTAATTGCTGAGTTTATTGCCGGCTCTTCTCAGCAAAAACAACCTTCCGAACCGTGCATTTAGAGTCTGACTATTCATAAGTGCCTGTGAAGGCCTATTTGGATGAATAAACAATTTCATTTCAACCATTCAAACATTCTCAGTGGACGATAGTAAAAGATTTAAAAGGTGGTGCAAGCGAATGACACCGACTCTGTTTACATTCTTGAAAATCATCATTCTTAAATAGGAACTTGGTGTTCATGTTTCAAATGCACAATATGCTAACTCACCTTTTGTGTAAGAATTGACCTCGTAATCTTTAACAACGTGTTTGTATAACGTTGAATAATTCGACCTGCGGATTGCTAGTTCGTTAAAAACAACACATCCTTATATGAAGGTTTTATACGTATTTGTTAATTTTACTACCATTTTTGTACAAAGCCTCAAAATTCAAAACAAGAATAATCCTACTAATATTACAAATTGTGAATGTTTGGACATTTGTTCCTCAATCACGAAAACACAGCTGAACGGATTAGGATGAAACTGTAGCATACATGTAGATCATACCCTGAAATAAAACATAGGATACCTTTAATCTCGTGAAAAGATAGATCCCTCAGGAATGCAGGTGAAACTGCGGGAAGAGCTAGTTACACATAAATAAAGACTTTTCGTGACAGATTGACCTACCGACGCATAGTTTAAGCCCCTTGAAAATTTATATTTTGCACACAGATTTCTATGAATCTGGGTGGGTGGGATCGCGGGTGAAATATAGTACCAAATTCAAATATCAATAAAAATCTCAATAGCTAAAAGTAAACATAACATATAAGCTATGGAGAGCGAGATAAAGTAAAGCTAGATGTAAACAAAAAGAACAGATGATGATACTATAAATTAGGTATCGTAGGTAGAGTCTAAAATAAAAATATTATAATTATGCTCAAGGTAAATGACAGTCATGCATCACGTCCATTATCACATCACATTATAGTAGAGGTGCCTTCTGTGGGTTTCATTCAACGTTCACACTACCATAATACAAACTTTTATAGGTAGGTTATTTTCTTATATGAATGGATAAATATTTGTATATTTATTGTTTTCATGTGTATTTACGTTGTGTCACCTTGCCCATGAATTCATTATATTAACGGAATGCCACATCTCTCTCTCTGTCCTTTGATATCTCAAAGGCTTTTGATAAGGGCTACCGCGTCAGCGTCTGAAGCAAGTTTATTTTAATCGAAATCCCTGCTTACTTATGTACATGACTTTAAAATCTCCTAATTAAACGGCTTATATTATTTATCATTGACGGATGCTCGTCTGACCAAAAGGCAATAAATACCGGAGTTCCTCAGGGATCCAATCTCTCCGCAACTATGTTCCTTCTCCATAACATGAATTTATTCTGGCCCTGTAGTTTTTAGTGATCACACGATAACACTGTTGCATAGATAAGCCATCAGAGACGAAACCTGACTTGGACGAGATGCCATCTGAACTTGACCTTAAAAACCTTAAAGACCTGGATATCTTCAAAACAATCAATAAGCATTTGAATAATATAGTGTAAAATATTCTACTTCGTTATCACTCCTCCCAGAAGAGATAATCAAGACTGTTTCCTTCAGTTCAGTTATTCAGTTAGTGTTTCTAACGAGGTTTCGTTTTCTATGATAGCTAATTGTTTTTTTTTTAGTTGCTTATGATGACTAACATCTGTTTTTAGTTAATTTTGCTGTAAAAAAACAGCATTGATAAATGTTTTTATATCTATTTATACAGTTGGTATAAGTATAATAAATTTAATAAAAGGTGCAAAGTCGTAAGTGCCTCGTTAATATTCGTGAATAAACAATTACTGCATATTTCTAGAATTATTGTTATTGTCTATTTTGTTATTGCATTTGCAATAAATACTTATATGTAAAAAACTATTAATGATAAGAGATTTTTTTATAATGATAAACTCAACAATACTTATAAAAACAACATTCCTAGGACATTCTTTACACAAGACCGGCCATCGTGGATATCCTTAGGGTAGGCCTTTGTCCAGCAGTAGACATCTTCCAGCTGACATGATCATGATGATTTTACGAAGCATCTGATCCCAAACTAATTACAGCTTGTACTATAGAAACCAGATAACTGATTACTTTTAAATACATAAGTATACTTGCTGGCGACAGGTTTTCGTCAAGAGTTTCATTTCATTCTATAAATGTAATTAATTAACAATCAGTTCCTTCATAGCCCTGCAACTATAGTAGTCTGTCAATGCATTAACCTTAATTGCATTCATTAACATTTGTATACAAAGGGCTAGTGTTTCAAACTTTAGATACTTTATTCATCGAATTAACTTAAAATCAGTATAATTAACTTTATTAACAATAGGTACTACGTGAAAATCACTTTGAGGCACATTTATTTGGTTAAAAAGTAAACTAAATGGATCTCTCTAAGTATATCTTTTTTTTTTATTCTGAATAGGCTTGTGTTTGACTACAATCTCACTATGGTAAGTGATGATGTGGCCGAAGGTGGTAAGCACACAAAGCCTAGATGGGAACTGGCTCTCAAGTGCAGCTATCGGAACACACCGATAGGTGCTTGGCGACAGATTTTCAACTTGAGGGTGGTAGCCAGCCAGTCGGGTACTACAAAGTACCCTACCACCGTGCTATGGTTTCCTCACGATGTTTTCCTTCACCGAAAGCTCAAGCTCATTGTAGGATTCGAACCCACGACCTTCGCCGCGGTATTCGACGTCACTTACCACTGAGCTATCAACGCCTTTCTAAAAAAAACATAAGAAAAGTATAGAATAAATCCAATAGCTAAATTGAAAGTATAAATGCTACCAACTTGAAATTAGGAGACCACTTTATTGAGGATCTTTCTTTAAAAATAGATAGGATTTAGGAAAGCTTTATCACTTTCCAATAAAATGTTATTTATTTAAATAAAACGAGACCAATAACCACTTGATGTTTCGCTAACGGCAGATATCCGCGTAATGTCCCCACAAATCTGCCGATGACACGATGATTGCGGCCGATCCGCCAATCTAGTGTTATTGTTTTAAATTAAGCCAAATGGGACACTTACATGGACCCAGCCAGCACTGAGACACCGGCGATCTGCAGTACTTCTGTCTAACTGGGGTCTGGGGACCAAACTAATGTCAATGAGTCTACAATCTTCCACGCCGGTATTAGTGTCCCATGAGAAATTTTTGTAGAACTCGATTGTATTTAGTTTGTATCTCTGTTTTATGTTCAACTAGCTATCCCCGCGGTTGGTATCTGCGTTATGTAGGGATCTTATCTTTTGTCGGGATAAAACATACTTGTTTCTAGGATACGATCTACCTGTGGGCCAAGTTTCATCAAAATTCTCTCTGTAGTTTTTGCGTGGGAGAGTAACAAACATTTTAGTAGAAAGGTATAATCATTAACGATTTAATTAACTTTTAAATACTGGAAAACCCGCTAGATCATCATCACTTACCATAGTGAGATTGTGGCCAAACTCAAGCTTATCCAGAATTTAAAAAAAATAAAACATAAGGAATACCTACATTTCTAGAAATCCATCAAAGGTGTTTTATTTACTCCGATATATATCTTCTCCGCAAAATCTCTGTCAATGCTAGAATCCCCCCATATGTGATGTAAAAGCGACAAAGTTTGAAACAAAAGAATATTATATAGATACAGTCGTATAAACAACACAGCCCTCACGAAAGTTCGCGTCGTGAACTAAGGCTTCTACTCAAGTCTAGTTGTACCTACCTGTATTGTACTCGTAGGTATAGCTGCTGCATAGCATTCCGCTCCGTCGTCCAGAACCTGTTCCATAGCCAGACAGATGGATTTCCTTAACTTCGCCAGATCTATAATATTTTGCTTCATTCAGTTTTAACTTGTAACGTTCAAAATAAGAATAGCAGCAAAATCTTGTGTCTATTCTACATTGTTAAGATACAGCTGGGATCAGTGTGTAAATATTTTGGGAGATAGATATACATACCTTTATATTGATCTCTGGTTAATTATTAGTAAAGCACTACAAATATTATGTTTACTCCAATATTTCCTCGCATATTCATATCATTTATGAAAACAACAAAGTTAAACATGGCATAGATAATAGAGATATTGCCTATCATCATCATCATCATGTCAGCCGGAAGATGTCCACTGCTGGACAAAGGCCTCCCCCAAGGATCTCCACGATGGCCGGTCTTTTATATTACCTATATTAAAGAAAAAATATCTAACACTAACCAACCAGTGCATAAAACATATAAAAATACTGGTAAATACGTTGTACAATTCATCTTTTTATGATTTTTTGTTACAAAATGAAGATATTTTGATGGTGTATGTACCATTATTTCATACAAAACTCCATAATATCAATCAACTATAGTTTTGAAATTTAATAAATATATTATGATGATTTGATTCCACCAACCAAACCAAGGTCGTAAAATTAAAGCTATGTTTAGGCTGGATTTAATAAATACCTGATAGAATTACCTGATGGAACAACCTTGAACAACCGTAATGTTAACAAATTAATTGATTTTGAGTTCTATTACAAGCTATATAAGATTCGTTTTTGCTATCACCAAATTGCTAGTCGTTAAAATGTTATTGCTCAAATATCGGTCAAACATGATTTATCTATCGTTATACGTTTTTCATATCTGATAAAGCGATATTTGAATGATTCCATAAAGCATCACATCTCTTTCTATAGTTGAAATTTCACGCTCATTTTCATTGACATTTCAATGTGGAAAGGTTTTTTTTTATTATTCTGGATAAGCTTGTGTTTGACCAAAATCTCACCTTGGTAAGTGATGATGTGGCCGAAGATGGTAAGCACACAAAGCCTAGATGGAAACTGGCTCTCAAGTGCAGCTGTCGGAACACAGCAACAGGTGTTTAGCGACAGATTTTCAACTTGAGGGTGGTAGCCAGCCAGTCGGGTACTACAAAGTATCCTACCACCGTGCTATGGTTTCCTCACGATGTTTTCCTTCACCGAAAGCTCAAGCTCATTGTAGGATTCGAACCCACGACCTTCGCCGCGGTATCCAACGTCACCACTGAGCTATCATCGCCAACAGTGCTGAAACACGCCAGTATGTCCCGCGACAGATTTTCATCTTTATGTGGTAGCTACTAGGTAAACGTTTTTGATGTAAACAAAATATATTAAATGTAAAATACATTAATATATGTTAGCAAATCGTTCACACCTTACTTGGTTAAGCGTGGAGAAACGGCATCAGTCACAGACACGCACACCACATGTAATTACATGTGTAGTGAGATACCTATATTGAACAATGTAATTCACTTTAAATTCTTAATGAATAAGTACGTTTGATACAGTAGCTAGCAGATCTAGGGGGCTAGGGGGGCATCTGAGTCTTCCCGCCTCCCGTGATAAATCTTTTTAATTTGATATTTTTATAATAACCGGTTTGAATTTAGAATGTTTTCTATACAGCCATTGTTGTCGTTCTTTTTTCAAAGATACTAAAACTTGTAGTGGAGACTTCGCACCACTAAATAAATAAATAATAAAGTATGCTAATTATAAACAAAATAAAATTTAAAACCTAAACCAAACTTCTTTCTTTAAATTAAAAAAAATAACACATTGTCATTTGGCAAGCCATATCTACAAGATATGAGTTGAGATTGATACAATTGAATTTGAAACCTCAACCTGTAAGGCATTACGTTTATTTTTGACTATCGCAATCGGTTCTAGAGTCTTGACTTAGTCTTGCTTGACCAAGCTCTACATGGTCTTTAGTTGCTTATTATAATCATGTCTTCCGTAGCTTGCATATCTATGGTATTGTAAAATAACCAAAAAATATATAACTCCAGTTAAACCTTTAAAATAGAAAATGTTCATTGATTTTAAAAGCAGTTACAATTTAAAGGTCATTTTTGTATAACGTCATATTTCGTAAGACGACCTTGTTAAAGTGACCAGTTTGTTTCGATCACTTCACAGTAATCGGGACCACTTTCAAAGTTACGTTATGTTTTAGGGCAACAAGGGCTATTGGGCAACTGTTTTTTAACTGTTTTGTCGTCAACTTCCATTATGAAAACGACGTCAGATAACAACTATAAAAGCGGTTTATCTATTTAGTTAAGTTTTTCCTATATCACAAGTGACAGCCAGGTAGGCGGGTCACCTGATGGTAAGTGACTACCGTCGCCTATCAGGGGAATTGCCAATGTGTTGTCGGAACACACCAACAGGTGCTAGGTGACAGATTTTCAACTTGAGGATTCACCATCGTGCAAAAGTATTGTCAGTTTGTGATCAGATGGCCGAGTGAAGTGAATGTCCCAGGATATGTATTATTATTGTTCGTTTTAACACAATCGATTTTAATGTTCCGATCATACCTAATATCCGAATATCGATTATTAAGTATATCTTCCAAAGTATTTTGCATACAATAGCCCATTTAATGCATGTTTATTATAGTCTCAAGGATAACCCCTACAAGGACTCTTGCATGCGACTTTTTTTTATGTATAGGATAAACAGTACGAAACGGAATTGTTGTTAGGGTGTGAAGATGTTTATTACTCTTTCACGCAAAAACTACTTTATGGATTTTAATGAAACTTGGCTCACAGGTAGATCATAGCCTGGAATAAAACATACGATACTTTTTATTCCGGGATAATATAAAACATCTCAGAAACGCAGGTGAAACCGGGACTGCTAGTTATCTATATGATTAACTTTTTTTTATATAAAAACTGACCAACGTTTCATCACAATCGGATCAATAGTATCGGAGGACATACACACAAACATTTATTTTTATTTATATACCTAGATAGCGGCATTAAAAAACATGAAAATGATTGGTTTTCGTTGTGAGTCAGTTTCCGAGTTTAACTTAGCTCCTCTAGTATTGTTTATGGTAACTGGGGGCCACGACCGATACGCGAGGAATTTGAATATCTACTTACTAGTACTTATTACTATTTACATACAAATGCACCCGCCTTATCAGCTCGCTTAGTCTTGTTATATCATTACGCGACGGCTTCCACGTCTAGACGTATTTTAATTTTAGCTGAACTCAGAGAAATTAAGTAAATTATTGGATCGAATACTATTTTGCCGCCATAACACACAAATATTGTCAGTGAGACTAGATAAATCATTATTGAATGTAATAGGTGTAAGTTGTTTTTGACAAGAGTAATTGCTGAGTTTATTGCCGGCTCTTCTCAGCAAAAGCAACTTTCCGAACCGAGCATTTAGAGTCAGACTATTCATAAGTGCCTGTGAAGGATTGGATGAGTTTGGATGAATAAACAATTTCATTTCATTTCAGAATGACGAATTTATCAGGTAGTAAGTTTTATATTCGGTTATTCTATTGTAGATTAGTTTTCAAGTCTTATTTTAATTTTATTAATTTTATTAAATAAATAAATAAATATTCAGGAATTAGAAAGAATATGTAACAAATTCAATATCTGCCAGTATTTGATAGATCTCCAAGAAGATAAAACATCGAAAATATTTTAACTATTTCCACACTAATATTAATGAGGTAAGGTTTGTAAGTTTGAATGTAACATCAGGTGACCCGCATGCTCTCTTGCCCCCTATTAAAATAATCCTCCGAAACTACTGATCCTATATTGAAAAATCTTGCCATAATCTTGTTATCTCGAAAACTCGGATTGCAGTAACAAATATGTGAAAATCCTGTATTTAACTTATATGTATACATCTTAGCTATGTTTACGCGGAAGTATTTGAGTAGTTTGCAATTGGCTCTACGAAAACTGGTTCCAGTGCAATAAACCTCGCCATAGTGCTATGAAATATTATCGAAATTGATAAATATAAAACAAAGCAGCAAAATCTGTACCGACACGTGTTGTAGTTCAAACATGAAATGTTTATGTAGTGCACTACACTAGACTACACTACACTAGCCGTATAGTGACAACCGGTAGTCAGGTTTGGCAGGTGACACTCATTTACAAAATACAACTTTGGTTTTACAATAGCAAACGGCGGAAATTACTAACGCAGATATTATGAAAACTGACAGATATTTACTAACACAATTTACTATTCTATTTAATGTTGAATTTGCTTTTACAACATTTACTGCCGTTATACTGGGTGACAGTATCCTGACCTGAGCGAAAATAAAAATAAAGTATTTTTTCTTTACGGGTAATCGTCCTTTAAAACATTTCTGTCAATATCAAGTCACTATTATTTTTTTCTTTTTGTGTTTTATTCACGTATCACCTTCACGGTTACCGTCTGTACAAATCGGGTCAATTATAAAGGGAAATATCGTGAGGAAACCACAGCAGTTTGTAGTACTCGACTGGCTGGCTACCACCCTCAAGTTGAAAATCTGTCGCCAAGCACCTATAGGTGTGTTCTTGAGTTTGCCTTTCTGAGGATTGCCAATGTGTTGTCGACCTTTTTACAATTTTTACAATGCCTGTCGACAACACATTGGCAATCCCTGTGGGTGGTATTGTTAATATCTATAGGCGACGATAATCACTTACCATCAGGAGACCCAAATGCTTGCTTGTCAGTAAAAAGGGGTAAAAAGGCATGATTCCGATATTAACGATATTCATGAGAACAAAGTCACGGGATTAGCTAGTTATATACTCACTTACTAAGTTATTCTAGAACATTCTTAATTCATTACTTTATTTTCTAGTGGACAAAATAACTGGAGCTTATCTATTAATTTGATTAGAACAATGCATTGGTGTGGGGTTCCACTGTCAACGATTTCATTTTTTGGAACGAAGTTCCTTATCGCGCTTTGTGAAAGGGGGCTAGACGGAAAAAAATCTTTTTTCTTTTTTTTTTATTCGTTTCTCTGTCTGTCTGTCTCTCTCTCTCTTATAGAAAGCAAGTCAGATATTTTCATTATATACATATATATATATATATACATATATATTTATTTAAACAGAAAAAGAAAATTCGAAGTTTAAAATTAGCAACAATACCTATTGAGTGGTTAGTAGGTACAGTAATTCAATTTAAATCGCGTAAACAGTTTATTGATGTAAAAAATATGGCGCATAAAATTCAATCAGCTGTCTGATTCAAGGTACATCGACCTGGATTCTTCAATTTCACAAAAACACCTCTTTGTTTGTTGTTTCGTGATTCACGTAAAACGTATGGTTATTAGTATGCTTGATTCTTAATTGTTGATTCACTTTTAGCTTTGGTACAATAATAATAGTTATATAATACAAGCTGTAATTCCCGTGGGATATTATCTTATCCCGGGATAAAAATATAGCCTATGTTACTCAGGGATAGTGTAGATTTCTAATGGTGAAAGAATTTTTGAAATCGGTCGAGTAGTTTTATGAGTTTTTTGTTACAATCATACGAACATAAATCTTTCCTCTTTATAATATTAGTTTTGATCCTAATATACTTTGCTTTGGAAAACTCTACCTTACTTTAAAAAAAACTGTATTATAGTTAGTTAATTTTTTATTTTTATTTATTAATTATTACAGAAACAAACGGTCGGAAAATAGCTTAAATTATGTCATAATAAGACCTATAGTTTACTTAATTTTTTAAAAGAATGACTTTTGAAGTGAGCTATGTACTAATCATAAAAACATAATCTATACTTCTTTTACCAACAATGAAGAATGTTACTAGGTATGCCAAATAGGTTGAAGTTTGTTACAGTAAAGCTTGTATACATGTATACAAATACACTAGTTTATGTTGCAATCAAAAATACCAATTAGTTTGATTTTACAGGCATTTAAACTTACGATAAAATCGAGTCCCGCTAACAGTCAACATTATTTAACTAAATTTTCTCTTACTTCCACACCTCAGGTGTGGTTGTCTATCAGTTAGTCACACGGTATACTGTTTTGTATAATTATTATATTTAATAGAAGATATTAAAAAACTCATTAAAGTGCACTTTTTAAAATGCACTTACCGAGTTTTACTGACTAACAAATTTCTGGAAAATGATTTCAATAGAATGTTTATCATTAAATATTTAATAGTTTCCGCTCGCACAGCCCCCGGGCGCCCCGCACCGCTCACACAGCCAGGATGTATGCAATTGTCGAACTATAATATATATATATTAACAATAGTCTAGCTGCTAGACTAAAATGTTAGATCGCCTAAACTGGCTCTCAAGTGCAATTGCCGGAACACACCAACAGGTGCTTGGCGACAGATTTTCAACTTGAGGGTGGTAGCCAGCCAGTCGAGTACTACAATGTACCCTACCACCGTGCAAAGTCTCATTATGTAGATTGTACAGTTAGTTATTCTTTTTTTTTTTTTGTTGCTGGCAATCATCCTTTTATGATATTTCTGCCAATGTCAAAGTATTTGAAATGGTCTTGGTCTATTTGTCACAGTTTTAGTATTTAGTCAATACAAAGTCTTTCAATCGTATACATTTTCTTCAGTTTCAATTTCTTCTTTTATGTTATAGTCACATTCTCAAACTCACTGTAATGTCCAGTCCTCGTCCATACATGTCCAGTCAAGCTTTAGTGAAATTGGCGGTTGTTCCACTAAAACATTCACGGACTTTTTGGGACAACCTGGAAAGTCACGATACACGCTTTCATTTCATTTCACTTCACTTGTGCACTTAGATTGATCATTATTGGATAAAACACCACCGAAATTATTCAATAAAACTCAAAATACACGAATTTAATGAAAATAAAACGAAAACGCAACGTTACTCTGCAAGTTCCCGCCAAAAAGTCCCATTCTATTACATAATCACGAATCAAATGTAGGTACCTAAATAAACTCCGCTATACCATCCATTTATTTGTAACAATGTATTCATTTAAATGCGAAAAGAGCGTTTGAAATTACTTGAGTGTAACGACATTTCTGTATAGGAATCGGGACAGCGCCTCTAGCGGAATACGCGTGGAACAATTTCTTTAAAATTTTTGTAAACGCAAATGTGATTAGTAATTGTTTACTAACGTATTAACGTTGATCAATTTACTTACGAAAATAAAAAAGAGTTTTATTCAATAAACTTGTTGTCCCCCCCGGTTTCACCCGCGATCCCAATTTGAATCGGATTTAGGTTTACACAATTATCATGGGTTATATTTTTTGTCTACCCACTCGAACATTTGGGTGGTCTTTTAATCTAGTAGCATTCGAACGCTCCGACGGTAAACATGCCTCAGTGCTCGTTTAAGATATATTTTGGCTAGCAGGTATGAGTCGTTTATTGCCTTTGTGAATAAAACTTTAAAAAAATAACTAGTATTAACCCAACACAATTTGAGACACTTTTGAGAGTACTTTTGCTTGGGATTGTTTATTTTAATAAAAGCAGCGTAATAGGTGTCATCCTGTGAACTGTGACGTCAGCAGTGCGCGCGCATCCTTGACCATGCACCGTGACCGGTGACTGCGCGTGCGCACATCACCATAATAATAACCTGTATTACTTTATTATGAACATTCTATTGATCGTTATCTATTGGAAAACCCATGAGAAAATATGGTTATTCATTTATTTTATATTCCTATAAAAGGGACGCGTTTCACGTAGATTGCTAGGTGCCGCCCCGCGTTTGTACCTGCGTTCTCGAGGTAATAAAACCCATGTCACTCTCCGGCTCATTGGTCCACAAACAAATAAACCGATAAACACATTCACATTTTTAATACTAGTTTGATAAAGAAAATATAATACTAAAGTATGTAACTTTTGGTGGTGCCTGTAATTTTTTTATAAATATAAAACCAATCACCGATTTGAAACCACGACCTTCGCCGTGTTCTCCGGCATCGCTACTGAGCTATCGTCGCATCATGATGAGATATGTTTTTTTAGGGTTCCGTACCCAAAGGGTAAAAACGGAAACCCTATTACCTACTAAGACTCTGCTGTCCGTCTGTCCGTCCGTCCGTCAAACAGACGTCTGTCACCCAGTTGAAATTTTCACAGATGATGTATTTCTGTTGCCACAATAACAACAAATACAAAAAAAACTCAAATAAAAAAATACTAAATTTGTACGGAACCCTCGGTGCGCGAGTCCGACTCGCACTTGACCGGTTTTTAGTTACATGAGAACAATATACCTCAAGGTGAACCGCGTTCCATTACGATCCATACGTAAACTACTTCTAGATTCAAAGTTTTTATAGTCGTCGTGCTATAGCGTAGAGAGACATCTCGACTACGCTGTGATAGGTTCGATTCCTAATACAAATATTTAAGTCCAACACGTATCTATGTTCTGAATATGTAAATAAATAAATCAGAGTTTCACTTCGACATCGAATAGGAAATGAAGAGATTCGTAGACGAACAAAAGTCACCGATATAGCCCTACGGTTTAGTAGACTGAAGTGGCAGCGGGACACGTAGCACGAAGAAGCGATGGCTGATGGAGCGGATAGGTTCTGGAGTGGCCACCACGCACCGGAAGACGCAGCGTGGGCAGGCCCCCACAAGGTGGACCGACGACCTAGTGAGGGTCGCAGGAAACCGTTGGATGCGAGCAGCTCAGGATCGGTCGATGTGGAAAACTGGGAGAGTGCTATGTCTAGCTGTGGATATCTTTTGGTTTATGAATTATACTTACAACTTTTTAGGGTTCCGTACCCAAAGGGTAAAAACGGAAACCCTATTACTAAGACTACTGTTCGTCCGTCTGTCTGTATATCTGTCACCAGGCTTTATCTCATGAACCGTGATAGCTAGACAGTTGAAATTTTCACAGATGATGTATTTCTGTTGCCGCTGTAACAACAAATACCTACTACTAAAAACTGTTTTATTTGTACGGAACCCTCGGTGCGCGAGTCCGACTCGCACTTGACCGGTTTTTATTACTTATAATAATCCAGACTTAGGAAAAATAGACATATTAATTCACATAAAGGTATTCTTTTACAAGTAAAGTCACATTAAATACATGCAATTAGACAAATATTAGAACTCTTTCCATTGTTTTATGTCAGAAAGAGTTACAAAGATATGGGAATGTGTTTGGTTTGCAAACAACATAAATAGCTCCATTTCTATAATGATAATAATTAATAATATTGCATGGTTTCCTTCCTGTTCAGTTTTATTAATCATATATCATAGGTACTCATTTATTAACGTGTTTTTCCGTCCACCACTTTATTCACTGCTCTATGAAACTTGGATTGAATTATTCGGTGTCTTTATAGCTATGTCACGCTAATTGCTGGCAGCACTGAGTTGTTGAGCAACTGTGGAGTGTGAACAATCGCTGTTTTTGCCCGCTGAAGGCCGGCCACTGGCACTGACATGCACTGACAGTCTTGTTGAGGTGCAATTCATAGTTATATTCTCTTTGGTGCAATTTATAAACTGAATAACTGTCCCCCGCGGTTTGACCCGCATCCTATCTTTTATTCCAGGATATGATCTGCCTGTGAGGCTAGTTTCATTAAAATCCGTAAAGGTGATTTTGCTATCTACCCATCCTAAACTTATTAGTAATAAAATTAGTTCGTAGATCAGGCGACGGTAGTCACTTACCATCAGATGACCCGCCGGCCTGGATGTCACTTGTGTAATTAAAAAAAAACTTGAGAGGTGTCAAGGGACACCGGGATGGAACGAAGTTATATGAGTTATATAAGTCGAGAGAGTATATATATATATTTAATAAAAAAAAATTAAAAAACTATTTATATATATATAAATAGAAATGAAAAAAATATCTGGCTTGCTTTCTATAAGAGAGAGAGAGAGAGAGAGAGAGAGAGAGAGAGAGACAGACAGAGAAACATGCGCACGCCGCACATCTTACAATAAAGTGACACTGACCCTAAAAGTGTCGGACAATTTTTCGTAAGATTTTTTTCCGTCCCCCTTTCACAACACGCGATAAGGAACTTCGTTCGAAAAAATACGTAAAAAACTTCGTAAAAACTACGAATAACGTAGTACTTAACTTTCGCAACCTAAATTCATATTCGTAGATTATACCGGGTCTATTCGCGCACAGAATAATCAAAATATAATATAACGTCGAGGTTATTCTGTGCGCGAATAGACCCGGTATAATCTACGAATACGAATAACAATACCCATAATTTCTGATTAGAACTGCATTAACGCGATAAAACTCTGAACTAATCATAATGTTAGTAGGTCGTTCACACGGAGGTTATTAATATTTTCAGTCTACTAAACAATTCTTTGTACAAATTACTGTTGCAATTATGAACTGTTGACTTCCCGCCTAACTCTGACTGTTTCAAACTCAAATCATTTCATTCATTTCAAGGCTTCGATCAATATCTATGTTTCAAGGCGATGATAGCTCAGTGGTAAGTGACGTCGGATACCGCGACGAAGGTCGTGGGTTCGAATCCTACAATGAGCTTGAGCTTTCGGTGAAGGAAAACATCGTGAGGAAACCACAGCACGGTGGTAGGGTACTTTGTAGTACCCGACTGGCTGGCTAACACCCTCAAGTTGAAAATATGTCGCCATTGGTGTGTTCCGGCAGCTGCACTTGAGAGCCAGTTCCCATCTAGGCTTAGTGTGCTTACCACCTTCGGCCACATCATCACTTACCATGGTGAGATTGTGGACAAACACAAGCTTATCCAGAATAAAAATAAAAAAAAATCTTCAGTTTAGACCCTGATAAGGCATTTATGAATGTTACGTTTGACTTTACCAACCTTAGTAGATATGGTTCGACCTTGATTTATAGACTGCAGAGTTTAAAATTCGACCTTGAAACTTTCGCAAATTATATAGGCAGATAGGTTTTCTAGTTTCTGAATGTTTCTTATTGGACCAAAACCGGTTTAAAAATAACAAACCGCTACATGATTGCAAATTAACAAACATGGTCCAAATTAAAAAAAATATACTAACCAAGATAAGCCACCTAAACTTTGATTCCAATTATTTTGATTCATGTCATTTAAAATCTTGTATAAATTATTTTAAGTGTAATTAAGCAAATATAAACTTTAATTTGATAATAATTAATTAGAAAAAATGAATAAATTTTACGGGTGGCCCTTATTTTACTTTGAGTAGGTTAGTTTACTTATAGTTAATAAATATTATATTTTGTTTGAGACAGGTACTAAATCGATGATTGTGCAGTAGAACCGGTCAGATTGGAAAAACCAAATGGTTTTGGGAAGACCAATACGTTTAGCGGTCGGTGATTGTTCACAAACTCTTTGACTCATTTACCGTTAAGTACTCATTTAGCTGCGTTCGAGATTAGCTTTTGCTTAAATTGTGGTACCATCATCATGTCAGCTGGAAGACGTCCAGTGCTGGACAAAGGCCTCCCCCAAGGATCTCCACGATGGCGCTTGTGCTACCACCTTCTATATTTACCCCAATGTAATTGTCGTCAAACACAAAGCTAGCCGAATGGGGATGTTGAGTCAGCTTCTTTTAATTAAATGTCAAAATGATAGTTTATATAAGGTTTATATGGAGTTTTGTGTGAAATACTGACTTGTGTCTACGCTTGTAAAAAGGATGTATTTACTTCTGTTCAGTAAACTGGTCCGTTCTGGCGAGAAATTTCATAGAATTACTTAAGAAATATCTCGCAGCAAAATAAGGATTATTTAAGGGGAATCTGTGGCTAGCTCGATTGTGCAAAATCTACTTTCACCCGACGCAACCTCAGAGCTTACGCAATGCGTCTGGCGTTGCACTTTGAGCTTTAAATGGTTTTCATAAGATTCAAATTTCTTTAGCATTTTATTTCATAAGTAATCCAATTAATTATTTAAATGTATCTATGTAGGTTTGTACAAGAGATGCATGATAATAATAAATGTTCATTTAGTGCGGTGGTAGGGTACTTTGTAGTACTCGACTGGCTGGCTACCACCCTCAAGTTGAAAATCTGTCGCCAAGCACCTGTTGGTGTGTTCCGACAGTTGCACTTGAGAGCCAGTTCGCCTTTAAGGCTTTGTAATAATGTGTACAACACATTAGCAATCCCCAGCAGGGCTAGCATGGCCGGAAATATTTTATCCACGGGGAGCATTTTATCCAAAATGCTATATCCTCCTGTAAGTTTTATCCACCCTCCCGAACATGGCGACATGGGTGGATAAACTATCCCCGGGGAGAGGACAAAATGCTATTTCCCTCTGTACTGTCAGTTTTATCCACCCTTCGAGCATGGCGATATGGGTGGATAATTTTGTCCCTTGTCAGTGGACATAACGGGTGGAAATTTTTATCCCCTGCCCATGCTAGCCCCGCTGCTATTGCCAATGTCTATAGGCGACGGTCACTTACTTATCAGGTGACCCGCCTGCCTCGTTGTCACTTGTGACATTAAAATAAAGTTCTGTGACAACCTTTACACACGGCTACGTGATATTACTAATTCGAGGCGATGATAGCGTCGGTTACCGCAGCGGAGGTCGTGGGTTCGAATCCTACAATGAGCTTGAGTTTTCAGTAAAGGAAATGTTTTTTTTTAAATAGAAATGAAAATATCTGGCTAGCTATCTAGAGAGAGAGAGACAGACAAGACGTAAAAAGTGTCGTAAGATTTTTTTCCGTCTAGCCCCCCCGTTCACAACGCGCGATAAGGAACTTCGTTCCAATATGTCGCCAAGCAGCCTTTCCGTGTTGCACTTGATCGCCAGTTGCCTTTAAAGCATTTTAAAACTTTTTCAAATTCGGCTCCCCTTCACTTTAAGTTCGTGGGGCTGTCTACCTTATTAATTTGGTCTGAAATCGTAGGTAATTAAATGAAATCATTGAAAACAGTGTTGTTCTTTGAGACGAGCAAGACTATTGAGACAAAGGTGGTATTAGAGTTGATGATGTTAACACAGAAATAAAACGTTCCAAGGGTTTATTGTTAATAGGAATTACACCTTATAGCTTAGACTCAAGATTCAAATTCTATTAATTCACCATCATTGAAATGTGTACCTATTTTGTTTGCAAAGGAAATGTTTAATACTGATATAATGCACATAGACAAAATAATGAATAGTGTATTTTCTTTAGAACATTATTGAAAACAAATACGGGCTAACAAGTAACAATATGGTCAAGAAAACCTAGGAAACATTTACAGAGACAATAAGATGTAATTGTAACACAGAATATGTCATGTATGTTATAAATATATTAATAAACAATAAACTTTTGTCCGTATACATTCCTTATTTAAGGATAATTATAATTAACAATAATGTAAAATGACAACAGAAGAGATGACGTAAACAATAGGTGTGTGTGTTATTTTGTGAATGGTGATAAATGTAACGACTTCACATTTTGTGAATGGTGATAAATGTTACGACTTCACATTTTGTGAATGGTGATAAATGTTACGACTTCACATTTTGTGAATGGTGATAAATGTAACGACTTCACATTTTGTGAATGGTGATAAATGTTACGACTTCACATTTTGTGAATGGTGATAAATGTAACGACTTCACATTTTGTGAATGGTGATAAATGTAACGACTTCACATTTTGTTGTGGACGTGTTAGCAACTATAGATATTGCCATCCACGTAAACAGTGCATTAACCAATTATTATTATTTTAAGTGGTCAATTACAATTAATATTTTCCTAATTATAAAAATACCAATTTAATTATATATGTTATGCGGTTTGAGGTGCATCCATATTGACGCAGGGGCGTCCAAACGTCAACTAAGGTTGCCGCTGAAAATCAGCGTTGTCGGTTTATTCTGCAACCATATTGCTGAGCGGTTGCCTTTTATGAACATGTAATTAAATAGTTTTAGAATTTTATTATATCTACTGTCAAATAAAAAAAATATATTCTAAATCTAATCTATTCTATTCTAACCCAGGCATTCAATTGTGTAGTCTTAAATGCAAAGAAAACTAAATGTATTAAATTTGCACTACCCAATGTAAAAAATAGACTGTAACTGAATGAAAAATAATGAATCTCTCGGACTTGTTTGAGTCAACAGTATTCTTAGGTATTACTTAAAAAAAAAAAATTACTTTAGACTCAAAACTTCAATGGGGCACCCACATATCATGTCTTGCGGGGAAGCTTAGCTCGGCTGCTTTTGCAGTTAGAAAAATTAGTCAGCCTGCAGTGTATACAGCTCGATTAGTTTATTTTAGCTATGTTCATAAATGTCCTATGACATTTACCTAAACTAAATAAATCGTTTAAAAACGCCAATAAAACCGTTGGGCGGAAGCTTAGTACATATACAAAATTTGTCTTTTATATTCCCTGTATAAGCATTATAGGCCATGATCATGAATAGTGACTAAGGTACCTCATTGCACGTCAATACTTAGTCTTAATAACTTACCATCGAGGGGAAAACCGCATCATTAAAAAACCTGTAAGATGTTTTCCTTGTAATTTTGTCGTGCAAGTGACTATCCATACTAATATTATAATTACGAAAGCACCTGTCTGTCTGTTACCCTTTCATGCCTAAACCGCTGAACCAATATTAATGAATTTTGGTATAGATAAGATAGGATATATAGCTAAAGATAGATAGGACCTATGAATGTTGGGCAACGAAAGAGGTGAATGAGAGAAGAGTGCTTGTGGCTGAGATGCGAATGCTGAGGTGGATGTGTGGCGTTACGAGAATGGATAAGATAAGGAACGAGTAGGTATATCAGAGGAAGCTTGTATATATGCAGATCGCATAGAAAACTTCGTTAGCGCGATGTAGATTATTGGAGCGCCATCTATCTAGGAGTCGTGCGAACTATATCTATGTTTAGATAGATGTCGCTATAGAGGTATGAAAGACATGCAACGAGAAGAGTATTGAGCATGAGTGTGGATGGATATAGAGGTAGAGGAAGGCCGAAGAAGGTATAGACTGCGTGAATGATATGTTTATGAAAGTAAGTATTGAGACGACTAGTGATAGAGCGGAGTGGGAAAAGGACAAAAAGAAGAAGATAGACTTATAAACGAGTTCCTGACATGAAGTATATTGTTGTTACAGTTACATAATCAGCAATGGATCACTCGCACCACGACCACGACCACGGCCATGGGGGCGACGACGCCTGCGGTGCTCATTCACACGCCATGGTGGTAAGTAAATAAATTAAAAAAGCCTTTATTTGTTCTTAATATAATTACATAATTTTGAACTACTTCCTAAGTTAGCTTAAATCTAAATCAAGAACCCCGGGTGGGTGAGGGTCTTCTCCAAGGATGCCCTTTCCCTATTTTGTGCTGTTTGGCACCAATTTGGGCCTGCAACTTTTTTAATTTCATCCTCCCATCGTGTAAGTGGTTTCCCTCTTCTTCTTTTTCCCTGTGGGCCTCCCCATAAGGTAATTTTGAGGGTCCATCTGTGGTCCGTGAGCCTCGCTACGTAACACACACATATTCACATGGTGGTAAGTAACACACACATATCCGCTGCTTGGGTACGGGGCACTATAACCACAGTATAAAGATCTATAAGATCTATAACACTGCCGTCTAGACAAGAGAGATGATAGCTGTGGCAGTGATGTCGGATACGGAAAGATGCGCTCGAATTCTACAATGAACTTCAGCTTTCGGTAAAGGAAAACATCGTGAGGAAACCATAGCATGGTGGTTTTTACATACTCGACTGGCTGGCTACAACTATCAAGATAAAAATGATGGGAAAAAGATTACCTATTTCCAATACTGTAAACAATCTCATGCAGTCGGTGGCATATTCTTAACTATAAAAACCTGATGCCTCCGACTGACCGAGATTTTCATCTTCCATCTATTTTTAACCGACTTCAATAAAGGAGGAGGTTCTCAATTCGACAGTATGTTGTTTTTTGTTTGGTAGATTCTTTCTTTGGAAGTTTGCTTCAGAGGTGGTCCCATATAAATTTTATCGAAATTGATTTAGCGCTTTTTTAGAAAATCAATCAAAACAAAAATATTCATTTTTATAGTATCGCAGTCGGTTTTCTTAATTATTTTATTTAAACAGTCTTTAGTTAAAGGATTATAGGTATAGTACCTATATTTCATTAGTTGCCTATAATTTGATCATTATGTTAAGTCAATACGTACAACAAATCAATGTTATCTGTATGGGAAAGTCCGTACAAACCGCAGTTGGCCGCGGCCACGCCAGTCTCAGTCGCCGGTTGTGGTCACATGATAGTGATGCGCGTGATAAACGATTGTGATTATAAGTATCTACCTATAGTTCATATTGACCATTTTCTGTAAAAAAAAACTCAATTCTTTATTTGAATTATTCTTCTATTATGTTATATTAAAGTCTAGTCTTCGTACGTTCAAGTCAGGTCAGGTTTTAGTGAAATTGGCGGCTGTTCCACTAAAACTTATCACGGACTTTTTGGGACAACCTAAAAAGTTACACGCTTTGATTTCATTTCATTTCACTTGTGCACTTAGATTGATCTTTATTGGACAAAACACGACCGATATTATTCAATAAAACTCAAAATACGCGAATTAATCGAGGTCTCGGGTGACCGGCGGGCGGGGAGCTTTTTCCGCCAACGCATCAGCTTGGCCATCCAAAGAGGAAACGCTGCCAGCCTTCTGGGAACCTTGCCGATCGGCAGCAGCGGCAGCCTCGAAGAAGTTTTTTATGTATTGTAATTGTACATTTGCATGTATATTTTGTACATTTGTTGTAAATAATAAAATAATAATAATATGAAATACGCGAATTAAATGAGAATAAAATGAAAACGCAACGTCACTTCGCAAGTTCCCACCAAAAAGTTTTATAATATGTATGTATAGATAAGGTACTTACGGACATTGATCCAAAAAGTCCCACTTTCCACCACAACAATGGTGTTCAAATTGATTATAAAGTAAAGTGAGCGCGAAAATATTTGCGCAATCCGTGTTTGTGTGTCAATGTATGTGCAGTTTGTCCGTTTGTATGTTATTGACATGGGCGATGGATCGCGCGTTGTTTCCGGCGCATGCGCAACATTTTAGCTGACGGGCTCCAATAGGGATGGTGCCATATCAAATCAGCTTCTTTTTATTAAATGTGGCGATGATAGCTCAGTGGTAAGTGACGTCGAATACCGCGGCGAAGGTCGTGGGTTCGAATCCTACACTGAGCTTGAGCTTTCGGTGAAGGAAAACATCGTGAGGAAACCATAGCACGGTGGTAGGGTACTTTGTAGTACCCGTCTGGCTGGCTACCACCCTCAAGTTGAAAATCTGTCGCCAAAACACCTATCGGTGTGTTCCGACAGCTGCACTTGAGAGCCAGTTCCCATCTAGGCTTTGTGTGCTTATCATCTTCGGCCACATCATCACTTACCATGGTGAGATTGTGGTCAAACACAAGCCTATCCAAAATAAATTTAAAAAAAATGTCAAAACGATGTTTTATTATGGAGTTTTGTATGGAATATTGGGGTGAGTCATAAGTTGGCACATTTTTATTTACGAATGCAAAAGAAATGTGCACCTCGATACTACAAGAAATAACGCAATCGTTGTTCCCTGTTTGTGCTTTCTTTACATCTTAAACTTATTCAAGTCACTACAACTTATGACTCACCCTAATACATACTTGTGACGTCATAAATGTACACCATCAAAATATCTACTCTTTGCCGTTAAATTGGTAGGTACTAATTAAAAATCATAAAAAGGTGGAATTTTACGTGTTCGCTATTTTCCATTATTTTTATATGTTTTATAGTTAGGTATATACTCTAGTTAGTGTCAGGTATTTTTGTCCTGAATGAATAAAGGCATGATCCCCATGATATTTAAAAGGTGTAGAATTTAATTATATGGTATTTAATTTTGTTTTTTATGTTAGAAGTTTAACAAGCAGGAATTACGGGTCTACCATGTTAGAAACTGGTGATGAACTTCAACAAATTCATCTTCCATTGTGTGTTTGTTACTTAGACCAATGCCAAAGTGGAACTGCCCGATAGGTGCTAGGCGTCAGATTTTATTTGATGCTCCTATCACTGTGCTCATGATTTTTTCCATCAATGAAAGCTAAAGCAATAGGTACCTTTGGCACTTATTAGACATTACTTTCGACTGAACTATTATCACCATAAAATACTATTAGAAATATGAAAGTTTTTAGAATATGAAGAGTTATCATTTTACGCAAAAACTACTGAACGAATATAGATTAAACTTGACACACTGGAATGAAACATAGGATACTTTTTCACTCGGGAATGCGGGTGAAACCGCGGGGGACCGCTAGTATAGAATAAATAACATTGGTTAGCTTAGCACTTAGCACCCGTCGCTGCCCTCACTCATCACCAACACAACAATATGAATACAACACAGAGAGAGCGTGTCAAATTGGCACCTATTCACCAATACACAGAATTTGGAATATTCGGTGATACCTACATTAAAAAATTTACATATGAATTGTCGTTTTTGGAACTTTTTAAATGTTTAGGTTGCCTGGAAACAGTTTAGATAAGAAAATAACGTGCAAATAGAATGGCACAACTGGTAACAAGTTAGTATCTACCTACCTAAAAGGTTTTAATGTATTTTGTCAGTTGTTGTCTGACTTCCGAACCGGTGCTAACTTCTGTAGCTCGACCTTCATAAGAGACCTCCTAGGGCTTAAACAGAATAAAATTAAATGGTTTTGACCCTGAGGCCCGGACTCCAAAAACATCTCCGCTCCGCTCGTCAGAAAGAAAGAAAGAAAGAAAGAAAAATAAATTTATTTTGGACACACACAAAGACGGCAAAAACAGATGCACATTATACAAAACAGTTGTGTGAGGCCAAAAAAGGCAACTATCTCAGCATATGCTGTCACGCCCGCTTCTCGCTCCTGGATCAAAAGATTCATTGAAATATGAATAATGTTTTTAAAAATTATCCTTTTTATGATGTTTAATTACCAATGTAACTACAAGAGTAAGAAAACAATTATATATGTAGTGTATTATCTGATCATTAAAATCCGTTAAGTAGTTTTTGCGTGAAAGAGTTACAAGCATCTTCACACACATCTTTACATCCAAACATACTTCGACATTTCTAATATAATAAAGGTAGGATAGGATAGGATAGGATAGGATAGGAAGGATCGCATCACAATTAAGTTGTTAGCTAATGTTGAAAATCAATTTCCAGTTCCACTCGTGCGTGTGCGCCGAGATCCTGTTCCCCGGCTGGAACACCACCAACGCACTGGAGCTGTTCGGGTCGTGTGTGGTGATCTTCATAGCGTCCGTGTTGTACGAGGGTCTCAAGTACTACCGCGAGGCGCTCCACATGCGAGCCACCGCCGCGCCCGGCGACTCCCGCGTCAACATCACCAAGAACGAGTGCGGGAACAACAGCGCTTGCAATAACACTGCTGTCGTTAAGTAAGCACCTTTATTGTGGACACAATAGAAGCCAAGTTACTCCGGTCTTGTCACATCCTTGGGCAAAATTACCTAGCTGAGTTTCTTGTCGGAGTTTTGTGATAACGAGGCAGGCGGGTCACCTGTACCTCTACCATGGGTTTGGTCTAGTGACGTAATCGATACTCGCTAGCGACTACGGTAAACATTTTGTATGAAGATTTGTGCAGCGCCTCTAATGGACGGTTGTGACAACACAGTTTTACTTACAAAGTTTGTTACGATATTCGCTAGCGAGTATCGATTACGATACCTTAGTAAACCCATGGTAGAGGTACTGATGGTAAGTGACTACCGTCGCCTATAGACATTAGCAATACCAAGGGGATTGCCAATGTGTTGTACACCTTATTACAATGCCTTAAAGGCAAACTGCTTGGCGACAGATTTTTCAGTGAGGGTGGTAGCCAGCCATATCACCGTGCTGTGGTTTCCTCGCGATGTTTTCCTACACCGAAAGCTCAAGCTCATTGTAGGGTTAGAACTTCGAACCCACGACCTTCTTCAACGACGATCTTCTCAAACTAACCAGAGCTTGGTTGGACTATGAAAACTAAGTAACTGATATAAGTACTAATATTAGATATTATGCTTTTTTTTTAAATACCATGTAAATAGATGAATCGAGTCCACGATCTGTTTCGTGATAGGTATTGCTACACACAAAATTATTCTGTGTGTGGCTTGGCTACTACCATAATGAATAGTAGGTAAAAATTTAAAAGAAATACTGAAGAAAATTTATACTGTGGTTTTATGGCAGAGCCCGAATAAAAGTAAAAGTAAATTGACGAGTAATAAAATGAAGATGTTTGATTTTATCAGCGCAGATATTTATCACTCAATATAGTATGTGATTGATGAGACACCATGTAGACGTGACGTAAATACTATCTGTTGAGAATGGACATTATTTTCCAAAGAATCGTATTTTTATTTATAAGGATGGATTATCAGGGCTAATAATCTAAAGACTAATGCCATGAAACAAGTAATCTTAGACTTTTCTTTGTCATTATTTACACATTGTTGTAAATGCTGATATCTTATCATAACGATTTATTTACAATTCGATCTAATTTATTTTCCTCGTAATCATATAAAAAATATTTAATTATGCTACTCGGCAACAGATGGCGCTGTTAGTCATTAAAAAAAATCTTTAAGCTGGTGTAAAAATTGATTAGACTAAGGTTCAACAGTTTCAAAATAAAACCTAGTTTGACTTTTTAGATAGTGTTACCCACAAATTATGATTCCAAAACTGTCCGCAAGAGGCGCTGTACGAACATCATACCAAATGTTTATTTTATTGCGTTATCGATAAAGTTACAAAATCGTGATAGTTCTTTGTTTCTGATACTAGATATAAGAACTAATTTCAGATATTTTAACTTCCAGATATACAATGCTCTCGTCCGGGCACATAGTACAAACGCTGATCCACATAGTGCAGGCGACAGCTTCTTACATCCTCATGTTGGTATTCATGACGTACAACGTGTGGTTGTGCCTCGCGGTGGTGGCCGGTCTGGGCGTCGGATACTTCTTCTTCGGATGGAGAAAGAGCTCAGTCGTTGACGTCACCGAACACTGTCAATGATGCTCTATTGACGAGCAGACCTACATTGAAATCGTTCGGTGATAAATATCGATAATATTACAAAAATAATGGATAAACAAAACTTTTTTCTTAAAAAAAATGCAAATAGTGCTTACGTACAGTTACGTAAAAATATCGATAGTATCAATGAATCGATTTCTCTAAAGCTAATAAAGCTTTTTCTTAGTTTCAAACGTAATTAAGTTTATTATGTTTTTATAATGATATTCTATATAAGTATGTAATTAAACACTGAAATCTGTATGTTTTGGGATAGGTTTTTTGTAATCTTATAATAATGTATTCCATTACGTCTAAGTCAGATAAAATATTGGAATTATTATGTTTAATGACTGGCAACATTGGTGAAACCGCAGAAGACAGCTAGTTCTTTTTAAATAATTATAATAGAGGTTAAATAATATTTTGCATTTTATTGTATTTTTGTAAATTTGTATAATCTTTATGCATTCCTCCATATTGGATCAATGTTCGTCATTCAATTTCATTTAAAATTCATGGATTTATTTATTTTGTTTCTTAATGCGGTTATTGTTTTCCTTACTTTAAGTATATTTATTTTGTTTACCTATGACCTACCTTATGAATTTTATATGATAAAGAAACTTTTTAATCTAAGTTATTAACCCATTATAATGTGTTTAAGCTTTGTTTCATGTTCTTGCCATACATTTTCTATATTGTTTACCTTCTTGAATTTTTGTGCTTACATCAATTAAGCATTAAATTATGTAACAGCTTCTTGTCAAATACTTATTCCAATGAAAAAAATTCACTATGCAAATAAAGTGTTGTAAGAATTCTTTAAAATATCGATAAATCAATGCAAAAACATATCGATTATTGTCGAGAATCTTGTTTGATTATCTAAATTAGTAAGTATAATATAAAACCGTCTGCTAGAATTATCTGATGGTAATTTAAGACACAACAATCATTGCCATATAAAAAATACTAAATAACCATTTACAGCATAGAACAATAAATAAATTTTATATGATGATGTGGTTTAAGTTAAAAAATATTGCTCATTATAGGTAGGTACATGACAAATTGAATTTAGTAATTATCGTAATTTTTTTAAATTGTAGGTGAGTATATAAGTAACAATATATACATAATTTTATTTTGTAACTTTAGAAATGATTACAAATGAGCTCAGCAATCTTTGACAATAACCTAAAAGAATTAGGCATATCACTTAAATATTTTGTAAAACATGTGATAATTATGTACTAGATTGTAGCTGATTTTTATAAATAATTAAGTATGTAAATAAATACTACTTCATGATTCCTACGTGTGAATGGTGTTTATCATTTTACTTAACATCCTAAATTTTAAAAATTTAACAGAGGTTAAAAAAATCTAGGCATATTATGAAGTCACTTATATGTTTTTATTGATATTTTCAATTCCCTGTTTTTTGTATTGGTCGGATAAGCCAGTTTATGACCACAATCTCACCACGGTCAGTGATCACATCACCAAAAGAGGGAAGCACAAAGTAAAGAGCAGTTGCCAAAACACGCGGGTAGGTAGGTGATAAATAAAAATGCTGTGATATGGAAACATTCTGTATTTTCCTTCAATGAAATGAAATGAAAATGTATTTTATTCAAATAGGCCTTTACAAGCACTTATGAATAGTCGAGACTCAAATGCGCACTCCGCACATTACTCTTTTCAAAAACAACTTACACCTATTACAGTTAAACATTATTTATTTATCTAGTCTCACTAATAATATTTGCGTGTTAAGGCGGCAAAATAATAATAAATAGAATTTAATTATGACTGTCTAAGTAAATAACAAACTCAAGCATAAATGACGCGTGTGGCAGCCACCGCTCTCCTCGCACATATTGCTACCGAAAATAATTGATATACCTACTAGGTACTTTTATTATTTTCGAAGTGCAAGATAATTGCTCACTAATCTATTTTATGTGACATAAACATTAATACAATAACTAATAACCCGATTATTATTTATCTGGGTTAGTAACTATTAATATCTATCAATCCTATTATAGGCCTACCGGAATCTCATGGCATAAAAAATAAATAAAATATTGTGATTTTTATATGGAGATGTTAATTTTCACTTGTCAAAATCATACGAAATCTACGAGTAAGTCGAACTGAGTTGTTTTGATACTTTTAGTTTATTTTATAATTTTCTTACAAACTTAATTGGAGCTTCTTTATAGGGATTTCCAGTACTACAATACGGCGAATCGTAGGTGAGGGCACATCAAATGATGGTATATTTTCCACGCTTGATAAAAAGAGGAGACGGGGAAGAAGAAAATCAACTTGGACAGTTTCAATTTAGAGTTAATTAGGAATAAAGTAAAATAATTCTATACAGTTCGGAAGGATCTGCGCCCGTATATGAGATAGATGAAATATTGAAATCGCACGGTCACAAAGTTTTAAGGCTCTTATCATTGCACATTGAATCCCATAAAAATGATTTGGGGTGAGATGAAGCAAAAAAATTGCTGATAGAAATGTAAATAGGCCTGCAAGTGAACTTAAATTATTAACAGAAGAAGCTTTCTCACCAATTGGGGCAGAGGAATGGCAAAATCGGCCGGCTAGTTAATGATTTTACTGCTCTTGTCTTAGACCACCTCGGTGGACTACATGCTGAATGACGATGCTATTCGCAATACAAAATAGCTGTTAAATGTCAGTAATCTATATAAATAAATAAATGTCGTGAACATGTAAAGAAAATTGAAAATGATTTCATCAAACATGATACAATAATTGAAATGCTGGAAGAGCAATTTATAATAAATACCTCTTTTATGTTTCATGTAATTTTTTCCTATGCTAAAAACCCGATATATAACAACATTCTTCATACAAATAATAAAAATTAAACAGTATCAAGATCGTTTAATCCAATTTCCCCCAGTATTGCACACAACAAATTTTTATTTCCCCATTTGCCATGAGATTCTGGTGGATCTATAATTCTACAACTTTATTTATATTTTCCTTCAGAACGAGAGTGATATTCGTTCAGAAACTTACTACCGAAAACTTCCGAACGAATCTAAAGTCATGTCATGTCCATGTCAGTCAACAGCATGTGCTGTCAATAAAATTACTACTGTCAAGTGAAGTGAAGTGAAAGAAATGTGACGGGTATCCCCCATGTTATGCTTTTTGTATTTTACTTGTTGAATTTATTGTTAAAACTAAATGAGAAGTAAGTGAAAAGTGTCGGGATACTCGTGTGGACAGCTATGTTATAGTCATACAGGTGCACAACTAGCGTAAGACTCCACGTTTCCCTTCCCCGAGCGCCGACTGCTAAGGTAACGGTATTTATTTGTTTTTGACAACGTCGATATTTCAGAAATACCTCTGTAGGTCACGTATCCATCGATTAATTCCTCATTATTTGCTCTCAGATTGGGTAATGGTTTGTATAATTACGTATTACTCGTTGATATTCATGTAGGTATCAGAAATTAAATGTGAACTATTTTTTACGGATACTTGCACAGCAAAAGATTTGGCTTTTGAAAATTTTAATAGTTTAGCCCCTAATATTAAACTTTTAGACAGTGGTTCACTTCGACTGCTAGGTTCCCCCATCCTTGAAGAATCAGTTTCCACCTTTGTCGAGGAAAAAATTCAAAATTTTCAAAATGTTTCAGATCGTCTTTTAAAAATTAATAAACACATGGCCTTCACTATCATCAGATACTGTCTTTTTGTCCCAAAATTTGTGTATACTCTTAGGTGTTGTCCACTTTGGAAGTACCCCAATTTATTACAAGACTTGGACAATACCATTAGAGATACACTCATCTCAGTTTTTAATATAAATTTTGATAATCGAGGATGGTCACAAGCCTCTCTGCCTATTAGGCATGGAGGCTTAGGCATTCGCAAAATTTCTAGTGTGTCATTGCCAGCCTTTTTGTCTTCGGTCTATAGCACAGATGACCTTATAAAGCGCATACTCTCTGTTTCTTTTCAAAATGTTGAGGTATCTTGCTTGACCGAGGCCAGAATTTCATGGCAATTGGCCTGCCCGAACATTGAACTGCCCAAGGTCCCCTCCTCGCAGCGGCTCTGGGATGACCCTCTCTGTGAACTGGTACGGAATAATTTATTAGAAACGTCAACCAGTTCCACAGATAGGGCCCGCCTCACAGCTGTTTTTGCTTGGGAATCGGGTCTTTGGTTGCAGGCCTTACCATCTTCACATATGGGTACACTTTTGGACTCCAACACTTTTAGATCCGCAGTATGTTTACGCTTGGGCTTGCCGATTTTCTCGTCACATCGCTGTCAGTGTGGCACTGCTGTCGATCAACTCGGTCACCACGGACTATCTTGCATCAAAAGCGCAGGTAGATATTCGAGACATGCTTGCCTTAATGATGTCATCCGTCGGGCCCTTACCAGCGCCAACGTAACAGCTATTTTAGAACCAAATGGCTTGTTTCGTGACGATGGTAAGAGACCCGATGGAATGACACTTATACCCTGGAAGATGGGTCGACCTTTGGTATGGGATGCCACGTGTGTTGATACCTTAGCACCGTCTCATCTTCCAGAGACAGTGGATAGGGCCGGTGGTGCAGCCATGTCAGCAGAGAGCCTCAAGCGGCGAAAATACAGTAACTTAGATACAAGTTACATGTTTGAGCCGTTTGGGGTTGAAACTCTGGGTCCGTGGGGGCCGAGTGCACACCACCTTTTCCGAGAAATGTCAAAACGACTGGTCGACGCATCTCGTGACCAGAATGCTGGCATATACCTCGCTCAACGAATCAGCATTGCATCCAACGTGGCAATGCTGCCAGCATTCTGGGTACGTTGCCTACTGACAACGACTTTTTTATTTAGATTTTATATTATTAGATTAATTACCTAGTACGTTAGTATTATTTTAAATAAAAGCATCATATTATTCTATAAGAAAAAAAAAAAAATTAATGTACGAATAAATTGAAATTGGTCGAGCGAGATCTCTTGACAGTTTGTCAGTTTTCTGCGTAAAAAATCCGCATTGCTAGGAATAAACTGTGATGGATTGAATGTTATATATGTTTGTTTATGTTAGGTTCGCAATATTATTTGAAGCAACACAAACTTGTCCTCAGTGTAAGTACTTAAATGAAAGTGATGAAATTGATCACCATGTGTGCTCCTAATCTCTATTTATGTGTCTATATTCTGGGAATTCCACATTTATTAGTATTTATAGATTAAGTATGTTCAAAGTAGTCCTACTCTTTTTCTTATTGGAACTATATTATAATCAAAACAAAGAAATATTCAAATAGTCTTCTATAGACTTAGTCACACTTATGAAATACTCTGAAAGGTTGCATTGCATAAACTGCAAACTGGTACAATATTTTCTGATGGTTTCTGAAAGAATCACAGTAGGAAAGGAAAAGAGGTTCATATATGACTGGACTGCACCAGACATAAAATAATGAAATAATGAGACTTCACTAATTTCATTTAATATGTTAACCTAAAGTTGCTTTAATTTTATTTTATTCTAGATTACTGTTGGAACACTGTTAAAATTTTTTTTAAAGTAGATTTTCTTAGTACAACTTGTTCCCCCCGGTTTCACCCACATTCCCTAAGGATCTTAACTTTTCCCAGGATAAAAAGTATACTATGTCTTATTCCCATGTATGATCTACCTGTGTGCCAAGTTTAATCAAAATCCGTTGAGTAGTTTTTGCGTGATTGAGCAACAAAATATTGGTAGGATAGTAAGATACATAATTAGTCAACCGAAGCTATAAGTGAATAACCAAATAAACCTCTATGAAATAAAATTTCTGAGTAAAGGTTCCATAAGTGACAGTTAGGTAACTGTTTAGAAAGATTTGTAACGTACACAGGTACAACTCTATGGCAAAAACTTGTAACATTTTTAGTTATAATATGAATGGTCAACATATAAATAAAATTTAAACAAAATCATGCACTTGATGCTTATGAATCTTATAAAATTTCATATAAACACGCTCCCAAAACACTAGTCTTCGATGAGGTCCAGAGTTCATTGTCATACTCTGGTCAAACATCAATTGAGGAACTTTCCCTATGTCTATATTGGCTTCTGTATCGTAACTATTCACTGGCTGCCATATTACTGGTATCAAATATGTGGTTATAGGTGTTGGGTCACTGAAAAAATAACATATTAGAAATATAATACTGAATTCAACAAATATAAGTCAGTGGGTCTATAACATAACTTGTTTCATGTACGTAACATGGCCCTACAATAGGGGCTGCAGCGTGGTGGATCATTATTTGATCTAATTACAGTCTTATTTATTTATAGATCTGTTAAACTTAAACTTAGGTACTTTTATTTTATTTTTACTAGCTTTCTACTCTATGGTTTCACCCGCAAGCCCCTTTTTTATCCTCTTCACAGTTTGATTTCAATAAACCTGCCTTACTCCTTGTCTACATCATACAGGGTCCCGTTGTACAAAATTTCAGCTTTCTAGGTCCAAGAGCCAGATATTGATGAGTCAGTGACATAGGTATATTGATTTTGAAATGAAGTGTTACCTTAATTTAATAAAGTTTTTCCACATGGTCACCAATCTGTTGGCTATCAATTCATAATTATTATTTAAACCATCTTTAGCAAAAATATAATCAAATGTAGTCTTATATTTGACAGCTGATTTAGTTTCCATGTTGTTTTTAGCAAACTTCATCAGGTATACTGGATATGTGCTTTTTGCTGCATGATGCATAGCTGTCTTAACAATAGGGTACTCATTAAGAACATCACCAAAATAATTCTCATAGCTATTTCTCACTTCCCCATCATATTCATTACCCACAAAATAAAATTCCTTAACTAATTGAGCAACCTTCTGTTTTGTTTCTTCATCATCAAATGCTAAGTTGTTTGGAAGTAGATTCACGAAATTTTCTGGGATTCTATCAAATTGTTGTCTATGATTTTCTGTCAGGTATTTATCATGTGTGTAAGACATCAATATAGGTACTTTTTGGAATGTGCTGCCTTGTAATACTTCATTGGGATCCATATCCAGTAAGCTATGGGAATATAAGAAGTTCCTCTCAATACATGGAAGGAACATTTCTGTGACATTTACTAGTTTTCCAGCAGGAATCTTTTGATAAAATTTCGCCAGAGAGTTGATATCTTCTATCCCTGAGTATCCCAACTTTCGACCTGCCTCAAACCCAGTTGAAATTGGGTCATAAGCCATAAAAGATGGTGACAAAGCTGAGCCCGAATCCATGATCACTTTGTGGAGTAGCCCTTCAGCTAATCCTGATAACAATAGTAGTTGTATTGAAGCGGCACCAGCACCATTTCCATACAAAGTTACTTCTGATGGATTTCCCCCAAAACTAGCGATATTCCTTTGAATCCAGTAAAGTGCAGAAACTTGATCTTTTAAGCCAGCATTGCCAGGAGCTAAAGGTGTCTCGAGACAAAGGAATCCGAGAGCTCCAATACGATAATTGAAGGTTACGATAATGAATTCTTGAAGAAATCGTAAAGGTGGTTGGAAAGAGCCCCATCTAAAAATGTTATTAAAGATTCAATATCTGCTGTCAAATAATACAAGGATCAGATTTAAAATTTAAGTGTCTGTTTGTAATGTCAAAATAACAGCTTTTTACTAAATGCATATGAAAGTACAAACGGTCTTATTGTTCCGGTTGATGTCCGAAACGGCTGGATCGACTTAGACAGGTCTTTCACAGGCCTATAACTGATGTTATAAGGAGTAACATGGAAATAGAATTACGTTTTACACGATTTTGGCACTAGTATTACCCGCTCCGAAAATCTCCACCGTGTACTTCAACAAGAACAGGTAGAGACGTGGCGTGTTCTGGCGCGAACACGTTGATGACCAGGCAGTTCTCGTCACCAGCCTCCTCTGGCTGGGAACACCTGACTCTATAGGTGGCCTCGAATATACCGTCCCAACGAGGCGGTGGTTTTGGCGCCTTCAAACAAAATAATAAGACACGATAAAAGGACGGAAAAGTTAGTTCTTTTCGAGCTTATCAAATACAAGCTGTTCCCCGCGGTTTCACCCGCGTTCCCGTGGGATCTTATCTTTTCCGGGGACAAAATATAGCCTATGTTCATCAGGGATAATGTAGCTTTCTAATGGTGAAAGAATTTTTCAAATCGGTCCAGTAGTTTCAGAGCCTATTCAATGCAAACAAACAATCAAATCTTTCCTCTTTATAATATTAGTATAGATATTCCCTTTATTGTATTTTAGAGAATGCTCCTTTAAGATCTTCATTATCATAAGAAAGCATCCTGGGAATTTCTTTTATTAAATATTATCGTGTTTGTACGGTTAGAAACATTTGCTCCTCATATTTTCCTCCTATTTATGCAAGACACTTTCACTGCACGACTCACGAGTTGAAATGATTGCATCAGATACAGTATCTGACATTGACTGGTCTAATCTCATTATATTTTCCTCTAGATGGTTTCGAAACTAGAGTTTTGTAATTTATTATTGTAAACCTAATTATATTTCAAAGGTTTTATGTCTCGATGCAAGTCATTGTATTCTCAGTTTGGTTTGAACAACTGCAATTGTATATTGTTCAAAACTATATTATTTTCCTACAATTGATTATCTCTTAACACCTAAAACAACGCACAAACAACCCCTCGATAACAATCTACATAGCAAACAATACCCGTTTATCAACAAATGAAACAGCTGACCTTAAACCTGTCGAGCCGCGTGGGAGGGCGCGCATAGGGGAGGCCGAGGAAGGCATAGTGCGGCGGGAGTGGGGCTCTGTACCCTCGCGCCACGCCTTGTGTCGTCACCACGTCCCTGTGTGGTTTCACCTGCCCCACTTGCCCCCCACAAGCACACCTAATCCCGCACAATATCAACAAGTTGGTAAACACTACACGCGACAACATGCCCTACTCCAGTCCAATCAATTAGTGAATTGAATAGTCGCTGTCTATTATCAGAAATCTATAGTATATCTTTGTGAGAAAGGTGTGTGTTTTGTTTTCGTTGGCGATTAGTGATTGTCAAAACATAACTGACTTATGTAAACATTTGATTTGTTATTAACTTAACATGCGGCATAGTGATTCAGTGAGGAAAGGCAAATAATTTACAGCATTGTTTATAGCTTATAATTTAAATGTATCACTTACAATTAGTATCCTAGAATTACGTACATGGCTCATAAATTTTAAATGCGGTTTATAACATTTGCCGAGGTCAGTGTTTAAAACCAAATTGACTAATACAATACACCGTAAGACAGACTTAACCATAAAAGTAGTGGTAGTAAAAGCGCAGTGAAAATCCTCGGTTTCTTCGTAAACGCCAGGTTACGATCGATGAAATGCTCATTGTAAATCTCGGTCCAGGTCTTCATACGGTCCAGGTGAAAACCAGTCTGCAGCTTTGTTTCGGTATCAATCGAGAGCCACGGTTCCTCGCTGTCCTCGCTGGCTTTCAGCTCACTCCATACGACATTATCTGCCGTTGGCTTCCTGTAATAATAAATGAAATTTTTGAAACCTTGTTTTAGGTGAGTAAATAAATAACGATTCGGTCGGTTGGGTTGCTTACCCAGTTTCAATGAAGCTGACCCATAAATTAACCATCATGTCCACCATAAGCTTTTCATTTGAACCTTCAGCTGGTAGAATACTATCTTGTGTGAAAATATAGCCCACTAAATCACCGATCACTGCTCCGTCTAACGGATTCTCCATAGATATCAGCTCCTTGTTGAAGTCTCCAACAAATCCAAACTCGTATAAATAAACTGTCGCCCCGGATTCGACCAAAGAACGTGAAGTTCGGAGCACTGGTCCAAGATATGAAGCGTCCGTATAGTAGTAAGAAAGCTCCTTCAGATTGTCTAAAGTTATATTCCTTTCCCCAAAATATTGTAATTTCAGCCGCCCTGCAATTTCATTTTTGACATCCGTACTGTGGAATAACAAATCGTTGGGCAAGGAAAGGCTAAAATCAGTATTAAGCGCTACTATACTTTCCTCTGTCTGGTGCAAGGCCTCGTGTATACCTGCGTATGTTGCGGAGCCGATCATAAAAGGGATCTTTATATCTCGTTTAGTCAAGATTTTCCAAGGAGTATGAGCAATGAATGCTTCTGTATGGTTTTCCAAACATGGAACGAACCTTATTTCTTTCGCATTTGTTATTAAAGACTCAATATCCAGTCCTTCAAGAGTGCCCTGCTCACTAACTTTATCAGCTAAACGAGCAGCAGTGGCAGTAGGATTTCTGTCAATAGCCCAATGAGAAAGTACGGAGCCACTTTCTGTAATAGCTTTACTGATATAATTTTTTGATTCTGAAGATAATGATAAATATCCAACTAGCGCCCCCGATATGCCATCACCGCTGACAACAATATTTTCAGGGTTGCCACCAAACGCTGCTATGTTTTCTTTAGTCCAATTTAACGCCAGAGTTAAGTCTTTAAGTGCTGCATTACCCGGGGCAGCTTCATTTTGCAATGATAAGAAGCCTAAAGGTCCAAGTCTATAGTTGGGTAAAACGAGAATGATTCCTTTAGGGACTAAATGTTCTGGGCCATAGATAGCCGGATCTGCGCTTCCACTGGTGAAGTTGCTGTTGTGAATGTGGAATAGGACACTTGCGTCTTTCGCGCCCAATGGAGTAAACACGCTCAATGTCAAGCAGTCAAGGTCACCGACATAAATATCCTCGTTTATCTGTGGGCAACGCTTTTTGTGTTCCGTAAATTGATGTACTCCATCCCATGAATCTGGTTTTTTTGGAGTCTGAAAAATAAATAGGTATCAATAAGGGGCTATCCATAAATTACGTCACTTGAGTTTCATGATTTTTAGACCCCTCCACCGTCCTTGTCACAGCTAGTCAGTAGTCACATTTATGAGATTCTCCCTCCCTAGAGAAATTAAAAATGAAAACAACAGTTCCGAAAATAGTTTTTCATAAAATCAAACATACATTTAAAAATTAAAATCAAACAAAAAAAATGATTAGTTATGTTATGAAAGATACAAACATTGGATTTCAGTCCACGGATTTTCAACCCACACCTTTAAATATTAGATTTTGAAATGTGACGTCATTAAACTTAGGCCTCTCCCACCCCTTGTCATACTTCGTCGACCCCCTCGTCGAGGACGGTAAGTACAAATGTCCTGAGGCGGCGGTAATCACTTACTATCAGAAATAATGCCTTGTCAACTAGCTGGAAAAAAAAATAACATGAAAGCTTTACCTCAAATCTGTTAAATGATCCATAAGGTATATCGATGTAACTTATAATGTTGGCAGAATCGCGCCAAGTATGACCTCTCACAAGACCATGTGTAGTCTGAACATCCATAGATTCACCACTCGCTAATCCTGGTTCACCACTGGACCCTGATGCCGTTTCACCGGATCTCCAACTAATACTCTCACTGGCTGATTCATTAACATTTTCTGATTTTTCACCGGACTCGTCTTTTGCATCTCTTTCGTTGCTCATCACACCTAAGTTATCATCTAAAGAGGGTTGTACCGTTGTTTTTTGACTTTCAATATGGGTTCCTAAATCTATTTCAGCGGGACGATTGTCAGCTCCTACACTTAAATTTGTTGCAATAGTTGCATCAGTAAGAGTTGATAACGCAGCTAAACATGTTAATGCTCTCCACCGCATTTTTTATTTTTTGCGTTTTGTTTATATGTAGCATTCCTGTAATTAAGTTTAATCATTATTTTATAGACACTGTGAACTTCATATTATTTGTTCTCAAATGAAACTTAGTAAGAGTAAAAATTCAGGCGTATTTAGTAATCGAACATTGAGTCATATAACTTAGAAAACAGAGCCTAATTCCATTAAACACTTACCAAACGTCGAGGTACTGGAATCAATATGAGGCAGAATTGCACTGTCTGATATCACAAAGAGCAATAAGCACTATGGAGTCGATTTCGTGGATACTTGCTAACAAAAGTTATAATATCGGAATACATCGGTTCCAGTCGAGCAAAAGTAATAGTAGTGATACAGATTTCAATAAAAAATATTGTTCAACATGCTTTTAGCACAGTTTATTATAGTAACGTTGGCGATGATAGCTCAGTGGTAGTGACGTCGGATACCGCGGCGAAGGTCGTGGGCTCGAATCTTACAATGAGCTTGAGCTTTCGGTGAAGGAAAACATCGTGAGGAAACCATAGCACGGTGGTAGGGTACTTTGTAGTACCCGTCTGGCTGGCTACCACACTCAAGTTAAAATACTGTCGCCAAGCACCTATCGGTGTGTTCCGACAGCTGCACTTGAGAGCCAGTTCCCATCTAAGCCACTCCACTTACCATAGTGAGATTGTGGCCAAACACATACTTATCCAGAATAAAAAAAACTTAGCTATCTATGTATATCTAGCATCTTCAAAGTAAGGGAATTATTGTATTTATAACAAATACTCATAATATACTAACAATGGCAGATATTTTTCTAAAAAATTATAAAAGTTGGAATGACGTCACCAGATCCTTAATACCTAAGGCACTCGTATAAAGCTCAGTTTAGGTCCATAAGATGGCACTTAGAGCTGATAAAGTTATCATCGCTCAAAAATCCATCTTGAGACATTTAAAATATCTTGGAATAATTTTGGGGAGCTCACAATATTTCTGGTGCGTTCTGTTATTTTTCTCAGGTATTTTAAATATAAATAACGTAAGCCGTAACATTTATGGACTCACCAGTACACGATGCTTAATTCTCTTATCGGGGAGCAAGCAATACCATCGTGTTTATCTGGCCACTTGTCGTTGATTGATAACAAAAGCTTTCCCCCTATTTTTATACACATGCTATATATTTGGTGGAAATTGGGACATATCTTGAGTAATTATAATTGTTAAAAGTACCTATGTTATTGAATATTCACCTCGTTTTGTGGCTTGTCGTTGTGCTGCCTCACGTTTTGATACTTTTACATTTGAATTTCTCATTTCAAGGCGATGATAGCTCAGTGGTAGGTAGTGACGTCGGATACTGTGGCGAAGGTCGTGGGTTCGAATCCTACAATAAACTTGAGCTTTTGGTGAAGGAAAACATCGTGAGGAAACCACAGCTCGGTGGGGTACTTTGTAGCACTTAACTGGCAGGCTACCACCCTCAAGTTGAAAATCTGTCGCCAAGTACCCGTTGGTGTGTTCCGGCAGTTGGCATTGTAATAAGGTGTACAACACATTGGCAATCCCCCTGGTATCACTAAAGTCTATAGGTGACGGTAGTCACTTACCATCGGGTGAGCCGCCTGCCTAAATGTCACTTGTGACATAAAAATAATATTTTCATAGACCAAATGTTTTAAGAGATTACTCATTAATTATTTCTGTATTTCCATCTTAACGATTTTCTAACTTTTTTGTTTCAGGTTAGTTACATGAGTGGGAGTTGAAAACTAATCAGTCATCTACATAAAATACCAATCGGCGCCCAGTAAGTCATTGGTTTAATATGAGGTGCAAGTCCGAGTCGGACCGCAGACCGCAAACTGCTTCCCACTGGTTTCTATGTACCTCTACCTATATAAAATTGATTTGGAGCGGACCGCAGACCGCAGCCGCATGCTTCAATGTCGCCGCGCTTTCACAGAAAGTAGTCGCTTGTAGTTTGCCGTCTACGGTCTGCGGTCCGTCTCGGACTTGCACTCATTTATTCTGTTTAGACATTTATGTAACTTGACTCTACGCCAGGTAAGAAATTCACTGAAACTGGGAAGAAACTGTCCATAATCCATACTCAATATAATAAATACGAAAGTAACTCTATCTGCCTGTGTGTCTGTTACCTTTTCAGGCCTAATTTTCCGAACCTATTTTTATGATTTTTTCGAGAACGCGGCTGAACCGCGGGAGACATCTAATGTTCCATAAATCAGTCAGTAGAGGGATTGTTGTTTGAAATTAAACACACTATCATTTATTCTGCAACGTCTAATACTACAAAGTTAAACCCAGTTATAAGTAGATACTCATTAGTCATGATCCTCGCTCGTCCCCTTTTTATTAATGCTATCGGATCAGCTAGATTTGGACTACAGCAATCTGTCAGACCACCCAAGATAAAAATGTTAAGTCGTATTAATGCGATGCTGCCTCCACTATTATTGTATCGCCCTTGGCTTCTTAAAGAAATACGGGAATACCGTTGAAACACAATGGAGTAATTTTACACAAGGTACTCCGCATAGAGATTCACAAGAGCCAGATGTCATATTTACTTATACGAGTATTAAATTAAGCAAATCATCGCCAAGTTCTTTGAAATGAAATGAAATTGTTTATTCATCCAAATAGGCCTTCACAGGCACTTATGAATAGTCAGACTCTAAATGCTCGGTTGGGAAGGTTGTTTTTTGCTGAGAAGAGCCGGCAATAAACTCAGCAATTACTCTTTTCAAAAACAACTTACACCTATTACATTCAATAATTATTATTTATCTAGTCTCACTGACAATATTTGCGTGTTATGGCGGCAAAAATAGTAATCTATAGAATTTAATTATGACTGACTTAATAAACAACAAACTCGCACAGACCAGCCCCCACAAGCAGCACCTGCTCACAAGTATGACGCGTGTGGCAGCCATCGCCCTCCTCGCACATTTTATAGGGAAGTGAGCGACCCGCCACACGACGCCGCCGCAAGCAAAGGCCTTAAAGTCTTAAGGCCTTTACAATAAATATCAAATTCTTCAGTTGATTATTAGTTTATTTAATAAAATTCCAATAAAAGAAACATAACTGAATTATTGTTATTGAAAGATTACTACTTGATATATGTAGAAAATTGTAACATGACCAAAAAAAGTTGTGTTTTCATGAACATTTTCGGCAACGTTTCTCCAATAGGTCAGAGTAAGAACCATTTGTTTCGCATCTGTGGATGAGACAAATATATAGTCGAGGCGAGACACAAATATTTAAATGATGTTTTTATAATTATTGACTTATCACATATAAGTATAGTTTTTATTCGTTTACCTGATTTTTTCTTCTAGAGTATCGAAGAATTTAATCATATCGCTCTGCGCATTAGTCAGCGGTACATCTTTGTGCACATTAGGATCTTCTATCAACTGATAATGAAGATCTTTGCCTTGCACAGGTGACCATGTCGAACTGCCATCTGTGCAAGATGGCTTGCTGAAACAACAAACACCTTAAATGCCTAAGTGCCTACCTCTGCAAGGGCATAAATACTTTACTTACTCATATATTTATTTAAAGATTGGACTAGTTTTATTTCTATATACAACAAGGCTTATGATTGATTACCCGCATTGCGCAAAGTTCACGACGACTGTGGTCATCCATTCCTTTATACTATAATCGTCTGATGATTGTGTTGTATCATTTTCGTTACCAAGAAGAGAGTTGACGCGAAATATGTATGTCAACTCCTCAAAGTGAGCTGCACCAGTGTACTCCAAGTCTAGACCTTCTTTGACAGCACTGAAGTCACCTTCATACTTGAAATAATACAAGTACATAGGAGCACCATCACACATGGCTGCTCTCAATCTAGCTAAAGCAAATGCTGGATATTTGAAAAAAGTATCTGTGCAGCTTTCTATGTATTTGTCTAATGTCGGTCTGCCATTAAAATATCGCTCTTTAACTTCTTCTGCAAGATACAATGATAAATTTGATGGAAGATCGAACCCCTGTCTCGGTGCTAATATCACTCTTGGATCATCTTCAATTTGTTTCATAATATCAATTGCAACTAGTAAATTCTTAAACGCTTGACACTCTACTGAGTTAAAACCAGTGATCAGAGGAAACTCTTTTCCTCGTCCACTCTTTATGAGTGATATCGGATCGTCCTCCAACATCCTTTTAATACCAGGAAACTGAGTCTCTACAACAGCAGAAAAGGGTACGAAGCCAGACTTTAATTGCACGATTTTATTTGCTCTCATGATTTCTGATAGTGGCAAATCTATGAGCTGTTGGTGAATCTCAGCAGAATCCGTAGAGTTGATGCCTAGAGCTGTGAGGAACAAGTTGGCTACGTATTTAGAGTATATTGGTGACGAGCTAAAAAAATTAATGGGGATTCCACTCGTCATAATAATCCTGAAATATATTATGTATATATTTAATTAGAAAAATACAAATATTCTGCTTTAAATACAAATACGCAAATAAAATGTACCTTTTAAAGAGCCCTTTAGCTAGATCAGAAAATGACAAAATGTGTGCTATTGCAGCTCCACTGCTCTGCCCCATCAAAGTGACATTGTCGGGATTTCCTCCGAAAGCCACTGCATTAGTTTGGACCCATCGTAGAAGCGTCAGCCCGTCTCTTATGCCATTGTTTCCAGGTATCTCCGATGAATTCAAAGACAGGAACCCAAAAACATTTAACCTAAAGATTTAATTTTTTTTTTTTTTTTTATATTCGATAGGCTTGTGTTTGACCACAATCTCACCATGGTAAGTGATGATGTGGCCGAAGATGGTAAGCACACAAAGCCTAGATGGGAACTGGCTCTCAAGTGCAGCTGTCGGAACACACCGATAGGTGTTTGGCGACAGATTTTCAACTTGAGGGTGGTAGCCAGCCAGTCGGGTACTACAAAGTACCCTACCACCGTGCTATGGTTTCCTCACGATGTTTTCCTTCACCGAAAGCTCAAGCTCATTGTAGGATTCGAACCCACGACCTTCGCCGCGGCATTCGACGTCACTTACCACTGAGCTATCATCGCCTTAAAAGTGAATCATAGTTTATGTCATCCATATGAATATTATGAAGATGAAAGATTTGTGTTTTTGTATGATTCACCATTAGAAAGCTACATTATACTCAGGCTATATTTATATTCCTGGAAAAGATCCCACGGTAACGCGAGATAACCGCGGCAGACAGCTAGTAAAAAATAATTTAATTTAATTAAATACGGGAGATGCTATAGAAATTTACAAATGATCTCCATGTTTCACGGAACGTGTGCAATCGATAGACCTTACCGGTAGTTAAAAGTGATTAGAATAACCCCCTTGCTAACAATATACTCCGGCCCATTGAGATCAGCGTCACCAGAGCCGGCGTGAAAAGCACCGCCGTGTATGTACACGACAATAGGAAGTTTAGTTGTCGTATCTATTCTGAAGCCTGGCTCATAATATCGAGTTCCGAGCGGTACATGAACGTTGACATGAATGCATTCCTCCCTCATGAGTCTGTGTGGGTACACCAAGTGGCCATAGAGGTCGTCGTACTGTGGACATACAGGTCCATCACTCTTGGCATCGTAATAGCCATCCCAAGGTATCTTAGAGCGTAATTCCTGAAATTTATGAATACATTTAGTAGTCCCTTTCAAATCAAGGCGTAATCTGTGTAAACAAACTTCATTCAACGAAAATAGTAATGATCATAACCAAATAAAATTTACCTGTACCTTACTTATAGCAAAGTAATTCTAAGATTCGATTCCTTCGACTTCTTTGCTTTCTTCGGCTCTGATAAGTGTGCGGTCACCATATAAAAGAACGTTGAATAATTTCAAGTCAAACTCAAATCTCATTTATTCAGTTTAGGCCCTGGTAAGGCACTTATGAACGTTACAGTTGACTCTACAACCGGTTCAACATACACTTCAACTGAGACTACTTACAGTGATACCATTTACCAATCACTCGATCATTCTCTTTCTTCACTAATGTCACTATGAACACCAAAACGCCAAATGACATACCTTATTTCATCATCATCACATAAAAATACTGACTGACCTATGATCGCATAGCCTAAACCGCTCGGATTAGAAACTTAAAATTTTGCATGCAGGTGCCTCATATTACGTAGGTACACAACCTCTATGTAAAGCTGGGTTTACATTACGAAACTAGTTTCATGCATGATGGAATTCATTTCATGACACTACTTTCAGTACCTGTGCAACTAGTTTCATTAAAAAAAAATTGAGAGGTGTCAAGGGACACCCGGATGGAACGAAGTTATATAAGTTAAAGTCGAGTGAGTATATATATATTTGAAAAAAAATAATCTGGCTTGCTTTCTATAAGAGAGAGAGAGAGAGAGAGAGACAGACAGAGAAACATGCGCACGCCGCACAGCGGTCGGTGACTTTTGTCACCGACACAAAAAATCACCGACATCTTTAATGTAGGGGATTTTTTTTCCGTCTAGCCCCCTTTCATAGTTCATAACGCGCGATAAGGAACTTCGTTCCAATAATAGTGTCGTGAAATCAACGGTATGTCTGTGTCCATGACTCCGCCAACATCAAAGCTTTATTTTGCATAGCAAAATGTTGTCATGCAGATCTTATTGTATAAAATTAATCAGCTTAAATTTATAAGATGTTCAACGTTAGATTTTCATTTTCAATTTTTTTTTTACTAACTCCGCTCTCGTCTCGACTAAAATACACACGTCCTATTAGCGTAGGCACATGGCAGGCGCTTTCGCGACACTATAGCTTCACGTCGCGTTTACACGATGACATATTTAGTTGCATGACACTAGTTTTATCAAAAAATCGCGCGCGACGCGAAACTGTTTCAATGTCGTGAAATGGATGCATGCATTGTAAAACTGGACGTTTACACGTGAAACTGATGATGAAATTAATGTCACGAAGCTACTTTCATGCCACTAGTTTCGTAATGTAAATCAGGCTTAAGGGTTTGTGACCTATATATATATATATATCGATGGTTTGTAACAATTCAACCCCTGAGAGGGGGTAAAATAGGGTAACAAAAAATATCACCTAATTAGATTGAATTCTCACCGTAAACCGATACTTTCCTGTCGGTTGTTCCGCGTATGGTATACCTCTAAAGCTGGCGTATACAGCGTCATGGTCAGCTGAGCGAACTGTGCCGCACACGCATCCGGTGTGTGTGCGAGCCCTTACTTCATTATCGCCATTGCATTGTGAACTCACACGGTTCGCTGAAAGATAAATCTATATTTATAAATGTCAAAACTGACTGGCTGACTGACTGACTGATCTATCAACGCACAGCTGAAACCACTGAACGGATTGCGTACTAAATTAAATACATGTGTTTAAGTATTTTTTCACTTTCACCCCTAAAAGGTGTAAAAAAGGGATATTAAAGTCTGTATCAAAAATTAATTGTTTATTATCAAAATGACTTAAAGTATTTATGCTCTTCAATGAAATTAAAGAAACGTGTATTTAAGCATTTTTTTAATTTCAACCCTTAAAGGGGTAAAAAGAGGTGTTAACGTTTGTATGAAAAATAAATTGTTTATTATCAGATTTACTCAAAATGTTGTATTTATGCTCTTCATTAAAATCAAAGAAACACGTATTTAAGGATTATTTCAATTTCAACCCTTAAAGGGGTAAAAAGAGGTGTTAACGTTTGTATGAAAAATAAAAAGGCAATTTTTGGATAATCCCTCCAGAACTGGAAAAACGAATCAGCCAAAATCAGGCTCTCAAGTGCAACTGTCGGAACACACCAACAGGTGCTTGGCGACTGATTTCAACTTAAGGGTGGTAGTCAGCCAGTCGAGTACTACAAAGTACCCTACCACCGTGCTGTGGTTTCCTCACGGTGTTTTCCTTCACCGAAAGCTCAAGCACATTGTAGGATTCGAACCCACGACCTTCGCCGCGGTATCCGACGTCACTTACCAATGAGCTATCATCGCCTTATAATGTTGGAGGTGTCGGTAGTACGTAACGACAAATTATTCAATTACTATCTATATTATCAAATGAAATTGAATTAATGATGTCTTTACATACATAAAAAGACAATAATGATTATCAAATATATTGTTCAAACCGTTCAAGTAGGTAACCTTAAAAAGCCTGTTGATTGCCTGCCTGCTTCGGTACGAAGCAATATTATAAGATAATTATTTAAATTGTATTATTGTTAAATCGACTAACGATAAGTCCTTAATTAAGAATAAATTTAGATAAAATATTTGCGATTTTGTCAACTTCTGCACGAACTGACACAATGATACAAACCCGTAGAGCATTTAGAAGTATATTTCAAGAATAAATGGTTTATTTGTGAAGAGTAAGAAGGTTTATGCGAGGTGTGATATGTGACGTCTCTGGTGTTGCAAGCGTCCATAGGCTACGGTAACCACTTACCATCAGGTGGGCCGTAAGCTTGTTTGCCACCTAGTGGTATAAAAAAAACCACACCAGAACCATCGGATCCCATTCGTCACCCAAGATGTAACATTACCACAAAGTTTCTTCAAATCGAATATTCATTAGAAGCGTTTGATTGAAAAACTCACGATATTTACTAGTTTTGTCAGAATTTTTCGCGCCTACAATTAAATATATACAAAAATACACATATTTATATGAGCAGAGATAATTTAACAGGGTTTTTAATTGAATTTTCTGACTTTAGAATTAAAACGTAGACCGTGGTGTCAGGTGTTCTTCAAGGCTTCTATCTTTACCCATTATTTTTGACTCGTTCATCCTATTAGTTAAATATTTAAAATATCGGATCTGTTGTTTCGGAGATTACATCCTAAACACAAACTTAAAATCATCTTTATAATATTATCGTAGATATATTTGATTAATATTGAATTGTTAATAAATTATTTGCATTTTAGTAGTTAATAGAAGTTATTGAACCTATTTAATAATATAATATTCTGGCTCTGAGATTATTAAAAATATGACTTACCGAAGCAACTAAATATAATTGCTGTAACTATAAAATGGCCCTCCATCTTGGATCCTCGTCAGCTGCAGACTGTAGTCTGTACAAAAACTTAGGTACATACCAGCTTTTATATGTTAATCTTTATATTGTCATTCATTATGCTAATTCCGTGAATGAGAAGTAGCTGAAACACAATAACTTATATGTGTATGTTCTCGTGTCACAGTTTTAGTTCCTCCGAAACGGCTAGACCGATTTTGATGAAATTTTATATAGAAGATATAGATACCGCTAGATCCCACGGGAACGCGGGTGAAACCGCGGGGGACAGCTTTACATATAAATTTATAGTGATTCGTTATAAAGGGCATCCCACCGACCGAACAAAGCAACACGAAATCAATTTATACTGTCGGATAAAATATTTTTAGAATAGATGGATAATAAGAGTAAGGACATAACGAATTTTAATGAAACTTGGCACCCAGGTAGTTTATATCCTGGAATAACACATAGGATACTTTTTATCCCGAGAAAAGATAAGATCCCTCGAGAACGCGGGTGAAACCGTGGGGCGGAAAACCGTTTTAAATAAATCATGTACAAAAAATAATTACTTACTTCCGACAGATTACGTATCTCGCGACAGGTTAGCAACAGGCGTAAATGTCGCGATCGCTGCTGTCAAACTACACTTTTGTATTAGCTAACAGCAGCAGCAACGCAAACAGCATTCGAGAAATTATTTGTTTCCATTTATTGCTACCCTATCGCTAGTGGCGCTAGTGTCCATGGGCAATTTGCATTCTGCGATAGGCGTGCGACAGGCTTCCGTAATACGGTTTCTAGTGACAATTTGCAACCGATCGCGTAGCGGTGGCTGTCACTTTGCTACTGCTGTCGCTACTGCTAACTTTTACGTAATAGACCCGCCGATGCATAATTCGATTACAATTTATACAAAAACAACAATATTGCCTTGCTGAGTTTCTTGCCGGAGTCTTCTCAGTTTAAGTGTATTCCGAACCGGTGGTAGAGTCAATTGTAACGTTCATGAGTGCCTTACCAGGGCCTAAACTGAATAAATGACGTTTTGAGTTTGAGTTTGAATAACCATGCCGTGGTTAGGTATAGGTACATACATAGTTATTCGACTTGTTCGCCATTTTTTTTAAATTCTCGATAAGCTTGTGTTTGACCACAACCTCACCATAATAAGTGATGATCTGACCGAGTGCAGCTGTCAGAACACCGATAGTTGCTTGGCGACAGATTTTCAACTTGAGGGGCTTGGTAGCCAGCCAGTCAGGTCTACAAAGTATCTTACCACTGAGTTACGGTTTCGTCATGATGTTTTCCTTCACCGAAAGCTCAAGCTCATTGTAGGATTCGAACCCACGATCTTCGCTGCGGTGCTGACGTCACTACCACTGAGCTGTCATCGCCTTACAACAATTCAAATAAATGTAAATAAAAAACACATACTTTTTAAAATTAATAACTTGAATTGCTAGAAAATAGATTCTATTGTTATCTTATTGTTTTCTTGGAACTTCTGTCCCTTTGATAGCCAAGCCAAATAATTTTCACTTACTGTATACAAAATAATTAAATAGTACACATAATAAGTTTACTTTATAAGTAGAAACATCACAGGTACATTATTAGTTTAATATATCGAAGGTAGCAAACAAGCTTACGGCCTGCCTAATAGAACTGTTACCGTAGACTAAAAAAACGCGCATTGCCGACCCTGCTAAAATCCCTCGTCCTTCAAGAACCCCATACTATACTAAAAACAGTAGTCCAAAGGGAACATCAAGACTGGGAGCTCGATCCACAACCTGAGTGGACAATTTAAAACCCTGGAACTAAAATTCATTTCAGTCTAGCAATTTTAACATCCTTTAATATCCTAGTCCTATTTCTGTTGAGCGAAGACGTTTTTTCATCGTCTCTATGCCAATCGCAACCAGCAATCTTAACGATCGTCTGTTCACGCATCGAGTTGTCCACTGGTGTCTATAGTGTGTTCGTGATCATCTTTGTTGGCTCTTAACTTCCTACTGCTTTAGTCTTTTTTCCACCATTCTCATTCTCTATTTGTTTTGCTTATAGTAAAATGCCATACGCCATCATTCAGTAAATATGCAGTCCAACAGATCTTTTTCCTTTTCACATACTTTACACAATCAATGTAGCATTTCTGAAAAAAAGAACATTAAATTAAACAAAGCATTTGATTGACTGGTTTCAGGTAGGTATTTGGTTACCTGCTCTTTTGGTCAATATGGTTGAAGAATTCAACCATCTTGTACTGGTCGTATGTCAATGGCGTGGTGATGTACACTGTAGGTACGTCGATCAGCTGGTACGTAAGGTTGGAACTAGGCGGCCATACCCAGGCTTTCGAGCAAGACGGGTCACTGGAAGTTTAGACGATGGAAAGTTATTATCTCGTGGTAAATCGTGGTGTCGAAGGTAGTGAGAACGCAATAAAGCTTAAATAGAAGACTGACACTAAAGAGCCTAAACAATTTGCTTGCCGAAGGGCTATTTACAAGATTTGGTAGTTGCGCGGGTACTAAATACTCTAATGATGCTATGGTTTTCTTCACCGAGCTCCAGTTTAGAAGTTCACCTGTCACTTATAATATTTTGTTCAAAAATTCACCTGCAGGCCATAAAATTAACGACAATTGACGTCATCCAATCCTTCATATACTCGTCCCTTGTTTCCGGTGAATATGATTTATCACCAAGAATAGCGTTCGCACGGAATACAAAAGTCAAGTCTTCAACATGTGCTGCACCTTCGTAGTCCAGGACTTGGCCAAGTTTGACAATGTTAAAGTCAGCCTCATACGTGTAATAATACAAGTACACTGGAGCTCCACTAGCTTCTCGCAATTCAGATAAAAGGAATGCAGGATATTTGAAAAATGTGTCTGTACAGCTTTCTATAAATCTTTCTAGAGTCGGCGTGCCTTTAAAATATCTATCTTGCACCTTCTTCGCTAGATACAGCGATACGTAAGATGGCAGCTCAAATGCGTATCGTGGCGCCAAAATTAATGCTGGATTTTGTTGAATTCTCGCTAGTATATCCAGACGTATGAATTTGTTTTTTAAGAACTCTGATTCTGCGGAAGTGAAACCTACGAGCAATGGGAACTCTTTTCCACGTCCTCTCTCTATGAGTGCTAAGGGATCATCATCCAAAACTCTGTTAACTCCAGGATGTTCAGATTCCACTACAGGCACAAAAGACACAACACCGGTTTCAAATTGTACTATTTGATTGGCTTTCATGATTTTTGACAAAGGCATGACTTTGAGCTGTTCGTGAATGTAAGCAGGATCCGTGGAGTTGATGCCCAGAGTTGTGAGAAACAAGTTGGCGACGAATTGAGCGTATATTGGCGATGCGCTGTAAAAACTGGGGATGGCGTTTCCACTCATCAAAACAACTCTGAAAAAAACATAATATTTTAATGTTTATCATATCATATCATACAACTAAAAATATAATTGTACCTAGACTAAAGAGCACAAATAATGATGAGCAAGGCGCGAGAAGGATAAGATAGAATATGGCTGTACTATAACTTTATTATAACAACCTTTTAAAGAGATCTTTTGCTTGAGTGGACAAGGACAATATATGGGCACATGTGGCGCCCGCGCTTTGGCCAGCCAACGTCACACTATGAGGATCCCCACCGAAAGCTTCTGCGTTTGTTTTAACCCATCGTAGAAGCGTCAGCATGTCACGCAGCCCGTTGTTCCCAGGTATTTCTGATGAGTTCAGCGACAGAAATCCGAAGACGTTGATTCTGAAAAGCAGTAAGGGTTCAGGTTTTTTAACTATCATATTCTTTGCTAATCTGATGTGATCTTTCATTTATAAACTCCCCAATAATATTTACCTGAAATTAAAGGTGATGACAATAACCCCCTTGCTGACGAGATACTCAGGCCCGTTCAGATCAGAGTCACCAGAACCGACTTGGAATCCACCGCCATGTACAAACACTAGAATAGGAAGTCTAGCTTCGGTATTTATTTCGTAGCCATGCATAGTGTTTACAGTGACGTGTGGTACATGAACGTTGACATGAATGCATTCCTCACTCATGAGTCTGTGTGGGTACACCAAGTGGCCATAGAGGTCGTCGTACTGTGGACAAATGGGCCCTTCGTTTGTTGCGTCGAAGTAACCGTCCCATGGTAATTTTGGTCGCAATTCCTGAAATGGAAAAATGAAATAGTTCACTTACGCAATTCATCTTTTTCCGGCAGGTAAATCATATGCATTTTTTATTGACGTAAGTAATTATATCATACTGGAACATTGTTGCGATCACACAATTTTAAATTGAAAGATTTATGAATATCAAAATACTAGTAAATTTCTCTTTTGAGATGAGATTGATTACAATATTTATAACTGCACTTGTGAGCTAGTTCTTTTACTCGGTATGCTTCCTACCTTTGACCTGACCGTCGTGATGATATATCACTTACCTATCAAAAATATCTGGCATTGTTATGTGTAATACCTTAAAGCGATATTCTTCGATTGGCTGTTCGGCGTAAGGTATACCACGAAAGCTGGCATACTTGACGTTACCCTCAGCATATCTATGTGTGCCGCACAACCATCCTGAGTCAATGCGCGCGCGCACATCACACGCATCATTAGAACCGTAGTAGTGCGTGTTTACAATGTTAACTGAAATAGAGCAGTGATTTTCTCGAAAATTTTGATCTCTGAAACCTTAATCCTTACATACATATTACAAAAATAAAGTCCCTCCGGCGTCTGTCTGTCTGTATGTTCAATTCAAAAACTACTGAACGGATTTTCATACGGTTTTTACCAATGGATGAAGTAATCCATGAGGAAGGTTTTGGTGTAATTAATTAAGATGTTGTGTCTATTAGCTTAAATATGACGATGATTATTGAAAATGTCGGAACAAATCATGCCGACTGGGTTCTTTACTGGCGTGCGCCGCGTAAACCAAATGTAGGCTAGATGTCGCTCAGAATTAGTCATGAGCCCATCCCACCTTAAAATTTATTACAGAACTAAGACACAACACAACACGGCATTCAAAAATACATGAAATTCGCTTTGTTTTAATTTCCATAGCATTAAATATTGTGATCAGTTACTCACCGGGCATTTGGTATTTAGCATAGACTTGTTATAAAACATGAATAGCTTACCGGAACCGAACGCAATCACTATGAATATTGTCTGAACGTCCATCGTGATGGTCATTTACACACTGCATTAATATGTTGATGCGCGCTTGTTATATATTATTATGCTAAATTATGTTTCGTGTGCGTTTGGCTGGTTTCCATCTAGGTTAGGTCAAAACGTATTTCGTGAGAGGAGGCACTGATCACTATACTGGAGAACTGCTCCGGGACACTAAATATACGGAGTTGAATTTAGCATGTGTTTTTTGAACTATGTTTCGCACAGAATTATGTTTCTTATGTGTAGCTTTCCGCCCCGCGGTTGCGCGAAACAAATGAATTATTACATTCGAAACACAAATAGACAAGCTTAAAATTGAAATAAATTTGAATTTGGAATTCTTAACCGAACGCCGGCTTTTTGAGATCATAGTGGCCAGTTCTATAAAGCATCAATTTCATATGTAAGGACCTAATATTACACACATTATCTCAAATCGTTTTGAAGAATAAACAGTAATAATCTTCTGGTAATTGATGCGTTATTGGTTAGCATTCCAGAACTGCTTTTGTCGTTCCGCCTTCGCCATGTCGTCCAGCTTTGTCTTATTATATATTTTTATTTTATATACTCATAATCTGTCTTATTTATTTTGCAAGTTCTCTATTCATAATATTTGCTTTCTTATGAAAGCAACAATCCAATTCAGTTCTGTCTATGAAACTGTCGTCTGTCTGAAGATACACCAAAGTTGATATTATGTTCTTTTCTTTAGAATTTTAACGTATTTCAGTGTTTCACTTTAAATACATCGAATTAATCACGCGCAGGAGAAGCCGCGGGGCGATAGTTAGTTAAAATTAATCTTGAAGATGCGTGCGCGCACGTTCTACGACTTCTAATGTAACACTTATGTTTAATTGGCAAAAAATGCATTTTCTTGCGATTCAATTATCCTTAATGTAATAATATGAGCCGATTATTAGAATTAGGTACTAGTTTTCAGTTATAACTTTGTTGCAAGTACGAAACCTATCAGTAGTACTTTATATGACCTTAGTAAAAATAATATAATTAAATCAGAATTTGATAAATACGAGTAAGTGCAGTCGAAAATGTGTTGTAGAAAAAAAACTGATGAGTGAGTTTAATAAGGTCTCCCCTTTAAGCTGCAGTGACTTTATTCCTCGAGTAGTAATACTTCTCAAAGATATCGTCCCACATATGAGCGATCTTCGTGTGCGGGAACCCCGTCATCGTCAGCTCGGTCCCGATGTCCAGTAGTCGGTGGTTGTCGGTGGTTGTCGGCTCCCATTGGATCGACTCTCCTTTTTGCGGTGTCGGATTTCTGAAACGGTTTCATTAAGTATAGCATGTTTATTCTCCATGTGAGTCCATTTAACGAATTATTGAGATTTTATTTTTCTTTACACCATCTGTTGCTTTTTAATATTATTTTTAAGTCATATAGAGTCCGATCTTATGCACGCTCTTACCATTAAGATAAGGTGGTAAACCTTCGGAAAAATCCACCACTTACCGCGATGGTCAATTAGGCGTTTCATCATCATCATCATCATGTCAGCCAGGGATCTCCACGATGGCTGGTCTTATTAGACGTTTAGGCTCGTGTAAAAATAACACTACATTTAGCTGTTTTGTCTATTGCCTTTGACGTCATCATTAATTTCTTCCTAACCATCTCTATCTTATCAACTGAAATGTCCCATACTTACAAATATTTGACGAAATTAGTCCATAACTTGATTAGACGCTTGTGCACTTTACTGTCGTCACCTTCAAAGACATTACCCTCGGGGAATAAGTAAGCTAGCTCATCAGAGTGAGCCGCACCAGTCTTTCTAACTCCTGGCTCGGGTTGAACGCCATTGTCGCCGGTATATGAGAACTGATAGTAGTACACTGGGTTATGGGATGCAGATGCATGGAGACGCGTGCTTCGATGTATGTGGTTTACGAAATAAGCATCTCTGTAAAGGGAATAGATTTTTTTAAGCTATTGTATAGCTTTTATCGCGGGCTTATATGGCGACCGAATAAAAAAAATTCGTAACGAAAAAACCTAACAACATGACAACAGTCATGTCCTTAGGCACCTAGATATTTTTTACTACAAAGGAGTACCTATTCACGACAACGCAGTTACAAAAAAAAAAGCTTTTATCGCGGGCTTTGAGGCGACCGAATCAAGAAATTCCTTGTTGAATAAAGAGGATTAAAAACTCATTACTGCCCGCTAAAAGTTTCTCATAGAAAACACCACCTTTGGGTGCACTTAAAGGCGAACCAATTCGTCCTTTTCAAATAGACGGGATGAAAAGTATAATGCTATGCAATAGCTTTACCGCAGCAGTCCCCGAGTGCCATAGTTAGATTTTTTTTAAATTGTGAATCATCACAGACTGTTGAACTCTAAAATATAAACGACATCTACTTATACGATATTGGTTGGTAGGATGACTAAATAATTAAGTTGTTAAACTGATGTTAGTCCAACTAATCAGTATTCAGTGTAACTGCATTATGCGAATAAATTAAATGTAATCCGACCATTAATTGAATTCCTGTTATTTGGATCACAAACCGGCTATTTAATCAGTGAGTGACAATTATTCTGCCATTTCGTTGATTAAGCCCATGACCTTTTGCCTTTAGCTGATTTGTGACGTCATGTCAAAATGATCATAAGCTATGTACCTGTGATACGCCAGCACGGCTGCGATAGTGAAGTTATTTTTAAAATACATATCCTCTATTTGTCTTCCCACTTGCTTCATCTCTCTCTCGTTCAAGAACTTCAACTCTTGAGGCAGTAGAAAGTTCACATTCCTCTTCATTCTCCTGATAACATTAGCATCCTTCAACATCGAGGCAAATACATAAGCTTCGTTGTTGTTGTAGCCAATCATCATAGGAACTGCTCCAACTTTTTTGTTCACCAACGAATCAAAAGGTGCCTCAAATAATAACCGTTCCTCTTTCTTTAAAGGCTTCTCCACACACATCCCAAATGAGAAGTAAGGCACGTCTAGTAAATCAGATTTGGCCACCAAGTCTTCAATCTTGGCATCGAGTAACTTTGTGCTAACTGAGAACGATGTTGTCAAAGCCTCTGCACGCTCCTTCGCGTCGTAATTGAATGCCCATGGGCTGAGGACTGTTCCGCTTTGTAATATGACTCCATGGTAAAGTCCTTGAGCCATCGGTGATAGCATGAGAGCTTCCACCATTGCTGCTCCGAAACTCTGGCCTGCAACAATTACCTTAGCCGCATTTCCCTTAAAGGCCACAATGTTGTCCCGCACCCAACGCAACGCTAACACTACATCTTTTACGCCGGCATTTCCTGGTATACTATCTTCACCTGAGCATAGAAATCCAAGTGGTCCTAGTCTGAAAAAACATTTGCACCATTTACATTAATTCTAGTAAAAGGGCACAATATAGTTAATTCACATTGTTGGCGACGATACCTGTGATAAACAACAACTACTATAACCCCCTGCTGTACGAGACTCCTAGGGTGGTACCGACCGCTTCCTCCCGTCACCCAAATGAGGACCGGCAAGCGAGACGATGTGCCTGACGGTACGTGGACATCCAATCGTAGACAGTCCTCCACGACTGAGATTAGCGAGCAATATGACTCGTGCGATTCTCGTATTTCTGTCCATGAAGGCGCAAGACCAGCTCTCTGTAAAAAGCGACTCAGATTCTTTTTTGAACTTGATTTACCAACGATCATCAGCAATCAATTCCAACACATGGAAAATCGTCAATTAGACCATTGATGGAATCAAGAATATCTTATACTTCTTATAATCTCTATACCTTATATCTCCCGCTGCTCCCGCTGACCGTGGCGTACGGAACCCCGCTGTAGGACACGTACCCATCGTGACCCACACCTCGAAGCTTGCCCTGTGCTGTGCTAATAACGGTTGGTTCAGACAAGCATGGCAGGCATATCAGCAGTACTAACTTTAGGTGCAGCATCATCTGATGTTAAGTAAAATATAAAATAATAAAAGTTATTTCAGGATCTTCTTTTTTTTTATGTCACTAGTGACAACGAGGCACGCGGTTCACCTGATGGTAAGTGACTACCGTCGCCTATAGACATTAGCAATACCAGGTGGACTGCCAACGTGTTGTACACCATATTACAATGCCTTAAGGGCAAGGGCAACTGGCTCTCAAGTGCAACTGCCGGAACACCAACAGGTGCTTGGCGACAGGATCGTATCTAATTAATACTTAGATGACAATTTCTGGTCCAAATCTTTTACTATCACTTACGTGCTAGATGCTTTGTTTGTCTTAGATGTCTATTCTAGTCAAAACTTACCAACGTTATAAAATAATTGATGAACTTAAATTTGCGGTACCGATCAGTCCTCAATAATTCTTTTGCACTGATCGAAAACATAAATTTTCTGTTTACTGGTTAGCTTCTTTACATTTATCATAAATGTTGCAGAGTGAATTATAATGATGTGTTTATTGTTGGGTATAATGAAGTATTGTGGATCGTGTCAGCGTACTGACTGATCTCCCATGCGTTGTACTCATATAGCTTTATTATCTTCCACGTTTGTAAAGTATGGATACTTCTATTATATTATTTACTGTTTATATGTCAATGTAGTTTCAATTTTAATTATGAGTTTTCCAAAACAAAGTTAATGGAATCCCTTATTCGTGTTACAGAATCAACTATCAAGTGATTCAATATTAATTCGTAGTGAACAACATTATTAAAAGCAAAGTTTGTTAAGATGCCTTCAAAGTAGAGGTTATACATACAAGCTCCGACTAAAACTATCAGAGAAAGAATAACAAAAGAAAATAAAATAAAACTCCACATTAAGGTTCTGTCCACCACCTCAATTTTATTATTTACAACATTTCAATTGAATGCATCAAATGCAATCACAGCATCCGCAGCGGTTCCCTACCGCACAATACCAAATGATGCTATCAAACTATTTACAAAGCATACAATTGTAGATACTAGAAAGTTTGTAATAATATAGTAAAAAAATAATTTCTTAAATAAATTAAATAATACAATTAGCGTTGGTGATGATTGAGCAAAGATAATATCGACAAAACACATAGGAGACATCCTAATAGAAATGAGGTCTTTAAGACTCGACTAGAATAGGAGAGATTAGTTTCATAAATTACAAAAATCAAGTCCTCCAATAAAACATTATAAAAACCATCAATCACGCCATTACCAAATTTAACCAACCTTACCACAACTTAAACTCTATCAGTCACTTAACTAAACGAAACCTTACATCTAGATCATTGTACAATATTTATAACAAAAAGAATCAGTGCCCTGATAAAAGCAGTGTTTCGAAAACAAGTAGCATTTTTTTCTTTTGAGATAATTGCTATTTGACATCAATAAATGTCTTATAACTTCATTAATCAATCACAAGCATAGCTTGATCGACTACTCTCTCATTTTGTTCTTTTTGTTTTGTATGTTATCGTAGAATGCCACCATCTCACATTGATCTTCGGTTAATTCCATATAGTGGTACAGATATGGCTGTCTTATATCTTGGTACATTATGTCGTCTGGTGTCTCTGCGGGCCACCCGGAGTCGTTGCAGCATACTGGCTCACTGGAAATGATTACGTGAAATAAATTTGTATTTGTTTTGATCATTGAAATTTATGGATATACTAGCTGTTCCGCGCGGTTTCACCCGCGTTCCCGAGGGTTATCTTTTCCCGGGATAAAAAGTGCCTGCGTGCTATTCTAGACTATTATCTATCTCTATGCCAAATTTCACCCAGATCCCTTCAGCCGTTCTGGCGTAAATGAGTAACAAACTTCCAAACTTTCACATTTATAATATTAGTAAGTGTTTTTTTTTTTAAACAAGTTAGACAGCACAAATCCACTGTTGGAAAATAGGCCTTCCAGTGTACTTTATGCAGCGCTTTACCATTGTTAGTATCAAATCCATTTATTCAGTTTAGTTTAAAGGCACCTCTTTGAAAGTCTGCCTTCGACTAACAGAAAGAGGCAAGAAACTCAGCAAGTTTTTTTTTGGGCAATCTAGATATACAGGCTATTTATTTAATCAAATGTTTAACATCTTAAAAATAATCATTGGAGTACTCTTTTACCCTAACGGTATATAGCTGCTACAATATTGGCCTGCTCGTTAAATTATAACAACGAAAAAAATATGTTATAAAATTATTCATCATGACTACTAAAGTGTATATAATTACCTGCATTTCATGAAGTTTGTGACAAACATTGTCATCCAGTCTTTCATGCTGTCATCACTGTTTTGTGGCGGGAAGGAGCTATGTGTGCCCAGCACTGCGTTCGCTCTAAATATGTACGTCAAGTCTTCTATATGGCCTGCTCCTTTGTAACTCAAGTGATTAGATTCCTTGATTACACTGTGCTCTCCTTCATATGAAAATTGGTACAAGAACACCGGGGCACCTCCTATTTCGGCTCTCGTTTGAGCTAAGCTTATTGCTGGATACTGATAATAACTTTCTGTACAAATTTTCATAAAACTATCTAGATCAATACTCCCGTTAAAGTACCTCTGGTCAATTTTCTTAACAATTTCAGAAAGAGCTTCCATAGGATTGGAGTATATAAGGTTTGTAGGCACAGTGAGTATTGGATTCTCTTTTATCTTCTTCACAATATCAAACTCTTCGAGACGAGGGCGAAACGATTCGCATTCAGCGTCAGTAAAGCCAATTATAAGAGGGTATTCTTTCCCGCGGCCTTTGCGTATAAGAACTTCTGGATCGTCATCTAATATGGTAGTGACTCCAGGGTGCGGAGATTCTACGACAGGTACGAAGGTTATTAGTCCAAATTGATCTAAGATGAAGTGGTTCGCTTCGATTATCTTCTCCAAGGGCGTATTAATTAGTTGCTGGTGGATTTCCTCAGGGTCTGTGGACTTTATGGCCAGGAAGTTAAGGAGCAGGTCGGAGACTGACTTAGCGTAGGCTGGAGAGCTGCTGAAAAATGTAGATGCACCGGTGCCGCTCATAAGTAGTACCCTGGAAAATAAAGTTGAATCGTGAGAATTATTACGTTTTGTTAGGAAACACGATATCCAAAACAACATAAGTTCTTATTATTCTAGTAAGAAGGTATTCTAATTTACATTGATTAAGCTAGTTAAAAGGTTTTTTTTAAGGTATTTGTTATTTGTTAAGTTATTTTTTTGTTTTAGTTAACTATGTAGGTAACTAATGCGGGTTATAATTTTTTATGTATTTTTGTATTAGTTTAAGAATAAAATTGTTAAACATTTGAAAAAAAAAAGCCAATATAGTCAGATGGTCCAAAAATATTTAAAAAATGTAACCTTGCTGAGTTTCTTGCCGGTTCTTCTCAGTTGAAGGCTGACTTCCGAACCGGTGGTAACTTCTGTAATTCGACCTTCATAAGTGCCCTTCTAGGGCCTAAACTGAATAAATGGTTTTGACTTTGACTTTGAAAAACATTGTCATACTTATTGAACAGCCCTTCGGTGGCTTCAGAAAGGGACAGCAAATGTGCAGCAACAGCACCTGCGCTCTGTCCCGCCAGTGTGACTTGTCTTGGGTTTCCACCGAAAGCTCGTGCGTTCTGCTGCACCCACCGCAGTAAGGTCACCATGTCTCGGAGCCCATTGTTTCCTGGTATGCTAGTGGAATTTAGGGAGAGGAATCCGAACACATTCAACCTGGAATAATTGATTTTTTTATTCAAAATTGGCATTCAAAATTATCGAGATTAAAAGCTTAGTTATTCCAACTCTATGGATTATTACATTTGAATCACTAAACTTAAACAGATCATATCCTTACCTATAATTGAACGTAATGACAATAACGTTCTTGCTGACCAGATACTCAGGGCCGTGGAAATCAGCAGCGCCTGATCCGAAACTGAACCCTCCTCCATGAATAAACACCAGAATGGGAAGACCAGGTCTAGGCTTGCCTGGAGATGGTAAGGCATCAAAAGGCACGTGAATGTTGGCATGGATGCAGGATTCGCTCATTTCTTGATGACTTGTGACATTTGTATACACCACGTCTGTTTGAGGACATTTTGGGCCTTCAGTTGAGGCATCTAATATGTAGGGCCATGGTTTCAGTGGCTGGAGCTCCTGAAATTATTTGAGAATAAAGATTGATGATAAACCAATGTGTGAATCGATAATTTTTCTGTCGTCCGTCCGCATTTATCGTAGATCGTGAGCTGCGGTAACGAACCTAAAAAGGTTGTGCCAAATATTTTTTTACTCATTTAAATAAATCAATTCATTATACATTTTACGATCCTGAGTCTAATCAAATACTTATGTTGTGTTATCAAATAGAGCTTTAACCCCATATTTATGTTGTTTAATTTTGTCAATAAGCGTTCTATTATGTTCTGTAGCAATCTGAACTCTGATACTAAATTGTCGGACTTAACGGACATATAGCATAGCCATCTGAATGATAATTGATTTGCTCACCTTAAACCTGAGCTCACGTAGCGGTTGCTTAGCGTATGGCACCCCTCGGAAACTGGCGTACACGACACCATCTTCAGCCCTCCTGGTTCCGCACACCCATCCTGCGTGCGTCTGCACTGGCACAGTACACGAGGTGGCGTGATGTCTCCGCGCGCTTACCAAACACGCTGGAAACATAAATAAGACAAGAGTTAATCTTATAGCGTGTAGGGGCTATCTGTCCGGGTTTCTCCAGATTTGACCTGGATTAGAGAACGTCTGGACAGTGTTTCGTTTGTAGTCCGGATCTAAAAGTATTCTTAACACTAATTTTAGTATGATAATAAATAAAAAAATATTATAATTTAGATTTTCCGCCAGGCTAGGTCATCGTGCCTGGGGACCGCGGTCCAACTGTAGATATTAGAAACTTGTATGGAGATCGCTCGCTGGGCATAAATATGTGTGCATGAAAATGTATATTTTCCAGTTTATTGCCGGCTCTTCTCAGCAAAAGCATCCTTCCGAACCGAGCATTTAGAGTCTATTCATAAGTGCCTGTGAGTGAAGGCCTATTTGGATGAATAAACAATTTCATTTCAGTTTTCTTATTCCCATATTACAAGTTCTGCTAAGTGTGAAGAATGTCCTTTAAATTACAACATAATTTATGTACCTAATATATTGATGTGACTGTTTTAAAATCCGGAAGATTGTTGACGTCAACCGCCTCGACGTGTACCGGTTATTTTATTATGTTTTGCTTGAAAATATTGCATAACTATTTCAAACTAGTTATTTTATTGTAGAAAAAAGTTACACGTGTTACATACCAAGGTTATGCCGTACACAATGCCTCAGATATATTAATTTTTGTCGACGTACGAGAGTTTAGATACGTTCAATTACATGAAGATAATTAACTGCCGTCGCCTATTAGCAATATCGGGGGATTGTCAATGAGTTGTCGACATTTTACTATGTCTTGAAGGCAAGTTGTAGCCCACCAGTCGAATACTACAAAGTACCCTACCACCGTGCTATAGTTTCCTTCATCTAAAGCTCATTGTAGGATTAGGACCCGTGACCTTTGCCGCGGTATCCGTCACTACCACAGCTGCCTTAAACAATAGACATTAGCATGGTCTCACGTCATTTTTTTCAATGACGTGACAGCCCTTTTTGCTGTCAAATGAATCAATCCTGTCAGTGTTTTTCTGGTTATCTCATGAGTTCTTTTTTTTGGTTTACCAACTATTATTACAGTCTACATACAAAATACACGGTAAACAAGATATTTCTTAATGGCATTAGGTTGACAAACAGGCAGACGATCCACCTGATAATGGTTCGCATGACTCTTAGATAGATGGCGCTCCAATAATCTACATCGCGCTAATGAAGTTTTCTATGCGATCTGCATATATACAAGATTCCAACATGCACAGTTGGTCGTGCCGATGACCTAGGCTGGCGGAAGATCTTCCCTTTTCAACTCCTCCATAAGTATTTAGGGAGTCGCGAGTTAATGTCCATATAATGTTACCTTATTTACGTAGATGAAATCAAAGTCGACAGTACATCAAACAGCGGAATAAACGATGACTTGTATTTAAAATGGTGTAGGGGATGGAGACAGTGTCGGAGCCGAAGTGAACTTTAGGTCTTTGTAATAGGGTGCTGTTGGAAATAGGTAATGCTTGTTTACAAGTGCGAAATGCATCGCTCCCACTCATCCCATTAAAACGGAAAGTTACTCCGATACAGCGTAAACATCATTATCGATGCACGTGCCACTCTTGACATTTCATCTCAATAAAAACATTTTGAACATTAGATAGGAAACGTTAAGGTGAAATAAAATAAATATCCTGGAATATTTTTCTCACGGCCATCTTATCGCAAATTAAGCAGAGCATTGCATGCATCTCAAAAATTCAATATAAGTAAAATTTGTTATCCCAAATAAAATTAATGTTATTCGAATCAATTATCGTAAAAAGTGTTTTGTCTTATTTTTTTTCTAGATAAGCTTGTGTTTGAACACAATCTCACCATGGTAAGTGATGATGTGGTCGAAGGTGGTAAGCACACAAAGCCTAGATGGGAACTGGCTCTCAAGTGCAGCAGTCAGAACACACCGATAGGTGCTTGGTCTAAGTTTTACTATCCTAATATTTTTTTAAACTTTTCACCACATAATTATAAAGTTGAGTTTTTGCGACTTTAGAAGCGTATATCTTTCCTACTTTTTTTTTATTCCACATGTGACAACTAAGCTGACGGGTCACCTGGTGGTAAGTGACTACCGTCGCCTATAGACATTAGCAATACCAAGAAGATTGCCAAAGTGGGTACTTTGGCAATCTTCTTGGTATTCCGCCGTGCAATTAGCTTGAAGAGCCCTCTGAATCTCTTTATAATTTTTATACCTCTTTTGTCCATATTTTTTTATTTAATTCAGTTACTGAACTCGCAGCTCGATTTAAACAGCTGTGTGCTACGAGTTCGTAGCGCTTGCTACGAAGTGCTACGATAAGGAAAGTAAGCAGCTACGCCGATTATATTTAGCAAAAGATATAAAAATGCTTGGACCTGATATATCGTGATATCACTGATCTGGGATAGTTCCAATAGCAGAGCAGTATCTTCGATTTCCCCCGAAGTGGGATGATTCTAGAAAAATACCTTCTAAGGCCGCCTTTTCTGATACTCGCTGATATATAGTTATTTGTTTCACGAGATGTGACAACAAAAGGTCTCTTTTATTTTTCAAAAGTATTGGGGGGGGGGGGGGGGTCAACTGAAGTTCTATATTCTTCTAGATAGATGATTATCTTCTCTGATTCACCAAGTATTTTGAGTGACATAACTTGATTGTATTTCATTCCTGAATATAATACAGTTATGTATCTTATTAATTTTGGTGACCTTGAGCAATAGAGTTTTTTTTTTATATTTTTTATATTTACTGTCACAAATTCAACTTCAATATTTATAAGTTAATCAAGAATATCTTTCGATTTCAAGTAAAATATCAATGAAACAAATGTACTTTCAATTAAAAAACATTACATATAAATTAATGAAACTATCCTTCATCGGAAACGTCACCTCACTGCAAACAAGCATTACTTACATAACATATCATGACATGAGATGACACAGTATAACCACTCACCGTAGATCAACACGCCAATAACGATCACAGTACAATGAGTCGACATGACTTGACGCGCGCGTGTCGCACACTCTACTGGCCTGGCCTGGACGCACGCTCTTCAATATAAAGGAGGATTTACGTCACTACGTATCTACAGCTGAAGATACGACACGAGTGATTACGGGGTGTTTGTTTATTTTTTATGTCACTAGTGACTACGAGGCTGGCGGGTCACCTGATGGTAAGTGACTACCGTCGCCTATAGACATTAGCAATACCAGGCCAATGTGTTGTACACCTTATTACAATGCCTTAAGGGCAATGGCTACTGGCTCTCAAGTGCAACTGCCGGAACACCAACAAGTGCTTGGCGACAGATTTTCAACTTGTGATTCGTGTAATGTAGTCTAGCCATGTATTCACTGAGAAGCATGTTTCAAAGTTTCTGGAACAAATGTAGATGTTTACAGAAACAATGTTTCGGGGTCTTAGCCGTCCACATCTCAGCTGTTTCAAATATGTCGCCTAAGGAGGTATTCCATGATATCGGCTTCGTTTTGAAATAACTCTATTAATTTAAAAATTCTATTGTCATCCCACACTACCGCCATGTTTATAAACAACTGAAACACGCGTCCACGCTTGTATACAGCTGTTGCGAAACTGATTTGTTTGCTAGAAACACGTAGTGTTTACCGCAAAAGTTTCACGTGTTTCAGAAACACGTAGATTTTGTTTCTGAAACAGTGTTTATAAGTGAATACATGGCTTAAAGGACTTATGCTTTCAGTCAACGCGGTTTATCGGCGTTCCTGTAATTAAGAAGGTAGCTGGATCAAGGGCCAGATTCAGATACTCCTATAGTCCTTGCCATATGGATTGGCAATAACGGTCATCGAATGTCCTTTACCATGTTTAGTAAGTAACAGAATGGAGAAAGCGACCCGAACAATGAGAGATAGGTAACCAGGCGTTAAATAATTGATCAACATATCGTGGTTCATCTCAAATACCGGTATAGACACAGTACAGTCACATCACATTAGCTGCGGCGGGGTCACAGACACACGTGTAACCTGTAGGTCAAGGCGTCTGCCGGACACGATCCCCTTGTCTTCTATCTATACCCTTTAAGGCGATGATAGCTCAGTGGTAGTGACGTCGGATACCGCGACGAAGGTCGTGGGTTCGTACCCTACAATGGGCTTGAGCTTTCGATGAAGGAAAACATCGTGAGGAAACCATAGCACGGTGGTAGGGTACTTTGTAGTACCCTACCACCGTGCTATGCTATGTATCCACCCTCAAGTTGAATATCTGTCGCCAAGCACCTATCGGTGTGTTCCGACAGCTGCACTTGGGAGCCAGTTCCCATCTAGGCTTTGTGTTCTTACCACCTTCGGCCACATCATCACTTACCATGGTGAGATTGTGGTCATACACAAGCTTATCCAGAATTTAAACCCGAAATATATTAGGATATTAGCTTTTGCTCTGCATACTCTGCGTTTACAAATTAAACGATCTACTGCTTGTTTTGCGGAGGTTGTTATGAAGGTCGATGTAACGCTGTATCCTCTGACAGCGATGTCCAATTCATAGGTACCGCGAAAAGAGGAAGATCTTCCACCGAGCTAAGAATCAATGCCTGGGGACTGCAGTCCTACTTCACTTGTATTTTTTTTTTTTTTTTTTTTTTTTTTTTTTTTTTTTTTTTTTTTTTTTTTTTTTTTTTTTTTTTTTGGAGGACTTAAAGGTGGAGGTCTGAGGGACCATAGACACCCTTACGCGGACTTTTCGGTGAGCGTTGGGGTACGAACCTCGGCTCAGGGCGTCGTCGGGGGGCACAAAATAGTGGGACGGACTTCATACTTCACTTGATGAGAAATCGTATATATATAGAAACTGCTGAGAAAACTTTGTTAGCGCGATGTAGGATTTCTGTGTGATATTGTCATTACGTCCATGTTGTTGTGTTGACGCGCTTCTATTTTTTCGCTGACTCGACTCACATGTAGCGCTGTTACTATAGCCGTTACGTATAGCATACTAGCAAGGCCAGATTTAGAGATGAGGAAGCCCTGGGGCAACAGAGGAGTGAAGGTCCCTAATTACTTTGTAAATATGACAAACTATCCGCGCGGTTTCACCCGCGTTCCCGAAGGATTTTATCTTTTCCCGGGTTAAAAGGTACCCTATGTGCTATTCCAGACTATAATCTATCTCCATGCCAAATTTCATCCAGATCCATTCAGCCGTTCTGACGTAAATGAGTAACAAACATACATCCATCCAAACTTTCACATTTATAATATTAGTAAGATTACATTTTTTAGAACGAGTTTAAAATCTCAGGAAGTGTAAATACTATAAACTTGAAAATTGACAGGTAGATTCCTAAGTAGGTATCCGCTAACAAAGGATTTTTGAAAATTCAACCCCTTAAGGGTTCCCTAGGGAAGGCGGGTGAATCCGCGGGGATTAGTCAAAACCATTTATTCAGTTTAGGCCCCATAATGGCACTTATGAAGGTCGAATTACAGAAGTTACCACCGGTTCGGAAGTCAGCCTTCGATAGGTAGTATTAATAGATATACTAAATAATATTGGTCACCTATTTTACTTTCTCTGGTTGAATTGCCCACCTATTTCGCGTTAATGGAACTGTCAGTGAGGGACAGGCATTTTAATATGTACACAAAAACACCGACCTAAAATATAAATGAAAAAATTGGTCAAGCGTCATCTTCGAGATATGCGGTTCAAATCCGCTTGATGAGCTTTTGGTGGAGAAAACTTGATAGTTTTGAACTATTAAAGAGGTCTCCCTCCTTGTTTTTACTTCCATCGTTCCACGTGCAAAGTATCAAAATGTTTGAGGTAAAACAAAATATACTACTGTTGTCAATCAAAGAAAGATTACCGAATCCAAGGACAGATCGGTGCAACGTCCATTTACTTATACTCCTTATTGTGCAGGCATTTGAGTTCAATTTCGGTTGTAAAAACCGTGCGGTGCACCTATGGATCTGTTGTCAAAACAAATCATTATCTAATCTGTGTTATTGCATGCTATGCCAAAGTTCAAAGAGAGATCAGTGGGGCAACTCTATAAATAAATTTAAATAATACAATATTATTATAACAATTTTGTCGTAACATGACAAAAAAGTGCTTACAGCATTGTCAGTTACGCAGAATGGCAACGTCTTTGGGTAAATTTATTTGTCAGCATAATGAGAGGCCCCAAATTAAGACCATGTCTCATGGATGAAACATTCGCCCCAAAACTATCTACAAAAAATAGAATCACAATTCAAGTTATTCATAGATAAATACAGACGGAACAATATTTATGTCTTATCTTAAAGGAATAATATTTTAAGAAAAATATTTTATTTTTGTTTTTGTCAGAAGCCGGCTGGTTGTCTACGGTATTGACTCTATTTCTTACTATGAATGAAAATGAAAATTATTTTTATTCAAATAGGCCTATACAAGCACTTATGAATAGTCTAGACTCTAATGCTACTATTACTAATTACAATAGCACAGTAAGTGATAATAAAACTAGCCAGTACCTTTATTTAAGGTCACAAAACTATCGAAAAACTTTGCTTGAGCTACTGTATAAAAAATGTACTGTGTACAAACTTGCCTCATTAATTGTGCATTTTATTTTAATTAAGTGATAGGTACTCGTTTATTTCGTATTGTGCCGCCATGTTGTGGCTGGCCGCTGATAACAGAACAGAGTGAGATAATGATATAATTTGATATGGCATCTTTGCACTGTGGCCTGTTGACAACCGTATCTACATCATTGTTCCCATACGGAACCGTCCCGTGTCGCGCGTCCCGCGTCGTGCGTCCCGCGTCGTGCGCACAGTGCACCGCATCAACTCAACTTTAAGACATTCTGTTGCCATATTTGCCAAGTTTAATTATTAATTTGTACGAAACTGAAACTAGCAGCTACCAACAGAGCTGACAGCCGCCAGGGACGGTTTTTTTTTTATTAAATAATTTATGAAAAAGGCCAAATTTAAAATGTAATTGAAAAAGGATAAAATAAGTTTTGGAGATAAATGGCAACATTGGTTTGCACAAACAAACGTCCACTCACCCCAAACGCATATACCGACCGTCTCCGTTCCGTCGTGGGTAAAAATAGGATAAGAGTATCTTTCGTAGAATTTGAGCTACTAGTAGAGACACTTACTTATGAAACAATCTTCAGATAAATTTGAATCAATTCTGGTGACTAGAGGTGACTGGAGGAAGTTCACCGCTCTTTATTTGTGCGCCTCGATCGTCCACCGAACGATTCAGCCGGACGTTCCTTCTGCGGACCATGGGGACGTGGAATGAGCTCCCTATTATGAGCTCCGCGCTATGATAATATGGGGTTTTCAAAAAGGACGTAAAAGAGCTCTTCTAGGTCGGCAACACATCAGCAAACACACTGGTATTGCAAATGTCCATGGGCAGCGGACCACTTACCATCAGTGGACCGTCTGCCTGTTTGTCAACATATGACAGGGGTCGGCAAACTTTTTGGACGAAGTGCCAGATTCCAAAAAAATATCGACTTCTCGGAAGCTCAAAGAGCCGCAATATTCTGTTTTATGTTTTTCACTTTATTCCAAATTTTAATAGGGCTGTAGTAAAATGTAGTTAATTGTGTTTGGGTTCGAAATAAAGACAATTATTTGGCTCGCGGTATTTAAGAAATATTTGATCACATATGCACCCAAAAAAAATATTTTGAGGGGAACTTGAAGAGCCGCAACTGACCCTTCAAAGAACAGCATGCGGCTCGCGAGCCGCGGCTTGGTGACCCCTGACCTATGATTTAAAAACAAAAATAACTTTTAAATCATCTCCTAGTGGCTAAAAACCGAGTCAACATGATTCCTCGTGGATGTTTCCGTATATTCAGTATCAGTTCCCATAAAACTGTTTGTTTACTAAATAAATAGGTTAGTGGTGTACCGAGCCGACGCACGAACCGAACCGAACCGACCGGACCCGATGTGTATTACGTAAATGTCAGTGTTATTAAGGACACGGCCGATTATTGAGATATGAACTAGAGTTTAAGGCCACAGATACTTACACGAGTTAATTTTTAGGGTTCCGTACCCAAATACCAAGACCAAATACGGGACCCTATTACCAAGACTTCGCTGTCTGTCCGTCTGTCCATCCGTCCGTCTGTCTGTCTGTTACCAGGCTGTATCTCAAGAACCGCGATAGCTATATGACAGTTGAAATTTTCAAAAATTATGTATTTCTGTTACCGCTAAACAACAAATACTAAAAACAAAATAAAATAAATATTTAAGGGGGGCTCCCATACAAAAAACGCTATTTTTTGCCCTTTTTTGCTCGATATCATCACCAGGCTCTATTTCAAGAACCGCGATAGCTAGACAGAAATTTTCCCAAATTATGTATTTCTGTTGCCGCTATAACAACAAATACTAAAAATAAAATAAATATCTAAGGGGGGCTCCCATACTAAATACTCAGTTGTATTTTTACTTTAATAATAAATAATAAAATTAAAATAAAATAAATATTTAAGGGGCCCCCCTTAAATATTTATATCACATATAATCCCATACAACAAACGTGATTTTTTTGCCTTTTTACGGAACCCTTCGTGCGCGAGTCCGACTCGCTCTTGGCCAGTTTTTTATTAGTACATATTCGTTGTTAGATTATTTTTGGTTGAACATAGGATATTAATTCTTATTACCGAAATCTAGTAAATTGCTATTAAAGGCCGCTTTTTTAATTTTGGATAAGCTTTTTTTTCTTTAAAAATTACCATCAATGTTTATATTAATAAAAAATGCCACCAAAACGCTAAGACGCCATAATTTCTAGGTCACGTGATATCATGACGTCACCTGCTCGTAAACAAACTTTTCATTGTCAAAATATCTTTCATAACTTTACCGTTTCTATGCTGTTTACAGGCAGGTGACATCACACTCGAGGATCGGCCAGTTCCAAGCGTTTTCAATCACGTGGTCAAATATGAAAATCATCATACATGTTTTCAAATATTAGAATGATGGCTAAATTGGTTTAAATAACTATTTACTGTTAAGCTAACAACAGTTATATTTTCATTGTAGTCAAGTATAAGGCGATGATAGCTCAGTGGTAGCGACGTCGGATACCGCGGCGGAGGTCCTGGCTTCAAATCCTACAATGAGCTTTCGGTGAAGGAAAACATCGTGAGGAAACCATAGCACGGTGGTAGGGTACTTTGTAGTACCCGACTGGCTGGCTTCCACCCTCAAGTTGAAAATCTGTCGCCAAGCACCTATCGGTGTGTTCCGACAGATGCACTTGAGAGCTAGTTTTTATCTAGGCTTTGTGTGCTTACCACCTTCGGTCACATCATCACATACCATGGTAAGATTGTGGTCAAACACAAGCTTATCCAGAATAAAAGAAAAAAAAAGGTAGTCAATTGTAACGTTCATAAGTGCCTTACCAGGGCCGAAACTGAACAAATAAGTTTTTGATTTTGGTCACCATTTTCAAGATATATTTTTTAATGTATTGATTTTTGGAACGAAGGCACACAAAGCCTAGATGGGAACTGGCTCTCAAGTGCAGCTGTCGGAACACACCGATAGGTGTTTGGCGACAGATTTTCAACTTGAGGGTGGTAGCCAGCCAGTCGAGTACTACAAAGTACCCTACCACCGTGCTATGGTTTCCTCACGATGTTTTCCTTCACCGAAAGCTCAAGCTCATTGTAGGATTCGAACCCAAGACCTTCGCCGCGGTATTCGACGTCACTTACCACTGAGCTATCATCGTCTTAAACCTACTTTAGGGAATTAATTTGGGAAAATGAATCTTGAGAGACTTGCGCTAGAAAGTTACATAGAAAGAAACATTGTACTCTTATATCTATAATATGTTGTATACAGAATGAATTTTTCAAGTGGGCGTGGATGGCCAAATCTTTAACTATAGGGAATAGCGAAAAATGCTGAAAGGAGTCTCGAGGCTTATTTTGATAAAACTAAAACTGCATCATTAGATTTTCGAGGTCGTCGGTTCGAATACTACAATGAGCTCGAACTTTCGGTGAAGGAAAACATCGGAGGAAACCATAGCACGGTGGTAGGAACCGACTGGCTGGCTACTACCCTCAAGTAAAATATCTCACGGCTGCACTTGAGAGCCAGTTCCCATCAAAGCTTTATACTTACCGCCTTCGGCCACATCATCACACAGCTATGAATACTGTCCCAGTGCCTTATTTACAAATAGGTTAAAATACGTCACGAGGGAATATGACGAGAGATTCACCTCTCGATTCAACATCGATACATTGTTTCATATCGATACAATGTCAATCTTAGTCAGTTTGGATCTCGAAAATTGTGACACTTTCCCACCACCCACCTATTTCCCCCTTAAGTTTTCCAGACACCCTGTAAACGCTAAAGCAGTATTGTAGATACACCTAGGGTTGTAAGTTAAGTTAAATCTAAAAAGTATTTTTTATTCATAGCAAAATTTAAAAAAAAACCCGCCAAGTGCGAGTCGGACTCGCGCACGAAAGGTTCCGTAAAAATGGCAAAAAAATCACGTTTGTTATATAAATATTTATTTTATTCTGTTTTCAGTCATTTGTTGTTATAGTGGCACAACAGAAATACATGTATGAAAATTTCAACTGTCTATCTATCACGGTTCATGGAATACAGCCTGGTGACCGATAGACAGACGGACGGACGGACAGCGGAGTCTTAGTAATAGGGTCCCTTTTTACCCTTTGGGAATGGAACCCTGAAAAAGCGCATAATATAGGTACTAATTGATGCGCGCTTGCATACATATATGCAGATCGCTTGGAAAACTTCGATAGCGCGATGTAGATTATTGGAGTGCCATCTATCCAGGAGTCGTGCAAACTATATCTATTTGTAGATAGATGTCGCTACATATCTTTCACAATCGCTTTGCGGAATGTAAACAAATGATAGTACCTAGTTAAAAAATTGTAATGTTAGTGAGAGCGTTTTTATATATTTGCGCCTAGAGCAGGTCGCGGATGGTCGGGCGCCGCGGCCGGTGGCCCAGACAAAACTGACAGACAGACAGACAAAACATCAGGTTGTGTTATTAAACAATCGACGCCATTCACGCATTCCGTCCGCATCAATAGATAGTTCTTAATTCTGTTACCTGACCTGATACCATACAGGTTGATTTAAAAAATAATTACGTCAATATTTTTTTATTAATACTATACCCAGCTCAGGAGTCGGGGACTTCATACAAATTGTGTAAATTTTATATAAATTCATAAATTGTTTGGAATCCCGATTTTTCAACTAATCAATCGGCAAAGACATGCGGCAAAAATTGTCTTAAAAAACACGACTACTGAAAAATCACGCTGTAAAAAGTGTGAAACAAGAAAATATTCTCATCTGAAATAACCGTGGTCATTTGTCAAATTATGATAAGTAGTTATGAGGGAACTGATGAACAAACATTTAAGGCGATGATAGCTCAGTGGTAGTGACGTCGGATACCGCGGCGAATGTCGTGGGTTCGAATCAAATAATGGGCTTGAGCTTTCGGTGAAGGAAAACATCGTGATGAAACCATAACACGGTGGTAAGGTACTTTGTAGTACCCGACTGGCAGAAAAGTAGAAAATCAGTCGTCAAGCACCTATCGGTGTGTTCCGACAACTGCACTTGAGAGCCAGTTCCCATTTAGGCTTTGTGTGCTTACCACCTTCGGCCACATCATCACTTACCATGGTGAGATTATGGTCAAACTTCAAACACAAGCTTATCCAGGATAAAAAAAAATACAAAATACAAAATCGTTTTGTTTCTTTTTGTTTGGAGCAAGCTTAAGTTAGTCATGCTCGCTTTAAGGCCTTTGCTTGCGGCGGCGTCGTGTGGCGGGTCGCTCACTTCCCTATAAAATGTGCGAGGAGGGCGATGGCTGCCACGCGCGTCATACTTGTGAACAGGTGGTGCTTGTGGGGACTGGTCTGCTTGAGTTTGTTGTTTATTAAGTCAGTCATAATTAAATTCTATAGATTACTATTTTTGCCGCCTTAACACGCAAATATTGTCAGTGAGACTAGATAAATAATAATTATTGAATGTAATAGGTGTAAGTTGTTTTTGAAAAGAGTAATTGCTGAGTTTATTGCCGGCTCTTCTCAGCAAAAACAACCTTCCGAACCGAGCATTTAGAGTCTGACTATTCATAAGTGCCTGTGAAGGCCTATTTGGATGAATAAACAATTTCATTACATATACACATACCGGTCAAAAACATAAACCTCCCTTTTACTTCGCCGTAGTCGGGTAAAAAATGATTTTACAATAACTCGTTGGATAACTTGAAATGAGTATAATAATTAGAATGATGAACGTGGCTTACGTTAGACAATGCAACAAACTACGATATCTACGGACTCGTTATTTTACAAGCTTTATATTAACTTGCAATGTATCTATGTTTTTCCGGGGTGAATCTTGCAACTCAATTTTGAAGCAGACATCTTTCGATTGAGCTGAAATTTTGTAGGTATACACGTTTAGTTTGTATGACAATGCATGGTCAGCTGTGTGACGTCATTCTAAATCCAACATGGCGGCACACCTAAGATAGCGGACTATTATTTTTTAATGCAATCCTACAATGTTCTACTATATAAAAATAAGTCGGGTTTTCCTTCCTGACGCTATGACTCCAGAACGCACGAACCGATTTCCACGGTTTTGCATTCGTTGGAAAGGTCTCGGGCTCCGTGAGGTTTATAGCAAAGAAAATTCAGGAAAAATTGACCAAAAAAAAGAATAATGAAGAAAATTATTAATTATTATGTATAGAACGACGTTTTGACATGTCTCGAGATCGGACTGACAGATGGTTTAGTTTCACAATTGGTGGCGCTGGAATCGGGTTCTAAGTTTTATTTTCAGGGCAGGACAACGTCTGCCGGGCCCACTAGTATGGGTATAAAATGAAAGAGCTTGCTGAGAATAACTCAAAAAATAAAGTGACGTAATTCTGTATTCAAAGCTTGTTTTAAAAAAAGTTTTTTTAATTTATAACTTTTTTTATTAATTAGGTGATAAATGAAATGTTAATAAGTGTGACCTTATCACCTATCATATCCGCTATCACCTGTCACTAAACTTTGCCCAGATTGATTATTATCATTAAATTTCTCATTAATGCGACATTTGTACATCAGTATAATTATTTATTAAGGCGATGATAGCTCAGTGGTAAGTGACGTCGGATACCGCGGCGAAGGTCGTGGGTTCGAATCCTTACAATGAGCTTGAGCTTTCGGTGAAGGAAAACATCGTGAGGAAACCATAGCACGGTGGTAGGGTACTTTGTAGTACTCGACTGGCTGGCTACCACCCTCAAGTTGAAAATCTGTCGCCAAGCACCTGTTGGTGTGTTCCGGCAATTGCACTTGAGAGCCAGTTCGCCTTAATAAGGTGTACAACACATTAGCAATCCCCTGGTATTGCCAATGTCTATAGTCGACGGTTGTCACTTACCATCAGGTGACTAAACATAAATATCCTCGGACATTTGTTCACACACGGCTATCTGATCCCAAACTAAGCAAAGCTTGTAATATGGAAACCAGATGACTGATATACTACATATACTACTTTTTTTTGTACATACTTAAATAGATAATTACACCCAGACTCAGGACACAAACATCCGTCCGGGATGGGAATCGAACCCACGACCTGAGGCGTGATAGGTAGTGTGTTAACCAACCACGCCAACCGGCCCGTAATCTCTGGTTGGAAGTGAGTCTATCAAAATACTAGCTTTCCGCCCCGCGGTTTCACCCGCGATCCCGTTTCTCCATACAAACTTTGGACCCCCGTTTCATCCCCTTAGGGCTTAGGGGGTGAATTTTGGAAAACCCTAGGTATGCTACCTACGTCATAATAACTATCTGCGTGCCGATTTTCAGCGCAATCCTATTACTTATTATTTAGAATTCACAACATTAAATTCGTGTATTTTGAGTTTTATTGAATAATATCGGTGGTGTTTTGTCCAATAAAGATCAATTTAAGTGCACAAGAGAAGTGAAATGAAATGAAAGCGTGTATCGTAACTTTTCAGGTTGTCCCAAAAAGTCTGTGAAAAGTTTTAGTGGAACAGCCCGCCAGTTTCACTAAAACCTGACCTGACTTGTGGACGAGGTCTAGACGATTGATTGTGACTGTAACATAAAAAAATATATATTTAAAATAAAGAAATGGCTTAAAGGTCTAGATACCAAGTCAAAAACCATCTTTAAAAATAAATCCATACTTATATTTATTTGTTAACATGTGGTCCATTACAGAATTGTATTATAATAATAAATCAGTAAAGTGTGTCAGGTCTTCACGGCCTCGTCACTTCACTGTAACAATAACTTGCACAGTATAAAAAACTTCAGCAGATACACTTCACCTATATAGTTTTTTTTTTTCTTTGAATAAGTTTGCCACTATCCCATCATGGTTTTTCTTCACCGAAAGCTCAAGCTCATTGGTGGATTCGAACCCACGACCTTGCCGTGGTATCCGACGTCACTACCACTGAACTAGCATCGCCTTAAACGTATTTTATACGTATTATAAAGCCGCATGTGAAAACTAAATGAAAATATAGACGAAATTACCATAAGATGTAGTGCTGAATCTGTTGTTTGCGAACTGAACTCATTCATATCTCACTGTATCTCTTTCAAACAAAACGTAAAAAATACATAATTTTAGTCCTGTAAATGTAAAATCGGTCCAGTAGTTTTGGTAAAAAACAAAAGTTAAAATCTTTCCTCATTTTTTTTTTTTTTTTAAATTTTAATTCTTAAGATATTATATTATATTATATTATAATGGCCTTTACATGTTAAATAGATGATCTAGACAGCTTCCGTGTGGTAAGCCTTAGTCCGATACGGGAGCAACAAAAGCGTCCACATTTTTGGCACCTAAACTGAGGGCCGCTTGATGGCTGAGTTGGTGAAGCGACTCTCGCACTCATGTGTCTCTTCACGCTTGCCCTTATAATATTAGTTCTATTGAAGCACTGAATATGGGACAAACTGTGAGTGCCGTCATCTAGGTCGGGTTATCTCCGGTGTCTCCACGTGGGCCCTTTGTTTACTGGCTCGGAATGGAACCTCGGATACCGACCGGCCGCGGCACGAGCTCATGTAACCTCCGACGATGCGATTGATAATACAAACGTGTATTTTATTGTTTTGTTTGTTTCGCGGTTGCGTCATAATTATAAGATGCCGGAAGATGTGGAACTCATTAATGTAATGATAGCCTTTGTGAGACGTCTACTTCTTATTATCTCTGAGATTTCACTGAAGGGTTTAATCAATGATAGTAAAAGTAAGGTGTCGATAGGTTAACTACACAGCATTCGCTAATATGGCCCAAAAATTACACACTAATGAACATATTAATAACGTAATATTGCAATATCATATTATAATACGGTATCTCAAAAATACGCTCCCCAAAATATATCCTGTAGAAATCCGATAGGCAAGCAACCTTTCGCCGATGGTCAAGGTTCGTGAGTAAGTGTCTCATCAACGACAAGTCTCCTGGCACGGCGGTCTATCACATATATCTCTGTCCATTATGCTCGCACAAAATGTAAGATTTTTTCTATTTTCCGAATATCCTACTTTGAAAATTATAACACTAATACGAAGCTACATTTTTTTTTGTATTCTGTATAAGCTTGTGTTTGACCACAATCTCACCATGATAAGTGATGATGTGGCCGAAGGTGGTTAGCACACAAAGCCTAGATGGGAACTGGCTCTCAAATGTAGCTGTCGGAACACACCGATAGGTGCTTGGCGACAGATTTTCAACTTGAGGGTGGTAACCAGCCAGTCGGGTATTTCAAAGTACCCTACCACCGTGCTATGATTCCTCACGATGTTTTCCTTCACCGAAAGCTTAAGCTCACTGTAGGATTCGACCCCAGACCTTCGCCGCGGTATCCGACGTCACTACTACTGAGCTATCATCGCCTTAAAAATAACATGCTGAGTGCTATTAGACTTCATCTCGAAGCGGGTGAATAAAAGGGTGCAAGCTGAAACTATGTCAGTATAAACTGCGCCGTGTTGAACGCAGCGGCAGCGACACGTGAAATTATGCAACGACCATTGTGTGATGTGAACTATCGGTTTAGCAACACGTATCTGCCGACGCATCGCCAGCCAGCCAGCCAGCCGAGGGCGAGGTCGCGGACCGCGCGTGTACACAAGACACGTGTAGTTAGATGGCCCTGCTTGGCGACTATTTGAAAATAGAATATTATTTGTGTAAAGCTCTGCTCCGTCGAAGAATAAAGTTATTACAAGTTCGGTCGGACGCAGCGACCGTAGCGGTAATTTCGCGGTCGACGAGTTAGCTAAGAATTGAACGTGCACTGTCAAAATGTGGATAGGTTGCCAGTTGCCAGTTAAGGCATTGCCAATGCCAACATGTTACAATTTGCCTGTTATTGCTATTATACAGGGTTGAGGTTGAAGACAACAACATGGAAGACAGAAATATATGGTTGTAGTAGCTTCTCTCTGCACCTGCATCCCCCCCACCCTGGCGTAGTGTAAAATATTTGAAAATGTATCTAAATGTACTTATTAAAATGTAAATAAATGTAAGAAAGATCCACTGTTAAAAAAAAATTACCTTGCTGAGTTTCTTGCCGGAGTCTTCTCAGTTTAAGAGTATTCCTAGCCGGTGCGGTGGTAGAGTCAATTGTAACGTTCATAAGTGCCTTACCAGGGCCTAAACTGAATAAATGACGTTTAGAGTTTGAGTTTGAAGGGAAAGTCGACCTATAATATTATTAATAGCTTGTGTAGAAGTAATTACAAACATAATCTATACTATATAAAAATAAGTCGGGTTTTCCTTCCTGACGCTATGACTCCAGAACGCACGAACCGATTTCCACGGTTTTGCATTCGTTGGAAAGGTCTCGGGCTCCGTGAGGTTTATAGCAAAGAAAATTCAGGAAAAATTCACAAAAAAAAAGAATAATGAAGAAAATTATTTTTGTCATACATTTTGTATAGAACGACGTTTTGACATGTCTCGAGATCGGACTGACAGATGGTTTAGTTTCACAATTGGTGGCGCTGGAATCGGGTTCTAAGTTTTATTTTCAGGTCAGGACAACGTCTGCCGGGCCCACTAGTTGTCTATAGAGTATATATTAGTAAGATATTAGTCTATCAAACCGATAGGTGCTTAGCGATAGATTTTCAACAATTATGATTTCCTCCCGATGTTTTCCTTCACCGAAACCTCAAGCTCATTGGAGGATTCGAACCCACGATCGTTGCCGTGGTTTCCGACGTCACTACCATTGAACTAGTATCGCATCGATTACGCATTGTGTGTTGTTTGCGATCTGAAATAATTCATATCTCACTATGTCTACTCCTGTAACTTCTCCAATGACTTGTTTTCAAAAATTATTGGAACGAAGGTCAAAAATTATTGGAAAAAATTCTTACGAAAAACCGACACTTTTAGTGTCAGTTGGTCGGGTGACAGTTGTGTGTAGTAAGCTATTATAGCATAGCATGTTTCTCTCTCTCTCTCTCTCTCTCTCTCTCTCTCTCTCTTATAGAAAGCAAGCCAGATATTTTCATTTCTATATATATATATACTCTCTCGACTTATATAACTTCGTTCCATCCGGGTGTCCCTTGACACCTCAAGTTTTTTTAAATAATAAATTTTGGTAGAAATAAAAACATGTTGTTAATTATAATCTTCGAAATACAATATGTTCATCTTGAAGCCAGACGAACCCTTACAAATGTATTGTGACTCCGTCGACATCGTGACATCGGTCTAAAGCTCACACTTGGATTAGCCAAATCCCATCGTGTAAATATTCCAACGTGTGATGTCATTCTGACTGCCAACTAGGAAGTAAAGCCTAAGCATAATTAATTTGAAGTAGAGTTTACTTTGTTTATTTTAATTTTGTTTTCTATTCTCAATCTTATTTCGGTACTTTTAAATTGTCAGTCGAGTCTTTTACTCTGTAATCATTTTTTTTTAATTCTGGATAAGATTGTGTTTGACCACAATCTCACCATGGTAAGTGAAATGAAATGAAATTGTTTATTCATCCAAATAGGCCTTCACAGGCACTGCTTCGAACTGGCTCTCAAGTGCAGCTGTCGGAACACACCGATAGGTGCTTGGTAAGCTTTCTGTAAGATTCGAACCCACGACCTTCGCTGCGGTATCCGTCATTGCCACTGAGCTATCATCGCCTTAAACCTTTATCCTCATTATTAAAAGCTGCTCTTCCTTAATAAGCGAATAATCTTCTGTGCAATAAGATAAAAAATGCATCATAAATATCATACTTAAAATTAAAAAAACTTGAGAGGTGTCAAGGGACACCCGGATGTAACGAAGTTATATAAGTCGAGAGTATATATATATATATGAAATGAAAATATCTGGCTTGCTTTCTATAAGAGAGAGAGAGAGACAGACAGAGAAACATGCGCACGCCGCACAGCTTACAATAGCACACCGACACAAAAGTGTCGGTGACAATTTTTCATGAGCATTTTTTCCGTCTAGCCCCCTTTCACAACGCGCGATAAGGAACTTCGTTCCAATAACAGGTAATAAAGTTATCTGCCAACTGCTATTCTTGGCGATGCGATAACCGACCCACGTGTTTCGGAGAAAGTTCAATTATATGTTATTTGTTATACAATAAGTTGAGTGCATGCGCCCTTTCAACTCTGGACAACATGATTCTGCTATCGAATATCGTCAATTATCTAAACAAAATAATAATTCTAACGATAGCATCTTGACTAAGGACCACTAAGTTAACTTTAAACTTGAGTGCCAGTTGCTAGTCACACAAATTGAGTAAAAAAGGCTTACTGAATATGAGAAACCGTATTTACAAAAAAATATGGGGATCTGTGCAAGTCGCTGCAGGTACTAGGCTCATTTTACTTTACATTAAATGCATCCAATTTATAAGCTTTTGTACTAACATTTTCACGAATACAGAACTTAATATAGAAGATTTTTTTTATATTCGATAGGCTTGTGTTTGACCACAATCTCACCATGGTAAGTGATGATGTGGCCGAAGATGGTAAGCACACAAAGCCTAGATGGGAACTGGCTCTCAAGTGCAGCTGTCGGAACACACCGATAGGTGTTTGGCGACAGATTTTCAACTTGAGGGTGGTAGCCAGCCAGTCGGGTACTACAAAGTACCCTACCACCGTGCTATGGTTTCCTCACGATGTTTTCCTTCACCGAAAGCTCAAGCTCATTGTAGGATTCGAACCCACGACCTTCGCCGCAGCATTCGACGTCACTTACCACTGAGCTATCATCGCCTTAAAATAGATTGTTATACAAGGAGCTAAAATGACCCATTATATACGAGGTAGTAAATAGAAACCGAGTTTTAATGGGTTTTAGCGCCGTGTGTTACACTATACTTTTCACTACGATTGCGAGAAAATAAAACAATCCAATACAATATGAAATATGTAGTTTATAATATCTTTTTTTTTTGTTTCTTCTGTAGCCGCAACACATTGCATGCATTCTACCAGAGATCGCCGATTTTAGTTCCATTTTCAAAATTAAAATGAAGTTCTTTTTTTATGAAACAGTAATAAGTCGAGTCTTTATTCATGATTATTCTACTTATGAATAAGACTTTTTCGTTTTTGTAGGCTCATTATCATTTGACACACAAAAATTAAAAAAAAAAAACTTTTTCCCCTAGAGGAAGAATTGCTATTTTTTCTTCGCTCTGGTACGCCACAATGACGGTCTTTTTGAGGAGTGAAATTTTTTTTTGTGTTTTCCCAAAATTATATCCTTTTCTGTCCTACATCCGCGTCCGCGTATGTGAGTCTCACAACATCTGCAACCGCATCACCTATCAACATCTGTTACAAAGTTACATTTACCTGAGAAGTTACAAAGTAGGTAAAAGACTTTAATCTTGTGATTCGGGGAATTTTTGGGCTATCAAACAACTTTGTCAATGTCAAAGAAATTTGTTTTTCTCCCTATTATGATTAACATAATTTCTTAAGACGTAGTAACCTGACATTTAATTAATTGCAACTTTCACCTACACACCAAAATGTTTATTTAGCTATGTACTTCTTTAAGACAAGTAGGTACTTGAACCAGATAAAATTGTTCTTAGTAAACATGATTTTGGTCAAAATAGTCGTGCTTAATTTAATTTGATCTTCGGCGTTTAAAAAACAGCATCCCGACGGAAGACTCACCCATGTACCTACCGCCACAAAACTGCCTTAGGCTAGATCTCGACTTTTTAAAAAGCATTTGAAAAAGCCGTTATAGTCAGAATGTCTAAAGATATTTAAAAAAATCCTTGCTGAGCTTCTTCTCAATTGGGATGTACCATTTTACAGCTTTTGATTGGTTTGGAATACACTTATGACCTTATTCATTACAAACTCGACGGGGTTTAGTATGTGCTTAGCAGAATCTAAATACAAATTCTCTATAGAAATTCGACTTAAGAATCTGCTAAGCAGTTGCTAAACATCGTCGAAATCTTTATGAAAGAAGACCCCGGCAAGAAGGTATTGTGTTTTGTGCAGTGGATCTTTCTTTTATAATCTTATCGTTATTTTGTTTGTTCCAGATCGGTGAAGCGGCGCGGTGGTGAGTCGTCACTTGGCGCTCGTCATGGAGGACGAGGTGACCTTCCTGTTCCAGTTGGGCGTGGTGCGCGACGCGGTGGCGACGCCCGCGCACCTGCTCACACTCGCACACCTCAAGGAGCTCGCCGTCAAGTTCGTGCACGATAAGGTACTGCACTGACATCTGCCATCTGCAATCTGCCATCTGAAATCTGCCATCTGCAATCTGCCATCTGCAATCTGCCATCTGCCATCTGAAATCTGCCATCTGCAATCTGCCATCTGCAATCTGCCATCTGAAATCTGCCATCTGCCATCTGCCATCTGAAATCTGCCATCTGCAATCTGCCATCTGAAATCTGCCATCTGAAATCTGCAATCTGCCATCTGCCACAGCCACTGGCACCGGTCGCATGATCACCTATCTGTTACAGTATTAGTTAATAGGTCTAGAAAAGCTGATCTGATAGTAGTCGAAACAAAGTTGGTATGTACTACGTTGTTCATAAAATTTAAAAGCTTTTCTCGCATAATTTTAATGGTATCCTTTCTAAAGAGATAACTTCCTTTGCTCTATCTTATAAAGCACACACGAAAAAGCTAAACTGTTTCAAATGATTAACCATAACTCCACAGTTTTTTTTATATCAAAGCCATGTAGGTACCCTTTCCGTGGTGAGCAAAACGCTTTAGAGGAATATTCGGTGCTCTACCCATTTTTTAAATATGGCGTGTTCATCATAAACTTCTGCTCAACATTGAAACTATATTGCCAGATCCCGGACAACGGCCTGAACCGGCTAGCGGACCGGATCCTCCTGTTCCGACACGACTACTGCTCGCCGAACGTGCTGCAGCTCATCAACTCCGCCTGTGACGTCACCGATGAGACGCTCGTCGAGATCGTCCTCACAGCTAACCGTCAGTATTATGGACTTTGCCACAATCAATGAGCTCTTATTACTCAAGGCTTTTGGTCCTTTATATCACTATTTCTTCTCCTATTATTAGTTATCGTATCCGCAAAAACTTGCTGAGATCTCATTTCTTCATCGTCATTTTTGTTTCAGCAAAGTTACGTTTAAGTTATTATAATACTAGCTGTGCCTCACCGTTTTACCCGCGTTCCCGGGAGACTTAACATTTCCCGGGAGACTTAACATTTCCCGGGAGACTTAACATTTCCCGGGAGACTTAACATTTCCCGGGAGACTTAACATTTCCCGGGAGACTTAACATTTCCCGGGACACAAAGTATCCTCTGTTTTATTCCAGGATATGATTTATGCAAGAGCAAACATATTCACATCCACGAAGTAAGATAAGATTCCTTCCGTTTGTGGAAAAGGATTTTCTTACACCAATACAATACACCTGTTCCCATACGAATTATTATTAAGTACCTACTTTTACACAGTCATGGAAGAGCCTTATGTTCGATGGGTAGTTTCTACCAGCAAGCCAAATTTTCGGAATAATAAAATAAGAACCGAAAGGTAACAGTTTTAGAACATGCGAAGGCTATATAATTCGTATGGGAAAACCAGCCAAGTTAGCCCTTAGACTACATATTTGGATTTTGCATAGAACTTGGCACTCAATCTCAGATCTCCATTCTTTTTGCGGCGAAGCCCATAGCAGAGAATAATTTTTGTATTGAACTTGGCTCTCCTTTTTTACATTTATGTTTTTGGTGGGATAAATAATTTTTAAATGTAATAGGTGTAAGTTGTTTTTGAAACGAGTAATTTCTGAGTTTATTGCCGGCTCTTCTCAGCGAAAGCAACCTTCCGAACCGAGCATTTAGAGTGTGACTATTCATAAGTGCCTATGAAGGCATATTTGGATAAATAAACAATTTCATTTCAATAATTAAAATGCCGCCACGTAAACACAAGGTGAACTGAACGTTATAGGGATCGATATAACGTGTATTATTCTGTTGCAGCGCTGGTGTGCGAGGGCGAGTACTTGGCGGGCCCGCGGCCGCACGCGCTGGTGGTGCACTCTTACAAGGCGCCCACCTTCTGCGACTTCTGCGGGGAGATGTTGTTCGGGCTCGTGCGGCAGGGGCTCAAGTGTGAAGGTAACATACTACATTCTACACTAGATCTGCCCCAATTTACCCCCATTCCTGAATAACTTAATTATATTATTCACCATGTTACTTTATTCTTCGATAGGTCTAGTGGGAACATAGAAAAACTCGTATTTAATATTTATACGTATTTATTTATAACTAGCTGTCCCGGCAGACCTTGTTCTGCCCTATTTCTCTAAAACGTGTCTTTGTTTAGTTTCGATTGACGTCAAATGTTTGACAGCTGGGGGTTTGTATGGGAAAAAGAAAAGGGCTGTTTTTAGGGTTTTCCCGCCAATTATTCGAATTTTTCTCGCCGTAAAAACCATCCTTAGACTTCAACGAACATTTAAAAAAAAGAATTGGCCAAATTGGTCCAGGCGTTGTTGAGTTATGCGCTTACCAACACATTTTGCGATTCATTTTTATATTATAGATTCACATTTTATAGAAATGCAGTACAGTTTTATGTGACCAAAGGAAGGAAACAAGATAAAAGCAGTGATGCCAGCACTTACTTAATAATTTGGACAGAACCTTACTTTTTCTTATTAACCACTATTTGGTTGAATATTTACTTTATGTATGACTTTGGTCCTAAACAAGTCTGACGACAAGATAATGAATTCTAGTTCACCAATGATCCAAATTTTACCATAATAATCATTTATTTTTTCGGAGGGATTCAAAACTGCTTCCATGTTTTTATTGATATCTCCTCAATAGGTACTAAACCAAAAATAAAGAAAATCGGTGGATAAACGAGAGGAGAAAAAGGCACTAAGCTGTTCAGTCGTTTCTGCAGCCTTTTTGAACTAAAATATACCACCGTTTGAAGCCAGTTTTCAACTGAGAATAACCTGCTTAGTTAGCAAGGTTACACTTTGAAATATTTTTGGGACAATCCGACAGTTTCAATTGGCGGTATCCTATGTTTAACCTAACCTAAGTTTTAGTAGAACGGTAACCAATTTCACGGAAACCTGGCTTGTACGAACGATGAATAACTTCACAAATATATTATTTTTTAAATTCTGGATAGGCTTGTGTTTGACCACAATCTCACCATGGTAAGTGATGATGTGGCCGAAGATGGTAAGCACACAAAGCCTAGATGGGAACTGGCTCTCAAGTGCAGCTGTCGGAACACACCGATAGGTGTTTTGGCGACAGATTTTCAACTTGAGGTAGCCAGCCAGTCGGGTACTACAAAGTACCCTACCACCGTGCTATGGTTTCCTCACGATGTTTTCCTTCACCGCTCAAGCTCAAGCTCATTGTAGGATTCGAACCCACGACCTTCGCCGCGGTATTCGACGTCACTTACCACTGAGCTATCATCGCCTTAAAACATTTAACATAAAAGAAAAGTAATACTAACATGACATTGGCAGAACTGTCCTAAAGGTTTTTTTTAAATTGTTAAATAGGTTTGCGTTTGACCACAATCTCACTTGATCTTAGGTGATGATGTGGTCTACGATGGTGCACGCTTACCTAGAAGTAACCTATTTAAATTAATAAATGTAATTCCAGGCTGCGGTCTAAACTACCACAAGCGTTGCGCGGTAAAGGTGCCGTCCAACTGCACTAGTCCGGCGGGGGCGGGGGCGGGGACCGGATCCGGTGCGGGCGCGTCCGGAGTCCGGCGCTCGTCCGGCGCGCCGCGCTCCCCGTCCCGCGGCTCTACCTACAGCCACGGCTCGCACGACGACTCGCTGGTAAGGAGGCTCGCCGACCTCGTCACGGGGAACAACTCGTAGATATTGTGTAATAGCCTCTGATGACGTCATTTAAAGCAACATAAACCTTGGTATAGGTCGCGTCATGTAAAAAGAACGCTGGGGTTCCAGTTGCGCAATAGGCGATTTATCGGTCTATTTGGTGGAATGAGGAGCGGCGCGGGGCGGGCGAGTCACGCGCTGCATGCTTGCCGATGCTTCGTCAGTCGACCTTTGCTCAAAATACCATCTCGCACAAAAGTTTTGGAACGAAGTTCCTTATCGCGCGTTGTGAAAGGGGGCGAAAAAGACGGAAAAAATTCTTACGACACATTTTGTGTCACTGTCGGTGACAGTTGTGTGTAGTAAGCTATTGTAAGCTGTGCGGCGTGCGCATGTTTCTCTGTCTGTCTCTCTCTCTCTCTCTCTCTCTTATAGAAAGCAAGCCAGATATTTTCATTTCTATTTATATATATATATATACTCTCTCGACTTATATAACTTATATAACTTCGTTCCATCCGGGTGTCCCTTGACACCTCTCAAGTTTTTTAATTACGAAATGGTTTTACAAAGAAAAGTGAGAAAAATTATTTATGACGTATATTGTTTTATGAAAAGAGAGGCTGATAATAATGCAGTTGATAATTTAAAACAATGTATGTAACGGAATATATGATAAGATTAGATTAAACATTCTACACTACGAGTAAATCAAACATGTTTTAATTTTATTTAATGATACTCTATGTAATATATTTTTCAATGTAATAATAATCAATATACTAACCCGCGAGTGAAAGGCTAGATCAAAAATAAAACGATAGGCCTAGTACTTTCGTGCGCGAGTGTACCCATGCGCAAACATACCCCTTCCATATTTTTCCAGCGTTCTTTTTACATGACGCGACCTATATAACGAATTAAGGCATCCTGACGTCACAAGATTGAAGCTGATTTTATTTAAACCTACATATCCAATTTGAGTTTTTTGCTTATTTAAATGTTTTATTTAGATCAGCACAATTTACTGATTCTTAAGAATACATTCCAATCATTATGATGTTAGCTGCAATCCCGATAATACGTTACTGTAAGTGGGACCTTTATTTTATAAGATTAACTACTTACGGTATTATGGAACGTCGATCAAAGCTTAAGTCAAAGTTAATTTGATATCTAGAGTCTAGGTGTAAGGTTTATTTTTGATTAACACAATGTATTCGCGAGACTGGACTTAGTTTTGATTATCGACCCAAAATAATTTCTAGATCTGAATTTTTTTAATTATTTTTATGACTTGCGTAAGTAGGTACTTAAAGTATTAAGCATAAGTAAGTTTTAAATATATTTTTTTTACAGTATTTACAATTTTACAAGAATCTTTAGTATAAAATGTAACTTTATTGTTTTTAAGAAGTTTATAAATTATAGAATTGAATAGAATTTATTATGTTACATGTGACAGTATATATTTTATATTTTTTTAATGAAAATTTGTTACGTTATAGTTAAAACATCGGTAGTTCAGTAGTACTGACGTCGAGGTCGTGAATTCGAATCCGACATCTTAATCTTTCATGTTCTCATGGGAAATCATTTGACAATAATATTTTCAATTCCACGTGCTGTGTAACAACACAATTCCATCCTACACATTCCATTAATTTATAATTGAAATTTCAATTTGTATTATTTATAATTCCGTGCGATTTTGCACAAATATTTTAATTTAAGTTTTTATGTTATATTTCTATTTTCACAATTTTAACTGTATTTACGACTGTATTGGGTGGTGGGTAGTTTATGATCAATAAATATATTTTATTTACAATTTTGATTTTTATTTTGTTAACGCCTACCCATCATCCAATATGACGAACTAGAACGAAAATTCACTACCTCCGCACCGCAATTTCATCCGCGTTCTTGATTTAAAATAAAATATACCTTATGTTACTAGACATTTGTTCTCACACGGCTATCTGGTCCCAAACTAAGCAGAGCTTGTAATATGGACAACCAGATGACTGATATACTACTTTTTTTTTGTAAATACTTAAATAGATAATTACACCCAGATACCGCGGCGAAGGTCGTGGGTTCGAATCCTACAATGGGCTTGAGCTTTCGGTGAAGGAAAACATCGTGAGGAAACCATAGCACGGTGGTAGGGTACTTTGTGGTACCCGACTGGCTGGCTACCACCCTCAAGTTGAAAATCTGTCGCCAAGCACCTATCGGTGTGTTCCGGCAGCTGCACTTGAGAGCCTGTTCCCATCTATGCATTGTGTGCTTACCACCTTCGGCCACATCATCACTTACCATACTGAGATTGTAGTCAAACACAAGCCTATCCAGAAAAAAAAAGCTATAAAGGTGAGTTTCCTTAAAGCAGAAAATTTGATAAACCCCTTCTAAATAACCAATAGTGATTGATTAAAAATCGAAAAATGCCTGCAGTGAATATATTTAAATGTCAAGAAAGAATGATACGGGTATCAGTCGAGTGATGAAATGTAACAATAATACACGTTTTAAATTGAGGTACAAAGATAAGCTTAATTAAAAGTGGCCTTCAAGTACTTTTACCGAAAAATCTTTCACGTCGAAACGTGGTAATAAACCGCTACACTACATAATAGAAAATCTCTCCTCCGCGGGTTCCTTAGGGATCTTATCTTTTCCCGGGATGAAAAGACTTTAATTCAGGATATGATCTACCTGTGTGCCATGTTTCATCAAAATCCGTTCAGTAGATTATGATAAGGATCAGAGTTTCGTCCTTGGTTTTAAGTTTTTAGATCAAGACCTGAACAGAATTTTCAATTATAACCAGAGGTTAAAAACTTATAACAAAGGAGGGGTTGGGTATTTCTCGGGTATTTTTGCCGAGAATAAGGAGCTTAAGGCTACCTCTCCACCTAAGCGGAATGGAGTATCTACTCTAACTGATCTTTTTTTACTTTGGATAAGCTTGTGTTTGACCGCAATCTCACATAGTATGTGATGATGTGACTGTAGATGGTAAGTACACAAAGCCTAGAAGGAAACTGGCTCCCGAGTGCAGGTGATAGGTGCTTGGCGACAAACTTTCAACTTGAGGGTGGTAGCCAGCCAGTCGGGTACTACAAAGCACCACCGTGCTGTGGTTCCCTCACGATGTTTTCCTTCACTGAAAGCTAATTGTAGGATTCGAACCCACGACCTTCGCCACGGAATCTGACGTCACTACCATTGAGCTATCATCGCCTTAAACTAGACCTAGGAACTAACTGACTAAATAATTAGTTAACAAACATCGCACGAGTAGCTACACAAATCACTGGTTAGTTTTAGTCACTTTGACAAAATTTATTCCATAATACTAATATGTAATCAGAAACTAACAGTCTGGCAACCAGGACTCTGTATCACTTGAATTAGAAGTCAATAACGTCCATAAGTATCTACCTTATCAGGACCTAAATTGAATCACTTTTACTAGCCTTAGTGAGCACAGAGTAAAGATAAGTAGGTATCTTTCTAATATTATAAAGAGGAAAGACTTGTAAGTATGTGTGTATCTAACGAATAAACTCAAAAACTACCGGGCTGATTTCAAAAATTCTTTCACCATTTAAACGCTACATTATTCCGGATTAATACAGGCTATATTTTTATCCCGGGATAAGATAAGATCCCACGGGACCGCGGGTGAAACTGCGGAGGACAACTAGTAGGTAATACAGAGGTACCTACAACGAAGCCGTCAGGGCAATCTTGAGGTAAGTGTGAGGTACGGGGGCGACCCAAAGTGACCTCAGAAGAATGGGACCCACTAACCTCCAATTCACTGTGTCAACTTTTATCACGAGATCTATGGTCCTTTAATAGACTACAGCTAAAGTGATCGGTCTGCAGATGGGCGGCAAACGTAGCCGGTCCCCCTCCCGCGCGGGGTCTGTGGCCTCGGCCCCTGTCTCGTCCTCGGCGGGGATTCCCCACACGTTCGAGGTGCACTCTTACACGCGGCCCACCGTGTGCCGCCACTGCAAGAAGCTGCTGCGCGGGCTGTTCAAGCAGGGCCTCCAGTGCAGGGACTGCCACTACAACGCGCACAGGAAGTGTCTGCCCTTCGTGCCCAAGGACTGTGGCGGGGAGATCAGGGATCCGCACGGTCAGTATGACAGTTTTTATTGCTTATAACTGGAGATTTTACAGATACACCTTATTGTCTTGTCATAAGGTTAACTTTTCGTTGACATTCTTAAACATTAAAAGCTGTTTCTTAGATTTGTTCCACTCTTAAAATAAGCATGTCGGTGACAGCAATAAATGAAGAAGTGTGAAAGAAAGCAGAAGTGAAAACTTGAACATTAACGTTGTGCATTTTGGAATGGTTAGGGAATAATTTCGCACGAATTGCTTTATTTATCAGTATAAAAGTAAGTACTATCATTTATGTGGTAAAATACAATATTCATTTATAGCGCTATCGTACACAAACATGACAATTTATATTACATTAGACCGCCGGCGCCGGCGCGGTAGAAAGAGAGGGGTATATCGGCGGTCTACTCTCGAGTTTAACATATTTAACCCATCCCAAGAAGTGCACAACGCCGCTAAAGAACTTTTCACTTCAATAACGCGAATTCAAACGTTAGCCCTATAGTTTTAAATACTATTGTTGTACATAAAGGCGAGTACCAGGACAGCAGCACGGGCAGCGAGTTGTCAGAGACGGCGAGGCTGCCCGACGACGAGTCCGACTTGGACGGGGGGGAGGCAGGCGAGGGGGGGGACATGGCTGGGGTGCAACTGAGACGAGTGCTGGATGAAGATGATGACGAGCCACAAAGGGACACGCTGCCGGATAGATCCGCCAGTAGACCAAGCAGGTATGTTAATGGGGATACAGCATTTGGCTTATGATGCCTTAAGGGTTGTATTGTCTTGGCTGCAGTTTCGGTGTGTTCTAGCAGTTGCTTTGAGAGCCTTAAAGTTATTGTCAAAAGGTCGACAATGCATTGGTAAGGCTTGATATAGCTAATTTAAGGCGATGATAGCTCAGTGGTAAGTGACGTCGAATAACGCGGCGAAGGTCGTGGGTTCGAATCCTACAATGAGCTTGAGCTTTCGGTGAAGGAAAACATCGTGAGGAAACCACAGCACGGTGGTAGGGTACTATGTGGTACTGGACTGGCTGGCTACCACCCTCAAGTTGAAAATCTGTCGCCAAGCACCTGTTGGTGTGTTCCGGCAGTTGCACTTGAGAGCCTGTTGCCCTTGCCCTTAAGGCATTGTAATAAGGTGTACAACACGTTGGCAGTCCCCCTGGTATTGCTAATGTCTATAGGCGACGGTAGTCACTTACCATCAGGTGACCCGCCTGCCTCGTCGTGACATAAATTAAAAAAAAAATAGAATTATGGTGATATAACCATGCACACCACATGGTTATATCACATATTAACAATAATGGACACGATATCACACGAAAACAAATTAATATGTGAAGAAATGGATTTAGCACTCATCATGGGCATCGCCAACGGGAGGCAGGGAAAGGCAGCTGCCCTCTCCCTCCCTAGATTCATAAAATGTAGACAAATGAAAGCAATCAAAGCCCTAAGTCCACTCACTTGGCTTGCTTGACCAATAATTCCCTCACGTCGAACATCAAATACATTGTACAGTCAAGAGCAAGAGTAACGCTTCATACGCTCTTGACTATTCATATACCCATGGGCCATTCTTGAGCCATCGGCTGGCAACACCCTTGGCATACATATAATACAGGATTTACATAAATATCGCTCCTTATGATTCATTGGGGTGGCAAAAATTATAAACACTTTGACGGCCCGGTTGGCGTGGTTGGTTAACACACTACCTATCTTGGGGTGGCAAAAATTATAAACACTTTGACGGCCCGGTTGGCGTGGTTGGTTAACACACTACCTATCACGCCGCAGGTCGTGGGTTCGATTCCCATCCAGGACAGACATTTGTGTGCATGAACATGTCTGTTTGTCCTGAGTCTGGGTGTAATTATCTATTTAAGTATTTATTTACAACAAAAAAAAGTAGTATATCAGTCATCTGGTTTCCATATTACAAGCTCTGCTTAGTTTGGGACCAGATAGCCGTGTGTGAAAAAAAAATACTTTATGTTGTTGTCTGGTACACGTAGCCCCTCTCTTCCCCCCTTCCCCCCAATCTCCACACCTGGTGAGAGCTGATGTATAGACATGACATGTGCACTGTGCAGTTCGTCATCGTCTCCCAGCGCCAACATCCCGCTGATGCGCATCGTACAGAGCGTGAAGCACACCAAGAACAGAGACGGACACTGGCTCAAGGAGGGCTGGCTGGTGCACTTCACCAACAAGGACAAGACTGTGAGTACACAATACATGTCTCACTTGACATCTTCTTCCCTTCCCTTCCTTATCCCACGCTGGGTGGGGTCGGCACAACATGTTTTCCTCTTAATGGTAACGTCTGTAATTCGACCTTCATAAGTGCCCTTCTAGGGCCTAAACTGTATAAATGGTTTTGACTTTGACTTTAATATGCATATCATTTTTCAAGCAGTCCATTCATACCTTCTTCGGCCTTCATCTACCTCTATATCTCACTTCATATCATTTACTTAAATAGGAGCAGGCATCATTTTAACGCGATGATAGCTCAGTGGTAGTGACGTCGGATACTGCGGCGAAGGTCGTGGCTTCGAATCCTACAGTGAGTTTTCAGTGAAGGAAAACATCGTGAGGATGTTGGTAGTACCCAACTGGCTGGCAACCTGTTGTCTCCAAGTTGAAAATCTGTCGCCAAGCACCTATCGGTGTGTTCCGAGCACTTGAGAGCCAGTTCCCATCTAGGCTTTGTGTGCTTACCACCTTCGGCCACATCATCACTTACCATAGTGAGATTGTGGTCAAACACAAGCAAGAATCGATGGTAGAGTCAATTGTAACGTTCATAAGTGCCTTATCAAGGCCTAAACTGACAAATTGGTTCGCAAAATAAAATTGTTTGGAATGTTTCAGATAAAACGTCACTACTGGCGCCTGGACAGCAAGTCTATCACTCTGTTCCAGTCGGATCACGGCACCAAGTACTACAAGGAGATACCGCTCAACGAGATACTTACCATAGACACCGCCAGACAACCGCACTCCGGTATGTTACCTTACCTTACCTTACCTTGCACTGTCCTAGGAAACTACAAGTCAACTGCTATCCATACCACACATGTTGAGGATATCACGCCGCGGGTCGTGGGTGCGATTCCCATCCAGGACACACATTTGTGTGCATGAACATGTCTGTTTGTCCTGAGTCTGGGTGTAATTATCTATTTAAGTATGTATTTACAACAAAAAATGTAGTATATGTATTATATCAGTCATCTGGTTTCCATATTACAAGCTCTGCTTAGTTTGGGATCGAATAGCCGTGTGTGAACAAATGTCCGAGGATATTTATTTATTTTATTTCAAAGATAAGATTTGACAGGCCGCTTGGCGTGGTTGGTTAACTCACTGCCTATCACGCTGCAGGTCGTGGGTTCGATTCCCATCCAGGACATACATTTATGTGCATGAAAAAAAAGTAGTATATCAGTCATTTGGTTTCCATATTACAAGCTCTGCTTAGTTTGGGATCAGATAGCCGTGTAAAAAAAAAGATAGTTTCTTGCCGGAGTCTTCTCAGTTTAAGTATTCCGAACCGGTGGTAGAGTCAATAGGGATGTTGGACGTATCAAATCAGCTTCTTTTTATGAAATGTCAAAACAATATAGATTTGTGTGAAATACTGCCCTTGTGACGTCATAAATACAAACCATCAAATGATCTACTCTTTGTTGTTAAATTGGTAATTGATCATAATTTGGTTGAATTTTACAAAGTGTTCGCTATATATGAGTATTTTTACGTGTTTTATACACTGAATGATTAGTTTTAGATCATTTTTATTGAATACTAGCTGTTCCACGCGGTTTCACCCGCGTTCCCGTGGGATCTTATCTTATCCCGGGATAAAATATAGCCTATGTTCATCAGGGATAGTGTAGCTTTCCAACGGTGATAGAATTTTTGAAATCGGTCCAGTAGTTTTGGAGCCTATTCAATGCAAACAAACAAACAAATGTTTCCTCTTTATAATATTAGTATAGATAGGCAACATCCCTATTGTAAATATTTAGAAGGGCCTTACCGGGCCTTACCAGGCCTTACCAGGGCAAAACCTGAAAATTTGCGCGATTTCACTTGTGCACTTAGATTGAACTTTATTGGATAAAACTCAAAATATTTTATTGAATAAAAATAAATGAAAAGGCAACGCCACCTCGCAAGTTCCCGCCAAAAATTCCACAGCGTATTGAAAGAATATCCTTCCACAGATGTGATGCACTGCTTCGAGCTGCGCACGGCCAACGTGGACTACATGGTGGGCGTGGACCCCGCCTGGGTCGGACTCGTAGGGCTCGTGGGTGCTCCGCTGCCGCCGCCAGAGTCGGGGGTGGGCGCTTACCTGGCACGCTCGTGGGAGACCGCCGTCAGGCATGCCTTAATGCCGGTCACGCATCACTCTGGTAAACTATATCACTCTCTTTTAACCCAAAGGAAAACCGGAAAAAGCCGAAAATCCATTACTAAGACTACTGTCCGTTTGTCTGTCTGTCACCAAGCTGTAACTCATGAACCGTGATAGCTAGACAATTGAAATTTTCACTGATGATGTATTTCTGTTGCCGCTGTAACAACAAATACTAAAAACAATAAAATAATTTATTATTTCCGACTCGCACTTGGCCGGTTTTTTTTATAATTGATGTATACTAGTGTTCGTCAACTGGTCAACAAAAAAACGTTTGTTGGTTGACAAACGGACGAGAAAAAAGTACTGAACTGTTTTGATATATAAAATCGAGAAATTAAAAAAAGGGGATTTAAAAAATCTTATAATTTGTTAAAAATCAGTCATTTTTGATGATAATTTACTGGAAATTAGTGTTAAGCCTACAAAAGTCACCCCCTAGGTGAGAAGCACAGTTGTTGTTTGTGGTGGGAGGGTAGGCCAATATTGAAGGGTGCTGTTTGTGTCCAGCGGAGGCTAGCTGCGGCGTGACGTCGGGCGCGGGGACCGGACCGGAGGCCGAGGCGGAGGGCGGTGCGGCGGGAGCGAGCGAGGAGAGAGTGACAGAGATGGCGCAGGTGTACCAGATCTACCCAGACGAGGTGCTCGGCTCGGGACAGTTCGGCACCGTCTACGGGGGCCTGCACCGCCGCACGCAGAGACCCGTCGCTATCAAGGTAATACATGTCTATTGATTAAGTTTTGTGCGGAAAAGCAAAGCTCTCTTTTATTCAATCCTCTCTCTCTCATTTGTATCTTTCATTTTAGTTTTTATCAAAAAGAGATAGAGAGAGAAAGAAAAAGACGGAGAAAAATCGCCTGGGGCATAACGCTTTTTTCTTACGTGACGATTTCTGCCAGTTCATTGTACTCTAGCCACGTAAAATAACTTCGTACCATACAAAAAACGAACCCGAACAAACAAGTCGCGTAAATGGCAATAAAGATTGATTTTCAAGCTTATGATAGCTCAATGGTGACTTTAAATACCGCGGCGAAGGTCGTGGGTTAGAATCCTACTATGAGCTTTTGGTGAAGGAAAACACTCTTGTACTCGACTGGCTGGCTACCACCCTCAAGTTGAAAATCTGCTGCCAAGCACTTGTTGGTGTGTTACGAAAATTACATTTGAGAACCTTTAAGGCATTGTAACTAGGTGTACAACACATTGGCATTAGTATTACTTATGTAATTTTGCGGCGGTATTTACTTACCATCAGGTGACCCGCCGGAGTCACTTGTGGCATAAAAAAAGATAAAGAGAGAACATGTCCAACTGTCCAGGTGATAGACAAGCTGCGGTTCCCAACGAAGCAAGAGGCGCAGCTGAAGAATGAAGTGGCTATACTTCAGAACCTGTCGCACCCGGCAGTCGTCAATCTGGAGCGCATGTTCGAGACGCCCGAGCGCATCTTCGTCGTCATGGAGAAACTCAAGGGGGACATGCTCGAGATGATCCTGTCGCACCCGCGCGGTAGACTCTCCGAGAGGATCACCAAGTTCCTGGTTGCACAGGTAATATATGTAGAAAATATATAGGCTAACCAGATAAAAAAAAAACAAGTTAGGGTGTAGAGCTGATGGAGATAAAATACTGTGGTAGTATGTTACTTAAATTATTTCTAAGAATAAAGTGAAGGAGCGAGGTGTTAGACACCTCCATTGAAAAAGGAAGATCTTTCACCAGGCTAGGTCATTGTGCCTGGGGACCGCGGTCCAACTATACATGTTGGAAACTTGTAAAGCAGATTGCTTAGAAAATTTAAAAGTTAGCGCGATGTAGTTCATTGTGGCGCCATCTGTCTAGGAGTTGTGCGAACTATCTCAAAACCCCACCCCATAAAGTTTGACGTAAGTCCCTCACTTCCCTACAGATCTTAGTAGCTCTAAAGCACCTGCACGAAAAGAACATAGTCCACTGCGACCTGAAGCCTGAGAACGTACTGCTGTCCACCGACGAGGAGTTCCCGCAAGTGAAGCTCTGTGACTTTGGGTTCGCGAGGATCATTGGAGAGAAGTCCTTCAGGAGATCTGTCGTTGGCACGCCCGCGTATCTAGGTGAGTTATAGACATGCCTAGTCTAAGTTAAGACGTATTATTATATTGTAAAAACATCAAAAAAGCTGACTTCTTACAAATATTATTTCCGAAAGTTTGTTCGGCTCCTCAGCTTCAAAGCGGCTCAATGGATTTGGATAAAAGATTATAGACCTGGAATAAAACATAGGATACTTAGGGAAAATATAAGATCCTGCGGGAACGTGGGTGAAACCAGGAGGCATAGCTAGTATATAATAAGGTCCAGGCGTGTGAACCTTTTAATGGCCGAACGAATTCAAGCTTGAAAAGACACAAATTGTGGTCTGGAATAAAACAGGATTCTTTATATCCTGAAAAAAATTGGACCCCAGGATCTCAGAACGCCGGTGAAACCGCAGAGCAGAAGCGAGTTCACTATGATGAGAAACCTTCGTTAAAACTGTCCTAAAACATCATCTTCTAGGGCCCAAATATATAAAGTAACCCCAAAATTTTTGTGATTGTACAACACAATGTTGTAGCCCCGGAGGTGTTGCGCAACAAGGGGTACAACCGGTCGCTAGACATGTGGTCGGTGGGCGTGATCGTGTACGTGTCACTCTCGGGGACCTTCCCCTTCAACGAGGACGAGGACATCAACGAGCAGATACAGAACGCCGCCTTCATGTACCCGCCCGCGCCCTGGAGGGAGATCTCCGCCGAAGGTATTCGAATCTTCTGTTTACTACTTATCTGATACAATACAAGCCAATTTAAAAAAACCCTGTCTTTTAGTCCTTTTACCTTTATAAAATCGCTCCTTTAAACTTGTAAGATCCTGGGACACGAAATAAAGCTTTTTCTTACGTGACGATTTCTGCCAGTTCCCTCTACTGTAAGCCAGGTAAAAGAACTTTGTTCCAAAAAATGTTCAGGCAGTCCAAAAACCATCAACATATTGGCATCCTGCGTGACCGTGTTTTTGTATTTCCAGCGATTGACCTGATCAACAACCTGCTGCAAGTGAAGCAGCGCAAGCGGCTGTCGGTGGACAAGTCTGTGGCGCACGTGTGGCTGCAGACGAGCGAGGCGTGGCGCGACTTGCGCACCCTCGAGCGACGTGTCGGGGAGCGGTACCTCACACACGTCAGCGACGACGCGCGCTGGGAGACGCACTGACTGTGAGTATATTTACAGTATCTAAGGCGATAATAGCTCCGTGGTAGTGACGTCGGATACCGCGGCGAAGGTCGTTGGTTCGAATCCTACTATTACCTTGAGCTTTCGGTGAAGGTAAACATCGTCAGGTAACCATAGCACGGTGGTAGGGTACTTTGACTGGCTGGTAACCACCCTCAAGTTGAAAATCTGTCGCCAAGCACCTATCGGTGTATTCCGACAGTTGCACTTGAGAGCCAGTTCCCATCTAGGCTTTGTGTGCTTACCACCTTCGGTCACATCATCACTTACCATGGTGAGATTGTGGTCAACACAAGCTTATCCAGAATAAAAAAAAAAAAAGTATAGTACAGCGACCTGCGCACCCTCGAGCGACGCGTTCTTTAATACCAAAGCTAAAATGACTTTACATGAATGTGTTGCAGATCAGACAAGCCTCCGGACGAAGGCAAATGGACTCTGTTCTCGAAGAAAGGCTACGTGAGACTTAGGTGGAAGAAACTACTCGTCCGCGTCAGGTAGACCCCACCTTACATAACGTTATACAAACATAATACGTCTCTTTAAAACACTTTCCACATTCAGTCGTTTTAGGTCGTTTGTCCATTATAAAGCTACTGTAATAACATTAAGTTCCTTTAACTCGTGCTTCCCGAAATGCCAATCTGCATCCAAATTGACAAAATACCTGTATACTTAAACTATCTCAATTTACGTTTCAGTGGGCACACATGTTTATAGCACTTTTTTCAAAGGAAATTTTTGGCGTCTACAGTGCGGCCGCTGAGAGAATGTATTTATGCACTTGTAAATAATGCAATTATTACAGAATCGGCTTATCCAATATTAATTAGTCTTAATACTGAACCTCCCAGAAAGATATACTGAAAGATATATCAAAAATGGATCACATGATCTCGTGATAAGCGCATTTACAAGTGTCATAAACGCATTCTCTCGGCGGCCGCACTATAGGTGCTTTATAAATTTGTGCGTGTTTAGATTCCTGTATCTACTATGGTCAGAATATACTATTGATCTGAGTCAGACGTGCCTATCTAGATCAAAATTATAAACTATGCAGCTAATGATATATCCCTCTAGAAAAATTCCGTACATTTCGATAATTTTAGTTTACCATAGGAAACCTTACGCCATTATGATTAATTATTTAATTGAATTATTATCAAGATTTTGGCAGCTAACCACAGTTTTATTGGTTGTCAAAACACATCATTCCTTCCTACTTTTGTAGATGACTCTAGTGTAATTATATACTTTTTAAATATATTTTGTAAGATTTTAATTTATTTAACATAAAGGGTTAATCATAAATAGATTTTTAATTATTATTTTCGAATGAAATATTATCTTGTGAATTTACGTTTTGTTATGAACAAATTGTACGTAGTTTTTAATTGTCATTCTCTATGACAAGTTACGATTGTGCAGTAGCATAATTTTATATTTAATTCTGAATAATATTATTCGTGAATTTTATTTTATACTCTGTATTTATATATATTTGTGCATACGCTTTATAAAAGCATTTGAATAAATTGTAATTTACTCTTCATTCCGAATAACAGTTGAAATAATGTTATATAATAGTCCCTATATGAAGCAAGTTAATTTAAAAATACTAATCTAAGTAAATGTTTTAACTCACTTTCTAGCTCTAAGTCTACTAGTCTAAGAAGTTCTAATCCTGTCTTTATAAGAGAGAATTTAATTTTAGTTGAATACAAACTGCTAGCAAATTCATAATATCCATTTTGATGGAATTCTACGTAAGCAAATTAATAGAACAAAGAATTGCCAGGAAGATATAATAACCGATAAGAAAATTTGCATACCATACATGAATTGATTTGATAATTAATTGATTAGTTCGACCCAAATACGAGCCAACAACCAGCTGAGATTGGGTTGACACGCCCAATTAAAATAAAACTGAATATGGCCCTCTTTTCTTCATATATTTAATACTATCGAATTTGATACTCTTCGGAAACTCTTCAGTAAATCTACGAAGTTTAGACGTGATTAAAAAAAGGTGATAGAAATTAAGCAACCATTCTCGAAAGAGTTCACCCTGTTAGAACTCTTAGAATCATATAGTGAAATACATGGCGAGAAACGCCAAGTGAACGGCCTAAATACATACATAATTATATATTTATGTAAGTATAATAATTATTAATAATCGTAATAATAATATATGAGATTGTTTTATTGTAGAGCTTTTTTAAAATTAAATGAATATTAAAAATCGCTAGATCAATATAGATCGTACAATCGCCAAACATAACTTTAATGTCACAAATCACTCGTAAAACAGTGCCAAGATTTTTTATTGAGTTTTATTTTTCTATATCTACAACTATACACAAGGCTTGTAATATTTATAATGTTATTTGCATATAACTATTGTTTTTATTTCAATATAATCATCACAATAATAAAGGTCATATTTCATTAAACAAAGGGACCTTATGTATACGACATTATATACGTTTATTATATAAATAGTGAATTTATATAGTAGCATTATGTTGAAAATTCTTTTATACGGTAATTTCAATAAATATAAACTTTTTTTTATATTTTTATTTACACTTCTTTACTGTGATCTCTTTAGGTAACATATACCTCATTACAAAGATACGCTGGCCTATTTGAGGTGCAAATAAACCGAAATTGGTGCACTGTTCATTTCTATTTCCATCAAGCTTATACTAAAGGATATAACAAGATAACATTATACTTTATATTAACAATATTAACTTATATAATAATGGAATAATTAAATGAGATAAGGCAGTAACTATTTATTCCTCAAAGTTATATAAACTATGCCAATAAAATGTATTGTATATAATAAGCTTACATGAAAATCGTGTTTTATGTCAATTCTGCCTTGATTATTTAAAAATATTATATATAATTAAATAACTGTTGTGTATTTGGCTCTCTCGAAATCATGTGAGAGTCAGAATTGAAATAATTCTCACTATGTTAATAGCTTTAATTTTGTATCAGAGTATTATATTTTTATTATTTTAGAACGAAGCGGTGTGTCTTATTTATGACATAATTATAATAATTATTATAAAAAAAATCTCGTAATTCTTACAAACTTCATTGACAAAGGATAGAATTTATTTACAGACCTCAAAGTCTATGCCATTGTAAAATAGTAGAGATCATTTGATGGCGAGTATATTCACGTCGGAAACATGCAATACGTATGTTGACTGACATATCAAATCAGCTTATTTTTATTAAATATCAAACGATATGAAATACTGACTTATGACGTCACAAATATGCACCATCAAAAGTTTAACTATTTGTCGTTAAATAAAAATGATATGGATGAATTTATTCTCGGGTCTTTGTAGATGTTTTATAAATTGGCTAGTGTGAGTTTTTTTTTCTTAAATATAGGTGATATGCCTATTGTAATAAATTTTTTAAAAAAAAAAGTTCAAAATTACTTGTATTTTTTTTGTTTTGCTTAAAAGAAATATCAAAGTCGATCAAGATACAAAATTCTGTCAAAATTTATCATAAAACAAATGTATTTGTAGTAATTAAATTTGTAATATTATGGCTTTTATATTTACTAGCATTCCACCACAATTTTTTTAATTTAATTTAAAAAAAAAACTTTTAGTTATGCCCCTACGCTATTCTTCAAACACTCTACAAACCACTCTCTTCTTTTATATAGAAGAAGACACCCCGCTTAACTTACTTTTAATTAAAACCAACATATTTAATGAGTAAATTTAAGCGCATAATAATAATATATTTGGACCAAGCCAGTTATCGTATATTCGTAAAATATTATTGAAATGTCAAATGAAGTGTCAAAATAATAAACCATTATACCAACATTTAATTTTAATAGATGTTTTAAATAATATTGATAGTAACTCGCATAATAATAATTTATATGGTGAATAGTGAAATTAATTATATTTTGAAGTAATTCATGGTGATTGTGTTTATATTGTTGATAATGTATGCGGGAGATAATGGATTGTGCTATCAAATATAAGCAAAGCATAGAAAATTAAAATTATACAAATTTATATTATTAACCTTTTTTTTTTATAAACCTGGCGTGGTCAACATGAACCCACTTGTTTTTTTTTTATTATTTGAATGACGGCACAATTCATATCCTCTAACTGTTGATGTTATAGAATAAGCATTTAATATTGAGATGAGAACGATTTACTAATTGTGTTATTAATAAAGTAAATAAATGCCGTTTTGAATATAAAATTTAGTTTATTATTTGACTAGCAACCCCAAGGAACATATTTACTCCTAGCGGAGAGCGACCCGCCCCGACTTCCCACGGGTAGCAGAGCATATATATACCTACGCCATGTTTTTTTTCTGTCGTACTGTATAATCCAGATATGGTAACTATTGGTTAACGCGGCGCACGCCAGTAGAGCGGTAGAGCTCGCAAGATATATTCCGACCCCTTCAACAATCATCTTACTATTATTAAGATCAGATAAGTATAAAATAAATGTTGTAAGTGCTGTGTATGTTAAAAATATTTGTATAGATAGCAAATGTAATCACTACGTTAAATAGAGAGCTTCAGCTGCCAACAAACTGTCATGCAGTTTGGCAGATGTCAATTAATGCTTTTTTTTTCATTTAGGAAGATTTAAAGTAGACGTAAAATTTTGTTCAATGCCATTAAAAATCTCCACCTATAAAGTCATATTTTATAGTCATGGTTAAATGAATAAACGTTTTACATACATACATATATCGTCATATTTCATCCAATATACACAAAACCTTAATTAATTATACACCAAAACCTTCCTCATAAACCACTCCGTCAATTACGAGTAGTGCAAACCGTATTAAAATCCGTTCTGTAGTTTTTGAGTTATTGCGTTAAGACAGACAGACGCGGCGGGTACTTTGTTTTATAATATGTAGTGATTCTCAATGCTAACTGTATCCATGCATTTAGCATGTTATTGAGGTAGTAGGTTCACGCATCGTCGAGTAGCACACAGAGTGAGCACGCGCGGGAACAGAGCGCATGGAGCGAATAATACGGCCGTAACAGAGCGTGGACAGATAATGGTTTACAATCATCACATACCTACGTACTTAGGCAAAACATTTACGTGAAAATCTAGTTTTAACATGTTTTTACTTTAGGTTAAGCCGCTACCCCAACATTGTAAGTGATGATGCGACCGAAGAGCAAAACACACAAAGCCTAGATGGGAATTGGCTATCAAGTGCAGCTGTCGGAACACACCGATAGGTGCTTGGCGACAGATTTTCAACTTAAGGGTGGTAGCCAGCCAGTCAGTCGGGTACGAACTACCCTACCCTAGCACGGTTTCACCGAAAGCTCAAGCTCATTTTATCCGAACCCACGACCTTCGCCACGGTATCCGACGTCGCTACTCCTGAGCTATGATCGCCATAAAATGCCTAATGAAATAGAGCTAAAGAAAGAAATAATTCCATTGGACGGTTGGCATGGTTGATGAGAACTCTACCTATCACGTCACGACACAGGGCTCGATGCCTTGTGTGTATGAACAAGTCTATTGTTTAAAAATTGCAAGTGTCTGGTTTTGCCTTGCCGGAGTCTTCTCAGTTGAAGTGTATGTTGAACCGGTGGTAGAGTCAATTGTAACGTTCATAAGTGCCTTACCAGGGCCTAAACTGAATAAATGAGATTTGATTTGATTTCACAGCACAACTTCAGCTTAGTTTGGAATCTGATGGCGGTGTGTAAAGAATGTCCCAGGATTTTACATAATTTTTTATTACAATGAGTTGTTAGTATTTAATATTTAGAAATTCTATACAAGGTATTCTTTTTCAATTCTATAAATTCTATACACTTCACAAAGAACCTACCCAAAATAACAGTCGATGTTCTGGTCTTATAATAAACTATTAGCATTAGATATTAAATAATAGTCAAATCCAATATAGGCATAAGTTATAGTTTCTTTCTCCAATGTACCTAATAGCGATAAAATGTTATATACCCCTGACCAAACCGTCGAACGCAACACAAACTAACATTTGTCACACGACAGTTCACATCTTAGGTATATTAACATGTCAACCGCCTCTTGCGACCATGTTCCTTATACTTCTACTCATCACTCAAGCCACTGCCGAATGGGTCGAGATCTCTCAGCAACATTACACTCATAAAAAACCTCTTCGGCCTCATAATAAACCCTTCATCGAGGAAACCACAACTAGCAGATATATAAATCATTCCGTAATAGAATTTAATTGGAACCAAGGTGTCCAAAGAGCCCCTAATGTTGGTAACGTAAAACGTGTACAACTTGTTGGTAACGCTGTACAAAGTTCTCCAGTAAAAGTTAATTCGCGTACGCAAGTGGTTAAAAGTTCTGTTGCCAGTGACGAAGAAGAATCTTTTCCAGTTGAAGATGTTAGTACTGTTCAAAGAGTTACTGATGCTAGTATGAAACGTGTGATTGGAACTGCGGTTAAGTCAGCGACTGCTGAATATGGACCAAATATTGATACTCATTATGAATTTACTCAAGACTTAAAACCAGAAGTGGAATTTAAAAGTGATGATAATGTTATTGGTACTGTGCGTAGAGTTCCTAATATCGGTAGTGTAAAACGGGTTCAACTTGCAAACACTCCTGTGAAATCGCCTTCTTTAAAAATGAAACCTGAAACTATACAAGAAAAAACAACTTCAAATAGTGACGATTTACGCCCAAATTACAAAAATACCGATAGTTTTAGAAATTCAAATCGGAAACCAGAATTTGAAATAATAAATGATACAAAAAATGATGAGTATATTGAAAATATAGATGTTTATGTAGGTAATAACAAATACATGATAGATGAAAAATCATCTAATGTCAATAATGTTAAGAAATCTGATAAGAACATTATAAGTAAGCCTGTACCTGCAATAAACAAGCCAGAAGAAGAGTTCGATAATTACACCCGCATGTCCAATATTCCGACTTCAGGATTTATCACAGGAGATGGCTCTACTGAATCAACATATTTTTCTACGGATATACACCCTTTATTGGACGTGGTCACTCAACAAAACTTCATGAAATATGAACATAGTCCAAATGAAATCAATCAAAAAGTATTTGTGACGAAAGACAACATTCTTACTAATTCAAAAATATCAGCTTATAATAATAATAGTCAAAAAACTAATATAAATAAAAAAGAAATACAAAATCAATTTGATGAAGAATCTCAATCTACCGAACATGGCAATGAAGACAACTTCGAAGAAAATGCAGGTGTCAAAGAAAACACAATAGAAAATGTGTTGAAATTCATTAAAGTTGTAGCAGATACTATATCCAGCAACACGCGACGAGGTGTCGGCGGTAAGATGAGGTATTTGCAAAAACTGAAGGATACAATTTTAGCAAACATAGGTTAGTGTGAAATCTTTTAACAACTGCTAATCCCATAATGTATGATCATTGTAGGTAGGTAGGAACATCACTTAAAATTGGAGCCCAATGAAGAGCATAGAAGATTATGCAAACACTTAAGTGCAGGCCCAACAACTGAACTGATAGATACTTAGGTACCTATGTGAATTTTTCAATTATTTTTTTGTTTTGGCTTATTTTAAAAATAATGTTGCCAACAGAATACCGTATAGACTCATTATGGCCTGACGACTTGGAGCACACGAGAGACGCGGCCACTCGGCGTCGATCTCGATCGACTCACGCAACCGCGCGTGGGCACGTCGAGTTCCCCTCAAGTGAGGGTGCACTCATGACCATATCTTTCTTGACGTTCGCCGTATTTCTTGTTAAACTTGTTCTGGTATGTAAGATTTTTCATCATACCTACTTACTACTAGTTATATTGGTTACGATTTAATAGCAAGTGGCTCACGATCTTTCGTTATGGAAATCTAAAATCCTTTGTTCGACACATGGCCTGACTGAATATGGTGGATTGGTTAAAAAACTGGAGTAACTATCTAACTCTCGCAACAAACAAGCTCCTAAATAAAAGCAAAGTAGTAAAATCAGCAAGCCACATAAATAATTCATCAAGAACTTATTTTCTATTTTAAATATGTATTCAAACACCATATCACGGCTTTATGTTATTATTTTGAAGCATGTCTGTCTAGCATACTTGAGGCAGAATTGGTAGGTTAACACATATTTAGAAGAACTTAGGACATGCTTATTCACAACTGTTTTATTTTTGTTTATCAGCAAGTGATCCACACGTACAAGAACAAAGCTATGATGGTGGCTCCGCTAGTTGTGGCATCAGCCGGCCGCGCAGCGTTCAAGGATCGCGGGCGCAAACGAAACTGAAAACCTTGCAACCATAATTTTTTTGTATAAACATTGTATTTGGAGTGAATAAATACATAAATAATAAATATGTACCTACCTAATTATTTTAATTTGCTTCCTATCTAAATCAATTCTCGTGATATCTACGATATGAATATTTGATAGCTCAGTGGTATTAACGTCGGATGGTAGGTGGTACCTAGGTACTCGACTGGCTACCACCCTCAAGTTGAAAACCTTACGCCAACCATCTGTAGGTCTGTTCCGGCAGGGCACCGTAATAAAGTGTACAACACATTGATAATCCCGCTGGTATTGCTAATGTGTATAGGCGATGGTAGGCGCCTGCCTGCTTCCTGTCTGTTGTCACTTGTGGTACCTATAAAAAAAGATCACAGATCAGTAACTTTAGATTACCTCCTACATTTAAACTTACTTTACCACTTTATTTTATAATATAGATTTTGTTTCATATCAATTAAAATTCATAGGTCCATACCAAGAACTATATATTCTAAATGGATAGGTAACTCTAAATACCTACTTGAAGCAAATACCTATCAATTGCGAAAAAGAGAAAGATATCAACTACGTTGGGACAATCTCTCTTTCTTTGGGGTGATAGGGTTACATTAAAACTGAAGAAAATGTATGCGACTGAAAGACTGTGTATCTATGGTCATGATTGAAAATTATTAAAAAATCAATCAATCAATATTCTACATTTTTCTCTTTGACGTAACATCAACGTAACATAATGTATCATAACGTCAAGTGTTTAGTAAATTAGTAATAAATAACATTTATTTATTTACTACCTACTATAATAATAGTAACTGATTCAAATAAAATTTATGAAAATGAACAAAGGTACTTTACAAATTTATCTCCCTAAATCACCACCGCCGACAGAAATATCACCAACGCAAGTAAATCTTGAAGGTAAGTACAAAATTCTAATAAACAAACAAACAAACAAAAGTAAAAGCTACTCAAATCGGTCAAAGAGAAGAATCATCCATTATGTATAAGTATCGACAAGTGTTACAAAGAAAATAAATTTACAGATGTTGAAGATTTCTCGAACGTATGTCGTATTTGTGCGACGGTCACAGAGCTCGTCATCCCCATCTTTAATGGGGAGGGTCTGCTGAACAACCTGGCGGAGAAGATACGCAAGCATTTGCCTATACAGGTATATATTTACAAACTTTTACGCTGCCCTGTGAAATGTGGGTTTTCAGTACCTTAGACATGTGGTCTATCATGAGACAAGCCTTTGTTATGATGTTGATACTGTCACCAGGTAACCGAGCAAGATGTCCTCCCTCTTGTGGTGTGCTACCAGTGCTCCAGCACAATCCTGGCATGGCACGAGTTGGTGCAATGCTCTCTGCAAGCGGAAGAGGCCTTGAGGACCAGGCTGCAGGTCTCTACTAGTAGCGAGCCTGATAATGTTAGTTTTCACTTTAAATTGTATGTGTCTACAGAGATAGATGGCTCAGTGGTACTTGTGAAGAAAAACATTGTAAGGGATGCATGGTGGTGCCTTCCACCAAGTTAATACCTGCATTTAAGAGCCTGTTCCTATCTACATATCTACATTGGTCATTGATACATATTACACATAAAATAATTGCCGACATTTACAATTGTGGTCAAATGAGTTCCTATTTAGAGTATTAATACAGCTTTAGTTAGGAAAACAGGTATATGAATTATTTTTGACAAGTTTTTTAAGTTAGTTTTATACAAAAATATGCCTACTGGAAAATTTATTGAACAGCTTGTTCAAAAATGCAATATTGGGCGATACATCTACCAACTTAGTGCCAAGGTACACAATGACTGAGGTCAGGTCAGGAGGCAGGCTGCACTAGCCTGTTAATGGCATAAATCTATGATAAAGTTCAGCAAGTGATATCTTTGTTGCTAGCGTCTACAGGCTACAGTAACTGGCCATTCATATCAAGTATTTGCCATCTTGATGGTATAAAAATAAAAACAAAATACTTATCATTTTATGTTCTTTGCAGGAAACCGAAACTAATATTGACAAAGGCCAAAACAAAATAACTAAAGAAGAAGGCAACAAGTAAGTATCCCATGTATTTTTTATTTTACTTTTTTTTTTATTTGATCCATTACCTACTAGTCTCCGCTTTCCATACCTCAGATCACATGTGTAAAGTGATGTTAGCACAGAAGCAGTTCAGGTTTGATGAAATGTTGATAGGCCATGTGGATGTTTTAGTTCTGAAGTAAAAGTAACTTTCACAAGGCTACTAAGGCCTTATTGTATAGTTTTGAATGTTAAGTCGAGACAAGCTGAAATGGATGACAGGAAATGAAAAATGAGAATGTAGCGTCAGTGACTGAAAAAATGTATGAGAATTGGTAGGTAATCTGTTGTAGTGTGTATGAGTTATGAAGAATGATAGCCATGTGACTAAAATAATGACGAGAATAATAGTGTGTAAAGGGAAGAAAAAGTCTGAAGAGAGATAGATGATTGTGTAAGGTATATGATTATTGTATACAAGATTTGAATGAAAAAGCACACATGCACAGACCCCAAATAAATCGAAACAGGGCAGGCCAGATAATCTTAATTGAATTCCGACAAAATCTGAATATGTACATAGTTTCAGGTCAGAAACTTCGTTAGTATTTTACCAAAATGTAAGAAATATGCTGATTGATTATTGTCAAACATTGAACATCGGTGGAGATAACTTAGATATGAAATTTGTTTGTCTAAAATGTGCTGACAAACCTGCTCTAACGTCTGTGAAACATTTAGCCGCACATCTGTCGTGCCATAGTCTGGACGATCTAAATACGGAGGCTATGAAAGTATTCATACAGGAAAACATAATTTTTGAAGAAATCCTCGATTATGATTTTGACAGGGAAGGGACAGGGACATCTGAATCGGAAGAGAGATCAGAAATACTTCCAAATTTTTATTGTCCATTCTGTGAAAATGTATTCTCATCGACAAGTCGGCTCATCTGCCATCTCAACAAACATGTCGAAGTAAGCATTGACGATGGAGTGATCTGCTGCGAGATATCATATAACGACAAAAAGAGTTTTGTCCAGCACCTGCAAAATAAACACGTTAATCGAACCATAGATAACAGTACGGACGTTTGCCGTAGTTGTGGTTTCGTAGCACAAGACGCTACTGGTCTCGAAGCGCATTTAACTGATACTCACAGCCAAATAGAGGAAACGAAAGTAAAGAAAGAACAGAGCTTAAAAAATCAGAAATATATTCCAGCGGTATGCCCTGAGTGCAACAGAACATTTTCCAATAAATACAACATGTTCGTTCACATGAAGAGTCACAGCGGTCAGGTGAACGCGTACCCCTGCGATAAATGTAACAAAAGCTACAAAGCTCAGGGTACTTTAAGTAAACACAAGAAATTGGCGCACGAGGGGATTTTAAACTACCTCTGCACGAGTTGTGGCGAAGCGTTCCCCACGAGGACTGCGCGAGACATCCACGGACGGTTACATTCCGGAGCGAAACCTTACAAATGTGATTACTGTGGAAAATGTTACAGAGCCAAAAATACTCTCGACCGACACATAGAAAGCCATCTAGACATAAGGAAGCATGCCTGTAATATCTGCTCAAAAACATTTAGAAAGAGCACACACTTGAAATACCATATAAACACGCACAAGAAGACGTGAAGTAACGAAGATTATTTGTTGCAGGTGGGGCTTCCACTGCATTAAAACTAAAATTGAATCGTCGAGCGACAACGATTCTGATCGATACTTGCAAGTCATACATGAAGTCGATGTATCAGATCAAAACGATCATTCACTCGACGACGACAAACCGCTGTCAGTCATAGCTGCAAAGAAATCCAACAATATTTATAATACATTTTATAAGGCGTTAATAAATTTTAGAGACCATTTCGTTTCGGAGCATGATAAATGTAGCTATCCAGAATTCACAGATTCGACCGATTCAGATGAAAGTTTAGATGAAAATAACGAAAGCAATAATATAGAGAATTTCGATGATTTAACGGAAGGAAACATGAGGAAAAATAAATTGGACGATGAAACGCGACTGGAACTGAATCAAGTGCAAACGAAAATTAACGGCAAAGTTTTCTACACGTGCAAAATATGTGGAAAGAACTTGAGTTCGTCGCACACATACATTTTCCACAAACGCATACATACGGGCGAACGACCGTGCGTGTGTCACATATGCGGCAAGCAGTTCCGAGCTCCGAATGGCTTGCAGAGGCATCTGACAGAAACACACGAGCGCGCCCGGAGACACTCATGCTTAATCTGTCTAAAGAACTTCGCCAATTCACAGAATTTAAAACAGCACATGCGCATCCACACCGGAGAGAGACCTTTCATCTGTTCGCACTGCGGCAAGCGGTTCACTCAGAGCGGCTCGTTGCACGTTCATTTAAAAACTCACAGTGAACAGTTCCCGCACCAATGCGCCGAGTGTGGCGCCAAGTTCAGATTACGAGCGGGTCTTGTGAGGCACAGACTGAAGCACAGCGGCGAGCGACCACACGTCTGCCTGCAGTGCGGCAAGGGCTTCCGACAGAGACACGAGCTCACCAGCCACGGCTTGTCGCACACAGACTCTAAGCCTCACTCCTGCGGCATCTGCGGAGCCACCTTCAGACAACGACGAGCTCTCAGACACCACTCCAAAAGAATGCACGAGAACGATCTAGCTAGGGAGGTCACCCATCCTATAGTCTATAATCACGTAGGGCATTATTGATGTTAGAATAGACCAAAACCGATTTTTATGAAAAACAAATATAGATAGAGATTTCAAGTTATTATTTTTCTGTTTTTCATTTCTCTCGAACCGCTAAAACATCTCCTTCCCCAATTGCGTTTCCAGAAATGTCGAAATTCCGATGCTAACGGTGGAAGTTAAAATCGAACCGAACGACAGTGACGAGCAGCAGGAATCTGAGGGAGGCGATCGTAAGCCGAAAGTAATAGTGATAGGAGAGGACGGCAGGAAGTACGGGTTGTGTAGCGTGTGCAAGAAGCACATCCACGTGGGCGTGTGGAGCCGGCACGTGAGCAGCCACCGGCGCGAGCGAGTCTTCCGCTGCGACACGTGCGGCGCCGGCTTCAGCGAGAAGAGCAACCTCACCCGGCACAAGCGCGCGCTACACTCCAAAAAACGACCCTACATTTGCAAAACGTGCCACAAATCGTACACGCGGAAGTATCACCTCGAGGACCACGTAAAAACACACTCCGAAAGTAGAGACTTTATTTGCGACCAGTGCGGCAAAGGTTACAAATCCGGCACGTGCTTGCGAGTCCACAAGAAGGCGCACGATCAGCTACAATTCGATTGCGTGGAGTGCGGAGGGAAGTTTAAAAGGTTAGGGGAGCTAAAGTCGCATATGAGCGTCCACACCGGTGAGAAGGCTCACACCTGCGAGTGCGGACGCAGCTTCCGACTGCGCAGTCAGCTGAACATACACGCGCGTCAACACCATAATGTAAAGGATAAGTAAAGTTAGAGTGATGAGGCGGTTTGTTGCAGGTTTAAGGAAGGGACCGATTTAGTTGTACAGACAATGTCGCCGGAGCTGATGGCCTCGCCCCCTCCCTCCCGCGTCTGCAAGTACTGCCGCACCACCTGCCTGGAGACTAACTACGAGCACCACTTGCTCACCGCACACAACGACGTGATGCTCTTTTGTAAAAAGTGCGAGTCCTTCCTCGACAAGAGGGACTTCATCCTCCACATGTCGTTGCACGCCGTTCACAACGCGACGCTGAAACTACGACCCAATCAATACAAAAATGATGAACCCACCAACACCGACGACATTCAGATAAGGGAGGAGCCAGAGCTGTTGAAGCCGGAGGAAACGATGCCAGAGCAGACGAAGCCAGAACAGCCAAATAATGATCTCGGTGATAACATAGAAGATAAACAATTTACGGAGACACCTTCAGAAGAGGTGAACGACATACTGGAAGATGAATTTTCCGATCACAGCGATATGGAGTACTTTGGGACACTGCCCGAGTCGGTTTTCGAAGCAATAGAAGACACCCAAGACAGCCAACCGACTGAAGATGATCCCGCGAGTCCGACGCCGGAACATGACAGACCCTTGAGTAGCGTCGATACTAATTCCACAGCACCAAAAGCTTGCAAAACAGCGGCGAACCTCAAGAAATCTCGCACATGCCCCATCTGTTCTAAAGTGTACACCGCCTCGTCAAGCTACTTCTACCACATGAAATACTACCACAATGAGAACAAGGAGCATGAATGCAAAGTCTGCGGGAAGAAGTTCGGTACCAAGGCCAGCCTGACGCAGCACGCCCCGATACACACCGGAGTGTGTCAATACGAGTGCAAGGAATGCAAGAAACGATTCCGATCTCGAGCGAGTGTATACATTCACGAGCAGACCCACAGCGACGTGAAGACTTGGTCTTGTGGACAGTGTGAAAGGTCGTTTAGATGGAGGACGCACATGCTGCGGCACATGAAGCGACACTCCGCGGAGAGAGGGCACGTGTGCGAGACGTGCGGCCGCGGGTTCAACGTCCGCTGCGATTTGCTGCGTCACGCGCGCACGCACTCTGCGGGCAAGTTCGCGTGCGACAAGTGTCACCTACAGTTCGCACAACTCAGATACTTGAAAGTTCATTTAAGAAAAAAACATTAAATGTAATAAGGATAAGTGATTGTGTAAATTATGTCATTAGTTTATATATTTAACTGAGAGTGGAGATTTATCGTGGACGATTGACTAAACGTTTATAAATTATAACTATAAACTATGATTATACTGTATAAAAAAAGAATTTTTAATGGAAATAAAAAATCTCTTTAGAAATATTTGTTTAATTTTATCCATAAACATCAGATACATTACAGAGAAATAATTTAAATTAGTATTTGTATGATTAAAAATATCTTATAGTAACATTTGTAAATAAAATATTAAAGTATACAACAAATTGAAACGAATTACATGAATCCTTGCAATAAACATGATTGATTCTCCGCCATTAGATCAATATTATGAGAATCTGTGGACATTGTTTATGGTAATTTTATTAACACTATTTGCACAGAGTTCAATCGCAGTTCTGCTTCCAAATTACATTCCAGGAAAGCATTTCTAGGTTACCCACTAATAACTAGATACACAATCAGCGACAAAAAATGTCGTTACTGAATGAGAGCCCACTTGAACTTTGGGTGCTCTTTTAATCTAGTAGCATTCGAACGCTCCAACGGGAAACACGTCTCAGAGCTCGTTTAAAAACTGCAACATTTAGAACGCTTTGAGAGTACTTTTGCATGGGATTGTGCATCTAGTTATTAGTGAACGAAATTAGATACTTAGTAATATAATTTATCACAATAATTCACAGTACAGTACATGGAGAATTGGAGATCAATTATTCTTATGTTATACTTTCGGTATTGCAAATAGAATACAGGGAAGAAGTAGGATCATGAGAGAATTCATGTTAAAAACTATTCATTTCAAGTCGTACCAATATTATGTATGCCTAAGTAACTTTGTCTGCTCTGCTTTCTCGGCTGAACAGATTTTGAATAAATTTTGCTTGGGAGATACCAAGATTCATGAAGGACCTTAGAAAGTGACAGGCTACCCCTAAATCACTTTAATTTTCCAGTTAAAATTGGGCTGATTTGTGAGGACTTTACTTGGGTTTTGCAATATACTGATTAGAATTTTGATAAAAATATTGTTTCTATTGCCTATACAAAATGGATAACCCAATAAACATTTGAAATATCAGCCCTAGATAAGGCTATCTACAATTGACATAAATAATAGATTACAATTTTTATATGGATCTATCCATTAGCTTTAGAACGATAAAATCAGGTAAAAAACGATTTTAACTGTAGTTTCTAAGGTTATATTAATTAAGGAAAACGAAGTGTCGACGGGCACACTATTTACTTGGACATAAAAAGTCTGGAAAATTCTCTCAGAGAGTGAAGCACCCAAGTAAGCCGGCCTAATGAGTCTTATTGGTCGACATAGTATGCCGATCAGTTGTTTTTCCACATAGAGAGGTGGCAGGGCCGGATTTAGAGGTATGGAGGCCCTAGGCCAACAAAAGAGTGGAGACCCCAAATTATTTTGCGAATAGGATAAATAATACATATTTTTCTTATAAATTGCGGAAGGACCACCGCGTGTCCGACGACACTTCTAGAACTTTATGAATTATATATAGAATTTATGTGGGGGCCCCTCTCTTGTTGAGGCCCCGTTTGCCCTCCCTTAAATCCGGCCCTGCGTCCACTAGAGATAAGTAGAGCAGCAGTGACACTAGAGATTACTATCACATGAGTCCGAAATAATTTCACTTGCACTTACATATAGTGCTTATCACTAGGCAAATCCATCCATATCTTTAATACATCACCTGATGGTAAGCAATACCAGAGGGATTGCCAATATGTTATTATGTTGAAAACCTTACAATGCCTTTAAGTATGATTTTATATGAAGTTACTTTCAACACACGTTTGCCTTTAAATTTATGTTTTGGAATGTTCCAAAATTACTATACAAGTTGTTTATTAGTTTAATGGCGGCGTGCTACGTCCTTCCCGTGCAGTCGGCGAGCCGGTCTCGTTGACGAGCCGCTGCCTCTCTCTGTACATGGACACTTGGATGTTTTCCAACTGATGGTAACGACATACCTTCAGAGTTGAGAATACCGCCAAACCGACCAGTGTTGTGAACATGCCCCATGCACCGAACTGTGGGATAGGTTAGAAGAATTCAATTTGCTAAATACGCTTAAAAAAATCGTTTTTTTTTTTATTCTGGATAAGCTTGTGTTTGACCACAATCTCACCTTGGTAAGTGATGATGTGGCCGAAGGTGGTAAGCACACAAAGCCTAGATGGGAACTGGCCCTTAAGTGCAGCTGTCGGAACACACCGATAGGTGTTTGACGACAGATTTTTAACTTAAGGGTGCATGTAGCCAGCCATTCGGGTACTACAAAGTACCCTACCACCGTGCTATGGTTTCTTCACGATGTTTCCTTCACCGACTCATTGTAGGATGCGAACCCACTAACTTGGCCGCGGTATCGGTCGGAAAAAAAAAACCACACAGGAACCACTTAGAAGAGAGCATAATTATTTAAAACCAACATATCTAAATGTAGGCAGCGTCGCGTAATCGTCAGTTTTATAACTGATAACCGTTTTTTTTTTTCTATGTCTCTAGTGACAATGAGGCAGGCGGGTCACCTGATGGTAAGTGACTACCGTCGCCTATAGACATTAGCAATAATAGGGGGACTGCCAACGTGTTGTACACCTTATTACAATGCCTTAAGGGCAAGGGCAACTGGCTCTCAAGTGCAACTGCCGGAACACACCAACAGGTGCTTGGCGACAGATTTTCAACTTGAGGGTGGTAGCCAGCCAGTCGAGTACCAGATAGTACCCTACCACCTTGCTAACCATATCAATATCGTTTTACTAAAACACATCTCCAACACAAAGCCTAGTAAACTGGCTCTTAAGTGCAACTGGCGGAACACACCGATGGATGCTTGACTTCAACATGAGGTAGCCAGCCAGTCGAGTACTACAATGTACCCTACCACCGAGCTATAGTTTCCTTCACCGAAAGCTAAAACTTATTGTAGGATTCGAACCCGTCACCTTCGCCGCGATGATCATCTTCTTAGGATTATTTTATTAATTAAAATCTAACTCACTTGTGCTGTAACAATTTCCATATAAAATCCTTTTGTAATTATATTGTCCTTTTTATCGAACGCCTGGCTGGCGCCCGCTTCGCAACTGTCAAGGTTTAATTGCATCAATAAATAAAATCTTAGTATATAAAAAACTCCTAAACTAATGAACCAAATATAATTAAAATACATGGTGCAGTTAGTTCCAACATCGGAGATAAGTTACTTTTTATCCCGGGAAAAGATCGCTGGGGAATATGTCAGCTAGTTATTTATAAATATCCAGGGACATTCATCACACACGGCCATCTGATCCAGGTAACTAGAGCAAGGCCGTCTTAGAGCAGGCCGGGGCTCTTGGGCACACAAGAATTTAGGGGCCCTTTGGAAAGTAAAAAAAGTTAAATACAACACATTTATGTTCAACTACTTTGAGTGTCTGCGGTCGGAGGTGCGGTCGAAAATGCGCTATTGAGGGTATTGTACCGCCGTTTCGGGGCCCCCGTGAGGTAGGTGGGCCCCGTGTACCCTAATGGTAAACACGGCACTGGAGCTTGTACTATGGCCTACTACTACCGACATGTTCACGCACACAAATGTGTATCCTGGGCGGGAATCGAACCCACGACGCTGTGGTCGCCAAGCAGCCTGTCAAGCAACAATATTAATTGAAGCAAAAACTTTATACCCTGTTTTACGAAAATTACGCGGACGGAGGTGTATGAAATTTGGCACAGTTAAAGTTTAGATGGAGGAGGAGCGCAGAAAGCTAATATTTTTATAAAATATGCACACACACACAAACACACACAGAAATAATTATCCTCCTCTGACTTTTTTTAGTGACAGTGATTGAAGAGACTTTTTCCTAAAACCTTTTTGGTCGAATTTCGATCAGAGGGCGAGCACAGTATGTATAAATACCTGGGGAATCGTTCAGTCATATTCTCGCACCACGTCATGAATCCAAGCGTGACCATGACGGCGGCGACGACGGCCAGTCCGCACAGCGCAGTGCATCCCACCGCCTCGTTGAAAGCAGATAGGAACGAACTGTCCAACCCTTTGTACATTAGCATTGATAGCCTGCAGACAATCACAATCAAGGCTCAGTATAATTTAACATTTTAGTACCTGGGTGACCAATTTTGCTCGTTTTTTTATGGTAAAATTCTAATAGTTTTTCTCACAAACGAAGGAAAAGGGAAAAAAAAAATTCATGGGGACTCGATCCGGGATCTTCTGGTTTTAAGTCCGCTCTATTTTCCCCTGAGCTTATTATAACCTGTCAGTTTGCAGCGAAATTTACCTTCGTATTCTAATGATATTGTAGCAGTTTTTCATTGCCTGAAAACACGGATAAAACGACGTTTTCTAAAAATGAAACCTAGCTAGATCGATTTATCGCCCCCGAAACCCCCAGCATACTAAATTTCATGAAAATCGTTGCAGCCGTTTCTGAGATTCAGATTATATATATATACAAGAATTTCTAGTTTAAAGGAAGCATGCTTAAACAGGGTGTCCGATAAGTAATACTACAAACTTAAGGCGGAGATAGGTGGGCGGGAAAATGACCTCAATAAAAGTGTCACCTTTCATTCTTTTTTTTTAATTATGCGAAGCTGCGAAGGAGTGGAAATCCTTGCCTGAGTGTGTGTTTCCCGATTGTTACAACCTGGGAGTGTCCAAGTCGCGAGTGAATAGGTTACTTCTAGGTAAGCGTGCACCATCGTAGACCACATCGTATTCGGCCGTCAATATTTCTAAACATCACGGCGGTAGGGTACTTTGTAATACTCAACTGGCTGGCTACCACCCTCAAGTTGAAAATCTGTCGCCAAGCACCTGTTGGTGTGTTCCGGCAATTGCACTTGAGAGCCAGTTCGCCTATAAGGTATTGTAATAAGGTGTACAACACATTGGCAATCCCCTGGTATTGCCAATGTCTATAGGCGACGGTAGTCACTTACCATCAGGTGACCCGCCTGCCTCGTTGTCACTAGTGACATAAAAAAAAAAAAACAATGAATGGGAATGGACGTTGCTTTCCCCAAAATGTATAATTTTTTTATGTCACGTGTTTGTTATATAGGTAGGTATCTAGTTATAAATCACATAATAATATTAAACACAGTAGGTAATATTACGAAGTTATCCGATAATTGTTTTGTTAAATAATAATAATAATTTGTGTTGATTTTATAAATAGTTATAAAATGTTTCCCCCAACATTGAGGAAAATGTGACATAATGTAACTTCATGAACAATAACAAATCATATATAAACAGTTTTATCCTTTTGTCTCACCATGAATTCTAATTTTACATACGAAGTTGGTACTCATACCACTATATTTAACTTACTAATATTATAAATGTGAAAGTTTGGATGTTTGGTCCTCTTTTACGCCAGAATGGCTGAAAGGATCTGGATTAAATTTGGCATGGAGATAGATTATAGTCTGGAATAGCACATAGGCTACTTTTTATCCCGGGAAAAGATAAGATCCCTCGGGAACGCGGGTGACACCGCGCGAAACAGCTAGTATTATAAATGTGAAAGTTTGGATGTTTGGTCACCTTTTACGCCAGAACGGCTGAAAGGATCTGGATGAAATTTGGCATAGAGATAGATTATAGTCTGGAATAGCACATAGGCTACTTTTTATCCCGGGAAAAGATAAATCCCTCGGGAACGCGGGTGAAACCGCGCGGAACAGCTAGTAATATTATAAATGTGAGGATGGATGGATGTTTGTTACTCTTTCACGCAAAAATGACTAAACGGATTTTGATGAAACTTGGCACAGAGGTAGTCCATATCCTGGAATAAAACATAGGATACTTTTTGTCGCGGGAAAGGATAAGATCCCTCGGGAACGCGGGTGAAACCGCGGGGGACATGTTTTTTATGTGGAGGAGTCTAACAAGGAGGCAGACGGGACCTGGACCTCAGTTCAAAAGATCCAGAGATTACCCCCTGCCTACAATCTCACAAACTTTACCTACCTCTTTATAATATTAGTATAGATTATGTTTGGATGGACCATCCCATTTGCAAACATAGAGGTTTATGATATACTAGTGGACCCGGCAGACGTTGTCCTGCCCTGAAATTAAAACAAAACTTAGAACCCGATTCCAGCGCCATCTACCGGGTCCAATTTTGTTTTCAAATCATCGAGGAACCCATTGAAATACACACACAAAATTTCATCCAAATCGGTCCTGTTACCATACTCCTCCGAAACAGCTTGACCGATTACTCAAATTACTAAAATGGCTATTAAAAAATAAGGGTTGATCGTAGAAGAGTGAAAATTGGGGATTGTATGTATTTTTGTATGTTGTATCATAAAAAAATAGAAATTAGAAATTTTGTCTCAAAAATAAAAATAAAAAATTTTGGGGTGGACTACCCCTAACATTTAGGGGGATGAAAAATAGATGTTGGCCGATTCTCATAGATACCGGATAAGCACAAAAAATTTCATCAAAATCGGTTAAGACGTTTCGGAGGAGTATGGCAACGAAAACTGTGACACGAGAATTTTATATATTAGATTAGGCACACTATTTGACAATGAAAACATAGAAAGACATGTTTTTTTTTACAAAATAAGCCAAATGAGAACCAACCTGTAGATCTGAATGCAGCACACTATGAACGTGATGCCACCCACCACGGTGACATAGTCACAGTAGCCCCGCGAGGCCCACTGCACAAGCAGCTGGCCTGTCTGCTCCCACTGGCCTCTAGAGAACAGCAGGCAATGGTTACGCCTGTGGGAGATCATTTCATAAGTATCTAATTAAATTCTATTTATTATTATTTTGCCGCCTTAACACGCTTATATTTTCAGTGAGACTAGATAAATAAATAATGATTTAATGTAATAGGTGTAAGTTGTTTTTGAAAAGAGTAATTTCTGAGTTTATTGCCGGCTCTTCTCAGCAAAAGCAACCTTCCGAACCGAGCATTAGAGTCTAGACTATATGAATAGTGCTTGTAAAGGCCTATTTAAATAAAAAACATTTTTATTTTCAGTCTTTTAAGCAATGACAGCTCAGTGGTAGAGATGTTGGATACCGCAGCAGTTGTGGGTTTGAATCTTACAATGAGCTTGAGCGTTTGGAGAAAACATCGTAAGGAAACAATAGTTCGGTGGTAGGGTACTTTGTAGTACCCAACTGGCTAGCTACCACTCTCATGTTGTTAATCTGTTGCCAAGGACCTATCGGTGTGTTCACACAGTGAAATATGTATATATTATTGTCCTGTTCAGGTGGGAGATTGTACACCATCAGAACCAACTGGATATATATCTACATCTTTATACATATTCACAAGCAAATTATCAATGATATCCAATGCCAATTTAAGTAAAAAGTTATCATATCAATATCCTGTGACTTTCGAACATATATATATAATATTGTATTTTATAATTATTTTGAAGTAAATACTTATACGCAGCGATATAAAGTTATAAATGTAAACAAACAAACCAAAGTATTTTCATATTTGTCCATTCTGAAATAATTTTCATATCTCTATCTAGAATAAGTTTGCAAAGAGCATAGTAAGAGTGCATACAAACTTACCCGAATTCTTGCTGATGCATGCTCATAGGGACAACAGTACAAAGCGACAATATAAGCCCGATCACATAGCCTGCTATTTGACTCAATAATAATACATTTGTCAAAGCCATAGTCAAATTTTACTTGAAACTACTACAGAAACTTACGAGGAAATTACGGTAAATTTGAATGGGACACTACCCTAGAAATACAGGAAAATAATACATATATTTTATATCTCATATCATATAGCAGAACTTAGAACATTAACTGACTGACTGACAGATTGACTAACTAAACAAACTGACAACTTGACGAGTCTTAATGACAGATATTTGACCACAGACCAAAAATTATGGTGCAAATTCAGCCATAACTACATCGTTATGCTGGCAATACTCAAAGTTATTAGGTTCGATAGCATTGAATACAAATCGTCGACGTTGTACATCAAAAACATTAAATTCAAATTCAAGCGTTCTTTATTGATTCAAATCATGTTATGTTTTTTTAAGTGTCATCCGTCTTAAAACTTATTTCTTTTATATGATTAATTTTGACTATAAAATTATAAAAATAAATAAATAAAGAAATGGCTTAAAGGTCTAGATACCAAGTCAAAAACCGTTAAATTAAAACAAAAATGGATGGATGCATGGATGGTGATGTGTTTCATTACTTTCAATCTGTAAAAATATTTTATTCGAGTTAAAATAAACGATTGGACATGTTCTTACCTTTCTATTAGTTATTATAACTCTTCTAACATGAATTTCAACGCTTCTCGAAATGGTAAGTCTACGGAAACAGATCTAAATCGCTATCACAATCACAGTGGTTCGTTTCAACTGAAGCACTAAACGTAGTGATTATATACTCTTTGGAAGCACTCAGGACCACTTGTTTGAAGACTATATCGTCTAATTTTATCTTACTGACTGTTCTCATGATCATGACCTACAATATCGGTAGTATAACGATTATTTCAGAATAAAAACTACTTGTACTGAACTCTATAATTTTGTTTCAGTGGCGCAAGGCCCACGTAAGGCGAAGAGAGTAAGCGATGTTTCTGCCATGGGGAGCCCCACACCTGCGCCGATGTACAACCCTGGCCCTGCTTACAATCCAGGGTATGCTGCAGGTTCCCCACCACCTTATGAAGGTATCCAATTGGATGCCTCACATGATTTTGGCGGGCCACAAGCACCTGCTGCAAGTATGTTCTTTCGTAATATAACTGGAATCATTTGTTGGTATAACATTGCAAATTCTCATTTGATTAAAAATAATAGTATTACATGAATGATAATTCAAGTTTTAAGCTTACCATCAGGCGAGTTGGTGGTCAAACGTAAACTTATGAACTTATGTGTTAAAAAAAATAAAAATAGGTGATGATAGCTCAGTAGTAAGTGACGTCGAATACTGCAACAAAGGTCTTGGGTTCGAATCCTACAATGAGCTTTCGGTGAAGGAAAACATTGTGAGGAAACGGTGGTAGGGTAGTTTGTAGTGCCCGACCGGCTAGCTACCACCCTCAAGTTGAAAATCTGTGGCTAAGCACCTATTGGTGTGTTCCGACAGCTGCACTTGAGAGCTAGTACACTTTCCATGGTGAAATTGCGGTCAAACACAAGCTTATCCAAATAAAATAAAATAATTATAAAACATTTTTGTTTTAATAAACAGTTTTTGTGCAATGATAATAGATATTTTTTTTTATATTCGATAGGCTTGTGTTTGACCACAATCTCACCATGGTAAGTGATGATGTGGCCGAAGATGGTAAGCACACAAAGCCTAGATGGGAACTGGCTCTCAAGTGCAGCTGTCAGAACACACCGATACGTGTTTGGTGACAGATTTTCAACTTGAGGGTGGTAGCCAGCCAGTCGGGTACTACAAAGTACCCTTCCACCGTGCTATGGTTTCCTCACGGTGTTTTCCTTCACCGAAAGGTCAAGCTCATTGTAGGATTCGAACCCACGACCTTCGCCGCGGTATCCGACTCCGCCTCTCCTTAGGCGCACCACTGAGCCCTATCTTCGGCTATTGTTTTCCAACTGCCACCAGCCACCTTGCGTATGTCGTCGCTCCACCTAGCTGGAGGGCGCCCTACAACACGTCTACCCCAACGGTCGGATCTGAATCCCTTGGTTACGTTTATTTGAACTCTACTCTAGGTTTTTGAAGACATGTATTAAATTGATCTGATTGTAAAGTTGTATGTATTAAATTTCCAGATTTTGGCTACATGGGAGCATTCCCACAGGCACCAATCCCCACTCAGGCCCAAATGGGTGCAATGATGCAGCAACCTATTGTTCAGGTAAATTAAAATTTATTTTTTGTAACAACAATCACCTGTCCCTATGAAAAAAGTAAATATCATATTTATGCTTGATATTTAAAATTTTCTTTATCATTTAAAAGTTATCTTTATAATATATACCATAAATTATGATGCCTTAAACTTTTTTTTTGTACCACTAGGTGGCAAACAAGCTTAGTTTAATATTTTTACTATTATGTCAAATTTGCGTAACAGAATCTAATTTTTTGCACTAAGATCGTCAATGGAATAGATGAACAACACATAAACAATTTATAAATTAGACTAGAATTATGGCTTAAAGGTCTAGACACCAAGCCAAAACTTTATCAAAAAAAAAATGTTGAATTCTATGCAGTTCAAAAAGTTTCTGTTTAATTATTCCCAGTCCTCATAACAATCAAGTTATGCCCTGGTTGTGCTTTGTTTTGCTTACTTCCACCATCCCTTCAAACTGTGCTGTAAAATCTTATGTGATCATCGTCAATGAAACATGTTATTTCAGGACATGGCACTACAGTACGGTAACCAGCTGGCAGCCCAGGGCCGCGAGGCGGTGCAGCGTGAGCTCGGCAAGTACGTGCCGGTGTCGAGGCTCCGGTACTACTTCGCTGTGGACACACGATATGTGCTCCGGAAATTGCTGCTCATCATGTTCCCCTACACTCATAAGGTCTGTGTTTTTGTAGATGACTTTACATCTTTTACATTTTTTTTTTGTTTTATCTAACTATGTAGGTAACTAATGCGGGTTATAATTTTTTATGTAGTTTTGTATTAGTTTAAGAATAAAATGGTTAAACATTTGAAAAAAAAAGCCAATATAGTCAGATGGTCCAAAAATATTTAAAAATGTTACCTTGCTGAGTTTCTTGCCGGTTCTTCTCAATTGAAGGCTGACTTCCGAACCGGTGGCAACTTCTGTAATTCGACCTTCATAAGTGCCCTTTTAGGGCCTAAACTGAATAAATGGTTTTGACTTTGACATCAAAGAAAACCTTAATAAATATTGTGGGTTATGTCCCAGGATATTTAGTATGGATCTCAAAGTTTCTCCTCTTATAGTATGAATCGTAAAGGTTCTCTTCTTAAAGGTGTGTATGCACACAGCCATCTGATCCCAAACTAAGCAGAGCTTCTATGTGGAACATGGTTCTTTATTTAAAAATACTTTTTTTTTTCTTTCTATCTGCAATCAGCCCTTAAGCTTTAATCAGATTGGTTGAAAAATACATACTTAAATAAATAATTACATTCCGACCCAGGACAAACAAATTAGGTTTTTTATCCTGGGAAACTGCAAGATGGAAGGAAGCTAGAAGTAAATTTTGAATTAAAGTAATAAATTGTCCAGGAGTGGATGGTGAAGTATGACCAGGAGTTGCCGGTGCAGCCGCGCTATGACCTCAACGCGCCTGACCTCTACATACCCTCCATGGGGTACGTCACGTATGTGCTGCTCGCTGGATTCATGTTAGGTGAGATCATTACATTCAACATTATGTTCATGATCAGCACCAGCAGCTGGTAGCGCTACCATCCTGTCTGAACATGGTTAACCTCTTTCTTATGATGGTCGAAGCTGCTGTAGTAACCACTGGTTCAGAAGTTGGACTTCCACTTAAAAGTACCGGTAGTTATGACCACAATCTCACCATGGTAAGTGATGATGTAGCCGAAAGTGGTAAGCACACAAAGCCTAGATGGGAACTGGCTCTCAAGTGCAGCTGTCGGAACACACCGATTGGTGCTTGGCGACAGATTTTCAACTTGAGGGTGGTAGCCAGCCAGTCGAGTACTACAAAGTACCCTACCACCGTGCTATGGTTTCCTCACGATGTTTTCCTTCACCGAAAGCTCAAGCCCATTGTAGCATTCGAACCCACGACCTAAGCCGCGGTATCTGACGTCACTACCACTGAGCTATCATCGCCTAACATTTTAAACATTTCATTGCATTGTTCACAGGTCTCCAACACCGTTTCTCCCCTGAACAAATAGGCATACAAGCATCCAGTGCACTCGCTTACATCATCTTCGAGATGATATTATACCTCGTTACGTTGTACATAACCAGCACCACCACCAACTTGAAGACCCTGGACCTGCTAGCGTTCTCCGGGTATAAGTACACCACGATGATTGGCAGCTTGCTCGGTGGACTGCTGCTTGGGAAAACTGGATATTATACTTGTCTGGTTTATAGCAGCTTTGCACTGTCTTACTTCTTGGTGAGTCTTGTTCTCCTTATTACAAGGCATAATATTCTTCACCACGACCTTCACCGCGGCGAAGGAAATCCTACAATGAGCTTTCGGTGTAGGAAAACATTGTGAGGAAACTATAGCATGGTGGCAGGGTACTTTGTAGTATTCGACTGGCTGGCTACCTCAAGTCGACAAGCACCGTTACCGAGGGATAAAATGTAGCCTATGTGCTATTCCAGACTATAAATCTATCTCTGTGCCAAATTTCATCCAGATCCGTTCAGCCGTTCTGGCGTGATTGAGTAACAAACATCCATCCATCCATACAAACTTTTTTTTTTACTTTTTGATAAGCTTGTGTTGACCACAATCTCACAATGGTAAGTGATGATGTGGCCGAAGATGGCAGCACACAAAGCTTAAATAGGAACTCGCTCTCAAGTGCAGCTGTCGGATCACACCGATAGTTGCTTGGTTACAGATTTTCAACTTGATGGTGGTAGCCAGCCAGTCGAGTACTACAAAGTACCCCACCGTGCAAAAAGTACCCTACCATCGTGTATAATTCCCATTTATAATATTAGTGGGATTTATGTTTCAGGTGAAAACCCTGAGGCTCCAACTACTGTCTGGGTCTCAAGCGGCGCCGGAGCAGCCAAACGCATACGGCTACCCGCAGAGCTACCAACCTAACCCATACACGGATACTTGGGCCACATCCACCAGCGGGGGCACCAAGAGACGAGTCTACTTCCTACTGTTTGTGGCCATCACACAACCTCTACTGTCATGGTGGCTTACCTACCATTTAGTGCCGTCGGCCATTCCGCCGGTTGCGCTGGCGCCGGCTCGATAGCGGCCACATTATACATAAGATTTTGGAGGAGTAATTTTGTACTTGTATACTTAGATTTAATACAGTAATTGTTGATATTTGAAATTGATTTCTAATGTTTTTGCAGTACAGTTTGTTGTTGGTTGTATTTGTGGAGATCTTTTATGGATCTAAGAAGCCGATATCAATAAAACATATTTTGTGTTACATAGCTCGCTAGATCTGAAGTCGTTGGCAAAACTATGGGTAACATATTAACTATAGTAACACTTAAAATGAAATGAAATGAAATTGTTTATTCATCCAAATAGGCCTTCACAGGCACTTATGAATAGTCAGACTCTAAATGCTCGGTTCGGAAGGTTGTTTTTGCTGAGAAGAGCCGGCAATAAACTCAGCAATTACTCTTTTCAAAAACAACTTACACTTATTACATTCAATAATTATTATTTATCTAGTCTCACTGACAATATTTGCGTGTTACATTAAAATATATTTCATAACAAATTGTACTGCAAGAATGTACAAATATTAAAAATCAATTGAATGCTGGTTTATTTCGTTATAACTTTACAAATCATACTATCACTTAGTTATTATATGCATTGCTGTATTTTATATATAGGATGATTTTGATTGGGAATATTAAGAAATACTGCTGATATCAATAATCCTACAAAATATCTAAAAGCCTGAGCACTAAAAATCCTTTGTAAATACTTTTTAGTCTCACTTAAAGACGGCGACAAATAATCGTATATATCGATGTCTCTCATGTCTCATGTTTTTTTTTATTGTCTGATTCGGCTATGGGTGTATCCTCTTTCAGCCATACCCAACCAAAATCAGCCTGTATTTCGCCTTTTTGTTACTTAAATTGCACAGGACGTCATACAATCAGCATTTAATAGAACTAAATGGTATAAATTGTGAGATAAATATTTGTAAATAAATAAAATATTGAATTTATACACTGTGTTAAACTGATGTTTGTCTTTGTCACTCGTTAGATGTACACGTTTGGTGGAAAGAGATGAAAAAAACTGTAATAATACTTACACAACTACATTTAAGGCAAATTGCTAGAGAGCTTAAAATTTATAAAACAATAAAATAAAACATTAATTTATTATTATTAAGTATGCATATTCCAATAAAAACTATTTTTAATTTTAAAATATGAATTTTTGTTGACTACAATACAAAACATCACCAATAAATGAAAATAATAAAATTATTTTCTTTTTTTTGCTAGTTGCTGTTCCAAAGATGCTTTCACGCAAATATAACAGCACGGTAGCTATTAAGAAGTAGAAGCAATGATATTATAACAAAAAATGTGTAGATAGGTTACCTACACAACATTCGATCTTAAAAAATGGCGCTCTAGCACACAACTTAATATTGTAACTACATTACAAAATCTCTTACACATACTCTTTTGGGTCACTTACTATTAATTGCACGCTGTACGTAAACTGCAACCCTTGATGCCGGCAACGCGATATAAGACGCGATATAGGTCAAGTTAGGCTAATTAACCACTCTTTAGCCTCCCACTTTCGCAGCGCCAACCCATCTACACCTTTGTTCTTATATCATTAAGTTGAAGTCTGCTGTTATGCTGTGCCTACAAGAAATGAATTATCCGTACTTATCAGAAGTACACCATATTGTAATACCTTTTTATATAAGTACCGATGTATGTCCTAAAACAGCTAAGCGTGGCTGAGCTGTAGCCAATAATTGTTAATAAACATTTTTTGTACTGATCTTATGCAATAAAGGCTATTTTTTTTAAACTTTGTTTCTTATTTGACCAAATTTTTTTCTATACAAATATTATGAATGCGACAGTAACTGTTATATTTTCACACCTAAACTGGTGTATTTTTTAAGAATTTTAATATAGGTATTAAGAGTCTATTTGTATATGAAAACAAATAAGTATATTTTAGAAAAAAAAACCTTATTTTAAGACTTCTAAACAATTCCATTCTTCCTAGGATTTCTTGAAGTACATATTGATTTTGTTTAAGTAGTGACTGCATTCACGAACTTTCATGTTATGTATTTTATTTGGGTACCTACTTTATTATATGAAAAGCAAGAAAGGCGATTATAGCTCAGTGGTAAGTGACGTCGGATACCGCGTCGAAGGTCGTGGGTTCGAATCCTTACAATTAGCTTGAGCTTTCGGTGAAGGAAAACATCGTGAAGAAACCACAGCACGGTGGTAGGGTACTTTGTAGTACTCGACTGGCTGGCTACCACCCTCAAGTTGAAAATCTGTCGCCAAGCACCGGTTGATGTGTTCCGGCAATTGCACTTGAGAGACAGTTCGCCTTTAAGGCATTGTAATAAGGTGTACAACACATTAGCAATCCCCTGGTATTGCCAATGTCTATAGGCGACGGTTGACACTTACCATCAGGTGACCCGCCTGCCTCGTTGTCACTTGTGACATAAAAAAAAAATTGTATACTAATCCATTATAATGAATTCATAATTGATATTTAAGTAGATAGGTGCTTAGCATTATCTATAACTTCCATTAGAATATAGATTGTGCTTAACACTAATAGCACATTTAACATTAATAAGCATACTATTAAACATCTATTAGGTAACTGGATCTACTCATACTAATGGACCTGAAGATAGGTACCTACTTCTATAATTTGAAATTAATTTACACCTTTTATTATCGTGTATTGAAAAAAATATTGACAGTATACCCATTAACGGTAAAAGTAAAGTAAATATTCGTGATCATAAATATAAATATCCTCGGACATTTGTTCACACACGGCTATCTGATCCCAAACTAAGCAGAGCTTGTAATATGGAAACCAGATGACTGATATACTACATATACTTTTTTTTTGTACATACTTAAATAGATAATTACACCCAGACTCAGGACAAATAGACATGTTACATACATGACATGACAAATAGTCCTGGATGGGAATCGAACCCACGACCTGCGGTGTGATATATAGGTAGTGTGATAACCAACCACGCCAACCGGCCAGTCAATTTATTTATGCCTTACTATAATAAAATTATAATAGAAAAGTTAACCTTAATTTCGTCTCATTTTACCTAAGCTTTTAAATAAAATTCAAAATTTCGCGTATTATCTATACAAAAAAATAACAGTGGTGTATTGTGATTAAGAAGCTACTTCCTCACTCTTGCTTGCGTGACCTAATCTAGTCATGGCCTGGTTGTGCGAGCGAGAAGGAAACACTTTCCACCTAAGTCCTTGACCTAGATTTGAGCTGTACTAACTACATCTCGCGCCATATTTAAAAATAGATAGAAAGTTCAGCCCATCCTATACCATTAAATTAATAAGGATATCGATATGAGATTATTTATTACATTTCAACTATTTACGATTCATTCAGTCGTTCGCTTTGAATTTTAAGTCATTCTTACCTGAATAATTTATCGTTGGTAAGTTACGATAAGTTATTCAACAGGCCTTACTGGAAATTACTAAAATTCAACAAAACAATTTCATTGCGAGGCGAAAGATCTATGATTATATTTAGAAAAAATAAAACAACAAGAATTTTATAAAATTACACAACGTTTTCAAAAATAGCGCAAAAAGATTTGCAGTTAGAAACAGAAGTTAGCCCCAATTGTTGATTGGTCGACAGACGACCTTGGCGCATTATGTTTAAGTAGTGTTGTAATAATCAACACTTGTATTTATCGATAAACATAGCAACCGAACAAAGTTTTGTCAATACGGTTATTATTGTGTACATTAGCTATTCAGCAAATTGAAATTCAGCAAAAAAAACAACACAACAATCAAGGTCTTGACTCTTTCATTGAGAAATGAATGTATATAAAAGATCACTTGAATTATAAAAAAATTATGATTGTACTTTCAATATTATAAAAAAATTTGCTGTTCATCAAATTATCAGTTTCAAGTAATTCAACGTATGCGTATATCTTAAAACGATTAATCGTAAAAATATATCGATAATAATATTATATATTTTAGAACGACCCTATTGCAATCAGCTGCATTTAGATAGATACTTCAAGATAAATTCGAAGGGACCTCTTTCATGTTTCTCATCTCAAGCCGACTGACGCACTGTCATCCTCTAAATCCAATTTTCCAGGAGGCGGTAGCTGATTTGCCATGGTTAATCGCAATTAAATGGACGTCGAAAAACCTCCAATTATTGTTTAGTCAATAGTTTAGATACACAAGCATCTACGTACAGTACCTCTTATTTAAAAGAAGTCCAAAGTCTTGAATTCAATTTAATGAATTACTTATTATCGTGACATAACATACTTCCAATTTAATGTCAAAGTCAAAACCATTTATTCAGTTTAGGCCCTACAAGGGCACTTATAATGGCAATCCTAAATCTTAAATTCAATTTAACGAATTACTACATGCCGTAATATAACATACTTTTAATTTAATGGAAATCCAAAATTTAAGTTTATTTCCAATTAAATGAAAATCAATTTTATTGTTATTATTTTTTGTTTTGTTTTTCTGTATCTGCTCATTTCCAATTTACTCTTAAAACGATTAATCGTAAAAATATCTCGATAATAAGATTATATATTTTAGAACGACCCTATTGCAATCAGCTGCTTGCTGTCAAAACAGTAGTGCCAACCATAGCATGTGACATTTGTAGCTACATTCACGTTGACCATGCGCCACAAACAGCCGCAGTATCGACAAACGTTCACAAAACGTTTAGACGTAACAACCATAGTGTCACTTCTCTTCTTATTTTAGTAATTTGACCATTGAAAACTTAAATTTTCTTCGTTTTAGTTTGTTTAAGTGTTAAGTGTACCTCATGAAGTTCCGATAATGCACAGTGCCGCATAATAGTACGCAGTCTCAAGTAATTACGTAATGGGAATTATGCTAGACAAGTTAAAAGTTTTGCCCTGAAATCCAACATGGCCGCTGACACAGGAATGGATACTTGCCCTAGTCCGGAGATTACGGACTCGAGAAAACGACCCCTCGATGGAGACTCTGAGAATGGCGATGTCAAGAGATCACACTTTAGTTCGGGTGAGTGGCGCATTATTTACTCGCAAACACTATAGGTACCTACCTAGTATATATGTACATGTATTTACTTGATTGCGTACTTGGCAAGGCGATTATAACATTGACACGGCGAACTTCAAAAAGGAAGAAAGAACTCTTCAAAAAGGGCGTTAAACGAGCTCTTCAAGGTCGGCAACACATCGGCAATCAACCTGGTATTGCAAATGTCTATAGGCGGCGGTGACCACTTACCATCATGTGGACCGTCTGCCTGTTTGTCAACCTATTGACATAAAAAAAAAAAAAAAAAAAAAAAAAAGAACTTGGTTGCCGATTCAGCTACACACAGCTGGATAGCGAGATTCTTATCAGAATTGGCTGTTATCAATCTGACCTATTTTCAATGATAGTGAGGTCATTACGAATCGAGCACTTACACTCGAATTTTATCAACACAGCGGGTTTCTGTAATTTATATTGCTGGTGTAAAAGACTAATAACTGAAGCTGATAAGTTGAGGGAATAAAATAATTATCGCGAGATAAGCGTCGCGTTTGAAGGAGGGAGGCCAATTTGATGTATTGTTAGTTGTAATTTATGAGATGTTAAAAGTTAGTCGTTGTTTTTTAGTGCAAGACTTGGTGACGGCATTGCCACTGGCCAACGGTCATGGCAATATAACGTCTCATTTCGGTGAGTCGTCAGTAAACATAAGTTCGCTAATCATCGGCTTTGTGGATGTTGCGGCGCGCATGTCACACGCGCACTCGCTCGCTCTCATCACCTCCGCCCTCCGCTCATGATCACCAATTACCTCATCTTACTTTATCACCCTTATTTAGCTTTACTCTCATTGGATATACTTAGAATAATTATTATGTTGTGTTTCTCTGATTGGTATCCAATTAGAATCATATAAGATTATAATCGAGACTATATAGCTTTATTTATCTAGATGTTTTATGAAATAATTTTCTTCTAATTTATTGTTTGAATTATGATTCCTGGTATAGTATGTTTTTGTATATAGAATTGAGACAACCGCTCCATTTAAACTAGAGGTTAAACTAAAGAATGATTCTGTTATTAATTTATAGTAAAATTTATTAATAAATCAGTGATATGACATGAGCGGAGTGTGCGCAGGTGGCATAGGTGTCAGCGTTCCAGCCAAATCGTCCATCGCACACAGTAATCTTTGCCTTGATGTTGTGAGCAATGTTGTACATAGACTCACCATAACCATGGCTTAGTTGTTGCATTGTTGGTGTGACCATCACTCAGTTTGTACAGATATCGTACCATCTATTTATTCTGTACAGCAGCAAGACTCTTCTCAAAAATTTGTTTCATCTGTACGCTTCAATTTAATTTTCTCTCTATCTCGCTTCTTACTTTTTGAGCCATTCAAAAACTAACAATTGGAAGTATTGTCATTTTTTAATTTATTTTGCATAATCAAATTCATTGTAATCTGAAATTAATACATAAGTATTTAGAATTGGCACTGAATCATTATCATTAAAAATTATTTAAGTTGGTAATGTTTTTGTACATTTTGATGAGACAAAATGTGTACAAGTAGGCAAAACAAACTCCAATCGCATCTCAATTCTGAACAATAAATTGGAAATATTTATAAACAACAACATTAACTTAACTAACTAATGACTGTGTGAAGGTCTCCAGCCCACTAGATTGATGACAGCAAGGTCATTGCCGGCTCCCGTCATGCAGCTAATGCATTAATAAAATTTTAAACTCAATAGCTCAAGTAATAGAGTTTCATATGTCTTCTACTACATTTAAACTCAAGGTTGTCACAGGCAATTTGTGAAATAGTTTAGCTGCCGAGCTGTTAAAGGTTGCAAGTGTATGTTTATATTGCGCAAGTGTTGCCTGTTGGGTATTTAAACTTGTGTAGGATTCAGTGTTGCTACATTGTAAATCCTGAATAAACAGGGGGCGTTTGTACTTTGTGGTGGAGTGTTTAATTAGGCGCGTAATGTGTGTTTAAAGAGTTAATAGTAGCCACCCTGGAGGGTTGCGTACGTTTTCTCTTTTTCTCCTTTGATGTGTGAATGAGAAGGGGTTTGGAAGATTTTGTCGATTAGTGTTTGCATCTAATTTGGCACGGTGACAGGGCGGGATATGTAGAGCGTCTTTACCTGACGCAGTATCCTTGAGGGAAGAATCGTTTGGCGGAGTCAGCTTACAGTTTTGGCCGATCGGGACTGAAAATCTTGAAATTCCCCTCACTTCCTAAGATTGGACAAATTCTAATGTATTCCATGTAATTTCTAAAAGCTTAACTCCTGTAGGTATGCCACGCCTAAAACGAATGCCAATTTTTGGCAAAGCAGTAAGACGGGTCACCTGGAAAGTAACTACCGTCTCCTATAGTTCTTGGAGCTGCCAAGGGAATTGACAATATTTTGACGAGGTTATATAAATAACTAGAAGGCAACTGGTTCTCAAGTGCAACGGCCGCTGGCTTGGCGACAGATTTTATCTGCAGTGCGCATTTTCTTGTGGGCTCATTTGGACTAAGAAATCAGCACTAAAGCTAGTAATATGTTGAAAGAGCATTTCGTTCTGCCGTAATAATAGAATTACCAAAAATAAAATCTCCATAAAATTTTATTTGTTTCATCAACGAAGCTTTGTCTCTGAATGGAGCTCAAAAATTGTCGGTTTTAAAAATACAATGTAATTAATTATTCATACATATGTACGTAAACCACCTAATAATTAATTAATTCACTTCCTGTTGTATCAAATTCCGACATGGTCATTACGCAAGCAGAACCGTCGCTTCATTATTAATGTAACAAAATGTCAAGGGAATAAACGCTGCATTTTTCTCTCAGTTACACTATTCATATTTTATTTCCACAAAGTTAATAAATCATAAAACACATATGAATTGTCGGTAGTTAAGATAGCGCCGTAAATTGAAAAGCCGCACGAATCTTTATGATTTTTAAATTATTAGATAATAAAAAGAGAGAGCCAAGAAACGCCAATTCTGTACGGATTGCTCCAAAGTCGCCATTTTGTCATATAATGCCTAATTTCTAAAGACCTTCATATTCGTAACAACTATAACAGAACCTACGTGAATCAGTTACATATACGATGGCACCACTAAGTTATTTATCCAAGACTTCACGTAAATCTTTACCACTAAGTTATTTATCCAAGACTTCACGTAAATCTTTGCAAAATAATTTTCTAACGCTATGTCACCAACCTTCGTTTATTGGCCAATATGCACTTGATTTTATCTGATAACATCTAGTACGTATATTATTTTATAATTTACTGATAACGCACTCCTTACCTTACTGATAAAACTATCTAGTTGTATATGCTACTTATCAGCAGTGTTCGACTTCAAAGATAAAAGTGTGAAATAGCAGGATTTCAGAAGCAATATGCTAAACCGTATTGAAAATAAAGGCACCCGTAAGATTTTCAAAATGAAATTTCCATCTAGGTCATTGTTAACTTAAAAGGACTTTAAAGCCCTAATTCAAATATTCATTTCTAGGGCCAAAATTCGGCATCTTCACAAAAGATATACAAATAAAGTTACAAAGAACATAATAGATGCAGATACAACGAATTGTTTTGTGTATAAGATCAGATACTATCACCATACAAATGAAAGTGAAATTACGCTGCACGAACTCGTCATAACTTTCAGGCCACGGAACTTGGGGGATTAGTTGGTGTCTTTAATTGTACGACTCTTGAAATGTGCTCCAATGTAGCTGATTACAGATATTGCCAACTTGGAAACTTTGTCCTGTCCTCATGTCCGAAGTTTTAGCGTTCTTGACCTTAGCTTATGTGGGAAATGGATCTGATGATGCCTATACTGCCATAGCAATAGGAGTAATACTTACAATTATGATGAGAAGAAAGTTTGTAGAGGCTACAAAGATTTGTAAATATCTGCTTAGTCTACAAAATTCTTGATCCTCATCTGTAAACCACAGCCAGCCGATTGGATTGACACTGCCACACCCTAGACTAGACAGTTAACATGAATAACATGAAAAGAAGAAGGAAAATGTAATAAAAACTACAGCTTTGCAGTATTTAGTCATTGAATCGATGAACTACGGTTTTGTGGTTATTATCAAGTAAAAATTAACAAACAAAGATGTATTCTGTCCTACACCTGCTTTAATCTACTATTTACAACTCATACTATTGAAAGGTTTTGGCCGGACGAGCTACAAAAAAGTGCTGACGAAATTATTCTGTTAGATAATAAAACTGTTTCAAACGTGTTAATAGCAATCAGCAAAATAAATAAACCGTAACGTAAGTGAATGCAATAAAACCACCTACTTACAATTAGAAAATGTACACTTTTACCTCTGGCAATGTTTAGTATAAATAAACAAACGTGAGTACACATGTAAGTTGTAACAATCGATGCGAATTACGATGGAATTGTCACAATAAGAGTTGCGCGTGCGCAATCATTGTGCGCTGAATCGCAATTAGCGTCAATTTCGATTTGTTCTCGACACACGTTACGTGCAAGCATTGTAGATTTGTTACGTTGTTCCTGCTTAGAAGTTTGACCTTCTAAATAATGCTTGTTGCATTTAATCGTTTATTTTGATCTGATTACATTACATCTACATTTCACTAAAAATTTCCCAAATTACCATCACGATTCATAAATTATATAAAACGTCCCAGCAGGTTGTTTACCTTCATTAATCTGATAAAATCGATATGCTTTGGGGCTAAAGACCAATTCCTAAACTAAAAGACTGAAACAGCCTCAAGTTAGAGTAATGAAAATTTCCTCAAGAAAGCAGCTCGGAGCTATTGAAGACAAATACCTCCCAAAGGTGCTTTGTCTATTGCACGTGTATCCTTGTTTGAATGCGCAATGCGTTAACAGAGTAGGATGTTGTACTAGCGGTGCTGGTATACTTGCGTTCTTATATTAGGGTTATTTAAGAAGTTTCATATCCTATTACCTTAAATGTTAATTTGCTTTTTGCTCCATAATTCCTTAAGATTCCTCCGTTAAAAGACACAAAACAATATGGGCAACTAAAACTAGACTTTGAACAGGTTTTAACTATCGCAGTTTCGGATACAGAATTGTTGCTCAATTCGATGCTGCCTTTAGAGAGTAATAGTCTTTCTGTTGGCACATTGCTAACAGTAGTTTTAGCAAGGACTTCTCGTAATGTATTTGGTGATTCAAGTGCTCTCTCAACCGTCAATTGTTTGTCTAAAACCCGAGATAATTGTGCTATGTACATATTTGAGTTATTACGTTATTGTTGCTGATCTTTTAGTGTCAAGGGTTCGATATTTGTTTAGAAGAACTGCTTGGACTTTTAAACTACAGATAATTTTAATGGGACACTATAAAGATAATTAATCACTCTGATTCCCCTTCAATTGACCTTCATTAAGTCTTTCGCAGTTTGATATGTCCGAGAGTGTCGCACTCTAAAGTCCAGAAGATAAGACACTGACAAATGCTCCTATTGGGACACATCAGAAGTCACTTGGCGACATTGTTTCAACTAGTCTTGTGGCAAACTAAGCATTATTTTATGAATAATACATATGCCCTTGATTCTAACTTAAATATGTTAATAATATACGGTGCAAAGGTCTTTCTCATTAACGATACAGGAAATGGTAAAATTCACGTATTTTATCGGATTCGGATGAGTGAATTACTCGAATAAGTAAAAGCACTTGAATATAGTTGAATTAAAGTGACATTGTCCATGAAGTCACTCGAAATGATGTAGTATATAATAGTCATACAGCAAGTAAATCGATTAACTGCTGCAGTACAAGAACTATTAATTATGTTAGACGGTAAATTCAATATCGATGGTATAGCAAGAACTTAATACAATTCTTATAAGTTTCACAAAACTGTTCGCCGCTTATGTCCTATATTCATCGATTTCTGCATAGGAAGTTTTGGTGCATCGCGTGAGTGACTGGCAGAATTCGCTTAAATAAAAGTAGGCTCTGAACCAGCCAATGTAAAGTTGATTCTCTACAGGAGGTCTTGAGGAAATTATTTGTTGTTTTAACGACTGATACCAATCCTTTGAGTCTTACGTGACTTCCAACAAAATTTGTCAACTGTGTGCGTGGGTGCTAGGAACTCTAGAATGAATGGATACCCAGCATTTCAAAATAAACTTTAGTAGATTATGACCATAAGGTACTATTTTGATTCTCAAATATGATACAAATTTATTATACGGAATAATATTAATACAAACGAAAATAGCTTCATTTACTGTTGCTTTGGCCTTAATATTAATAAGCTTATTTTAGTGTTATGTTATTACGTAAAAAGCTCTATTATTACTACCATTTTGAGTAAAACCAAAGCTATCAGCAATGTTATTTTCATCTTAACTCTACATGAGATTAAATAATTTACTTTCATAACTCTGTTATTCAAAGGGATTAACAAAATTAAACTCTTTTGATTTGTTTTGAATGATTCCGAAAATTCAGGAGCATTAAAATACTGTACGAACAAAAGAAGACTCAGCAGCACATCACAAGGCTAATTTCTTCGTGTGTAAATCTACAAGCATCAGGTGTAGGGAGGAAACTCGATGTAGAATTGAATGAATTATATTATTTCGTTATATCCGACTATGACTGGACGGACCGTGTCACGCACGTCCAGTCGCTGCTTGTCTTTTTTATACAATTTCTGAATTATGAACGACCTCAATTTAAAAACGCACTAGCAATCTACATTTAGAACCACAATCGGGACGTGGAATACAATTTATTAGACGTGTATTGAACTATATCTCACATCAAACATGCCTCTCAGATGCTAATTATGTTTAAACTCGCCACACTTGGATCTGGAAACGTCTCAACGGACTGTTAAATATTTTTCTTGATTGTAAACATTTCACTAGTTTTAAAAACAAGAATAGAATTGGTAGTCAGCGCTTTAAGTCGTTTACATTGGTTAAATTGATCTCTTTGATTCCATTGAATTCTCTAACATATTAAAAGTGATTTTCAAGATGTTGGGTTGTTTTTTACTGGCTATTTAGATATTCGCTCGCTAAGTCGTGCACATTACAAGAGCACGGAACGTGCATGCATGAATAGAGATACGAACCGCAAGTAGTTTTTGAGTCTTGTAAAGCTCATATTTTCGTGCTTACGTAAGTCGACAGATATTTATGGAAGCAACATGTTAAGATAAATTCTTTTATGGAATAAAGTTTTGTCATCCATTTCATAAGTTTCAATTATAATGTGTTTGATAATAAATATTAGTATATTTTGAATAGTAAAAATAATTATGCTGTTATTTGAAATGACTTTAAATTTATAAGGAAAAACGAACAAAGAAACAAAGCCAAAGGTATGAAAGTAACCTAAAATCCTAAATCCTGTGTAAGCCAGGATCACAGAGGCAACAACAAATTGATTCCTATCGGTAAAGCTTGGATTCTAGTGGCTATATCCGAGGGAAATGTGATTGTAGGAATCTGCAGTGAATTCAGAGCAAATCTTGGGACATCTATTACCTAACATAAACCTTTTTCTAATGTAACCCAAGGCTTAGGAAACGAAACCCTAGTTTCCGAGATAAAAAATACTTTGTTCATTTGATTCTGCTCTTGTTAAATGGCTTGTTTCGAATTAAACAGTGCATGTAAGTGCAACAATGTAGTTTCAGAACTGGCAGGAGCCTTGGTGGCCGTAATAAACATGTTTAAAATACGAGTTTGCAATAAATTCCATAACAAAGTTTCATATTGTATTCCACTGGAAGTTCCTAATCTTTGCGGAAAAGTTTTGTAATAACGTTTGTTGAAGGCGCCTGATAAGATCTTTCGTTAATCATGTCCTTTTTGTATATATTGTTCAAAACATATTTATTTATAGCTAAATCATTAATAACAGGATAGTCCGATTGTATACTTTATCTGTTTTCTATCAAGTCGTATATTTGTATAGCAACAACATGTTTGGACGCCTTATTGTGAGTTGTGTCGACTTTACGACAACCTGACAGATGGTTATAACTTTGTTTATGGCTCCTGTATGCAGTTTGATTCATAGAATGCAATCTTGTTGTGATTGCATGTGATTTTATGATAACGGATCTCTCTCTATTTCGCATCGTGTCTTTAATTTATATTCTTTCCATCACAAATTTTATTCAAGATCCTCGTGAGTGTCGTTTTTTTTTTTCAATTCAAATTAGAAATCTGACCTTTTTGGATTGGCTTTTAAATTCTCTCTTTTTTATCATACAAATCTGTCAAATTAGCAAGTTTATTTTTGGCAATTAAAATGTCAGATTTTTTTTTCTATTTTCCGTGCGCTATGATATCTCAATATTAATTTCTGCGCGTATTATGTCTGTTTATACAGATCTTTGTCTATTATACAGCACATCAACTTCATTGACAGCTGTTTCCGCGGCGTGCCTCCGTCTGGCGTCATTTCCTCTATTCATATTCCATCTAGAGATAGTATTGGACGAGTTTATTTTTTATCTCATTTCCTATTTTATGAGATGTCTGTTTGTTTACTTAATGTTCACTTAAGATATGCTCAATGAAACGTTATTGTCAAAGGGCGTAGTGTATTTATCTATCCGTAAATGTAAAAAGTATGTTAATTTCACAAACATAATGAAACTTTTACTTTAAGTGAGTAGATTATCTTGAGTCAATACTGAGCTTCCCCTATTTTATTTGTGCGCCTGGTTCCTTTGAGAATATTCCATGTATTATACATGGGTGCGCAAACAAATGGGCTATATGGGTCGTCACGGGCATATTTAGATAGCCGCCGATAACCCGCACCCAGGGGCCGGCTGACGAGTGATCGGATCACGCGTGATTTATTACACCCAGGGTACACGGTATGAGCGGGATTTAAAAAACGCGAATACGCGGAATGCCGACAATGTTCTCCAGAGTTGAGTGAAAACAATTTACAAAGTTTCCAGGTGAAAGCGAGAATTTAAACAAAGGTTTTTGATGTCCATTTAAAAATACTGTGAATTCTTACGGTTAAGAGTTATTCTTGTAAGATCACAAAGAGTTGTAAGTAAAAATTCCAGTTACCCCATCCCTTGGTTACATGTTACACTATAAATATTTAAGTGAAGTGCTGAATAATCTGCAGCTATTCAGTCGGCTTATACAGATATATAGATTCCCAAGCCATTCAATGGCAGGAGATGATGAATGACCGTTTGGTCCATAGATCCTCACTAGCCAAGCTTCATTGCCTTTGAGACAATATGAGAGCTTTATATCCTGAACTCGCAAACATGGGAGCGAACGGACAAAGTTCCATTAATCTCTACAAGTATACGCTCTCGGAATATCAAAGCTAAAAGATGAAACATGGCTTTGTGTTTGACAAGTACGGTACGAATATACGAGCTGAGCTCTCCTTCTTTAATGAAAATATGTGGGTAGGTCCACCAAAGTTTTTACTTAATGACGTTACTTTTAATATTGTTCGAGAATTTTAACAGTCAGTGAACATATTTAATCTCGTTAGCGATTTTCGCTTATAAAATCCCTTTGTGAAGGAAATCAGGCTTCTCTTAGCCTGATAATCATTGAAAATAAAAATTAAAGTTTCTTCGTAAATCATTCGTCTGATTGTTATAAAACTTTGGTGAGTTGTTCAGCGTATGCCCGCGAAGGTTACTAGGCCAAAAAACAATAATTGTTCCAAACTTCTTTCTTGCAACGCATACCGGGTACAGCTAGTTGATTCAGAAATTATGATCTACGGAATACATACAAGTATAGTCAAATGATGTCGCTATTGCTCACAATAATAATAGAATTCACCAATAGATTAGGTGTTTTGCATAAGAATACTGCAGATCACTTGCGCACAATATGTATAAAATGTCCATAAGCCGGCAGTTTAACGATAAATTCAATTCAGTCTTGTATTATAATAAAGCGAACGAGTAAACATTGCTTGGACTGGACAAGGTCTTGCAACAAGATAAATTATAGGAGACTAGCGATTTATTTTGACGAGATATTATTGGGGTGATAAAAGAGCTTGTAAACGTCGTTCTTCAACTATTTCTTCTGAATGAATATGTCAAATTTCGCAAAAAATGTCTCCAGGGCTGTCGTAATATTTCACAGAGAACTGAGATCTATGTCCCAGATTAGTCGTTGGCGGCCATTGTTAATTTTGCGTTGAAGAGTTGGGTTTTAACTTCGGGTTGGTGCAAAAAGTAATTTGTTACCGGGCTTCTTTGTTTTCGGTAATTACCTGCCTTGGACAAGTTCGTTATTAAGGTTTTATGTATCAGAGTAAATAAGAGAAGAAAAAGATTGTCACGATAGTAATTGTTGTTACTGGCCTATATAATTAAAAGCCTCTCATCTCGTGACTCCACCTTTGATACAACACTATGAAATCTAGAAATAAGGATTAAAATGATCTTGTAATGTCTTTCTTTAGTATTGATTTTAAAACAATGCAGGATTATTAGTAGAACTCTCACAATAAGTAAAAATGCATCCATGACCTGCTGTTACACTTAAAACCAGTGGCGTAAAGTTACGTAGTAAAATCAATGCCCTGGCTCCAAAACACGAAGTCTTTTGGAAACAGTCCAATAGTTGCAGTTCCGAGGGTAACTTAAACTAAGTTATCTATCGTATATCTGTGCTATTGTATGAGTGTTTGTCGATAACATGCTTCCATATTGTACACATTATTACTTTATCAACCATAACATAACCCGAAGAGCTATCGGATTCCAATATAACAGGTCCGTAGAAAATACTAAACCGGATCCTTTTATGTAATTTGGAATTCAATAAATATGATAATCTCTATATTATCGCGGCGCTATCCGCAAGGTAGACGAGAATTATTTTGCTTTGTGAATTCCAAAATTTAATATCTGAGCTTTGCTGTTACTTGTGTCTATCTATCGATAGCAGTGAGTGATGAAAAATACTAATTTCTATTGAATTATTCGAAGTAATAATTATTATTCCAATGAACTTCCGAAAAAAGATGCCAAAACGTGATTCTTCTAATTAGAATCACACTTTTGCATAAAATGTCTTTAAGACTTGAAAGCAAGTTAATGAAGCGTGCCACTGTCGCTTATATCTTGCGCCGGTTCTCAGTGGCAGGCAGGACTGGCAGGTGAACATTGTGTGGCATGCTCCATTTGAAATGAGGTCAAACGAGACGCCATCATACTGCCGCGGCCTGTGGGATGCTTCTCAATTGAAACATATTCAATGTAGGCGGCTATTCTAGTTTCTTTATTATTCTGTTCGTTATTATGATGTATCATGCTGCTGACCCGTATACCATATTTGGTTTCTTTATTTTGGCAAGGATCCGGAATACATTGCTAAGGTTTTGTCTTGTTTTAATTAACGTTTATTACAGAACAATTGAAACGGGTCAAAGTTGAGTGTTGCTTCAATAGAAGCAACACTCAAAATAGGTCTTGTTTGACAATCTCTCAATACAAACGATGTTAGGTTTACACTTTAATTTATCTATATTTTTGTTGTTGAATCGTTATGAATAACATTTATCTTTACATCTATTATATTTGTTGCATCATCCATTAGCGTATCTTCTTCGTCGTCCGTCTCATCTGTGTTTAGTATAGCGTACTTAACAATATGCATGACAATAACTACACAAAATATTACTGTAGTTTATAATATTAAACATACTTACAAATGGATTCTTAACACGCTGGTATGAGATAAATTTTCTGTCGTCTCGTAAACTGAAATCATTAATGAGCAATACGCCAATGTTGGTACTAATGATTGCCATCAATGATGGCCACCGATGTGTCATTATGCCGCTATCTCAACTGACATCAGCACTCCGATTCTTGAGGTGTGGTTTACCATACATACATAATATTGCACTTCACAAGTCCACACTGACTCATACGTTAATAGTTATTTTGGAAACGGTAACCAAAGCTAGCAAACAATCCTATCCGATGCGTTGCTTACCGGATCCTTGAATACTACATTTAGCATTGGGATTTCATGGTTTTCAAGCATATATTCTTTCAATACATGAAAGCCCATTCATTAAATGTAATATAACAACATTGAGTACTGTGTTTCGATTTATATTTAAATGTATTGAACACAAAGTAGATAATTCTTTAATTGAATCCTGTTCTAATCCCACTCGTTTAATCTATCAGAACCCAAATCTGCTAAAGGGTCAAGCTCTATTATTCAAGTAAGATTTATTACGTATTTTGACAGTTTGTCGATCGTTCTGGATAAAGGGTAAACCTACGTGCTCCAAGCAATCCTTTCAAGTTAGTCATGTTCCATAATCTTGTACATAGTTTTAGACTTAACCAGCTGTCGATGCCACTAAACGCCTTTGGAAATTCAGGGTATTAGTATCTTTGGGTTATTAGTTTTGGTTAGAATTTTCGGAAACTGTAGCGCAGCTATCTAGGATTCTGTCTCTACTTCCATTGTTCTTGTTCAATCATCTCATAATTTCTGAAATCAAAACACAGTGCTCAACACCCCCGTACCACGCGACCCTCATAACACACCCTGTATTCCTCAGCAGTGGAGCCGACGTACCACTTCAAGGTGCTGGTGCCGTCCATGGTAGCGGGCGCCATCATCGGCAAGGGTGGCGAGACCATCGCCCAACTACAGAAGGACACCGGCGCCAGGGTCAAGATGTCCAAGTCACACGACTTCTATCCTGGTGAGTTCCTGGGGATTTATCGGGACTAATGGGTAGTTTTATCATAACTTGATGAATATAGGTGATGATGTGGCCAAAGGACATCTTCTGTAAACTCTCAATTTTAAGTTTAGACCCAGATTTAAAATCGAGCTTCAGGCCATCGGTTCAGTCAGAAGTTAGCCTTCAACTGAGAAGAACCTGCAAGAAACTGCGTACATTTTTTACATCTGACTAATTGGCTACTTCATGTTTTTTCACTCAAATGTTTAGTTTAAATTTTATATTCAAACTAAAATCGTCTTTAGGCTACGTTAAACGCTTACCATTAGTCTCTGTATTTAGCAAAAGGTACATATTTGATCATTTTTAGTATGTATTAGATCAGTGGTTATATAACAACCCTTTCTCTGTTCAAACTAGGTTGGGATAAGGGTTAAATTACATGTATTTAAACTGTAAATTGTAGCTAATTCCACCTACCTTCGGGGCAAAATGGGCGCACGTGTGATGTCAAATGCAATTATTGGTGTTGTCCCTTACTCTGGGTAACTATAGGTCCTGAAGGCAGTTCTGTTAACTACATTATTCTCTGTAATAAGGCTTTTTGGTATCGGTTTCGTGTTCAAAATCTCATTATGTAGATGGTGGTACGCATGGCAATTAGGGTGGAATTTGGGGATTTTGTTGTACTTGCCTGGCTACTCTTAAATTTAGTATATTGAGAGCCTGTTCCATTCTGAGATTTTTATTCTTACTACCTTAGGTAACCTTACCTATAAATCATATTACATTAGTTGAAATCTGTTCCTTCTGCGGACCATTAGGATGTGGAATGAGCTCCCCATTACGGTATTCCCTCAGCGCTATGATATGGGGTTCTTCAAAAAGGGCGTAAAGAGAGCTCTTCAAGGTCGGCAACACATCGGCAATCACCCTGGTATTGCAAATGTCCATAGGCGGCGGTGACCACTTACCATCAGGTGGACCGTCTGCCTGTTTGTCAACCTATTGACATAAAAAGCACTTTAACCGTGAAAGCAAAGTAGACAGTTTCTTTCGTATTCATAATAATGTTTTTACATAAGTATTACAGATAAGATGGCTCGGATATAGCTTATCTATTTTCAGTTTAAAATAATAAATTCGATGGTAAATAACTATTTCATTGATATTTGACCTGAATTCGACATCAGATTTTGTTATTTTATCGTTTTTACAAGGTAGACTATAAAATAATTGTATTGTAGACTCCTTTTAAATATATAGATGTCGCATAATATTTAGTAGTACATTTTATTGGCAACAACCATTTTACAACACGTTTTCACAATAAAATCTCAGCATAAAGGTACCGTATGTAATAAAAGACGCTTATAAAAAAACCTTTCTATCGTTTCTAACGCCATTGTGCTTTTGTATAAATGGTAAATGTTTCGTACTTTTACTATACTCTATGGTAATATAAAAGCTGTTCTTTTCGTAAAATTACATTTTGAATAATAAATTATGTGTGAATACCTTAGAGCATCAAGCCAGCCGGGAGGGGGCACTGACAGGCGCTCCCCTCTGCCAAATGTACGTGTACCAACCACGTCGGTTATATAAAACTGCACGCACTGACACGTTGTCCCTGTGTGTGTGTGAATGTACTTGTGTGTGCATGTCATGCGTATTAATGTGTGCGTTGCCTCCCCCCCCCCCCCCCCCCCCCAAAAGCGACAGGCACATTAGCGCGCGTGACGTCTCCAGGCTGGCTTAATACTCAAAGGTGAACACACGGCCATCTAATCCCAAACTAAGAAGAGTTTGGAAACCAACTAACTGATATACTACGTTTACTATTTACAAATAACACTGACCGGTTTTGAATGTTTGGTAAAAACAAATGCGATAAAAATAAATGGGTTTGTTTTTCACTTTATTTTCTTTGTTAATATAGCGGGAATGCAAAACTATATCTAAATAAAATCAAATGTCTTAAACGAAACTATATAAATTGTTAATTGATGTAATATTTAGAAGAGCAAAGGTAGACGTATGTTGTGTTTCAAAAGTAAATGTTAAAGCAATTAATATTTGAAGATAAATGTTGGATTGTAGGTAGGTATATGAGCACATAACAATATATGAGTCAGTTGATTCGAGGAAATCAACATCGAAGTCGAGAAAAAACATAAAATAATACATCATTCAAAGGCAAATATGAAAACGAAGGCATTAATTAAGCGAACGATGATATGGATGTAATGATCTCCTAAAGTTAGTGTAATAGTTAGATATATCAAAGTCAAAACCATTTATTCAGCTTAGGCCCTAGAAGGGCACTTATAAAGGTCGAATTACAGAAGTTACCACCGGTTCGGAAGTCAGACAACAACTGAGAAGTACCGGCAAGAAACTCAGCAAGGTTACATTTTTAAAATATTTTTGGACCAAGTCATGCCAGCTAGCTTATGGTAGAAACGATACAAGTAGTCACCCAGCATCATTATAGGTGAAGTAGAGGGAGCTAGACCTCAGGGAAGTAATGTGTGGCCTTTACTTTCAAGTGTAGCTGATGATGGACTTGAGGGCCCTTCTACGACTTGATGGCTTCCCTGCGCCCTTCAGTTACCATGGTGAAATTGTAGTCCAACTTAAAACTTTACAAAGTTAACAAAAATAATGATAATGTTCACTCAAAATTAGAAGAAGAAAACAGTTAACGTTTGCTGATGGGATTATGGCAGAATAGATGCTTTAAACAGTATTAATTGCATACAAGTTCATTATGTCGTGATGAACGATGTCAACACGTTCTGAAGGCTTTTGATTCAATTTACAGTTCTAACTTCGTTACACTGAGGCTTGGCTGTTCGACTTTGATCTCCTAGTTTTACACTTGAAGTTGAAGTTAACTTGTTTGTTTCACAATCGCCGGGTATATGGCGGTGTTACAGATTTTCTTCTTTCGGTTTAAATAATTTTTATTTCTCATAAAAACTTTACAGTTTACATAAAATGAGATACAATGGATTTTTATATTAATAGGTATGTTTACCTCTGATGCTAGTAGTAACAAAATACGAACAAAACACACATATTTCTTAAGTTTATTTTTATACATACTTAGGCTTTCGCATTCCTTTATATCATTAGGTAATTGGTTGTACAGTTGTGCTCCCTCAAATAGTATTGTTTTTTTTTCCGTAATTTGTCCGTGCCTTAGGTAAATCTAGTTTATTTTTATTGCGTAAGTTGTGGGTAATATGTTTTTTATGTAGCTGTATATTGGTTTGAAGTTCTTTCTTTCTCCTGTCCTCATCCCACGTGTCGTGGTGTGGTCGGCACAACATGTTTTCCTCTTCCACTCCGCTCTATCACTAGTCATAAACATATCATACTTCACACAATCCATCCATACCTTCTTCGGCCTTCCTCTACCTCTATATCCATCCACACTCATGCTCAATAGTCTTTTCGTTGAATGTTTTTCATCCCTCCTCATTACATGCCCATACCAAGCCAGTTACAGACAAAAATTGAACAGACATTTTTATTGGCTCGAAATAAAAAGGAGATGTAACAGCCCCTTACTCTAGTAACGTGTAATGAAGAGTAATAACACAAAATATAAGTAAGATTTATATAAAAGAAAATAAAACTGCTGGCAAAAATTATAGACTTCACAAAAAGTAGTAAATGTTCTCTTCAATTTCGTTCGACTAAAGTTGTAGGTGGAGTTTGCATCACAATTTTTGCTTCGTTGGTGTGTGTCAAGGTCCCAAGACGTGTGATCTTTGATTTACACAACCATTTTGATAGATGGTAAAAGTTATTACTTGTATTTGATAGTTTTATACCGCTGTCCTTTGACCTATATACCAGAAAAACATGTCGAAAACATGACTTCAAAATTGAACTTTATTAAATGAAATCATTGCAAGTACATATTTTTAATATTCATTCATTTCAAACCCTTGATAGTCCCTAACTTTGCCGAGCTAAGTAATACCTTAAGATAGTGCTTATTTCTAGGGTTCAACTTACAGTGTGCTGTTCTTAGGAAAGATTTGTCACTGTCATTATATTAATAAGTCTTACTTAGGAAGTACAAATTATAGTAGTATGTCTAGAAAAACAACTAGATCAATGTTCTTTTATAGTATGCTCTAAATTAGTGTTAGAAAATATGCCATCAACACACGAATAATCCAAAACACCCGTAACTAAGGCGATGATAGCTCAGTGGTAAGTGACGTCGAATACCGCGGCGAAGGTCGTGGGTTCGAATCCTACAATGAGCTTGAGCTTTCGGTGAAGGAAAACATCGTGAGGAAACCATAGCACGGTGGTAGGGTACTTTGTAGTACCCGACTGGCTGGCTACCACCCTCAAGTTTAAAATCTGTCGCCAAACACCTATCGGTGTGTTCCGACAGCTGCACTTGAGAGCCAGTTCCCATCTAGGCTTTGTGTGCTTACCATCTTCGGCCACATCGTCACTTACTATGGTGAGATTGTAGTCAAACACAAGCCTATCGAATATATAAAAAACTAGCTGGATGTAAGCAATATTTCCCATTCCGCAAATTGCAGTAGGTTGTTAAGAGGAAACGAAATTTCGATTGACAATGATAGCGTTCCCACTGAAATATCATGAATGCCTGTAACTGGGGGGCTAAAACAACTGCTCCAACAGAATATCTTACAAAAATTAGATGAGACAAATAGACGATGCGATACATGAAACTGATCCTTATTTTAAGAATGATAATGATGATTATTGAACCCTTTTTCCACCTGCTACACCTTGGGATTGGGAACGCAAGCCTATTAAGGGTAATGAAGCAACAAATTTAACATCAAAATAATGTTAACCACATTTTTATTCGAAAGTGAGAATTCACTAAAAGTTACAATTGTGCAAATTACGTTAGCGGGTTCTGATGTAATGATGATTAGGAAAGAAAAGGTGATTAGGCAATTAGCGGTTTGGTTTTTTATTTAGAAATAGTTCTCTTTGCCAGTGTAGGTGCGTAGCTCCCATAAAACTCATCTTCTAAAATTTATAATCCTGTTGGTATAAAGACAATCTGGAAATTCTAGGGATGTAGCAACATGATTAGTAAATTTAACAAATATGGTTAGAAAAAGCTAAAGGATGCTCTTTCTTACATCGCGTAAACAATTAGACCCATTTTTTTACACGTAACAGTATATACTGAAACTGAGCTACAGAATTTAACGATCCACGTACCAGAGACCAAACCGTATCTTCCTATTTGTATTATGAAGCACGTTCATGAAATCTTCGCTTACCCCGGAGTCTGACATAATTATGATTTATTTTGGTTAAAAACAAGTGAAATTCTTTGTGTAGATACAAAAGTAGCTTTTATGATCCTTTATACGAGCTTTAAAATTCAAACAATGTAAGCATTTGCTAAATTTTTGTTGTAATAAACGCATCTACTTATACATGTAAAGCTATTTAATAATGTATTACTTTTATATAAATAGGCCAATAAAAAATTGGTAAATTAAAAAAAACACCGCATGTTTTCCAAACTGACGAACCAGAATGTCACAATAAGTTGAGTACTAATGATGGTCATACTAAACCTGCTAAAGCCAACATTCTTTCGTCCGTCAGCTTTGTCAAGGCCACCGAATCATAATCAAATAACACAGCCGTAATCAAAGATTCAAATAATACAAAGAAATATGCGAAATGAGCTTCAAATTGCCGCACACTAAACCGGTAGTTTCGAGTTGACCTTTAGCCCTAAGCTGGTAATCTACTGAATAGACTCTTGGACACAGTAAAATTAAATGGCGATTAACTGACGTGGCCACAAAATGAGCATGCGGTAGAAGAACTTTGGGACCTAGGTACCAAACAGATGAGTACAGAAGGACCACACGAATCCTAAGCACATTCACTCATGGGACTGTAAACTCAAACACGAGACATCTTTATTTTGCATCTTTAAAATATATTTTACGAAGTTAAAATATGTGTTTTGTATATAAAATCATGTTAAAATAGCCTGCGGAACAAAATTTTCAATCAAATGCGTTCGTGCAATAGTAGTGGTTGCGAACAATACCCTGCTCTAGAAGTGTCCATCACTTCAGTTTTTTTATAGCATTGCAAGTTATTGCAATGCTATATTTCATTGCAATGCAATGCTATATTTCAGTTATGAAATGATGGAGAAGACTGGAATTTGGAAGGGGAGATATTAGCTCGTATATGCAAAGTAAACGCAATGGTGAGACAGGCTGAATTTTTCAAGGAGGCGTGCATGGCCAAATCCTAAATTAAACGAAATAGTGAAAAATGTTGAAAGGGAATCTCCGGGCCGATTTTGATTAAAACTACAACTGCATCATTAGATTTTCGAAAAAATATTTTCCCGAGCCAAGAATGGAACCTGATAAATTTGAAAAAATATAATACACAGCCTGTATTATTAAACCATCCGATGATGTTGCTAATAAAGATCAAATTCTCAAAAATAATGGCACGGAAAAGTAATAGAAAGTGCTCTTAATCAATTTTTGTATTTGTATTATATTCTGTATATCACTTCTGAGCCTTCTGATGATATAAATCACCTAATAATGCTTTAATGCGGTGTTTAGTGTACAACATAAATCGAGAGTGTTACATCTGGGTATATTTATATTCTGTGTGACCTAAGTCTTAAATATCGCAGAGGGGGATTACTGTCGGATAGTGCGAATAAACCGAGCTCTGACCGCTTAAGCTAACCCGAACAGCGCTAATTAATCACGGCGACCACTACTCCGGGTTTGTTCCAAAGTCTTTGGGATGCACGGGTCTTCACATTGATATAAGAGTACATGAGGTTCACGCTAAAGTGATAATTGTAGTTGAATTTATTCTTTGCTTGGATGTTCTCGGAATTTCCCACGTTTGTGACAGTTCTAGTTGACTTCAAATCCTATAACGACATCCGCAAATATTTTGAAATGGAACGAACGTCAAAACCACATTATTAGCCCTATGCTCTAAATATTACACTCATAAATATCGCGACACACATTCAGCAGCTGAAAAATACATTTATGTGACGCCATCTGTCACTGAACACGCGTTTGTCGCGTCACTTTGACGTCCATTACGTAATTACCAATTTGCGCTTTACGGGCGGAAAACGCGAAACAAATCTCTATCGCTCTGACAATAGACATCATAGTGAATGAAGGTGCAAGGAAAAAAAAGATCATGTCTATGTCACGGTGTCAAGACTTTGTGACGAATGTTTTGTTATTTTTGGGTCAAGGTCGCACAGGCAAGCCAAAACGATATTCGCTCAGTGAGATATTTTCATTTGACATGTATGATGATGGTTATATGGTCGTGGAGCGAGCGAATCGAAAAACGACCAATCATTTATCACATATCGATAAGGTATTTTGAATAATTTTCATGCCATCTCATCATATCGTATTGGGATATTAATCTCTTTGAAATATGTCGGTAGAGCCATAATAACATCAGATTGCATTAGAATGGATTTTACTAAAAATCGCACATCTGTATGTGGTATTCTATCAGACCACAACTCTATCTTCTCTTTATTCTCACTTTCATTTAAAGTTTATTTCGCGCGTCACAAAAACTATTGAGTAGATTTTATTACCCAAATAAACTGAAAATGAACCGAAGAGTTTGTAAGCGGGGCAATAATATACAAAACAATTCACCGTCCGCACAAATTAATTAAGAAAACGGTTCTTTATATTTGCGCCGGTTTTGTTTTACATCACCGCAGGTAATTGGAGTTCTCAGTGAGAGGAATAGATGTTTAATTTATTTTCATTGAACAGGTTTCATTTGATTACCTACCATATTGTATTTACTACATGCTACTAATTCTGCTTCTAATTAAATTGCACGTTTAACACAGTATTCAATTTGTGGTTCTATAAAACAAGGTTGCTTTGCCTTCGTGTCTTTTTTCATTCCATTTGTCTTTATTTTCGGGTGCTACACTAGGAACTCTTGTATCATGACAATGTAAAGTAATAATACAAGTATGTGCTAAGGCTTTGGGTTTCAGCTCAGTGTCATCATCAATAGGCCCCATATCTTAATCATTTTGATCATTGATCTCGTCTAGTACAAGAGATACATTGCTCTTATTAAATAGAATTAAATGAAATACTATTTTATTTCTTTTATTCAGTCTGGAAACAAGATGAGCTGATTCATTCTCTCCTGTAGCCATCCCACTTTACGATTCAGAGCTAATATAATTCAATCTGAAATGACCTGTAGGTCACAGAGTTTCTCTAGCATTTATAAATCTCCAAGCTTTTTTTCGATAAAATATTGTCTAGCAATATTTTTTTTACAACCACCTCCGTCTAGGTCGGTCAAGGTCGATTCCGTGAGTACTTACATCGATTTAGCATTAGCAATATTTTCTACTTAATATTTCATACTTTCACTAAATGCCGCTTTGACCTCAAAACTTGAAGATGGATATCGTATTATAGAGAAGTCAAATTGCCAAAGATGCAATTTGTGTAGGCGCGAGTTATGGTTATAGATATTGATAGAATCTTTTTTATGGAGGGAATAGTTTTAATATTAGCGTCTGATGCAGACAAAACGATTATGTATTTTTATAGCGATGAAATAATTGTGATTTTCCATTTAAAACAATTTTATCAAAGACTAATCATGACAGGAATTTCTATTTCTAAGATCTTGTTTCATCTTTATTTAATCATGCATTTAACGAATAGTATTGCTTAGAAAATATATTCTGTTCTTTAACTAATAGATATACTCACTGATATCAATATTTGTCTAGACATCAAACACCTTTCATGGAATTCTGCTTGTTCGTCTAGCACGCTGTTATTCTAAAATTATAACTGATCCAACACTGCTCCATTTACCAGATATTGCCTGATTTCAGAGAATTCATTTTCATGCTCAAATTTCTCTGTTTTTGTAAACTATTCATAGCAAATACTTCAGATTATTCCTTTTCTATAATTCTGAACATCGTTAAGAAAAATAAAAATCATTCACATAGCCTGAAGTTTGAGTTATGTTTGCCAAAGAAACCTTGTACAGTAGAAAATGTTTTTATTGATGTTTCCCATTAAATTCTAAATTCTTTCTTTCTCCTTTTCAGCTAGTTCTTACAGCTGAATTGATTTCAAAGCGATTTAATTGTTATGTTTACCAGCGTGATGATGAATATGGTGTAGAACGAAATGGAATCTTGTTTTTGAAAGAGTAAAATGTATTGGGCTTATTATACAACCACCATAAAAGGGATAGAAGCAGCAATGATCATTACTGCTTCCATTCATTTCGTTCTAAACCATATTCATCATCACACTAGTAAACATAACAATTAAATCGCTTTGAAATCTATGCAGCTGTAAGCAAGAATAACAAACAAATGTCTCGATTGTAGAGGGCTAGCACGAGGCCAAACCGATGATTTGTTTCTCCACAAATCTATTACTGACATTGACATTTGCAATTTGTAATGCCGACAACTTTTTATTATCTCCGTCCAACCAACATTAGCTAGTAGTAATTCTGCATTTCAAAGAGATTTATTGGCTTTGGCGACATTAATTCTTGTTACAAGATCTAGGTAACGAATATTACAAGAACAGTTTATTGAACCTCCCAATTTCCTAAAATTGACACACTACACATGCCTATTATATCGATTGTTTTGATGAATCCTGCAAAATTTTGTACCGTGATCAATCAGGTACATTCTTAAATCTGCCACATGATACGACGTAGTAAATTTTTTGTCCAGAGACAATTATGTTATTGTTGTAATCGTTGAACGTATTGACTAAGACATTCGTAATAATCACAATTAAAACGTCATTATTTAACTATTAAGTATGAACCTTTGTCTCAAAACCGGTTTCGATTTCGAAATGCCACGACATGACTCGACAATCTAAGAAAAAACCGCAAGTGTCTAATAGTAACCAAAGTATTCTAGTAATGTATTCACTTTTATTTTCGTTTTGGTGACATCACCGGACTGTATAGGTGATGTAAAAAGCCTTGACTCGTGATTGGATGATTGCATTTGACTAGAATACTCACTTGGGTTTGACTTTTAATTCAACTGAAGATCAAATATCTAAACGCAAAGTGTTGTTCCAACGCAATGTTTTGGCCGTTGGTCCTTAGAAGGTCGCATAATTGAGTTAGGAAATTTTCATTTCCAGTTTATTGTATCAGATCACAGTGAATTGTAATTAGAGTACTCGTTAACCACGACGATCTAAACAGCCATAACGACCACAACTCTCAAGATATTCCCACAAGATTAAGTGAAATGATATTCACACGTGCATAACGATCAACTTCACTCGCCTTATCTAAATGCAAAATTTCATGCTACGCTTTACATGCGCTTGAAACTTGACTGACTGATGAAATCAAGCGTTGCTTAGAGACAAATAGCAATGCTGAATATAGTTATGCCTGTATGCATAATAAGAGCCGTAGAAATGACGCCACTACAACTGCATCGCGCAAGATTGTCTTCGACCGTACGAACTATTGGAATTTCGTAGTTTGCCTTACCCTTGAACGGTTTGATTGATCCTTCTGTGTATATATATTTTTTTTTGGATTGGTGGAATAAAAATAAGAGGTAGAATTTTTAGAAGCTTTAATTCGGAATATAAATGTAAATAAATCTGTGAAAACCATGTATATCCGCCGGTGTACAATGACATTATAAATAGAAAACATGACTTCATTATTTCATTCTGTAATGACACAAATACAAAATATATTTTGCGGGGGATTGATGATATATATATTTTTTGTATTTCCTTATTTTGTCTATCTCAACTCTAAGAACATGAGTCCGCTTCATTAAATTGGCTCAAAGAAAACAGAGCTATTTTCTTTAAGAAACTTTATTTAATTGAAGACAGTAATGGACTCTCTATAAAACTGTCTCCTGAAAGGTTAGTTAATTAATAGGACTGCAAGGGACATGCCGTCTTCTGATTACATTAAACAATGGTACCTGCTTAAAGTAATTAATTATATCTTAGTTTGGAAGACTTGTCTTTCATTATCATTACCGTCACAAGCTCTCAGCATTACAATATTATAATTAGTGCTGTAAATGTGTATATCACTATAAAATTACTTGTCGTTTCCTGAAATATTGTTTTAACAATGTGCTTTTTAGCATTTCTTACGTGTCGTTTCAATTGCGCAACAGTTTCTTTGTTTATAAGCATATTTTATCTATGACTCAGCGTGGGATAAGGAAGAGAAGAAGAAGAAGAAGAAGACTCAGATAAAATGAGGGGATATTTATTATCAACCGCGCCGCACTTATCTTGTAATAACAATTTTTAATAAAGGTTTTTCCTAAAATGTTATGTGATTAATGTATTTAAGTATTCAGTTGACTTCCGAACCAGTGAAATCTGTAATTTTGATCATAAGAGCATCCTAGAGCCTAAACTCAAGGAATAGCTGTGGTTCATTGTACGTCATTTATCTATCTAAAAATATTTTTATTTCAACGAAACAAGTCAGCTAACACTGCTATAATATAGGTTTCACTGAAAGATTATGTTTACCGGGTCTAAATCCTTTGGGAAATATTGCTCACGATTGCAACTGAGCGAGTAAAGAAGTTGCTAACAGTAGTTATATATGTATGTATGCCTTGGATGACGACAGTTTCGTACCAAAAACTTAGTAGTGAAACTATGAGAACAAAAGATAACTGAATCACTTGTGCATGGCGACAAGAAACTTTGTGATTCTTGACAGCTTACGTTAGTTTTTAGGGAGTTGTTATTATTTAGAGTAATAACTACAGATATAATTTAAAATAAAACTTTAATAACGTGGGGTAATCTCACAGCATTCCTAACATGTATACCATCAATCTGATTCAATCTCCCGAATAAAATAAAAACAGTTGTATCTAGTAAAGATAGCTTTGCTCCAATTTCCCGGCCGTTGACGCCTTCGGTCTATTTGGAAGACATCCTACGTAAAATGATCGCGATATTTATTAAAACGAGCGAAATTCTCAACGGAAGATATATTGAAGTGTGGCAATTTTTAAAATAAAGTCATTAACAACGCCAACTCAAGGACTTGCCACGCATCGGTTTGAGCGCTCGTGACAAGCGCTAGTTGGAACGAAAGTGTATCGACGTGGTATCGAAAAGCCATTTCGTATATTGCCTAAATTATATTTGCCCGCGGCGGCAGCGGCACCGCCTTCGTGCATTTCGCTATGTTATCGTCCATTTCAGTAGCGCAATTCAAAAATACGTTCGTGCTTTATTTTTTGCTTGTTCCACAATATGATTTGATTCTATTTTAGTGAAATTGATTTCGTGTTAGCGCCCTTATTTTTTGTGGGATACAATTTTAATCAAAGTCAAAACCATTTATTCAGTTTAGGCCCTAGAAGGGCACTTATGAAGGTCGAATTACAGAAGTTACCACCGGTTCGGAAGTCAGCCTTCTACTGAGAAGAACCGGCAAGAAACTCAGCAAGGTTACATTTTTTAAATATTTTTGGACCATCTGACTATATTGGCTTTTTTTCTTCAAATGTTTAACAATTTTATTCTTAAACTAATACAAAAATACATAAAAAATTATAACCCGCATTAGTTACCTATCTAATGCTATCCTTTTGCTTACAAAAATTGATAAATGCTCACCAAATAGGTTAGGGTTTTCTTTATTAAGTAATAAAACACAATTAGATTAGCATTTATCCGTTTTGGTAGTAAAATAGGTTTGTGGTAATTAATGCGAAATTGTATTGCAGTAACTTACCAACGGATCAAGTGTTTTTGTATAAAGATAGTTTATGGAACGGAGTGTGACATGGGCTAATATATATCCAAGTAACGTAGGTAAAACTGCGGCGTGGAAACTAGTTAACAATATTACTGTCACAACACTACGAACAGCTGTAGCGGAATGTGACGAAAGAAAAGATGTTGAATGAATACTTCACTTCGTGTTGTACATGTTGACCCTTCTAAAAATAGATGCGCAAAGGTCACCAAAGTATACTCATTTAGATAAGAGAGATGTAAAAATTAACGTACATTATGATTGTAAACTTATTAATGTAATCTATTGCATATTTAAAGGACATTTGGAAGTCGTCGGCAGGTAATTAGTAACAGCGTTTATTACTAAGAAACATGTTTTGATAATCAAGAATGAAACAACTGCCTACTTAGTATTATTATTGCAAGGATGAAGAAACCTCCCGGCCAAACAAACTTAAAACTATTTTTCCAGTTTCGGCCCTGATACGGCACTTATGAACGTTACAATTAACTCTGCCGGTTCGGAACACACTTAAACTGAGAATACTCCAGCTAGAAACTCTACGCTAGATACAATACATATTATAGCCTAGACGTGAAACAGAATGTCTACTGATGGTAAAATGAAACATAAATTAAATAATATAAATATTAAAGAGAAAAATCAAAAACTCATTCGTATTACCCACAAAAATTTAAATGAACATCAACAAGGGTTTCTTACAGTTCCCGCTCAATTTGGTTAATGAGCAAATTTGTAGCAAATTTTTATTTCAAAACGACATCCTCAATTTGGCACTGGAATTACATTAGAGGAGCAGGATGGAGTAATTAATATCGCTTTTTGAGCTCTTGTTTTGGCATTTCTATCATCATCATCATCATCTGCCTGCCCTGTTCCCAATTATTTGGGGTCGGCGAAATGTATAATTTTCTTCCATTAGGCCCTTCTATATAGATGACATATTACTGTTTGATTCATTGTGGTTCAATTGAAATATTTTATTAATTTATCGAGTTATTGCCGGTTCTTCTCAGTTGTTGTCTAACTTCCGAACTGGTGCGGTGGTCACATCTGTAGCCCTCATAAGTGAGACACTAGGGCCTAAACTGAATAAATGGTTCTAACTTAATCTTTTCCAGAATCCTTATAAATTTTTCTAAAACCATATTGAGTTGGGTTTCTACTTTCTTTGGAAAATTCCTTGTACATTTGGAGATTACAGAATTAAAAATCGAGCTTTAGTCGTATTCTGGGTTGCATGATGTTGTACATTTCTTCTTACTGCATTAAAATATTTCTTTCTCCTTCACGTTTCAGTTGGAAGCTATTTTTGTGATAAATAAATTCATACAGCGGTCAACTTATTAATTTTAATGTATCGTATTCTCGTTCGCACCTATTTTCATATACAACCTTGAGAATTTACTTAAAACTATGTGTCCAGTTCTACATAGCATTTCATATTCAAAAACATGTTAAATTCATCGCCTTGAACGTTTTTTGCGGAGCCATGAATATTGTATTGTATCTCATTTTCGAGACGTATTGGTTCGCCTTCATGTCTACAAACCTTTAAAATAACTGTGAATATATTTTAATTTACTTGGAATCACGAAGGAATTACGGAATTGATATTATACGAAATAAAAAAAGAATCAAGTATTCTATTGCGAAATGTCAGTGCCTCAATAAACATTAGAACTGTGATAAAACTCACTAACTAGCATCTCCCACATTCTCAATGAACTATGTTTTTCCGTATCTAATGTTTTCCAAGATATGACCTATCACTGTTCCAAGTTTCATCTAAATACGTTCACATACCCACAAACTTTCGCATTTATAATATCAATCGGTACGTCATTTCATTTCCTTCTGACTGATGATTGAATTATATTATATTTTCCATCCGAAAATTTTATCGTGGAATATGTGATCAGAATTGGCGTGAAAAGCACAAGACCGGAGATTGGTGAGAAAATCGATCTAGCTTGCTCCCATCTTGAGAAAATATCCTTTTTCTTAGCTTACACATTGAATATTTTAGTGATATTCTCAAACATTGATGGCCTAGAAAGTGCTCAAATGCATATCAATTTATGTTTGAATTCCAAGCAGCGAGTTTAGAATATTATCCATTACAAAATGAGTAAACACTCTGCTCGTATCTCCACGAGAAGTACTACAATAACTCAATAGCATATATAATTGGATAATGGTGATAATCTTTCTATACGAGTCGGCGGCCTTGTGGTGACCGAGCTCTACAAACCGACCGATTGCAGTTGCACACGCTATTTGTGTACTTTAAAGCAATATTACGACTAAAGAACTTGGTAGGATTGTAGTTTGAAACAAACATTTGAACCAATATAAGACACTTAACAAGATTTTGACGACGGTGTCGCTCGCGTGGAATTTGTAGGGACATCAATCTTGGAGTTTCTTTGAGGTTGTAAAGAATATATTGTAGCGGCTAATAGAATGACCTAGATACAAACTATTCTACATACAGAGTTTCTTTGAGAATTCGACTCGAAATGCAGTTGGGACATCTAAAAATCAGATTATTGAGCGTTTTCTACAGACAGTTTTCTGACTGAACTTTTCCGATTGTTTTACTGAAGATGTAGTTCAAAAACACAAACAAACGAATGTGCATGCATTGTTTGTACAAACGTTGGATCACGACCAACCTAATTCTAATTAGGTAAGTTTTTTGGCCCACTGTTCTCAATTACTAACATTGGACTTATACCAAATGACAATGAGATATTTTTAGATAATCAGCTCTATATGTGTGTGTTAAAGTGTTTAGTTATTTGCCGTCAAACGATTCAAGGTCAAGGGAGTTACTCAACAAGACCGGTTTGTATGTGTGTCTGTTTGTTGCATAATTTCACCCGGTTCTTGAAGTCTCCGATGCCTCGAGCAAGTTTTGTTTTTATCTTGTTCTGTGGAAGTAACAACAATTTTAATAAAAAATATTTTATGAACTCATAACAAAATACTGGTTAATTATTTGAATACATTTTGAGTATTCGTGAGTTATGTTTCTTTGAACTTTTTGCTTTACAATTAATATTCATCGTCATGGTACGCCCCAATTCTATTATTTCAAGCAGTATCTACATTTTATTCAATTTTATTCTGCTGATAACACGCCAAGGAAAGCAAAAGCGGTGTAATAAATTAATATCGTATTTCGCTATCTCGTTTCCATCGCAACAGGTTCACGATTGTTTTCCTTCAAAGGACACAAACATGGAAAAATGATTGTTTATATGAAGGCACTTGATAATTTAAGGGAAACGTAAACAGTTTTTCGCGGCTTCGCCTACACGGGTTGCGTGGACAAATACAAAAATGCCAGGAGCTTGTTTATTGTGAAAACACAGAGGAAATCTCGCCGACAGGATCTTGGCAAAAGGAATCTCGTGTATTAATAAATTTATGCTCCGAGGTAAACACTGGTTGAAAGGAAAATGAAATGGATGGAACAACAATTTATGAGTAGCGGAAATTAAAGAGCCTTTTCCTTTTGATGGGAATTACAAGGTGTTTTAATTTTGATAAGTACGTACATTACAAACATTACATTAAAACTAAATGAAATTTTGTCTGTGTCTGAAGTTTCCAAGCACACACCGTGCTGAGTGATTGCGTCAAAGGATCCAGGGTTAACGCTTAGTAAACATCGTCACCAAACAATTACTCGTTTTATAACCATCTTCAAGCCGACGAATCTATTGTAGAGACTAAAGCGGGTATATTGTAGAAAAGTGGCACAATGAAGCTCCAATGCCACTGTAACCTACGGAGGCCGCGGATGTCTTTTGTTACAGAAAGCCGCCCACAAAAGGCAGATTTTAGCTACACCGAACCCTGGCTTCCACTGGAATAAATCCATTAATCTTACAGCCATGGTGTCTTTAGTCAATTTCTAAATGAAATTGATAAAATCACAATAATGTCTGGCTCAAATATGCGTGACGGAGGGCTATTCATTATTTTCACAATGCCCTCCTATCGGCCGACGCCTGTGACGATCAATATCACTACAGGAAAATTAAATAGCCAGAGATTGTTCGGGTCTCCGAAACCTAATTTCAGAAACGTCGATTCACTGAAAGTTATGAGAACTTATCAAACCACCGTTTTGTGATTATTAAAGCGATCAAGATTTGCTCGGAATTGAAATGGTCAATGAAGAATTAATTAAATGGCAGGCGTTGTTTTTGGGGCTTTGTTTTCCATTCCGGCTGAATCTATGAAATGTCAGCATAAATTCAATTTTCTATGTTCAGTTCAATGATTTACTTTCTAGGTCAACGATTCATAACAGAAAGATGTTAGTGAATCGTTTTAAACTAACTAAAATATTAGATACAAAGATTGACTCGCCCTAAAAACATTATCGGGCGTGTCACTACTTCGAAATTTCCAAATTATAATTGGAAAAGGGAAAGAAATGGTGCAACTGAATTACTTTTACGGTTCACAATCAAGCGGTTCACATTAAGCTTTTAGAAACTCCTTTATGGGTTTTGGAAGTTTATTCAGCTGGCGTGATGGAGTTTCCATGATGCTCGATTCCGCTTGCATGTTCAAATGCTTTATAAAATTTCGCAGCTATTTATATATAATGTGCAATTGCTCTATTTCTGTTGGTAACATTATTTATTGCGTTCAGACATTGGCAGAGGGCTGACACTCATTTAGAGTGGAATCTGTATCGCAGCCAATCTTTGTTTAGTGAAAAATGCTTAGCTTTATGTCCTATTGTATATTGACTTCGTTCACACTGTACGGATAAACCCTGATCATTTTCTTCTACTAACTTAACGTTTATCTTATTTTGCTGGAATAAGCATTTCTAGGTAATTTTCTCCATTACTTAGTAACTCTTGTAATATTAAATTAGTAACTTTATGCGTCTAGCTAGACAGCTAGATAACTATGATCCAATAATTGGATAAGCTGAACCTAATTCTGACTATATATTTAGGGTTTCCTATCAATAATATTATTAATTTGGTAGGCCAGGGTCATCAAATCTGCAGCAACTCATTATGAGGTCCAGGTCCAGATTATGTGTGCTTATCTTTTTCGGCCACATCATCACATAAAGATGAAATTAGAATTAAAAATCCCTAAGAAATATCCCAACCTAAACTAAAGTCCATATTTCTTTCATTATCCAGGTACAACGGAGCGCGCATGCCTAATCACAGGGTCAGTGGAAGGCATCATGGTGGTGCTGGACTTCATCATGGACAAGATTAAGGAGAAGCCGGAGCTCGTCAAGCCATTCCCTGAGGGTGTCGACACTAAGATGCCCCAAGATAGGGATAAGCAGGTAATTTGAAAAATGTGGGGTGCAATATTTTCCAACTGAAAAGTCTCTTAACAGGGGTTATAGCTATAGTCCATTATGCTCTGTGACCATTAGCGAAATTCACTTGCCTTCAAAGACTTGTCTGACGTGCAAGATTCCTACACCTTGATTTTTCACTCACTCGTGATGTACCTTCATATAATGCTGCTATAGTCCCTCTTCTATCTATTATCTATTTCATGGAAGTCACATAAGTAAATATCTCTGCAATTATGTCGCTATCTACAGCAATATGTGGAAACTCACCGATAAACACTGTATCATTTAAAACGTTCTAATAGTACTCGATTCTGTCGCTGGCACAAATGACATGTGTTTTATCAGCGCTGATAACTCAATTTATTAAATGAATATGAACCATATCGTTACGTGTTATGTGTTTAAATACAATGGCTGTTAACGCGTGTCGACATAGTGTGGTAGATTATATGCTAATATTAGTTGCTAGTTTGTGAATCGGCTCGCCAGGGAATGGTTACTCTTCGAGGAGTCATAAAGTCATCTACATGTAAATTTATCCTTTGAGATTTTGATTTTATGTTGGCGTCAGAAGTAACCCTTGAGGGTTTTAAGTGGATCAATCTCATAAAATCTGCTCAAAGATACTGCTAACGAGAAGGTTCTGATGAGTAGGCTGCCGGTTGACTTCAAACTGACAAATAACTTTATGGCCGTGTCACGTAAGGGAAAATAATCGTGGTCAATTTTGATGGTGACTCAAATTATATTGAAAACAACCAATTGGTTTTGATAGAACTAAATTATGTCTTATATTATTTTCTTATGGAGTCAAAAAGAGGTGCAATAAAATTAGATAACATTAGTTTGTTTGATAAAATAACCAGCGTCATTTAAAGAACGTGAGATATCTTACTTCGACGATGTAAAGATGTTTGTTACTCTTTCACACAAAAAATGTTGTACGGATTTTGATGAAACTTAGCACACATGTAGATCATATCCTTCATTAATACATACGATACTTTTTATCCTGGGAAAAGTCTTTGAAGGCAAGTGAATTTCCTTGAACGAAGTGGAAATCGCGGGGGACAGCCAGAAATATTTCTCTAGCTACCATTTATCCGAGAATATCAAAATTAATCTGTAATATATTAGCTGTATATCTTTCATAAACAATAATTTGATCTAGATAACTGACCCCAAAAATTCCTAATCAACATCGACAGTCTCCAATTATAAATGCCGTCAAAATCACAATTGAAATAACAATCCACGCCCACAACCCAGCTGAAACAACCGGGTAGAATGGCCACGCTATTTGCATGATAATCTACAGCCACCCTTCCCCACTCCACCCTTTAACCCCCCCAGCGCATAAAATTCGCCGTTAAATAATTTCGAAGTTGATAAGCAAAGGATTTTCAATGTTCTGGCTGTTTGGAGCGCTTAAAGCTATTTGGGTTTGAATGTGACCAAAGAATTAGATTTGTTACAATCCGTGTCCTGATTTGGCTGTTTTATGTAATGTTATGCTAATTTAGGTAGGTGTCTATAGTAATACTTTGAACTCATTTTTAGGGTTCCGTACGTCCGCTGTCCGTCTGTCTGTCTGTCACCAGGCTGTATCTCATGAACCGTGATAGTTAGACAGATGATGTATTTCTGTTGCCGTTATAACAACAAATACTAAAAACAGAATAAAATAAATATTTAAGGGGGGGCTCCCCATACAACAAACGTGATTTTCTTGGAACCCGTCGTGCGCGAGTCCAATCCAGAATTTTGTCCAGTTCGCGTTCCCGAGGCAACCCTATAGAATTAGAATTTTTTTTAATCCTTTCTCAGCGGATACCTACTCCCTATGAAGAATCATAGATTACAACGAAGCTATAAACTAGCTAGGCGATGTTTAAAAATCATCATATTTTCACTCGGCACGTGCGGTCGTGTCAGTCAATCAAATGTAGATATCTATTCAAAATTAATGATTACAGTAATGTATGTTCGCTCGTAACGTGACTGACTGCAATCAACGTCTATCTATGTACATTAAATTATCAATATCGCCACCTATTTAAATATGCTGTCGGTGGACCACAGCTCGTGACAGCTGTAGTAAAATAATGTACCGTCCTTATTACGTCACACGTTACTAGGGAACGAGTGGGTCAACTAAGTGACAAAGAACGGAAGAGGTTCGTGACGTCACATAAATAAATATAATCTATTGTATCAATACTCTAAAGAAAATCTTTATTAGGTATATGTATTACCAATTTTGTGTACATTATTAAAAGGTTTGTTTTATTGTTGATTTTATAAAAAAAAAATTAATAAATAAGTTTTTGAATTTTTAATTTAAAAATTTAAATTTGGAATATGTGACGTCACATCACGAGTGGGTGTCAAAAACGAGAGATAAGGGCGGGGAGGACTTCCAAATATGAAATTTGTGTGACGATTGGTCCCTAAAGATCTGTTTACTTGTCAATTATAATACAATTGATATACCCATTTGTTCACGTCTCGAGAACCTACTAACGTTTTTACTAATATTCTTGTTAAAGAATAATGTATTCTATAATCACATCTATAAGATAAAAAATACAGCTCTTTCATTTTCATCAATATTGATTTAACATCTCATATATTATCTTCACTGTACTTTAAACGGTTAAAACTTCTAGCTGATACTAAATGAAACCTCTCGAAGTGAACAGGCTGCTCTCTAAGCTGTGTCAATAGTAGGTTCGTATAACAAGGTCGGCGCGGTCGAACAAATCACGCCCGTTTCGTCTTTATCGTCGATTTGCATTCGTAATTATTACTAAATACAATAAAAAAACTAACTTATTCCATTTAACAGTATAATATTATATGTAATTAGAAAACTTACCGTTGCAACTTCATTTAACGTGGATTTATTTAGAATCGACAAAAGTCGTGGTTTAAAAAAAAATTTAAAGCGCTATCAGCTTTTCCCAAATTTGACAGGAATACAAAATTCTTGTTTGCATTCATTTTAAGGCGATGATAGCTCAGTGGTAAGTGACGTTGGATACCGCGGCGAAGGTCGTGGGTTCGAATCCTACAATGAGCTTGAGCTTTCGGTGAAGGAAAACATCGTGAGGAAACCATAGCACGGTGGTAGGGTACTTTGTAGTACTCAACTGGCTGGCTACCACCCTCAAGTTGAAAATCAGTCGCCAAGCACCTATTGATGTGTTCCGGCAATTGCACTTGAGAGCCAGTTTGCCTAATAAGGTAAATAAGGTGTACAACACATATACATATAGGCGACGGTAGTCACTTACCATCAGGTGACCCGCCCGCCTCGTTGTCACTTGTGACATAAAAAAAAAACATTAAAACGATGTAACATTTTTGAAAAAAAGTTTCCTTAATTATTTTTTTCTATTTTTACGTACCTTTGTCAATTTTGGCAATGCCAGTCCCATCGCACCCTAATCTTAGTAAACCATAAACTAATTTATATTTGTCACAAAACCTTTGTAATAAATCTTTTCTTACAAATAATTATTGCAATGATATTATAGTAAAAAGGTTTACATAGGTTATAGGGCGGCTAAAAAGTGGCTAAATAGCCTTAGAAACTCTTTTCAAAAACAACATAGGTACACCTATTACATTTAATAATTATTTATCTAGTCTCACTGACAATATTTGCGTGTTAAGGCGGCAAAAATAGTAATCTATAGAATTTAATTATGACTGACTTAGTAAACAACAAACTCAAGAAGACCTGTGTTCAGGCCTTTTTGGTTCTGGACAAATAAAACACCAAACTTTAGCTAATGCGGGCTCGTTCAATGTTAACACAACTGTTATCTTTATACGTAGGTACGCATAAGCTTGTTTGCCACCTAGTGGTATAAAAAAAAAATGTATAATACTTTATTTGTTATGGTATGTATATTATGGTTCTTTTTGCGGTTCTTCCCAAGTTTCCGTGATAAAGTAGCCTACGTCAATTTTCAGTCCATCTTGGAAAATAATATCCATTCGTTCTCAATTTTTGCGAGAATTTAGTTTCATCCGTGTTCCCATGGGATCTTATCTTTTCCCGGGATAAGAAGTGTCCTATCTCTTATTCCAGTATATAATCTATTCGTGTGGCAAGTTTCATTAAGATCGGATCAGTAGTTTCGGAGTTCTTCGCGGACCATCTTTTTGACTGAAATTTCATATATTAAAAAAGAAGATAGGCAGTTTAGTACCCTTTTTCTCCTAAATTTTTCTACCATTTTTTTTGAGTTTGCCGAGATTTAGTGTTAATAAAAAAAATCACCTTTAAATGTTTTAAGTTTAAATATATTATAACTATTATTATATTACGTAGTCATGCAAGTTATCAACTCGTTTTATACATTAGATAGTTTCCATAAGGCTTCATATAACCTTGCAATTGATTTATTGATATGTAAATATAAAATGGCTACGTGCAACGAAAGGCTTAGAACACTACGTTTATGCATTGCTATAACATATATGCTATTTTATTATGCACGCTTACGTTCTTAACATTTTAGAATACGGTAGCATTATCTGGTCTCTTCAGTATCAAGTATATATAGACAAAATAGAGAGACTACAAACAAAAAACTTGAGAGGTGTCAAGGGACACCCGGATGGAACGAAGTTATATAAGTTATATTAGTCGAGAAATGAAAAAAAATACATTTCTATTTATATATATACATATCTGGCTGAAATGAAAATAACTGGCTTGCTTTCTATAAGAGAGAGAGAGAGAGAGAGACAGGTCAACGCACTTTTGACACTAAAAGTGTCGTGACAAATTTTTCGTAAGATTTTTTTCCGTCTAGCCCCCTTTCACAACGCGCGATAAGGAACTTCGTTTTAAATTATCTAGAGTTCAAATTTAATCACCAACACGTTTCATATAAAGATAAATGTATACACCATAAGTTGCTATAACTGAAAGACCGCAGAATCATGATGGATCAAATGATGCTTTACAATATTAGGGAGCGTTCAAGTATTACGTAACGCAATTTTTGGAGATATTTGACCCCCCCCCCCCCCCCTCCCGTTTTCGCGTCATTGACCAACAAACATACAAATCACATTTATAACTAGAAACTAGCGCCATCTATTTGGTGAATCGCGTCACACGCCCTCAATGCCAAACTTATTGTTTCAGGTGAAAATCTTAGTGCCGAACTCAACGGCAGGCATGATTATCGGCAAGGGCGGTAACTATATCAAACAGATTAAGGAGCAGAGTGGCAGTTACGTTCAGATCTCGCAGAAGGCCAAGGAGCTATCGTTGCAGGAGAGGTGCATCACTGTTGTTGGTTAGTATTGAGGATTTAACAGCGAAAATATTCCGCTTCCAGCGGTTTCTTTCGCGTTCACTAAGGATCTTATCTTTTCCGGGCATAAAAAGTATGCTATGTTTTACACCAGGATATGATCAAGTTTCATCTAAATCCGTTCAATCGTTTTTGCATGTATATTTTTTTTATTCTGGATATGCTTGTGTTTGACTACAATCTTACCGTGGTAAGTGATGATGTGGCCGAAGGTGGTAAGCACACAAAGCCTAGATGGGAACTGGCTCTCAAGTACAGCTGTCGGAACACACCAATAGGTGCTTGTTGACAGATTTTCAACTTGAGGGTGGTAGCCAGCCAGTCGGGTACTACAAAGTACCCTACCACCGTGCTATGGTTTCCTTACGATGTTTTCCTTCACCAAAAGCTGCTCATTGTAGGATACGAACCCATGACCTTCGCCGCGGTATCCGACGTCACTACCACACGCTATTTACGCCTTAAAATTAATCACTCAAAGTCTTACTAAACTCAAATATATATTTATTAAGTAAACTTATTACAAGTATTTTTAATCGTCAATTTGATTCATGTTAAATTCTAACGCTCGGTTCGAAAGGTTGCTTTTGCTGAGAAGAGCCGGCAATAAACTCAGCAATTACTCTTTTTAAAAAAGCAACAACAAAATGTAATAGTTCTACATTTTATAATTATTTATATAGTCTTACTGATAATATATGTGTGTTATGGCGGCAAAAATACAAATTAATTGTATTACCTAAAACACATAGCGAAACAAAACAACATTCTCATTGCAGGCGAAAAGGACAACAACAAGAAGGCGTGCGTAATGATACTACAGAAGGTTGTAGACGACCCCCAGTCGGGGTCGTGCCCCAACGTGTCGTACGCGGACATCGCGGGCCCCGTCGCCAACTACAACCCCACGGGCTCGCCTTACGCCGTCCCCGCCACTGAGGTGACAGAGGTGACGACTTGGACACGCTCTATTATTGTTACACCCTGTACATACCACGGGGCTCCATTATTGCTTCGTTTGCGCTCATGAGATTCATTGGGGGATCAGTGATCCACTCGTCGTACTGTTATAGAGGATCAGTGATCCGCTCGTAGTACTGTTATAGAGGATCAGTGATCCACTCGTAGTACTGTTATAGAGGATCAGTGATCCACTCGTAGTACTGTTATAGAGGATCAGTGATCCACTCGTAGTACTGTTATAGAGGATCAGTGATCCACTCGTCGTACTGTTATACAGGATCAGTGATCCACTCGTAGTACTGTTATACAGGGTGTCTGGTAAGTAGTACGACAAACTTAAGGGGGATAAGTGGGTGAGTCAACTAAATCTACAACAGAAATACAGATAGACGGACAATAAGGGTATCCTATAAGGGTTCCGTTTTTTCCTTTTGAGGTACGGAGTCCTAAAAATTTCCTCGGTAAAAGTGTCACCATTTTCGAGAAATTTCAGATTTTTCTAATATTGATTTTAGAATTTCTGATTTTAAATATCTCGAAAATGGTAAGTGTTACTGAGGTCATTTTTAGGGATCCGTATCCACAGGGTAAAAATGAAAACCCTATTACTAAGGCTCTACTGGCCGTCTGTCTGTCACCAGGCTGTATCTCATGAACCATGATAACTAGACAATTGAAATGTTCACATATGTATTTCTGTTGCCGCTATAACAACAAATACTAAAAACAGAAAAAAAAATACAAAATTTGTAAGGAGAGTTACCTTCCTACGACTCGCACTTGACCGGTTTTGTATATTTGGTAGGTCCACCCACCTATCTCCCCCTTAAGTTTGTCATACTACTTGCCGGACACCCTGTATATATTATACAACCTTATTATCTATGTAATAAAACAGAAAATCGATCATCCTTTATGAAGTCGAATAGTGAGATCTCATCAGCGCAGACCAGACTGGTGGAAGGCACTTGTGAGCGTGTTGAAGTGGTTACGCCCCTTGCTCGTTCCCATGATGCTCTACACTATATAACTAGCTTGTATATTTATGTATATTATATTTGTATATTGTATACTATATTTATTTATATTAACTTTAGATTTAAGGCGATGATAGCTCAGTGGTAAGTGACGTCGAATACCGCGGCGAAGGTCGTGGGTTCGAATCCTACAATGAGCTTGAGCTTTCGGTGAAGGAAAACATCGGGAGGAAACCACAGCACGGTGGTTTCCTCCCTATGTGGTACTCGACTGGCTGGCTACCACCCTCAAGTTGAAAATCTGTCGCCAAGCACCTGTTGGTGTGTTCCGGCAGGTGCACTTGAGAGCCAGTTGCCCTTGCCCTTAAGGCATTGTAATAAAGTGTACAACACGTTGGCAGTCCCCCTGGTATTGCTAATGCCTATAGGCGACGGTTGTCACTTACCATCAGGTGACCCGCCTGCCTCGTTGTCATTAGTGACATAAAAAAAAAAAAGATTGTAAGTTGATTCCATAGGATTCAAGTAGCTGCTGAAAAAATCTAGGTTGTATGATTCTAAGTCTTCTGCAAAGGGTTTTAAATGTATTGTAATATAATACTCATCATGGATAGAATTTTTGCTGTATGCATAAAAAAAATTGAAAAATAATCCTTAAGTCTCCCAATACCGTGATGAACGAACTATTTACAAGTTTGTACGGAACCCTCGGTGCGCGAGTCCGACTCGCACTTGACCGGTTTTTTTTTATTTACAGCCAACAAAACATACACTTATATGACGGGCCGGTTGGCGTGGTTGGTTAACATACTGCCTATCACGCCGCAGGTCGTGGGTTCGATTCCCATCCAGGACACACTTTTGTGTGCATGAACATGTCTGTTTGTCCTGAGTCTGGGTGTAATTATCTATTTAAGTATGTATTTACAAAAAAAAGTAGTATATGTAGTATATCAGTCATCTGGTTTCCATATTACAAGCTCTGCTTAGTTTGGGATCAGATAGCCGTGTGTGAACAAATGTCCGAGGATATTTATATTATTTTATTTACTTACACAAGAAATAATACAATGATCACAAGTACTGTTTCAATTACAGGCTATCACAACATGGTTAAAAGACTAAAAGAACATTAAATTTTAAAATTGAAATTAACTTGTTAAGTTGGATAAATTAAGAATAAAAAAAATAAAACAAATATTACAAAAGTACCATACAGACAAGGCTAAGGTTTGATTTGAGGAGAAGGCCCAGGTTTTGTCGCTGATTGTGTATCTTTAGTTATTAGATATCAAAGGTTACTCAACATCTCAATAGAGAAGAACAGGCAAAACTCAGCACGACAATAAACTGAGGTTCCATCTACTTATGTTCCAGGGGCACACGCTGGGCGGGGTGGGCGGTGTCGGTGGAGTGGGAGGAGTGGGGGGAGTGCTGGTGAACGGGGGTGGCGCTGGGGTGGGACTGGCGGCTCTATCGTTGTCCCTGTCGCTCGCGCCGCCCGGCTCGCAGCCGCCTGCGCCTCTCACGCAACACACGCTCGATCATATCAAAGTGAGTAACACCAGGGCCGGATTTAAGGGAGGGCAAACGGGGCAGCTGCCCGGGGCCTCCACAAGAGATGGCCCCCACATAAATTGCACATATTAAAGGTCTAGAGGTATCGTCGGACATGCGGTTAGAACGAAGGTTGCAAGAAAAATATGTATTATTAATCCTGTTTTTAAAATAATTTGGGACCCCCACTCTTTTGTTGCCCCAGGGCCTCCACATCTCTAAATCCGGCCCTACATATGGATTGGTAATAAAGGTCATTGACTGTCCTTTACCATGTTCAGTAAACCTGTCGCTCGCCATACAAACTTGTCACAAAACAGCAATACCACGGGTACTGCCTATGTGCCATCTATATGTATATACAATTCTCGTGTCACAGTGTTAATAACCGAACTCCTCCTAAACGGCTGGACCGATTGACCGATCGATCTTAGAACTCGATTCCAGCGCCACCTACCGGATCCAATCGTGTTTTCATACCATCGAGGAACCCATTGAAATATACACAAAAAAAAAAACAAATCTGTCCAACCGTTTAGGGGGAGTTAGGTGACAAACACGTACGGAAGAATTATGATTAAGATGGTTTCCCAAAAAAAAAATGTGATCGAAATATGATCAGCGGGTCCTTTCACCAGCGTCACTTCCGGAAGCCATCAGCAGTCCACAAAGGCTGCTAGCCTTCTGGGATGACCTGGGCTGGTTGGAGTGAGAAGACACAAGCTTAAATACGTACAATGGCCCAATCAAGAGGCTAAGTGCGGAAACAGCCCTGCCAAAACAAACAAATGATCAGCGGGCAAACAGAACATAAGCTTCCGTGATGGTAACGTGTGTTTTGTGGTGCAGGTAGCTCTCCGGCAGGCTGGGTACAGCGAGGCGGGCGTGTCGGAGATCAGCGCGGCGCTGGCGCTGCTCGTGAAGCACGGCGTGCTCGGCCTGGCGCTCCCTTCTCTCCCCTCTCTCCCCTCCCTCCCCTCGCTGGCCGCTCCCCCCCTCTCCGCCGCCTACTTCCCCCTGCATGCATCGCACGGGCAACAGGACCAGCAGACCGTGTTCGGAGCCATCGGGCAGGTCGGCATGCCTCTAGGTCAGTACCACACACACATAATCTAAATAATCACTAAATATAAGGCGTGTCGCTCACTGGGTTATTTATGAAAACCGACATGTTTCGATGCCCGACGTAGACGATGCTACACTTATATGGCAGGTAGAAGGTATACACTAGGGACGCGGGTGAAACCGCGGGAGTCAACATACATATAAGTTTAATAAATATTGGTATTATGTGTGTTAAATGTCCCAGGATTTATTTGACTGACATCTATTCGAAAATTATGTTGAGTTTGTTATGGAAAAATCTCGCGAAAATAATATTGACTGTATCTTATTTGGTCTCATGGTAAAAATTATGTATATAACGAATTTAACAAATAAAAAAAATACAATCTTAAAGTATCCAAAATCACTGGTAAGATCAATTACTATAAAGAGCAATACAGAGAAATAAATTGCACGATAAATCTATAGTTTTTTTATAGAATTAAGGTAAAATAAGGCAAAATAATGCTCAGCATTCTCAAGTTAAAGCTCTATTGAATTAACACTAATAAAAGTGTTGTGGGAGCTATATTAGGGTATAGAAAGCCAATTTTCTAGGTTCTTACTTACTATTTTCGGTTGCATTATCACTTAACAAGTTGAGATTTAAAGTGAAATTGGAATTATTAACAGTAATAAAAGTGTCTACTGAAATTTTAATTATTTTGCTGTTTTTTTTAAATATGTTTTAGACAAAGGTAAATGATAATATGGCCGAAGGTAAGACACCCTAGATCGATAGAAACACACTCTCAAGTGCAGCTACGAGATTATTATGGCAATTGCTTCCATTACCACCACGCTATGGTTTCCTCTTATTGTATGATTCGAACCCACGGCGATAGGCACTACCACTGAGCTATCATGATCGATTATTGAAAATTGATTAATTTATAATTAAGTGATATTAATAAGAATGGTGTAAAAGCATAATATAAACTTGATCTTCTACATTTAAGAAGCAAATTCGTATCAAAATTAATGACTGTGTATTCTGTTATTTTATAATTGGATCTTTGATTGTGTCCCATTGTTTTGAGACACACAAAGTCACGTCATGGGCTGAGTGTTTGAGTTATCGACAGAGGGCGCTAGTGGGACATAAGCACCAATGAACATTTCATGATTATACTTCATAAAATACACCTTGATACCTGTGATAGTTATCAGAGTTATATGACAATGAACCTTGTTGCCATAGAATAAGGTTCATTTGTATTTAAAAGAAAGATTAACTGTAGAAAAGGAATGCCTTGCTAAGTTTCTTGCCAAAGTCTTCTCTGTTTATGTGTATTCCGAATCGGTGGTAGAGTCAATTGTAACTTTCATTAAGTTGTATGATATTACAGGTGGACCATATCGTAGAGCAATAAGGTTTATTTTCATGTAATTTTGACGACTATCACGGGTATATTTTAGGAACTATGAGTAGTACCTTTTTTTATCACTACAAATGATACAAGCTTTCCTCTCCTCCATTCACATTATCATTAGTATTCGAGTATTTACTATAGTAAAATCCATTTTATCTTCAATCATTTCTCAACTTCGATGCATTAGGCTCTATTTCCATTGCCGCGGAATGGAATGGAAGAGATTTTTTGCAATAGCATGACTTTATGTCGATTGTGTAGCCGCCAGCGGTAACTACGGGAATTCCCGACAATGCGCAAGGATTCCCCGGATGACGCACAACCTCTTTCTTGGATCATATCTAGATTGTACGTTACACAATTGATATTTAAATTCATTTTGCTATATACAATTTCTTAGCTTCCATTCCGTTTCGTAGCAATGTAAATTGAGCCTTATTTATCCCTCACCTGTTGGCTCACTAGCGCACTCTACCGTCCAGAATACAGAGTGGCACTCGTCATCACTTCGACGCTTCTAAATTCTAAATTTCCTCGCAAAGCTTCTCATCATAATGTCCTGGTAACAGATTGGTTGTGATTAGTTGGTTAACAACGTTTTATATTGAGCTTTTATTTTTGTTATCGTGATGTATTTTAATTTAGCTAATGTTTTCAAGCATTGTTGGTTGACCTTATGATGAGCACCAAAAATTCTTGACCAAAAAATTTATTGGCAAAAATAAATTAAAATAAAACACGATTATAAAAAATTACATTTATCTAATTGAAATGATGTGTTCTTCTACAATTGCATGCTTATGAACTTTTTTTTATATATATAAAAGGTTTTTAATATGTGTTGTATTGCTGATTTCAATAACACGATTGGCTTAATATTTTTTAATTCTTATCTCACGTAGACAGTTTTATTTTTCCAAATTCTTTTACATCGCTTTCCTCATACCATCTGTCGGCAATACATAACAAAATTTATGCCATGGACGGACATGCCGATGTTTTTGCTAGAAATAAAAAAATAAGTCGAAAACGTCTTAGGCAGTAGCGGATTCAGGATTTTGGTTTTGGATAGTCTTGGGCCCCGCTGAGGTTTTTTCAAGGTAAACTCTACAAAAGTACACAAAATTTTATTTTAATTGTTTTTTAGGTAGTGTAAAATTTGCATCACAGCTTAATTAGAGTAATAAATTAGATCAAATTTTATTTAAGATTTGTCATAGGAGGGCTCTGATGCTTTTGGGAGAGAGGTTTTTGCCCCTTAGCCCTTACTGGATCCGGTACTGGTCTTAGGTAACATTTGGAACTTGAAAATTTTATTTCTAGTAAAATTCAACGTACACAAATGTTGTCCACGGCATAATAGTAGAAAGAACAACTTATATTTACATGGCAACAATATGATATTTATATTTCAGAAAATTATCACTACAGGCAGTCTCTAATGCAATTTAATACAATACCTTATTAAAAACAGAAAAAATATTACCACTTAGTTAAAGCGCTATATTTAAGGGTAAGTTTATAATTTTATAACTAGCCCATTATAAATGACATTAATTCAAAAATCATAAATTTTTGACATTCGAAAATATTTTATACAATTAAGTTGTTCTTTCAAACATCACTTTTTCTTCTAAGTCCGCAACACAGCGCTGCCGATATTCAAAAGTTTTATCAATTTAATCAAGTCCACTGTTTACACGCGTGGGCGTGGGTCATGCTAGTGTACGATTCAGTTGCAAATAGATTATTGAATAGAATCACACTCTGCATGAATGTAAGTCATACCTACATCGGATCGTTTTTATTGTAGATTTATAAATTTCAATACCGCTAACATCCGTATGTAGTTGTTTTGTATTTTTTTCTGTTTATTTACTCGAGGATGCCGTATTTTTCTATGGTATGTTATAAACCTTATTTATGTATGTAACGTGTTCGCGGAAATAGCAGTTTTCGGGAAGATATCGCGTACTTAAGCAAACGTAGAAGTTTTTCTAGCTTATTATAGCTTAACTATAGACGGTGCCAAACGGCAATGGAATGCCACAAGGTAATGTCCTAGAGCTACTTCTTTTCCTCGTATATGTTTAACGATACAAGAAACCCTTTTAAAGAATTATAAGTAAAGACGCGAAGATAAACCGTAATTCTGAAATATTTTGGGTATAAAAACATAAGCATCGGTCAAGAAAGGTCTGCACTAGCATAACCCACCGCATAGTAAAAGAGTCGGCGCTGTGCGGGCGGCGGCATCACGCTAACACGTTACTCTGTCCGCAACAGCGCGAAACGTTCTAATGTAAGACAAGTGTGAGACCCTCGCCCTCGCGCCACCACCCTGTGTCTCGCCGGCCCCCGGCCCCCTGGCCCCTCGGCCCCTGGCTTCGGTCGCAAGTCGCAACTAGTGAGGTCCGCAGGCGGCGCGCGCGGCGGCTCGTTAGAGCGTTTCGCGGAGGTTGCATTCGAGGCGCTTCGCCCCCCAGCCGTGGCGCCCATCTCGCTGTCGACGGGCATGGGCGTGGGCGGGTTCCCATCCGCCTCGCTGATGCCGCTCTCCAAGAGTCCCACGCCGGCCGACGCCGCCGCCAAGGACTCCAAGAACGTTGAGATCGCCGAGGTCATCGTAGGGGCTATACTCGGTAAGTACATACTACACAGGGTTCCATCACGGGCCGTCGGTTCGATTCCCATCTAAGACACACATTTGTGTGCATGAACTTATCTGTTTGTTCTGAGTCTGGATGTAATTAATTATTTGCCTTTAAGGCATTGTAATAAGGTGTACATCTATAGGCGACGGTAGTCACTTACCATCAGGTGACCTGCCCGCCTCGTTGTCACTTATGACTTAAAAAAAAATAAGCAGGTACAAGCTACTTACTACATCTACTTAGCTTGGGGTCAAATGGCCGTGTGTGAAGTACGCCCTAAGATATTTATTTATACTTGAGCTTCGCATACCAACGAATAAAGATCAAACTTCTTGCGTATCTTTTCCAAAGACTTAGTTGTTTATTGTGACTTGCGACAATAATTAGCGGCGAGTTAACAATAATCGCGCACCGTTCCAGGCCCCGGCGGGCGCAGCCTGGTGGAGATCCAGCAGATGTCCGGCGCGAACATCCAGATCTCCAAGAAGGGCACGTTCGCGCCGGGCACGCGCAACCGCATCGTCACCATCACCGGCACCACGGCCGCCATCACCAGCGCTCACTACCTTATCGACCAGAAGATACAGGAGGAGGAGCTCAAGCGTACCCGACACAACGCCATCTCTGGTCTCATGCAGTAACGTGTCCGAGCCCTCACGCTGCCTTGGTGCCGGTGTTGGTCTTGTTGGGCGCCAGTGTGATACCCCGGCCCCACGTTGGGCGCCAATGCAATACCTCGGCCCCACGTTGGGCGCCAATGCAATACCTTGGCCCCACGTTGGGCGCCAATGTTGTTCGACCGGTCTAGCTCGCGAATAAGTAATGTAGCTTTTGATAGACGTGAAGTGTCCCAAGCGTCAAATGTAGGGTCTCGGTTTGTTGGTAAAACTCGCGAGCTAGATTTCTCGAATTTACTAGGTTCGTGCGCGAATAGAAGCTGGCAGGTGGCCGCGGTTCTGATTATGCTACTAGAGACTAATATATTACGTCAGGTTCCACGGCTCTCTTGCCAGTTTGTAGTCGTGCAATAAAACATTGGCCCCGCGTTGGGCGCCAACGTTGCGAGATCGTCACGTAGCTGTAGGTACGATTGGTGAGTTTGTCAAAGCGCCGTTGGCCGGTGTGTTCCCGAGTGGCGTCCCGCCCGTACGCCCCTTCACTTTGTACTTTACCATATTTTGTTCTAGCGTAGATACTAGTTCTAGTCAAATCACTGTTGGATCACACGTTACCGCGACCGCGACGCCACTCGGCACTTTCTTATTTCAATAATATTAAACAGGAGTGGCGCGAGTTACCTGAGTGTAGTTAAGGAACTTTTATGTTGTTTTGTTTAATTGTGACGTAAGTGATGCAGCTCTCGATACGCGTCCCGCGCCGCCACGCTTGTCTCCGCTCGCGACTCCACCCCTTTGCCTGTCGATTCGATAGTGTCATCGATTGGTGCCGATCATGTTAGCATCGCTAGCGGACGTTATGTTTTGTTCAACGAATATCGTTATAAATATTGTTAATAGGGGCTGTGCAATCCGGCGCGGCGCGGCGCGGGCGACTCGTATCGATACATAGTTACCTATTTACAAAAATAAATAGAAATTTTATGTATATTCATTTTAAATGCATGTACTATAAATAATGTTGACGCATTATTATATTTTATGTTTTTTTTAAAGTGATGGACAAGTAATTATTTGCGTTCTGCCTAGCGGACGGTTATTGTTGTTTTAGATTATAATGACGTTGACGTACGATTGTGATATATCCAATCACGGAAATTCCTATTCCATACTACATTATATTATTTTTGTATATTGTTCACCACAACCACGACATAAAACATTATTTTACAAAGTTGATTTTATTCATTGTAAATGTTACCATTGATAAGTTATTTCCTTTTTTCGTAGTTTATGTGACATTATTTAAGATTAGTGTTGGAAAATTGTTTAATTATATGGATGTGTCGTTGCTGTTATGTTCAACCGTTCGGTCGTCACTTTAGTAAGCGCCCACAAAAGCTTAAGGAATGTTTAGGAGCCAAATAATATCCAAAGTTGCTTTTTAATTCAATTCTTCACTTTAATAATAATTACATAATATTTGGGAGTACAATTCGGTGTGAACTCTATGGTGTAGATCGTTTTATTTTCTTTTTTTGTACATTGCGCCTTGCTTTGAATCTGGTTAGCAGAATTGTTGTCATTCCTAATTTCTCACGTTGAAGAATCTTTATTTTTTATACATTTATAAATTTTTTGTTATAATTTTGGGATCTTTTTTGTTAGCAAAGTTGCATTAGTTATTGATTTGTTGTAAAAAATTACAGTTTTAGCTTTGTTTATTTTCTGTCTTAGACGGTCTAAAATGTTCATCTTACGATATAAGTACAATTTTATGATAGTGCATGTCCACAAGATTAGAGTGTTACGGAGAATTATAATATTTTAAACAATTTTAAATAAATGCAGATTTATATATACTTAATATTATTCAAGAGGACAATATAATGATATATTCTTATTTACAGTTGAAATTGTAACTTTATTTTTTATTGTTCCATTGTTTAACAACGCCTTTTATGTTGCCGTCTACTTGATCTGTAGATATATACTTTGGGTATGGCTGCAGTTTCAACAGATGCAATACTTACTTTATATACAACGTGTTACAAAATACCCCGTAAAAAATATAATTAATTATCAAAGCCAAAAATTTTGTCAACCCTAGTAAGCTGTCATATCAGGGAACCAGATTATTTAACAGAAAGGCCTACGTACCTATTTTTCATTCATAAATGTTTGCTACCTCAATACAAGGATGTCATTATACTCAAGTACTGGCTTCAAAAAATTACAAATTGGAAAAAAATGATGATTTTTGTCGTTCCGCGAGTTATATAGAAAGGTACATTCTGCGTAGTTTACTCTTTAATTTTACTGAAATAGGGTTTGCACATCAGTGAAAATAATATTTTTTATTTTTTTTGGGTATGTTATACAGCGTTACTATGTTTTTTAAATATTGTGAATGGACTCGTTATAAGGCCCCATTTAACCTCTTTTCGGCTTTACGGGTAGTTTTGTAACACCCTGTATACAACAAATATGTTAACTGTGATTGTTTTCGACATATTCAAGGTACTTCGTGTCAGTTATAGAATAGTATGGAAGCCATCTTACAACGCTTTCCTTGCTGGAAAATAGTATTAAGTTGTGTTTGTTTACCTCGAGAAGTGCCATCGTAGAGTAGCACGAGGTGGTCGCCTCCGCCATCTTGGATTTATTGTCTATGCCCGCTCCGGCCCCACGTTGGGCGCCAATATAAAAAATATCCGAACGCGAGTGACTAATAAATAGAGGCGGTGAATACTTATCAAGAATATTAGGAATGAAGTACAAAAGAAAAAAAAACGTTTAATCGTAATGATTAAAAAGTTATAATAATCGGCTTAACTTCGATTTATGTACGATAGTTATAAGAAAAGGAATTGAGACTCAAATAATTCTCAGCTGAATCATTAAATTTGTGCGATTAAATAATTTGTGAAGTGCGGAGTGAGCACGCTCGAGACGCCATAACCTTATACTACCGCGAGAAGGTGAAATAATAAAATATATATAATTATAGTGATAATTAAAATTGTTGTAAGTTCTTTAACTGTCCAACGACATTGCGATATAATAAGTTAGGGAACCTATTGTTACTGGTCTGGTCTATCGATGATAAGTGTGTTATGTAGGTAAAATATGCAGAGTAGACGCATTACAACTAGATAGTTATTATATATATTCAAATCTTCGAAACGTAGGCATCGCTGTCCGATATCTCTGGTTTTTCCACTCCATTCTAACTATATGTATAATTGGGGGTAGTTTGTATCGTCTTTTGTCAATTAATAAGGGTTTACAACATGTTCGCGATGGCAACACACGTTTCTAAAGATAATGCGACTTTTCATCAATAAAATATTATTTTACAATAATAAAAACCGTGTAAAGAATTGGACATTTTTGAAGCGGTCGCGAGCGTTTGTTCACCCACAAGTGGTGTGGCAGATAGCCTGACAGATAAAAAATCTTGTGTAAGTCGATTTTCAAGCTCAATTTTATTGGAACTATATCTTGATTAGTCGGTACGTGTAAGAAAATACGTCAATTAATTAAAACAAATGTGTTACTTTCCATACAAGTGGGCTTTGTGTATGCGTGTTGAGTTAGGGCGAGCTCCTGGGTTAGACGTAGTTTCCGACTCTTTCACTTCATCTTATTCTCCTCTCAATTTTTCGATTTACCTCTATTGTTGGTCGCCGCGACCTCTGCAGTGCAGTGTCAGCACATTCCAGCTTGTTCCAAAATATACCTTGCGCGTTAGGAGTTAAAACTCAAATCTACCCTCATTAATTATTCGTATCGCTAGCTGTACAGTCTCAACACTGCAGAACGCGCGGCGACACTCTAGTTATCAATGAAATTATAGTTAGTTAAAATTATTATCATATTAAATCAATATAATGGGTACGTATAGATAATTAAAAAAAAACTGGAAATGTTAATGTTGTTATACTGAAGTTGTTACAATATTTGAGAGTATATTATCGTGAATACAAAATAATTTAAGTGCGGTAACATTACCTGAGTCAAAGTTTATCGTGTGGAAGGATAATAAATAGTGCATCGTCGCAGTCGTAGTCAGAACGTTAGTTGACCGACCGCTCGGTCCGACGGCGACACCGCGCGCCGCTAGATCAAAGACAAGGTTCATATACTGTTTCTGTGATACTGACAAATATGCATCGTCGCACACCATCGTGGTACGGCCTACACCCCGCACGCTTGTCCCGCACCCGCATCGAACCCGCACCCGCACGAGTGTCTGTTACAGGTTGTGTCAAATTATTTAGTGATCGTTTCTGTAGATATATCGTACCGCAGCGGGCGCAGCGAATACATATATAGTGTACTGTAGTCTAGTGTAGGTGTTTATATAATCTGTGCACTCTCCCCGCGCCACGGCCCACTCGACTCCCGCGCATCAACGCACTCCCGCACACTTTGTCGATGATTATAACATAACGCTGTTACGACTAAGGACTTTAAATGTTGTAGGGTAAGGTAGCTAGTTGTCATTGTTCATTGGAGAGGTTTACTGGTGAGGTGTAAGGTTGGCATGTTGACCGGGACGGCCCCCCCCCCCACCTCGGTGTCCGCGCGTCTCATCCTCCTTTTAATTTTTAATAGCTAAATGTTGTTGAATTTGTTGATAGAGTGGTTAATTGTAATTACTATAGGTAGTTTCTATAGGTGTATGCGAAGGTGGCAGCCTGGCAGGTGGGTGCGCTAGGCTAGTGAGTTACGTTACTGGTACGAATACGATACTGTGTTTAGGAAAATGGCTGTGCGTTCAAGTCGAACTCAACATTAAGACATCACCATAAAGCTTGTTTTGGAAGGGCGCGAGTCGCACGCAACCACCGCGTCGCGCTTCGACTCACTATCTGTATATAATTGCATAACATTGTTTCATTTACGTTATCTCCTTGCTCATTGTCATCAATTTATTAAAGACTGAGGAATCAACTTGCGCATATTGACATCGTCACGAAAAGCTACCCAAACGGTAGGGATTATTGTAATATATAATTGTTTATTATCATTAAAATGTTCACTCGGTTTCATGGAGGTATCCGCGAGATGTGGTCGCGTGCGGTTCCCGCGGTACACTCTCTCTGTCTCCGTCTGTCTCGGGAGCAGCTAGGTAGTATCCGTCTCTGTCTACCACCCGACAGTGAGCGACGGTGACCGACGCGATGCGAGTGAGTGTACGGTGTGAAGCGAACCGGAGTGTCAAGCGCCGCGCGCCGTTCAGTCGTTGTCTCATCAACCTTTACACATGTTGAGATTGATATGTTATACTAATTCTATTGAATTATAACTTGTTGCGTATTATAAGTATGTATGTATGTATAGAGTCGCTCCGGCTCCGGCTCCGGCTCCGGCTCGGTACGTATCGATTACATTTGTTGCTGTACTGTACCATTTCAGTGACGGAATTTTATTTTATTAATAATATTTTTGTTAACTTGGTTTACGTTAAACGGGTCTGCAATGTACGTGTAAATGATAAAATAATAATTTTTTAATTAAGTTTGAATTGAAAATATGTTGAATAATATAAAAAATAAATATGTTTTGAATTGTAAATTCGGTATATTTTAGTCAATGTTTATTGTTTAGTTAGTTTTACTGTCAATATTGATTTTCTAATGAAGTGTTAATTTGCAATGTTGTAAAAGTTAAGAAGTTAAATGGAAAGGTAACAATGTCTTAGTGTTAAAAAGCTCGAAAACCAATTAAAAGGTACCTTGAACATTGTCTATATTATATTAACATTAAATAAATGAAAAATAATACTAGTTGTTTCAGTCATTGTTATCTCCTAATGAAGTGTAGCATTCCAATTCCCAAAGCCACCATTGTTAGCATAGGTACATATAACTCACTAGAATTGATGAATCTAATAAATAATTCATACGATATATTCACTAAAATACTTGTTCATTGTTGAAACTATTGTTATGAGTGCTTGCTAAATAGTTTTCAAGGATCTTTTATGTATAACTAGTCTTTTGTTACTACTTAAGAAATAGAGTAGATTTTTTTATTCGGTATAAGCTTGTTTGACCACAATCTCACCATGGTAAGTGATGATGTGGCCGAAGGTGGTAAGCACACAAAGCCTAGATGTGAACTGGCTCTCAAGTGCAGCTGTCGGAACACCGATAGATGCTTGGCGACAGATTTTCAACTTGAGGGTGGTAGCCAACCAGTTGAGTGCTACAAAGTACCCTACCACCGTGCTGATCAGATACATGATCTTATTATATTAATGTCTGCATTTACATATAAATATTAGTCTGTTGTAGCGGCTATAGAAACAGCACTACATGTGGTCGAGTCAGCGGAACAGTAATAGAAGCGCGTCATCCTACATCGCGCTAACAAACTTTTCTCAGCACTTTGTATATAGGTTTTTTTTTTTATTTGGTCTACAAAACTAGGTATACAAGTTCTCTGCAGTCCCCGGGCATTGATCCATAGCCCGGTGGAAGATCTTCCCTTTTCGAGGTACCTATGACATATCAACATTTATTACATTGGCTATTTCCGTGAAAAATTTCATCAAAATCGATTTAGGTGAAAAACTGATAGTTTCGCATATTGTTGAAATGAAAAGATTGGATTTTGGTGTTAAGGTTTATTATAAATACTTATGTATTTAAATTACATACACTCGTATAAAAATATAAATGGACGGAATACAACAATTTCAGATCATTTGGATTAGTTAATAAAAGGCCGGCCTCGGCGTCTGGTCTTGTGTAATCGAATGAAAACAACAGATGACACGAATTTAAGTATCTACTTCAGGCATAAGGAGCTAAGCTGCCAATGAGAATTATTCTTTAGGTAGGTACCCAATACGGGCCAACAACTTACCTACTTTAAAAGAAGGTAAATGATTTTTGGAAGACTGACTAAGGCCCGGACTCCGTTGTTTTTTAAACAACGAATAAAATTCCGTTGTTCACACATCTCGTCTGAATAACGAAATTCTGTTCGTTGTTTAAAAAACATCTCCGCTCAGCTTTGGTGGAGTCCGGGCCTAATGATAGATAAGGTTTTGTTATTCTCAATACAATCATACCACAGTATAAAGGGATACAGTAGAACGGTGAGGGTCATATTATATACTACTGAGGATGCTTAGGGTCAGCTCACACCGAGACGCTGCGCGCACACTTTAATAGAGCGACTCAATATACAACTTTATTTACTACACGAAAAGATACACATTTCATTGTGAGAATACAGAATATGTTGCACAACACAGCGCTGCGACCTCTTCCAGTATCGTCTCAGTGTGAACTGACCCTTATTAAACAATCAGAGGCCGACCTTGAAAAAAAATACATTACCACATGAAATATCAAAATGTCATGAGTTTACCAATAATATCAAAAAAACATAGTCGAATAACTTAAAATTACTTAAAGCTTAAATAAAATCAAAATTTTAAAATAATGGACGGCATAACTATACATAAAACAAAAAAGAAACATTATAATGTACTTAAAGAAAGCAATAATCAACTCATTAGACGACAGTCGGCTAAAAGTAATAACTTATTCCAAGTAGGTTTTAAATAAATAGACATAAAATATGAAAACAATATTTTAAAATTACTACAAAGAGCTATTCATAAGTACATTCATAGGTACTGATTGAATCCATAATCGCGCCTGGTGAAAGCATTAAAATGATGGCATTTAAGGACATACCCAGCTTGTGGACCAGGGGGAGGCAAAACAGAAACTTAAGCCCGCGCCCGTTATGCTCTTTACAATACACGAAGACATCTACCTACAGGAAATATTATATGCATGTAGTATAGTATAATTATTAGGGGAAACACTCGCAGAGATAACTTTTATCGACAACAGTAGGTACCTAGGCGTAAAGAAACCAACCATCTATCTGGTACCTGCCCCCATTTGGGTACGCCCTTGGTGGCATTAATTGCAAATGTGAAAACGTGTACTTTCACTCATTTTAAACTAGAATTTTAAAAATAATATATTTTTAATGAAATACCTATCTACAGGGTGTCCGGTAATTAGTACGATAAAAGGGGGGGGAAAGTGGGCGGATCAACTACCAAATATACAAAAATAACCTCAATAAAAAGGTCACCATTTTCGAGATATTTCGATATTTCTGATTGTATGTATTGATTTTTTAATTTTAGATATTAAATATCTCAAAAAGGTGACACTTTACTATGGTATTTTTTGTATATTTGGTAGATATTTGCCCACCTTAAATTTGTCGTACTACTGAAGGAACACCCTGTATAACTAGATATATAAATATTACAAGTCCTTCATTGAACAGTAGTAAATTACTTAATTAACAGCTGCAGTGTGTGCATTAGTAATTCAAATACTGCAATGAGATTAACAGTCCTCACAATTGAATACTGTTCAACAGTCGATTGAATTTAATCCTAAACTTATTGTAGTAATTCCTAATAATAAGGGATTACTAAAATATAAATAATAAAGGTAACATATTGCTTGGTTATATATTACTTACGAGTATGTATGAGTGAATTTTAGGGCTTAGAAAATACACAGTAAAGTTAGAGTTTAGACTTTATGTCCTTTATGTACCTAGATTATTGACATAAGGAATTCGAGCAGAGAATGCTCACAGATCTTTGGATGTGGATAACTACGAAACGATTTCGTACTGGGGTACATAAGGCTCGTAATCGAAACTGTTATAATGAGTAAAGCTTAAGCTCCTAGTGCCGGGCGCACCGGCAAAAGGTTTCAATTCGTTCCACAGAGAAGAGAATGTTGGTCTTTCATCAGGATCCACCTGCCAACACTGTAAACATAATTGGAACAACTCATCGCCAACATACGAAGGCTGGGAAGGCCGCATACCTCGTAATACCCTCGCGGCTACATCCTTAGTCCCGGTATGAGCATATGGCGTCGCTCCAATCGTCAACGCTTCCCACATCAAACAACCAAATGACCAAACATCTGCTTTGGGATTGAACCTCGTCTGCCGCAACATCTCGTGAGATGTCCATCTCGTGTAATCGGGGGTTTCGTGAAGCGGTCTAATGTGAGATAACCCGAAACCTGAGATTTTCGCAACTCCCCCATTTCCTAGAGCGATGTTACGACAGTTTAATCGTTTATGTATGATTTTCTTACTTTGCAAGTATTCCATCCCACACGCTATATCAACGCATATCTGGAGCAGTCTATTCTCGGTCACCAAACAGAATTTATTATTCTGCAAGTCTCTGTGTCTGCTCTTTATCAGCATCTCTTTTAATGACTGCCTTGTGTCTTCCAGCACGACGAAAAGTGTAGTGTTTGTTTCACAGATTCCAATCAAAGAGATTACGTTTTCGTGTTCATTGCATTTAATTAAGAAGTCCAATTCCTGCAACATTAGTTTTTTATCTGATTTCTCGAGCTCTCTATCAGCCACCACTTGCACTAGGCCTGGAGTCTGTTCTCCGTGTTGTTGTACTCTTCCTTTAGTAAATTTCCCATAGCTGCCTACTCCAACAACACATGAAATGTCAATATCAATGAAATTCCGTGGTATATTCCACAGTTTACGTTTCAGATTGCCATAATAGTCTACTCTTTCGTCTTCATCCTGGATGAACCCTGAGTTCTCAATTTCCATACATGGCTCACTCAAACTTAATGGCATTGACTGAGAACCTCTTTCCAAACGAACCATATGTATTCTTTTACGTAATATAATGAGAAGTCCTACACCTATTAGTAACAGAACAACTCCGATGGCTATAGCTGCACCGAGAGCCACCACCAATGGTGACACATCTTCCGGCTCATTTATGTTTAGTATTATTTTTTTTGTTGATTCGGCATATCTTATTTTCTTCACATGGTTCTTTTCACTGACTACTCCAAGAGAAACATCAATATCATTAGTCAGTGGTAATGGAGCATTGTAAAAACCATTATATGTAGACCTATCTCCAATGGTGAAGTCATTCTTAATATCATCAGGGTCTAATTCAGCAGTTATATAATATGGAAGGCCTTGATCTTTAGCAAAGCTGTGATTGCCAAGATTATCTAATAAGAATCCTTGCTGATATAATTCAACTGAGACAACAATTCTGTACATAGATATTGGTCCGTTCACATTTTTAGCTTTGGGAATGTGAACAACCATTCTGTCTCCATGTCTCTCCCTCACTTCTATATCAGGAGGGCTCGGGTCCGGAGTACCAATAACAGTTTCTGCGCTGTGTGTTATATTAGAACCTTCTTCATCAAAATTTATTGCAGCTACTCTCACATTGTATGAAGATCCAGGCTGTAAATTTGGAAGTTCTAAGGAGAAAGTGCTATTAGACACCCTCCACTCCAGGTATTGTATAGCATGATCGGCATATGTTTCTAATAGAGTTGCGCTGATTACATAGCCAGTGATTGATGAGAATGCTTCAGGTGGCGACCAGCGTGCCCGTAGAGTTGTATCTGTGATGTTTGACAGCTCAATGGAGGTTGGCGGTCCTGGAGCGGTCACCTCTGTGTCATACACGCTGGCAGCATTGTCACCACCACACTTTTGTGTGTCATTTTTTGGACATGGTGTATCACAGTTTTCAATAGGAAGTTTAAACTGACCTGCCTTGTTCCCACAGAAACATGTCGACTCGTTTCCAAGTAAAGCGTATTTATAGTACACCTGTTCACATGCCGACAGGCACGCGTCCACCGTTTGTCCTGTATGTGTATTCAAGACATCTTCGATTTTCAGTCTATAGCAGCCGACGTAGTCGCCGCGATCACTCCGACACGCGCCAATATTAAGTAAAATGACCGCCAAAGTGATACAAAAATGTAATTCCATATTGTATTCTTTAGCATTGAGTCATCCGAAGATAATTGACGTTACTCACATACTTCGTATAAAATTATTGTTCGGAAAACAAAGCCCTCTGAATTATTGGTTTTTCACATTTTTACAGCGACATACGAAATGGTGAGATATCGAAACTGAGAAGGTAAATACCGCGTATTCACTTTATCTACAAAAATATTCGTAACTAATCAATGGAACTAATGTAGGTACCTAACCAACCGCCTTTCTTGAGTTTTTTCGAATAATTTATTTTGTATTTTTGATTTGACAGCTAAATAAATCCATAGACTAGGTAGATATTTTTCTTTAGTTCTTTACTGAATGAATGAAAAAGAATGAATGAAGATCATTGATGTCAGCGCTCGGAACAATAAGTTATTGTTCCGAGTGTCAGCGCTGGAACCAGAATTATGATGATACCTGGATAGGTAACTCTCCATACCTACTTGAAGCAAATACCTATCAATTGCGAAAAAGAGTAAGATTATTACATTGAGACAAATCTCTTTCTTTCATATAGGGCAACCCTACATAGAAAGAGAGGTAGATAATACTTTATACGACTTTTTGGCGGGAATTTGCGAATTGACGTTGCGTTTTCATTTTATTTTCATTAAATTCGTGTGTATTTTGATTTTTATTGAATAATATCTGTGGTGTTTTGTCCAATAAAGAATTATCTAAGTGTAAGCGTATGAAATGTAAGCGTGTATCGTGACTTTTCAGGTGGTCCCAAAAGTCCATGAAAAGTTTTCGTGGAACAGTCGCCAATTTCACTAAAGCCTAACCGGTCTAGTACGGACGAGGACTAGAGAGACTTTTCTGTGAATATAACGTGACTTTAACATAAAAGAAGAATATTTAAAAATGGTATAGGCTTCATAGTGTTGTAACTAAAGCCTTTAAATAAACAAGTAATAATAAAGAATATAGAAATTTGAAATTTCGTAAACGTTAAATTAAACGGACAACAATTTATATGTGTAAATAGTGAAGTCAATGAATAATAAATGTGAAAATAACTTATTTCCCATTTCTATAAGATACAACTCAATATAAGATGTCTACTAGATCTGGAAAACGTGAGTAATATAAATTCGCATGTAAATGTATCCCCATTTTGTTATTTACGTTAAAAGTGGAAATCAAATTGGTTTTCAGGGATCCATAAATCTTTACACGAAAACATCTTAAAAGCAGACGAGGAGCTTAGTTATAGAAGTGAGAAAAAGACACGAAATAAACAGTTAAAGGAAAATTTGGAGGACAATGTTACGTTGCCGAAGTCGAAAAAGCGAGAAAACTATGTTAGTTTCCCCAGAGATGAATTCGTAGGTGATTCTGCTGTTAATAATAAACTTGAGCTCAAGGCTACTCGTTCGTTACGTAAAAATGCACTTAAAGAACAAAATATCACTCTTCCTGAAATAGGGATCTTAGATTCTCCTAAAGAGCCTAAGAAACTTATAAGATTAACGCGACGTAAGTTCTCTGAAAATGCTACTGAAGACTATCCTGACATTAAAAACAACGAAGTGGCTATATTGGAAGCAGTTGAAAAACCTAAATCAAAAAAGAATAAGAAAAAGAAAGAACCTATTGAAAACATTGATGAATCAGCACCAGTTCAAACAAGGAAGTCTAAACGGAAGAAGAAGAAATCATCATTGATTTCTCTGGTTGTTGATGATATTCCTCTAAATGTTGTTATAGATAACATTAACCAAAGCAATATGTCTACAGATTCATTCCACAGTGCTGCTGGCAGCCCACAGAAAGTTAACACAGAAGAAGCAATCAAAGAAGAACCACCAAATAATACATATGACCTGGAGTCCCAACTTACCTCGGAAATAACCAATATTAATTCATCTATCAATGAGAAGGCTAAATCAAAGAAAAAAAAGAAACCTGTAAAGAATTCAACACGTAAAACATCCCTAGATCATAATGCTACAGCCAAAAATGAAACTAAGATAAATATATCTGATGTGAAAGACTCAACCATTGATGAAAATGACATAGATAAACCTACACTAAATGTAAAAGACACTTTTGTCAAAGATGCTTGTAGTGACACTATTCCTCGAAGAAGGCAAGCCAAGAGGAAGTGTAGTATTAAAGATATACCTTTATCAATGACAACAGATGATACAACTATTGAAAAAGATACAGAAATTACTATTGACAAAATTGACAATAAATGCAGTGTTCAAAACGGTCAAATTGAAAAACGAAGGTCACGCATCAAAAATGGTTCCTTATCATTAACTCAGACTGTGGAAACAAATATCACAAATGATAAAGATCATACAGGTACTGATCTTAGTTTATCTGATACTGAAAAGCATAGATCTTCAGTAAAAGATTCCAATATATTTACATTGGAACCTAAAGAATCAATTACACCATCTGAAAATAATGCACAAACTGAACAAAAGTTAATAGAAGTAAATAAGAGAAAATCATCAGCAAAAGATGCTAATTTATCTTTTGCACCTACTTTAACTCATACTGCTTGTGAAAAAAATACTGAAGTTGAATCTACCAGCTCTAGAAAGAAGAAGGCTTCCATAAGAGTTAGTTATTTAACATTTACACCAACACACACTGAAATTATTAATACTACTTTTGAGAAAGATACTGAAGTCAAAACTACTAGCAATAGGAAGAGGAAGTCTTCCACAAAAGATGCTAATTTAACTTTTACACCACCAGCAACCAAAATTATTGATACTAATTCTGATAAAGATAATGAATTTGAATCTTCCAGCAATAGGAAGAGGAAGTGTTCAGCAAAAGATACAAACCTGATTTTTACCCCAACAATAACCAAAACTATTGATACTAATTCTGATAAAGATAAAGAAATTGAATCTTCCAGTAATAGGAAGAGGAAGTGTTCAGCAAAAGATGCAAACCTGATTTTTACACCACCAATAACCAAAACTATTGATACTAATTCTGATAAAGATAATGAATTTGAATCTTCCAGCAATAGGAAGAGGAAGTGTTCAGCAAAAGATGCAAATTTAACTTTTACACCACCAATAGCCAAGACTGATACTACTTCTGATAAAGATATCGAAAGTGTATCTTCTAGTATTGTTAACAGAAAATCTTCAATAAAAGGTTCAAATTTAACTTTCACACCAACTAATACAATATTTGATAAAAGTGATAATTCAGTTGTATGTATAAATACCACATTTGAAAAGAGAAATTCTAAAACTAGTGAAGACAATGATAACAGAAAATCTGTTGTAAACATAAATACAACCTATGAGAGTCCAGTGTTGAATGAAATTGTGGAAAAATCTGACCAGAACAACACTTTTATTAAATCAAAGGAACTTAAAGAATCGTTTGACAAAGATACAAAACTTGATTCAACATATGACAAATCTAATTCAAAATCATCTCTCGTAACTTCTGATAGTTCTAACGGTACAATTAGCAATGACATATCCCACGTAAGCATAACAAGCGATGAATCATCAGAAAAGATTATGGATACCACTCCATTACTTATAGAGAGTAGTATGGAAGATTCTCAATTGATTGATACAAAGAAAGCCGAGTCTCCTGCCAAGCCTCAGACACCATTGAAACGTGAAGGCACATTTACGAAAGAGTCCTCAGACGTGGGAAACTTGCCAACAATGACACCAACTAAACGTGTGTCGTTACCATCTGCAGGCTGCACTCCATATCTACCACGGAGTTCTAATAAAGAGAAGGCCATTATGAATGTTACACGGTCAATTGAGAAAGGTAGGAGATCTTCGGTTGATGTAGTGCCGAGACAAACCAAGGTGATGTTCTGTAGCCCAGTAAATAATCCGGGCATTGTAACGCAGCAGAAGAGGAAAGTGATTAAGTCTAATTTGAAAGGGTCTAACAAAAGCTTTGTGTTTGATGAGAGCTGTGAGTATTATTTTTATTTGTTTTTTGCAACAGCTTTTATTCCATTCAGCATAAGGCGTTGTTAGCTCAGCATTGGGGAAGCTTTCAGTGAAGGAAAACATGGTGAGTTATTTATATATGGTAGGGTATTTTGTAGTCTTACCCTGGCTGGTTACATGAATATTTGGTGTGTTCCAACAGCTGCACTTGAGAGCCAGTTGCTTTCTAGGCTGTGTGCTGACCTTTGGCCACATGATTATGATCAAAATTAGCTTCAAATTATTGTTTTTATTTAGGGAAATTTTATCTAAATCGTTTTTTGTGATGCAATATCCACAATATGTTTTTTTTTATTGTATATTGTTTTAAATATCTCTAAGTAATTATACTAGATGGTGCTGTCAGTGTAAATTTAATTTCTATTAAACAGTAGACTCAAAGGAGACAAAATAGTACAAACGTTTATCTTCTATTAATAAGGCGATGATAGCTCAGTGGTAGTGACGTCGGATACCGCGGCGAAGGTCATGGGTTCGAATCCTACAATGAGTTTGAGCTTTCTGTGAAGGAAAACATCGTGAGGAAACCATAGCACTTTGTAGTACCCGACTGACTGGCTACCACCCTCAAGTTGAAAATCTGTCGCCAAGCACCTATCGGTGTGTTCTGACAGATGCACTTGAGAGCCAGTTCCCATCTAAGCTTTGTGTGCTTACCATCTTCGGCGACATCATCACTTACCATGGTGAGATTGCGGTCAAAAACTTATCCAGAAGTAAAAAAAAAAAACAATGATGATGTATATTAATACTTAACATACCACCATCCAATTCCAATTTGTGTTTTATGGCTCCATCGTATCATCGATGACTCTGCCAATGTCATGGTTAGAAAAATCAATAGTTATAATAGAGTAGAGTAGCAAAGAAAGAGTTAAAAGTAAAGGAATTGATGCAATATAAGAAATATTTCAGAGAGGCTGATGAGCATATTAAAATAGACAGAATTATGCAGTCATACCACCTTCATATAATTAATTATAATTCCAGTGTCTCGTCCCGTGGCACGCAAGCGTTCCTTCACGCTGAGCGACGCGGACGACGCGCGAGCCAAACGGAAGCGTCTCGCAGACGACATGCAGACCTCCGTCGACAGACTGTCGAGACCCAGGACTTCTAGCGCTTCTGGTACGTTCATTATATCCTGGGAAATTAACACTTCACTCCTGACCACAAACTAAGCAGAGCTTGTAATATGGACAACCAGTTTGACGGGCCAGTTGGCGTGGTTGGTTAACACACTACCTATCACGCCGCAGGTTCGATTCCCATCCAGGACAGACACTTGAACTGTAAGGGATTAGGGCGCGTCTTCCTGGATAGCATTATCTATACCTACGTTTATTTCTTTAACTTAATCTATACTTCTATACTAATATCATAAAAGAAAGAGGTAAAGTTTGACTCAAACTCAAAATGTTTTATTCAATTTAGGGACACTTAAGGAACACTTATTGAACGTCTTATTGCTATTTTTTAATGCTATTGTTACTGTTACCACCATTTCCAAATAAAGACCTGTCAGGAGAAGAAACGGCGAAACAAACTCCCCGGTTTTTTTTTACAATAGTCCCTCTTTTTAACCGACTTCAAAAAAAAGGAGGAGGTTCTCAATTCGTCTGTATGTTTTTTTTTTTTTTTGTATGTTTGTTACTCGATTTCTCTGCCAATTATGAATAGATTTTGATGATTCTTTTTTTGTTTGGTAGATCATACTTCAGAGGTGGTTTAATTCTGCCTTTGTAACAAACTTTCGAAAAGTAGGGGAGCGACGGCGCAGACCTAAGGAACATTACCGTAAGGAGAGGTGTCGTAATAAGACGTTTTCTCGTATGAACACTTCGTGTCCTTTCAAAACTGTCCTTTTCTTGGCTGGCACCGACTCCAAAAAGAACTGTTTATAAATATTAAATAGATATATAAATATCAATAATTTTGTTGATTGTCCTTTAAGGCTCTTGCTTTGAAATTATAATATTATTCTTTACTTTTTAGTTTATGTTTGTACATAGGTATAGGTTACAGTTTTGAAGTCGGTTTTTGTTTTTTATTTTTAAAAATAATTTTTCTCTTTTAAATATAATAATAGATACATTGTATAATATCGTTTAAGAGGAGCAACTCATTGCCATGCTTTGTGACGTTGTATAGGGTAATCTCTGAATCTACTTAACCGATTTTGTAAATTCTTTTACCAATAGAAAGTCACGTTATTTTTGAGTGCCATAGGCTATTTTTATCCCGGGAAAAGGTAAGATCCCACGGGAACGCGGGTGATACCGTGGGGTACAGCTAGTTTACAAATACCCTGGAGAGTTATTGGCTCTCTCTGTGTGTCCTACCGTCTGTGTAATAGGGATTGTTCTCAAGAACTTTTTGACTTAGTGCCATCGTCACCATTCTACCATCGCACTGCTCGCCGGCGATGTGGAGCTCATCCTCATATCCTCGAGCCGCCTCGTTCGTCCACCGAACGATTCAGCCGGACGTTCCTTCTGCGGACCATTAAGATGTGGAATGAGCTCCCCATTACGGTATTCCCTCCGCGCTATGATATGGGGTTCTTCAAAAAGGGCGTAAAGAGAGGTCGGCAACTGAATGTCCATAGGCGGCTGTGACTATTTAACCAACTTATTGACATAAAAAAAAACTTTCTCTTGGTCCAACTAATTTCGTCGATATCATTAAAGCCCGTATCGGACATGCCGAAATATCTTATCTACGAATTAGTTTTATCACCGGTTAAACATATGACGCGATAATGTTATTTATTGCTATATTAAAACTTCTATTTTGTTACCTTTGGTCACGTTTTAACACATCATCAATCGAATACGTGCCTAAATGCTGGGTATTCTTTTTTTAGGGTTCTGTAGGGACTAGGGTACATTCCAACAAAGAACCCTTATAGTAATTGCAGTGTTTATTGCTAGGGTTGCCAGGTCCAAATACACAAAAGCCGGACTCGGCGCTAAGTTTGGCTGGACTTTACCCTTATAGTAATTGCTGAAATAATTACGGGCTGAGGTTGCCAGGACCAAAAACACAAAAGCCGGACTCGGCGCCAAGTTTGGCTGGACTTTACCCTTATAGTAATTGCTGAAATAATTACGGGCTGAGGTTGCCAGGACCAAAAACACAAAAGCCGGACTCGGCGCTAAGTTTGGCTGGACTTTACCCTTATAGTAATTGCTGAAATAATTACGGGCTGAGGTTGCCAGGACCAAAAACACAAAAGCCGGACTCGGCGCTAAGTTTGGCTGGACTTTACCCTTATAGTAATTGCTGAAATAATTACGGGCTGAGGTTGCCAGGACCAAAAACACAAAAGCCGGTCTTGGCGCTTGGTTTATGCCACAAGCGACAACGAGGCAGACGGGTCACCGTGGGGTCACAAGTGACTACCGTCGCCTATAGACTTCAGCAATACCAGGGGGATTGCCAATGTGTTGTACACCTTATTACAATGCCTTAAAGGCAAACTGGCTTTCAAGCGCAACTGCCAGAACACACTAACTGGTGCTTGGCGACAGATGTTCAACTTGAGGGTGGTAGCCAGCCAGTCTCTTATTTACCTGTTTACTTACAGCTAAACTGGAACTCTCGACGCCTTCAAAGAAGCATACCCCATCAAAAATAAGACCAGAGACAAAAGTGAATCGGACAAAGCTGCCCAACTTCGCTGCCCTACATCAGCGGCGGTTTGATAAGATGGAGTCTTTGGACGAGTGCCAGGAGCGGAAGGCGAAAAGAGCCAAGCAGTTGCTGACGCCAACTGGGAACTTGACCTCGCTGGATAGGAGTTTGAAGGGTGAGTTTGGACTTTAAATATCCTGGGACAGTATGTAGGAAATATGTGGGTTCTAATTTTTTATGTATTTTTGTTATTAGTTTAGGTAAGGCGATGATAGCTCAGTGGTAAGTGACGTCGGATACCGCGGCGAAGGTCGTGGGTTCGAATCCTTACAATAAGCTTGAGCTTTCGGTGAAGGAAAACATCGTGAGGAAACCACAGCACGGTGGTAGGGTACTTTGTAGTACTCGACTGGCTGGCTACCACCCTCAAGTTGAAAATCTGTCGCCAAGCACCTGTTGGTGTATTCCGGCAATTGCACTTGAGAGCCAGTTCGCCTTTAAGGCATTGTAATAAGGTGTACAACACGTTGGCAATCCCCTGGTGTTGCCAGTGTCTATAGGCGACGGTTGTCACTTACCATCAGGTGACCCGCCTGCCTCGTTGTCACTTGTGACATAAAAAAAAAAGGTATAAAATTATTAAATATTTAAAAAAAAAAAGCCAATATGGTCCAAAAATATTTACAAAATGTAACCTTGCTGAGTTTCTTGCCGGTTCTCCTCAGTTGAAGGCTGACTTCTGAACCGGTGGTAACTTCTGTAATTCGACCTTCATAAGTGCCCTTCTAGGGCCTAAACTAAATTTATTATTATTTATTTAACTGAATATGGTTTTTCACTTTGAATTTGATATTATTCATACGCCATCTGATCTTAAACTAAGCAAATCTTGTGATTTGGAAACCAGGAACTGATATACTAGATCTTTGAAATATTGGATGTCCGGTAAGTAGGAGGACAAACTTATGGGGCAGATAGTTGAATGGGTCACCTGCCAAATGACCTTATTCAAATATCGAAAATTCAAAAATCCATTCATAAAAATCTGAAATATATCTCGAAAATGGTGATCTTTTTATTGAGCCAATTTTAGTATATTTGGTAGGTGTCTATGTCTATAAGTAGGTATTTATTTATTCATTTATATTTATTGAGAAACAAACAGCAACAAAAATACATATAGTTAAATTAATAAAATATTACACATAAAGCCAAAACAGTTTCTACATCTAGTTATTATGTACCTGCAAAATTTGTTGTGTCCTTTTTTCACTTATATACCTAACTACATAGTAAAAATCTAATTATAAATCTATAGTTCTACTAATTGTCTTTATATTCTTTCTAAAAAAGTTAGTTTTCATAAAAAATATCCACTTGTTGATAAAAACGGTCGTGTACCAAACAAGTTCTGGTTATAAATCTACTTTGTCTATTTCGTAATACTTACCGGACACCTGTATAGTCTGGCTGTCCCCCGCCTCACCTGCTAGAAGGAAATTATCCTTTTCCCGGAATGAAAAGTATCCTATCTCCTATTCCAGGATAAAATCTTGTGTCGTTTAGTAATTTTGGAGTTCATCGCGGACCATTGGAAATTTTCTGATGATGTTATCCTTGGAAAAGTATCCTAAGTTTAATTGCAGGATATGATCTACATGTGTGCCAAGTTTCATCAAAATTCGTTCAGTCGTTTTTGCTGTCACAAATATCTTCAAATATTTTTTTTTAATTCTGGATAGGCTTGTGTTTGACCACAATCTCACCATGGTAAGTGATGATGTGGCCGAAGATGGTAAGCACACAAAGCCAAATGCGAACAAATTTTCACAAATTGAAAGAAAAAATACTTGCTCGACAATTTAATGATTAATCATACAAAGGTACAATAAACAAAATCATTCTTGTAATGCAAAAGTTGTATGTCACGTTTCATTCCATAGATACCAATGATATTGGTTTTAATAATTTTATCACGTTTTTGTTGCGTTTCTTATCTGTGAGTCATGTAGGTACAGTCAGCAGCAAAAATAGGTGATCACTTTTAGTTTTATTTCATAATCATATAAAAGTGCTATTTAATTATTTATTAAACTTCAATCAGCCTGAATAGGATTCATTACCCTAGATCACCACTTATTTAAATTGTATTACCTACCCACATTTTTAATACCACTAATCAATTTTGTTGTTAAGCTAGGATGAGACGAATGTACAGTGCCTGCACAAACTCATAAGGTTTTTAGGCACTTAGTTTATTCTATTTTTAAGTAAAACCTGTAAATGAAAATTAAATAAAAAAAAATAAAAAAAAACTGTGGTGTGGCAGTCTAACAGGCTCATATAGGGTATTCTAGCAGCGCTGTAAATTACTTACCATCGTATTTTCGTGTCCCTCAATAATAATACAAATTACTTCGTCCATTATAAAATCATTAAAGGTAATTCATTCAATATTGACATTTACGTACAAGGCATTAAGGATCATGAAAAAATACTGCAGTGTTATTTTGTTCCTAGCTACAGTAGCGCCACGCAATACACTGCAATTAGTGGCAATTTCGCGAACTAACATTATTTATTAGATTTTATAGGATAATCAACAGAATAAATTATGTTTATCTGGGTTTATCCCTAATTTATATATTAAGAGTGCATTGGCCATACATATCTATCTCTCTACTCTATGGGCTCTGAAAATCGATGTCGATTCGAATACTATAAATTCTTGGCTATGGCGATGATAGCTCAGTGGTAGTGACGTCGGATACCGCGGCGAAGGTCGTGAGACGAATCCTACACTGAGCTCGAGCTTACTCGAGCTCGGTGGTAGGGTACTTTGTAGTAATCAACTGGCTGGCCACCAAGTTGAAAATTTATCGTAAAGCACCTGTTGGTGTGTTCCGGCAGTTGCACTTAAGAGCCAGTTGTCTTTAAGGCATTGTAATAAGGTGTACAACAGCGCAATCCCCCTGGTATTGCTAATGTCTGGGCGACGGTATTCATTTACCATCAGGTAACCCGCCTGCTTCGGCACTAGTGGTCTAAAAAAAACTTGGATTAATAATAATTCTCTATGTACAGGCCCATCACCAGACCAATCTCAAAAAGAAGCCAAGAGCCAAGGCACACCGACAAAACGTTTCCAAACAAAATTACCCGCTTTAGACACCATAAAACCTGGATACACAAGGTTTGGATTCAAAATGAACATGGACTCGAATCCGTTCAGTGTTCCCACCAAGAATGAGCAAGCTAAGCCAAAGGAAAATAAACCTAATGGACTTACACGGGAGCCGACGTTACCGTCCCTAGTTGGAGCGACGTCGTTAAGGCGGGAAGCTGCAAAACAGATAGTTTTACGAGAAAAATCGTTTACAGAAATACGGAAGGCTAAGAGGAACGAAAACAGGACGATTATTAAGGGTGTAAGGACCAATAGAAGGTTTGAACTGCAAATGAAGATGAGAAATATTGAATAGTAAGTAAAGTTACATACTCTGTAGATTATACCCCCTTATTGTGTAATCAACACCTATCGCTTTCGCTTTAACTGTATAATCGCTATCGCCTTTAAGGATTGTAATAAGGGTGTACAACACACAAAATAATTATGTTTAGAATCGTTTTTGAAATAGATTTTTCACTTAATTGATTTAATGTTTAGTTAACTATTTTAAATTGTATTTTGTCAGTAGTTTATGTATTAATTTGATTAATGGTAGATTTGATGTGATGAAGTGTTGATTAGATTAAAAAAATAATTAATTATATTAAGACGGCGAGATATTCTCAAAAACCATCAAAATCAGTTATCCTACATGTCAATGGATGTTTGTTACTCAATCACATAAAACTACTGAATGGAGTTTGATGAAACTAGGCACACCTATAATACTTTTTGTTGGGGGAAAAGTTAATCCCTCGGGAACGCAGATGAAAATGTTGGGGACAATAAAGCATAATTCCAAATTCTTAGTTAAGCTTAAGTTACCACCATGCAGAATTGTATGTTATTATTTCAATATTGCTTATGCTAGGCTGTGATAATGTAGCTTTCCATTGGAGAAGGATTTTTTGTATTGGTTTAGTAGTTACAAAGATACCCCTAAAAACAAGCAAAAAACAAACCTTACATCTTAACAATATTAGTATAGACTTTATTATAGCTTTCGCCCCCGGTTTCACCTGCGTTTTGATGAAATGTAAACTATAGCTCGGGGGTAATGTATCTTCCTACTTATGAAATAATTTTCTAACTCGGATCAATAGTTTCGGAGATTACCTACTACATCCAAACATACAAACCAATCAAGCAAAGGGACCACGATAGTTGTTGGAGTTACATAATAACCCACCAAGTTATTTTATATGGTAATGATGGTAAAAAGCTCTATTTTAAAAAATCATGTTATATATATCATAGCCATTTAACTATGTATCTAATTTAGTACAGCCTGTGTTGCCATTGTAATAAAGTTCCAGATAGTTTAATATTTTTCTGTACTGGCTATACTAGATTTTGAACTTGAGGATTTCAGGGGAATACTAAGAACCTGTCACTATGCTAGCTTTGTTTTGAAAATATCGGCGCAAGCGCATAGGACGAATAGCAATCATCTTTCAACGCGTCAAAATTTTGGTTTTAAACGGCATATTCAACGCTTTTTTACAATACTACAGTATTTCTATAATATCGTAGTTATTGTAATTAACAATTATTGTTGGCCATTTATCTGGTAAATTATTACGTTAGGTAGTGGCAACACTGGTTTTTTTTAATTTAAAGTTAACCTCATTTCTAACCAGTATTATTTAAATAGGCATACTTACAGTTGCAATTTGTTTTGTGCCATTTTTATATTAAGTTTATGTATGTATGTAACTTTACTTTCTTCTGTAATAAAAGTTATTTAACAATATAATTCATATATTATTTCAACTGTAACAAACATATAGCCACATCGTACCATAAGAAAAAATAAGTAGGTATTTATTGTTTCATCAACTACCTACCAAATAATATTGACAACAGTCAACGAGCTGAAAAAGACCTTAAGTTACTGGTGTTAAGGATTATAATACAATACATATGGAGAATGTTACTAGGTATGCCAAATCGGTTGAAAGTTTGTTACAGTAAAGCTTGTATGTATAAAAATACACTAGTTTTTGTTGTATTCAAAAATACCTATTAGTTTTGATTTTACAGGCATTTAAACTTACGATAAAATCGAGTCCCGCTAACAGTCACGTGACCGCATTTGACGTCAATTTGCAACGCTCCGCTATGAGCGAGTGTTGCAAATTGACGTCACACAAGTATGACACATCGAGTACGAGTCCGCATCGCACGTTTACTTCTATAAATCGGAAACTAATTGACGTATCGAAGTAATTCTTTCACATGTGTCACAAGGCGATGATAGCTCAGTGGTAAGTGACGTCGAATATCTCGACGTAGGTCGTGGGTTCGAATCCTACAATGAGCTTTCGGTGAAGGGAAACGTGAGGAAACCACAGCATGGTGGTAGGGCACTTTGTAGTACTTAACTGGCTGACTACCACCCTCAAGTTTAAAATCTGTCGCCAAGTACCTGTAGGTGTTCCGGCAATTGCACTTGAGAGCCAGTTTCCTTTAAGGCATTGTAACAAGGTGTACCCATTGTAAATCCTCCTGGTATTGCTAATATCTGTAGCCGACGGTAGTCACTTACCATCAGGTGAACCGCCTGTCTCGTTGTCAAGTTGGTATAAAAAAACATCTTCGATCATAAATATACAAGATTAAGTTGACAAATAAAGTGGCATTTTGTTTCGAATACAACTAGGTCTCCTTGAACCGAAACAACTGACATTACTTTGGACAAAAAAAAAGAAAAAAACTACCTTGCTGAGTTTCTTGCGGGAGTCTTATCAGTTTAAGTGTATTCCGAACTGGTAGAGTCAATTGTAACGTTCATAAGTGCCTTACCAGGGCCTAAACTGAATAAATGACGTTTTGAATTTGATAGGAAAGACTTTGGAGTTTAAAAATTACTTACCTCCCACGTTTTCACCAGCGTTCTAGGATGAAAAGTACTTTCGAAACCAAATACGAATTGATGCCGATAGATGCAATTGGATTGTTGCCTATATTCAAAAAATATCTAACACTAACAATGGTGTAGCGTGCCTTGGAGGGGCCTTGTATCAAAATTGGTTTGGGGGCCCAAATGAAGGGTAAAGATTTCTCACAAAAGAAACAAAAATTCTTGCATTAAATTAAAATAAATATTTATTGATTATAAGTTATCGCTTCCTCCTAGAAATTGAGCTAGCCAAACAATTCAAATTAAATATACACTTTTCTTGCCTTTTTTTCGGCAAATTGATTTATTAAATCATCTATAGCTGAAGACGATTTCAGTTTTTCTAAAATTTCTGCCTCTATAGACAATATTGACAAGTCTGATAGCCGTTCCTGCCCCATCGAAGTCCTTAGGTAATTTTGTGGATTGTCGATAACATTTTACAAAATTTTGATTACACGCGTTAGGGGCCCCTGTATCCCGGGGCCCTGTATCATTGATACAGCGGTAGCTACGCCTCTGAACACTGACCAGTGTATAAAAATAGCGAATACTAAGTAAACCCAACCATTTTATGATTTTTAATTAGCAATTTAACAACAAAGAGTAGATCTTTTGATGGTGTACATTTATGACGTCATAAGCATTTCATACAAACCTCCATATAAACTATTGTTTTGACGTTTCATAAAAAGAAGCTGATTTGATATGTCACTCAACAGACATTAGAACTTAAAAAGAAAATAGGATGTTGCCATTTAAAATAAACAAAGAACATATTGGCTACAATCAGATTTATTAAATTTTCTCAACATAGAAGCACGGCATGGTAGTTGACACGTGGCGGCGCACGCACATGTATATGCTCCCACCCCAACAATCACTCGTCTAGCGATTATAAACCTTCAATATAACAAATATCTATCCAATAAAGTCCAATTTTCTTTGCTGCCTCCGACACGAACATAGAATAATTTTAATCTTAATTTTCATTATTGTTTTTGGGTCACATTAAGTAGACAACAGAACAAAATTGTAACAATTTTTTTTCTATTATTATCGGTTAACGAATTAATAAAGATAATAGAATTACCGTAAATTCTCGGTAAGTTTTTACATTTACATAACTTTTTTCATACGCTTCCTGTGAAACACGCAAATTGTACCCTATGCGTACCATATTCTGTGAAACTATTTAATTAAACAGATGAATAATATCAAGTTGAAATGCCGCGCCCGTAAATGTACTGTTGTCTACATAATTGTTAATGCTAAAAGTAAAATACAATAAAATTATCCATTTGCGTCTAATCCATTATAAAACTGCATACACTTTCAGTCGATGAATACAAAAACCTGGGATATTAGAGTTTAAAAACTAAGCCGAATCAGGTACAGTTGACGTCAAAAATCACAAGAACTATTGAAATTTTACACCATATTTATTTGTACAGTCACATTCTATAACTAAAGCTTATTTTTAACATCGAATGTACTATAATTTATTTCTACTTGCAGTTATAATACAGTGTAATAATATCGTATTAGTTCTTATTAATGTCGTGTACATAATTTTAAATATCACTATTTATTTACAAGTTTCTGAATGGACAAGATTGTGAAAAGTTAATATGTAACTTAATGATTTTTGATCATCACTGTACCCATTTCTAAATTATTTAGGACTAGCTGTTCCGCGCGGTTTCAACCGCGTTCCCGTGGGATCTTATCTTATCCCGGGATAAAATATAGCCTATGTTCATCAGGGATAGTGTAGTTTTCCAACGGTGAAAGAATTTTGGAAATCGATCCAGTAGTTTCGGAGCCTATTCAATGCAAACAAACAAACAAATCTTTCCTCTTTATAATATTAGTATAGATTGAAATATCTCAGGTTTAATAAGGGCTCTCACACATAACTGCGACATGCAATTTCATTGATGATAATTAATAAGCAAGTCTTAAAGGTAGCTGCTACTAGAATTTGATCGACCTTAATGCAATCTTAGCGCACTTTAAATAAGGTAGATTATCGAACTAGAAAGCGTTTGGGGGCCGTCCATAATCACGTGAGGCTCGAAAGGGGGTTCGGAAAAATTCTCGAAATATCACAAGGGGGGAGGGGGTGTAGTAAGATATCACGTGTATTTATTTTTTCATCAAACGCGCTATTTATAAACCTTAAAGTGGCGTGTAATGGGTCCATTCCATGGGTAATGGGTTTTAGAATAAAATAAAATTATACACTGTATTTAAAGATAATATTCCAAAAATTTTAAGATTCTTTGTAGGTATTAAAAAATACACGTGATTTAGGGTGGGGGGTGGGGGGTTAGTCTTGAACCTCACCACGTATCACCAAGGGGGAGGGGGGTGTTAAAAGTTGCTAAAAAAACATCACGTGATTAATGATAATTTTTCCCACCCATAAGGGATGGGTGGGAAAAATGTGTGCGCGTTTTGTCATATCGCAAGTATGTGACTGAGCCTTAATTATATAATTACATAAAATTATCGTTTGTCTATGGTGCATATCACGTTTATATAATATCAACTAGCCGCGTACTTATATAATTTCAGTTATATTTAAATACATTGTTAGGGAAAATAAATATCTCACTCCTGGAAATGCTAGGCTTTGTGTAGGTACAGTGTGTATACAAAATATTTTTGATTATAATTTTTCTTCGTTTTTGTACAGAAGATCAACTATGGGTTGTGATAGTCAACTCCTTGACAAGACATGTTTTTTTTTAACAAATTCGGCTACTTTGGTACAGTTCAGTTGAGCCATAAAGTTCTAGATAAATTACTGTTGATTCTCTTTCTTTCGAAATAGAATGGGATATAAAAAGAGAAATATCAGATCATCAAGGACATGTCAACAACCTGTGAAAGTGGCCCAAAGAGACTCATTTGCACACGCCCAAACTAAACAACAAAAATAGCTAAGCAATGATAGGTACTTAGGTCTTTATTTGGAAATGGTGGCAACGATAGCAATAAAAATGACGTGCAATAAGTTTCCCAAAATTGAATAAAACCTTTTGAATTTGAATTATAGCAAATAGAAAAAAAAGTATTCAATGACGTCACAGCTCACGCAGATTTTTAAAAAAATCTAAGAGCAAACGTAATAGTTTAACAGTAGGCGCTGATTGAGTGCTTAATAAAAATATTATGTAGGTAAAGTGAATGAATCGAGTTATCTTATTTATTTGACCTCAAAATTCTTCCAGTTACGACAAATATATAGATAACATCTGAAGTACCTATCTAGGTGTTCTCATGATAGAATACCGTGATAATAAGTGCCATCGTCGCCTATGAATCGTATATATAAAAGCGAAATACAACTCACTGATTGATCATGAAATCTCAGAAATTAGACATGCTACACCCTTTAAGAAAGGATTATTGAAAAATCAACGACTAAAAGATTCCCTCAGGAACACGGGGACAGCTTGTTCGAAATACCAGGGGGATCGCCAACGTGTTGCCGACCATAACAAAGGCAACTCTCCGAACACCGGCAGGTGCTAGACGACAGTTTTACTTGTTGAGGATGGTAGGTGTATGCTATAGTTTTTAGTAGGTACCTAAGTTGTGTATTCGTATATTATTTATGGTTTTGTCATAATTACACATCCACGGGTCAGTTCACTCGCTCGCGTGACGCATCAACATTTGTTTAGTAATTAATTAATCATTGAGAATTAATATAATTATATAACACAGTAACCTTGAACTGCAACTAGCCCAAACTATAACTCGTAAAGACGTTAACTCGGTGTTTATTTTAAAACCTAAAACCTTACCGTATGAAGGTTGTTAGAAATAGCTTGCGACCGCAAGTTAAGATTGCTGGTTATTGAATGAACGTAAGGTATAGATTATCTAAACGTAAATGTTTTGAAAATCGTTATTGTTTTACTAGTCGGAGACTATTATATAGACAGCACTTGTGTATGTGTGCGTGATGCGCAAGCGCAAGCAAGTTGCGTTATCGGATCATCACATGGAATTTAGAAGAAATTACGGTGAGACATACAAAATGGAATAATACAGCTGGGCTGGGCGATAATTGGGAAACTTATTTGAGATTTCATCACCAAGATCGCAAAGCCTTGAAACAAAAGGTATGTCCTACCTATTATGGAGCCGCGATGTAAACACTCCCAATAAGACTGCTCCACTTTGTCACTCGACGAACTGTGGGAAGGATTATGCTCGGAGTTTCACTGAAAGACCGAATCCGGTACATGGTAACGACAGAGAACTAAAAGTTTTCGACGTAGTCCCCAGGATGATTAAGTTGATGTTGCAGTGGGAGCCTGAAAAGGAGCTGAAAACCAGGGTAAATGTATATTTGGGTCTCTAAACGTAGGTTGGAAAAACAGTCAAAGATTGGGCTCAATGGCGTGCTTTGGGAGAGGCCTTTGTCCAGCAGTGGACTTAGACAGATGATTCGAAATAAAACCTTATTTTAAACAGATGGAGATGCCAGGATTATCAAACGAAAGTTATAGTTGGCATAGACAAACCATAGTTGAGATCTGATTATCGTTGGATGGTGATTTTTGTGCCATAATAAGATTTAATTGACCACACATACAGACCGCCATGTCAAGTTATACTGAAATAGCTAAATTTAATAATACTATATTTACTATTTATTACTAGGATCTACGTTTTGGCAATTTTACACAAACAAATTCGAGTATTTTATCAAGCTATTTAGTTTGATACAGCTTAATAAAATAGCTCGTTTCAAGCTGTAAGTTTTAAATACATATTATTGCAGATATGTCGCGATGTTTCATTCAAAATATAACAAACATATCGCATTTAGTGCTCACTATGTCTTTAGTAATAAAATAATTCTAAATATATCTCACTATAATTACAATTTTCATTAGGTATATAAATTAATTACATTTTGCTCAGGCACCTAATATTTAGCTAATATAGAACCCTTAATTAGCACAAGAAATATTTTTTCAAGAAATTTTCTATCACTCCATTTAATTACAACTTTTAAAGTGTTTTTTTATTTAACACAAATAAAATGTTTTAATGTCTCAACACTTAATCACTAAGTGAAATAAACAAGATTACATTATCTTATATTTAGTTATTTTTTTATTTACAAGGAAGTCATTGTACATATCTACATACAATAATATTTGAATGGTGTGCTAAAGGCGCAATTTATAGCGGGAGCCGTTAAATTTCACTATCTTTATTCTATATAGACCATAATATTATATTACATACATATGCCTGATAAAAAATGAATTAATCTGTATTTTTTACTCAAAATATGGCAACATTCCATCAAAATTGTACCGATCATGTAGCACACCCCTAAATGACCACACAAAAACAAAAAAAGGTGTTATTATTTTAAAAAAATAGTAATTTAATTAGAAACATTCATATAAACGCTGTCATGTCTTGCCACTTCCTTTTGTCATATCACAAAGAAATTTGGGCGAATGAGCCGACGGTATTTTTGAGAGGACCAAGTTATGCGGCATTTGTATGAATGAATTCAAGTCCTATATTCTTACAACCATTGAAATAATACTCTAATATAAGTAGTTGCATCAGTCGAGCTTCCACATCACACATATTTGTCTTGGAACGGATATTTTATTGATATTTCTGACCCAAACCATCCTGTACCAAAAGGTGATGCCCCAATTAATTACAGGAACAAAATATTATCTACAAATAGAACTTGCAACGAATGGGGTAACTTTGTCGTATATTTAGCTTCCGCTATAATATCTTACGTGTATTGCATTAAGTTAACGTGCACAGCAGTTAGTTGAATTTGAGATAAATCAACTTCCCGCTTTATCGAAGGTCAAGAACTTAAAATGCGTGTTCATTCAATTAGAATTGCGCGTTTTGGTCGAGTACCTTAATGCGTCAGAATTGTCGAAGGGGCGTTGCATTAGGACAAACAAAAGCCACCGCAAAATTCATAACTAGAATGTTCAAAGGTGAATTCAGATTGTTGACTTGATATAAACACTGATTTAAATGACCCATTCACTTAACAGCTGGACTTCAGAGCCTAACTGGACTGTAGCGGTAGTACATAACACGGCGGCCATGTTTACTTTAGAGACAGTTTGTCACACCCTAAAAGGGCTAAAAGCATATTATTTACGGATCCAAAGCTTCAAGCAACCTGTAATTTTCTAAAATCAATTGGTAAAGTTTTACCTTTCGAAAATACTCAAATTCTAAACAGAAATTTTGAAGCTATTGTTTTGGAATATTCAACAGCATAGCTAACTCTGTTACGAAGGACGTTAATAATAGTTGTTAGCGTCAACGTCGGGCGTCCCCCTAGAGCCCTAGATGATCAGATTAATTACCAGAGCGTGTGATGTAATGTCATTTGCTAAGTTATAAATATCTGAAAGACTTACAGAGGCGTTTGACATTGAACATCATGATGAGAGTTGAATATCTTCTAATAACTGATTGACTGACTCAATTACAACAGTGATTTTGTATAGTCCCTTGCATATTGTTTATGGTAGATATTATAGAAGCCAGCAATCTAAGCGGATAATAAAAGAGATATTTTATTATCTGACTAAAATAATACTTATTCCCAACTCCTTGTAATTAAATTGCATGACTTTGAATAGCTACGACATTTTATATGACCTTATTACAGCCCCCGCAAAGCTGAGAGCCGTGGCCTCTTCTTCTTTTAGTTTGCTTTTTATGTAGCCGCGATTTTCGATTCAACCAACAATATTCTACCAAAACTAAAAAAGTTGGCTTCAAACGAACAAAAAAGGAACGTCCTTGACGCGATGTCTTTACGATACTGGACGAAAGACTAATGCTGTTTGAGTGTTAAAATAAACGAGATTTATGATAAAAATACATATTCTAAATACATTGCTCAACTACTGCCATGTACAAGAATACAATACCTATCAAAATAATCGTTAACCATGAAACACGCCGGGTGTCAGCCGCGCTTTGTGGTATCCTAACATGTCATACACATAAATTTTTAGCGACATATTTTGGGCTGCCCCTTTTAACCTGTACTAAGTAAATACTTTTACTTTTTACGAAGGAGTGATTCCAAACATCCGAAAACAGCCGATCTTCACAGGAAATTCCGTCCGTAACCTGTCGCATTGTTTGACCTGATCTAACACAAGGCTTTTATCATATATTTTGTTCAACATGAGGTGTCAACGCCCGGATATAGTATGTCACAATTGGCGACATACTATGCCACGTTTAGTTAAAAGGAGTAATTTAGGGATCAAAATTAGATCTAGGTTAGTTTCATGACCCAATAATAAATTAAAACGTCGTAGTCCAAAATGTTATTCACATTGTAACGGCGCTAAAGTTTACGACATCTCCCGAAAATAACAAGGTCGATACCGGCCTAGAAACACCAGAAATAAACTAAGTGTCCCTATGTTCAAATTTATCTCCAGTTATCTAGAATGTTCGCTCTTTCACAAAGAGTAGGTTGTAACAAAACTAATTCAAATAACTTAGATGTTCTAATTAATTAAAGCCCTTAGGAACTTAGGAATAAATTACTTTAATTTTCGTTCCTTTAAGTTAGAATGATTGTTGTTTAAATTTTCGACCAGTAACCAAGTTACAGATATTTTCCTGATAGCTTATCTGATTGATATATTTTATAAGTTTTCTTATTTGGATAAAGGAGAGAGACTGCATTCACATAAGATACAGATATTACAGCTATTATAGGTGAAACTGACCATAAACTTTAAATTTTACGCACCAAAATATAAGTAGATACCTATGCTTTTTATCGTTTAAATTAGACGTATGAAACGAGACAAGTAGTTTTGAATAAATATAAAGTAATGAAGTAATTTAAAATAATTGAACCAAACATATTTTCGCCAAGAAAGCAACCCCATCGTGACTTTTCCATTAACTCATTCCTAAATCCTAATTGAATCGCAAAATAATCAGCGGAATAATATTAGTGGAAAGACAATTTTTATGACAGGGAAATAATGCTACGAATTGATGAGGAATTGCAAACCAGCGAATATGTATACAAAGGTACTGGTATCATATACAAGCTGAGAAGAAATTTTGCCCACCAAGAGTTCGGGAAATAGATGGGGTATTAATAATACTATATTTATTTAATCTCCACAAGTAGGTAGGTACACTATAGTCTACGGTTTATGGAGTTGTGAGGTGGTAGTGGTAGACCCCTCCATTTAAAAGGAAGATTTCCACCGGTAGCTTTCAATTCCCAGTGGGTGACTCATTTATTTTTGTGAAATTCGTATGTATTATACAGAAACTTCAATAGCGCGATGTAGGTATATGACAGCTGTCATCCGTTGTCACGATGACACGCATTGTTATTCGCTGTAAATAAGCGCTGACAGATGTCGCTCGCTACAGATTCATGTATAGCGTTATTTTTGGGGCATCTATACTATACGAGCTGTATTGGCTGATGCAATTTTAACGGAATTGGGTGATGAGACTCGAATAGAAAAATCGCGAAATAAAATCGGGACTATTAGCCTTAATGGACATTGCAGCATTTAATATCTGTACTAAAGGATTATGATTATAATAGATAACGCTGAAGCTATTATAGAAATCTAACCGGGTTTATCAGTTATATGATCACAGAACAAAAACGATATCAAAATTATATTGACAGGATGTGTTTTGTGTGTGTATTTTTTTTTAAATAATTTAGGCCAACATCCGCTGTCAACGATCGACCTTGGTTGTAATGTTTGTATTTTTTTTACGCAAATTATAATTTATGTGTTATTGAAAAGCGGTCGTTATTAAATTCAATATGATATCTTAGATGAACATAGCTTCTATTTTACATGGATATTAAGTTCAATATGGATAAACTTATAACATTAAAATTTAGGCATGGTTAAGACATATTTAAAACTATAGGATATTGAGTTTTAATGCATAAGAGTTAAGATAACATTCAGATTACACTTTCAGTTTGTATTGGCAACATTTAACGACTATCGATTAGAAAAAACTTCACGTAGTCGATTACAGAGATGTCGCCAATTGTAGCTACTTATTATGAAACGTTGAGTCCTTTCACTGAAAATAAAATAATTGTGCATTTTCTTTAAAAAGAAGTTTATATTTTTATTTAATTAGTTATGTGGCACGTTTGAGAAATATCACTTAACGAATTAGGTCATTGTTCGCCTCAGCGCATGGCATGAGTAATTTATTTAATCATTGCATTTTCAATTACGACGCGTTCAATGAATTACGTTCGATAATAGCTTACAGAAGTGTTGGAAATTAATTTATAGTTTCCTAATATTCTTGATCTTTTTAAGAAAAAACCCAATGAATTTATGAACTTTAAAAAAAAATATGGCTGAAGTTAGTTCCATGATTATTCGACGTAATGACAATTTCCATAGATAATTAATATCAACGCAAAGATATCTAGATGTTCTCGTCCTTGTGAGACAGTTATCTAGAATGGTCAAATGGTCTCAATATTATAATAGGAGTTGAAGGTGTGATTAATAAATAATAATAATAATAAATGTGATATATACATATTGTCTGATACATAGTTCGTTTTTCAATTATTTATGTTATCTTGTCAGAGGAATATCAGAGCTTGTCAGAGGTTGAAAAAACCGATTCTGCCATTTCGAAAAAAGTTGTCCTCGTTACAGTTTTTATCATCAAAGAATAAAAGTTGTGACGTGATACTTATCGTGCAGAACCAGGGTATCTCAGCCATTTTGTCATGTAAATTATGTGCATGTCAAATTCATGAATAGATGTCACCGAATATTATTTTCCGTGACAGTTCCAACATTGCACAATAAATAAATCTAAAAATGTTTCAGTTCCTAGTTTATTTATTATTCATGTGTTGCGTTCTGCGTATCGCATTATATCAAACAAACCCGAATAGTTATTACACCCGGCTTTGTCAGGGTTGTACCAGTTTTTTTTACTTGTCATTCCAGATTTCTGTGACTTTATCATTTGAATGTTCATGTTTGCTAGATTTTAAAATAAAACTATAGATAGAATATATAAAAGATATAAACTAGATAGATAGATAAATAAATAAGACTGTTCTTAGTATAATTATTTGATTTACACAAAAGATAGTTTAATCTGTTGACTCGCGACGCGACATTAACCTGTCAAACAACTCGTCAACTCGCATACAGTTTTCAAAATTTCAAAATTCGCGCCCAATTTGACGGGTTAAAACGTCATTCCGACTCTCGACTTGGCGGGAATTAATCACTTACGTTTTGATTGATTGTTTATGTACTCGTAGGTACTTATCTAATACTTTCTCATAATATTTAAAAACTAAAGCTATATGTATAAAACCATAAAATATTTATTTATTCATTCATCCAGCTATCGTTACTTGCACGATCTATTTCATAAATAAATCCTATACATACAATAATATTTGTATTTTTAGACTGAAAGGTTGGTTCCATCCAGTCGACTGCTTAGATACGAGGCTGAGATCTTTTCCCCCGTTGGTTACGTCACTACTCAGATAGGGCATAAGATTCACATGGTTTATAGTGAGTATTTTATATGACCTTGTTAAGTCCAGCCAGCGGTTGAAGTGTCCTCTATGAAGATTCTAAGTCATGTATATTTAAATGCGTTTTTGAAATATTTAATAGTGACATCACTGGATTGACTTGATTAAGTGTGTTCAATTAGCTATTCGGCAGGATTATTAAGCATCGCGTTTAAAAAAAAAAGTAGTTTTGCGAGTTACAATGAATGCAAACATCTCGGGTGAGGGGGGGGAGCTATTCCCTTGTTATAAGCATGATTAATGAATCCCAGGTCGCAACTACCATCTCAAAAAGTAGATTTTATAAGACTTGCTTTAATCTGTTGACTCGCGACATTAACCTGTCAAACAACTCGTCAACTCGCGCAGTTTTCAAAATTCGCGCCCAATTTTCACGTAAATATCAATATCCCGATTGTCCCATTTGAGAACCAAGTGGTGCGGACTCTGAAACCCCGATTGTCCCAAGAAAGAACTAACAGGTTAATCTGTTGACTCGCGACATTAACCTGTCAAACAACTCGTCAACTCGCGCACAGTTTTAAAAATTCGCGCCCAATTTTCAAGTAAATGTCATCGTCCCGATTGTCCCATTTGAGAACCAAGTGGTGCGGACTCTGAAACCCCGATTGTCTCAAGAAAGAACTGACAGGTTAAGTAGGTACAGTTAACATAAACAAATGATCCAAAAACAAAGATTTTTCTTTTTTCTCAATAGATTCGATCTAATTTAAAAAAAAATACCGATTTTTCTTTAACATAAGCACAGCGAGAAATTGTATGCAGCTAGCTATAATAATTTTCAGCAATACAGCGTTTATTTTTTATAAGAGACAATATGAATAGTCCACTAGTTGTTATTTTCGCATTCCCTAAATTAATAAATGCCAGATTCCGATTATTTGTTGCACGCGTGGGCAAACTATAGGTATATCTATCAACAAATACACTTGAAATTGCTGAATTTCTGCCAACACTTATCCCCTTCTCACATGTAGGCACTCAAAATAAACTGAACTGGTTAGTAACTGAAATTTTAGTCATTACGGTTTTTTTTTCAGTATTTTGTTTGTTCGGAAATGTAGCCTGAACAACATGCTTACCGTATGATAATTATTATCTGGTATGAATTAAAATGCAAGTGGAAATTTATCACACTTCAGTTTGAATATTTTTCAATTAGGTTAGTAGGTAGGTATCTTGACAATCAATAATAAAACCTTGTTTTTACGTCTAGGTAGGTACTTAAGTAGAAATTAATATAAACTTACGTATTAAACTTCGTCGTAATAATACCAATCTATAAATAGTCGAATACCTACACGTGGATGAATTTTCTCAAGTATTTTCGATAAGATAAATAATGGATATAATATTATGAATTGGGAGTTTCCGAGAACATCCTAAATATCTGTCTGATTTATTCCTGAAATACTTCAAAGAAATATATTTCTGACGTCACATTTATTATTATCGAAATGAAGTAAGATTTTGATCTTGACCCAGCTTTGATTCATAATATATGCGTTATTTCAATTATCTAAAGTCCACTTTGTTTCTGTACACATTCTGACAAAATGTCATAACACACGTAACGCAACGTAAGCCGAAATGGACCTTAAAATCATCAATAAATAGTTCACTGTTAATTCAAAAGGCACTATTTGCACACGCGTCGTGACTCGGGTAGATGACGTCACCATCCTGACGTCACGCGGCGCGTGGGTGGAAATACATAATGTACATTTAATACCCACACCTAAGTCAATACTTTTGTAGGTTCGTTGCAAAGCTAAGAGGCGACCCGGCGAGCCATTGTGGTGGTACTTATGTTTTTGAATGTAGGTACTACAATTAATTTTTTACACTTGAAACGTTTCGAGAGATGTTGCGTTGGAGTAAAGTGTTTCGAGTTTATTTTCCTGAAAAGGAAATATCATTTGTTTTTTATTAGTAGAACGTATACCTACTTAAGCGACGGTGTATTTGCTTAATGAGAAAAGAAAAAAAAACTATATATCTATGGCATGAAATGATTACGCTCATTCCTTTCTTGCCATCATTGCATAGCCGTGTTTTATGACAAATACAGTTAACATACTAAACAGCATATCTCGCAGCGCATTGCAAAGCTAAAATCCCCACATATTATTATCAGTTTATTTTCCCCGTAACTCGTATTGAAATCGGCTTATCTGTTATAACATAAATAACCACATATAATACGCTCAAACTATTAAGTAGCCAAGAAACAAACATTATTCTCAATCGACTTTTATCTAGAATTCTAGACATTCGAATCCTGTCTGAATATAATGCGAGAGTATACGTAATGTTTCGCTGTCCAATAAGTACCAATTAAATATGTAATAACTTGTTCAGAGTCGAGTAGAAGCATGTGATAATGAACTTTGATATCCAGTTTGCGGACTAAGAAGCGATTAACCTGTTTGTGGTAGGGGAGGCAATGATGCTAAATTTGTAGTTACTCGAGCGTCTTTGGGACCTACTGGAATTTGAAGATTAGGTGGAATAAAGAAAAAAAGGTTATGTGATATTTTCCCCTTCAGCGGTGGGGGGAGCGTCTACAGGGTTTCAAAAATGTAAAAAAAAACAGTCACATTGAAATACTCGAGCGCGTCAGATATTAATAGGGTAGTCGCGCCACGTCTGTCTGATAACGGAAAAATAATAATCTGCCGTTTTGCGTGGTGGGGGTGGCCGTACGAAGGGGTCGAAAATATTTAAAAAAAAAATTTACTCGAGCGCGTCAGACATTGATAAGGGATGTTAAGTGAACCCTCCAGTAGCTCCTATTTTAAAGACTGACGATTTGGACGCGACCATCAGTCAGGGCCGATTTTTGAAAATGCAAAAAAAAATCGTGACCTTGATTTACTCGAGCGCGTCAGATTTTTATACAGGCGGTTCTTCTTGATGGCCTTGTTGTACTGACCCATAATCTGACAATTATGTTGAGGGATTTCCTTAATCTGACGGTTTGAAAAAAAAAATATATAAAAAATATCGAAATCTCGAAAATGGTTCAAGATATCGAAAAAATATCTGTACAAAAGTTGTAGAGAATTTAATGTTCTACAATATTTATTAAAAATACATATACCAAAAAACCCATAGGAAACGAGATATTTGCAATAAATGATTTTTTGACCTTTGACCTTGAAAAATCAGTAGTCGCGGGCACCCTAAGATAAGTAGCTTTTGAGACAAGTTTTAGGGTGTCAAAATAAAGGTTTATACAAGTTAATAGCTGACTATCTCTCATTCTGAGGTGAAACTCATAATATTCCTGGACTATACACTTAATAATGATTTTAGCTACTTCGGCTTGTGCAAATCGGCAGATTAAGATATTTCCGTGATTCGTGACTAATTTCCTTCAAAATAAAAAATAAACTAATCGCGCTCGAGAAAATCCAGGTGACGTTTTTTTTTTGCAACTTTGCGAGTCTCCAATTTTCTTTCGTCACGCCCAATTTGTCAGATTATTGAAATGTACACTATTTTGCATGTAACTAACTTACCTTACCTTAATCTGACGCGCTCGAGTATTTCAAACCATCGATTTTTTTTTACTAATCTGACGGGCTACCCTAGGCGTTCGACACTACATAGAGGGCTCAGATTTGGTGAGAGTACTTCACAAGGTGCAAGGTTGCCCCCCTTATGTTAATCTGCCGCGCTCGAGTAAATCCCGAAATCCCCTATTCGCCTCCCCTACCATTGTGGTTGACACTGACTTCGGACACTCGTTTTCATTACCAACGAGTAAGCACATAAAAAGTAGGTAAGTAAATTAATATGACGATGTTATTATTGATAAGGTACCCAAAGAAATTCAAGAACTATCTGTGTATAGATTTAAAAAGTTAGTTAATCTGTTGACTTGACTCGCGACATTAACCTGTCAAACAACAGGTCAACTCGCGCACAGTTTTCAAAATTTCTAAATTCGCGCCCAGTTTTCAAGTAAATGTCATCGTCCCGATTGTACCATTTGAGAACCAAGTGGTGCGGACTCTGAAACCCAGATTATCCCAAGAAAGAACTGACAGGTTAAACAAAAGTTATGTTTGAAAGGGTATTATAAAGTTTCTGATTTAGAACGCATCTGAATGAATTGCTCGCTTAACAAGCTATTTTATTTAGTCTCATATTTTGTACTATGTGAAACTATTTTTTTAAGAATTAAATGTAATAAGTCTAAGTTGCTTTTTTAAAAAGCAATTGCTAAGTTTATGGCCGGCTCTTCTCAGCAAAAGCAACCTTAAGAACCGTGCATTAGAGGACCTAAGCAAACTTAAATTTCGCTTAAAAAGATTATTTAACTTGTATCCAACCTCCGAATTAGCATGTTGAATTGGAAGAAAAGGAAGCGAGCGTAGTTAACCATGACAAATTACAAGGTCTTGAATTTTAACTCATCTTATTAAGTTTATCTTTTTCCGCTGTAACACGTAATTTCTGCTGAATAATTGTTACGTATAGCCTGTATACTAACAAACGTGTGTAAGTATATTGACACACATGTACAGTCACCTATTGAAAAGGTTCGTCACCTTAGAGTCGCTTTTCGCTTGCACTAGTAGGTACTGCAAGAATCAATTATGATATTTTGCAATGATGACATTGACCGCTTGACAATAGGCAGGTTGAACCAACAAGAAGGTTTTAGTTTATCAAACATAATAATCTTGTTGACAAGTTAACAGTCAAAGAACTTTCATCTGAATAATTTTGCGCTTTATTAACGAACATTTAAACATTATTTTCTCTAATTCGAGTCTATTCTGTAACATAGTTTCAAAAGGTAATATAATATGTGCTCGCGATACGTTGAACGAATCAATTTGAAAATCGACGAACCTTTTCATTCCGTGACTGTACAAACGTATTAGTCACCGAGACTACTCGACCAGCTGATAAATAAATACGTTATCTTTAACACTGACTCTAATATATCGAGTAATCAATAATTATCGTTTTTATACACGATACGATTTGATAAAACTTGTAAGAAATACATTTGCCACAAAATCGGAAAATACGAAAAAAAATTAACTTATAAAATGACTTGTAATTTGTTTCTTTTTGTCTGTACGATGCCTGAAAGTTTAAAAAAAAAGGTAGGTTGCCTTCAGTCCTTAATAATCAAAGCTTCAGTCAGATATTCATTAGGTGACAAATAAGAATATTATAAAATGGACCTTCTTTTCAATAATAAAAGATGAAAAACAAGTACCTATCGTCTCTTGTGTTCCATGACGATAGAAGGTAACGGACTCATTTAAAACTGGATTTTACTCTAGGCTCGCTTTAAACCATCTACAAAAACACATCTTTTTTAAGGGAAATCTTTCTGTAACACACATTTCCAGAAAAAAAGAGTAAAGTGATACTTAGAATAGGCATGCAAAGTTAGTTTGATAGTGGGTATTGTTAATCATAAAGCAAGAATAACATTTTTTAAAAACAACAACTTTAATTTCATGAAGATTACAAATAATAATGAATCTATAGCTCTGAATACTAGAAATAGACAGAATTACCAGAGCCACGAGTCATAAAATAAATAGCTTGTTTCCTTGTTCTGATCAATTTAATGTAAAAATACCAGTAATGATCGTTAAAATTAATGCAGAAACAATACAACCATTGCGTTTTATGGTAACAAACCAAAGTCACATAGTATTTGTTGTTAGAAATTCTTAAATCGACTAAATCCTTCTATCAATTGAAATTAAAACTATTTAGTTCTAAAACCCATACAACACTACTTCGACATTGTGCCGAGTTCAACCGGTTCTCATTCATGCAAGTTCAAAATAAAACAAATTCTTTTTGGCAGATAATGCTGTTTTACTATGGTGGGGTTGCGCCAAAATTGTTGCCAAGTTGTCTGCGTTATGCCTGACTAGTGACGATTTCTGCATGTTTAGAAAGTTGTTCAGAAGATGGGTCTAACCGCAGCAATAAATAATGACTGTCAAGCGCCTATTGAATTTCGAATTAGCTATTTTTTTGTATTCAAAGTAGGTAGCGAGCGAGTCTCTGCAGTCGAGTAAGTTCAATGTCAAATGCAGCTGTCGTAAGCCTTTGCCTATTCGTATAACTAGGTACCTAATTCTTTTATGCATAGCAGCAATTCCGTTCTATAAAATTTTGGAAACAACATCGGACTGGCTGCTTTTAATTATGGACATAGCTAATTAATTTCTAACTAATTTCACGTCGCCCTCATCGGGTAAGAGAAGCAATCTAAATTATGATTCTAGCAAAGGCTTTATCGGTCTGCTTTTATCTTTTAACGTCGATAAAAAATTCGTTGCTAGACGACCAGGTTATTGGGTCATAAAGAGAACAATGTCGATTGTTAACAAATCACGCAAACTATTAAAGATGTTGTATTGACCGATCGCTATGTCAGATTAGAGCGTTTTATTTCGAAATGGATCATGTAAAATCTCCTCTGTAGGTACAGTTCTAAGATTGTGTCGTATTTTTAAAGTCTAAGGTTCTCGAAAACTGACGAATGAAAAGAGAACATTATAACAATTTATTGGAAGACAGAGATACCAAAATTTTTTGTCGGCGTATCCCAGCTGGTTGGCGTGATACGTTCTCGTGTGACCCCGATAACCGTTAAGCATATATTTCACCTCACGTCAAACTTTACGCGATCGCCATTTTTATAGGTCTGGAGGCAATAAGTGCTAGGATCATTGTATGTTGAATGCCACTCTCGTTTCGAGAGAGCTCTTGATATTGCTCATATGTCGAATATATAGGCTGTTATGTTGACGCACTGGGAATTAACGCATTAGATTTTCATAAGTAATTGTTTTCGTCATCTAAACTAACTCAAGAAAGCTATGCATTATTATAGTGCATGAAGATTCTACGGTCGAAAGAGACTTAGGGGTTGGCTCAAAGGAAATTTTATCATTTTTGCATTGTCAAAAGTGAATAATTTTAATAGCTTTGACGCCACAATGCTGTTAACTCTTTTAGCGTGTTTTAAATATAACATCAATGACATCAAAATGAGTGGACACAGCTATGGGACATTACTCTTCGTCTTCATCCAAGACAATAAACTTATAGATCTGACTGAAATAATACTGAAACAACTATGACTATACAACTTAAATACTCTAATGAATCACAGAAATAGCATACAATAATTTAGTAGGATTCAACAGTATAAATATTGATTAAGGTGAAACAGAGGTTTAGATGAGACAGTTTTTAAACCTAATTGCCTAACATTAGCCTGCTGTTAATGTTTTCTACACAGAGGTCTAAACAATAAAAATGGTATAAATTCCATTTTTAATTTTATTTAGTGAAGCAATCTGACTGCATTGAAGGTAACTTTTTTGATTCAGTAATATGTCTCAAGCAATAAAGCATAGGCACTATCTCAATTCTAGGATTTTTTTATTGACTGTACTTTAAAAAAACTAAATTGTTTGTGATCATATGTTATTAAGTAAGTCTACATCCTGATTGTGATTTTAGTGGCTTAAGGAATAAACTTCGTAAAAATATTTTAATCTAGCTTTAAGGTCATGTTTGTAAATTATTTAAAATGTGTCCAATTTAGAAAATCTCGCCTTAAAATATGCTGTAATTTACTGTTACTATGATTATTTCTAGTAATAAAATACAACATTTTATAATACAGTATTTTGGACAAGAGATGTCTACATGTTATGCATTGAGATGTACATACACTTGTTACTTCTCTTGTGATAATTTAAATAGCAATTAAAATATGAATGACGAATAATGATCAGCAATGATAGAAGCTGTGAGACATTCTACGATGTACTGTTCCAATAATGCCAGACTACATGATGTGTGATGCTCAGCTCAAAATATCAAACACAGAGATCTTGTACAACAATATCAATGATTTTTTATTAAATTTATAATTTATGTACACACCCCCAGCTCGAAAGTATTATAAAAATATAATATAAAGCTTAAAAAACATGGTTATCATGAAGCGAAGATCTTAGGGAATGTAATTATGTTGCAACTGATTGTAACTAGGACTCACTTCAACACTCACTCGAGTCAGCTTTGGTACCTTCTTAAATGCATACCGTTGTCGTCATGGCAACGGTGGACCACAGCACTGAGAGTCAAACGCTGGCCGCGCGGCCGGCCTTCACCGCTAGCTAGAGGGCCGCGGACTCGGGCGCCATGAGCGGGGACAGGGCGCTCGCCACACGCCTGCCTCGCTCCACCTCGAACCGCAGCTCCGGTGGGGTTCGTCGACTTCCTACCGTACCATCCTCGGGCAGGAAGGCGGCCACCATCAAAGCACATATCACTAAAAGTGCTCCAAGCACAAATGGTGGCCCAGGCACTATTGGTACATATTTCTCTTTATCTGGTAGACCAGGCGAGGCATGCTCCTCATTCAAATCAACATGAAACAAGTAGAAGATAACTCCAAACATGGCTGGGCCTAGACCATTGCACAAGCCTCTCACACCTGTCACCATCCCCTGGACCACACCTTGGCGGTCAGCTCGGCTATTCACTGATACATAAGCGCTGATCGCTGGGTATGTAATAGAGCCAAAGGCAGCCAACACTCCGGCAGCCCACATCATCCATGTTCGGCTTCCAAATCCGTACCACATGAGTTGTAGCATCTCAAAAAGTAATCCAACCATAATTGTATGTTTGGCTCCGAGTGATCTCATCCAGAATCCAAGAACCACTTGTACTGCGATACTGAGGATGCCCACAATTGCAATAAAGATTGCCACTTGCACCACATCAAAACCCATCACAAGTTTCAGATACACAAATATGCAGGAATACTGTCCTGCTTCAGGGAGGTATGATAGGAATACTGCAACACACAGCATGAGCACTGTGCGCTCCGCTCCAACTTTCTTTAGTGCAGCAAAGGGGTCTGCCTGCTCCCAGCTTATAGCGGGTCCCCAGCCAGAGGGACGAACCTTCTCAGGGAGGCTTTCAGGCACGGCGACCATGATGAAGAACACGTCTAGGACAGCCACCGCAGTTGCTGCAGCGACAACCAGGGCCTCGCCATATAAGTCCATCAGATAGGCGCCCAGAGCGGGAGATATGACCATGCTAGCCGCGAAGGTGGCCGAGACAAGTCCATAAGCCCGTGACCGCTCCGCCTCCGTCGTCACATCGGCCACATAAGCAAACACAATAGAGAATGTCACTGCAAAAACTCCACTGATACTAATCATAGCAAAAAACCACCAAGTGTTGATGGTCATGAGCGGGATAGGGGCGCACGTAAAGAAAACAGTCACTAGGAGGAAAAATTTGCGTCCCCAAACGTCCGAGAGAGCCCCGATGAGAGGCGCAGAGAGGAACGACAATATGCCCTTGATGCCCATTATGAGTCCGTTCATTAGGAACGTATGGTCCGGAAACGTCGCGTTTAACACCGATATTATGGGCATAGTGAGCAACCCCCACGCGAAAAATTCTAAGAATATTACCACAAGCGCGTGGAACACCGAAGGATCGCCGATGCCCGACATTGTCATAATCCCGTCTTTCATCACAGTTTTTCTATTTCGTATCACCATTTCTACTTCAGTTATTGTGGTTTTCGTGGGCGTCATTTAAGATTGAAACGGTTTATTTGACTAGTCGACTACTTAAATTACACACATTATGGAAACCCTAATCACTACATTGAAGGAAAACTTTGATTAAAACGAGCAGGTAGTAGCAACGTCAAATTATCACTGAAAAATTGAAAAACAACTCGATATTTGTGTTGCCATGTTTGATTTATTTATTTAACATCTGATTCATATTGTTATTATTTCAGTGTTGAAACTTTAACAACTTCAGAACTTTAATTAGATTCTCTGTCAGTTTTTTCATGTAACATTAGATATTGAGTTGTGTATTGTGTGTGTGAGAAGAAGCAGTGAAAGAGAATGTGAGCGAAAGAAGTTTCAATTGAATCATCTCTATCACTGAGCGAAATGAACTAATTGAACTAAATGTTTGATATATATCGGTGTTTCAAAAATATATGTTTCTTTTCAGTTCAGTGAGCTATTTTATGAATGTCTATTAAAATATATAATAAAAACCGTATTATTGGGTTACAGTCCATAAATAATGTTAGGAAGCAAAACTTATTTTTTCTCAATCTGGAACGCACCATTAATCAATATTCCATAGACAAGTTAATTTGGCATTTAACTTTTTTTAATTTTTCGTACTGTCAAAATAAAATTAGAAGGAAGAGGAGGCGTTAACCCGTTACAAATAATACTTTTATTTCGATTGAATCAGCTAAAACAAAATGGTAAGATTATTTTGTACTATTTCTATACTTATAAGTACCTCTTACTTCAATTTGACGTAATATCAAATGGCTCCTATCCTCAGATCCGCTTCATTTTGATTCAAAATCGTGCGGGTAAGACTCGGCTGGCGAAATGGTACATGAATTTCGATGATGACGAGAAACAGAAGCTCATAGAGGAAGTACACGCCGTAGTTACTGTCCGAGACGCGAAACACACCAACTTCGTCGAGGTAACTAACTCCAACCATGAAGCAATACGATATAAACATCACTTACCCTCCGTTATATAAATCTTACTATTCCTAACGTTTTCAGTTCAGAAATTTCAAGATAGTGTATCGAAGGTACGCTGGACTTTACTTCTGCATATGCGTGGACGTGAACGACAATAACTTGTGTTATTTGGAGGCTATACACAACTTTGTTGAGGTTCTAAATGAATATTTCCACAATGTTTGCGAACTGGATCTTGTATTTAACTTTTATAAGGTGAGTTTACCATTTTACCAGTTACTATCAGATATCTATCTTATGATGATGCAGTTACCCAGTCTAATTACATTATTGTTTTTACCACAAAATGATGATACATTAAATGTATCCTATATTTATTTCAGGATATTATTATGTTCTAGTACCTAAACATATTTATTATTTGTGGGAATCCCCCAATATGCATTTTGTTTTCAAGCATAGAAAATGTGTGGGTTGCCATATGTGTAAAAAGTAAAGAATACTGCTCACATAATCACCATCTCTATCCCCCCATCCCCCATTTCATATAGTGCTTACGTAATGACCCCTTTTTTAATATTAAATAATAGCCTTTATTCAGAATTTACTTATTTTAACAATTTTTGGTTATACTAATTCTACTACTGTGTGACTGTTTACCCTTTTGGCAAAAGCCTCTCCCAAATGTCTCCACAAAAACCTGTTCTAAGCTGTTCTAGGCCGCAAACTGCCTGCCATTGCCTTAATTTCATCGGCCCAGCGTTTGGATTGCCTGCCTTGTTTCCTTATTTTTCCAATAGGATACCAATGAATAATTGTCTTACTCCATTTGTCTACTCCTCTAATTATGTGTCCCGTCCAATTCCACTTTAGCTTCCTGAATGTTATTGTAACATCTTTTAGTTTGGTATGTTCCTTTATAGTAGCTGTTATTCTGTCAGATTTTTTCTTCCCTAACATGCTCCTTTCTATCGCGTTTTGACATACCTCTAACTTTCTTGAGTGAGCTTTGGTAAGGGCCCCTTAGTGTTACATAATTTTTATTGAATATCGGCAACATCCGTATTGTTTTACAGGTATACACGGTAGTGGATGAGATGTTCCTCGCCGGGGAGATACGGGAGACGTCACAAACCAAGGTGTTAAAACAACTGTTGATGCTCAACTCATTAGAGTAAATATATATATATATATATATTAGTTTATGTTGATACTGCAGTACGATATAAGTACATAGTATGAAGCTTTACCATGTTATTAATAATTTAAATGAAATTATTTGTCTGAAACATGCTTCAAAAATAGGTGGATGGTAAAATAAGTCAAACATCAAATAAAAGAAATCATCATTAAATGAACTTATTACAAGTATTTTTAATTGTCACATGTTTAATGTATTTGTAAGGTGTAGTTTGGAAGGTTGCTTTTGCTGAGAAGAGCTGGCAATAAACTCTAATATAGTCTCACTTGATAATATTTGCGTGTTATTGCAACTGACTGGACGACTCCATATAAACACAGAGAGACTATAATTTGGCGTTTCACATAGATATGCCATAGACAAGACACAGATATGGAGAGATGACTTTATCTATGCACCTTGTTGCTCTATTTATTAAAATGAAATGAATGATAAAAGGACAACCATGCATGCTGTGTCTGTCTTGCAACCAATAGTCCTCTCTCTGTGCAGGCCTTTGTAAAACATACCTGTTCCCCGCGGTTTCACCCAGGTTCTCATGGGATCTTATCTTATCTCGGGATAAAAATAAATATAGCCTATGTTAATCTGGAATAATGTAGCATTGAAATGGTGAAAGAATTTTTGAAATCGGCCTAGTATTTTTTGAGTTTATGAATTACATACATATGTACAAATCTTTCCTCTTTATAATATTAGAAAGATATTTTCCAATACTTTTCTATGGAGTGCAGCTTCAATTATTTTATTGCAGTATCAATCAAATTTATTATCATTGAATGTTTTATCATTTATTTATAGTAACTATCAAAATTGTGTAAAGAATACTCGTTCCATTCCACTATAGAAATTCAAACTTTGTACAGATATACTAAGACATTTAGTCATTTGGTTATTAGGTTAAATAAATAAAAAATGTGACAGTTCATGAAATGTATGTAGACCATATCAGTTTTTGTTATATTATACGGAAAAAAAAAATCTGTAGCATTATATTTTAAGGCAACAGCTCGATCTGCTTATCTTTGTATATAAAATGTTATAATTGTTAGTATTGGTTTAAAGTGGACTTTGGGGCCTAGACAAGATGGCTGTCGACAATTATCGTCAACTTTTGGATTGGATTAACAGAATGGTCTCTTGATTTTTATTTTATCAAAGTCGACGCGTAGGTGAGTGTGTGCAATAAAATTTATATTGCTGACTCACATACGCGTCAAGTACCACTCGGGATTATAATGCACGGACTCACATACGCGTCAAGTAGCACTCGGGATTATAATGCTTAACTTGATAGGTTGAAAGTTTAGCGATGACGATTGTCGACTTCCATGTTATCCAGGAGCTTGGTTAACTGATAATAAAAATAAACTTTGTAAAATACGATTTATTTATCAAATATAAGTTTATAAAACCTAGTACATAAAAACACTATAAATTATTACCTATTAATGATTTACCTAAATATAGTAATAATTATCATCGTACATTGGAATGGTTTTTTTTATGACACAATCACACAACATTTATTTAATGCTGAGAAGGAACTGCACATGTTTTGATATATTTTCAGTTTTGATAGATGGGTATTAAAACGATCCTATCACAGCTAAAATAATATCACAGAGATTAGCTCATGGCATATTGACTCTTAACACAAGGGTATAATGCTTAATTTGCACAATTACTCCCATTCCCAGCGGTGAAGTATTGGGTCGAAAGTCCACTGGTTAGGATGTCCCATGTGAGATATGTGGGGGCCCATGTCAAAATCACTCCATCTGTAAGAAACAATTTTATACAGCGTTATTGGTAGTACTCATTAATACCTCGAATTTAATATATACCATAAATATATATACCTAAAAAAAACAAATTTCATAAAAAAAAAACTCGCTCAATCAAATGCCTCCATATTTCGAATACCCAAAATTCCAGTTCGGATTAATAAGGCTATATATTGGCATGGATTTCCTAGGTTCTGTGAGACAGCGGCTTAGGATTATTGAGGACCCCCTTCTGTACTAACTAACTTTGGCCCTATGGTTTCTATTGTCCCGGATAAAACTATGCTGTTTTTTCCCGGATACGATGTATCTCTGTGCTAACTTTCATCCAAACATGTTCAGCTGCTACAGAGTAGTGGTAACAAACTAGTATATTTCTCATTATAATACTTAATGGTAGGGGAGGCGAATAGGGGATTTCGGGATTTACTCGGGCGCGGCAGATTAACATAAGGGGGGCAACCTTGCACCTTGTGAAGTACTCTCACCAAATCTGAGCCCTCTATGTAGTGTCGAACGCCTAGGGTAGCCCGTCAGATTAGTAAAAAAAAATCGATGGTTTGAAATACTCGAGCGCGTCAGATTAAGGTAAGGTAAGTTAGTTACATGCAAAATAGTGTACATTTCAATAATCTGACAATTTGAGCGTGACGAAAGAAAATTGGAGACTCGCAAAGTTGCAAAAAAAAAACGTCACCTGGATTTTCTCGAGCGCGATTAGTTTTTTTTTTATTTTGAAGGAAATTAGTCACGAATCACGGAAATATCTTAATCTGCCGATTTGCACAAGCCGAAGTAGCTAAAATCATTATTAAGTGTATAGTCCAGGAATATTATGAGTTTCACCTCAGAATGAGAGATAGTCAGCTATTAACTTGTATAAACCTTTATTTTGACACCCTAAAACTTGTCTCAAAAGCTACTTATCTTAGGGTGCCCGAGTCAAGTAATGGACATTCGGTTTTTAAATAAAAATAACTTTATTTAATAAAAAGACCGAAATACAGTGTTTGTCCAGCAAGGGCTGAGAACAGAATGACATGACAATGGAATTTACATTTTAAAAGTTAATTTTACATAGGTGTCAAATATAGCTTATAGCGCCAATAGGTACATACATTAGTAATTACATAAGCATAATTTATTCTAGAAAGTTTATACACGTGTTAAGTGAATTTGATTCCTTGACTTGTTACTATGCTGTCCTTTTGCTATTGAAGCATATATCTATAGGGTGAGCACCCTTAACTCCTCCCCCCTTAAGAGAGAAATCAGCTGGGGACAAATCTTTTGGTTCCAGATGATTTCGTTGTAATACTAGGATTTTCCTAAAGACTTTAAGTTTAACAATCACAAAGGTTAATGTAAATATAAACATTATTACTATAATACTTATTGTCCATATACTTATGTCCTGAGTTACCACAATTTCACTATTATCGACACTTTCACTGTTGTATTTTGCACTGTTTAAAATGTCTTTGATATCATTGAGGTCCACGCCGCGGAGATCGACTTGGCTGTCATCTACCTTGATTTCATGTTGTGTTTCAGGCATCATTACAGGTCTCAACACCAGGCTCGCTTCGGGCACCTTTGTTTCAGCCACCTTGCTAATGATTTTGTCTCCAATTTGTGTCTCACAGTTTCGATTAGGGATTATTAGAAATGTTCCTTTCAGGTTGTACTTCATGACTTCATCATTGCAGTTTTCGGTAAGTATTAGATTTTTCTTTGTGAAAAGTAACCATAATCCATCTGCTACGGTGTGGCTTCTTATATCTTCTATTTGTATGACGTTCTTATGGCATGCAGAGTAGTTTTTAAGCAGCATTATTTGTTCTATACACGTCGTGTCGGCGTACTGCACGATGTTATCTTCCTTACAGAGGACTCGATCATCTTCAATCCGCTCGCAAGGGATAGCTACGGGTCTGTATTTCAATCCATTCACTATAAGGTAGGGATACTTAGGAATTATTATGTGGGTTTTTAAGGAACTGGGATTGTATACAGGTATAGGAATAATCTTGTAATAGCTATATGTGACCGTGTCTAACAAGGGAACTTCTAATACAAATACTAACTTATTATTATCAGAGTAAGATTTAAGGACTATAGTACTTTCTAATTTCGTAAGGTTATCCTTACCTACTGTATACACTAATCTATGATGTTTCTCTATTTCTAATAAAATATTAAAAAGTTCTGTAGAATTAATTATAGATTGGTGTAGTATATGTATTCTACTGAAAGCTATTGCCGTTTCTGTATCTTGAATTACATTATAAATGGTACGAAAGTTATTTAGTATTTGATACAATGTATTCATTTGACTTACTATAATATGTATTTTAGACTGATTATACTGTAATGTTTGTAGCTGTGAGGTTTTATAATTCAATTGAATTAAATTATACTTCAAGTCATCCGAAATATTAACTAATTTATCAAAGGCTTTTTGCATAAGTGACAGTTTTCTTTCTGCAGAATGTTCTCTATTTTTAAGTTGACTAATCTCCGAATTGTATCTCATTGCGTCATCATTATCCAAATTTCCTGAAATTAATTTAACGATAGAACCTAACGGGTTAATTAAGCCTCTTCTTAGCCTTTTACTAGGCACTATTTGTTTTAATCTATCTTTTGTAAGTTCCATAAAGGATTCAATTTGTAGAGTTAATCCTATAAGTTCATTACGTGACTCGTTTTGCGAGTAAATCATATCTTTTAATTTAAAATATTGGTTAATATTATTATCTAAGTACCTGGCTACAGTTTCTAAATCTAATGTCTTAAAAATAGTCCAGTGACTATTCTGAATCACTGCTGCACTTATCCGTATCGGCGCTATTCCAGGATTCTGAGTCATATCCTGGACGTTTACGCTGTCTGCTGATTCCGCTAGGACCAGGAACGTCAGGACTGCCTGCCGCCACCTGTGGAGGGCGTTTTACGTTTTTTATTGCCACTTTCGTATTTCTTTTTCTTAACTTTACCGGTACAATATTCCTATCTACTGTCCCTATTACTTTCGCTTTTTCATATCGTGGCATTTCCTTAGCTTTCCGATTTCTAGTAGTTTTCATGAAAACTTCATCACCTTCTTTTATCTCTGGGGGTTTTTCACCACCTTTCTTCTCTACAACCTTACTTTTATTTTCCTTAATCTTATCACTAACATATTCATATAAAACTTTGAGTCTTTTTCTATGGTCCTGTACTAATTTCTGTAAAAGGTTTTTATCTCTGTCTATATCAAATGCATTTCCTGATTCTGTATGCCCAAATACCATTTCAAAGGGTGTGAAATTGGTCGTACTATGAATGGTATTATTATATGCCATAATGGCATATGTCATTACTGATGCTGCGTCTTGATCGCTTTTTTCGTATTTTGCTAACCTATAAATTTCAAGTATCGTTGAATGGAATCGTTCTACTATAGACATTGAATTAGGGTTATTTGGTGTCCCTACGTGCATTTCAATTTTGTACAGACTCAATAGTTCTTTAACAAGGTTATTATTAAATTCGGTACCGGGGTCACTGTTAATTTTTTTAGGTAACCCATAGATACTAAAATATTTAATTAGGGCTTTAACTACTTCCGGTGTACTTCTATTGGGTACGTTAAAAGCTTGTGCTAACTTGCTAAAAGCATCTACTATAGTTAAGTAATAGTTATTTTCTACGTATAAAAGGTCCATAAAAACTTCTTCAAATGGCATACTCTGTGTTTGAGTAAGTTGTATTGGAGGTTTTATTGGTTTTCTATCATATTTCATTTTTCTACACTGTTCGCATGTATTAATAATGGCGGAAATTGTGTCTTTCATATTAGACCACCAATAATGTCTTTTAAGCTTTGTGAGTGTTTCCCGAATACCCCGATGTACAGTTTTTCCCTCATGATATTTTATAATAATCTCTCTCTGCTCTTCTTCATTTGTTACATTAACTACTCTCTCTGTACATTCTATTAAGTTTTGCGAACCTTTTTTGTATAATGCTGTTACTACATTGCTAAATACTTTTCTAAATTCTTCCGTTTCGAAATAAACGAAATATTTCTGTTTAAAGTCTATATACTCTTTCAAAAACTGTTTAACTAAATGTTCATTATTAACTGCAGGCATGTGTACTTCAATAATTTTTTGATTATCATTAGAAATATTTTTTACACAAATATCATTTTTATACCAAATAAAGACAAGTATTTGTCTAGGTTTGGTATCTACTGCTTCATTTAAAATTGGTATACCTTCGTGTTCCCTATTCGTTATTGAGTGAGCAGTGGCTCCGTCGTCTGATTCAGATATCTCCAGAATAGGGATTTCCTTTCTACCCACGCTTAGTTTATCCGAATCCGAATCTGATATACTAACTATTTCTTCGATATTTCTAATAGTTTCCTCATCATCTACATGTACTTGCATGGACTCAGTATCATTATCTAACATATTAACCTTTATTTCCCTAATTTTACTACCATTTAAACTAACGACGATATTATTACTATCAGCGTTTAAGTTATTTATTTTTATTCGCGACAAAGCGTCTGCATTTGAGTTCTGTGACCCTTTCTTATAATTAATTTCGAAGTCATATTCCTCAAGTCTAAGGCGCCATCTAGTAAGCTTACTATTTGGTTCGTGGAGCGAATATAGCCAGGCCAAAGGTCTATGGTCTGTATAGATGTAAAACTTTTTACCCCATAAATACGGTCTAAAATGCTTTACCGCCCAAATGACGGCTAACAGCTCCTTCTCAATGGTGCTGTATCTTGACTCGGTATCACTTAAAGTTCTACTAGCATAGGCCACGGGTTTGTCTGAGCCTATAGTGCCCTGTGAGAGTACTGCCCCGATTGCAAAGTTTGATGCATCCGTGGTCAAAATGAAAGGTTTATTAAAATCTGGGAATTGTAATAATGGTGCATTTGTAAGAAGTTTTTTGCATGTTTCAAAACTTTCTATGTATTCGTTATTTAAGTCTATAACTTTACCCTTCTTTAAACAGACTGTAAGTGGTCTAGTTATTTTCGCAAAATCCTTAATAAATTTCCTATAGTACCCTATGAGACCAAGAAAACTTTTGATTTCGGTTGTGGTTTTGGGTATAGGATACTTTAATACTGCTTCTATCTTGTCATTATTAGGTTTTAAACCTTCGTTGGTGATAGTATGCCCTAAGTAAAGTACTTCTTTTCGTAAGAAATGGGATTTATCTAACTGCACCTTTAAGTTAGTTTCGCGAAGTCTCTCAAATACTGCCCTAAGTTTTTCATTATGCTCCTGAATGCTTTTCGCGAAAATTATGACGTCATCAAGATATACCAGGCAATGGATACCTTGCAAGCCTCTCAAAACGTTATCCATTGCGCGCTGGAATGTAGCCGGCGCTGTTTTTAGACCAAATGGCATCCTATTAAATTCGTAATGCCCAAAAGGTGTACTGAACCCTGTTTTTGCTCTATCCTCTTTTTCTACCTCAATTTGGTGATACCCACTTGCTAAATCTAAAGTAGTAAAGTACATACTCTTGCCTAACATATCAAAAAGGTCATTGATATTAGGTAAAGGATATTTATCGTCAATTGTGATCTCATTGAGGCGTCTATAATCTATGACCATCCTCCATTTTTTTATACCAGAATTATCTAATTTTTTTGGCACCAGGTGAACCGGCGCACTCCAAGGTGAGAATGATTTTTGAACTACATTATCTTTAAGCATTTTCTCTACCTGGTTCCTAATTTCAGCTGTTTGTGTAGGCGGTAGCCTATGGGCTTTAATATGTATTGGATCTTCGTTTTTGGTTCTAATTTTGTGCTTTACCTCATTTGTGAATGAAAGAGGTACGTCCTCGCAATAGAAGATATCTTTGTACTCTTCGCAAATATTAACTATAGATTGTTTCTCTTCTTCATTCATATGATCGACTTTTAACTTAGAGAGATTATCCGTTAACAGTTGATCTAACTTATAACTGTCTTTATCAGTAAAATTCAGGTTTACCCTATCATGTACTAAAGTAGTTTCTAAAAATGGTTTGACCTTGAGTGGATTGGTCACCGTTAATTCCATTTGTTCGGTTCTAGAATTTTGGATTACTGTTGTCGCGTAACCATGTGCACAGTTAACTAAGGCCGTCGGCATTCTAACGCCATCAGTAAATTCTGTAAAGTTTATTATGGCCTCGCCGTGTAACAAATTAACTGGAAGTTTGACCCTTAATTCACTACGCGGGGGTAACACGTAAAATTCACGTATTGGTGGACTATAGATAATCGGTATACAAGTATCCTTAGTGAATAACTTTTTATTTTTCATGTCAATATTCGCATGAAGTTGCATCAATAAATCGCTACCAATTAAGCCATCATATCTATCGTCCACACAATAAATATAAAACTTGTGCCACTCATAACTACTGAACGTCTTAGGTAAAGGTATGTAAACTACCTCATTATGCTTACTACTAGCATGGGTACTAACTACTTCAAAGTTTTCGTTCCGCTTAAAGTCGCAAAAAAACTGATTCGCTAACTTCGGGTTTAAAAACGAACGTTGACTTCCGGTATCCACCATAAAAATTGCATTTAGTTCTGGTATACCTATATGCGGAAGATTCAATACACTACAATTTAATTTTATTCGCTCTGGTGTGTAGAGGCCCTTATGCAAAAATTTCCTACTTGTTCATTGTCATTAGAAATACTTGGTAACACATTATTTTCATTATCATTATAATCCGTGAAATTGACGCGTCTTGAACTGGCCGTTCTCATTGTTACGTCGGTATTGGAACCTGATCCGGACAGCGGCGTTGGCTGCAGTTGTTGCGAGCCGCGCTGTGCGTTGTCAGCAAATTGCCGGCCTGGGAACTGTGGCCTTGCTTGTTCGAATGGATTATAATTGTTGTGGAACGGATTGTTTTGATATCTATTATTACGAACGTTATTTGATGTATTACTATTCGGAGTAAAATTGTTATTGTTAGTGCGTTGCATATTTGATGCACTAGTACCTGCACTCGGCGATGTATGTGAATTAAAATTATGATAATTGTTTCGTCCCTGAAAACTTTGATTAGGTTTAGGGTTCCGCAACTGTTTTTGATCGTAGACTTCCTGAAAATATTGTTCCTCTAAAACTGCTTTTAACGCATCTTCCAGCGACGAGACATTTTTTAATCGCACCAACCTAACTAAATATTTTGGTAAATTAAACAAGAAGACATTCATAGAAAGGTTAGTATAGATGTTTTGTTTAGATAACCTTTCAGCTGCATCATCAACAGATTCGTTAATTTTTGCGATTAAAATACTTCTTAATTGTTGAATCCGATGACAAAAATCTAAATAACTTTCGCCTTTATTTATTTTTAAGCTCTCTAACTCAAGGACTAGACAATCTTCCGTCCTTGGGTCCCCAAAATGATCCTGCAAAACCTGTTTTAATTCAGTCCAAGAGTGTATTGAGTCTCGTTCCCCGATTAAATTCGCAGCCTCCCCACTTAATCTACTCGTTATTGCATTAAAAAGATATTCGTCTTGTATTTCATCTCCCCGATACAAATTAATTATATATTCCGTTTTGCGGATAAATAATGATAAAAGCCTGGTTTCTCCACTGAATAAAGGGATTATTTTCAGAACTCCCGGTGGTACAACTGTAATTCCCTCCATACTTATATTTTTCTAAAACACAAATAAAAATATCTACTAAACTAACGTGAAATTTATATCACTTTAACTTTAACTATTACTATAATATGCTACGTGCCAAATGGGCTTTTTCTAATCCCTATGATTACACGTCACATATAAAAATCACCAGGAAATATCAAAGGAAATTTGACAGGACAGTGAAAAGATCTACTCACATGACCCGCAGTTTTTCCGCTTTCCTTCTGTGATCGGTGAATCTGCTCAGCTTGCTCTGCACCGTGGCTTCTCTTGACGAATTTTGTTTGGTTCGCTGACCCGTTTAATCGTTGATACGAAACGTCGAAAGTCTTCTTCCGCACCCGAAAATGTTATTCGCGATGGCACAGAGGACCCAAACGACAAGGTCACTTACCGGCTGCGCCAGTCAAGTAATGGACATTCGGTTTTTAAATAAAAATAACTTTATTTAATAAAAAGACCGAAATACAGTGTTTGTCCAGCAAGGGCTGAGAACAGAATGACATGACAATGGAATTTACATTTTAAAAGTTAATTTTACATAGGTGTCAAATATAGCTTATAGCGCCAATAGGTACATACATTAGTAATTACATAAGCATAATTTATTCTAGAAAGTTTATACACGTGTTAAGTGAATTTGATTCCTTGACTTGTTACTATGCTGTCCTTTTGCTATTGAAGCATATATCTATAGGGTGAGCACCCTTAACTCCCGCGACTACTGATTTTTCAAGGTCAAAGGTCAAAAAATCATTTATTGCAAATATCTCGTTTCCTATGGGTTTTTTGGTATATGTATTCATAATAAATATTGTAGAAGATTAAATTCTCTACAACTTTTGTGCAAACATTTTTTCGATATCTTGAACCATTTTCGAGATTTCGATATTTTTTATATATTTTTTTTTTCAAACCGTCAGATTAAGGAAATCCCTCAACATAATTGTCAGATTATGGGTCAGTACAACAAGGCCATCATGAAAAACCGCCTGTATAAAAATCTGACGCGCTCGAGTAAATCAAGGTCACGATTTTTTTTTGCATTTTCAAAAATCGGCCCTGACTGATGGTCGCGTCCAAATCGTCAGTCTTTAAAATAGGAGCTACTGGAGGGTTCACTTAACATCCCTTATCAATGTCTGACGCGCTCGAGTAAATTATTTTTTATAATATTTTCGACCCCTTCGTACGGCCACCCCCACCACGCAAAACGGCAGATTATTATTTTTCCGTTATCAGACAGACGTGGCGCGACTACCTTATTAAAATCTGACGCGCTCGAATATTTCTTGGTGACTGTTTTTTTTTACATTTTTGAAACCCTGTAGACGCTCCCCCCACCGCTGAAGGGGAAAATATCACATAACCTTTTTTTCTTTATTCCACCTAATCTTCAAATTCCAGTAGGTCCCAAAGACGCTCGAGTAACTACAAATTTAGCATCATTGCCTCCCCTACCATAAGAGCTTATAATAATTGATGTTACGAAGACAAAACTTGTAAAGTATTACAAATGTTAAAGTTCGCCTTAATAAGGTGTACAACACATTAGCAATCCCCTGGTATTGCCAATGTCTATAGGCGACGGTTGTCACTTACCATCAGGTGACCCGCCTGCCTCGTTGTCACTTGTGACATAAAAAAAAAAAAAAAAAGTTTGGATGGATGGATGTTTGTTACTCTTTCACGCAAAAACGGCTGAACGGATTTTGATGAAACTTGTAATGAAACCGCTAGTTGATAAATAAAATGGAAGTGTCTAATGTCAAAATAACAGCTTTTATCTGTTTGACGGCTACGTCTGAACTGATTCCGACGGGTCTTCCACTTGCAGCTTAGTTTTACGGAACCGCCGCGCGAGGGTCAGCTAGTAATACTCAACTCACTTGAATGGGGGTATTCCCCGAGAGATGTTATGTGTGGGGCTGGAGACAGCGATGAACTGATAGGACTTGTACAACAAGGCGCTGGTCACCTTCGCGTCCGTGGCGCCGTGGCTGCGGTGGCCGAGCGCGCGGAACGGATATGTACCTGCCAGTTACATTCAGCTCTCAAGGATAGGGGTCGTGGGTTCGAATCAACTTAGTATTTTTTTTTTTAATTTTGACTTTATTTTTTTTTTATATTCTGGATAAGCTTGTGTTTTTATGTTGACACCATTTTTTTTAATTCTGGGTAATTGTGGGTTCGAATCCTACAATGAGGTTGAGCTTTCGGTGAAGGAAACCATAGCACGGTGGTAGGTTACTTTGTAGTACTCGACTGGCTGGCTACCACCCTCAAGTTGAAGATCTGTCGCCAAGCACCTATCGGTGTGTTCCGACAGCTGCACTTGGGAGCTAGTTCCCATCTAGCCTGTGTGTGCTTACCACCTTCGGCCACATCATCACTTACCAATTATGATCATAAATACAAGATTTAAATAACCTGGTTTCTTCATACACCGTCATCTGATCCCAAACTAAGCATAACTTTTACTATTGAAACCAGGTACAACTTATTTTTAAAACATACCTAAATAGGTAAAAACACGCAGCCTCTGAACAAACACAAATATCTATACTGGATGGGAATCGAACCCACGACCTGTGGTGTGACATGTAGTATTGTCACTATCCACGCTAACCGCCCGAGATGTCTTATTTTAAATATCTCGAAAATTATGACACTTTTACTAAGGTCATGTTTGTATTTTTGGTAGGTGACTCGCCCCCCTTTTTCCCCCGTTAAGTTTGGCGACTACGTATATGTATATTAAAATGAGACCTCAAAGTGAGTCTATTGCCCGTAGTCCTACTGGTAAGACTACGGACATGTAACAGTGCCCGTAGTTTTGTTTTTTTTTTTCGTCATCCTACCTCTATTCTATTATTGTTGAAGATAAATATAGGTTATAGGTTTTTTTAAGAGCGAAAAAAATCTGTTTTTTTGTGTAAATGTCTTAGATTAAAGCTAGTTTTTGATTTTCGTCTTCACTGTTAGTAGGACCATTGTCCATACAAAATAATGATGTTTTTGTTGCAGTCCTACTAATAGAACTACGGGCAAAAATAATAAAAGTGAGCATAACTTAAGCTAGCTACAAAATTAAAAAAAAACATCGTTACCATTGGCTGGGTTGAGGTCGTTCCTGGCGGCTATAGCGTTGCAGGCGCTGTAGGGGGGGTCACAGAGGGGGCAGCGCGCCAGGGGGTCGTGTCGGAAGTCGTTGTAGCGCATCGTGTAGTACATGTCGCGCAGGTTGTTGATCTCAGCCTGAAAACAGTACAGGTTTTTTTTATAAACGTTTTTGGCTTGGTAACTAAACCTTTAAGCCATTTCTTTATTTTAATCTAGCTGTCCTCCGCGGTTTCAACCGCGTTCCCGTGCGATCTTATCTTTTCCCGGGACAAAATATAGCCTCAGGGATGTCCATCAGGGATAATGTAGCTTTCTAATGGTGAAATAATTTTTCAAATCGGTCCAGTTTCAGAGCTAATTAAATGCAAACAAACAATAAAATCATTCCTCTTTATAATATTATTCGTATAGATATTCTTATTTTATGTTATTAGTCACTTTATATAACATTCACAAGTCCGGTCAGGTTTTAGTGAAATTGGCGGCTGTTCCACTAAAACTTTTCACGGACTTTTTGGGATGACCTGAAAAGTCACGATACATGCTTTCACTTCATTTCACTGCTCACCTGCTTCTGCTTGATGATCTTGGCCCGAGGGTTGGTGTGGTACCCGAACCAGTCTCCGAACACCTTCACCCGTTCATTGCCGCCGCTCATGTTGAACACGCGCGGGAAGAATGGGATGTTGTATGATGGGAAGTATGAAGTCTCTTTTAGGTGCTCCGTTCTAAAATTGATAATATGTCGTAATTTATAAGACCATAAAACAAAAATAGTGTTCTTTCCTTTCTTGTCCTGAGTTCTATCTTACTAATATTATAAATGTGAATGTTTGGATGCACGTTTGTTACTCAATCACGCCAGAACGGCTGAACGGATCTGGATTAAATTTAGCACAGAGATATATTATAGTCTGGAATAGCACATATGATACTTTTTATCCCGCGAAAGGATAAGACCCCAAGGGAACGCGAGTGAAACCGCGGGAGACAGCTAGTATGTCATAATTTATAAGACCCTAAAACAAAAATATTGTTCTTTCCTTTCTTGTCCTGAGTTATATAAGGTAATATCTTTTAAATGCCTATGGTAAAAATTGTTTATTATAGAAAATGTTAATATAAATTCAATGAATTCACGCTAAATGCTAAGCATTGAACATTAAAAACCAGTTAATAATTTAACCGGTTGACCAATATGACCATTGATTACCTAACAGATAAATTACATTGACCAAAAAACTGTTTATAACACATAAATGCCTATTCATTCAGCCCTAACTAATGAAGGAAGTTGTGCCTTTGATAAAAAAATCCCTTCAAGAGAAACATTTAAAAAACGTATAGACATATAACATTATAATTTATATCGAATCGGTGATAAAGAACATCAAAAAAATATGAACTTTTGAAAATATTGATGTTGAAACTTCAAATATCGATGTTTACTCGATCGATGATGCCTCCCTCCCTATCATTCAGCCCTAAAATATTAAGTTAAATTCATTCTTTATAATCTAGGACAATCTAGCTAGGGCTAGGGCCTAGGAAGAATGTGTTTGTTATAAAGTGTATTGTGTTAAATATTAATAATTTAACAAAGACAACATAAAAAGTTGTCTCTTCAAAAATTTCTTATTCTTAATATTATATAATTCTTAAAATGATGAACTCGTGATTAGAGTACACTAAATGCTGAGAACGAAACCATAGCGTGATTCAGGGTGGGTACAACGCCATCTGTCAATTAAAACTAATTTTTAACATTCACCATATTTCAAGAATAGTTATCATTCGCCACAAAAAAAAAAGTTTTTCATAGTAATATTATTAATAATTTCTTCGTATATTTTGTTCGTGCAGAAAGTTTATATGCTATCTATTGTTTTTACTCGCCACTCGATGGCGCTGCAACATTAACGTCTATACTTTTTAACCAGTTACTATGAAAATTGGTATGAAAAAATAGATATACAAAAAACCGGTCAAGTGCGAGTCGGACTCGCGCACGAAGGGTTCCGTAAAAATGGCAAAAAAAACACTTTTGTTGTATGGGAGCCCCCCTTAAATATTTATTTTATTCTGTTTTTAGTATTTGTTGTTATAGCGGCAATAGAAATACATCATTTGTGAAAATTTCAACTGTCTAGCTATCGCGGTTCTTGAGATACAGCCTGGTGACAGACAGACGGACAGCAGAGTCTTAGTATTCGGGTTTCCGTTTTTACCCTTTGGGTACGGAACCCTAATAAACAAAGATTGGTTGAATAGAGGTTTAGTCTATTTTGTATATTTCACAAGTAAACATTTAATTTTAAAATAACTCAACTTGCTTATACATATACTAGATTCTATTGTAATCTTATGTTTTTCTTGGACATCTGTCCCTATTATAGCTAACGGGTTAATTTAGCCAAAATATTGTCACCATTTCAGTTCAATAAGAAACTGTTAATTCATATCAAATGAATAAGCATCAATTCATTATTTGCAACAGTATTATTTATTATCGAAAACGTTAATAAAAATTCAATGAATTCACGCTAAATTTTGAACATTAATAACCAGTTAATAATTTAACCGGTTGACCAATTTGACCATTGATGATTACCTAACAGAAAGATAAATTACATTGACAAAAAAACTTTCTATGATTAACACATCCCTACCCTATTCATTCAGTCAGCCCTAAAATAAGTTATATTTTTCAAATCTAATTAATTGAATGAGTGTTTTATAAATTAATTAATGATGACAACGTAAAAGGTTGTCACTTCAAAAATTTCCTAATATCAGAAGTGGGATAGAATCTCACGATTCAAAGAAAAGTGAACTCGTAATTTGACTACACTAAATGCTGAGAACGAAACCATAGCGCGATTCAGGGTCGGTACAACGCCATCTGTCGATTAAAATTAATTTTTAACATTCACCATAGATTCAAGAATAGTATATGAAAATTGGTATGAATAAAAATAAATATATAAAAAAGACTATTCACTGTTAATGAATTATTCATTAATTAAATTACATTGAATTAGACGGTAATTTTCAATAGGCTATAACTCAGACTGACACAGAAGCGAATGAACAAAAAGAAAGGGAGTCAAAAAGTGAAGTTTTTTGGGCGTTATCGTGCCCACTTACAACATCCGCACATACAGATAACCCGACGTCCACCGAAATATTTTTTCAAAACGGATTTTTTATACTATCTAGAAAAAAAAAAGTTTTTTAAAGTGACTTTTTGGCGGGAACTTGCGAAGTGACGTTGTGTTTTCGTTTTATTTTCATTAAATTCGTGTATTTTGAGTTGGTGGTTATTGAATAATTTCGGTGGTGTTTTGTCCAATAAAGATCAATCTAAGTGCACAAGTGAAGTGAAATAAAATAAAATGAAAGCGTGTATCGTGACTTTCCAGGTTGTCCCAAAAAGTCCATGAAATGTTTTAGTGGAATAGCCGCCAATTTCACTAAAATTAGACCGGACTTGTACGGACGAGGACTAGACTTTACAGTGAAAGTGACAATAAAACGTGACTTAACATAAAAGATGAATATTTAAAATAAAGAAATGGCTTAAAGGTCCCGATACCAAGCCAACAATCTTCTTAAAAAAACAAATATTTTTTAAAAAGTATCTACTGTCATATAAAAGCTCTTGTCAACTCATTTAATACAGTGCAAAAAAGATCGGATAAAAGTAATTTAAGCCAAGATAATTGTATGACCTTGAGAGTGAGAGTAAAGCACTACTCAAACGCTTCGCTTTATGACACGTGCAATAATTTCCTACTACATTTCACACGTATTATTATAAGGCGATGATAGCTCAGTGGTAGTGACGTCGGATACCGCGGCGAAGGTCGTGCTTGTCAGCTTGAGCTTTCGGTGAAGGAAAACATCGTGTGGAAACCATAGCACGGTGGTAGGGTACTTTATAGTAAGTACCCGACTGGTTGGCTACCACCGTCAAGTTGAAAATCTGTCGCCAAGCACCTATCGGTGTGTTCCGACAGCTGCACTTGAGAGCCAGTTCCCATCTAGGCTTTGTGTGCTTACCACCTTCGGCCACATCATAAAGGTTAGATTGTGGTCAAACACAAGCTTATCCAGAATAAAAATAAAAATAAAGTATGTGTGATTATTCATTCATGTCTGTCCGTATGTCACACCAATTTTGCTTGTAACTGAGAGTTCAGGAAAATATTTTGACGCACTTTGTCGTATAAATAGGTAAAAGTAACAAGAGCCTTTAACTATTTACCTAAGTAACTTTAGGTAAATAGTTATTGTGTGTAATAAGCATATCTACATCATCAATTACAAAAACCGGTCAAGTGCGAGTCGGACTCGCGCACCGAGGGATCCGTACAAATTTTGTAGTTACTATCACGGTTCAGGAGTTACACCCTGGTGACAGACAGACATACAGACGGAGAACAGTCTTAGTAATAGGGTTACCGTTTTTCCCCTTTGGGTACGGAACCCTAATAAAAAAGATTGGTTGTATAGGTGAGCGGGTCACCTACCAAATATACAAAACGCACCTCAGTAAAAAGGTCACCATTTTCGATATTTCAGATTTTTGAATTGTAGATCTTAAATATCTCGAAAATGGTGATACTTTTACTAAGGTCATTTTTGTATATTTGGTAGGTGACCTGTGAAAACAATAAGATAACAATAGAAGCTAGTATACAGGGACTAGTTTCTATTGTTTTCCTGGGACATCTGTCCCTATTATAGCCAAATTATTGTCACCATTTCAGTTCAATAAGAAATGGTTTATTCTTATCAAATCAATAAGCATCAATTCATTATTTGCAACAGAATTATTTACTATCGAAAACGTTAAAATAATTTCAATGAATTCACTTACACTTACAATACTTAGCATTTAGTATTGAAAGAACATTAAAAACCAGTTATTTTAATAATATTACCGGTTGACCAATTTGACCATTGATGATTGATTACCAAACTAACCTAACAGAGTAACAGATAAATTACATTGACCAAAAAACTGTCTGTCTATAAATTACACATTCCTAATCATTCGGCCCTAGATAGAAGAAGTTGTATTTTTTTTCCTAATCTAAGTTGTTTTAAATGAAAAATGATGATAACGTAAAGGTTATCATTTCAAAAAATTTACAAATTCAGAAGTGGGATAGAATCTTTCGATTCAAAGTTTTAAAAACTCGTTATTTGACTACACTAAATGCTGAGAACGAAACCATAGCGCGATTCAGGGTCGGTACAACGCCATCTGTCGATTAAAATCAAAACTAATTTTCAACAAACACCATACATTCGAAAATAATTTCCTACTAAATTTCACACATATTATTATAAGGATGTGTGATTATTCATTCATGTCTGTCCGTATGTCACACCAATTTTGCTTGTAACTGAGAGTTGAGGAAAATATTTTGACGCACTTTGTCGTATAAATAGGTAAAAATAACAAGAGCCTGTAACTATTTACCTAAGTAACTATGGGTATGTATAACTACATCATCAATTACAAAAACCGGTCAAGTGCGAGTCGGACTCGCGCACCGAGGGATCCGTACAAATTTTGTAGTTACTGTCTAGCTATCACGGTTCATGAGTTACACCCTGGTGACAGACAGACGGACAGCAGAGTCTTAGTAATAGGGTTTCCGTATTTACCCTTTGGGTACGGAACCCTAATAAACAAAGATTGGTTGAATAGAGGTTTAGTCTATTTTGTATATTTCACAAGTAAACATTTAATTTTAACATAACTCAACTTGCTTATACATATACTAGATTCTATTGTAATCTTATTGTTTTTCTTGGACATCTGTCCCTATTATAGCTAACGGGTTAATTTAGCCAAAATATTGTCACCTTTTCAGTTCAATAAGAAACTGTTAATTCATATCAAATCAATAAGCATCAATTCATTATTTGCAACAGTATTATTTATTATCGAAAACGTTACTAAAAATTCAATGAATTCACGCTAAATTTTGAACATTAATAACCAGTTAATAATTTTACCGGTTGACCAATTTGACCATTGATGATTACCTAACAGATAAAGATAAATTACATTGACCAAAAACACATACCTATTCTTTCAGTCAGTCCTAAAATTAATTAATATTATATATATCTAATCTAGATTATGGCATATTATTAATATAATTAATTAATTGATTATTAAAATATATATGAAGACAACATAAAGGTTGTCACTTCAAAAATTCTATAAAATCAGAAGTGGGATAGAATCTCTAAATTGAGATTCAAAGGGTGATGAACTCGTGATTAGAGTACACTAAATGCTGAGAACGAAACCATAGCGCGATTCAGGGTCGGTACAACGCCATCTACCACTGTCATATCAAAACCATTTATTCAGAAGGGGACATGAAGGTCGAATTACAGAAGTTACCACCGGTTCGGAAGTAAGACAACAACTGAGAAGAACCGGCAAGAAACTCAGTAAGGTTAAATTTTTAAAATATTATTGGACCATCTGACTACATTGTCTTAACATAACCCTCCTTCTAGCGCAGTCGGGTAAAAAGATGTAAGGTAAGGTATGGTAAGAATGAAGGTATACTTACAAGTCAGCGGCCTCAGTGTACCCGGGTAGTTGTTCAAGTACCCACAATAGCCCGGGTTCGACCACGCCCGGGGAGTAGCTAGTGCTCGGCTTAAACTTTTTATAGTCCACTATATACCTGAAAATGTTTATATTAATTTTTAATATAGACTTAACATTAACAAAACTCCTCCTTTTTTGAAGTCGTTTAAAAAGTCGTTTGACGGGCCGTTTGGCGTGGTTGGTTGATACACTGCCTATCACGCCGCAGGTCGTGGGTTCGATTCCCATCCAGGACACACATTTGTGTTTTAAGTTTTATCTATTTAGGTATTTATTTACAAAAAAAAAAGTAGTATATGTAGTATATCAGTGATCTGGTTTCCATATTACAAGCTCTGCTTAGTTTGGGATCAGATAGTCGTGTGTGAACAAATGTCCGAGGATACTAAAAAAAAAGTGAAAACAAGGTGACCTGATGGTAAGTGACTACCGTCCCCTTTAGACACTAGCAATATCAGAAGGATTGACAATGTTTTGTACACTTTATATCATATTATTAAATTACCCTAAAGGCAACTGGCGGAACACACCAACAGGTGCTTGTCGACAGTTCAACTTGAGGTAGCCAGCCAGTCGGGTACTACAAAGTACCCTACCACCGTGCTGTGGTTTCCTTACGATGTTTTCCTTCACCGAAAGCTCAAGCTCAATGTAGGATTCGAACCCACGACCTTCCACTGAGCTCAACTTTTAATATAAACTTAACACTAACTTATCTACACTTATTTCTAATATTATAAAGAGGAAAGATTTGTATGTATGTGTGTATGTATGTAATGAATAAACTCAAAAACTACTAGGCCGATTTCAAAAATTCTTTCACCATTTGAATGCTACATTATTCCAGATTAACATGGGCTATATTTTTATCCTGGTGTAAGATAAGATCCCACGGGACCGCGGGTGAAACTGGGGAGGGAAGCTAGTATATCATAAATAAAGATTAGATTTATTGTATATTTGTTTGTTTTTTTTACATATACCACAACCAGGCAGGCGGATCGACTGATGGTAAGTGACTACCGTCACATAGACAGTTGCAATACCAGGGGGATTGCTAATGTGTTGTAAACCTTATTATAATGCCTTATGGATAACAGGTTCTCAAGTGCAACTTCCGGAACACACCAACAGGTGCTTGTCGACTTGAGGTAGCCAGCCAGTCGAGTACTACAAAGTACCCAACCACCGTGCTGTGGTTTCCTCGCGATGTTTTTCTTCACCGAAAGCTCATTGTAGGATTCGAACCCACGACTTTCGCCGCGGCATCCGACGTCACTACCACTAAGCTATCATCACCTTAAACATGAATGAGCACTAATGACTGACCACTGATTGTTGTAAGTGCCGCTGTTATGTTTCCTGAAGATCTCCACCCACTCCTTACCATCACGACCCAAGCGGTTAGCAACCATCGCTCGAGCATACTCCATTATCTGTCATACAATATATAATTTTATACCTTTAGGTAGCAAACAAGCTTACGGCCCACCTGATGGTAAGCGGAACATGGTAAAGGACAGTCAATGACCTTTATTCAAAGTCAAAGTCAAAACCATTTATTCAGTTTGGGCGTAGAAGGGCACTTATGAAGGTCGAATTACAGAAGTTACCACCGGTTCGGAAGTCAGCCTTCAACTGAGAAGAACCGGCAAGAAACTCAGCAAGGTTACATTTTTTATATATTTTTGGACCATCTGACTATATTGCCTTTTTTTTCAAATGTTTAATAATTTTATTCTTAAAAGTAATACAAAAATACATAAAAAATTATAACCCAAACAAAAACCCATAAAATTGCCAAACCATATGGAACGGACTATGGACAGGCTGTTTATTGAAGACAGTGACGGGTCGGTTGGATGGCACACCACCTATTGCCAGGTCGTAGGTTCGATTTCCATTCAGAACAGACAATTTTGAGCATTTACATGTCAGTGAAAGTAAGCAAATCTTATACCGTCCATCCCCCTCCTATGCTTACGTAAGCATGAGCATATTTTTTACAAAATCGGTTCAGGTTTCATTATTGTTATTCACGAGCTATCCATGACAATTGAATCTACAAAATTAAAAAAAAAAGTACAGATACTCACACATTTATTTTGAAATGGTGGTAACAATAGCATTCAAAATAACAATAAGTGTTCCTTAAGTTTTTTTTAAATTCTGGATAAGCTTGTGTTTGACCACAATCTCACCATGGTAAGTCATGATGTGGCCGCACACAAAGCCTAGATGGGAACTGGCTCTCAAGTGCAGCTGTCGGAACACACCGATAGGTGCTTGGCGACAGATCTTCAACTTGAGGGTGGTAGCCAGCCAGTCGGGTACTACAAAGTACCCTACCACCGTGCTATGGTTCCCTCACGATGTTTTCCTTCACCGAAAGCTCAAGCTCATTGTAGGATTCGAACCCACGACCTTCGTCGTCACTTACCACTGAGCTATCATCGCCTTGGTCAAGTGTCCCATTTTAAAACACATTCTTATAATTTTAGCAGTTTAAGAGAAATTTAAGTTCCTCATTGTTTTTTATATAAAACAAAAACATGGAAATGCGGGTGAAACCGCGGGTGAAACCGCGGGAGAGTATAGTATCTGACCTGTCCTTGTGGCTTGACGAGCTGGAAGAGTGTCCGGTTGCTGTTGCCGATGGTGGTCTCAGCGGTCACTAGGCCCGACGATATTATGTAGAAGTCGTCCGTCGACTGAAAGTCAAAGTCAAAGTCACTTGAGAGCCAGTTGCTTTTAAGTCACTGTAATAGAGTTTTAGAAAAGTATCTAAAATTTTTCATTATAGCATAATACATATGCAATTTGTTTAATTCTTTGTGAATTTCTCGATTTAAAAAAAAAATTACCATCAAAGTTTATATTCATAAAAAAGCCACCAAAACGCTAAGACGCCATAATCATGACGTCACTTGCTAGTAAACAAACTTTTAGCTGTCAAAATATCTTTCATAACTTTACCATTTCCATTTTGCTTAGAAAATGGTTTAGAAAAATATTTACTGTTAAGCCAACAATAGTTTAGGAGATACGTAGACGAACAAAGGTCACTGACATAGCCCTACGCATTAGTAGAGTGAAGTGGCAGTGGGCGGGGCACATAGCTCGAAGAACCGATGTCCGATGGGGCGGAAAGGTTCTAGAGTGGCGACTTTGTACCGGAAGACGCAACGTGGGCAGACCCCCCAGACAAGGTGGACCGACGACTTAGTGAAAGTCGCGGGAAACCGCTGGATGCGAGCAGCACAGGATCGGTCGTTGTGGAAAACTTTGGGAGAGGCCTATGTCCAGCAGTGGACATCTTTCGGCTGAAATGTTTTTTTTTTATGTCACTAGTGACAACGAGGCTGGCGGGTCACCTGATGGTAAGTGACTACCGTCGCCTATAGACATTAGCAATACCAGGGGATTGCCAATGTGTTGTACGCCTTATTACAATGCCTTAAGGGCAATGGCAACTGGCTCTCAAGTGCACCTGCCGGAACACACCAACAGGTGCTTGGCGACAGATTTTCAACTTGAGGGTGGTAGCCAGCCAGTCGAGTACCACATAGTACCCTACCACCGTGCAATATGATGATGATGATAACAACAGTTTTATCTATATTTTCATTGTAGTCTAATACCCTATTGGCAATCCCCTTGGTAATGATTGTCCCCTCGTCTGCTTGAGTTTGTCATTAACTCAGTCAGACATTATTAAATTCTATTTATTATTATTTTGCGGCCTTAACACGCAAATATAATCAGTGAGACTAGATAAATAAATAATGATTTAATGTAATAGGTGTAAGTTGTTTTTGAAAAGAGTAATTGCTGAGTTTATTGCCGGCTCTTCTCAGCAAAAGCAACCTTCCGAACCGAGCATTAGAGTCTAGACTATTCATAAGTGCTTGAAAAGGCCTATTTGAATTTAAAAAAAAAACATTTTCATATAGGCGACGGTAGTCACTTACCATCAGGTGGTCCAACTGCCTGGTTGTCACTGTGCCATAAAAACAACTATATATAGTTCCATCGACGAAGAATCGCCCCACTCTTTTTCCTAATCTCTTACAGTGCAAGTGTGCATCCTTTCACTAGAGTTGTAGTTCTGCAAATCGACTATACATATCGACATAGACATATCGACAGCACTACAACACTAGCGAAAGGATATACACTTGCATTGTAAGGGACTTTTTGGCGGGAACTTGCAGTGACGTTGCGTTTTCATTTTATTTTCATTAAATTCGTGTATGTTGAGTGTTAATGAATAATACCGGCAGTGTTTTGTCCAATATAGAATCTAATTGCACAAGTGAAGTGAAATGAAAGCGTGTATCGTGACTTTTCAGGTTGTCCCAAAAGTTAAAAGTTATCCGTTAAAAGTTTTAGTGTAACAGTTGCCAGTTTCACTAAAACCTGACTGGACTTGTGCGGACGAGGACTAGACTTTACAGTGAATGTGACAATATGACAATGACTATGGCATAAAATAAAAATAAAGAAATGGCTTAAAGGTCTAGATACCAAGCCAAAAACCTTCTAAAAAAATTGCACTGTATCCCTTACAGCAAATACCTATCAATTGCGAAAAAGAGTAAGATAACAACTACATTGAGTCAACTTATCTTTCTTACTTAAAAAGAGAGGTTGTCCCAACGTAGTTGTTATCTTTCTCTTTTTCGCAATTGATAGGTATTTGCTTCAAGTAGGTATGGAGAGCATCCTATCCAGGTAGTAGACTGGTGGGAATCGTCGCTCATCGGTTATTGCTGAAAATCAGCGCTGCAGACATTAGGTTCGTCCTAAGTCTCAGTATTATGCTGAGCAATGACCCATATTTTTGAGCACATACGACGCACAAATCTCCAACAATATTGTTTAGTTTGTTTTGCACTTTATTATTTTTTCTTTTTGTTGCTATGTTTTTTGTTTGCGTCGAATGGTGCGCATTAATAAAATATTTTTCTTTCTTCTTCTTCTTCTTTCTATACATAATTCTTGGGATGGCACTATACTACACCTACAATAATGAAGTATACCTGTACAAAAGCCGGGTATGAGGAAAGCGACATCTTGCGGCCGGGTATGAGTTGTTTGCTGCCCGGCGACACGTGCAGGTTCATGACATACATCTTGTGGAAGCGAAGCATCGACTGGTAACTGAAATAATACAATCAATAGCTATGGAACACAAATCAATGGCTATGGAAGAGCGGCATCTCCTATCACAAGCAAACTCTTGCTTAAAGGGGGATTCCTAAACCTGTTGTATACAGTGATAAGTTGTCAAAATAAAGGTTTTTTTTTTTTTTTTTTTTAAATAGATTGGGTTTTTTTTAATCAAGCCCAAAGTGGGAGTAAAGAACAGTTCCACGAACAGTCACAGGCAAAATTTTGATAGATTGTGTTTGACTACAATCTCACCATAGTACGTGATGATGTGGCCGAAGGTGGTAAGCACATAAAGCTTAGATGGGAACTGGCTCTCAAGTGCAGCTGTCGGAACACACCTATAGGTGCTTGGCGACAGATTTTGCTACCTACCACCGTGCTATGGTTTCCTCACGGAGTTTTCCTTCGCAGAAAGCTCAAGCTCATTGTAGGATTGGAACTCACGACCTTCGCCGCGGTATCCGACGTCACTAACACTGAGCTATCATCGCCTTAAATTAATTCATGTAATCATCTATCCAGCGAGGAGTGAGTCAAGGGATGGATACTTGGTATTTAAATAAAAATATTTTTATTTAATAAAAATAACGAATTATGGTGTGTGTCCAGCAAGGACAGTGTAAGCGACGCTTTCATTTACATTGTATATTTTTTTATTGTCTATGTTTTTTTGGTACTAAATTTAAAAATATGATATTCGTCTTCTGTTTTTTCTCGCCTTGCTGTCACATTAAATTAAATTAGCATTTTTCACAAAAGAAACATTTTTCTTATTTTATCCCGTGCTTCGAGGTTTACAAAAGTGGCCATTCGGTCCGGATCATTATGTATCGAAAACCGTCTTCAAGTAAAGGTGTAAGCACGCGGAACGCTAGGGCAATGAAAATACTTGAGGAGAAAAATGCACAAAAGGACGAGTCTACATGCCAAGGAGCTTCTTTACAATCTGAGAAGAATAACGATGATGCCAGGTGCGAAGAAAAGCATTCCGTTTTTGAGAGCGCGCCCCGATCGAGAACATCTAGATCAGTATCGGCAACATCTTCAATCTTAGTCAGAATGAAACGGCTTGAGTTTGAAGCTGCAGAGGCGAAAGCTCGTTTACAAATGGAATTAATTGACAAAAAATTAGCTGTTAGTTTGGCTGAACTAGAGGAAGAACAATACAGTCCGCTAATGGAGAAGGAAGATGTTCCGAATCAACAAGAGGTAGTGGAGAAGTGGTTGGAGCGCAGTCAGAATGATAAGGAAAGTGCACGGAATGCTCACGAGCATGGTATATCATCGAGCGTACCGTGTCAACAACGTGCCGACCACGGCACCGCTGAGGAAACCATTCGCAATCTGGCTAGCGCACTGAAGGAACTAACCACCGCTTCAACACATAAGGTACGAAACACCAACTTATTAAGCCGCTTAAGTACGCCAAAAGACCTCCCGGAATTCTCCGGTGATCCTATGGAGTGGCTTCTATTTAAGCAGGCGTTTAAGGAGTCGACAGAGGTATGTGGATTCACTAGTAAGGAAAATATGTGGAGGTTGAGAAAGTGTCTCCGTGGTCTTGCTAAGGAAACGGTGTCAGCTCTACTTATAAGTGCCAGCTCAACGGATACGATTATGGCTACTTTAGAGCTACAATTTGGTAACCCAGACACCATTTTATCCAGGATTATGCAAGACCTGCAAAAGCTACAACCTTTATGTAACGAATATCACAAAGATATAGTAACTTTTTCTGTAAAAGTAAGTAATTACGTCGCTGCAGTGAACGCTGTGGGTCGTGAAGAGTACCTGCAAGGTGTCAGTATAGCTTCGCTGATATTATCAAAGCTCCCAACAGTTTTAATATCTAAGTGGTCAGATTATAGTTATCAGTTGATAAAAGAAAGTAAGAAGTCTCGCCTAGAAATATTATCTGATTTTCTTAGTGAAGAGGCTGTAAAAATAACTAGTACGGCCAACATACTCGTAAGTACAAATACAAGAAATTATTTGCAACCTCAACGTAAACCGTCATACCATGACCACAGTCGCTCAAATGCAGTGTTATTACAAGCAGTAGAACAATGTGATAAGTGCCTTTTCTGTCGTGCTGCGATCCATAAGCTAACAGAATGCAAGCAGTTTAAAAAAGCACTACGTAAGGAAAGGTGGCAACATGTAAAACGCTATGGTGTGTGTTATAGATGCATAGTATCACGTCATAATAGAGAAACCTGTGTCGCACCCGTCTGCGATAAGGACAACTGTGGCGGGGCGCATCATAGGCTTCTACACTACGTGGTAAATAACCATCAGGCTAATAACGTTGCGGAGGCTCGCAGCGCCCCTACGCCGGACTCAACGCCCGGAACGTCGAGTGCTACGACTACGAGTGAAGCTGTGACATATATCAACGCTACTGATAATCGTGTGTTGTTAAAAGTTATTCCAGTGAATATTCATGGACCTAATGGTATTTTTAGTGCTACCGCTCTGCTAGATGACGGGTCAACCGTCTCACTCATGAGCAGTGAACTCGCGGCACGGGCCGGCCTACTCGGACGCTCGCAATCATTGCGCATGTGCGGCGCGTTTGGAGGCGAGGAGCTCGTGTACAAATCTGTTGCGTTAAGTCTTAGCATATCCGATGTAAATAATGAGAATATTCATGATATTTATGTACATAGTATTAATGAGTTGAATTTACCTAAACAAAACTTAACTGTTGTTGATTATAATAATTATTCACATTTAGTAAACTTAAAGAATAATTTGCAATGTTGCAATATAAATAGTAAGCCTGAAATTTTGATAGGACAAGATAACTATCACTTGTTAACACCGTCAGAAGTACGGTTAGGGAAACCAAATGAACCGTCTGCTGCACTCACACCCCTGGGCTGGTGTGTACATGGCGTAGTGTGCGTGAAGCGCAACCATCCTCGCCGCGATGCCTCTACCACTCTTGCTACGCTTTTCATCTCTGAAAGCTGTGACACTGATGCTGATGACAGTACGCGCATACTGAGGGACATCCACGAGGAGGTTCGTCACTACTTCGCCATTGAATCTCTGGGAGTGTCTGGTAAGTCACGCCAAAATATTAATGATGTACGAGCGTTGACACATTTAGAGCAGACTGCAACCATGGTTGATGGCAAGTGGCAAGTGGGCTTGCCATGGATAGATGAAAACTGCAAAATGCCTAACAGTTTTCCATCGGCATTGAAAAGATTAAAAGGTGTCGAAAAGAAAATGTTAGCTAACAATGAATATTCTCAGAGGTACGTAGATAGAGTAGATCACTTGTTAGTGAATGATTATGCTAGGACGATAGATGAATGCAAGTCTTTGGGGAAAATTTGGTATCTGCCTCATTTCGGGGTCGATAACCCCAACAAGAAAAAGTTGCGTTTGGTTTTCGACGCAGCAGCTAAAGTGGATGGTATGTGTCTTAACGATTATTTACTTAAGGGTCCCGACCTACTCGCGTCACTGTTCGGCATTATGGTACGTTTTAGAGAGAACAGGATCGCTGTGGCCGGAGACATTAAAGACATGTTCCTGAGGGTGAAGATAAGACCTGAGGATCAGGATGCCCTAAGGTTTTTATGGAGAACTGCTCCTGATCAACAGGTGAGAACATACGCAATGACATCATTAATTTTCGGTGCTAATTGTTCACCATTCATTGCACAATTTGTTAAAAACAAGAACGCGCTTAGGTTTGCTTCTTTGATGCCATCAGCTGTCGCTGCCATATGCGAGCAGCACTACATGGATGATTATATAGATAGCCTACGAGATGAAAAAACAGCCATCGAAATTGTAAAGAATATTATTGATATTCACAAACAAGGTAACTTTGAAATTCGTAACTGGGCGAGTAATAGCGTCGCCGTCCTGGACAACTTGCCAAAAGAAGCCTTAGGAACTGCTGCAGTAAAGTTTAAATTTGATCAGCAGAACGAGAGTGAACGTATTTTGGGATTAATCTGGTGTCCAAGTGACGATACACTCAGCTTTGATGTAGCCCTGAAGCGCATTCCAGACGACATAATACAAGGTAACAAAGTACCAACTAAAAGGGTTTTATTAAAAGTAGTTATGTCTATTTTCGATGTGTTTGGGTTTCTATCTCCTTTTACTATTCAAGGCAAAATAATGCTTCAGGATACGTGGCGGTCCAACATCGGCTGGGATGATAATATACCAGACGAAATATATCGGAAGTGGTTATCCTGGATCAACTTACTAAAAGAAATAGATAAGGTAAATATACCTAGGTGCTACCTGTCGTGTATGTATGGGCGAGATACCGAGTCCATTGCCACGAGTCCTCCCGCACCGCTCGCCTCGTCTAAGCTGAGTGCGACTGCTACGACGTCAGCGGGAGAGCGTGCAACTACAAGTGCTACGATACCGGGAGGTAGTGCTACGAGTGAGTTTATTTATAGTAACCTACAGTTACATGTTTTTAGTGATGCGTCTGCTAAGGCGATGTGTGCCGTGGCATACTGGCGCTGGGAATACAATAGCATTATATACGTAGCGTTTATAGCTAGCAAGTGTAGAGTGGCACCAGTAAAGCCAACAACAGTTCCACGTTTAGAGCTACAAGCAGCTTTACTTGCAGCTAGATTAGCAGATACACTTGTCCGCGAATCTAAATTGATTCCGACTCGTCGATACTTTTGGTGCGACTCGACGACTGTTTTGCACTGGATTAGCGATAACACGCGCTCATATAAAACCTTTGTAGCAAACCGGTTGGGCGAGATCGATGAGTTGTCGCGTAGTGACGAGTGGCGGTATGTACCCACAAAATTAAACGTAGCAGACGTCGCTACCAGGGAGGCTTACGATGCACATGTTTTTCAGACGGAGTGGTTCCGAGGCCCTACATATCTGTACGGTGCTGAGTCTTCGTGGCCGGCGCACAAATTGGAACCTAAAATGGACATGCAAAAGGAATATATTAATACGATAACTTGTAATAATAAAATAATATGTAGATACTTACCTGATCCCGCGCGGTTTTCTTCTTGGTTAAGGTTGAAACGCGCAACTTGTGCTGTTTTAAAGTTTATTCGTAAATGTAGGAAGCAAACGGGTGACATAAACTGCGAAATGATGGAACGTGCGGAGCTGTTGCTGCTAAAGCACGCGCAGTTGGAGTCATTCGCTGATGAGATTGCTGCTTTAAGTAATAAAGGTAAATTTATTCATAAATGTAGCAAACTACTTACCTTGTCTCCTGTTATGGATGAAAATGGACTTCTACGCGTCGGTGGTCGCATCGATGCCGCGTCAGATATCTTGCCTGAAACAAAAAGACCTATCATCCTAGACGGGCGGCACCAGCTGGCTCGGTTAATAGTGATGCACTATCATATCAAAGCTGCCCATGGAAACCAGGAGACAATTGTAAATAATCTGCGAGAGAAGTATTGGATTATTAGGATACGCCCAACGGTAAAGTATATTACTAGTAGGTGTATGCGTTGCAGAATAAATAAGGCAAAGCCAAAGGTACCTGTGATGGGTAGCTTACCTGAGGCTCGTATGGCTCACCATCACAGACCCTTCACTCATTGCGGCTTAGACTTATTTGGCCCTATGGAAGTCACGGAAGGCAGGCGACGTATGAAACGATACGGCGTACTTTTCACGTGCTTAACAGTCAGAGCGATTCATTTAGAGGTCGTGCACTCCCTGACTTCCGATTCCCTGATAATGGCGCTTAGGCGAATGGCATCACGTCGCGGTTGGCCGCAGCAGCTGTACTCCGACAATGGAACAAATCTTCGGGGTGCAGACGTTGAACTCAAAAGGTCGCTGCAGGAAATTGACTATGGCGTTTTAGAAAATGAGGCCATGAATAATGGCACGCAGTGGAATTTCATCCCGCCTCTCAGTCCCCATTGGGGTGGGGCATGGGAGAGACTTATTCGAAGTGTTAAGACTTCACTCAAGGTAATTATGAAGGAGCGAGCACCGTCAGATGAAACATTTAGAACGCTCCTGGCGGAAGTTGAAAGTATAGTTAACAGCCGCCCTTTATCTCATGTGTCTGTCGAACCAGGTAGTATTTCATCGCTGACACCTAATCACTTTCTTTTGGGTTCTTCTTCGAACCTACCTACTCTGGGATCATTTAATGACTCAGACCTGTACCTGCGTAAACAATGGCGTATTGCTCAAAGGTTAGCCGACATGTTTTGGCGACGTTGGATAAAAGAGATATTGCCTGAACTACTGCCGAGGCAGAAATGGCACCAAGACCAGAGGTCTCTAAAGGTAGGTGACCTCGTCCTTCTTGCTGATCCTGATGCGTCACGCAACGTCTGGCCTAAAGGTGTAGTACAGCAAGTCTTTCCAGGGAAAGACGGACGGGTAAGAGTGGTGGAAATTAAAACCAAGTCAGGTGTATTGAGAAGGTCTGCGGCACGCGTCGCTCTAATCCCAATGGTTGATGAGTGCTGATCCAGCACTAGGGTGGGGAGTGTAAGCGACGCTTTCATTTACATTGTATATTTTTTTATTGTCTATGTTTTTTTGGTACTAAATTTAAAAATATGATATTCGTCTTCTGTTTTTTCTCGCCTTGCTGTCACATTAAATTAAATTAGCATTTTTCACAAAAGAAACATTTTTCTTATTTTATCCCGTGCTACGAGGTTTACAGACAGAGTGAATAGAAAATAGAAATTACATTTAAAAGTTAGTTTTACGAGGTGTCAATTATAGCTTACTAGCTGTTCCGCGCGGTTTCACCCGCGTTCCCGAGGGATCTTATCTTTTCCCGGGATAAAAAGTAGCCTATGTGCTATTCCAAACTATAATCTATCTCTTTGCCAAATTTCATCCAGATCCATTCAGCCGTTCTGTCGTAAATGAGTAACAAACATATATCCATCCATCCAAACGTTGACATTTATAATATTAGTAGGAAGTAGGATTGCGCCAGTAGGTATATAAATATATTAGAAGAGACATCAACATAATTTAGTCTAGAACGTTTATACACGAGTAAAGTAAATTATATGTTCTCCACTAGTTGCTATGCCATCGATATAGGTATAGACTAGATTTAGGGTCGGCGCAAAAAATACGTCTCGGTAAATAAGAGCGCATTTGAAAAGTGAGCTCTTATTTTGTTTAGTTTCGTTTGAACACAGCCAATATAAACACGTCTCCCAATGCCACAGTGTGTATTCAAAAGTTGCAAAAATAATGCTCGAAAAAGCAATTTAACGGTCGGAGTATCTTACTTTCGGTAAGAACATAAAGAATAAGAGATATTTTAAGCTTTAAAGTAACAAATAATATAAAATTTTGAACAAAATTACATATTTTAAACCACGCTACCAACGCTACAAATGTTTGGCCAAACTCGCCAACACACGCACAAACTTCGAAGAAGAAAAAATAAACGAAACAAAACGATGTAGCTCTCAAGTCGAGAACGGGAAAACATACTTTATTCGTTGCATGTTAAGGTTGATTTCACACTAAATGTTCTTTAACTTATGTCTATTTCTTTTAAGTGACAGGAGTAGTTTATTGCTTTGCTCGTTTTATGTGACTAATGATCGTAAGTATTAGATAATATTTTGAAGATTTGTGACTTTATTACTGGGTGCTATGGTTGTAATTAGGTTGAACTTAAAACTGTTTTAAAACATTTCTCTCCCTTTGTTAATAAACAAATGTAGCTGTAAAAGTATATACTCACGCGGATAGCATTTAGCTTGGATTTTGTATGTGACCCAGAATCTAGTCTATACCTATATCGATGTGCTATGCTCTATTTTTGCTATTAAAATATGTAATGTAACTATAGGATGAGCGCCCTTAACCAGGGCCGGATTTAAGGGAGGCAACTGCCCGGAGCCCCAACAAAAGAGGGGCCCCAAAATAAATTGAACTTGTAGAAAAATTTATACCATATTATAAACAACTACATATCAGATATCAATATCACAAATAATAAAAAAAAACTCGCAATAAATGATTGAAACACTTGCAAGAAAAATAATATTCGTCCTATTTGCAAAATAATTCGGGGCCTCCTATGTTGCCCAGGGCCTCCACGCCTCTAAATCCGGCCTTGCCAACTAGTACCTGTTCCAGGTGACCTGCGAGGTGTACAGGTTGGTGAGGTTCGGCAGCAGCTTCACCAGCCCCGTGCAGTGGTCAGGGAACAGCATGTCGGAGCTCTCTGGAGGCATGGACAGAGCAAACGCCAACTCGTCTAGGTCTCCCAGCAAGTTGATCCACCTTTTTATATCACATGTGACAACTAGGCAGGCAGGTCATCTAATGAGTGACTACCATCGCCTGATGCCTAGGCCGCACTCATCGCGATAACATTCTGGCAATAAACTTCGTCTTCTGTCTACGGCGAATCGTCGCGGCCACATCATGCGCGTTTTAAAGTTTATCACGATGTACAAACGCAGAAAACAAAATGGACGTCGCGATTGGTCTGTATTGTGTGGCCGCGCAAGCGGAGTTCATCGCGATAAAACCCTTTGATGTGCGAGAGTTTACCGACAGCGGTGCGATGTGCCTGAAGCTTCACCCGAAGTGCCGAAGTATTCGCGAACACCTGGCTACATACATCGCGATACCCCGATGAGAGCGGCCTAGGCATAGATAGAAGACGAATATCTACGATTAAGCGCCCCATTCTTTTTCCTAATCCCTTTCAGTACAAGTGTATCCTTTCGCTAGTGTTGCAGTGCTGTCAATATGTGACTTGCTTTCACCCCCGCGGTTTCATCCGCGTTAATAGGGAATTAAATTAAAATATAGTCCATTTTACTCGCTAATAATGTAGCTAAAAAAATATGTATTTTCCCGGTCAATTACTTTTTATGTTTATCCATTACAATCAAACATACAAACAAATCTCGTTACAATATTTTTAGACTAGCTGACCGACCGGCTTCTCCCGCGTTCCAGAGAGACCTCATTGTTGGATATATCATAAGTACCGCGAAAAAGGGTCTATCTTCCACCGGGCTAGGTATCAATGCCCGGGGACTGCAGTCCAACGTTTCAAGATGAGGACTCGTATGTATAAACAGTGCCTAGAAAACTTTGTTAGCGTAGGATTTCTGCGTCGTATTTCATTACGTCCATGTTGTTGTGATGACGCGCTTCTATTACTTTTCCGAAAATGGACTCACATGTAGCGCTGTTACTATAGCCGCTACAATAATCTTTACCCAGGATAAAAAATATCCTATGTTTTATTTTAGCATATGTTCTACCTGTGTGCCAAGTATCATTAAGATCCGTTCAGTATAGTACCTACGTTCGGGTAAGATCGGACACAGTGCAAGATCGTTCGGGTAAAGTCGGATAATTCAATTTCCTGCCAAACGATGCGACATTTTTATTGCTGATATCACACAACAGACGATGGCGTCTTGTACTTAGTTAGTTTTTGCGTGAAAGAGTAACAAACATGTTAATCCTGACCAACTATTAGCTTGAGAAAGTGAACTCACACTATGTCCCGGACAGCGAGCCACTGGTAAGGGTCGTGGGTTGCGTCGTTGTACCCCGCCGCGAGGCCCTCCAATTGAATATAGTACAACTTGATCTGTACGAACAAACAGTTTTATATTCAACTAGCTGTGCCCCGCAGTTTCACACGTGTTCCCGAGGGATCTTGGGATAAAAAGTATCCCTGTCCTTCTTCAAGGTTTCTATACCAAAGTATATAAATATTGGTTCAGCGGTTTAGGCGTGAAAAGACAACAGTCAGACAGACATAATGAGTTACTATCGCATTTATAATATTATAGTAAGATAGTGGATATTAGGAGTGGAGTGCACTGGAAGAGACCTACACTCAGCACTAGGTGGAAGTGGGTTGAAGAAGAATATATAGTGGATAGTATAGTATAATATTTTTTTTATCCCCCCATCTCGGAAAGAGTATTTTTGCTCTTCGATATCTGAGTGTAAAAGCCGTTATTATCGTCTAGAGAATAAAGTAAATAGAACATCGTGTGCACTATGTTTGTGAATTCGAAACATCATTAAACCTATTTACTTCTCCCTCCATAGTGCCGAATTTATCATACATCAAAGTCAAAACCATTTATTCAGTTTAGGCCCTAGAAGGGCACTTATGAAGGTCGAATTACAGAAGCCGTCAACTGAGAAGAACCGGCAAGAAACTCAGCAAGGTTACATTTTTTAAATATTTTTGGACCATCTGACTATATTGGCTTTTTTTCTAATGTTTAACAAGTTTATTCTTAAAATAATACAAAAATACATAAAAAAATAACCTCCTTCTTTAATTTAATTTTTAATTTGTTAAAAACTCAGACACGGAACCTTCTTGGTGTACATTTTTTTAATTTGCTTTGCGCGCGCCATTTTCGTTGTTTTTGCATTTAGTCATTTCCTCGCTGAGGTGGGATGAAAAATTACGTGTTGCACCCGAGTGCAAAGATTTTTCACCTCGTGCTCTTTTGATTCCCTCGCTTACGCTCAGGATTCTAATTTTTGAAACCCTCGCTGCGCTCGTGATTCAATTTAAGAATCCTTCGCTTGCTCGGTCATCAAAATTGAGCACGCGGTTAATAAACAACTTTACACTCTTGTATAACAAATAACTATTATCCAAATAGGCCTTTCCAGACACTTATAAATAGTCTAGACATTAATACACGGTTCGGACGTTCAGTAAAAGTATGAACTAACGGATAAATTGCCAAAGATAATAATATAAGCTAGCAATCCCTCACCTGATACCAGTATGGATCATTAGGGTTCTTGCCGACCATATCCGAGATATATTCCTCATTGATGTCAAGGAACTCTTCAATCAGACCGCACACATCTGTTTTGTTGTAGCAGTACCTGAAATAATCATGACAAAGAACATTTTTCCTAATGCTTTTGCCGGTGGGTAATATGGAGGCCTATGTCCAAGGCAAGCTTCTAATGTTACGGGCGTCGTGTTTAAACAATATTCGTGTTTTGAGGCAATATTCTATTTTTTTTTTTATCGTTTTTTAATTTTTTTTTAAGTAATTAATTTTGTATATTTTTTGTTTGCCACAAATAAATTTATTTTAATCATTTTTTAGGGTTCCGTACCCAAAGGGTAAAAACGGGACCCTATTATTAAGACTTCGCTGTCTGTCCGTCTGACTGTCACCAGGCTGTATCTCAAGAACCGCGATAGCTAGACAGTTGAAATTTTCACAAATTATGTATTTCTGTTTCCACTATAACAACAAATACTAAAAACAGAATAAAATAAATATTTAAGGGGAGCTCCCATACAACAAACGTGTTTTTTTGCTATTTTTACGGAACCCTTCGTGCGCGAGTCTTTTTCATTTAAGAAAGGTATAACATATCAACGGATAGACGTTACTATAGCACGCATGTTGGCAGCACCGTACGCCTGCGTTTCCACCGATGATGCGATTTTTCACATTATAGCACGTATTAAAAATAATGAAGCGATCCTATTGGCGGGCTATAACATATGCCTCTCTACGCATCTGCGGTGAACGTGCGCAACTAACAGACGACATAATTTTTTATGGCCTATTTGCAATGGGCCCCGCGCTGGCTTAATCCGGCCCTGTATTAAACAAAATCAAAGCATTTAGAAATTTCTGCTCTGAGAGTTTACCTGCATAAAAACCCTTTCTTAAAAGATATATCTTACTCTTATTATAAATGTGAAAGTTTTATTTTATTTATTCGTGTTAGGACAAGGTTTGTATAAAATATTTTTTTTTACGTGAACGCGACTAATACCGTGGTGGACAACTGGTTCTAAATAAAACAGGATGTTTTTATTCCGGGGATAAGATAAGATCGCTATATAGATAGATAGTAAGTTATAAAAGGAAACTGTATGCAAAATTTTAAGCTCAGTTCTTGATACATCAGTCAGGCCTGCTTGAGTTTGTTGTTTATTAAATCAGTCATAATTAAATTCTATAGATTACTATTTTTGCCGCCATAACACGCAAATATTGTCAGTGAGACTAGATAAATAATAATTATTGAATGTAATAGGTGTAAGTTGTTTTTGAAAAGAGTAATTGCTGAGTTTATTGCCGGCTCTTCTCAGCAAAAACAACCTTCAGACCGAGCATTTAGAGTCTGACTATTCATAAGTGCCGTTGAAGGCATATTTGGATGAATAAACAATTTCATTTCATTTCAATTCAGGCAGGGCAAGTCTTTAAATCAAATACGTAAGACCCATTGTTGTTTGTAATAAACTAGCAGCAATAAAGGGCATCATTATAATAGTTTGCATGAATCATATCCTTTCAGAGATATGCAGTGCGCAGAATATAAGTTCAATGCCCTAACTGATAAGGCATGGATACTATTTAGATAAGAGTAAGGATCATTTAAATAAAATAACATTAATTCAGAGAACAATAAATACATATAAGAAGATTTAAGAGTCTAATCATGGTTATTTTGAAAGAATAAATGAAATCTATTGAAATATTGTCTCTCAATGGCTTCTAATATAAGTGATTAGTGACTATTACCATAGACATTTTTTTTTGTACCACAAGGTGGCAAACAAGCTTACTGCACACCTGATGGTAAGCAGTTACTGTAGCCAATGGATGCTTGCAACACTTGAAAATTATTATACTACAATAATTTTTAGTACAAAGATGTTTTTTTCTAAATTACCAAGAATATATTGAAATAAACATGAAACACACCCTTTAAGCATGTTCTGCCAATGTAGCCATATCAGGTCCCTGGTGAGGAACCCCTCCAGAAAACCGGCTGCATACGCTTGCTTATCATCACTTGCATCTTTTGAAGTATGCAGCTCAAGGAATGCCCAGCTTATGAAATTATAAAGCCATGTTATTTGTCTATGTATAGATAACTAATACATCAATTTATGGATTACCAATGTGTTGTACACCTAATTACAATGTCTTAAAGGCAACTGGCTCTCAAGTGCAATTCCCGCAACACACCAACAGGTGCTTACCAATAGATTTTCAACTTGAGGCTGGTAGCCCGCTAGTTGAATACTAAAAAGTACCCTACCACCATGCTCTGATTTATCACGATGTTTTCCTTCACCGAGAGCTCAAGCCCATTGTAGGATTCTTCTTCTTCTTCTATGGTTTAATGGCGACAGTAGCCAGTAGCACAATTGTAGGATTCGAACCGCTGAGATATTATCGCTTTAAAACATGAGACAACTACGGAGTCGAGTAGCCTTACAAAAAATTAAAAACATACCCAGTATTATTGATCTCATTTCTATAAGTAGCCCTTGCGATGTGGAACTCTGGGATATCTGCGAAGTACTCCGTCGTAGTTACCACTGGCTTACTCCCAGACCATTTGACATACCCGTATTTCCCTTCACATACTATAACCATGCTAAATAATAGCAAACAATACAACTTTACACACGAATCCATCTTTTGTGAAAATGCGTATAACTTATCCGATTACACTATGAAGACAAATGTTTGCGGGAATTTTTATTATGATATTGATGACTATGTGTGTATATACATTAATGAGAACACGGTTGATACATAATGTAAAACAAATAACGAGGAAAAATTATATGTAAATATCTTGAAAATTGACAGAACTTTGTTTATTTATTAATTTGACGTTTATGTGAATTGAATAGTCTCGTATATAAGTAGGTATTAGAGGACTTTTTGGCGGGAACTTGCGAAGTGACGTTGCGTTTTCGTCGTATTTTCATTAAATTTATGTATTTTGAGTTTTATTGAATAATATCGGCGGTGTTTTATCCAATAAAGATCATTCTATGTGCACAAGTGAAGTGAAATGTAAGCGTGTATCGTGACTTTTCAGATTGTCCCAAAAAGTCTGTAAAAAGTTTTTGTGGAACAGCCGGCAATTTCACTAAAATCTGACGGACAGACTTGTACGGACGTGTTCTGAATTATGTAATTTTCCAGTGAATGTGATATAACGTGACTGTAACATAAATAAGAGTATTAAAACTGAAAATGTATGCGACTGAAAGACTTTGTATCTATGGTCGTGAATAAACATTAAATTAAAAAACAGTTTAAGTAAAACGTAGTGTTTTTATCCTCTTTGGTATTAATAGCGGTCAAGGACGTAGCGGTTACGACGCAAAATAGAGTCCGTCTCACGAAAGAAGTCCCGCAGACGAGGCGCCACTGTCATACGACAGAATTAATATTATTATGGAATTATATTAGTTCCACTTTTTGTCGCGGGACTTCTTTCGTGAGACGGACTTTACACGAATTTAATGAAAATAAAATGAAAACGCAACGTCACTTCGCAAGTTCCCGCCAAAAAGTCACTACCTATACTAATGTTGCCATTTCTTTATTTTCTACCAGAAAAATTAAATAAAAACTGATGAAAGGAAAGGTGCATTTTTTGCGAATTGAGTGACCCATTTCATTACTTTACTACTGTCCCTGAATCTGATTTTCGGTAGTTAGATACCTACCTATGTGCCAGAGACAGCGCAGCGGTTATGCTGTTACAGTGAAATGTGGGTCTTGGTACCTACTAAGAACTCCTTGGCGTGAACATATTATATTTATTTAACATTATCGTTATTTGGTATTTTGAAAACTTTTTATTTATGTAATAATATTGAGTTTATTTAATCGGAACTAAAAATGTAGGTGGTAAAACATTAGCTATTTTAAACCAGGGCCGTATCCAGGAGGGCTTGGATGGGCTTCAAGCAAATCATAAAAAATAAAGTCGCTAAAAATACATCTAAAATATATTTCAAATTACAACTGCGATAAAAATCAAGAAACATATCATAAAACACCCACGGGTTTATTTCACAACAAATTTCGTCACTTATAATATAAATGAGATCACAGAATGAGACGATAAGTCACTATCGTTCACATCAAGTCGCCGACAATTTCATGCCCATTTCTCCGCACTTGTAGCCAATTTCCCTCATTAGGTATGGAGTCCTCTCGTGCGCTGGCGCATTGAGCCACTCCGTTATATTCATAGGAAGGGCCGCGAACCCTTGTTTTTCTAATATGTCTATTACAAGACGGAATGTCCCTCGGAGACGGTTGCTATTCAGCGAAAAACAGCCTTGTTTGAAGTTTATTAACGACACACTGTCAATGAAAATATACATGTTATTATTAAGTATAGCAGCTCGATAAATAAATATTTTTATTTAATTTATTGTAAATATCGATACTCACACAACACCATCTTGTGGTAATTTAAGATATTTGATGGGCACTTTGTAGTCACTGTTGATAGCTGGCAACTTTATTGGCATGCAATCCTTCACGCATATTAATACATCTGTTGAGGAAAATAAACAAAAGTATTAGTTTACAATATTAATAATACTAATACTGGTTTGCTACAATGTTTTGATAAAATTTGCTTTAATAAAATAACACGGTTTACACTTTGGAAAGGTTTTGGTAATGCCATGTTACCCGCATGGCGATCACCAAGATGAAGATCTGTTACTGGGCAATCCCCCTGCTGACATTTAAATATCAGATGGACTGTTCCTTACCTAATAGTAACCCATTAGGCAGTACAACATTCTTCGCAACACATTCAGGTTCACCCAACCCTTGAGCCAATGCCTTCTGCACCTGTTCCGTGTATGGATTCACAGGGTACATAGCTTTAGCTTTTTCCAATATTTCCTGAGGCAGTTTGTAATCTTCACTGTGAAAGGTATTAACCGCTTCGTGAAGAGTTAGGAGTTGTAGGTAATCGAGAATGTTGTTCTCACGTGCTAAGTATTCATCCAGGAACTCCTGTAAAATAGAATTTTATTATACACGAAATACACCAGATTTTCTAAAAGTATTTTAAACTAAACATAACTAAAATTTTGCACTATCTAAATAAAATAAGTAGGCCTTAAAAAAATGGGATTTCATTGAAACGAAAGATTAATACTGTGAAACCAACATACCTTAGAGAACACCCTTTCTAATAATTTATCCTCGTAATGTCCAAGCGACGCTAATTCGAGACAAATTTTCGTCCAAGGCAGCGCCGAGTTCTTCGCATCCAAAACCGGATTGAGAGATATCTGCCGTTTAAGTTCCGTCCATTGATCCTCCTCGGGAGTGTAGTTGGTGTTTGAGAGACAGTTGACGAAGCCGAATAATATGTTGGTCCGAGCGTTTGCCAAGGTTAAAGGGTTGGAGATGGCTTGGTGGCAGATATACTCGATCAGACCGAGATGAGTGTGTGCCTGTAGGAGCGAGGGGTCGAATAAGTTATTAACTTATTAACAAGCAAAAACTAACTCACGCGAACTAAATTCAAATTTGTAATAATATTATATATCGAAAATGAATTAAATGAAATGATATAGTTAGTACGGTGTATGTGTAGAGAGTACAATGATGTAAAGCCAACATAGTCAGATGGCCCAAAAATATGTAAAAAATATAACCGCAAGTGAGTATCTTGCCGGTTCTTCTCAGTTGATTTCCGAACCGGTGATAATTTCTGTAATTCGACCTTCATATGTACCCTTCTAGGGCCTAAACTAAATAAATGGTTTTGACTTTAAATGCAAGTTATTTGAAAATAAGATAAAATTGAAGAAACCACTTACAACCCTCGACAGCACCCGCGCAACAAGCAAGCTTTTCTCAAATTCTACATCATTCCGAATGACATACTCCGCAATGGCATCCATCAGTTGCTCATGGTAATACTCTGGGTGCTTCTCCAGTATTCGTCCCTTGAGCTTCGCCGCTGTCCGTAGAACCTCATCGTAGGATAACTGGTCTAAACACTGTGTCAGGATATCGAAGCATATGTGCAGTAACTGAACTCTAGTTGGAAACAGATTTTCTGTGCAATTGACCTGACATAAAGACCATATGATAGACTTCGCGGTTTGAGCGTTAATCGTTTGATCATGTAAGAGTAGCCCTGTTACCACATTATTAATGCATCGATCCGGGAGTTCATGTGAAGAGCTAAACGATAACATGTCTTTCAACAAAGGCAAGTCCCGGTTATCGAGCTCCAACGGCAAATGTATTTGGAAAGCTAACGGCAGAGCTAATTTCAAAGCGTCAACCAAATGGTTACTTTTTTCGAACCTACTGAGAACAAAGTCTAGGAACATGATTTGTCGTATGTTGACCAAGTTAATGTTGTTTCTGATTATTTGGAGCATGGTTTGGACAATAAGTGAATCTACTGGGACACCAAGAAATGATAACACTTTGGTTGCTTCGATTGCCTCGTTGACATCTAAAGAGCGCGCGTGTTTCTTGAAGTTTTGGCAGAGAACGCCGAATGCTGGGTCTTTGACTAATTCATCAGGGTTCTTGCAGAAGCTGAAATATAGTCTGCATTAGGATCAAAATACTAGTGCTAGCCAAACGTAATGTATCCAAAATTTCACAGATAGGCTTCTTACTTTTCAGATTTGTGTAGTTCAAATAATGTGCGCAGCGCTTGCAGCATGTGTTTGTATGTCATCATCGGCAGGTGGGTCTGTACCAGATCAAGCACGTCCGCCGCACTCGGAGCTGCCTTTAGCGTCGACATTACTGCATCTTGGTATTTGGGCCGGTTTACTTCTACTACTGAAAGTGGAAATTGTTGACATAAAAAATTGTAGGTATGAATCACTTATATTTATATATACTAAATTCTATTGTTTTCCTGGTACATCTGTCCCTATTATGGCCAACGGGTTAAGAGAGTTATGAGACTAATTTCCGCCCCGCGGAATTATTAATTATAATTTCCGCGTTTCTGAGATTCAAAATTAGCTTATGTATTTCTCTATACCCATCAACGCCGGAGTATCTTAAGTAAGCATCATACGTACGCGGCCTTTCGTTGCATTGTTATGTTTGTTGCTACAACAATTATAAAGTTTTAATAAACATTATAATTATATCTGGCACAGAATTAGAATAGTACTACCGTACAGAAGGCTCATTGCCCAACGAAAACGATTCTGTTTTGCACATAACTAACTAACCTAATTTAACAGCACTCAAAACATATCTGTCCCTTTCCCATTTATATGAAGATGATAGAGATACCACTATTATTAGTCCTGTCAAAATCAGTTTAGTTTTGTTCATCAGTTTAGCTAAAGTGGTCCATAGTCTATAGCAACTATTTAATTAAGTGAAATTCGGCCCTGTCCATAATTGTTTTTCACGTCGGAATGCAATGGTAAATTACGCGTTTTGGAATGTATAGTTTGGTGGTGCATGATGAGGGTTATAAATATCATAATTAATTGGAATTTCATATTACTGCTACAACTCAGCGTGCGTAAACTAAGTGATCTGCTGAGAGAGGAACCACGCAAGACACTTCGCCACATGCTCTTGAGCAGCAAGGTCATCATAACTGAAAATAAAAACATAATAATAACCTACCTATCTGCACTGGACCTAACTAATTAGTAGTTTATTCACAAAAATAGTATAATTTAAAAAAAACATGCTAAACACTACAAACAAGGTTTCAGTAGAGGATTTGGAATGCAACAATGTAAGGTTATATTTATATCCTTAGCTAGGTAGCAATTTATATGAAAATGTTATGTAATAAACGTATTATTTCAGTGCTAAAGCTAATTTTTATGCAACTTTCTTAATTGTTTACAATAATCATTATTGAACTATTTCTCACCTTCTAATCGAGAAATGGTTGCTCCGGTAATATTTACTTCTGGAAGAAAAGCTATCCACTTTGTGACTTGGATATTGTTGTTAACTTTTGTAACTTTTAATTAAAATTAATATGTTTTTTGTATATTTTAAAAGAAAAATTAAAAAATCTTTTTAAAAAATTCGCGTGACTGTTCTGACAGACAGCTGTTTTTGACATCTTTGAACATCATTGGTTGCTTTTTGACAGAAGTAGTGTTGCTTGCTTGCACAGACTACAGATGAATATGCAAATATGGTTGGTCCTACGTTATTCTTTTTCTCAATAAGAAAAGCAGTAAGTGTAACGTAAAGAGTATATATATTATTATTCTCTTGGTATTTATTTTGTGCATGCTAATATCACAGATAATATATATGTAGTCTGTGATTTAACGTACTGAGATAATAATATGTAGGACTTTTTGGCGGGAACTTGCGAAGTGACGTTGTGTTTTCGTTTTATTTTCATTAAATTCGCGTATTTTGAGTTTTATTGAATAATTTTGGTGACTAGACTTTACAGTGAAAGTGACAATAAAACGTGACTATAACATAAAAAATGAAATATTTAAATTAAGAAATGGCTTAAAGGTCTAGATACCAAGCCAAAAACCTTGAAAAAAAAAAAAAAAAGATAATAATGTACTCTGTGGTATTGAGTTGGTAACACTGACTGACTGTTTATTTTATTTATTTACTTATCAAAAGAATAAAGAAGTCTAGTTCTCTTGGTAGTTTGTGAGAAGTCTTCATCTTTACACAATTCATTCAGTCTTTTTTTTATTACATGTATGTAAATCAAACACAGAAATGCATCAAGAAACCATCGTAAACTCTCGTCCTGATAGAGAATTACGGAAGAAAATAATAACAACCGGTGACTATAACCTTGTACCCTTCGAAGATTCTCGCTGTAAAATCAATTTATCTCATGTGTCGTGCACTAACGAGACTGGAAACTGCCCTATAGAGCCTGAGAGTCGTATATTTAGCAGTTCCTTCGATGGCAATGTCCTGATAGGTGACACAGACTCGTTTATAGACAAAGATTTCGAGTTGATACTGCAGCAGATGTGTTGCGGCGAGATTTGTGATGCTACTTTGGTGTACAGGGACGGCTATGGTGCGTTGGTCAAGGAGATAAAGTGTAGGATAGCGCTGCGGGAAGTTACCGAGGAGCAGTTGATAAGCGAGTGGGGATGGATGCGATTGTATGAGGCTGCTACACATCACAAGGTAAATATTGTGCTTGATTAGACGGGCCGGTTGGCGTGGTTGGTTAACACACTGCCTATCACGTCGCAGGTCGTGGGTTCGATTCCCATCCAGGACAAACATTTGTGTGCATGAACATGTCTGTTTGTCCCGAGTCTGGGTGTAATTATCTATTTAAGTATGTATTTACAACAACAAAAAGTTGTATAAGTAGTATATCAGTCATCTGGTTTCTATATTACAAGCTCTGCTTAGTTTGGGTTCAGATAGCCGAGTGTGACAAATGACCAAGGATATTTATATTTATTATTTATACACACTTTTTATTTTATTTATTAGGTAAACGAAACAGGTTACAGTAATCAGTTAGACTTACAATACAAATACTCTTTATTGTTGACACAACATAAAAAGATACAAGATACATACACAAAAGACAAACAAAAAGTAACAAACAATTTAAGCGGCCTTATCTTCCAGGCAACCTAGACTTAATTAGTTGGCTTGCATAAATTTTTGATTTAATTGTTGTATGATTGTTTAACGGCCGGCCTACCTCTTACGCGCCAACAAGTTAATACATAATGCATTAAGACCAGGCACTGATAAATATTGATGGATAAGGTTTATTTGTTAATTAATACCTAATAAAATTGTTAGTGGAACTTTATTTATAGATCTAACTAGCTTCCCCCTCATGGCTTCACCTGTGTTCCCGAGGGAACTTATCTTTTCATGGGATAAAAAGAATCTTTGTTGTTGTTCCTGGTATTTTTAACATGATAGAGTAACAAACATCTTCACATTTAAACAACTGTATTAATTTATGTTAGTAGTATAATAATAATAATTTATTTCAAAGAATATGGTACATATTTTGTTGATAAAGTAATAAAGCGGCTTATTGTTAATTATTAATTAATTAAATTACAAATGATAAAATTCAGCTTAAATTAAATAACAGTCTTATGCCTAAATCCAATTGTATCTTAACAAATTATAATCATATTCACATTTTATGGTCAATAAATTCTTGAAGAGAATAGAAACACACAACAGTAAAAGAACTGTACCAATTAAAATACATTTGAGTTCTAGAAACAACATGCTTCTGTAATATTCTGGATCAAACCTGTGTATCAGTAATTCCTAGAATATTATTAAGGTCTAAGTCAATAAAGAAAACTTTGTACTCCAGGAGCGAGGAGTAGAGCTGGTGAGAGAGAAGAGGGTAGCAGATGCATTCAGAAGGTTTAGCAAGGCACTGAAGATGCTCATTGCAATTGAGCCTATAGACGCTGAGGTTATAGATGAAGAGAGGGTTCAGGAAATGATTGATTTAAAGGTATGATTGACCCATTAGCTCCTACAAAACTATGTGTTAAAAAAAAGGAATTACAAGAACTTGTGGTTCAATTTATTTTGTGACATTGAATGCTATGATGAAGGTGGGTTTTGAGTTCTACAATGAGCTTGAGCATCGTGATGGAAAACATCAGTAAGCAGTACTGGATTAACCAGCTCAGTGGTAGTGACGTCGGATACCGCGGCGAAGGTCATGTGTTCGAATCCTACAATGACCTTGAGCTTTCGGTGAAGGAAAACATCGTGAGGAAACCATAGTAGGTAGGGTACTTTGTAGTACCCAACTGGCTGGCTACTACCCTCAAGTTGAAAATCTGTTGCCAAACACCCATGGGTGTGTTCCGACAGCTGCATTTGAGAGCTAGCTTAGCTACGGGCCCTAAGCACCCAAGCCTATTTTTTTTATACAATTAAGATAATTATATTGGATATATCTTCCAGTTATTGGTACAGCAGACCAATGTAAAGACGTTAAAACGAACAAAATAATTTCAATAAATAAATAGTTTGAAAGTCTATTTTCTACAGGCCCCGCGCTGTCTTAATTTGGCGTTGACAGCATGCTGATTGGCTATTTGTAGCAGCCTCAAGCTGGCTATAACCCTCAAGTTAAAATACCAGCCTGTACCATATACTGTGGAGAGATTGTGAAATAAAATTATTTTTTTAAAGAGTTTGAAATGAAATTGTTTATTTATCCAAATAGGCCTTCACAGGCACTTATGAATAGTCAGACTCTAAATGCTCGGTTCAGAAGGTTGCTTTTGCTGAGAAGAGCCGGCAATAAACTCACGACGCCGCCGCAAATAAAGGCCTTAAGTTCATTTATTTTCAGGTTAAGTTATACAATAATCTAGCACACTGCCAACTCCAGTATGAGGAATATGATGCGACTGTACTACTATGTGATAAGGCAATCAGCTTTGATCCTAACAACGTAAAGGCATGGTACAGACGGTGTTCAGCTCACACCGGCTTACAGCTGTACGAAGAAGCTTGGACGGATATACAAAAAGCCTTAAGTTTAGATCCCGGTGATAAAATGGCTCAGCAGAAGGCAAATTCATTAAGACCTGTATTAGATAAGATGAATAAAGATTATAATAGTGTTATTAAAAAGATGTTTGGTTAGTTCTGGTTTTTATTTAGGCCCTTCGATCAACAATAGCTATAGATATCGAGTCGGCACAAAAATACGTCTCTGTAAATAATTTTGTTTAGTTCGCTTGAACACAGCCAATATAAACACGTCTCACAATGCCACAGTGTGTATTCAAATGTTGCAAAAATAATGCTCGAAAAAGCAATTTAACGGCCGGAGTATCTTACTTTCGGTAAGAACATAAAGAATAAGAGATATTTTAAGCTTACAACAATTTTATTCAAAGTTTTATACTAACAAATAACATAAAACTTTGAATAAAATTACATATTTTAAACCACGCTACCAACTCTACAAATGTTTGGCCAAGGCTCGCCAACACACGCACAAACTTCGAAGAAGAAATAAGAAATAAACGATACAAAACGAAGTAGCCCTCAAGGCAATAACGGGAAAACATACTTTATTTGTTGCTCTTTAAGGTTGATTTCACACTAAATGTTCTTTAACTTATGTCTATTTCTTTTAAGTGACAGGAGTAGTTTATTGCTTTGCTCGTTTTATGTGACTAATGATCGTAAGTATTAGATAATATTTTGAAGATTTGTGACTTTATTACTGGGTGCTATGGTTGTAATTAGGTTGAACTTAAAACTGTTTTAAAACATTTCTCACCGTTTGTTAGTAAACAAACGTAGCTGTAAAAGTATATTATATTCACGCGGATAGCATTTAGCTTGGATTTTGTATGTGACCCGATATCTATAGCTATTGTTGATCGAAGTTTAGGGCCAATGGCAATACCTTTTTGTTTGATGGGATAATTTTTGGTGTTGGTGATTCTCTAATGCCAATGCCACATATAGTGGCATCAATTTCTGTCCAGGACAAACATAATAATATTTTGTGTGCACGACTTCAGAATTATTCATGTTCATTTATTCTGGTACTAAGTGTATGAAAAAAAAAATATCTTATTATATTACATTGTACTTAAATAACTTAGTAACTTAGCAAACTCATAGTACCTTATATATATTTATAGCATACACGCTGTCCTCCGCGGTTTCACCCGCGTTCTCGAGGGACCTTATCCTTTCCCGGGATAAAAAGTATCCTATCTGTTATTCCGGGATATGATCTAACTGTGTGCCAAGTTTCATCAAAATCCTTTCAGCCGTTTTTGCGTAAAAGAGTAACAAACATCCAAGATTTGTTTTTTTTTTTATAATGGATGGCATGACATGAACTGATACGTACCTATCTATGTTTTTTTAATGGAAATTCGCTTTTATATCTTACCTTTATTTAGGTAAAAAAGTAAAAATACAACTCAATATTTTGTTAATATTTCAAGTGCCTACCTGTTGCGCGTTTGTTGTATGGGTATGGGTAAGGGGGGCTCCCTTAAATATTTATTTTATTTTTAGTATTTGTTGTTATAGCGGCAACAGAAATACATAATTTGTGATCAACTGTCTAGCTATCGCGGTTCTCGAGATACAGCCTGGTGACAGACAGACAAGCAAAAAAGGGCAAAAAAACTGCTTTTGTTGTATGGGGCTCCCCTTAAATATTCATTTTATTTTGTAGTACCCGACTGGTTGGCTACCTCAAGTTGAAAATCTGTCGCGGAGCATCTATCAGTATGTTCCGACAGCTGCACTTGAGAGCTAGTTCATCATCACTTGCGACTGTACTACTATGTGATAAGGCAACCAGCTTTGACCCAAAAAACGTAAAGGCATGGTACAAACCTTGGTAAGATTTCAGATATCTCAAGCTGGATAAGCTTGAGGTATAAGAGGTAGGTAAAAAATATCCTTTCGCAGACCACGGCTCGGAGATAAATATCTTCGGACATTTTGTTCACACACGGCTATCTGATCCCAAACTAAGCAGAGCTTGTAATATGAAAACCAGATGACTGATATAATACATAGATAACTTTTTTTTTGTAAATACATACTTAAATAGATAATTACACCCAGACTCAGGACATACAGACATGTTCATGCACACAAATGTGTGTCCTTCAGTGCTTCATTAGAAACCTCTCGGTGCTGCACTCCGAGATGACCGTCAATAGTCTAGCGCATATGTATGGCTATAAGCCCTTTGATCTTTTGATGGTGTATATTTATGACACAATTTCGTATAAAAGAGCAGATTCTAAATGTCAGTCGACATCCCCATCAGAGAATGCACCAAAAATTACCAAATTAGTATATTTTTAAACGACTTCAAAAAAAGGAGGAGGTTATCTCAGATATTTTGATTAGATAATCAATATTCAGCTACCATTGGTATTGCTAAAGTCGATAGGCGACGGTAGTCACTTACCATCAGTGCGTCTTACTAACTTAATATGTATGTCAAGTCATTCCAATGCTTTATAGCAACTTAAAGTAATGGTTGCGTACAAATGTCCCAGGAATATTATTTATTTAAATGGTTTGGTAGTATAGGGGTTTGATCCATACAATAACATCAGCTTGGACAATGAAATCAATTTATTTCAAACAATCAAACAACAAAATAAACTTTGTAAAAAGAATTTCACAACAATTTTTATTCATTTGATCCCAATGCCGGCCGTATTAAACCGAAACATTATAAACATAGCAAAATTGGCACATTGCATACAAGGACATAATATTAAGTTCTTTAATTATCATACAAAAGAGTTAAGATATGTTATACTATCATTTAAAATTATTTACAATTTTGTTGTTTAAACATAATGGGTATATTTATGTGATTTGAGTTGGCAACTCAGGCACTTTCGGGATCTAGATTCTGTGGTATATTTCGTCATATCTAACTTAGATCTTTTACAAATTAGTATTGTCAGTTGGTTCTTCCATTTTTGTCAGTAAAAGTAAAAATTATAACATAATTTATGAATAGCCCCTTATATTCCTAAACGGCGAAGAATTCAGAATTCTTCGACCTTAAAGCCATCTTATCAATAAGATATAATATCACACTCAAATCAGTATATCCTATAATACAACACAAACAATAATCACCCTGAGGTAAGGGTTTAAAGGTGTACCAATAGTCATTCCTAATCTGCAAGGGTTTTCGCAAAATTGAAACTTGCAATCAATAGAAAAATAGGGGTTTAAATACCATCGTTATGAAAAGTGCCCGAGCCACCAATATTGCCAAATAAAACTGATATTTATTGCTAAATGTATTTAAGTACATTTTAACTGTCCCGTGCGGAATAACAAGTGTTAGGTAAAGAAAAGAACTATATTTTTCCCAAGATTAAAAAAGTGACTTTGTGCAACATCTTAAAGTATTTTTTATTTTTTTTACAGTTAAATTTTAAAAATATTTAGAACTAATACATTGTTACATAGTTAAAATTGCTTTTAAAATTATTTTGTTAACGATTTTTACCCCCATTAACTATTTCGATTTAAAAATATCTTTGCCGTTACTTCATTAATCTAACACGAGAAATATCTATTTCACATGCACTTTTTCAATGCAAAAAGTATTGAGAGAGCTATAAGGCAGTAAGTATTAAAAACTTCTTCCTTTACAAAAAAAAAACATGATTTAAAATAAATAAACATCTCTATGATTTAAAAACAGAACACTGATTTTTCTATTCCACTATAAAGTACATGCGAGTCCAACATAGATTTGAATAAAGAACTAAATTGTATACAAAACATGATTACGGCTCAAGTCAGATTAACAAAGAAACATTATAAACTCTAAACTACAAACTACATTTAAAATTTTTTACTCAACTGTACAAACAACCACTTAACCATCAAAGAATATCAACCTTCACCCATCCTTTACCGTCATTATAACATCAACAATAAAGTGAAATGAAACAAGCTCACCAGGACATTACTTGATTTCTGAGTATTCTATTGGCTACTAAAATGTGTCGGCATACTTAGGGCCGATTTTTTGATCCGTAGTAAAAATCGAATTGACATCTGACAATGGTTTAGAAACTAACCAATTGTTAGATAAAGATTCAGTTTTTTACCATTTATTTTATTTTATTTATTTAGGGACAAAAAACGGTTACAACATAGATAATATAAGACATACAAATGGAATAAAATTTTGACAATATTGCAACCTACAGCATCATCAACTATTGGTAACAATGACTAATGGTTAATGTTGCCATTGTAATGAACTAATACCCGATATTTCAGTAGGGAGTCATTATTTTTCAAAAACCGGCCCTTAATAGAGAACTGTGTGAGTGGATAGTTGTAAAATAAGTTGACGTTTTTTTTTTTTTTTTATATCACAAGTGACAACTAGGCAGGCGGGTCACCTGATGGTAAGTGTCAACCGTCGCCTATAGACATTGGCAATACCAGGGGATTGCTAATGTGTTGTACACCTTATTAAGGCGAACTGGCTCTCAAGTGCAATTGCCGGAACACACCAACAGGTGATTGGCGACAGATTTTCAACTTGAGGGTGAACGTTACTTTTATTGACAACGCACGAGGCGCACGGACTTTTAACTAGCAATTCCAAACACTTCCAGCCGATATTTCACTCCAAATTTATCATATTTAGAAATCAAGTACATGTCAGACTTTACTTAAACTCTCCCATGTCTGGAGGCACAGTGCCGGACTCACTCCCGTAGATCAATACACGAACACTCACAACTGGACACTATGTAACGGACGAGTAGCAGAGAACTAGACACGTTAGTAACACGCGGTATTGTCTGTCTGTACGCGCATCGGTCGAGGAGCATCACAAGTGCTTATGTTTGCCGTTAGTGGTGGGAGTGGAGGGCCCTAGGGCTCGCTCGGCGGCCGCCGCCGCTGCTCGCTCCATGCCCTTCTCTAGGCATGTCTGATACATTGGTTTCATAAGCTGTTGACAGAACAAAATAAGTATTGGTTAAATGCTTTCATTGTCACAGTCACATAACGATGATAGCTCAGTGGTAGTGACGTCGGATATCGGGGCGAAGGTCGCGGGTTCGAATCCTACAATGAGCTTGAGCTTTCGGTGAAGGAAAACATCGTGAGGAAACCATAGCACGGCGGTAGGGTACTTTGTGGTACCCGACTGGCTGACTACCACCTTCAAGTTGAAAATCTATCACCAAGCACCTATCGGTGTGATCCGACAGCTGCACTTGAGAGCCAGTTCCAACAATTAATTTAAATACGTACAAAAATAGCAATTATAAAAATAAATTATAAAAGGAACTATTACAAAATAGGACTGAGAAATACAATAATAAAAACAACATAATTTTGGAGTTTGACATTTACACCTGTCAAATTATCATCTCAGTTAAAAAACAGACTTAAGGGGTGAAAGTGTATATCTTTTAATTCATCATTGTGTGGACGATGTGGCAACACTATTTTGAGAGACATTTGAAATGGTTTAAGTTTTTTATGGCAAAGCCTGTCAATCAGGCAGGTTACCTGATGGTAAGTGACCGGCTCATCAAAATCTATATATATATAAAATTCTCGTGTCACAGTTTTAGTTACCGTACTTCTCCGAAACGGCTTGACCGATTTTGATGAAACTTCATATCTGTATTTAATAGGTCTGAGAATAGGTTGTTATCTATTTTTTACTAGCTGTCCCCCGCGGTTACACTCGCGTTTCCGTATGATCCGCGTTCCTGTAGGATCTAGCGGTATAAAAAATAAATAACAACCTACTGAATATACATATAAAATTTCATCAAAATCGGTCCAGCCGTTTCGGAGGATGGTAACAAAGGACTGATTTGGATGAAATTTTGTTGTGTGGGTATTTCAATGGGTTCCTCGATGATTTGAAAACAAAATTGGTCCCGGTAGGTGGCGCTGGAATCGGGTTCTAAGTTTTGTTTTTATTTTAGAGCAGGACAACGTCTGCCGGGTCCGCTAGTTGCAATATAAATATTAGGATATGTGCTAACTTACATCCCACAGCATATTGGCAGTGTCATCAATGGATACACCCAGCTCTCTCATCTCTCCACTGTACCTACAAACAACACAAATTATAAATTTACTAGCTGTCCCCCGCGGTTTCACCCGCGTTCCCGTCGGATCTTATCTTTTAACAGGATAAAAATATAGTCTATGACACTCACAAATACTGTGACTTTCTATTGGTAAAAGAATTTTCAAAATCGGTTCAGTAAATCCAGAGATTACCCTCTACAACCTCACAAATTTTGCCTCTTTATAATATGAGTATAGAATTACCAGGTGGATTGCCAATGTGTTGTACACCTTATTACAATGCCTTAAAGGAAAACTGGCTCTCAAGTGCAATTGCCGAAACACACCAACAGGTGCTTGGCGACAGATTTTCAACTTGATGGTGGTAGCCAGCCAGTCGAGTACTACAAAGTATCCTACCACCGTGCTGTGGCTTCCTCACGATGTTTTCCTTCACCGAAAGCTTATTGTAGGATTCGAACCTACGACCTTCGCCGCGGTATCCGACGTGACCACTGAGCTATCATTGCCTTATAACATATTACAAGCTCTGCTTAGTTTGGGATCAGATAGCTGTGTGAACAAATGTCCGAGGATATTTATATATGTTATTGATGATGAAAATAAAAAGAAGATGGTACCTGATGTAAGCCCAGAGCACGAGGGTGAGGAGTGCGAGCCCCATGGCGAGGTTGCTCAGGTTGGCGAGCGGGTACAGCCCCAGCAGTCCGAACACACCGCTCAGCACGTAGAAGCACAGCGCGATCGCGAAGAACATAGAGGGCGTGCGAGCCGCCTTGAAGATGTTCTTGCTCTCGTTGTGGAGACGGAACTGGTTGAACTGCTCCTCTAGGTCCTGGGACACGTTAATATCATTTAAACTTCACTGTATTTTTATGCAATTAGTGACGAGGTAGGCGGGTCATCTGATGGTAAGTGACTACCGTCGCCTATAGACATTTGCAATACAACGGGGATTGCCAATGTGTTGTACACCTTATTACGATGCCTTAAGGGCTACTTTGCTTTTCGACAGTTCAACTTGAGGAAAGCAGTCAGTCGAGTACTACAAAGTACCCTACCACCATGCTATGGTTTCCTCACGATGTTTTCCTTCACCGAAAGCTCAAGCTCAATGTAGGATTCGAACCCACAACCTTCGCCGCGGTATCCGACGTCACTACCACTGAGCTATCATCGCCTTAAATATAGATATATATTAGTTTATTCTATAGATGACTATTTTTGCCGCCATAACACGCAAATATTGTCAGTGGCACTAGATAAATAATTATTCAATATAATAGGTGTAAGTTGTTTTTGAAAAGAGTAATTGCTGAGTTTATTGCCGGCTCTTCTCAGCAAAAGCAACCTTCCGAACCGAGCACTTAGAGTCAGACTATTCATATGTGCCTGTGAAGGCCTATTTGGATAAATAAACAATTTCATTTCAATTTCCTAAAACAAGTACATACACTAGTAAGTCGTTCACAGTAGGACTGACTGAACTCGTCGCCACCCATCTTCCTCTTGGCCCTGAAGGCGTGCAGCGCCTTGTCCCGAACCCGCGCGTGCTCGGCCTCCAGCAGCTGTGTCTGCAGGTAGGGCTTCGCCCCGCCGCACACTTCCTCCATCAGAGTAGTGTATACTTCCTTAGCTTCGGCCACCGCTGTCAGGTTGTTTGCTTCAGCTGTCGCCTGAAAACAGATGTTTTTTTTTAATTCTAGATAGGCTTGTGTTTGACTACAATCTCACTATGGTAAGTGATGATGTGGCCGAAGGTGGTAAGCACACAAAGCCTAGATGGGAACTGGCTCTCAAGTGATGGACATACTCCAATTAAAAATCGCTTTTTTGGGTTTGAAGAAATTGGGGTTGAAGGAAGACACTTTTTATTTGTTTAGATAAATAGTCGGTCAGCACTATAATAGTCGGTCAACACTGTAATAGTCGGTCAACACTGTAATTGTCGGTCAACACTGTAATAGTCAGCCAACACTATAATAGTCGGCCAACACTATAATAGTCGGTCAACACTATAATAGTCGGTCAACAATATAATAGTCGGTCAACACTATAATAGTCGGTCAACACTATAATAGTCAGTCAACACTATAATAGTCGGTCAACACTATAATAGGCGCGTACGATCAGGCTGTGGAATGAGCTCCTTTTAGAGGTTTTCCCTACAGACTACAGCATGGGGTTCTTCAAAAGAGGAGGTAACGCGCTCGTGACGCCTCTGGTGTTGCAAGCGTCCATAGGCTACGGTAACCACTTACCATCAGGTGGGCCGTAAGCTTGTTTGCCACCGAGTGGTATAAAAAAAAACACTAAATTGTTTACTACTCTACTCACCACAAGCATACTTTTAGGTTCAGGCAGTTCATTGCCCTTGTATATGTTCATGTATGACTTGAAGTACTGCACCAGGTCCTTGGCCTTCACCTTCTGTCCGTTGATGAGCTTCGGCACCAGGTTGTGAGGAGCCAGCAGCATGGGGATTAGTTGCTGGAGTGACCGCTTGAATTCGGATTCTATGTCTGTTGAATCAAGATACATATTTCATCACCATGATGCTTAAGTTATACGTAGGTGCAACATTTAGGAAAAACTAGATAGGTAGGTAACATAAAATAAAAAATATATGTGAAAAGGTAATAGATAGACAAACAGAGTTACATTCGCATTTATAATGGATAATTTAGGAATCCATCCTAGAGATAGAGATAGAAAAATATTTATTTAAAAAAACAGTTATAAAATCGACTTAGTCACAATGGCCTTATTACTAACAGCGAACTCTACCAGCAAACCTTTGGATGGTGAGGACTAGAAAACTATAAAAAGATACTAATAAGATAATAGTTATTTATTATACAATAGTACAGCTTTTTAACCGCGTGCTTAATTTTGATGACAGAGCAAGCGAAGGATTCTAAAAACAGTTACAACCTAAGGTTTTAACAATATGACGTGAAAAGAAAATGGCGCGCGCAAAGAAATTAAAAAAAAGCACATCAAGAAGGTCAAGTCTGAGTTTTTAACAAATTAAAAAAGGTTGTATGATAAATTCGGCATCATGGAGGGAGAAGTAAAAGGTTTAACGATCTTCTAAATTCAATTTACTTTATCCTCTAGTCTAGCGGATAAAAACGGCTTTTGCAAAAATACTCTTTCGAGAGATGGGGGGTTGAAAATAATAATATGTACTAACCAGTAAGTCTGCCATCGAAATTGGGGTTGGTGGCCACTTTGAGTCCAGGGTGCGGCATCAGGAAGCAAGCTATCTCTGAGAAACACGATGTGATGTGCTTGCGAAGCGACTGGAGCTCCGGATGCTGCTTGTCTGATACCTGACAATACAACACTATTCAAACAATATGTCTAAAATGGACAGGATAAAGTGGAGAGAGATGGAGGAGGCCTATACTCGTCTAGAGGTCCTTAATAATTACAGAAATTAATAAATAAATAATGATAAATGTACAAAAAAAACCTTATGTTAATATTATGTTCAAAGAATGTTATTTTTCATATTTCTTTTCTGTTGCTAATATTATAACTATGTATTAATTCAATTCTAATGAAATGTATAAAATTATTATTAAGGAAAAATATTAATGTATAAAATTGTTATTTCTTTACAGATTTCACAAGAAAAAGAGTTAAATTCTATGTTAGGTTTATAAATTGTTAGTAATGAAATATAGTTATTATTATTGTTGTTTTTTGCATAGATTTTAATTTATTAGTTTTTAGTTATCTGCAAGAACCCCTCTGCAGGTAAAGGCCTCCTCCAAAGATAGCCAATCCTCTCTAGATTGGGCTACTTGAATCCAGTTGAGGTCGGCTGTTTTTTTGAGCTCGTCTTCCCAGCTAGTCTACCTCTCCTTCTTTTGCCTAGTGGACCACAACCAACAATATTTCTACTTACTTATCTATAAAAGTATATATGAGTTCTCTGCTTGCACTAGTAAGCCCTGCCTAGTTTAGGATCTTAATCGAATTATAAGTTTCATAGTTTAGGTGCTGTGCAATACGTGCTAAATGTAAGTATCATGTAACATTGACACAAGAGGACCGCAATCTCACCATAGTAAGTGATGATGTGGCCGAAGGTGATAAGCATACAAAGCTTAGATGGGAAGTGGCTCTCAAGTGCAGCTGTCGGACCACACCGATAGGTGCTTGGCGACAGATTTTTAACTTGAGGGTACCACCCAGTCGGGTACTACGAAGTACCCTACCACCGTGCTGTGGTTTCCGAACGAAGTTTTCCTTCACCAAAAGCTCATAGTAGGATTCGAACCCACGACCTTCGCCGCGGTATCCGACGTCACTACCACTGAGCTATCATCGCTTTACTTAAATCAACATTTTTTACTTTAATCAACTTAAATCAACATCGCGTCTTAGAAGGACATGTATAAAGGTCGAGCTAAAGAAGTCGCCACCGGTTCAGAAGTCTGACAACAACTGAGTAGAACCGACAAATAACTCAGCAATGTTATATTTTTTATGATCCATTGTTTAATTAACTCTAACATAGTCTCGTCAAGTTGGTAAAACACCTCTCTTTGGAAGTCACAATTTTATGTTTCGGATTTTATATTTCAACTTGCTATCCACCGCGGTTTCACCTGCGTTCCCGTTCTCAGATCTATCGGTATGAAATATAATTTACAATCTATTCTCAGACCTAACGAAAATGTTCGGTTACTAACACTGTGACACGAGAATTTTATATATATAGATATATCCAATACACCCAAAGCATTGTAATAAAGATTGACATGGACGAAAGATTTCTGAACGTACATCCACAACAATTTGGAAAATATATACACACAGTCTTTTTTACCAATTAAATATTGAAATAGCAATAAATTGCATAAAAAGTGCGAGGTTTGAGCATGACTGTACACAGTAGATCCCCATAAATAAGAGGAAGTTCGTGTACCACTTGTGGGGAAGTTCGTGCCCCAGATGTGGGGAAGTTCGTGTCCCAGTTGTGGGGAAGTTCGTGCCCCATTAGGGGATGTTTGTATGAGTGCCTTTCCACCAAGTGACAACACAGAGAGAGAGTGAATGGCATATTCTGCTCACTTTAACGCCTGCAGCCAGTTTGATGGTAGGGGCGGAGTCCTGGCCGGCTTGGTCGGGGGCGGAGGCCCACTGGGGCCGCTGCTCTGCCCCCGTCTGATACACACGCACACATTTACCTACCTTTCTCTTATTTTCAGTATATTTACTGCTGACGAAGCCTACATTTTTTATTTGACTTGGCAAAAAAATATGCTACATAAAATAAGCGGCAACGGTTAATATAAATAAATTACATAAACATATTATTGATATAAGAATATTAGCACTAAAATTAGTAAACAAATTATATTTAAGGGAGCGTTCAAGTGTTACATAACGAATTTGGGGGGATGGAACATATATAATACAGAGAAACGTTACAGCCCATTACATGGGGGGAGAGGGGAGGTCAAAAATGGTATTATGTAATACTTGAACGCTCCCTAAGGGTTATCGTCCCCGGACCATGTATTAAAATACCCGAGGCAGCGTATACATATATACTTTCCGAGATTTTGTGATTAATCAGTGAGTAGTATTCACGAAACTGACTCTTAGACCAGTAGCACCAAGGCTCAAATTATTAAGATATACGCTTTGATATCTAATAACTAAAGATACACAATCAGCGACAAAAATGGCTTTACCGAATGTGTACCCACTCGAACATTTGGGTCGTCTTTTAATCTAGAAGCATTCGAACGCTCCGACGGTAAACATGCCTCAGTGCTCGTTTAAGATATATTTTGGCTAGCAGGAGTCGTAAAATTTTATTGCCTTTTGAACATAGCTTTGTGAATAAAACTTTAAAAAAATAACTAGTATTACCTAACACAATTTGAGACAGTTTTGAGAGAACTTTTGCTTGGAATTGTTTATCTTTAGTTATTAGATATCAATGGATTAATTGGAGATATTTCGAAGTTGATACCTTTAGTCTCCGCTGCAGTATAGTGTGTCCACCATCAGCTCCATAGGGCGCCTCGTACGGGAAGCTCCAGTCTCTGACGAGGAACTGGAGCCGCTGGAAGGGAGTGCGACCACTGTCCTCGAGAGCCAGCCGACCGTACTCTGTGAACAACTGTTATATACGTCACTAATGGGCACTTATATTGCCCTGGGTGGGAATCGAATCCACTACCTGTGGAGTATCTAACAGCCTGTAATAACGATATAAAAGAGTTTAGTTTGGGATCAGCTGGCCATGTCTAACATGATATTTTTTTATTTTTACGTAAAGCTAGTAAAAAAATTACATTTGAACTTAAAGAAACCCGGTCAAGTGCAGGTCGGACTCGCGCACCGAGGGATTGTTTTTAGTATTTGTTTACTTCTATATACTAATACTAGCTGTTCCGCGCGGTTTCACCCGCGTTCCCGTGGGATCTTATCTTACCTATGTTAATCTGGAATAATGTAGCATTCAAATAGTGAAAGAATTTTTAAAATCGGTCCAGTACTTTTGGAGCCAATTCGATACAAACATACTTACATACAAATATTTCCTCTTTATAATATTAGTATAGATTATAAAGAGGAAAGATTTGATTGTTAGTTTGCATTGCAAAAATATTTTAAAAATGTAACCTTGCAGAGTTTCTTGCCGGTTCTTCTCAGTTGAAGGCTGACTTCCGAACCGGTGGTAACTTCTGTAATTCGACCTTCATAAGTGCCCTTCTAGGGCCTAAACTGGCGCCACAGGTGGTGCCCTAGGTGTAGCTGGTTACCTGCAGGTGTTGCAGATCGTCCTCCTGTATGTTCTGCGAGAGGTTGTAGATCTGCACGGAGGAGAGCATGGTGCTGAGCGCGAACACGGTCGCGCAGTCGCGGACCGTCGACTCGCTGTCGAACGCACCTTGCGTGTCTAGCAGGATTATTGCTACCTACAACATAACAACACACAACAATAACTTACAGAACTCTCACTTCATCTAATTTCATTAAACTTAGGTTAATGAACAATGCCAACTGGCTATTCCTCAACTTAATCCAAGGCTCTCTAGAGCGCTTCTACAACTGAGTAAGCCACGTCTGCGACTAGTAATAATAATTCAAACTCAAACTCAAAATGTTTTATTCAATTTTGGGACACTTAAGGAACACTTATTGAACGTCTTATTGCTATTTTTAAAGCTAATGTAACTGTTACCACCATTTCCAAATAAAGACCTGTCAGGAGAAGAAACGGCGAAACAAACTCCCCGGTTTTTTTTTACAATAGTCCCTCTTTTCTCTTTTAAATATAATAGTGGATACATTGTATAATATCGTTTAAGAGGAGCAACTCATTGCCATGCTTTGCCATCATTCATATATTCTGCTACTGTATAGTAAGCTTTTAGACATAATTTGTGTTTGATGACACGTTTAAAATTTAAAAAAGGTAATTCTGTAATTTCTCGAGGTAGCTTATTAAAAAAACGTATACTTTGCCCCACAAAAGAATTGTTAGTTTTATGTAATCTTAATATAAATTAAAAATTTTACTGAAATATAAATTTTTATTTCAGTAAAATGAACTGGTTTACAATTATCAGTAACTGGAGTCTCCCTTTAAGCATACAATGCCTGTAATAGTAGACCCCGCTCTCCATATCCATATTAATGAAGTTCATAAAGAAGTCTACATATAACTATTTATTTTATGACAGAAGAATTGTGTATGTGTGTGTGTATGTGTGTGTGTGTGTGTGTGTGTGTGTGTATGTGAGTGTGTTTATAACTGTTATAGGAGACTCTGTTTGTTCATTTTTTATCCATTTGATTATGTCTTTTTTGCATTCATAGTATTGTTTAGAATATATATCTATTTCTCTGTTTATGGTGTTATATATACTAGTAACTAGCGCAATAACAGGTCACGGCAGTTTTAACAAACATCTTTTCAACCTAGGTGTCACAGACAGCCCCCTGTGCAGAGCTTGCATGAGGGCAGAAGAAACAGCCGCCCACGTTCTTCTGGGGGGTGGCCGCATGCCGGGCAAACTACCTGGGTAACCCGGGTAGTCTCAGGGAAGCGGTCAGCAACGTCAAGGCGCTGGCAAGCTTACTTGAAGAAATATGATGGCTGGAGTAACCCCAGCCAATCACCCTCCAACGTAAAATCAACGGGGAAATCCTCATAGGATACCCGATCGCTCAAGGGGGGCAGCGACCGGGTTATGCCAAACTCTTACTGGCTAAAAGCCCACGGTGGTCACCATCTGCGCTGTAGAGGAGGTCGGGTTCTCGTACAGAACTCATACTCAACCCCCTCCACGCGCGGCGCTGAGATAGCCCGTCCCGGGGGAAGTGTGATAGAAGAAGATGGCTGATTATATGGAAGACCAAAATTTTTCACATTTGTCAATTTTCTGCGTTAACTTAGCTCAACATCATTCTCTATTCTGTTTCATTTATATTTTTTATCCCCCTGGCGAAGTGTATGTATTTTTCGATATGTAAACAAATTTTAAAGAAATCAACCTAATTGGGGCATGATTACGTGAACCAAAAAGTAACATAAACGAGACTGGAGAGTCAATGACCACATCGCCTTTGAAACTCGTGTGACACAACCCTATATAAAGCTCAGGTGTTGTGGGCGACGTCGGTACATTTATGGAGACATATCACGAGTAAACAACATTGGCGATAGGGTTACCATCTCTAAAAACTGATAACCAGGACAAACGTAAAAACCCTGGATTTTGGAGCTTAGAACCTGGACATGTCAATGTTTTTTTTTGTGTTACTCAGTTTTCATTGTTATAAAGGAACTTTTGATTAATTTATATATCAGTTTTTTGAAGTGAAAACTTCTTTAGCGGCGTTGTGCACTTTTTTGGGATGGGTTAAATATGTTAAACTCGCGTCAGGACACGTGACCTGATCGAACATTCGTGAGACGGAGGGAGAGTAGACCGCCGATATCCCCCTCTCTTTCTACCGCGCCGGCGCCGGCGGTCTAATGTAATATAAATTATCATGTTTGTGTACGATAGCACAATAAATGAATATTGTATTTTACCACATCAATGATAGTACTTTTGTACTGATAAATAAAGCAATTTGTGCGAAATTATTCCCTAAACAATCCAAAATATTAAAACATTCCACAATCTTTTTGTTAATGTATTAATATAACGATTTGCTCACCTTTTCGCCAGTCTCGAGGGTGGCCTTGAATATCTCCGACCACATGAGTATGCCGGTGGTGTCCCGCTCGGAGCCCCCGCGCCAGCTGAACCCCTGCAGGGGCTCCTCGTCCGAGCCCAGCCAGTCGCCACCGCCTCCCGCGCCATACTGGAACGAATAAGGAACCATTTATTTTTAAACTGGATAAGCTTATGTTTGACCACAATCCCACCATGGTAAGTGATGATGTGGCCGAAGGTCGTAAGCACACAAAGCCTAGATGGGAACTGGCTCTCATGTGCAGCTGTCAGAACACACCGATACGTGCTTGGCAACAGATTTTCAACTTGAGGGTGGTAGCCAGCCAGTCGAGTACTACAAAGTACCCTACCACCGTGCCTCCTCACGATGTTTTCCTTCACCAAAAGCTCAAGCTCATTGTAGGATTCGAACCCACGACCTTCGCCGCGGTATCTGACGTCACTGAGCTATCATCGCCTTAAACTTTTATAATATTCGATTCAAAGTCAAAGTCAAAACCATTTATTAAGTTTAGACCCTAGGAGGGCACTAATGAAGGAGCTACAGTACAGACGTTAACACCGGTCCCAGAAGAACCGGCAAGAAATTCTCATTACATACATATGGCCGATTTGGGTTAGCTTTCGGAATGTACCGTCACGCCCTCTACATTTAAATCCAGGCGAGTCTGCGTTACTCGTTAACCTTGCATATGAAATTCCATCTCAGACGGATCAAGTGTCAACTAGCGACGACCGGGAACCAAGTATCTAACCTAATGTATGTTTGTCTGTTTAATTATTTATCTAAGAAACTAAGCAGCATACAAATTAGATGATTTGATCATCATCACTTTACTTGTTATCTTACTACTATTTATTTTTGGGAGCACAAAAAGTTGGACCCCTTGTACACCCTTACACGGACTGTTTGCCGAGCGCTTAGGGCCTCAACTGGAATGCAACTCTTTATACGACTGGGCGCTGAGGGCGCCCCAGTTGAGGCACGAACCTTGACTCGGGGTGTCTTCGGGGGGCACAAAAGTGTGGTCGGACTTCACATAATTCAAATTAAAATTCAAAATGTTTTATTCAATTTTGGGACACTTAAGGAACACTTATTGAACGTCTTATTGCTATTTTTAAAGCTATTGTAACTGTTACCACCATTTCCAAATAAAGACCTGTCAGGAGAAGAAACGGCGAAACAAACTCCCCGGTTTTTTTTTTACAATAGTCCCTCTTTTCTCTTTTAAATATAATAATGGATACATTGTATAATATCGTTTAAGAGGAGCAACTCATTGCCATGCTTTGCCATCATTCATATATTCTGCTACTGTATAGTAAGCTTTTAGACATAATTTGTGTTTAGAGGAGTAAGCGATTTAGAGGAGTTTTAGGGGATGGTCGAATTACTGAATGCAACTCGGGCCGACAGAACTACAATGAATATGAAAGTTTATATGTGAAGATGCTTGTTACTCTTTCACGCAAAAACTACTGAATGGATTTTAATAAGCCTTAGGAGGGGCTTATGACCAGCAGTGGACTAATACGAGCTGATGATAATGATGACACAAGTATATCATATCCTGGAATAAGAGATAGGATACGTTTTATCCCGGGAAGAACAAAAGATAAGATCCTTACGGAACCGCGAGAGTCCATTAACATTGTGTCTCTATAACATCTGTTTTTAATTGAAAAATATTAGATATATCTTTCAAGAAAGACGTGACTACTTCTTGATGAAATTTCTAGTTTTTCGCCAAAATATTTAAGTTTCCATGAAAGTATATGAATAATTGCATTCTCATATATTTACCCCACTTTAAGATGCGTATGCTATACTAACACTTTGGGTAGTGATTTATCAACCGACGCGTCTAATATATGAAATATCTAAAAATACAGGGAAACATCAAATAATTTGTTATTAATATTCATATGGTGAATAGAGTTCTATTTTAAATGTCAACGACGAAGGTCGTGGGTTCGAATCCTACAATGAGCTTGAGCTTTCGGTGAAGGAAAACATCGTGAGGAAACCATAGCACGGTGGTAGGGTACTTTGTAGTACCCGACTGGCTGGCTACCACCCTCAAGTTGAAAACCTGTCGCCAAGCACCTATCGGTGTGTTCCGACAGCTGCACTTGAGAGCCAGTTCCCATCTAGGCTTTGTGTGCTTACCACCATCGGCCACATCATCACTTACCATGGTGAGATTGTGGTCAAACACAAGCTTATCCAGAATAAAAAAAAAATGTTTAGTTTCAAATAATGTATATAATATATCGATAAAACGGGAAGTGCATGTTATCCAATAATAGAAACACATTAACGATGTTTATTTACAGATTATATCACTTATGTATATTGTATTTAAAATGTTATCATTTACTTTCTGTAGATACGAAATGATTTACTGCGTTTTAATTGGTGTCTTATAGTGACAATGGTGTGTTCGTACGGTCGGCCAAGAAAGTGATGTACCAGTTTTGATTTAGTTTCCTAGTCATCGAAAATTACAACAAGGTTCAAACCAAAAAGATATCACTGAAAGAGATGCATAATAATGACGTTGTCATAAGTTGTCAGATTGATCTGCAAGCCAAACTAATCTTTACCACCAATGAATCTGCAAGCGGCATTCAACCTTAGGCTGGTACACCACTTTTTTGGCCGACCGTACCTACACAAATATACAGGTGAATATTTTAAATGTAATTTTTAGGGTTCCGTACCCAAAGGGTAAAAGCGGAAACCCTATTAATAAGACTCTACTGTTCGTCTGTCTGTCTGTCTGTCTGTTTGTCACCAGGCTGTATCTCATGAACGGTGATTGCTAGACAGTTGAAATTTGACAGATGATGTATTTCTGTTGCCGCTATAACAACAAATAATTTAAAAAAAAAGTTTTCTAAAAAAAAACTACGGAACCGTAGCGCGAGTCCGATTTGCACTTGACCGGTTTAGGTATTTCAAATAATTTGCTTGTTTAGTCATGCACGCTCATCAATTTTGTACTATGTACAAAAATTATATTGGCAAAATTGCCACCATTTTCGTAATTTAACATCTACAATTAAAAAATCAGACATACCTATCTCGAAAATGGTCACATTTTTATTGAAGTCTTTCCTCTTCATAATTATTATTATAGTATATATACCAACCTTATGGTGCATATATCTGAGGAAGAAGTCCAGTAGGAAGGACTTCCCCTTGCGGAAGGCGCCGGCGACGGAGATGACGACCACCGCTCGATCCTTGACGTCATCGCGGAGGAGCAGCTCTCGGAGCGCGTCCTCGTCCAGTACGAACGTGTGGTCGGGTCCAGTGTTCACCACTTGGATACCCTGGGGACCGGTGCGCGGCGGCGGCGCCGGCGTCTCTGTCACTGTTGACGAAAATTGGTGATAGGAAAATTTGGACTTGGCGATCTTATTGACTTAAATCCTAGGGTTAAATAAGGAAAACGGTTCGGGTAAATTAATAAGGAAGACAATGGGTTGATTAAATTAGAAACCAGAGGCCACGAACTGATCATGGCACGGTTGAATGGTAGGATCAGATGGCTACCTATGTGTGCTGTATGAACAACACTGTGCCTTTGGACCCTAAGTGTTAATGTATGAACTAGGGTTTCTAAATAAAACAACCAGGTTTCATACAATGTAGGTAAGGTATATATTACAGATTGTGTTAAAGAAGGGTCATGTTTCGCGCGAGACTCTTAACATCGCGTTCTAGTAAATGGAAAACAAAAAGATAACGCCATCTAGCGACAATAAAACAAAAACAATATTATACATATTGCCCACCAAGGACAAAGTGGCCTTTGTCCTTTTACAAATTGCCCACCATAACACATTAATTTAACCTAAAACTATTTTAAAATAAAAATACAAAACTTAAACATAAAACCCGAAAACATTTAAATAAAATCACCAACCTTTAAAAATATTTTAAACTATTCAATAAAATACTTAATATTATTCACAGATCGGAAGCAAACATATTTTTGTTATTGGACGTTTGAGGGTTCCGGATTTGGTTTTTAAAGTAACTACTCGAATAATGCCGTCCAAACCAGGATGAGTAACAATCACTTTGCCATATAACCAATTACACGGTGGCAAATGGTCTTCTTTTATAATTACTACATCACCTATCTTTATTTGGGGTCTTTGTGAATAGCCACGGTACCTATTGTAAAATTTAGTAAGGTATTCTCTGGACCAACAACGCCAAAAATCTTGCATCATCCTTTGCGTATATTGCCATCTTCTTAAAGAACCCACGTTCGAAGATTCGAAATTTCTGTCGGGAAGAGTCACAAGCGGTTCCCCAACCAAGAAATGCCCTGGAGTCAAGACTGCTACACCATCTGCATCATCATTGAGAACCGACTGTGGCCTGGAATTTAAACACGCCTCTATTTGCGTCAGAACTGTGGCCATTTCTTCATAAGTCAAAGTCGATTGCCCAATAACACGCTTGAGATGGTATTTAACGGACTTGACTCCTGCCTCCCACAAACCACCAAAATTCGGAGACCTAGCAGGTATAAAATGCCAATTACACCCTTGATTTGCTAACGATTCTGCTACATCTTTTGCCATAGAATTCTGTTCCATTTTTAGCAAACCTTTCAATTCACTCGCTGCCCCAATGAAATTGGTACCGTTATCACTCCAAAGGTCAGTACAAGGTCCTCTCCTGGCTACAAATCTTTTAAAGGCCTGCAGGAATCCTTCGGAAGTTAAATCAGTTACCACCTCTAGATGTATCGCTCTTGTCACCATACAGACAAACAAACAGATGTATCCCTTGTGTGATTTATTACCACGTCCTTTTGTAGTTCTTATCTGTATTGGGCCCGCATAGTCTACGCCGCTATTCTTGAACGGACGTGTGGGAGTGACTCTTACTGAGGGTAGCTGCCCCATTAATTGAGATTGAGTGACACCTGTATTTTTAACACACGTTACGCATTTTCTAAAGTATGACCTGACAAGCTGTTTTGCACCCAGAATCCAGTATTTGGATTGAATATAACACATCATGAGCTGGGGTCCACCATGAAGTGTTTGTTTATGAGCATCTGCTACAATCAAGTTAGCCAAGTGAGAATTGCGTGGTATGATGATGGGATGCTTTCTGCTTTCATTGAACTGCGCTTGCTCTAACCTACCACCAACTCTAAGCAACTGATCTTCATCGACAAACGGATTCAACATACGGAGACTACTACTTTTAGGTAAGTCCATTTTCTTTTTTAATTTTGATATTTCTGAACCAAAATTACTAGCTTGACATTCCTTTATGTATATATTTAAAGTTTCTGTTAATTCCTGTGTTGTTAGATACTTAGTATTTATGGTTTGATCCTTTTTTAATCTTCTAATAAAACGTCTACAATATGCTATTACTCTAACCATTTTTGTGATCGACGAAAATCTCTCCCAGATAGTTACTTCGACAGCTGTAGCACAATGATTTTTTGCTTCTTCTAAAGTAGTAGTCGTATTGCTTAGTTTTTTATAATTTATCAGGCTATTGGACAGAAATTTTGGACCATTAAACCACGCGTCCATTTTAATCAATTCCGACGGGCGAAGACCACGTGATGCTCCGTCAGCAGGATTGTCCTTTGACGTGACATGCGCCCAATTATGTGAATCTAAGTTAGTTATAATTTCTGTCACACGGTTAGCCACGAATACCTTCCATCGACTGGGATGACTGTTGATCCACGCAAGCACGACGGTGGAATCAGTCCAGGCGTGTAAGTTACATTTTTTTTATTTCTAACACTTTGGCTATCTCTGTCATTAATTTCGTTAGTAGCACAGCCCCACACAATTCCAGTCTTGGAATTGAAATCTGTTTTACTGGTGCTACTTTACTTTTTGACGAAATTAATTTAACCTGTATTTTGTTGTTGCAGTTAATAACGCGAATATAAACCGCTGCAGCATATGCCAGTTTTGAGGCGTCGCAAAAACCATGCAACTCTACGTGTACATCATTTGCTTTAGTGCCAACCCATCTAGGTATACAAACTTCTGATAATTGTATCAATTCCTCACGGTAAGTCAACCATTCATTCAATATATGACCTGGTACTGCTTCATCCCATTGTATCCCAGCTAACCATAGCTTCTGTATAATTATTTTTGCTATTATTATGCTGGGTCCTACCCAGCCCATGGGATCATAAAAACGAGATATGTCGGAAATAATTTTTCTTTTTGTTACAGGTTGCTGCATCATCGGGATTTTCACCGTGTATCCGAAGGAGTCATCGCATCGGTTCCAGGTAAGTCCTAGAACTTTTATCACTGAATCCATTTTAATATTTATTCCCTCTCCTATATATTTTTCATTACCTTCTGTTTCTTGCATTTCTTTTTCCTGTTTCTTAATCTTATCTAACAGTATTTCACTGTTGCTCGACCACTTCTGTAACTTAAATCCACCCTTTTGTAAAATAGATCTGACTTCCGAGTATAATAACAATCCATCCTTCCAATTTTGACAGCCAGTCATAAGATCATCCATATAGAAATCATTTAATATTATTTCCGCTGCCGATGAACCTTCAATGCCTTCATCCTTTGCTACTTGTTGAAGTGATCTCACAGCTAAGTATGGAGCTGAGGCAGTCCCAAATGTGACTCTTAAGAGTCTGTAAGCTTGTATATTATCACCTTCTTCCCATAATAGTCTTTGAAAATCAGCATCAGCATCGTTAATCCTAATTTGTCTATACATTTTTTCAATATCTGCTACTAGACAAATAGGATGAGTTCTAAATTTCATGATGAGATGTCGTAAATCAGGTTGCAGTGTAGGCCCAGTAAGTAAATTATCATTCAACGACATATTATTTTTTCCTTTACAAGAGGCATCAAACACTACGCGCACTTTAGTGGTGTCCTTATCCTCACGAATAACTGCATGGTGAGGTAAGTATATAGCATTTGGATTATTAATTTCGTTTTCTGGCACACGCTCCATATGATTTAACTGAATGTAATCATTAATCACTTCTGTGTATTTTTTTTTCAGGTTTCTGTTCTTGTTAAGTCTGCGTTGTAATGATTTAAAACGACTCATAGCAATCTCCAACGAGTTTTCCACCTTAGGACTTTCTGCCATCATAGGAAGTCTAACTATGTACCTACCTTCTTCATCTCTACTAGTGGTATTCTTAAAGATTTCCTCACATCGCCTTTCATCATAACTATAGAACCTTTCTTTAGGAGGCTCAACCTCAGCTTCTAGCTCCCAAAATTTCTTGAGAAGTTCATTCTCTTTCACGTGACAATGCATCACGACGCTGCCCGCATTGGTTGGACTATTAACCTCGCCAGATAATATCCAGCCCAAGCTTGTAGCTTGAGCGACTGGTGAACCAAGCGGTCCTTTCCTAACTCCTTCTTTTAATATTTTTCCATAGATTTCCGCTCCGAGCAGTAAGTCTATTTTATTTGGAGTTTGAAAGTCAGGATCTGCTAATGTCAAGTCACCTAGCTCTGGCCATTCTATAGCCGCCATTTTGCATACAGGAAGAAGGCTTGTTATAGATTTCATTACGTATGCCTTTACTTTAATAGTAATATTTGGATCGACCCGCGAACACACCTCTAGATCTACCATGCCATTGATAGCGACCTTTTTGTCTCCACCCAAACCAGAAATCAACATTTTTGCCGGAGTTTTCTTAAGACCTAACAGTTGAACAGTCGATTCTGTTACAAAGGATGACTGTGATCCCTGGTCAAGCAAAGCCCTGATCGTCAGCGCTCCATTTTTTGACCAAGCCCTGACTAAGGCTGTTGCTAGGAGAACCTGATTATAAACCTTTCCCGACGAAAAACAAGAAATTCCCGGTGAAGGTATTTCATCTACTTCTGCTGGTTCTAAATTTTCAGCAGACGTACATGCAATATGTTCTGTCGATTTTTCATTTTCACCTTCGATAGTTTCAGAGGATACCTTACCCTTAGGGTGCAAAAGTGAATGGTGTTTCTTTTTACAAATGCGACACCGTATGTTAGCTCGGCAAAAATTAGCCGAGTGATTGTTACCCAAACAATTGAAACAAACATTATTTGTTTGTACAAAATTACGACGATTATCTACTGATTCCTTAAAAAACATTTTACAAGCGTAAAGATTATGCTCTTCGGAACAAAATGGACATTGAATATTTGTGGCATGTAATGTAGTAGTTTTACCTGGGGCATTTTGTGGATTACCTTGATTTCTTGGGCCGGTAACCGATTTCGTACCAATAAATTCTAATGCTCTGTATCTATTTGTCAAAAACTCTTTGAACTGATTAAATGTAGGAAGTTCTTCGGAAGAACTAGCATTAATATTGAACTCCCATTGTTTTCGTGATTCCGGATCAAGTTTCAAGGTAATGATGTATATGACTAGAACATCCCAAGTGGATACATCAATACCGATATTCTTCAGTGAATTTAAGCAATCGTTAGTATTATCTATAAGTTCTTTAATGCCTACAGCTGATTCGTTTATCAGATTTCTTTGACTAAACAACCTTTTTAACATATGATGACAAATATATTTTTTATTATCGTAACGTTCTACTAGTAATTTCCAACATTGAATGTAGTTTGTACTGTTAATTGGAATGTGTCTTATCAATTGCTCGGCTTCTCCCACCAGATAACCTTTTAAATAATGTAGTTTTTCAACATCATCTAACTGTTCATTGCCATGAATTAATGATTGGAAAAGATCTCGAAATGTTAACCATTCCAAATATTTTCCCGAAAAGAAAGGAATATGAATTTTAGGTAATTTTACATGCGAAGATTTTGCCTTTGACATGACATTTACATTCGAATTAACAGAACTAAACCTTGACAGCCCAGTTTTCATTTCCGTTTTATAATCCATATAAGTTTCCTCAGTGCTATCATAGATATCATCTTTATAGTAATCTGTATTTTTTAAATCTTTCGATGTTGTACCCCGTAATAAATCTTTATGACCAGCCATGAATGCATTCCATAGTTGATCTATCATTTCTAATCGACCCTCTAAATATTCCTTGGTAATACGTTCCTTTGGACTCTTTTTGAAATTACTGTAAGCTTTAGAAATGCGTAAATGTAAATCTATTTGATAATTTAAAATTGGCTCCATTTTTTATCAAATCAATCCTCAAACAAGATTCCAAAAGTAAACTGACGGAAATATCAAAGGAAATATTTAATTGCAAAAAATTACAAATGAAATTTCGTAGCGCTATTAAATTTTACAAGTTCGCTTACTATCCAACACTTAAAACTTACAATGTAAAAATATCCGCAAAGATTTCCAAGTTCTAATTTCTTACCACAATATTTTAAACTACAGCGCGAACTTTACAAGTGAGTAATTATCATAAAATATTACAAGTCTTTTACACAAATTCCAATATAAAAATTTGGGCATAGATTCCCCGTTCCGTCGTTTTTAGAGAAATTATTCTAAGTCCTAAAATTTTACCTTTTAAAATTAAACAGTCTAAGTTATATTATCACTTTCAAACTATTAAGTTACATCTACTATTAAAAGTTCAAATATTCTTCTATCTTCGAAATAACTTCAAAAGTACTCACAAGTTCTCGTCTCACTTCACCTTAACGCTCCAACACTTAACTTCAATGACGTCACCTCCTCTCACCAGATTCCTGACCGATACGTTTCCGGTACCGCCTGAAGATCAACGCACTAGCGACCTTGAACTCCTGACTTACTGCCTGACTCGTTCCGATGGCGATCCACCATCCGTAGTCACTCCACAAAAATGCACTAAGTACTAATAATCAAGTACTTAGATGCCCTGCCGATAATATATCCGGCACACGAAGGACCATGAACAACACTGTGCCTTTGGACCCTAAGTGTTAATGTATGAACTAGGGTTTCTAAATAAAACAACCAGGTTTCATACAATGTAGGTAAGGTATATATTACAGATTGTGTTAAAGAAGGGTCATGTTTCGCGCGAGACTCTTAACATCGCGTTCTAGTAAATGGAAAACAAAAAGATAACGCCATCTAGCGACAATAAAACAAAAACAATATTATACAGTGTTGGAGCGTTAAGGTGAAGTGAGACGAGAACTTGTGAAAAAAAAAAAAAAAAAAAAAAAAAAGATAACGCCATCTAGCGACAATAAAACAAAAACAATATTATACACTGTATTTTTTGAGTTTTATCTGACTACCCACAGCGTATGGCAGTGAAAACAAACATGATTCACTCATATTTCAACGCCAAATAAGAGGCCATCTTAGACAATTTAACTTATGATTAGTTAGTTTCTGCTACGAGTCATATCTGCACCGGTTTTTCTAGCTCAAACTGAAATACCTACATCTTTATTTCCGTTCGGAAGGTTGCTTTTGCTGAGAAGAGCCGGCAATAAACTCAGCCGTGCAATGGTAGTGCCGGCTTTACCTATGGTGCAGTGTGTGCATCGCACACGGCCACACGGGGCAGGGTGTAGGTGGCACTCTTTGGTAGTTCGCGAACAACCTAGGTCTCTGACTGATCTACTTTTTTTTGCTCACCTACTAGAAGGCACCAGGGTAATTGATTGCTCCCGGGCGCTACAGTTACGAATGATTATTGGAACGAAGTTCCTTATCGCGCGTTATGAAATATGAAAGGGGGCTAGACGGAAATAAAATCCCCGACATTAAAGATGTCGGTGATTTTTTGTGTCGGTGACAAAAGTCTCCGACCGCTGTGCGGCGTGCGCATGTTTCTCTGTCTTTCTGTCTCTCTCTCTCTCTCTCTCTTATAGAAAGCAAGCCAGATATTTTTTATATATATATATATATATATATATAAATATATACTCTCTCGACTTATATATGAAAATATCTTGCTTGCTTTATATAAGAGAGAGAGAGAGAGAGAGAGAGAGAGAGAGAGAGAGAGAGATAGAGAGAGAGAGAGAGAGAGACAGACAGAGAAACGTGCGCACGCCGCACAGCTTACAATAAAGTGACACTGACACTAAAAGTGTCGTCACAATTTTTCGTAAGTTTTTTTTCCGCCTAGCCCCCTTTCACAACGCGCGATAAGGAACTTCGTTCCAAAAAATAATAATATGTATAGTTAAATAATAATAAGATGTAGGTGCTTAATAATGATCAGCAGACCCTGTTTTCCAGGATCGCTTTCTGTTGATATGATATAGTCCAGTTAACTAGAATACATGGAGAACAGTTGGATAGATGTTCTCAAAATACTATTAAGTTTCAAACAAATGTATGATGATGGGGCCACGAGGTACCTTAGTGATTCAAAAGTCAGCTCATTTGAGAGTCATATAATGAATATGGTGAATTGGTGATTCAATAATGATGTAATCATCAGGAAATAAAGGTGTTTTGTACCTAGATTACGTACTTTAGATAAATGAATCACCATGTTTACCATGACTCTTTAGGTAGGTACTTTTTTTACACACACGGTCATCACATCCCAAACTAAGCAGAGCTTAGACACCAGACAATTGTTATAAAAAATTATATAAAATTATTGAGAAAAATATTATGAATCTTCTTTAATTCAATATTTACAACGAAATATACAATCTGCATAGAATTTTTTTAAGGCTGCCGAGCAAGGTTCCCAGCAGATTTTTTCATGCGTTATTTGACTACTCAACATTCTTTCAACTTAACCTGTCAGTTCTTTCTTGGGACAGTAAGGATATAGACTTAGGACGGGTTTCAGAGTTCGCACCACTTGGTTCTCAAATGGGACAATCGGGACAATGACATTTACTTGAAAATTGGGCGCGAATTTTGAAATTTTGAAAACTGTTCGCGAGTTGACGAGCTGTTTGACAGGTTAATGTCGCGAGTCAACAGATTAAACCAATGTGTAGATATTATATTATTAAACACAATCCCGCAATATGTGTCTTATTCTTACTTACACGTCAACCCATGGGATCTTGAGTAAAAGTATTGAATTAACTTTAATGTCACTCAAATTAAGGTCAGGGAGCTTTTAACCTTTGTTAGAGGTCGTTGGAGCAAGTTGCGGTTTTGTTTCGCAGTTTTGGGGTATCATGACGTCATACGGACTTGGTTGAGAGCTTATTAGTTTTTAGTTTTTTTTAGAGCAAAGATCCTTCGATATACAGCCAAGGTCAATACATATTTACCTATAGCAGCGTGTTTTGAATTAATTGATGTAGAAATACAAAATATCAATAACCTAACGGACGTAGGCATATCTCAAAAACTAAATAAATAAAGAATCTCTAAAGGTACTTTGTAATTCCTTGTTGGCAACACTCCCTTAAGTTGAAAACGTTGCACTTTACAGCCAGTTGCCTTCTAGACATTAAAAGGTCAGGCAATCCAGGCATTACTAATATCCAATGGCGACATTAGTCGCATACCATTAGGTGACCCGCCTGCATTCTTGTAACACCATGAAGACTTTTATAGAAGTTGTGATAAATTATAATTGAACATTGGATATTTTTTTGTATACCACTTGGTAAACAAGCTTACGGCCGACCTGATGGTAAGCGGTTACCGTAGCCTATGGACGCTTGCAACACCAGAGGCGTCACGAGCGCGTTGCCTGCCGACCTTGCATAAACCTTCTTACTCCTCTTTTGAAGAACCACATGCTGTAGTCTCTAGGGAACACCTCTACAGGGAGCTCATTCCACAACCTGATCGTACGCGGGAGAAAATGTCTCTCAAACCGACCTGTTCGCGACCAATTTGGTTCTAAGGTGTGAGGATGAACTCCTGTAACTGGAAGCATGTATACTATATGAAATGTAGTACAAGATATTTTTGTTCAATATTGTAATGAATTCAGTGTAATTGAATAAATTGAAAGAAACGCGTCCGCCGTCCCGCGCGCGCGTCCCGCTGATGGGCGGATGGTACAATCTTCCGCAGACCTCGCAATCCGCAATAATGGATCGTATTCGCAACAAGGAAGCGTGTAATCACGAATATCCTATCATTCGTCGAATACTATTGTGTGTAGTGATGTACTCAATGCGAACAAATTAAAAAAAAATACCGATAAATATATCCGTTCCGAAACCACTTTTTTTAAGTATTTTTTTAATCATGATAGGCTTGTGTTTGACTACAATCTCACTATGGTAAGTGATGATGTGGCCGAAGGTGGTAAGCACACAAAGCCTAGATGGGAACTGGCTCTCAAGTACAGCTGTCGGAACACACCGATAGGTGCTTGGCGACAGGTTTTCAACTTGAGGGTGGTAGCCAGCTAGTCGGGTACCTACTACAAAGTACCCTACCACCGTGCTTTGGTTTCCTCACGATGTTTTCCTTCACCGAAAGCTCGCTTAGGATTCGAACCCACGACCTTCGCCGCGGTATCCGACTTCACTACCACTGAGCTATCATCGACTTAAATATATATACGTTCCGTAACAACTTTTTTTAAAGTAATAAGTGTGAACATAAACTTTATGCCTTTATGCTGAAATGGCTCCTTGTTACTCTATGAAACCTTATGATTATTGCTTAAATTTTATTGATTTTATACAGATAATTAGTTCTTTGTACTTTTTCCCGTCAAAAATTCGAAGTGACGTTGCATTTTCATTTTGTTTAAGTTGAGTTTTGCTGAATAATATCGGTGTCACTTTGTGCTATAAAATTCAATCTAAGTACGTGCAAGTATACGTGCAATACACGTGTACGTGTATTAACAACTTTTCAGATTGTCTCAAAAAGTTTGTGAAAAGTTTTAGTGGAACGGCCACCAATTTCACTAAAACCTGACATGACTTGTACGGAAAATGACTAACTTTACTGTGAATGCGATATAACGAGACTATTGTATATAGAATATAATTTGACATTGGCAGATGACGCCGTAACGGACGATTGCCAGCAAAGAAAAAAACCGGCCAAGTGCGAGACGGACTCGCGCACGAAGGGTTCCGTAAAAATGGCAAAAGAATCGCGTTAGTTGTATGGGAGACCCCTTAAATATTCATTTTATTTTAATTTTATTATTTATTATTAAAGTAATATTGCCATTATTGATGTCGAGCAAAAAAGGGCAAAAAAATCGCGTTTGTTGTATGGGAGCCCCCCTTAAATATTTATTTTATTTTGTTTTTAGTATTTGTTGTTATAGCGGCAACAGAATACATAATTTGTGAAAATTTCAACTGTCTAGCTATCGCGGTTCTTGAGATACAGCCTGGTGACAGACACACGGATAGACAGCGAAGTCTTAGTAATAGGGTCCCGTTTTTACCCTTTGGGTACGGAACCCTAAAAATGTGCTGGGGAGAAATAATTCTCATTCTTTTTTAAATGTGCCAACAAAATTGCGGATACTTAGTAAGGTAGGTACATCACTAGTTGAATGTAATTAATAATAACGAAGGATTATGTGTTGGTATACGAAGGTCAAGATGGCTTCCGCGCTGCGTAATTGCCAGTAGCACCAATACTATTTGTTGCAGATTTTTTTGTTACATTCTTACAATTTTCTCTTTCAACGAAGTTCCTTATCGCGCGTTGTGAAAGGGGGCTAGACGGAAAAAATTGTCACGACACTTTTAGTGTCAGTGTCACTTTATTGTAAGCTGTGCGGCGTGCGCATGTTTCTGTGTCTGTCTCTCTCTCTTATAGAAAGCAAGTCAGTTTTTTTTTTTTTTTTTTTCAAATATATATATACTCTCTCGACTTATATAACTTCGTTCCATCCGGGTGTCCCTTGACTCCTCTCAAGTTTTTTTATATATTTTTTTATTTTGACACAATGCAAATATCGCCAGCAATGGGAACCTACTGGAATTATCCAAATAAGTAAATCTTGCGAAACGTATTTTTTTCTCGATTTATTAGTGTTGTCGAAAATAAATAAAAAATCGTATAGTCTATGCTTGACAAATATCACTAGGGAGTGAGTCAATCAAGGGGTAAATGCTCCGCCTTATACCTATTACATTTTGTATATCCAAAGATGACCCTCACACGTTACTTCAAAACAGTAATCGAAAAAATGCCTACTATACAGAAATTTTACGTTTTCATTCCTGGTACACACACCAAAGTCACACCAAGTTCTTGTACTATGGAAACGAGATAACTGATATACTACAATACATTTTTTTTAAATATATATAATTACACCCAGACTGAGGACAAACACAAGTACTAATGTATATACAGGGTGGAATTTTGTAATGCCACCTGAAGGGAAAGTACTTTAATACTGATAGAAAATTTTACTTAAGGAAAACATTCCTTTATTTTAGAAAAGAAAGAAAACTGCATTCAAAGATTTTCGAAAATTCGCTTGCCACACCTGGGAATCGAACCGACTAAAATCTGTAAAAACTACCGCCTGTACTTTCATTGCATCGATCGTTAGGGTCAATTATAAGGATGAAATCTCTACCCTTCAGGTGGAATTACAAAATTCCATCCTGAGGTGACCACGCCAACCGGCCCGTCTGTTTTCAAAAACTAATTTCCGATTCTAAAGGCTGATTGACACCGTAAATCATATGATTTTCGTGCGTGAAAGAGAATACACTTGTGCGTAACAATATGTGACGCAGTGGGAACTGTGCCAGGAATTTAGTTACAGCACGAAATGAAGTGGAATAAAACGGTTGAAAATTCAGTCAAAAACAATCGATGACTATACATAGTATACATAGTAATACATAATTGACGGGCCGGTTGGCGTGGTTGGTTAACACACTGCCTATCACGCCGCAGGTCGTGGGTTCGATTCCCATCCAGGACACACATTTGTGTGCATGAACATGTCTGTATGTCCTGAGTCTGGGTGTAATTATCTATTTAAGTATGCATTTACAAAAAAAAAAGTAGTATATGTATTATATCAGTCATCTGGTTTCCATATTACAAGCTTTGCTTAGTTTGGGATCAGATAGCCATGTGTGAAAAATGTCCGAGGAAATATTGAAATATTGATATTGATAGTGATATTAAAAGAATATGAATGTTTGTTAGGTACTCAATTACGCAAAAATTACTGGACTGATTTTGATGAAACTTGGCCCATAGGTAGATCATATCCTGGTTTAAAAAATTGTATTTATTATCGTGGGAAACGATGAGATCCCTCGGGAACGCGGCTGATACCGCGGGGGACAGCTAGTAATAAAAAATCTAAACTAATATTATATTATATATATCCCTGAGTGTTATTAACTATCTTTCATCTCGTAAATTCGAGTGAAACAGCGGGGCAGACGAGTTATTCCTCTATATAGAGAAAAAGCTAAATATTTTCTAGTGGCCAAAAAAACTCTAATAAACTGGAAAGTTACTTTGACTGAGAATATTGTAAATCAATCAAAAACATAAAGTTTAAATTAAATATTAATCTAGCAGTGTCCCCCGCAGTTTCAACCGCGTTGGATAAAAATTAACCTATGTTTTATTCCAGGATATGATCTACCCGTGTGCTAGTTTCATCAAAATTCGTCTATCCATTCTCGAGTTATACATGGTGTAACTAACCCGAATTTGTTTTACATTATAAGATTGAAGGAAACAAACCATTTATTTTTTAACCGACTTCAAAAAAAGGAGGTGGTTATCAATTCGACTGTATGTTTTTTGGAACGAAGTTCCTTATCGCGCGTTGTGTGCTATTGTAAGCTGTGCGGCGTGCGCATGTTTCTCTGTCTGTCTCTCTCTCTCTTATAGAAAGCAAGCCAGATATTTTAATTTATTTTTTATATATATATATACTCTCTCGACTTATATAACTTATATTTCCATCCGGGTGTCCCTTGACACCTCTCAAGTTTTTTTTTTAATTTAAACGTATCATTTGCATAACATATTCGATAACGAATAACGTGTTGTTCGTGAGTAATTACTAATTAATAATGTAGTTCGTGGTTAATCTGTAGATGCGTTAATTTATTGTAATTCAATTCTATTGTTCAATTATTTCAATGATATTGTCACACGTGCTTAGTTTCACTTTCAGAAAGTACATAATAACTTTCATTTTTCTACTGTTTTTGAACGCGAACGGTACGGTATCTTATCGAGCATGTGTTGATTTTTAGTTTTTTTTTTTAATTATAAGCTTGTATTTGACCACAATCTCACCATGGTATGTGATGATGTGGCCGAAGGTGGTAAGCACACAAAGCTTAGATGGGAACTGGCTCTCTGCAGATATCGGAACACACCGATAGGTGATTGGCGACAGATTTTCAATTTGAGGGTGGTAGCCAACCAGTCAGGCACTACAAAGTACCCTACCACCGTGCTATGGTTTCCGTACGGTGTTTTCCTTCACCGAAAACTCAAGCTCATTGTAGGATTCGAACCCACGACCTTCACCGCGGTATCCGACGTCACTACCACTGAACTATCATCGCCTTAAATCGTTGATTTTTGTTTTTGGATTTTTTTAATAAAAACCAAATCATACTTAATATTATAAATGCGTGTGTGTGTGTGAAACAGAGTGATAAAACATACGTGTAAACACAAACACTGACGAATAGAATTATCATTAATACTTAATGGGCATGCGTCAGACTTTTTCCAGTTGAGAGCCCTAATAGCTGGCCGAACAGTCCGCGTAAGGTCCATGGTCCCTCAGACCTCCAAAAAAAAAAGTTAGACACCTAGCTAGAAGAAGCCTAGTCACCCTGGTCTTGAAAGCCCCAGATTGTTGGAAAACATACGCCGGCAGCAAGATGTTCTGTCAATGTGCTCTTAACCAATCGTTTCTATTAATCTAAGAACCCCTTGAGCTAACAGACCAAGACGTGCGACCGTGTTAGATTGTGCATCACGTGTGCAGTATCCTATCATATCATATCACTATCTGATATGATATCTTTTAGCGTATCAGTCAAGTGATGATATTGCCCCAAGATTATGTCCTGTTCCGACGATTTCTCTAATAAGTAGCACTAAAACTTATTTATGAAAGGAAACACTAAGTCGTTGGTATAGGTTAGGGTTGCCAACCGTCCTGTTTTCCCAGGACATGTCCAGCTTTTTGTGGTGTCCTGGATAGTTTTTAAGCATCGTCTTGAGTTTTTAAAATGTTCAAATTTTTAAAATTCGCGCGCCATTACTCTCTCCAATCTTCTTGTCACTGAGCTCGCGGCGCGTGTAATGTAAAGGTCGTTGATTCTTTTTGTAACAAAATAGCAACGTGCGCACTGGTTGTTGTCTCTTTCTGTTTTTATCCATATATAGTCCTGGCTTCAAACCGAAATGTCCAGGTATTCCTGGATTTCAAAGTTTGGAGATGGCAACCCTAGTATAGGTTACAAATATTTAAGTGTTCAAATCAAAAGTCTAAATACGTCACGATATCAGGGTTGATCAAAACATGGAGTAAATCAAAATCGATTGACTTGAAGAAGGTAACTTGTAACCCTACATACAATGAGCGTAGGCATAGACACATAGTCTAGATGAATGACTTTAAAAAAATGCACATGGTAACCAGCCTGGTTTGCGTAAGTTGAAAATCTTGAGCATCAATATCAAGTTCAATATCTATAACTAATGCTTGTAGTTTTACTAATCTTTTTATCATCGACTTTATCTACAGTCATAAAGATAACTTCAGGCAGGTCTAATTGCAGTAGCACCTGTTTCACTAATTAAATAAGACGAAAATTACTTTCAATTGAATTTTAAATGTAAATAAACTTCCGAACCGGTGGTACTACTGTATCTGAGACCTTCATAAGTGCTCTCTTTAAGCCAAACTGAAGTTCAAATTTCGCGAAATCAAACCTACTTTGATTTGTCTTTCTTTCACGCGCAATGGAGAAATTTCAAAACATTTCATTGCCCAAGAGTGGGCTATATTTCATCCTAGGAAAACGGGTAAAACCGCGGGGCGAGACATTGTAAATGAAATGAAACGTTTATTCATCCAAAAGGCCTTCACAGGCGCTTATGAATTGCCAGATTCTAATGACTCTAGCGCACGGTTCGGAAGGTTGCTTTTGCTGAGAATATACATACATAATCATGAAAACCATAAAAGCAACAAAAACACACATGGCCAATAACTGTACAACATAATTGTATTAAATCCATACAAGGAAAAGTTAGAAGACAAACATAGAGACAGAATATACAGCTACCAATGTCACACAACTTACAGTTTGGGTCTTTATAATTGAGCTTGATGCTCAGCTTCCCGACCACCTGGTGGCCTGGAACACAATTTGAAGTACGTTTTACATTTTATTAACTATCGTAGTCCAATTAGATAATTCGACTAATGAGATTGAAAGATTAGAAGCCAACAAATACGCGACCAATCAACTATCAGCTGCCGAAAGTAAAAACAGACATACGAACAAGTTAGTGAATAAATTGACCTCTACAATATTGTAACAAGAGCATAAAAACTTCCAAAAATATCTTAATATATGCATTGGAATCAGCGCATGATTATATGAGGAACAGGTGACTTGGCGCACGGCAGTTGGACTAGATATTGTCGCATTCGACGACAAAATAGCAGCTGCTAGAATTAAAGCAAAGGCCTAATATCTGTGAAGTATTGATAAAGGAACTTGGAAGTCGTTGGATAATGCTGGATTTTAAAGGAAGGTCCAATAAGCGCATTTTCTCTGCATCAGAGTTTAATTTGCACTCCAAATGTTGCCCCCCAAAACAGAAACGACCACATATTGATGTACATTTGATACAAACAGTCTATTTCCTAGTCCACAAACGTGTATCTAATTATACTTGATTGCAGTTGCGTGCCAACTCTCACTTTCGCGTAACACGGTTTAAATTATCACAAAATCCATCTGTGATTATATTGAAAAATCCCGGTGCATATTCACACAGATAATTTGGCAGTTGTTCAAATATCAGGGATTCATGTCAATAACCCATCTACTTGGGAATGGTCCAAAAGTTGGTCTTCAAATAAGAATAATCTCAAAGCAAATCGTAAATGCCAAATGTTTGTACGTTGTTCGATCACGTCTGAATGGCATCACAGATTTGGTGTTCAAGAGGCGAAAAAGCTTCATAATATTTATATTTGAAGTAGGTATGTCATATCTGAAATTTTAGGTGATTCATCCAACGAAGTCAAGGGCAGATTTGCGCTTTGATTTCAAGAGGACAATATCCTTAGGAGATTTTTTTTATTGTAAAATAATAGGCTTGCGTTTGACGAAAATCTCACTTGATCTTAAATGAAATGAAATTGTTTATTCATCCAAATAGGCCTTCACAGGCACTTATGAATAGTCAGACTCTAAATGCTCGGTTCGGAAGGTTGTTTTTGCTGAGAAGAGCCGGCAATAAACTCAGCAATTACTCTTTTCAAAAACAACTTACACCTATTACATTCAATAATTATTATTTATCTAGTCTCACTGACAATATTTGCGTGTTATGGCGGCAAAAATAGTAATCTATAGAATTTAATTATGACTGACTTAATAAAGAACAAACTCAAGCAGACGATGTGGTCTACGATGGTGCACGCTTACCCAGAAGGAACCTATTCACTCGAGCCTTGAAGATGCCCAGGTTGTAATTCGGGAAACACAGACTCAGGCAAGGAGTTCCACTCCTTTGCTGTACGCATAATGAAAGACGCACAAATCGCTTCGTGCGTGAAGATGAATTTTGGACTCCGAATCGAGATCATCATTACCCTGTACCCGAAATCCGATCAGCACAAGATCCGTATCTTCCATTAATCCATATCATCATTCATCTTGTCAATGCCAATAATCTTGTATACAATCTATTTAATAACATATTTAAAATTCCATCTGTTGCAGCGTTTTTGACCTTCAAGATGTACGAAAGATTCATAAATATTTGATCTACCTTTGATGGTACGTGAACAGACAATGCTGTTATGAATGTGTTCTATTCAAGCGAGTGACATCATCCGACTCGCGTTACTGTTACGTACACTTTATTATGACCTTTATGAAGCCTTTATGTCGCTAATTTGTACCCATGTTAGTTGCCTCTCAGTTCTTAAAGTCGATATTAAGTGACTAGCTAATAGTTTTGTTTTGACAAGATTTGCTTCATTTATCCTCTTGAAAAAATCTGAATACATTTTAATAACGATATAGTTTTCCGAAAATCTTTTTGATTTATGGAAAATAAGGCGATGATAGCTCAGTGGTAGTGACGTCGGATACCGCGGCGAAGGTCGTGGGTTCGAAATCTACGATGAGCTTGAGCTTTCGGTGAAGGAAAACATCGTGAGGAAACCATAGCACTGCGGTAGGGTACTTTATAGTACTCGACTGGCTGGCTACCATCAAGTTGAAAAATCTGTCGCCAAGCACCTATGGATGTGTTCCGACAGCTGCAATTGAGAGCCAGTTCCCATCTAGGCTTTGTGTGCTTACCACCTTCGGCCACATCATCACTTACCATGGTGAAATACATCATTACTTTGTAGTTGAAAGTTTCATTCTGCAAATTCCTCGCTAGCAATTAATTCTAATGCTTTTGCGCAGCTGTATAGTTACTCAATGAAAGACATTTATATCTTTTAAACCTCTGACATTTCAAAAGGTAACTGATTTGGTTGCACGAGTCAACCTGATAAACTGGATATCAGCTCGTTAAAAACACTTTATGCAATACTTACTGCATTTTACTATGGAAACAAAAAATTGCAATATCTTATACCTTTAAACGAGCAATTCTTGTAAGTATATAGGTATGTAAATATATAATCTGAATCTGGGAAACGGCTCCAACGATTTTACAATTTAGTATGCATGGGGTTTCGGGGGCGAAAAATCGATCTAGCTAGGTTTCATTTTTAGAAAACGTCGTTTAATTATTGTTTTTAGGCAATGAAAAACTGCTACAATATCATTAGAATACGAAGGTAGATTTTACTTCCATCTACTAGATTAAAATAGCTCAGGGAAAATAGAGCGGACTCAAAACCAGAAGACCCCCGGATCGAGTCCACATGAATGTTTTTTTTTCCGTTTTAGGGTTCCGTACCTCAAAAGGTAAAAAAAAGGAACCCTTATAATATCACTCTCTTGTCCGTCTGTCTGTCTGTCCGTGTGTCACCACCGATTATCTCAGGAACGGGTGGACCTAGCAAGTTGAAATTTATACCAGATACTGAGGTCTATAGTCCCTATTGTGTGTATAATAATCAAGGTCCTGAGTCAACACGATATAAAGATATGGGCTAATTTAGATTTTCGCAAATACTTGTAAGTACCAAAATTTACCATAATTTTCAACTTTTTTTATTTTTCGGAATTTTTCCTTTACTTGTGCTGTAAGACCTCGCTTTTAACCAAAATTGACAATTCTAGGTCAACCGTAAGTACCCTATAGGTTTTGGGTCGAAAACCTATATGGTAGTTCTCTTAGTTCTAGTCTTACAGCACAAATAAAGGAAAAATACCAAAAAAAATTAAAAGTTGAAAATTAAAGGGGGCACCGACATACATACATAGTCACCACCAATTAATAGACCTCTGAGTTGTATCGGCTTTCATACAATTTAGAGGTCTAGCTTAATTGGCAACAACATCAAATAAGGTAATCGAAAACGTAATCTATTTACAAGTTTGTACGGAACCCTCGATGCGCGAGTCCGACTCGCACTTGACCGGTTTTTTTTTCAAGTTCCTTCTTTTGTGAGAAAAACTACTAAAATTTGGGTCACCCAGATACTAACTATTTTATGCTCGTAATGTATCAAGATATATTGGATCAGCGGAAATTTGTTCTATTGGTTCAATGCCAGACGAACAGAGAACATTTGACGTAAGTTATGGCAACACCGATGACTTATGCGATTACTAATATTAATAACATTCTTTGATTATGATACAAACAGATTATATATGATCTTCGGTGAAGTTAAAACCGGAGAGCCAGTGTTGCCATGTTTGTGCAGCCTAAAAACAGATAACCATGACGAACCATGCTATTAGATGTACGTTTTTTTTTATTCTGGATAATCTTGTGTTTGACCACAATCTCACCATGGTAAATGATGTGGCCGAAGGTGGTATACACACAAAGCCTAGATGGGAACTGGCTCTCAAGTGCAGCTGTCGGAACACACCGATAGGTGCTTGGCGACAGATTTTTAACTTGAGGGTGGTAGCCAGTCGGGTACTACCGTGCTATGGTTTCCTTCACCGAAAGCTCATTGTAGGATTCGACCCCAAGACCTTCGTATCCGTTCAGTATCCGACGTCACTACCACTGAGCTATCATCGCCTTATGTGATATCTTTAAATAGGTTTAGCGTAGGCCCTTCTATTTCAATAGTCGACAGGGTTGAGTGGAATATCATGTCACGCATATTTTGAACGCAAATTGGCAATGTACGCGACATGCTTTGATTGACTTGAGCGGAGTGATTAGTATTCTAACCTGACATTTCACTATCATTTTTATTATAGGGAATATGCACGTGACTTCAAAATGGACGATTTTTTAAAATGTAATTCTTATTGTTACGAAAACATACTTACACAATTATTTAAAAAAAAAATCATGATTTAATAGCTAAATTTAATCATCAAAAAGTGTCTGTTTTTAAATTCCCTCGCAAATTTCCAAAACGCCCCGTGAGCAAATCGTGACGCCACTTTTACACTCTACCACAGAGTATGTAACCGCTACGCTTAAATTTATTATAATGTATAAGTTTTCTGTACTTTTCCGTGGTAATAAACTGATTTTAGTAACTTTGTGAACCAAACACTTCATTGTTGACATGGAACTCGCGCAAACACAAAATAAGCGCGCCAAAATGGCCGCGTTGAATCACCCGAAAATTATAGTGATTTTAATTTAAAAAAATTAGCTTTGGAAATGTAATAATCCGTAGAAACGTTTAAAACAATAAAAGAAATACGAGCATATTCCCTATTTAACAGCGATTTTTGGACAGCGGATGAGTGTCAAAATGTCCGTTCTGTATTCGTTACATTTTCACATCAAAGTATTTGTTTCATGTATATTTGGCTGTTACTATTTGCATCTTATATTTTCCCGGGATATAAATCCTATGTTTTATACTGTGTAAATCCGAACATTTACATCTTTCTATTATTATAAAGAGGAAAGATTTGTATGTATATGTAACGAATAAACACAAAAACTACTGGGCCGATTTCGAAAATTCTTTCACCATTAGAATGCTATATTTTTCCAGATTAACATAGTCTATATTTTTATCCCGGGATAAGATAAGATCACAGGGGAAAGCGGTTGAAACTGCGGAGGACAGCTAGTTCATAATAAGAAGATTCTCTCAGTATAAAGATAAGATGGAAAAATATTGATAAACGATGAGAGCGATGTTAAATTTCAAGATTGGTATTCTTAGATACAATTCCTTAATGTGAAATCAGGTTTATCAAATCAAACGAGTTTTTGAATTAAAACGCTTGCTTATAAGAGCGATGACCTTATATTTGGTCAACAGAGCCAATTTGAATCCACGATAAAATTATGACGATTTCACATTAGCGTCGAAGTTGCGTAGCTTGAATGCCACGCGAGAGGTCGTCGGTTCACACCCAGGACAAATATTTGTGTGCATGAACAAGTCTGTTTGTAAGAGAAAGTAGAGATCTAAGAGATCTGACAAATATCCGAGTCTTGTCAACATAATGCTGGTAAATCTTAGTCTTATGGTTCCATGAAAAAATGAAATCGTTAAGGCGAAAATTAATAAAGAAGGCGTATTGTAGTGTTTAATAAAATTGTACCGTCCACCGTTGGTAACACTGGGACTACGTCACAGCGGTGGTGCACGAACAGAAATAAAAAAATATTTGTTAAAATAAATACAGTCAAAGTCAAAACCATTTATTCAGTTTAGGCCCTAGAAGGGCACTTATGAAGGTCGATTTACAGAAGTTACCATCGGTTCGGAAGTCAGCCTTCAACTGAGAAGAACCGGCAAGAAACTCAGCAAGGTTACATTTTTAAATATTTTTGGACCATCTGACTGTATTGGCTTTTTTTTTTCAAATGTTTAACAATTTTATTCTTAAAGTACCTAATACAAAAATACATAAAAAATTATAACCCGCATTAGTTACCTGATATCTTAGAAGAATAAGTAGACACGTATTGTGTTTTCGAATCTCATTCAAAAGCGTTTAATAAAAATTCTACGGGATTTAAATAGACGGTATTAATTGAAACAATCAAATTACCATGTTCCGAGGAGCTATGCGGAAACTTAATGTACCAAAACATTTAGTATTCTATATAAGTACATTATTAGGGTCAAGCGTGTAGACCAATCTATATCCTTATCTTATGTTTCATTCTATTATCCTACTTCTTGTAATAATTCTTGCTTGTGCACTACGAAATAATCTACCCTTTTTGTAGACAATATAGCCGACTTTAGAATGTGCTGATTACTTTTGGAAGTGTTTATTTTTCTTTTGGAAAAAAGATCGCAATTAATCTACACTTGGAGGTAAAGGTTGTAAATTTGGATGTAGGAGGTAATATCCGAAACTAATGATCGAATATTTAAAATTCTTTCACTAATAGTAAGTATCTAAAAAACACGAGGGAAACCGTGGGGGCGGAATCTAGTCTATATATAAAAGGCAATCGCTACTGACTGACTGACTGATCTATCAACACACAGCTCAAACCACTAAACGGATTGAGCAGAAATTCTGCTCGCAGATAGTTATTATGAGGTAGATATTCGCTAAGAAAGGTTTTTTGTTAAATTCATCCCATAAGGCGATGTAACGGGGGTCCAAAGGTTGTATGGAGAAACGGGATTGCGGGTGAAACCGCGGGCGGAAAACTTGTCTAAAATAAGTTTTAATTTTAAATATTTTTAAATAAAATTCTTTCACCATTAGAAAGCTACATTATCCCTGAGTAACATAGGCTATATTTTTATCCTGGGAAAAGATAAGATCCCACCGGAACGCGTGTGAAACAGCGGGGCGGAAAGCTAGTAGGTACTAGATAAGACATAAAATCGAACATATGTTTGTATGTAATGCGAAAGTTTTGTTTTATCTCATTATACATTACATAAAACGACATAACACGTTTAAAAGTTGTTTCACGACTGCATTGTTGTACTTCTTAATGCGTCGTACGTATTGAGGTCATATAGACTTGTACAACGAGTTCTTTAATTGCAATGTAATGCATAGGTATTATCAATTGGGGGCTATCCATATTATTACGTCACACATAAAGGGATCGACGAAGAGTGATTATTTTGGGTAGGTTCTTTCATAATATAATTAATTTTATTGTTGTTTTTTTTTAGGGTTCCGTACCCAAAAGGTAAAAATGGGACCCTATTACTAAGACTTCGCTGTCTGTCACCAGGCTGTATCTCAAGAACCGCAATAGCTAGACAGTTGAAAATTTCACAGACAATAAAAACAGAATAAAATATATATTTAAGGGGGCTCCTTTGCCATTTTTACGGAACCCTTCGTGCGCGAGTCCGACTCGCACTTGGCCAGTTTTTTTAAGTTTTCAATAGCTTGTTTGATTTTGATTTAATAAAAAAATATTTAAATGCAAATAAAATACCTACTAGTTTCGAAACTAGCGGGGTTTGAAAACTTAGGTCGCCGATAGGACGAGCGCGCCAAAACGACCTAAAACAGAATTCCAGGAACCACGATACGAGTTATTAATATATATGTTTGAAAGGATAAAGTTGCCAGCTAAAATTGCATCACCAAATGAACCACGATACGAGTTATTAATATATATGTTTGAAAGGATAAAGTTGCCAGCTAAAATTGCATCACCAAATATATGTGTACATACCTACAGTATTTTACCGACATACATTCGTCAATTGATTTAAATTATATTTTAGTAATTTGAGATAATCTTCCTGTTTTTATTCTGGCAACATTTACATACTCTTTCTTTAATAGTGAGTACAGAAAAAATATCAAGAGTTCCACAGAAACTAATATTTACTGATTAACAGAAAAGTATATTTCCATGCATTAATCAATCACTTTTCAGTTAGTTAGCCTTAATTGGCATAAATGAATACCTTCACACCAATTATCCCCAGAAAGTTAGGCAGAGGTCTCTGTACTTGCATAAATAATCATAATTAAGTGGTTAATGACCATGTTTAATTACATTATTTAATTGTTTATCCAATGTTTATTTTATTCTAGACAAGCTTGTGTTTGACCACAATCTCACCATGGTACGTGATGATGTGGCCGAAGGTGTTAAGCACACAAAGCCTAGATGGGAACTGGCTCTCAAGTGCAGCTGTCATAGGTGCTTGGCTACAGATTTTCAACTTGAGGGTGGTAGCCAGCCAGTCGGGTACTACAAAGTACCCTATCACCGTGCTATGGTTTCCTTCACCGAAAGCTCAAGCTCATTGTAGGATTCGAACCCACGACCTTCGCCGCGGTATCCAACGTCACTACTACTGAGCTATCATCGTCTATGAAACCATTTAAATGTTATAGGATTATAACTAAACTAGTGGGCCCGGCAGACGTTGTCCTGCCCTGAAAATAAAACTTAGAACCCGATTCCAGCGCCACCTATTGTGAAACTAAACTGTCAGTCCGATCTCGAGACATCTCAAAACGTCGTTCTATACAAAATGTATGACAAAAATAATTTTCTTTGTTATTCTTTTTTTTGTGAATTTTTCGTATTTTTTAATCCTATGTGTTATTCCTGGTTCTAAGCTACGTTCTCATCAACTTTCGGCCAAATCGGTTCAGCTGTTCTTGAGTTATAAATAGTGTAACTAATCACGCACCGGCGCCATCTACTTAAAATGTTGGTTTGTCCTGAATTTTTTCTGAATTTTCTTTGCTATAAACCTCACGGAGCCCAAGACCTTTCCAACTAAAGCAAAACCGTGGAAATAGGTTCGTGCGTTCTGGAGTTATAGCGTCAGGAAGGAAAACCCGACTTATTTTTATATAGTAGATTAACAAACAGTAGTAACGGTCAATCAACACATGTAACCTACTTGTTCCATTGCGTAAGTCATGTCACCACTTTCTAAAACACATGCTTGGAAACCTAAATCAATGGTAAATGTAGGCCGTTAGAATTGTATTAGCATTGCAAATATAACTGATAAATACATTTCACTTGATGCTCAATGAAAAATGACATATTGTAATTTTAAAATGTCATTGTCTAGATTATATATGTAGCAAATACAAAATTTAAGATATCACCTATTTAATTTTAAATAATTTTATTTGTAATTAGTTTAGTTTAGCTTTTTAGTTTTATTTTGTCTTTAATAATTAGTATAATTTATTTATTTTTCCTTATGATGTCAAAAATAATGTAACTTTAGTATTATAATAATTTTAATAAAGATAAAATATTCAAATCAAGAAAAACTAAAAAGTCTACTCATCAAATCAGTGTTTTTAATTCACTGGCTTGATGTTGCCGCAATATTCTATTTAATACACTATAGACTGAATAAATGAAAAACCCTTTTAAACGTTAACTATGTAGGTAACTAATGCGGGTTATAATTTTTTATGTATTTTTGTATTAGTATAAGAATAAAATTGTTAAACATTTGAAAAAAAAAACCAATATTGTCAGATGGTCCAAAAATATTTAAAAAATGTAACCTTGCTGAGTTTCTTGCCGGTTCTTCTCAGTTGAAGGCTGACTTCCGAACCGGTGGTAACTTCTGTAATTCAACCTTCATAAGTGCCCTTCTAGGGCCTAAACTGAATAAATGGTTTTGACTTTGACTTTGTTTGTGGATGGCTATATTGTAAAAGGAACCAGAGTGCAAAATATCAAGTTTCTAACCACAGCAGTAGACTGTGTGTTGAGAGGTCCTTCAGTCACTTATAAATTTACATGAGAGAGACAGATAGAGATATAAAACAAGCAATATCTATTTAAGTATGAATTTTAACCCATTGGTTCTTAAGTGGGACGGCCGTACTAATCAAACAATAGCATAACAATTGACTAGGAATTCCTCGCGAGTTTAGTTATTATAAAAATAATATATATTTTATATCAGTCATCTGTTTTCCATATTACAAGCTCTGCTTAGTTTGGGATCAGATAGCTATGTATGAAAAATGTCCCAGGATATTTATTTAAGTGACAGTTAAACATACTCATAGTGAGTATTTCAATAAAAAAAATTGAGTCAGAACGATTATTTATATACCTACTATTTAAGTATAGATTGAGATGTTATTTTTTGGAATTCACTACCAATAAAACATTTCTTATTCAGAGAAAACAATGAAAACTAATATCAAATGATAGTAGAAATAGCTACATTTATAAATCTAGTATATTAAGTGAACAACTTTAAATTGATAACACTGAGCACTAATCTACCTATAGTTATGATATCTAAAAGTATTTTGAATACTGAAGGTGGATTTTCAACGGAAATTAATAAGTTTATGAGACTTAAAGATAGCAACTAGGTTTGTTTAAGATTATGAATATTGTTGGCCATCACAACACCTCCACATAAGCCTAGGGATAACATTTAAGATAAACACTTCAAGCAGATAATATTTGGCAATCAAGGTTGTACAATAACCTTGATAAAACAAAAGCTTTTGTTTTGATAATCACAACAGGTTTACACACTTAATGCAGTGACATATGGTGCAATTGCATGATAAATAACATATCATGGACTTATTTCATGAAACAATATGATTGGCACATAAAAAAGTTGATTACAAATAATTTATTATAATAAGACCAACAACAAAGCCACATGAATAACGATGTGCAAAGTTCACGTTGTAAAAGGTTGAAATGTACATACAAACAACATCAATTACGTATATAATCGCGTTGAACCTCAGCTGTTATGGATAACTTAAAACAAAAACAAGAAATACCTGATGCCAGCGTCCTGTCCGCGCCCCCGGTCATTTTCACTATTGTTGGAGGGCTAAGGGAGCACTCAACGCGTCAGGCGAGCACCACACTTCGTCCCTGGCGCCCCAACACCACAATCCACGCAGCAATTATAAAAAGAACCCAATTTCAATGTCACAAAGGTAACACGAGGTAAACCGATTTGGCGACGCCGCCGACTCGCTCGACCGTCCGCGCGAATCACTTAGGACGCACCCTACGCAATAATACCTTAAGATAATTTACCTTCTCCCTCATGGTTAATAGATTCCCGATGTTTATATTCTTCAAAATCAGCCATTATTCAATTTATTTATTCGGAGAACTGACTTGACTGAACATAGCGACATAAAATTTTTCCAACTCGGCCCAAGATGACAACTTTACGGAGAAAACGACGTGTCATTTGTCAAAATTAGAGAACCGTTAATTATCGAATAAAATTATGTATTTTTTGTATCGTTCTTAATAAGAATAAAGTTCGATCAAATTATGATTGTACATTTACGTTTTGATTTACGTACAGGCCGTACAAAGAATCTTGTAAACTTGTTATACGAAATAAAGTTAATGTTAAAGAAAGAGAGTACTAACAGCCAAGTTCATACACACAATCGGCATTACTTTGTTCGTTTATTTATCACATTACATATTATAAATGAAAAATAACGTTTCAAGTTTAATCGTTTCAAAAAAACATAATTGCTTTAGTCGATTAAATAAAAACCAAAAAGATTTTGTAACATCAGAATTCTTTGAAATATCTTGTGTATGACTGTGGCAATGGCAATACTTGGTCCTACATATCAGTAATCTGTGAGGACTTTTTGGCGGGAACTTGCGGAGTGACGTTGTGTTTTCGTTTTATATTCATTAAATTCGTGTATTTTGAGTTTTATTGAATAATTTCGGTGGCGTTTTATCCAATAAAGGTCAATCTAAGTGCACAAGTGAAGTGAAATGAAATGAAAGCGTGTATCGTGACTTTCCAGGTTGTCCCAAAAAGTCCATGAAATGTTTTAGTGGAATAGCCGCCAATTTCACTAAAATTAGACCGGACTTGTACGGACGAGGACTAGACTTTACAGTGAAAGTGACAATAAAACGTGACTAAACATAAAAGATGAATATTTAAAATAAAGAAATGGCTTAAAGGTCTCGATACCAGGCCAAAAATGTTCTCAAAAAAAAAAAAGTAATCTGTGACTTGGTCATGCGCAGTGAATCATTTATCTGTCAAAAATGTTCAATAAATATTCTGAATTTTGATTGGTGTCAGATTTCGAATTCGATTGAAAGTTTATTTTTCATTACAAACTGAAGTAGTTATCAATAACATAACAAAATGCAGGTAAATTGATTATGTAGCTATCATAAATAATTCACTAAAATATGATACGTGTTAAATTATACGTGGATTCCGACTGTTTATTTTTAGAACCCCAACGAGGATACGGAATGGAACGATGTCCTCCGGTCGAAGGGTATTCTGCCACAAAAGGAGAAGGAGATTTCTGAGGATGAGATCGTGAACATGATCGAACAGACAATACAGCAGAAGCAGGCAGAAAGTTAGTATGACCTATTTTCGAGGTTAGGACATCTGCTGTTTCCTTTAGAGTTAACTCATAGTATGATTGGCAAACCTGGTACTCACAATATAATGTTATCAGGCTATTTGTGTAATTTGTAACTTACTTTCTTGAGAGATAAAATTTGTAAACAAACTTGTACAAAACATCTGCTTGGTACCTAATATAACAAAAAAATGATGGAGAATGAATGTCCTTGTAATGTTTTCTTCACACAATCTACAGAGCATGTGGTATACATGAAGATTAGATGTGGTTGCCTCAGATTATGATGATTTTCCAAATGAAACTTCAAATAAATTCTTTAATTTGTCTATGTAGTTTTATGCTTAAACATTGAGCCATGACTTCCTTGTGCATATTATATTGTCCAACAGTGGACATCATCGAGCTGAAATGATGATATTTAGGAAAGTTTTAACTTCTTTTACAATTACATATTACCATCTGACTACTTATCCACTTTACACTGTAGATAAAAATCTGTTGTCAAGCATCTTTTTTTTTATTGTTCTATAGGTTTGTTATATTATAGCTCTATTATTTTGTCTCTATGTTAAAGCTGTTCCATTTAAGAACTAGTTGCCATGTTATTACTAATATCATTTTAAGGCGATGATAGCTCAGTGGTAAGTGACGTCGGATACCGCGGCGAAGGTCGTGGGTTCGAATCCTTACAATGAGCTTGAGCTTTCGGTGAAGGAAAACATCGTGAGGAAACCACAGCACGGTGGTAGGGTACTTAGTAGTACTCGACTGGCTGGCTACCACCCTCAAGTTGAAAATCTGTCGCCAAGCACCTGTTGGTGTGTTCCGGCAATTGCACTTGAGAGCCAGTTCGCCTTTAAGGCATTGTAATAAGGTGTACAACACATTAGCAATCCCCTGGTATTGCCAATGTCTATAGGCGACGGTTGTCACTTACCATCAGGTGACCCGCCTGCCTCGTTGTCACTTGTGACATAAAAAGAAAATATATATATCCATGTTAGTCACTTACCATCAGGTAACCCAACTGCCTTCTCGTTAAAACTACTGTCAAAAATATGGTAAATGTTGACTTAAAAATGGCCTATTACCATTTCAGAGGACAAACAACTATCAGAACTAGATTTAGATGGTCTGGATGAGCTGGAGGATTCAGAAGATGAAGCTGTTCTAGAGGAATATAGAAGGAAGCGTATTGCGGAACTCAAGAGGCTGTCTGAGAAGCCTAAGTTTGGTGATATCAGAGAAGTTTCCGGCCAAGATTATGTGCAGGAGGTGAACAAAGCAGGTGAAGGGATCTGGGTGGTCATACACTTATACAAACAGGGGTGAGTTGAGTACTATCTAATTCATTAGCATCACATAAGGTGATGATAGCTCAGTGGTAGTGACGTCGGATACCGTGGTGAAGGTCATGGGTTCAAATCCTACAATGAGCTTGAGCTTTTGGTGATTGTGAGGAAACCATAGCACGGTGGTAGGGTACCTTGTAGTACCCGACTGGCTAGCTACCACCCTCAAGTTTTAAATCTGTTGCCAAAGATCACAGATCACAAGACTTGAGAGCCAGTTTCCATCTAGGTTTTGTGTGCTTACCACCTTCGGTCACATCATCACTTCATCATCATCATCATCATATCAGCTGGAAGACGTCCACTGCTGGACAAAGGCCTCCCCCAAGGAACCGGAAGACGCAGCGTGGGCAGGCCTCCCACACAGTGGACCGACGATCTTGTGAGGGTTGCGGGAAGCCACTGGATGCGAGTAGCGCAAGACCGGTCATCTTGGAGATCCTTGGGGGAGGCCATCATCACTTACCATGGTGAGATTGCGGTTAAACACAAGTTGATCCAGAATATTAAAAAAAAATGTCCATTGATAAACAAAAGCCTCTTCGATAAATGTTCTGATAGTCCTGACCTACCCGCTAAAGACAAGTCAGTCCTTTACATGATTACCACTTCTTATCTACGAATGTTATTTTATCTGTTCCAGCATCCAACAATGTGCACTCATAAACCAGCATATGCGTCAGCTAGCTGCTAAGTTCCCCTACACAAAGTTCCTGAAGGCGGTTGCACAGACGTGTATCCCCAACTACCCGGAGCGCAACCTGCCAAGTGTGTTTGTGTACTTTGAGGGGGACATGAAAAAGCAGTTCATCGGGCCACATGAGCTTAGGGGAACAGCTTTGACTTGTGATGGTTAGGTTCAAGAGTCACCTATTAGTTTATAGAAACTTTTAAGGCAATGATAGCTGGTAGTGACGTCGGATACCGTGGCGAAGCTCGTGGGTTCGAATCCTACAATGGGCTTGAGCTTTCGGTGATGGAAAATAGTGAGGAAACCATAGCACGGTGGTAGGGTGGCTGGCACCCTCAAGTTAAAAATCTGTCGCCAAGCACCTATGGGTGTGTTCCGACAGCTGCACTTGAGAGCCAGTTCCCATCTAGGCTTAATGAGCTTACCAAAAAAAACGAACATTTCATTATATTTGGATAACTTGAGTTCTGTAGTTGAACTTCTCAAGTATAAGTCTAAGTGTCAATAACATATGCAATATTTGAACATACTTGCACATATATTTCTTACCTTTTTACCCCTCAGGGGATGAATTTTAAATAATCCTTTCCTAGTGAATGGCTGCTTTTGAAAAGCTAAGTGAAGACTTAAATTTTTTATTTTCAGAATTCGAATACGTCCTAGGGCTAGTAGGTGCAGTAGATTCAAAGATAACGGAAGACCCCAAACCAAAGATTAAGGACAAACTGTTCACAGACCTTGGAAATAACGACTGGTGAACCATAGTTTAAGAGTAAATTAATTTATGTGATGGTGCTTCACTGCGGGATTTTATGTGCTTTAAGCTGCATATTATTTATTTATTATTTTAAATTAAACTGTCAAGTATTATTGAGTTTTATTAAATAGAAAGTGCTACTTGTTATTCATTATTAAAATACAATTCTGAAGAGATTGTGTTATGTTACAATCAATTATTTGTGGTTAGCTCAAGATTTCAATTCAACTGTATTCTCAAGTTGTTTTAAGGTCGTGGCTCACTTACACGACTCCGCTCCCACCCGACAAAATAAAAATCATTCAAATATGGGCTTCAGGTCGTGCTCTTTATATATAGTTTATATTGGCAACATAAATTTGCATAATTAGCGAGCTTACCGCCATCAGACTGCTCGGTAGTTGACTTTTAGTTTAGGGCGGTGTTGGGTGGGAGCAGTTTTGGAGCTAAGTCCTTTACCTTCCGAAATAGAGGCCTTACATATTTTTGATATTAGATAGAACAATTTTTGTAAATAATACCCATGTGTCTACTTTATAGTTCAAATATTTAAAATGAATGAATAATATACTTATTATGTGGAGCTATTTCATTATCAAGATTGCAACCAAACATTTATCAAATACTAAATGCATTTTTACCAATGAGTTTATGAATGAAATGAAAAATGAATTTATTTATGTTTAACTTCACTGAATGTTTATCAATAAAAAACAATATTTTGATAATCACTTTTATTTACATCTTAGCCTTAAAAAACCATAATTCTTAACATTATATTCACTATACACTAGCTTCTACCTCACGGTTTTACTCGCACCCCTTAAATTCAACCGATTTTATGTTATGTATTTGCAATGTTCACTTAAATCCATTCAGCATTTACAAATACAATTTTTCTTGGGTAGTTCAACAATTTATTTCAATTTAATTTTATTAATCTGTTGACTTGCGACATTAACCTCGTCAACTCGCGAACAGTTTTCAAAATTTAAATGTCACCGTCCCGATTGTCCCATTTGAGAACCAAGTGGTGCGGACTCTGAAACCCCGATTGTCCCAAGAAAGAACTGACAGGTTAATACTTGTGAGATGGCGAAGGCTGACATGTGTCATATTAAGTATGTATTTAAAAAAATAAGTATCTCTGTGTGAAGTATACCCCAGGATATTTACTTATATTTAATTTTAATTTACTTTTATACATGAAAGTGAACTGTACCATTCATCTTTATATAATAATTCTTAATGTACGTCTGTCACTGAAGACTTTTAGGAGACTGGACCGATTTTGATGAAATTTTGTGTGTGTGATCAAATTGATTCGAGAATGGTTTACATTTACAATTGAAACCTGTAGGTGGCGCTGTAATTGGGTCCTTGATTTTATCTTTAGTATTTTAAAAACACAATCCTATGGTATATTGGGTAAGTTTATTTTAATACCACAAGCGACAACCAGACAGACGGGTCACCAGATATCAAGTGACTACCGTCGTCGTAGCAATACCAGATTGTCAATATGTTGTACACCTATTATAAAAAAAAAATATAATAAAAAAAAAAATTAATAAATTTGCCTTTTTAATTTAAACCTAGGATTTTATAGGCATTATAGTAATCTTAATTGCTATTTATTTTGTATTTTTTGTAAGGATTTTTATACACGAGGTTTCTTCTATCAGGGCAAGTTTCCCATTGGCTTTCGCGTTACAGGCTTTGCCTAGTGTGAAAGTCATTCGCACATTTTGCTAGAAAAAACCTCCAGCATTATGCATATTTTATTTTTCTGTGTAATCTGTAAATGTTATGCCTATTCTTTTGTTTGGTGTGTATTTTGCTGAAATAAATTCATTTTTCATTTTCATTTTCATATTACAATGCCTTCAAGGGTTCAGCAGCCCCTATGCAAGTTGATAGTGGTGACGCATTTAGCGAGGCATGCGTCGACGGGGTGCCGCGAGGTGACTCCCAGCTCGAACACTCGCACCAACACCCGCGCTGCATGCTCCTGCATGCCCACCAGCAGTTCCGGCAGCTTGTCCAGCACCGACTGACTCACCTCGGGCTGGGGGGACTCCAGGCATTCGAGGATCGCGAGGAGACCTGGGTAGATGAATGATAGGTGTTTTTAGTGTGATGAATTATATAGGTATCGTGTACGACAAACTTAAGGGGGAGATATGAGTTTAGTATAAGGTCACCATTATCAAGATATTTAACATCAGAAATTCAAAAATCAATACATAAAAAATAAATCTGAGCTTAGTATAAGGTCACCATTTTCAAGATATTTCTGATCAATACATAAAAAATAAATCTGAGCTTAGTATAAGGTCACCAATATTTATCATCAGAAATTCAAAAATCAATACATAAAAAATAAATCTAAATATCTCGTGAATGGTGATACTTTTATTGAGATCATTTTTGTTAAATAAGTATAAAAAGGCTGAACGGATTTCGATTACAATTGGCACACAAGTAGATTATATCCTGGAATAAAACATAGGATAGGTACTTTTTATCCCGGGAAAAGATAAGAAACCTCGAACCGCGGGGCGGAAAACTTTTATTTTTATTTTTTTTATTCTGGATAAGCTTGTGTTTGACTACAATCTCACTATGGTTACGAATTACTGTCTTTTGCGTGTGACAAAATCTTATATCTTACATCCATGAGGAACCACAGGTTCATTCCAACTGTGGATGTAAGAAACATTGAGTAATAAATGTGACGGTGTAAAGATGGATACATTGACCAAATTTTTAAGTTTTTTTTTTTTTTTTTTTTATGTCACTAGTGACAACGAGGCAGGCGGGTCACCTGATGGTAAGTGACAACCGTCGCCTATATACGTGTTGTACACCTTATTACAATGCCTAAAGGGCAAGGGCAACTGGCTCTCAAGTGCAACTGCCGGAACACACCAACAGGTGCTTGGCGACAGATTTTTCAACTTGAGGGTGGTAGCCAGCCAGTCGAGTACCCCATAGTACCCTACCACCGTGCTGTGGTTTCCTCACGATGTTTTCCTTCACCGAAAGCTCAAGCTCATTGTAGGATTCGAACCCACCACCTTCGTCGCGGTATTCGACGTCACTTACCACTGAGCTATCATCGCCTTATAATCATTTGTAGTTCAAGTATATTCATTTGTTAATAACATCTTAAGGTAATAAATGTTTCTATTTCTAACAATAACATGGTAAGTGATGTGGCCGAAGGTGGTAAGCACACAAAGCCTATAGTCTGATTTTTAATTAGCTGGGCTAAACTGACAGCTACGAGCGTAATATGGTTAAAATTACTGTTTCATGGTTTGACCATATCACTTTTTATCAATAAAAGTCAATCTAATATCAGTGATTACAGGTATTCTCATTCATTCTTTTAACAAATAATTTCTGAGTAAAGAAAAAAACGGTGTCAAGGGACACCCGGATGGAACGAAGTTATATAAGTTAGAGAGTATATTAAAAAAAAATATATATATATAAATAGAAATGAAAATATCTGGCTTGCTTTCTATAAGAGAGAGAGAGAGAAACATGCGCACGCCGCACAGCTTACTACACACAACTGTCACCCGACCAACTGACACTAAAAGTGTCGGTTTTTTGTAAGATTTTTTTCCGTCTTACCCCCTTTCACAACGCGCGATAAGGAACTTCGTTCCAATATTTCTTACGACAACTGTCAAATCAGTCCACCTAATTAAAAATACAAGTATAGGTGTGAATATAGTGTGTTGTGGTTTAGGGTTTAGTGGTACTCACCAGGTTTAGTGTCAGTGACGGCGGGCAGCAGCTTGGCCATGAGCGAGAGTGCGGTGTTCCTGAGAGGGGCGTGAGGTGAAGCGGCGAGCGGTGCGGCCGCGCGCAGCACCCCGCCCGCGCACGCCGCGCCGCCCCACGCGCCCCCGCGACGAGTACCCCACTGCTCCACCTCCTGTAATACACACGCACGGTCGACAAACAGGCAGACAGCACCTGATGGTAAATGATCACCGCTGCAATACTAACGGGATAGCCAATGAATTTTAATTCAAATGAGCCTTTATAAGAATTTATGAATAGTCTCGACTCTAATGTTATTTTTAGGACATTTTTGCCAATGTCAAGTTATTATACTTATTTTATGTTATATGTCTCGTAAGTTAGTCATTGTCCTGTCCGGTCATGTTTTAGTGAAATTGGCGGCCGTTCCACTAAAACTTTTCAATTTGCGTGGTGCCGAACATAATCCGGGGGTGCTAAGACATTTGAGTCTCTGTGTGCCGGACCGTTACGTGTGGAGGCGGATCCGCCCTCAACTGTTGTCTGTACCATCTGCCAGGACTAACTTACTGGCAAAAACACCATTCACTCGTGCTATCACAATATTAAATAAAACCAATGATAGACTAGATTTATTTTCAAGCCATTTGAGTGAATTAGCAAAGGTCCTACTGAATGTCAGCTTCCTCATACTCGTAGCCTCATAGGTTGCTTTTAATTTAATTCAAGTTTTCTTTTATTTTATTTTTATTTTATTTTTTTTGTGATTTTATTGTTTAATAATGTATATTTTGTATCCTTTTTTTTGCAACTCTATCGCATTAGGATCATTAGCCTGTAATGATAGATGTTATGTATTATAAATAAATAAATACATTTTTGAGACAACCTGAAAAGTCCCGATACACGTTTTCATTTCAATTCACTTGACTGGTGCACTTAGATTGAACATTATTGGACAAAACACCGCCGGTATTAATCAAGAAAACCCAAAATATACGATTTAAATGAAAATAAATCGAAACGTATCCTCGCAAGTTACGGCTAAAGTCAACAGTTGCAGTTAGTTAAGTGTAATGCAACTACCTGTAGTACCCAGTGCAGGTTCTCGGACGTGTCGTTCCGTCTCTGCAGCGCGAGCAGCGCTTGCGGCGGAGGGGTGGCGGACGCGGGCGCTGACACTTCCGCTGTTTGCAGCGAACTGAGCGCTGGCACAGTCCTGGCAATAACATCAATATTGGCTCAGTTTAAGTCTATTTCAAACCGGTGGTCATGTGCATTACCAGGGCAGAACTGAATGAATGAGTTAAAATTTTGGCCTAATGTAAAAAATTGGGGTGAATTTTTTTTTTATGGGTTTTTTTTTATGTCACTAGTGACAACGAGGCAGGCGGGTCACCTGATGGTAAGTGACTACCGTCGCCTATAGACATTAGCAATACAAGGGGGATTGCCAACGTGTTGTACACTTTACAACAATGCCTTAAGGGCAACTGCCGGAACACACCAACAGGTGCTTGGCGACAGATTTTCTTGATAATGCAAGCATTGAAATTGGAAATAAACAGACTTGTATTTTTATTACTAGCCGTCCCCCGCGGTTTCACCCGCGTTCCCATGAGATCATATCATTCCGATTTACCAGAGTGGCAAGATTCATTAAATCCGTTTTTGCGTGAAAGAGTAACAAACATCTTCACACACATCCAAACATACTTTCACGTTTATAATATTAGTGGGATAGGATAATAGTTACGCGACGGTGTCTCTGTGTTTGTGGAGCAGCGCCTGCGCACGTTGCGGTCTACTGGCCAGGTACCGCCGCAGGAGCGCCGCCACGCGGTGCACCATCACACCGTTACCAGCACCACCTCCACCACCACCACCACCACCACCCTTCACTAGCTGCAGGAAACACTCCAGAATGCCGTGGATCTCGTCCCTGGAAACAATTATGTGTTTTAAGTAAAAAAAAAAACAGTTTAGGCCCTCATAGGGCACTTATGGAGGTCGAATTACAGAACTTACCACCGGTTCAGAAGTCAGGGTTGATGTAGATTATAGAGGAATGTTTGATTTTTTGTTTGTTTGTTACGATTTAACTCAAAAACTACTGGACCTTTTAAGGTGATGATAGCTCTAAGACTACTAGACCTTTTAAGGTAGTGGCGGATACCGCGGCGAAGGTCGTGTGTTCGAATCCTACAATAAGCTTGAGCTTTCGGTAAAGGAAAACATCGCGAGGAAACCATAGCACGGTGGTAGGGTACTTTGTAGTACCCGACTGGCTGGCTACCACCCTCAAGTTGAAAATCTATCGCCAAGCACCTATCGGTGTGTTTCGACAGCGGCACTTGAGAGCCAGTTCCCATCACCCGACGAATTGAGAACCTCCTCCTTTTTTTTGAAGTCGGTTAAAAAAACCTATTTGAAAAATTCTTTCACCATTTGAAAGCTACATTATCCCCGAGTGACATAGGCTATATTTTTATCCCGGGAAAAGATAAGATCCCTTGAAAACCGCGGGGGACATACCCGTCGGTGTCAGCGAAGAGTTCCTCGTCGGGCAGCACCTCTAGCGCGGAGAGCAGGTACTGGTGGTGCCTGGCTCCCCTCGCCTGCGGCCCCGCAGCCCCCCGGCAGCCCCTCAGCAGGGCTCCGGCCAGCGGCAGGGCTCGCCAGCCGGCGCCCTCCACGCGGGACCACACGCCGCGCACGCACCCCTCCATGCGCCACAACCTTACAAAAATATAGGTAGTTTTACATTCTTTACTTGTATAGAACTAGAATGTAATCATTAAATAAATTATAAGTAATTTTTTTTAAACTAACTCTTATATTCTGTCGCCAAGCACCTGTGGGTGTGTTCCGGCAGTTGCACTTGAGAGCCAGTTGCCTTTAAGGCATTGTAATAAGGTGTACAACACATTGGCAATCCCCTTGGTATTGCTAATGTCTATAGGCGACGGTAGTCACTTACCACCAGGTGACCCGTCAGCTTCGTTGTCACTTGTGGTATATAAAAAAAAAACTCTTATAAGATATTAATCGGATATGACTATTTTAACATAAAGGTGAATGATTGAACGGTACGGTTAACTAAAACCAATGCTGATAGTGACAATAAGGGCCACCTTACAGGAAGATTGCCGGACTCGCACACCTAGGGTTCCGTAAAAATATGGGTTTTTTTAAATTATGTTTTTAATATTTGTTGTTATAGCGGCAACAGAAACTGTGAGAATTTTAACTGTCTAGCTATCACGGTTCATGAGATACAGCCTGGTGACAGACAGACGGACATACAGTAGTCTTAGTAATAGGGCTTCCGTTTTTACCCTTTGGGTACGGAACCTTATACAGACCATTAGGATGTGGAATGAGCTCCCCATTACGGTATTTCCTCCGTGCTATGTTTAGGCCCTAAAGGGCACTATGAAGGTCGAATTACAGAAGTTACCACCGGTTCAGAAGTCAGACAACAACTGAGAACAACCGGCAAGAAACTCAGCAAGGTTACATTTTTTATATATTTTTGGACCATCTGACTATATTGGTTTTATTTCAAATGTTTAACAATTTTATTCTTAAACTAATACAAAAATACATAAAAAATTATAACCCGCATTAGTTACTTCCATAGATATGATATGGGGTTCTTCAAAAAGGGCGCAAAGAGAGCTCTTCAAGGTCGGCAACACATCGGCAATCACCCTGGTATTGCAAACGTCCATGGGCGGCGGTGACCACTTACCATCATGTGGACCGTCTGCCTGTTTGTCATAAAATAAAACAGTACTGACTTGTGCGTGTGCTCCTTGGTGTGCATGTGGTGATGATGATGAGCGGCTATGGCGGTGAGCAGCGCGTGCGACACTCGGTCGGTGGCGCTGGTGCTGCCGCGGGCGGCGGCGCGCAGGCTCGCCGGCACCGACCGCAGCGCCGGCACCGACCCGCCCCCGCCCCCGCCGACTCGCTCACCGCTACATGTCATCAGCTGCACGATCTTGGGCACCTGACACAACACACATTATATTTTTTATAAAGGTTTTTGGCTTGGTATCTAGACCTTTATTTTCACTTTTGTATTGTAAAGTCTAGTACAAATCCGGTCTAGTTTTAGTGAAATTGGCGGTTGTTCCACTAAAAGTTTTCACGGACTTTTTGGGACAACCTGGAAAGTCACGATACACGCTTTAAAATCATTTCACTTCACTTGTACACTTAAATTGATCTTTATTGGACAAAACACCACCGAAATTATTCAATAAAACTCAAAATATTTAATGAAAATAAAACGAAAACGCAACGTCACTTCGCAAGTTCCCGCCAAAAAGTTTCATTTTTAATATTCGAAACACAAGTTTGACCACAATCTCACCATGGTAAGTGATGATGTGGCCGAAGATGGTAAGCACACAAAGCCTAGATGGGAATTGGCTATCAAGTACAGCTGTCGGAACACACCGATAGGTGTTTGGCGACAGATTTTCAACTTGAGGGTGGTAGCCAGCCAGTCGGGTACTACAAAGTACCCTAACACCGTGCTATGGTTTCCTCACGATGTTTTCCTTCACCGAAAGCTCAAGCTCATTGTAGGATTCGAACCCACGACCTTCGCCGCGGTATTCGACGTCACTTACCACTGAGCTATCATCGCCTTAAAATTATAATAACTCTATTGTGCAAAACCATAGGTACAATTTTAAAAGGTTGCTCTGACAACCAAAATAACTTAAACTGTGACATGGTTGTCTATTCTCCAGGTGTATGAAACACTAGCTGTCCCCCGCGGTTTCACCCGCGATTCCGTGGGATTTTCGCAACATAGCGTGATGTTATATAGCCAAAATAATTTAAAAAGATTTGTTTGTGATTTGCCTTCCTCAATACATGGGTTATCCAACACTAAAATATTTTTTTTGTCGGATACTACAATGACCTTGAGCTTTCGGTGAAGAAAAACATCGTGAACAAACCATACCACGGTAGTAGGGAACTTTGTAGTACCCGACTGGCTGGCTACCACCCTTAAGTTGAAAATCTATCGCCAATCACTTATCCGTGTTCTGACAGCACTTGCGGGCCGGTTCCTAGCTAGGCGTGTGTGCTTACCACCTTCGGCCACTAACCATGGTGAGAGAGAAAAGCCAGTACCTTCATATAGAGCAGCAGCAGCAGCATGGGGTGGTGGTCAGCAGCGGCGAGTGCGCACGCCAGCAACTTGTGGTCGGAGCTGCAGCACCGCAGCACCAGGGGTAGACGCGCCTCCATGCGCCGCCGCATACCTTCCACACCTTGAGACTGTTCAGCCTCCAGACCCTCCTCTACCACGTAGCGGATCAGCACGTCCAGCTGCCAAGTCACCATCAGGGTTACACTCATGTAATGTTGTTAAACTTGTGACACGCTATGATGGCCACCATGACAAGAGTATGTTTTTTAAGGGTTCCGTAGCGCAAAAGGAAAAAACCAGCCAAGTGAGAGACGGACTCGCGCACGAAGGGTTCCACAAAAAACACGTTTGTTGCATGGGATAATTTCTGAAAATTTCAACTGTCTAGCTATCGCGGTTCTTGATATACAGCCTGGTGACAGACAGACGGACAGACAGCGAAGTCTTAGTAATAGGGTCCCGTTTTTAAACTTTGGGTACGAAACCCTAAAAACGGAACCCCGGGCTATTCATAATTTGTAGGTTCGATCAGATTTTTTCGAACTTATCTATGGTGTGAATAGAAAATCATGAAACGGTAACTATGTTTTTAAATATGAGCGAACAATAACTGCGAACAGCAGTGCTCGAAATTCAATAAAATTTAAAAAAAAAACATTTTTTATTGATAACACTAACACGTTCGTTAATAGCTCAAAAAAAAAGTAAATCAGTTGACAAATAGCTGGCCGCACGGTTTCACCCACGTTCCCGTGGGATCTTATCTTTTCCTGAGATAAAAATATAGCCCATGCCACTCACAAATAACGTGGTTTTATATTGGTAAAAGGATTTTCAAAGTAGATCCAGAGATTACACCCTACAACCTCACAAACTTTATAATGTTTTTTTAGTCTGGATAGGCTTCTCACCATCGTAGTGTTGATGTGGCCGAAGGTGGTAAGCACACAAAGCCTAGATGGGAACTGGCTCTCAAGTGCAACTGTCGGAACACACCGATAGGTGCTTAGCGACAGATTTTCAACTTGAGGGTGGTAGCCAGCCAGTCGGGTATAGATAGACAAGTAGAATCTGTAAATGCTGAGTTGGGGCCATGAATAGTTAAATTAATCCCTTTTTACATTTATGGGTACAAATAAATATTTTTCTTTCTTTCTTTAACCTGTTCGTGTGTAAGTCGTAGGGTGTCATGTGGCACGTAGTGTTTGGGCGTGGTCTTGTCGCGACCCTGCCACACGCGGGGACTCATCGTCACCGTCTCGGCGAAGTCTAGCACCGAGCGAGCCGCCCACCCACTGGGGACAATCATCTCTATTACTTTTTGGACAGACTTTTTTTATTGTTTTCAGAGTTAGACAACTTTGGAATAGAATGGTGAAGAGTAGAGAAGTTTTTTTTTGTTTAATTCTGGATAAGCTTGTGTTTGTGCACCATGGTAAGTGATGATGTGGCCGAAGGTGGTAAGCACACAAAGCCTAGATGGGAACTGGCACTCAAGTGCACCTATCGGAACACACCGATAGGTGCTTGGCGACAGATTTTCATCCAGCCAGTCGGGTATTACAAAGTACCCTACCACCGTGCTGTAGTTTCCTCACGATGTTATCCTTCACCGAAAGCTCAAGCTCATTGTAGGATTCGAACCCACGGCCTTCGCCGCGGTATCCGACGTCACTACCACTGAGCTATCATCGCCTTAGTAGTGTGGTACATAATGGAGTACAGTAGAGTAGAGAGGAGTTGCGTGGAGTACAACAGTTACCCGTTGGGCTGCAGCAGCGCGGTGAGGCAGGTGTGGAGAGTTCTCCAGGAGGCGCGGTGAGCCAGCAACGTTACCAGCAGCGGCCGCCACCGAGCACACCCAGGTCTGAACATCAGCTGCATCTGGTACATCAACATAACACATTCACATAGTTAAATACGTTGCAATTAAATAGCTTTTTCTTAAATTGATTATTCATTATTAATCAGTAAGCAGATAGCAATCCACATACGATTAAAGGATATAGCAATACTAATTTATATATATATATATATAAATATAAATTCGCGTGTCATTAGTGTTAACCGAACCTCTGCGAAACGGCTTGACCGATTTTTATGTTTTTGTGTATATTCGGTAGATCTGAGAATAGGATGTCAAGTGTATTTCAAACCGCTAAATCCCACGGGGCCGCGAGTGAACCCACGTGGTACAGCTAGTTAATATATAAAATGATTCCTAAAATAATCAAGCATATGTATGAATCAACAAACTTTTCTAATTAAAGAACTTTTTGCAGAGTGATTTAAAGTATCAAAAGCATAATAGAATCCCTTTATTTTGGTGTTCCACAAGGTAGCTTGTACCCATCTTTTTCCTCATTCATACTTTCTAGTATATTCTTGTGTTTACTAAGTTTGGGTTCGGTTCAGTTAGATATGTATTATTTTAAAGAACACAAACCTGTCGTTGAGGATGTGGCCCCAGGGTCTCCCGCTGCAGCTCCGACATCCAGTCCAGGAGTAGTCCGCAGCCCAACCCTCGCCAGGAGAATACATGCACCGGCCCATCTGAACCATCCTCAGATTTCACCTGCAAATTACATATTAATTTCATAGGGCAAGAGAGCATGCGGTGGTTCACCTGATTTTAAGTGATCCCAAATGCTTTTTGACGGTAACTTTCGAAGTGACGTTGTTTTTCGTTTTATTTCAATTAAATCGTGTCTTTTCAGTTTGATTGAATAACTAGCTTTCCGGCCCACGGTTTCACCCGTTATCACGTTTCTCCATTCTAACTTTGGACCCCCGTTTGATCCCCTTAGGGGGTGAATTTTGGAAAATCCCTTGTTAGTGGATACCTACGTAATAATAACTATCTGCGTGCCAAATTTCAGCGCAATCCGTGCAGTTTCTTGAGCTGTTTACTGATAGATCAGTCAGTCAGCAACGATTGCCTTTTATATATGTAGATAGAGATATCGTTTATCAGAAGCAGATATTATGCCAGCCTTAGTTAAGCGACTTAATACTTGATGGAAGATGTTTAGTTTTCCTTAAACAATTAATTACGCCATATGACGAGGATTAAAGAGAATCCTATAATAAATTTCGAGTTTTCGGTGAAGGAACCTGCCTGGCTCTAGGTGGCGAAGGTCGTGGTTTCGAATCCTACAATGAGCTTGAGCTTTCGGCGAAGGAAAACATCGTGAGGAAACCATGGCACGGTGGTAGGGTACTTTGTAGTACCCGACTGGCTGGCCACCACCCTCAAGTAAAAGGCTTCACTTGAGAGCGAGTTCCCATATAGGCTTTGTGTGCTTACCACCTTCGGCCACATCATCACTTACCATGGTGAGATTGCGGTCAAACACAAGCTTATCCTAAAGTTAAAAAAAACCATCAACGTTTAGTCACAAAAATATACATACCGTAGTTTCGTAGTGGCCCTCTTGATTCTTCTCCAGTATGTGCGATATGACATCGACGATGACTCTCGTATCCTGTGTCTTGATGATCTTGTTACCGATCCTTTCCAGGGTGCTTGGGGTGGCTGCTTCTAAAGCTGTATCAACACATTAAAGGTCATTTTAATGGACCAGAAAAAAATTAGGCACTTTGATCACCATCTTCGCCCCAATATTATCTACTTTTAAAACGGATGGAAGAGAAAGTTTGATCTTTTTTTTTATTCAGGATAGCTTGTGTTGGACCACAATCTCATCATGGTAAGTGATGATGTGGCCGAAGGTGGTAATTATACAAAGCCTAGATGAAAAATTATCTAAAGGAATATGGCAATAGAATTGTTGGAAAAGTTAGAAATTATTTAAGTTATCTAAACCCAAACTAAGCAGAGCTTGTACTATGGAAACCAGATAACTGATATACTACTTATTTTTAATATATTACGTATACAAATAATTACTTCAGGACAGACCAACATGTTCATGAATACAAATGTCTGTCCAGAGCGGGAATCGAACCCACGACTAGCCAACCGTCCCGTCAACGTCACTTAATAACTTGAAACACGATTACTGGAACAGTTATGAAGGTCCGTGAGCTACGGTGATAGCTTTTGAAAATATATCCATGCTTATTGTTAAATTATAAAAAGCTTCATATACCAGCAATAAGGCGTTCCTTAGTGGTATTATCAGGTATGTGCGGTATGTCGGGGCTGTATGTCTCGAGCTCGCGCTTGAGATGCTGTCGCTCGCCCTGCAGCATCTCCCGCAGCACACTCACCACGGGTCCTGACGCCCACTTGCACTGAGATAGAAGCGCCTCTGCTATCTGATAACAATTAAATATCAGGGTGAGTTGATGGTAAGTGACTACCGTCGCCTATAGGAATTAGCAATACCAGGGGGATTGCCAATGTGTTGTACACCTTTTACTAATACCTTAAAGGCAATTGGATCTCAAGTGCAACCTGCGGACGACGGAATTTTAACATGAGGGTGGTAGCCAGCCAGTCGGGTACTACAAAGTACCCTACCACCGTGCTTGGTTTCCTCACGATGTTTTCCTTTACCGAAACCTCATGCTCACTGTAGGATAAGTACGATCTTCGCTTCTGAATCCGACGTCACTACCACTATAATTATTTAATCAAAGAATTACTTCGTCAAATTTTGTATCTACCAAATATTTTAAGTCTAGCGGGCCCGGCAGACTTCATCCTGCCCTGAAATTAGAACAAATCTTAGAACTAGAATCCAGCGCCACCTACCGGGTCCAATTGTGTTTCCTAACCATCGAAAAACCGAAATACACTCACAAAATTTCATCCAAATCGGTCCAGCCGTTTAGGAGGAGTTAGGTGAAAAACACACGTACAGAAGAATTATATATACATATTAAGATAACAAATCAAATACACAGTAACCTGCGACATTTGCATGTGAGATATCGGCAGCAAGGCCCGCAGTAGAGGCGCCGCGTGCGCCGGACGACGAACTAGTGCACTCACGCCCGCACCCCCGCCCGTACTCACAGCCGTACCCGCACAAGTATGCAAGTACGACAACACGCGCTGTGTGTACGGACCAGCCCCGGACACCACACCACTCCTCCCAGCCTCTAGTGCCAGCTCCTGTGTCACCATCTGTTGACCAATGATGGATTTTAATTGTATTGTAAGAGTATTTCATGGGATAAAAACTATTCTGATTTTTACTTATATTGATGAATCTTGGCACATAGGTAGAAGATATCCTGGATAAAACATAGGATCCTTGGGAACGCGAGTGAAATCGCCAGGGTACAGCTAGTGCAAAAAATAAGACACAAGGCCGCAAGGTTTAGAAATAAGGATCTCAGGGGATTTCCTGTGCAACTGACCGCTAGAAGCTGCGTGAAGGCCGTATCCAGGTCCACTGGGTAGGACCCAGCGCCCTCGAACACGGAGGCCAGCAGCGCAGGCACCCTGCCGGCAGCCAGCGGAGTCGCCTCCACCTCCAGCGAGCCGCCCCACGACTCCGCTTCCGACGGGAGGGACTCCTCACCGAATAAGTTGTCGTCTGGAATTGTCAACAATTAACGTGTGTACAACACAGATATAGTTCGCACGACTCGCAGATAGATGGCGCTCTAATAATCTACATCGCGCTAACGAAGTTTTCAATGCAATCTGCAGCAAACTTAAGGAGGACATAGGTGGGTCCTATCAAATATACAAAAATTTCCTTTATGTGTCACAATTTTCGAGATATTTCGATATTTTTGAATTTTAGATATTAACTTTTTTAAATCGATACACAGATTAGGATTGAATTATCTTGTTATAGAAACATAATAATATACATTGTCCCTTCAAAGAGACCCTAACTTTGCTGAGCCGAGTTTTTGGTACAGCAAGATTTTAGTTCTAATGCTTGTACTTATAGCAAGTATCGCTTCTCTAAGGAATGTTTTGGATATTTTTCCGAACATTTTTAAAGGCTATGATAGCTCAGTGGTAGTGACGTCGGATACCGCGGCGAAGGTCGTGGGTTCGAATCCTACAATGAGCTTGAGCTTTCGGTGAAGGAAAACATCGTGAGGAAACCATAGCACGGTGGTAGGGTACTTTGTAGTACCCGACTGGCTACCACCCTCAAGTTGAAAATCTGTCGCCATGCACCTATCGGTGTGTTCCGACAGCTGCACTTGAGAGCCAGTTCCCATCTAGGCTTTGTGTGCTTACCACCTTCGGCCACATCATCGCTTACCATGGTGAGATTGTGGTCAAACACAAGCTTATCCAGAATAAAAAAAACGTAAATGTAGGTACGGTCGGCCAAGAAAGTGGTGTGCCAGTTTTGATTTAGTTTCCTAGTCATCGAAAAATACAACAAGGTTCAAACCAAAAAGATATCACTGAAAGAGATGCATAATAATGACGTTGTCATAAGTTGTCAGATTGATCTGCAAGCCAAACTAATCTTTACCACCAATGAATCTGCAAGCGGCATTAAACCTTAGGGTGGTACACCACTTTTATGGCCGACCGTACTGTGAGTGGCGTCTGTCACTCGCTTACGGCCATGCGATAAATGCCTACCGCTCGGCGTATCACCCACGATACAACCGGCAGAGGGGCGCCGCACGCCCGCCTGAGCGCTCGCACTGCACGTTTCCCGCACTGACTTGTCAATAATGCCGAAACCACTTCTTAAATAATTTTGATAACGTCATAATGAATCGACCTGGTAGCACAGTGTTACAAATTTTAAAAACAGTTGATTTGCCTCCGCTTTGCTCCTGTTTTCCTTATGATTATTTATTAAAATTATTTAAGCGATTCAGAATATTTTCAACGATAAAATTTAATAACAGAGAATTCAGAGAAGGACAAAGAATTATAAATCATTTTATAAAACTGAAACATATTTAATAGACAAATTAAAAAAGTATGATTATTTCGCAATGTTTGTTTAATTACAATAAATGATCATAGACAACCCTACCGCATTCGTGCGATGGCGAGCTTGCACGTGAGTCGCACGTGAGTCGCACGGCGCGCGGCGCGCGGCGGGCAACACAATCTCTACTATACATATAATTTAATTTTATCCAGCTTTTATTAATTGTTTTAACACTAATGTATTTAAATTGTAATTTTGTTTTTATTCAGTGTTGTAAATTACTTATATAAAATAATATAATTATAATTAAACAAATATTTTGTATGCCAGTAATTGGTGAAACATGCTGCACCATAATTATTGTACTACACCTATTTTAAACCATGTTTCAGACAAATAAAATCATTTCATTTAATTTCATTTAATTTACTCTTTGTGTGCGTACTTATGGTACATTACTTTTCGCTGCGAACAGTAGGTATTGTTAAGATTTTGTAGGCTATCATGGTATCTGTTACGTAGTAACTATTTAGTAATCTGTGGTAGTAGCTACCTGGCGGGTATTGCGGCGGCTGCAGCGTGAGTGCGGCTGCGAAGGCGGCCCCGCCGGTGGCCCCGCGCGCCCTCTGCACGCTCACCAGCTGCGCCATGTAGGCACGCTCCACGCCCAGCCGCACCACCGCGCCCGCCGGGCACGCGTCCAGCGCGCTCAGCAACGCACTGAAAACACATTACACATACCTTATGCTGAGTCGGGACCTTCTTGCGGGTTATAATTTTTTATGTATTTTTGTATTACTTTAAGAATAAAATTGTTAAACATTTGAAAAAAAAGCCAATATAGTCAGATGGTCCAAAAATATTTTAAAAATGTAACCTTGCTGAGTTTCTTGCCGGTTCTTCTCAGTTGTTGTGTGACTTCCGAACCGGTGGTAACTTCTGTAATTCGACCTTCATAAGTGTCCTTCTAGGGCCTAAACTGAATAAATGGTTTTGACTTTGACGTTTTCCTGGCATCGTGCAACATTAAATTATTATTTATCATTTTCGTGTTTATGTTTCTCTGTAAGTAGGTTAAGTTTAAGGTAATGTTGTGTGTTTGTCATTGAAATAAATGTATTTTCTTTCTTTCTTACATATTAACGGGCCAGTTGGCGTGGGTTCGATCCCCATCCAGGACAGACATTTGTGTGCATCAACATGTTTGTTTGTCCTGAGTCTGAGTGTAATTATCTATTTAAGAATGTATTTACTTAAAAAAAGTAGTATATGTAGTATATCAGTGATCTGGTTTCCATATTACAAGCTCTGCTTAGTTTGGGATCAGATAGCCGTGTGTGAACAAATGTCCGAGGATATTTATTATTATTATATAACTTTGAACGGGAAAGATTGTATGTATGGATGTTTGTTACTCTTTCACGCAACAAAGGCTGAACGTATTTTGATGAAACTTGGCACACAGGTAGTCCATTTCCTGGAATAAAACATAGGATACTTATTATCCCGGGAAAAGTAATTCCCTCGGGAATGCCGGTGAAACCGCGTAGGACAGCTAGTTACAAATAACGCTGTAAAACTTACATCAAATTCGTAATTTTTTCATATTCCATACGACTTTTTATCCCCATTTTTAGGGATAAGTACCAAAAAAAGGTAAAAAAAAGAAACCTATATAAGATCACTCTCTAGTCCGTGTGTCACCACCGATTTTCTCAGGAATGGGTGGACCCAGCAAGTTGAAATTTATACCAGATACTGAGGTCTGTTTAACTATTAGTACGAATTAGTTCACCAACCTCATAGAAGCGACTGGCATGCCAAAAGTCTGTATGAACAGTGCCAGTTTGTGGGCAGGCAGTGCCCGGAGACCAGCGTCCAGCAGGGCCGGCCTGGCAGACCGCACCAGGTGGAGCCGCACCCAGTCCGGCAACAACACTGCCTCCTCCTCGGAGCCCACGAGGAACGCCTGGGGGGCGTCGTTGCCCACCCATACTGATTGCAGCCAAGAGTACATCTCCTGGTTTGTATCGTCTGTTACAAAACAGAACAACTTACTGACTTTAAGGCGATGATAGCTCAGTGGTAAGTGACGTAGAATATCGCGGCGAAGGTCGTGGTTTCGAATCCTACAATGAGCTTGAGATTTCGGTGAAGGAAAATATCGTGAGGAAACCATAGCACGGTGGTAGGGTACTTTGTAGTACCCGACTGGCTGGCTACCACCCTCAAGTTGAAAATCTGTCGCCAAACACCTATCGGTGTGTTCCGACAGCTGCACTTGAGAGCCAGTTCCCATCTAGGCTTTGTGTGCTTACCATCTTCGGCCACATCATCACTTACCATGGTGAGATTGTGGTCAAACACAAGCCTATCCAGAATAAAAAAAAAAAACCTGACTTCATCAAATTGTTAAACATTTGAAAACAAAAAGCCAATATAGTCAGGTGGTCCAAACATATTTAAAAAATGTAACCTTGCCGAGTGAGTTTCTTGCCGGTTCTTCTCAGTTGAAGGCTGACTTCCTAACCGGTGGTGACTTCTGTAATTCGACCTTCATAAGTGCCCTTCTAGGGCCTACACTGAATAAATGGTTTTAACTTTGACATATATTAATGGTTACTTGACTTACAAGTTATCATGGACTTGCACAAAACTACCACCTATTTAAGAATGTGATGCGTTTACTAATTTTCATACTAATATGGTGGCAAACAATGACAGCCTGATGGTAAGCGGTTACAGTAGCCTAACGGGAAGCTCATTCCAAAACCTGAACGCCTGCGGTAGGAATCCCCTTTGAAATAAGTGCGAGACCAACTTGGTTCCTATGAGAGGATGTGCTCCCGTTGATGGCGAGAAGTGGTAGCTGTGGGAATCAAGTACAACAAGGCGATGATAGCTCAGTGGTGGTGACGTCGGATACCGCGGCGAAGGTCGTGGGTTCGAATCCTACAATGGGCTTGAGCTTTCGGTGAACGAAAACATCGTGAGGAAATCATAGCACGGTGGTAGGGTACTTTGTAGTACCCGACTGGCTGGCTACCACCCTCAAGTTGAAAATCTATCGCCAAGCACCTATCGGTGTGTTCCGACAGCTGCATTTGAAAGCCATTTCCCATCTAGGCTTTATGATTACCACCTTCGGCCACATCATCACTTACCATGGTGAGATTGTGGTCAAAAACAAGCTTATCCAGAATAAAAAAAAAACAATTCTTCTGAACACTGGTCTGTGTGCTGTTCAAGCGGTATAAAACCACACAACAGGCAAAGTCTCTTCTTAGGGGCTACACAAACATGAGATGCTCTCACATATGGAGGGTCCGTAGCAGAGCAGCTTGAGATGGGCGTGCGCAACAATGAGGTGCAACTGCGCCTGCCGCCCGCTCGGCCACTGCAGCGTCACGCGCTCCCCGCCCGACCACGCTGCCTCACCCGCGACACCCTCGGCACCCACGCCCTCGCCAGGGGGGGAAGCTGGGGCCGGCTGGGTGGCACCCTGCGCACGCACCTGCACACACACATACTAAGTGCCTATTTGGAACGAGGTTCTTTTACGCGGCTAAAAGTAGAGTTAACTGGCAGAAATCGTCATGTCATGTACCAGGATCTTAGAAGTTTAAAGGAGTAATTTTATAAAGGTAGACGCGCAATCTCATAGCACTGGTAGCTTCGTAGCTCACAACCGGAAGCGTGTCTTGAGCACTAAAAATAAACTTATCGTTCATGTACTCATTTCTCTCACTAGCAATACTTTTTTCTTTCTCTGGCCAATTAATGTTTTTTTTATACCACTAGGTGGCAAACAAGCTTACGGTCCACCTGATGGTAAGCGGTTACCGTACTCTATGGACGCTTGCAACACTAGAGGCGTCACGAGCGCGTTGCCAATCTTGTATAAACCTTTTTACTCCTCTTTTGAAGAACCTCAAGCTGTAGTCTCTAGGGAGCTAGTCTCTAGGGGTTTATTTTAAGCGACAGAAACAATACATACACAATTCGTCAGTAGAAGAACTATAAAGGTCATACCCATTTAAAGGACTCTGCTCCAACACCAGTACCACCCAAGACCGCCCTAAACTAAAAGTCAACTACCGAGCAGTCTGATGGCGGTAAGCTCGCTGACAGAGAGCTGTCTGCTAATTTATGTTGCCAATATAAACTAAATCTAGAGAGCACGACCTGTAGCCCATATTTGAATGATATTTTATTTGACGGGCCGGTTGGCGTGGTTGGTTAACACATTGCCTATCACGCCCCAGGTCGTGGGTTCGATTCCCATCCAGGACACACATTTGTGTGCATGAACATGTCTGTTTGTCCTGAGTCTGGGTGTAATTATCTATATAAGTATGTATTTACAAAAAAAAAGTAGTATATGTAGTATATCAGTCATCTGGTTTCCATATTACAAGCTCTGCATGGTTCGGATCAGATAGCCGAGTGTGAAAAAAAAATTGTCGGGTGGGAGTGGAGTGGTGTAAGTGAGCTACGACCTTAAAGTTACATGTAATGTGTGTGGTGTACTGACCAGTTGCAGGTGCGTGTAGAGTATCTGCGTGAGTGCACAGAGCGCGCGGTGCTGCGCCAGCTGCGCGGGCCCCGGGTCCCGACGGTCGCGCGGACCCTCGCCGGGGCCCAGCACGTGACCCATCACCGTGCTGCGCTCCATCACCACTTGACTCAGCTCCTGGAAACAAATACCCCTTATTACTGAGGCGATGATAGCTCAGTGGTAGTGACGTCGGATACCGCGGTCGTGGGTTCGAATCCTTCAATGAGCTTGAGCGGTGAAGGAAAACATAGTGAGGCAACCATAGCATGGTGGTAGGGTACTTTGTAGTACCCGATTGGCTGGCTACCACCCTCCAGTAGAAAATCTGTCGGCAAGCACCTATCAGCGTGTTCCGACAGCTGCACTTGAGAGCCAGTTCCCATGTAGGCTTTGTGTGCTTACCACCTTCGGCCACATCATCACTTACCATGGTGATATTGCGGTCAAACACAAGCTTATCCAGAATAGAAACTATGGCGAGGTAGTGTGTACTAACAAGTACGAGGTCGGTGTGGTCTTGATGCGGCGTGGCGGCCTGGTAGCGCGCTAGGAAGGAGAGGTAGGCTGCAACGTGTCTCGGCACGCACTCGACGGCGCAAGCAGCGCGCACGCGAGCCGCCACATCCACGCTCACCGCCTCCCAGTGACGCAGCCCCCATAGCAGATCCAGCCACTCACTAAAACATTACATTCTTCTAACTTCTAACTCACTAACTAATGGGAGCTAATAAAACGGCCAAGTGAGAGTCGGACTCGCGCACGAAGGGCTCCGTAAAAAAAGAATTTAAATATTTATTTTATTTTGTTTTTAGTATTTGTTGTTATAGCGGCAACAGAAATACATAGTTTGTGAAAATTTCAACTGTCTAGCTACCGCGGTTCTTGAGATACAGCCTGGTGATAGACAGACGGACGGACAGACAGCGAAGTTTTAGTAATAGGGTCCCGTTTTTACCCTTTGGGTACGGAACCCTAAAAACAACGGCTTGCACTCCGGGAGTGCCGGCAGAAGTGAAAACTTGAACATTAACGTTGTGCATTTTTGAATATTTTGGAATCTTTAGGGAATTATTTCGCACGAATTGCTTTATTTATCAGTATGTACTAACTATCATTGATGTGGTAAAATACAATATTCATTTATAGCGCTATCGTACACAAACATGACAATTTATATTACATTAGACCGCCGGCGCCACCGCGGTAGAAAGAGAGGGGGATATTACTTCCTCTCCTACGCCGCGCCGGCGGTCTACTCTCCCTCCGTCTTACGAATTATCGATCAGGTCACGTGTCCTGACGCGAGTTTAACATTTTTTACCCAACCCAAAAAGTGCACAACGCGGCTAAAGAAGTTTTTACTTCAAAAAGAAAAACGTGTTTCGTTCCTGAGAAAAATACTAGAAAAAAGAGAGAATTGAGCTATGCAACTTTAAACTAAACTTACTCGGGACTAACGTCAGCGTTGTAATCCATTTCAACAGTATCGTCCGACTGTGCCAGCACCAGTTTGAGTCCCTGCAAAGACAACGTAGGAAAATAAAACTCAAATTGAACAAAAAATGACCACAAAATACAAAAGTATACAGACCCTAGCGGCACTGGCCCTGGTGGGTGCGTGCGCATGCGCGAGCCGCGACGTGTAGTAGTGTAAGAGTGCACGCGCACCCTCCTCCGAGTCGTGCAGCGTGCGGCGCAAGTGTGCGCACAGCTCGCCCGCCTTGCCAGCCTCGCCTGCGCCACCCGGACCACCCGCACATAGGAACTCGCACAGACACTGCACCGGAAGCACGCTGCGTCAAAGATTAACAATGGAGAGTTTTTTTTTTTATGTCAGTAGGTAATGGACATTTGCAATACCAGGTTGATTGCCGATCTTGAAGAGCTCTCTTTACGCCCTTTTTGAAGAACCCCATAACAATTGGAGACTTTTTGCTTGGATCAAGGCGATGATAGCTCAGTAGTGGTGACGTCGGATACCGCGGCGATGGTTCGAATCCTACAATGGGCTTGAGCTTTCGGTGAAGGAAAACATCGTGAGGTAACCATAGCACGGTGGTAGGGTACTTTGAAGTACTCCACTGACTGGCTCCACTACTCAAGTTGAAAATCTGTCGCTAGGCACCTGTTGGTGTGTTCCAGAACCATGTCCTGAATCCATGGTTTTCGGTTGTGCGATGATGTCCCTTCCATCCTGTATAGTGGTCAGTGTCGGTACCTGAGCTCGAGGTGGTCGTGCCGCAGCAGCTGGTGCAGCCAGGGCATGGCGCGGCGGGTGCCATGCCGCTCCACCAGCCCCAGCAGCAGCGCCGGCTGGCGACACAGCAGCTTGCCCAGCCGCATCTGCGCGTTCATCGCTTGCAGCGCATCGAGAACAGCCTGCGGGGGCTTACGTGCTGGGCCCAGCGGTTCAAGACTTGTAAGCTGTTGATGATGGTCAAGTTAATTCCGTGGGTACTGACTTTTCCAACGCCTTTGATAAGGTTAATCATAAGATTTTCATTAGGAAAAGGAAGGAAACTTATCTTATAGCGTTAGTGGTTGTTACATGGGTTTTCATTCTTCTATACTAATATTATAAAAAGGAAAGATTTGTTTGTTTGTTTGCATTGAATAAGCTCCGAAACTACCGGACCTATTTCAAAAATTCTTTCACCGTTGGAAAGCTACACTATCCCTAATGAACATAAGATAAGATCCCACGGGAACGCGGGTGAAACCGCGCGGAACAGCTAGTATTAAATAAACCAGGGACACTATGACATCGTCAGAGATTACATATCTGATGAATAGCACCATCAGGTGTCCCTCAGGGCTCTCACCTCGGACCTATATTGTTGATATTATTTAAATGTTACAGAATAGCATATTAAAGTAGTAACTGCCTATCTATTTATGTAAACACACAAAAAGTACAAAAGAAAACCACAAAAAAATATAAGAGCATAAAGGGACTGCTTTATTTCTAATAGAAATGTCATCCAACAGCATGAAGAGAAAACATAGACACCGCGTGTGATAATTGAAAGAAATACGTAGTATAGTAAAGTACTTTAAAATTACGACAAAATAAAACTTTATATTATTTCATAAATGGCGATTTTACGAGGTAGACGAGATGGTAGACGAGAGAGAGTTTTTTTTTTTATACCACTAGGTGACAAACATGCTTACGGCCCACCTGATGGTAAGCGGTCACCGTAGCCTATGGACGCTTGCAACACCAGAGGCGTCGCGAGCGCGTTGCCGACCTTGCATAAACCTTCTTACTCCTCTTAGTTGCCAAGTAAAGACAAATTAAATAAGCTTCCCTTTGGTAAATGTCGAAACAATAATTTATATTGCGGTTTGTATTAAATTATTTTTTCACTCCTCTTGCTCAAAAAGACCGTCATTGTAGCGTACCAGAGCGGTGAAAAAATAGCAATTCATCCTCTAGGGGAAAAAGTATTTTTTATTTTAATTTTGTGTGTCAAATGACAATGAGCCTACAAAAACGAAAAAGTCTTTAGTCATAAGTAGAATTATCATGAATAAAGACTCGACTTATTACTGTTTCATAAAAAAATAACTTTATTTTAATTTTGAAAATCTCTGGTAGAATGCATGCAATGTGTTGCGGCTACAGAAGAAACAAAAAAAAAAGAAATTATAAACTACATATTTCATATTGTATTGGATCGTTTTATTTTTTCGCAATCGTAGTGAAAAGTTTAGTGTAACACACGGCGCTAAAACCCATTAATACTCGGTTTCTATTTAGTCCCTCGCTAAAGCTCGGGAGTAAAACTACCTCGTATATAATGGGTCATTTTAGCCCCTTGTATAACAATCTACTATTGCTTATACGTATAACGTAATTTTCGACTATTTTTAAGTTTTATACACTGGTTAGTATTAGATAATTATTCTGGAATAAAGGCAACATCCCTATTCATAAATACCATAAATGTTAGGCTTTTTTCGGCGTACGACGAATGAATCAGAATGAAATGAAATTGTTTATTCATCCAAATAGGCCTTCACAGGCACTTATGAATAGTCACACTCTAAATGCTCGGTTCGGAATGTTGTTTTTGCTGAGAAGAGCCGGCAATAAACTCAGCAATTACTTTTTTCAAAAACAACTTACACCTATTACATTCAATAATTATTATTTATCTAGTCTCACTGACAATATTTGCGTGTTATGGCGGCAAAAATAGTAATCTATAGAATTTAATTATGACTGACTTAATAAATAACTAACTCAAGCAGACCAGTCCCCACAAGCAGCACCTGTTCACAAGTATGACGCGTTCTGATAGGACTGACCACAAGCTCACCACAATTAAGGATGTGGTCAAAAGTGGTATATAATTGACCTGACTAAGGAGCCTGGATGTATGTTCAGTGATGGGTAGTTTAGCATTACTGGCTGCGGCGAGGTGTGTCTCAAGCTGAAGGATGGCCGCTTTCTCGGCTTCAGCGCGCTCCGCTTCGACCGCCGAGTTGGTGTTCCACTCAATACTGGGTTTGCTGCCACCAGGAACAGTTGATACGGTTAGGGTTTTTTGATTAACTTTAGATACCTATATGGCGATGATAGCTCAATGGTAAGTGTCGTCGGATACCGCGGCGGAAGTCGTGGGTTCGAATCCTACAATGAGCGTGAGCTTTCGGTGAAGGAAAACATCGTGAGGAAACCATAGCACGGTGGTAGGGTACTTTGTAATACCCGACTGGATGGCTACCACCCTCAAGATGAAAATCTGTCGCCAAGCACCTATCGATGTGTTCCCATCTAGGCATTGTGTGCTTACCACCTTCGGCTATATCATCACTTACCATGGTGAGATTGTGGTCAAACACAAGCATACCCAGAATAAAAAAAAACATGTGGATGAGTGAGCGAGCATGGTATGATAAGGACTGACTTGGTGATGCACATCTCGATGAGGGCCCGCAGCGTGGGGTAGGTGAGCGCAGCGCGGTCGGCCAGGCTGTGCGGGTTGTGCGCCGCCAGCAGCGTCAGCACCACCCAGCCGCGCCAGTACAGCGACGTGATGCACAGCATCGGTGGACTGTACCTAACACAATACAACACATTATATGTACTAACTCATCTATCCATCTATCTATATATACTAACTTTCACGACGTCTAGAGCTCACAGGCTCTGTGAAATTTTTGTGTCATCATTAGAAATGGTTGAAAATATGATATTTTTTATGATTTCCATCCCGCATTTTTGAAAAAAAATCTAAAACTGTCAATTGACAAAAAAACATAATTTAGAACCTGCTCACAAAATTTCACAGGACAGCTAGTATACTATAAACAGAAATGGCCCCAATGTTGATCCCTGGGGTACTCTCATTTTAACTAAAGAGCCTTTAGATATTGTACTATTAATTCCTACATTTTATAGTCGATTAGATAAATAAGACAAAAAAAGATCATGAGCAGTTCCATAAATTCCGTAGTAGATCAGCTTTGGAAGCAGTGTACAATGGTCAACATAGTCGAATGCATTGGAAAAATCACAAACAAAAACCAATACTAATATTTGACAATACACTATCTGTTAACTTTACCTAAAGACTCGGTACTCACCCAGCAGGCAGAGTGATATTTTCAGGTGGGTTGAACTGGCACAGCTGGAAGATATAATCAGCTATCTCAAGCTTGTCCACCTGCAGCGGATTGTCTTCCGGAGGGAGGGCACAAGCTCGACGCACCACCTGTTCTACAAGCTCGAATACTTCTGCTGGGGCTACTGGTATTTCCTGTCGACAGAGAAGTTCAGAAGAAACGGTAAAAACTCGGCAAAGTTTTTTGGGAAAACCAGCCATATTGTCATGATAACTATACCTTAGACAGGCCTATGAATATGAGTCTGAGCAGCGTGTTCTGCGGTAGAGGCGCCTCGCAACAGAGCCGGTAAGTGAGCGCACGTTCCGACTCTGGGGGCCAATTGTCAGGCTTCGTATACGTTTCCACACCCTCAACGAACATTATCTGCAATAAGTTCATCATTTTAGAGAAATCCAAATTTATGGGGCCTATATTCTTCAGAGTAAAGAGGGACTGTACCTTGTTGAGAGCCAGCTGGTAATCATGGCGCGAGGGTCGGAAGGTGGTCATGGCGGTGTCCAAGAGCCAGCCCAGTGCGGCGCCCTGGATCACGCACAGCTGGTGCCGATACTCGGGCAGGTGTTTGCTGTGGGACGCTGTCACCATGCAGCAGCAGCAGAAAAGGTCTGCGAGTGAGGAGAAAGCGCGCTCTCGGATCTGGGAGAAATATAAAAAAGGCGAGTGAGCCTTACAGTAGTCGCAAATGATGTATATCTGAAAGCTCACATTGATAATACCTCGGAAAATGGGTTGGTACCATCAGACAGCCAACTCCACTAACGCCCGCGCTCTTTGGTCAATAAATACATTTTTAGTTTGAGGTTGTATGGGTTAAAACCTGCACTACAATAGACGAAATAAAGTTACACACTTCCATTCCTATCTGACAGCCAATTCTATCAGATTGCAGGAAAACGAGAGGAGAGATATTACACATCAACAAGCTAGATGTCTTACAGCGCAAATCTTAAGGTGGTAGGAGGCGTGAGGTACGAGAGACTCCAGATACCTTCTTTTCTTACCAGACCATCGAACTGCAGAATTTAGAGGAAGTTTATTTATTTATTTTATTAGCGACAACAAACAACTACACATTAAAATACACAAGTTTACAATATTAGATACTTAAAATATTAACAAATGTGTAGTCAACCCCGAGTAGTTTAATAGAGTAGGTCTTGTGATATGGCCGATGAATCACCCATAAACCGATAGAGGGTTACACAGAATATCAGCGTTGCGTCATTTATCATTGACCGACGCAACATAATGCTGAGTGGCAGCCCTGCCGACTTCACTTTGGTGTCTGCCAAGATTAATATTAAGGTTGTTGTATTTTTTTTTTATGTAATCTGATGCCAATGTGTTGTCCTTTCTTATTCCTATTCTAGATACCTCGTTAGTGGTGTCGAGTGGCGCAAGTGCGGTGGGCGGCGCAGCGAGTGCTCGAGCGAGCGGCACGAGCGCGGCCACGTCGGCGCGAGCGGCTCGCACGCACTCGCGGGTCAGCGCACGCAGCGGCCGCAGGTAGTCCTCCGGGCGGACCAGCAACTCCTGTACACCATAACATACACAAGTACTTAATGGATCGATATTCCACGTACTAATCTATTCTACATACATCTATATTAATAACTAGCTGTCCCGGCAGACCTTGTTCTGCCCTATTTCGCGTCTTTCTTCAAACGCGTCTTTGTTTTGTTTCGATTGACGTCAAATGTTTGACAGCTGGGTGTTTGTATGGGAAAAAGAAAAGGGCTGTTTTTAGGGTTTTCCCGGCAATTATTCGAATTTTTCTCGCCGTATAAACCAACCATGGACTTCAACAAACATTTAAAAAAAAGAATTGGCCAAATTGGTCCAGGCGTTGTTGAGTTATGCGCTTACCAACACATTTTGCGATTCATTTTTATATTATAGATTCCGTCAAGGGGAACGGTAGACTCGATTGAAACCTTACCTGAATAATAAAGCATAAAAAAATAATGATTTCGAGTCGACAACATAATATTTATTTATTTATTTATATATTTGATGCACAGAACAGATTACAGACATTTAAAAGAAACAATATAATAATTTTAAAACTTAACAACCAGGTCTTAATCCTTAATATGTACATACAAAATGAAAAAAAAAAAAAAGTTAAAACACTAAAAATAGATAATCGGTACACACAATATGACACTATAAAAATAAAATTAAATGAGTGAAAACTATAATATAAATATAAATTTACCTGGGATTTTTTAATGGGAACATACATATAAAATAAAATAACAATGACTGAACACTACGAATAACACTTAATAATTATATTTTTGAAGGTACATAAACCATTACTGAAAATGTCGACTTTGGTATTCTTGTCGACGAGTTCGTTATACAAGCGACACATTCTTGAAATTGGGTTGTAATACGAGGTGTTGTTGAGGTAAACCTGAAGAGTGAAGGTTTTAGGGTTACGGAAAGTGTAATTGGTTTTAATGTTTAGGAGAGACAAGATATGAGGGGAGTCAACTACGCCGTTGATAATCTTGTACAAAAATAATAAGTCGGTACACTTCCGACGATTCTCAAGTGAGATCACGTTAAATTTGTTTAGCCTGTCTCTGTATGAGCGCAGTGTCCGATGTTGATTGCACCTAAAAGCGATTAATCTTAGGCATTGCTTTTGAACACATTCAATACGATCAACATGGACAGCATAAAAAGGTGACCATATAATTGAATTGTACTCAAGGGTGCTTCTTACTAAACTGTTGTACAGAAAGAGAAACGACGAAGGACTTTTAAAATCTTTTGTCGCACGATAAATAAACCCTAACAATCGTGAACATCTCTCAACAATGTGCTCGTAATGGTCTCTAAATGATAATTTTTCATCAAAGATAACTCCCAGATCTTTGGCAACTTGTTTACGAGCCAAAGTCTGATTGTTTAATGAATACACAAATTGAATCTTATTAATTTTCATTGTGAATGAGATAACAAAACATTTATTAACGTTCAGATGCATTCGGTTACAGGAACACCATTCAGACACCAGATCAAGGTCGCGTTGAAGTTTAATTGCGTCATTTATACTAGTAACTGATGTGAAAATTTTAAGGTCATCAGCGTATAGCAAAGAAGGGCAAGAAAGTCGATCAATAAGATCATTAATAAAAATAATGAAAAAAAGTGGTCCAAGGTGTGACCCTTGAGGGACACCGGAAGACACAATGACTGGTGAGGAAGTGTGCCCTTTCAGGGTTACAAGCTGATGTCTTCGATACAAGTATGATTCAACCCAGCGCAGAAGATTTCCATGTATACCAAATGATTCTAGTTTGCGGCAAAGGATAGAATGATTAACGGTATCAAAGGCCTTGGAGAAATCTGTATAGACGGAGTCAACCTGACCGCGCCTAGCGAAACTACTACAAATGTAATTTTTATATTCCAGTAGATTAGTAGCAGTGGATTTATTTTTGACAAAACCGTGCTGATTTGGTGATAGCAATGGCCTAACGTGATTATACACAATATCATAGACCAGAGACTCAAATAGTTTTGCACAACACGACAGGATACTAATTGGTCGATAATTTTCACAAAAAGTCTTATCACCAGACTTGTGAATAGGAATTATGTGGGCTGTTTTCCATCGAGTTGGGAAAGTTCCTAAGCTTAAAGATTTATTGAATAGGACATGTAATGGAATCGAAAGTTCGAGGGCACAGAGCTTAAAAAATGGTGGCGGAATGCCATCTGGACCCGGGCCTTTAGTACTATCTAATTTTTCGATTTTCTCCAAGATGTCCTCCTGGGATATACTGACATGAGCCAGAGTGTAATTATGTTTCATATTAGAAAAAGACGAACAAGAAGGGTTATCTATAGTATCGTTGACAAAAACAGAGCTAAAATACTTCGCAAAAAGTTCACAAGCTTCCTTAGGATCAGAAGCATGCAATTCACCATAACTTATCGTTCCCGGAATGCTGCCCGAAGTTTTTTTTTTACTATTGGTATACCTCCAGAAGGATTTTATATCTTTTCGTAAAGACTCTTCGACTGATTTTATATATTTATTGTAGCATTCATTTATGAGCATCTTACACCGGGTTCTTAAAAGTGAGAAGGCATCATAGTCCCTTGGATTGTGAAACTTCTTAAACAGTCTGTGAAATTTAAGTTTTTCTCCGAGACAACGTTTTAGACCAGGACTAAACCAGACAGGATACTTAGACGAATTGTTATAAGTTAAAGGAGTATGTCTGAGTATGATCTTGCCAAGTTCTTCGTAGAATCTCTCAATATCAACATCAATATCATTTGAGGAAAGTATGGAGAACCAGTCCAATTGTTCAATATCCTGTCTCACTTGAGCGTAGTTACATTTATAGTAATTTGGACGTTTAGTACTTTTACATGATAAAAACTTTTGAGCAGAAACATTAGGAACATGGATGCTAAGCGCTGGGTGATAGTCATCTAAACTACTAATAGGATCAGTTTCAGTAACGCAACATTCTGTAGTAGCCAAAACGAGGTCAAGATGACGATTGTTTTTATTAGATATACTATTATATTGAGTAAAGTTACACAATGCCATTGTGTCTAGAAGGAGAATAGATTTTGCATCTTGAGAACGGCTAGGAGTCATTTCTGAAGAGTTGTATACTTTAGACCATGTTATACTAGGAGAGTTGAAGTCACCAATACAAATGAACTCGTCGACATCGTTTGCTTGCAAAATAACATTATGACAAGAGCTATAAAAATTACAAAGAAGGTCAGCTGGAAGATCAGGTGGTAAATAACAGACACAGAGATTAATTACTTTCTTACATTTGGAGTCTGGGATGATACTCAACCACAGGTCCTCAGCCTTGCTCTCCCACGAAGGTTGACGAATTACATCAAATTCTTTCTTAATTCCAACAACTACACCACCACCTTCTTTTTTACTTATACATGTAGTGTGTCGATCCCTACGAAAAACGTTATACCTAGAGTCGAATAGCTCATTATCAAATACAGTGCTGTTAAAATTGGTTTCTGTTAAACAGATAATATCATAATTTGTGTTTAAAATATTGAGATTAGTTTCATTTATTTTAGTTCTGATTCTATTTACATTCTGATAGAATATTTCCATGAAAAGCAAGATGTAATTAAAGTACAAAAAGCATAATGAACCAAATTATGTAGAGAGAAAAAAAATAAAAATATGAAAGAAATATTAAACAATTATAACAACATTAACCTAATAATTTACTGAGTGAATCAGGGTTCCTAATAATTATTGCACCAGAAGAATCATCGCGACGTACATATATTTTCCCAAACCTGACCCATACATATTTATAGCTTTTTTCCTTTGCAACTTTACGGGTTTCCGCATACAGAGATTTCATTTCTGGTGACAGATGCTCCGCAACGTAAACTCTCGATGGTTCACCAGTGATTCCAAGCTGACAAGAATTAAGGGTTTCATTTGAATGACTTTTGTTGAAGCGATGGACTGCCGAGATTACTAGATCACGTTGACGAGAAGAGGCGAGAGACACAAGAATGTTACGTGGCCGCTTAGAAGCTTGATTCATCTTGGCAACACGGTGAATACTGCGTATAGAAGAGTCATCGATCGGGACATCAACAATTTCGCATAGTTTTTTGAATAAAGTGACAACATTTTCATTTTTAGTTTCTGGAACCGCTTGTAATTCCACGTTGGATGCACGGGATATATTTTCGACAGACACAATTTTAGAATCGAGTTTAAGAAGTGAATCCCTTAGGCGAACGTTCTCAGACTCAAGATGTCTTATGATTTTTGTCTTGCTCTCAAGTTCCGACTTGAGCTCACTCTGCTCTGCACAAATGAAGTCAGTCGTTGTTGAAAATTCGTTCTTAAGTTCATTAATCACAGGGTCCATTTCGGTACGTACAATGTTCTTAATATCTTGAGTTATAGCTATTCGGAAATTTTCCATGAATAAAGACAATGAAGAGTTCAGCTTGGCATCAAGCAAGCGGCTAATACTATCCATAGTAACAGGTTCACCAGCAATGGAGTTCTCAACACAAATGTCAGATGTATTATTATGGGTTACGTTGTCACACGACATATCCATGCTATGGTCTGATGCAGGGATCTGCGTTGATCTAATCGGTGTGTTACAGTTACGATCGTTGCGACGAGTAATATTATTATTACACGCAGGACAGGTCCACGACTTACGATACTGCTCAGTAAGTGCCGAATATTGTTTCAATTTTATGTTGAGACATTTATAGTGGTATTTTAGTTGACACAGGCAACACTGCAATGATGTTTTCGGCTCAATTACCTGTATACATGCGTTACAATTGGAATAGTTTGTCATTTTTGATTCCATATTAAATAATCCGTGTAATTGTATACTTCCTTTCTGCACAGTACAAAGATATCTTTCTGGGACCACAGTCGAGATGATGCGAAATGATCTGTGACTAATTTAAGTATCTCACAAAAATATTTGGCGTATCGGTGATTTGAACCATGCCCGCTCGCGCAGCGCTCCAGCTGTTACACACGAGTTTAAGACACATGAGCCACTAAGCCAGTACGGCAGTTATTAATGCCGTTGAAATTTGCGAACTATATCGAATCAGATGTTTGTATTTACGTCATAAGTCCAGAGGTAATTTATTTTATTAAATGCAGGGTAGAATGTGGCTGTTTTTTAGATGAGCATTAATTACCACTGATAAACGTAATAACACCAACTTATTGTTTATTTGATTGAATGAGCTGCTAGTTTTGTTTGTAAGTGGACATTTATTATTAAGTTAATTATTTTATTGGACTGGTTTAGCTTGAATATGGATTAGGTATTCACTGGTTTTCACACTGTTTAAACACTGTTTAGAGTCTTGACGATATCTTTAATAGTTTTGACATATAATATTCACCAACGTTTACGCCTATTATTTACACTAATGTGCACCCATTTATGATGTTTTTACACTCCAAATACAACTATATCTATTTTTAATCTTATGTAAAATACGGAGCCAGTGTTGACGTTGACGCCTACCGACTCGAATATGTTGTCGACATAGTATATTATATCCGCAAAATTAGGATAATTTATTTAATTATTAATTATTCTAACGGTGCAAATGGCAGTTGCCATATTGGCCACTTGGATGCCATAGTTCCGTCCGCCATATTTTATATTTAATTTCGAATTTAATTCAAATTTACGGTTTTCGGATGTATTTATTCCTTTACTTGTGCTACATGACATTGCTTCTTGCCAAATTTCATGATTCTAGCTAGATCAACCGGAAGTACCCTATAGATTTTGATTCCCTTGCGAGAGTCAAAATATGCAGCATAAACGGCCGAATCTTTTGATTGCTTTGACTTAGATGTTAGATTTTTCACTGCTCCTAAGGTTTGCAGACCTGAGTCTCTGGTATTCATTTCAACATGATACTTCTACTCGTCCCTGAGAAAAAGGGTCTTGACAGATGGACAACAAAGTAATCCTACAAGGGTTCCTTTTTTTCCTTTTGAGGTATGGCACCCTAAAAATCAGTATGTTTAAGAATGAAATTTTTGCGTAAAAACTTGTACAAGGGTTTTAGAAATTCGATTTTAAGAGGATTTTGTTCGTTTAATAATCCTTCATGTTTGATAAATCCATTTAGCCACTAATCCTACAAGGGTTCCGTTTTTTCCTTTTGAGGTATGGCACCCTAAAAATCAGTATGTTTAAGAATGAAATTTTTGCGTAAAAACTTGTACAAGGGTTTTAGAAATTCGATTTTAAGAGGATTTTGTTCGTTTAATAATCCTTCATGTTTGATAAATCCATTTAGCCACTAATCCTACAAGGGTTCCGTTTTTTCCTTTTGAGGTATGGCACCCTAAAAATCAGTATGTTTAAGAATGAAATTTTTGCGTAAAAACTTGTACAAGGCTTTTAGAAATTCGATTTTAAGAGGATTTTGTTCGTTTAATAATCCTTCATGTTTGATAAATCCATTTAGCCACTAATCCTACAAGGGTTCCGTTTTTTCCTTTTGAGGTATGGCACCCTAAAAATCAGTATGTTTAAGAATGAAATTTTTGCGTAAAAACTTGTACAAGGGTTTTAGAAATTCGATTTTAAGAGGATTTTGTTCGTTTAATAATCCTTCATGTTTGATAAATCCATTTAGCCACTTGGTATAAATTAAAAGCTTAGATATTTAGGAAAGGAAGTCATTTTTTTAAATCAAATCCTAAAACTTGTGACAAGGGTACAAAGATGTAGAGTAGTTAATGACCTGGTATGTGTCAGCCATGGCTGCGGGCACGAGTAGCGGCTGCGCCTGCACCAGCGCGGCCAGCACGGCCATGTTGTTGGGCGATCGCACGTTGGATAACTCGTTGTAGATCGTGTGCGTCACCACGCTGCGCAGCAGGGCGCCACTCTCTGATACCATCTCCCTGCACAACACAACACATGTAGCAGTGGACTTTTTGGCGGGAACTCGACGTTGCGTTTTCGTTTTATTTTCATTAAATTCGTGTATTTTGAGTTTTATTTAATAATTTCGGTGGTGTTCCAATAAAGAACAATCTAAGTGAAGTGAAATGAAAGCGTGTATCATGACTTTCCAGGTTGTCCCAAAAAGTCCGTGAAAAGTTTTTGTGGAATAACCGCCAATTTCTCTAAAACTAAACCGGACTTGTACGGACGACGACTAGACTTTACAGTGAAAGTGGCAATAAAACGTGACTATAACATAAAATATGAATATTTAAAATAAAGAAATGGCTTAAAGGTCTAGATACCAAGGCAAAAACCTACTAAAAAAACATGTAGCAGTTGCTAGACCTTGTGTCCGGTCCGATCGAAGGTCGATTGCTGGCCGAAGCAAAAGCCGATTAATCGACTGTTGCCGTTACCTATGTTACGTGAGTATGCAAGTGCTACATGGGTAGAGTAAGACCAAAAAAGAGATGGATGGATTGTGCGTGAGATAATATGAGAAGGAAAGGAGTGAATACCGATATGACGAATAGAAGGGCCGAATGGAAGAAAAGTACACATTGTGCCGACCACTAATGATTAGGAACAGGGCAGATAGATGAAGATGATAATCTATATAAATAACAATGAATCACTAAATGTATTGGTAAGCGCAAAACTCGAGAACGGCTGAACCGATTTGGTAGTTTTTTTTTTTTGTATTTCATAAAGTCTGAGGAAGGTTGTTGTGGAGAGAAAAACGTAAAAAATACGAGGAAAATAGTAAAATTATCAATTTTCTTTTCCCATACAAACTACTCTGTCAAACGTCAAATGTCAAAACAAAGCAAAGGAGCGTTTTTGAGAAATAGGGCAGAACAAGATCTGCCGGGAAAGCTAGTTAAAAATAAAATGTCGATTGAGTGAGTAACTTCGGCTAATACTTCTGCATAGTCGAAGGTGGCCGACGCCGAAGCTGAATGTTCGGTGGGACACACAAGTACGTACCTGAGACAAGCCTGGTAGGCAGTCTGCAGCGGCTTGGTCTTGAGCCTCATCCTCGCCAGCTGCGCCAGCACCTCGTGGTCTCGCGCCGCGGTGGCGCCGCACGCGTCACAGTTGATGCACACGTACGCGAGTAGTTCCTGTGCGTACCGGCCGAGCTTGCCCGAGTGCAGCCACGCCTCCAGTCGGGACGCAGAAATCATTCGGATCTGGCGCAAGAACAACAAGCTAAAGAATGTATTCGGCAAGTCTAAACTGGTTTGGATGAATTGATTACTTTTACATTTAAATTAAGTCTTTCATGTTAAGGCGATGATAGCTCAGTGGTAGTGACGTCGGATACCGGGGCGAAAGTCGTGGGTTCGAATCCTACAATGAGCTTGAGCTTTCGGTGAAGGAATCCATCGTGAGGAAATCATAGCACGGTGGTAGAGTACTTTGTAGTACCAGACTGGCTGGCTACCACCCCCAAGTTGAAAATCTGTTGCTAAGCACCTGTTGGTGTGTTCCGGCAGTGACACTTGAGAGCTAATTGCCTTTAAAAGGCTTTGTAATAAGGTGTACAACGCATTGGCAATCCCCTTGGTATTGCTAATGTCTATAGGCGACAGTAGTCACTTACCACCAGGTGATCCGTCAGCTTCGTTGTCACTTGTGGTATATAAAAAGACTACTTACCTCAGGAAACCCGCATGTAGCCGACAACAGTTTTAAGAACCCTTTGCCAATAGCGTCAGGTGCAGCTGACCTCCTCTGTATCTGATCTTTGATAGCTTCCAGCACCAGACCTTCAACTGTTTCATAGCTGCTGGAGTACCTTGGAAACACAGAGTACTCCAGCTCAGAGATATCGGTGTCCTCATCTGTGCTGATCATGAGTGGGGAGCCAGATCCTGACGGGGACATTGTACCTAAAACATAAAATGAAATTAAAATGTATTTTATTCAAATAGGCCTTTACAAGCACTTATGAATAGTCTACACTCTAATGCTCGGTTCGGAAGGTTGCTTTTGCTGAGAAGAACCGGCAATAAACTTAGCAATAACTCTTTTCAAAAACAACTAACACATATTACATTAAATCATTATTTATATATCTAGTCTCATTGATAATATTTGCGTGTTAAGGTGTTAAGGCGGCAAAATAATAATAAATAGAATTTAATAATGACTGACTAAGTAAATGACAAACTCAAGCCTACCAGCCTACTTAAATGAATAAGAGTAAGAGTATTCAACGCACTGGAAACCTGGTCTTGTGAACCACATGAAAATTTCTTACCTAACGCAGTATCGCTGGGTATAAGATGCGGAGGTGGCTGCTTTGTACTGAATGCAGTGACAATGTTCTCAACAAGGCATTTACACCATGCGCACTCCACCCACCAGCGCTCGTTTAGGGCGTCTTCTATATACACCTATTGAACAAAATTATTTGACTATCATTTAAAAGCTCAGAATATTATTTTGTTTTTTTTTTAACATGATGTATATCCTTATGGTCAGGCAATTAACGACTTCAACTATTGGCGTCAACCACTCCATCCTAATGAAACATTTCATATTTAATTCAGCAATATGAATAGGAAAGATAAATGGCCCAAGCTAGTGCCTTGAGGAACTACTAATAAATTATTAGCCAGATTCCAGTGGGACATTTAGTTTCTAATATATGCCAATATATTATATCCAAATACAACACTTTACACATAAATACAAACCTTTGTTTTTATTGACCAAAGTGTATACACAGATTTTACACATTATAAACAAGAAAAAACATGTGTTTGATGTTTCCTGGCCCCAAAACTAGGCTAGCCTGTGCTATGGGTGGCCAGTCTTCCATCTAACAGTGGTTTTAAAATACAATATTAATTATTTACCTTGCATTTATATTTCAAAACAATTCTTATTAGCAAGATTTTACAAACCTTTATAAAAGTGTCAGGCCAATTACTACTCTCCCGATGTCCGGCATAGAGCATATTACAGGCAAGCACAAACACTAGCGGGTTCCCTTTGTTCTTGAAAGCGGCACCTTGTTCTCGCTTCAGCAAAGTACAGAGGGTCTGAGTGACTGTATCATGAGCAAACATGTTGGGACGTATCTTTGTCAGGTAAAGCATACTCATGCAGAGTATTGGGTCTGGCTTTGCTCGCTGGGATTTTAGTAGCCGGATTGAACCCGTAAGTAATCCAAGCTGAGGAAATAATCATAATTTATTAAAAAATATATTGACTAGGTTTGTTTTAATAAAAAAAAAATACCTTTTGGATATGATGATGTGATCAGTACACAAACTAAGAGCAGGAACTGGCTCTCAAGCGTTCATAATGATAATTTTAACCTATTCAATTAATGTCAGGTTATATTTCATTAAAAATATATTATACAAACCAATTTATCAGAATTATGTGTGTCTAATGCTTGTAACACATTCGGTACTAGGTCCACAGGGTCTATTTCTAAGGAAGTCCCTCCTACAGCTTCAGCTGGGGAACCAATCCTGGATCTTTTACTTGGTGGCTGAGTACCAAAACCTGTCGGTTCACGCTTGCGTTCTACACCTGGAAAAAATATGTATATTTAATGTTATTTAATTATAGTTTATATTTTCTATTTATACCCAGATATCTGGCGAACAGGCCAATAGATCACCTGATGGTAAGTAAGTTTGCTTTTTAAAACGCCAAATAATTGAAAACCATAAAACCCTTAAAAAACACTTGATTGAATGGTCAGACTCAAGGCAACCTATTCAATCATATATAATTATACTAGCGGTCCCTCGCGGTTTCACCCGCATTCCTGAGGGATCTTATCTTTTCCGGGGATAAAAAGTAGCATGTGTGCTATTCCAGACTATAATCTTCTCTATGCCAAATTTTATCCGGATCAGTTTAGCCATTCTGGCGAAAATGAGTAACAAACATACATCCATCCATCAATCCATTATCCATCCAAAATTTCACATTTATATTAGTAGGATTGAGGGCAGGGCAGATTCGAACTCAACAAGATACTTGTGTATCCAGGTCAAATGAATTTGAGTACCCATCACAAAATACAAAATCCTAATGTTTACTAACAATTTATTTTGCCAAGTAGGTTATCTCATGTAGTACATACCACTAGTTGAAGGTTTATGTATACGACTCTTCTCTGAGTCCCTGGAGACCACTACGGTGGACTTGGTCCCCAGCGCGAAAATATCCTGGGGATGCTGCGGCGCCTTGCTTTTTCCGCCCCGGCCCGTCGAGCCCGTTTTACCCCGTTCCATCTTAATACTGCACGTTATTAGCTTTTACTTCAGTAAGTCTAGCTAACCATATTATATTACTATTGAACTATTTTATGTTACAGTTTGATCATAATAATTTGTTTTATGGGCAATATCGCGATTTAAAACGTAGTGTTTTTATCCTGTTTGGCAGACAGTCGCGGACCGGACATAGATAATATACTATATATATACTAGAGACAGATATGCGACTCAAGCTTTCGTCGTAAAAAAAACTGAGTACCCGTGATAAGAGATGGCAATGTATTCAATTTAGCTATTCGCCGCTAGATGGCATTAATACTATCATTTATAATAGGTCTTTACCTATGAAATTGCCGTTCTGCAGTACTGGCCATTTCAAATCTAAATAATTTTTGTTTGGCTAAGAATTCTAATTTCAAATTAATTTTATTTTAAAAACATGGAATTTTTTTCCAGGAGTAGTCATTTGTTTATTGATTAGTGTTACATTTTCATCGCATTTCAATCTTTTTCTTCATCATGGATACGTTAAAAATTCGAGTAATTATGGAATATGAGTACCGTCGTGGCAGCAACGCGGCACAAGCGGCACGCAACATCAACGACGTTTACAGAGCTAACACTACAAACCAACGCACCACCTGTTATTGGTTCGCTCGCTTCCGTTCTGGAAATTTCCTCGCGGTCGTCCGAAGACTTTGGTCGACAATAACGAATTAAAGGCGATTATGGAAGCAGATGATACACAAACTACGGCTGAATTAGCAGCAGCTTTCGACGTTATTGTCAAAACAATATTGGTCAATTTGCGTCAAATTAGCAAGGTAAAAAAGCTTGACAAATGGGTGCCCCACGAACTCAATGATCGCCAGCGCGAAGTACGCGTCGAGACGTGCCTTGCACTGCTCAACAGACACAAAAATGAAGGAATTTTGAACCACATTGTTACCTGCGATGAAAAATGGATTCTGTTTGATAACCGCAAGCGCTCAGCAAGTTGGTTGGATCCTGGTTCAGCACTTAACCCCGTCACGGGATTTTAAGGATGTTGGCCGATCGGTGTGATGGAAATATCCTGAGACACTGGGTAGGGCTTGTTTGTAGTGTTTACACCTACGTGAGGAATTGATGTCACGCAGGGGTATATTTAAAAATAAGTAATTTTGTTGTGATTTTTAATAACCATGTTTTATTGTGTCATCACTAATAATGTGGATCAAATGGTCTGAAAATAAAAGATTATTATTAAACAATGCCCTAAACGAAAAGCCCAATCAGTGACCATCACTTTTCTAGGGGTAAGCCCTAGAACAGTGATGGTCACTGATTGGTGGTCTAGCGCCGGTGTGATTCATCACAGCTTCTTACCAAACGGGGTGAGCATTACTGCAGATGTGTACTGTGAAGAACTGAACACAATGATGGAGAAGCTGGCACATCTCCAACCAGCATTGGTCAATCGCTCGTCTCCGCTGCTCCTGCACGACAACGCGCGACCTCATACTGCACAGCAGACGGTCTCCAAGTTGCAAGAACTGGAGTTGGAAGCTCTCCGTCACCCGCCCTACTCACCAGACCTTGAGCCTACATACTACTACGTTTTCCTGAATTTGGATTACTTCTTGGCGGGAAAAAAATTCAATACCCAAGAGGCAGTACAAAATGCCTTTGAAGAATTTGTTGCCTCCCGTCCAGCTGATTTCTTTAAGAAGGGCATCAATAAACTGCCACTGCGTTGGCAAAGATGCATGGATGATTACTTCGATTAATACAAATAAAATATACATGAAAAAAAAACGTTTAAATTTTTTCAGACAAAACGGCAATTTCATAGGTAAAGACCTAATATTATTATTTCACGGATAAACAAAGAGTATGAAATTGTAACAGGAGTAATATTGTTCCGTGGTATGTAATCACTACGTTTTTTTAAAAGATACTGGCGAAGTGGCGAATTAATTCCGTAGCATTATACTCTCTTTGTTCCGAAGAGCAACATAAACGTAGTGGTGATTACATTCTCTCTGAGCAACAGACAGAACAAACGAGTAAATAAAGTAAAAGGATCATATAGAGGAAAGTTACTTTCCTCTACACTGTAAGACATTAGGAAAAAGATCCTATATCTAACTATTCCTTAATCTGAGGATCCTTGGTTCAACACTTAAAAGCGAACGACGGAGGACTTTTTCGCGGAAATTTGCGAAGTGACGTTGCGTTTTCGTTTTATTTTCATTAAATTCGTGTATTTTGAGGTTTATTGAATAATGTCGGTGGTGTTTTGTCCAATAAAGATGAATCTAAGGGCACTAGTGAAGTGAAAGCATGTATCGTGACTTTCCAGGTTGTCGCAAAGTCCGTGAAAAGTTTTAATGGAACAGCCGCCAATTTCACTAAAACGTGACTGTGACATTATAGAATAATATTTAAAATAAATAAATGCCTTAAAGGTCTAAATAACAAACCAAAAACCTTCTAAAAAAAGCGAGCGACAAATACTGTCTGGTCCTGGTGGGTCATTCATAAACCGATATTCCTTTTGCCCGAATAATACAACCTTCTAATAGAACAAGTACTATTAAAACTTTTGTATTTGAAGAATTGCTTTAATTCTTATCACATATTTACTTTACTTCAATTTTATTTGGTATTTCAATTAGTCGTGTGACGATACACTTACGAAAAATTATAACAAAAAGTTATATGGCTTCTTCTGACATTATACTGTGCCGTAGCAAATTAAAATTTGATGTTGTATTTATTTTTTGTAGAGAATATTTATTGATAAATGTTGCATTATAAGTAGATTATAAATTAAGTTTGCAAAATTTATTTTTATTTTTATTACCAAACATGCCAAGGATTCAAATGAAAATGCTCCTGAAAAAATAAGCATTTATTATTTAGCAATACAAAAATTTGACTCGGGATGCGGACCTAATTTAATAAGTCGCAGTTTAAATTAGGTCTAGATCGCCTTTCTTTTAAAAAAAATATGCATTTATTAATTAGTAATACAAAAAATTGTAAGACCTAAAATCTAGTCAAAGATCGCCTTTACTTAAGACTCCATAAAGTCTCTATACACGAAATCGGTGTTCACAAATCTTTCATACATGTTACATTGTATTTCAGAATTTTCAGTAGCCCTTAACTTCTTAATCGCAGGAACGTAGTCGTCATCATGATATCCGCGATTATAATCAAGTGGTAAAAGGTTCAATGCAAGTAAATATATTTCAGGCATTTCAAATTCTAACAGTCCATTGGCTGCTATTACGTATACATCCGTCAAATCCAAATTGTCAGTATGGTAATCATGCAGAGAATAGTAAAGCATTTTCAATTTGTCCTCAACTACGCTTTTGATACAGGTAAACAAAGATTTGAAGTACATGTCCTTCTGAACAAACTGCTTGATTAAACTCGCAAGTTGTCTACTAAAATTGAGAACGCATTCCTTTATAAGCGGCAACTTATTTTCATCCATATTTGCGTCGGTTCGCTTATATATTCCAGTTTTTAACACATCTCGATTTATAATGGTCAAACGTAAATCCCAAACGTGCAGGTAGCTTCTGTGTAGTGGCAAAGATTCCTCTAAATCTTTCAAGAGTGTTTTGAATATTACTATTGAATAATCATCACTATTCATTCGATCATGGCGCAAGCTCTCTGATTCCAGTTGACTTATAAACGTGGGATAGAAATGTCGTACTGTATACAAGTGAGAATGTTTTACATCCCACATTTCAAAGCACCTCTTAGTTATGCTTCTTAGCAATACCAAACTGTCATTAAGATCGTCTTCACTTTTAATGTTCATTATATAGATACCAATAAGATTCCATTTAGCTTTATTCAATTCGGTCTGTTCACGCGTATCATAGCTATCGCGAATCTGCTCGTCTACCAACATAGTCTTAATATGATCATCAACGATAGGCTTTATAGCAGCTTTTTGCATTATATCGATCATATATCCCATATTATTAATAATTCCTCTCATTCGTTCGAGGTTCATGGCTTTATTTGTAAATTTACTGACAGCCTTCCAACCAGCTATATAAAAATCGCAAATAAAACATTGAGGCAGTTTATTTGACGTTATAAGAGCAAATAATTCGTCATCATCGTCCTCGTGTAGATCACACGTCAGTATTTTCAATGTTTCAAATAGTTGTTTTTGCGCCGATTCATTTTCTTCGACGATCTTATTGTGAAGCTCTCTATAAATAATCATCCTTAGAGAAATGTTTTTAGTTTTCTTCCAGATACTTAATATCAGTTTGTTTAAATTGTCAGTGTTGAAACACTTGAATGCCATACGAACTCCATGTTTTTGGATTGAAAGTGGGGTGTCTAATATTGCTTCAATGAATTGCAGACACTGAGGAATGGGTAAATTTGCCAAGTACATATTAAACATGGGTAAACAATAGTGCACATAATCTCCTTTAATATACATAAGAACGTTCGGAAGTGGAACTGGTGGTCGCGAGTAGCTGACGCACCTGCAAATGTATTCTTGAATGTAGTGTAACTGCAGATCCATGTTGTCGTGTTCTATTTTTGGTCTTGCTGGTACATGTTTCATCATAAAATCAATTTTAAAACGGTTGTCTGCTAGCTGAAATATGCCATGTACGCTTGATCGAATTTTGGTTGACGAAACATATGGTTCAGTTTCCGACATTAAATTAATGAAAAATTCAAGACAGACTTTTGCGACATCATTTGAAAAATAAATTTTTAATTTCCTTAGTAATTTGGTAAGGTGAAATTGATTTACACTATCAACTTTGATAAGTGAGAGATCTTCGATAACGAGTGCAGCGTCCTTCTTGAGATGTCGCACACAATGTTCTTGTGTTAATTCCTCAACATGTTCATGTTCACTGAAAAATGCATCATGGCGATATTTTTCCTTATCCAAGTTGATATATTTCTCAACAATTTCTGGACAATCTTTTTTTGTTTTTTCAAACATTTTTAACAAGGTCACAACAAGGTCGATATATTTTCTCACTTTATTTTTAACTTCTTCGTTATATGTTTCAAGATCAAACTTATAAAATATTTTCAAATAGTACTGGACAATATATTGATAAACCATTTCTTTTTTTTCATTATCCAGAATATTAAAGTTGTCTCTTAATGAGTAGCTTACATGATCATAATCTAATATTTTGTTTAATTCCTCAGGGACATCTTTTTTGTGAACAATGTGATAAAATAGAACTAAAGCTATGAATTTGTAATCACAGTTTCCATTTGACTCTTTATATAGATCTATACTGTGTAGCAGTTTATTGAATGGTGTCCAGCACTCTTCATCGAACTCTAAGATATTATGAGAAGCCATAACATTTTCTAAAAATACCTGTTTATAACGACATTCTTCATTGACATGTCTTTGATAGTAGTGGTTGAACAGTATCACTAAATCGTTTTGAGTTTTCGCCGACTCAATCAATATTTTTAAAATATTATTTCTCTTATCTTTGCCCGGAGTTATCATTACATACTTCTTGATTTCGGCAAAGGCTTTTGAAAAATTCACAAACTTGTACCAAATGTAGTCGTTGCGACTGCCCAGTATTTCCTTTTGGCTCTGTATGTGCTTTAAAGCCCACATTTCCCTTTCTTTTACTGTCATCAAGTTAACGTAATATTCCTTTTCATAAAACTTTAACGTCGTTTCAAATTCTTCACCTGGATAAGAATCTGTGAAAATCTTTTTGGCAAATTGAAACCTTTCTTCCAGAGGTATCAAATCCACGAGGTATTTATAAGTTTTAAAAAGCGATATATCCCAAAACAGAGAGCATTCCTTCGGAAGCAAAGCAACTAAATAATGTTTAACATTCTCGCTGCTACTGTGCTTAACAAGCATGGATTTATTCAACATTTCTAAATATATGGGAGGATTTTTAAGTACTCGGTCTTTGTACTTTTCCATAATATTTTTAGATACTCTCAATCCTAATTGATTTTTTAAGTACCTCGAACTAGATGGCTGCCCGTACTTGTCTATAAGTTCCAGAAACTTGATATCAGAAACCAAATACAAATGGCGAATGCCGTATAATGCATGGTTGGGTGAAATACAAACTGATTTTAAATAAGCATTAGCCAAAGTAAACGAGTTTCCAATGAAATGTTTCATATATTTATCATTTCTTTCCGAGACCATATCGTTAAAACTATCCATTTTATCTTGTAAAAATTGTAATTTTGTAGACTCTGAGTTCGTTGTGAATCTAGATGCCTCACTATCCATCTTATCCTGTAAAAATTGTAATTTTGTAGACTCAGATGCGTTAATTAAGAATTTAAATGCAATCTCTGGTAAAGTATTTGCTCTGCAATATTTATAGAAAGTATTGGCTCTTTCTTCGTTCCTTACATGGGTCGAGACTACCGTTAAAAGTTTTCGTTTTAGTTTTAACGACATCATTGGAAAGACTTTGGTGTTCAAATATTCAGGGTTGATGATATTTGAGTGTTCGTCATCGTAGAGCCAAATTAATTTGAGCGCTCTAGTGATGTGCAGACTGTCTCCAGACTTGAGTATCTCAATTATGTAGTTGATGTTTTTATATTTTGATGCTAAATCAATTTTGAAAAATGTATCAACATCCGTTTGTTCTGTCTCAGATTGAACATCTTCAAAGCTTATGTTACTTGCAGCTGCTTCATTAACCTTTGAGTTAAGCTCTTGTTGTCTCTTGCCCAAGCTGTTCCCACTTAGTAGTATCATATTGAACTGATCTCCTTACTCTGCGAACAAAATAAGTACACTGTTTATCACATGTGACATTAAGATAGTAGATAAATTAATATTATTATAGGTAGGTATAACAATAGCTAACAATAGGCTTGCTTAAAACGAACAACAATATTTGCTTGCTTCGTTAATAGAGATATAAAATGCAATTTTTAACGTTTAATTAAACTATACTCTTCCTCTAATACTCCGGCGCTGGCGAAACAAACAATAACGGCGGACGGATTACAATGACATTCTTCAAAGAAAAAGACAAGTTTATATGTTAGAGTAGTTCAGAAAACGCTGCCATCTTATTTCGCTCCTGTTTTAAACATTTAAAAGTTTATATAGGAGTTGCACAAGACTGGCTGTGTCTAGATATACCCACATACACATAATATATATACTATACATATTATGTGATATAGGTACATACTCGGAACAATAACTAGCATGGAAGCCGGGCTAAAATAAAAACCGAGTACTATACAGTTTATTCATTTATGTCAATTAGCATATCGTAATGTGGGAATGAAACAAAACATGGCTGTTTGTTTTTATTATTTTTGAACGTGTCACAAGCAAAATGTCAAATGGTCCTCTTTGGTCCTCTTATAATGCTAACAAATAAAGTGATGTAAAAATGGTTATCGATAATCATTTCAATACTGTTGCAGATTTCCTAATGATGGTGAAATGAAAATGAAATGGAGTCAGTGCATCAATAGGTTTTTCTCATACAAACTTCCACCCCCTTTTCACCCCCTTAAAGGGTGATTTCTAGGATAAAAACTATCCTATGTTTTTTCCCGGGACTCCAACAATCCCTATCCGAATTTCATCTAAATTGGTTCGGTGGTTTAAGCGTGAAGAGGTAACAGACAGACAGACAGACACACTTTCGCATTTACAATATTTTATACTTATAAAATTAATTAGTATTAGTATGGATTTTAATGATTAATAAAGACATTAAATTAATAATTGTAGTTTCATTTATACTTGTGTCAAATTCTTATCGTCTCTTTCCTACCACACTTGACTGATATTCCGACGCCGAAGTTCCGTCGTGGTAAATCCGTTAGTAAACCACAGCTACACTTGGCAGATTATCCGTCGACAGCCAGCGCCTATACTGATAATAAATTATAATAACATGGGAATGTTAAGAAAAGGTTAAACTATATTAATTAAAAAATATATAATAGAAAACTTTTCTATCTATAGGTACACATAATAAAAATGTAACGGATCGCTATCTGTACATGGAAGATATATGAGAAAAAATATTATTGGGTCCTTTATCAACGCAATAGCACCCAAAACAATGATTGTTAGAATTTTGTCTGTTTGTGCAAGCCAATCTCAGAAACGGCGTATTCGGATGTGGTTTTCACTAATATATTGTGGTAGGCTTCACTTAACATTTAGTGTTTGTTTCATGTCAATCAGTTCTTAAATAAAAAAGTTATGTCAATTTAAAGAATCACGTCGAACATTTGTTAATCCAAAATAAACCAAAAGATATGCCCAAAGTCACTATTCCACGCGGACGAAGTCGCGGGCACAGCTAGTACTAACTATATTTACTTGTTTGCTTTGATGACTTATATCGACACGACAATGTCGATGATAAGCCCATCACTAGCCAAAAAATAGCTTGTGACAACCTGCATAATAACGAAACAGAACGGTATTATATGTCTCTTTCCCACGCACTATTAACGTCGAAAGTAAAAAAAGGTAAAATATATGCATTTCATTTCTTATTTTAACCCGGCTTCCATGTTAGTTTTTTTTTTTTATACCACTAGGTGGCAAACAAGCTTACGGCCCACCTGATGGTAAGTGGTTACCGTAGTTATTGTTCCGAGGGTACATATTGTATTTCGCTTATTATTCTGTGACAGTTTATCTTAAACAATCTATGGTTTTGTTAAATAGGTTAAAGGTATTAACCTATCAGTTCTTTCTTGGGACAATCCAAGGACAATCGGGGTTTCAGAGTCCGCACCACTTGGTTCTCAAATGGGACAATCGGGACGATGACATTACTAGAAATTGGGCGCGAATTTTGAAATTTTGAAAACTGTGCGCGAGTTGACGAGTTGTTTGACAGATTAATGTCGCGAGTCAACAGATTTAATTATCAGTGTATTATACACAGGGGGGTGACAGCTCTATTTCCAATCTTACAGTTCTGGCGCTGCTGTAGCTTGCTACATATTATTAATCTGTGCTCTGCTTATAGTGTTCAATTTTGTGTCAATGTGTGTGTACCTACGTCATTGGTAGTTTGACACCTCTGACAGTTTGAAAGGTAAATAATGTAAATCGGCCATTGTTTTTTTCATATCACATCGAGTCAAGCAGTTTATCTTGTGTTTTCCTCCGTTTACAATACAATTCCACGCTTTGCTGTACTCCGTACAGTGATCAGTGATATTTGTTTCTTTTACTGTGCTCCATACTTTCTCGTCATGGCGTTGTGCATATAAGTGTTGTGTTGGTGGTTGTGATTCAATAAGTAAAACTCGCAGACTATTTTGCATACTCATGAACGATAAATTACTTGGTTTGACAAAGAACCTATTGATGACTAAACGTTTTTATGAAAAACATTTTGATCAAACTCAATTTGACCAGTCTGGTGTTCGAACCCGTTATTCCTATCCTTGCTTGTTTACGGAACAGGAAATTGCTCATGGCTTACCACTTGCTAAAGGTATGAATGTAAACTTTTAATGTAACCTATACTTTAGCTTGCAACTAACTTTCGCCTAGAGCAACAGTTAGTTGTCATCTTAGGGCTCCTTCAGATACACATCTTGTCCAACTTAATCTGTATCCTTCCACTTTCTGTAGCTTTATGTTTACAATATTCTATAGATTTTTTTAATTCAAAATATTTTTAATATGAAATTATAACAGTAAAGTAATTTAAATTAACTATTCAAGAAATTACTTTAGTTGTTCAACTTACAATTGTATGTCTGCGGGAGCTCTTACGCACAATTATAAACTTTAGTTGATTAAATTATAAAATGCAAATAAGTTGTTCAATAGTTGGCCCACTTACAATATTATATGTCTGCAGGTGCTCTTAAAGCCCTCTGTCCTACACGTTTGTTGCCCTTCTCACTACACAAAACAATTATTTAGTTGAATACCTACACAAATCATCTTCAGTTCTATCGAATCTACTTATACTACTAGGCATTAATGCTTTAATGTTTTTAATAATTCCAGGGTATCATATACAGCATGAAAATAATTATTGTCAGAGCCGAGAACAAAATTATAACAACTCAACAGGAGAAACAATTACCATCACAGGTATGAATAAATAGATCTTACTTGATAAATTAATTACACAGAGGCTATGACAGAATCAGACAGTAATGTCAACCCTGTAAAGCTTAAATTACTAGCTCACTCAACAGACATTGTCCTGTCCAAATTCCATGGAAAGAAACACTATCTGTCTATTCATCCAACTTTCCAATGTTTCCACTATCTATTTGTTCTATCTTATTCTGTTGTAATGTTTATTTAAACAAATTCAATATTTCAGATAAGCGGTTCAACACTCCTATGGAGACAATGGAGACTACAGCAGTAGTGGTGACAATCTATTCGACAGCGTCAATGGATCGCCAGATCAACCAAGGGGCAAACTTAGAGGCACAGTGAAACCAAATTCTCCTCGTCAATAATTTTGACAAAAATCTATAAAATCCTCAAAACATATTAAATATATTGACACAACCAGTCTAGATGTAATTGAATATTACATAGCACTCATAATCGCCTGCAATGCCACAATTGATGCAATATAATAAATAAAATTTTAAGTGGAAAAATAGAATCATGCAATATCTAGCGCTAAGAAAATACAAAACTCATAGGTAAAAGAAAGCAAATAAATGACCACAAAATAGATAATTTGTTTTATTTGATTATCTACCTAAATAAAAGGATAAATACCCTAAACCCCAGTAGATTTTGTCGATATCGGGTACATCACTACACTACACAAAAATTATCGATAACAGCCATATTGAATAAATGATAGATGGACAGCACTATTCGATTTTGTATGTGTGTGTGTCGCGCCATTATAGATAAAGCGACAACAGCGCCATAACTGCAAATGTAGAAACTAGGCAAATTCGACTGTCACATCTGTAGCTAGCTACATATCAGTAATCTGTGATTATACATATACATTCGAGTTCGTACTGACTAGGTATTAGATACATACCTACTTAATGTAAGGTTGTTGGAGACACGTTATTTATAGTGCATATTTAACAAACTTATCGGCTTTTTTATATAACATCACATCAATTAAGTACTTTACAAAACACTGAAGCGTACTAGTGTATTTCACCCTGAATATCTACCACAGTTACGGTAAGTACGAAAATACAAACTGTCAAGTTGATGATAAACACTCACAATAATATTGCGTTTCCTTTTGTGCGAATTAATAATGGGAATTATTAATGAATTAGGTGACCTTCGCCACAACAAGGTTTCATTCTAGCAGTGTTACCAGATAAAAAAATAATTATACCGTGTTGGTTACCCGTTATCTTTGATTATTAAACCAGCCAAAGAGTATATAATTTAAAACCAGCCCCCGTTATATTAAATTAAATAAAATCGATACCTAGGTACCTACTAGATAGGTACATATTATGAAAATACAACTATACCTCTTTTTGGCGGGAACTTGCGAAATTACGTTGTTTTCATTTAATTTTCATGAAAATATAGGCGGCGTTTTGTGCAGCTCAATCTAAGTGCACCATTCAAGTGAAATGAAAGTGTGAATCGTGACTTTTCAGATTAAATCAGATTGTCTCAAAAAGTTTATGAAAAGTTTTAGTAGAACGGCCACCAATTTCACTTAAACCTGACCTGACTTGTATGTAATAAGGACGTTGGCTAACTTTAATGTGAATGTGATATAACGAGACTAAAGCATAAGAGAGGAATAGAAAAGCTTGACATTGGCAGAAAATTGCCAGCAAAGAAATAAAAAATTGGTTAGATTAATAACAGACAGCGAAGACGCTGCCGCCATCTCCGAGTTATAAAAGAACTATCTAGAAGATAAAGATTATTCATTGCGCTATAACCAGTCGACTTCAGGAATGCGATATCACCGGATCACTACCTAGGTATGTGACGGAAAAAAACGTATTCAGTGTGCGCACTCAATTTGTACGACCACGATCATCCGATTACGCACGAACACGATTCGTATCCAAAGTGACCACGGCCTTATACAACATTCTATTGGTTAATTAATTAATAGAACAACTATTATTGCAACTTTTGTATTTGAAGGAACAGCTTTAATCCTTATCACTTATTATTTCGGTATTTTCGGTTACATTTATAATGACCTATATTGAATTATATCGAGTTATATCTTATTGTAATTTGAACTAGATATATTCCAACTAAACAATTAGGTACTAGAAAAAACAATATTGGTGTTGTGATCAGTTCCATAAATTATAAGGCATTGTACCTACTGTGCCGTAGCAAATTAAAATTTGATGTTATAGCATGGCAACCCTGCAGTAGTCGTTATTATTATGGTAAGGTTTTGGTACGCCCGCGGTCCAACCGGAAAGAACCTCGTCAAGAGACGCCACCACAGAGTACATTTTATTATGACGCCACCATTAACCAACTCTTTGATTAACCATTCTGTGTGTACCGCGACGCGTCTCCAAGCGAGTTGTTAGACGGAGACCGCCGGCCATTTTTTTATATTTTTGGTATTTATTTTCTATAAGGAATTATGATAAATGTTGCATTATAAGTAGATTTTCAATTAAGTTTGCAATTTTTTTTGAATTTTTATTACCAATAATGCCCAGGATTAAAATGAAAATACTCTTAAAAAAATAAGCATTTTTTTATTTAGCAATACAAAAATCAGACTCGTAATGCGGAGCTAATTTAATTAGTCGCAGTTTTAGTTACAATACCAGGCGTCTACATCGCCTTTCTTTAAAAAAATAAGCATTCATTATTTAGTAATACAAACAATTTGTAAGACTTAAAATCTAGTCAAAGATCGCCTTTACTTATGACTCCATAAATTCTCTATACGAAATCGGTGTTCACAAATCTTTCATACATGTTACATTGTATTTCAGGATTTTCAGTAGCCCTTAACTTCTTGATCGCATGTACGTAGTCATCGTCATGATATCCGCGATTATAATCGAGTGGTAAAAGATTCAATGCAAGCAAATATATTTCAGGCATTTCAAATTCTAACAGTCCATTGGCTGCTATTATGTATACATCCGTCAAATACAAATTGTGAGTACGGTAATGAATTTGAGAGTGTAGCATTTTCAATTTCTCCTCGACTACGCGTTTGATACAGGTAAACAAAGATTTAAAGTACAATTCCTTCTGAACAAACTCTTTGATTAAACTCGCAAGTTGTCTACTAAAATTGAGAACGCATTCCTTTATAAGCGGCAACTTATTTTCATCCATACTTGCGTCGGTTGGCTTAAACCTTACAGTTTTTAACACATCTCGATATATAATAGTCAAACGTAAATTCCAAATGTGCAGGTAGCTTCTGTGTAGTGGCAAAGATTCCTCTAAATCTTTCAAGAGTGTTTTGAATATTACTATTGAATAATCATCACTATTCATTCGATCATGGCGCAAGCTCTCTGATTCCAGTTGACTTATAAACCTGGGATAGAAATGTCGAACTGTAGTATATAAGTGAGAATGTTTTACGTCCCACATTTCAAAACACCTCTTCGTTATGGTTCTTATCAATACCAAACTGTCATTAAGATCGTCTTCACTTTTAATGTTCATTAAATAAATACCAATAAGATTCCATTTAGCTTTATTCAATTCGGTCTGTTCAAGCGTATCATAGCTGGCGCGAATTTGCTCGTCTATCAACATAGTCTTAATATGATCATCAACGATAGGCTTTATAGCAGCTTTTTGCATTATATCGATCATATATCCCATATTATTAATAATTCCTTTCATTCGTTCGAGGTTCATGGCTTTATTTGTAAATTTACTGACAGCCTTCCAACCAGCTGTATAAAAATCGCAAGTAAAACATTGAGGCAGTTTATTTGACGTTATAAGAGCAAATAATTCGTTATCATCGTCCTCGTGTAGATCACACGTCAGTATTTTCAATGTGTCAAATAATTGTTTTTGCGCCGATTCATTTTCTTCGACGATCTTATTGTGAAACTTTTTATAAATAATCATCCTTAGAGAAATGTTTTTAGTTTTCTTCCAGATACTTAATATCAATTTGTTTAAATTGTCGGTGTTGAAACACTTGAATGCCATACGAACTCCATGTTTTTGGATTGAAAGTGGGGTGTCTAATATTGCTTCAATGAATTGCAGACACTGAGGAATGGGTAAATTTGCCAAGTACATATTAAACATGGGTAAACAATAGTGCACATAATCTCCTTTAATATACATAAGAACGTTCGGAAGTGGAACTGGTGGTCGCGAGTAGCTGACGCACCTGCAAATGTATTCTTGAATGTAGTGTAACTGCAGATCCATGTTGTCGTGTTCTATTTTTGGTCTTGCTGGTACATGTTTCATCATAAAATCAATTTTAAAACGGTTGTCTGCTAGCTGAAATATGCCATGTACGCTTGATTGAATTTTGGTTGACGAAACATGTGGTTCAGTTTCCGACAGTAAATTAATGAAAAATTCAAGATAGACTTTAGCGACATCATTTGAAAAATAAATTTTTAATTTCCTCAGTAATTTGGTAAGGTAAAATCGATTGACACTCTCATTTTTGATAAGTGAGAGATCTTCGATAACGAGTGCAGCATCCTCCTTGAGATGTCGCACACAATGTTCTTGTGTAAATTTCTCGACATGTTCATGTTCACTGAAAAATGCATCATGGCGATATGTTTCCTTATCCAAGTTGATATATTTCTCAACAATTTCTGGACAATCTTTCTTTGTTTTTTCAAAGATTTTTAACAAGTTCACCACAAGGTCTATATATTTTCTCACTTTACTTTTAACTTCTTCGTTATATGTTTCATGATCAAACTTATCAATTATTTTTAAATAGTACTGGACAGTATATTGATAAACCATTTCTTTTTTTTCACTATCCAGAAACTTAAAGTTGGCTCTTAATGAGTAGCTTATAAGATCATCATCTAATATTTTATTTAATTCCTCAGGGACATCTTTTTTGTGAACAATGTGATAAAATAGAACTAAAGCTATGAAATTGTTCTTACAGTCACCGAGTGACATGAAAGAGGGTAAGCTGTTTCCTCTTCCACTTTCCATATCCCAACTAGCGCAGGATGAGGAAAGGAAGAAGAAGCTACCACCACTTGACTCTTTATATAGATCTATACTGTGTAGCAGTTTATTGAATGGTGTCCAGCACTCTTCATCGAACTGTAAGATATTATGAGAAGCCATTACGTTTTGTAAAAATACCTGTTTATAACGACATTCTTCATTGACATGTCTTTGATAGTAGTGGTTGAATAGTATCACTAAATCGTTTTGAGTTTTCGCCGACTCAATCAATATTTGTAACATATTATTTCTCTTATCTTTGCCCGGAGTTATCATTACATACTTCTTGATTTCGGCAAAGGCTTTTGAAAAATTCACAAACTTGTACCAAATGTAGTCGGTGCCATTGCCCAGTATTTCCTTTTGGCTCTGTATGTGCTTTAAAGCCCACATTTCCCTTTCTTTTACTGTCATCAAGTTAAGGTAATATTCCTTTTGATAAAATATAAAGGTCATTTCAAATTCTTCGCCTGGATAAGAATCTGTGAAAATCTTTTTGACTAATTGAAATCTTTCTCCCAGAGGTATCAAATCCACGAGGTATTTGTAAGTTTTAAAAAACGGTATATCCCAAAACAGGAAGCTTCTATTCTGAAGCAAAGCAACTAAATAATGTTTAACATTCTCGCTACTACTGTGCTTAACAAGCATGGATTTATTCAACATTTCTAAATATATGGGAGGATTTTTAAGTACTCGGTCTTTGTACTTTTCCATAATATTTTTAGATACTCTCAATCCTAATTGATTTTTTATGTACTTTGAACTAGATGGTTGCCCGTACTTGTCGATAAGTTCCAGAAACTTGATATCAGAAACCGAATACAGATGGCGAATGCCGTATAATGCATGGTTGGGTGAAACACGTTCTGATTTTAAATAAGCATTAGCCAAAGTAAACGATTTTCCAATAAAGTGTTTCATATATTTATCATTTCTTTCCGAGACCATATGGTCAAAACTATTCATTTTATCTTGTAAAAATTGTAATTTTTTAGACTCTAAGTTCATTGTGAACCTAGATGACTCACTATCCATCTTATCCTGTAAAAATTGTAATTTTGTACACTCAGATGCGTTAATTAAGAATTTAAATGCAATCTCTGGTAAAGTATTTGCTCTGCAATATTTATAGAAAGTATTGGCTCTTTCTTCGTTCCTTACATGGGTCGAGACTACCGTTAAAAGTTTTCGTTTTAGTTTTAACGACATCATTGGAAAGACTTTGGTGTTCAAATAGTCAGGGTTGATGATATTTGAGTGTTCGTCATCGTAGAGCCAAATTAATTTGAGCGCTCTAGTGATGTGCAGACTGTCTCCAGACTTGAGTATCTCAATTATGTAGTCGATGTTTTTATATTTTGATGCTAAATCAATTTTGAAAAATGTATCAACATCCGTTTGTTCCGTCTCAGATTGAACATCTTCAAAGCTTATGTTACTTGCAGCTGCTTCATTAACCTTTGAGTTAAGCTCTTGTTGTCTCTTGCCCAAGCTGTTCCCACTTAGTAGTATCATATTGAACTGATCTCCTTACTCTGCGAACAAAATAAGTACACTGTTTATCACATGTGACTTAACATAGTAGTAACGGCAAGAGGCCGGATGGTATGACTTTGATCCCGTGGAGTGTCGGCAAGCCGTTGGTGTGGGATGCCACTTGTGTCGATACACTTGCGTCATCTCACTTACCAGTGACTTGTAAAGCCGCGGGAGCGCCTGCGAAAGGTGCGGAAAATTCAAAATTCAAAAAGTACGCCTGTATTGGTCCAAATTATCAATTTAGGCTTTTTGCGGTTGAGACCATGGGTCCGTGGGGGTCTGAAGATCGTCGTTTCGCAAATATTTTATGTAAAAAATTAATCGAGGCCTCGGGTGACCGGCGGTCGGGGAGCTTTTTCCGCCAACGCATCAGCTTGGCCATCCAAAGAGGAAACGCTGCCAGCCTTCTGGGAACCTATCCAATCGGCGGCAGCGGCAGCCTCGAAGAAGTTTTTTATATATTATAATTGTACATTTGCTTGTATATTTTGTACATTTGTTGTAAATAAAATAATTATTGTTCACATAGTAGATAAATTAATATTATTATAGGTAGGTATAAAACAATAGCTAACAATAGGCTAGCTTAAAATGAACAACAATATTTGCTTCGTTAATAGAGATTATTAAATTATTCAATTGAGCTTTGGCATGGTGCGAACTTATCTACCTACAGAAGAAATCTTACTACGATAATAAATGTGAAAAGTTGTATGTTCGTTAATTTTTATGAATGTTGGTAAAGGGGGATCGTATCCTTGAATAAAATATACGACACTATTTAATCCCTATAGAAAAGATTAGATCCTTCGGGAACGCGGTTAAAACGGGAGACAGCAAGTTAAATTACAGATAATTTAAAGTACAAACAAAAAAAGCGCTCCACGCTTTTTAAAATAAATCATTAGATGTAAAAAAAGTTAATTTTAAAAACCGAAAAAACCCGACCGCGTAAAAAGTTAATTTATAGTAGGATCAGTCAGGTAGCCATTGTTTATTAATTAAGTCACTAGGTACCTATAAAGAAAGGGCAGAAAGTTGAATGGTTAGTTGTTTACTCACTGCTGGTGGGTCGCCCTTTTTTCCCGACCTTGAACTCGCTGCTGTCTAGATAAACCTACATACATAGGTATGTGATATATGTAGGTACAAATACATTTCACTTATTATTCTGTGACGTTTATCTTAAATAATCTATGGTTAGGTTAAATAGGTTATTATTATCAGTGTACATTCGAGTTATAGTACTGACTAGGATACCTACCTACCTACTTAATATAAGATTGTAGTGATACGTTATTTATAGTGCATATTTAACAAACTTATCGGCTTTTTTATGTACTTTACAAGCACTGAAGCGTACTAGTGTATTTTTCCCTCAATACCTACCGGCTTCCACGGTCACCAACACCACAGTAAGTAAGAAAATACAAATAATGAATAGTAAAACACTTACAACAATTGAAAGCGTTGCCTTTTGTGCGAATAAGTGTAGAATTAAGATTGAATTAGGTGACCTTCGCCACAATAAGGTAACATTCTAGTGTTATTCTAATTAGGTAGGTAAGTAGGTTCCTACAACAATACCTAATTTCCAATAACCAATGAAGTAAGTTAATGCAAATAAAAATAGGTTACCTGTTATGGCTTCGTATACGTTTTTTTGTGAGCTATAAATAAATTTGTGACCGCGCCCCGTCAATGCACAATTGCAACGCAGTGCAAGTAAGTTAAATAAAATCGATACCTAGGTACATATTACAACTGTACTTCATAATGAGGACTTTTTGGCGGGAATTTGAGAAGTTACGTTGTGTTTTCATGAAAATCGCATATTTTCAGTTTTATTGAATAATATCGGTGGCGTTTTGTGAAATAAAGCTCAATCTAAGTGCACCAATGAAGTGAAATGAAAGTGTGTATCGTGACTTGTCATATTCAATTAGATTGTCTCAAAAAGTTTATGAAAAGTTTTAGTAGAACGGCCACCAATTTCACTTAAACCTGACCTGACTTGTATGTAATAAGGACGATGGCTAATTAATCTGTTTTCAAAATTTCTAAATTCGCGCGATTTTCAAGTAAATGTCATTGTCCCGATTGTCCCAATCGAGAACCAAGTGGTGCGGACTTTGAAACCCCTAATGTCCCAAGAAAGACCTGACAGATTAATGTGAATGTGATATAATGAGACTAAAGCATAAGAGAGGAATAGTAGGTAAAGCTTGACATTGGCAGAAATCTCCTAAAGGACAATTGCTAGCAAAAATAATATAATAGTAATAACAAAGAGTATAATGTAATATGGTAATAAGGCAGAAACTCGCAAAGTGACATCTATGTTTGTGCCGTTTCATCAAGATCGGTTTAGTAGGTACCTAGTTTCGGAGTTTATCGCGTATCAAACCAACATTGTGTATTTATTATAATAACCTACTTACCATTTTAGAATATTGATTACAAGTGCTAATTTTTATAATAAGTAAGTAACTTTCCATAGTGTATACAGGGTTACAGGGTAAGTCGTACTGAATATTAAAGGACGTTATTATTCAGCTCATTTCTGATGGATTTAGTCCCGTAATATGGTGTCCGAATCTTAACCGTTACGGAGATATTCAACTTTAAAGATTATTTAAAAATAACCTTTATTTTTTGCTTTATTATCGATTTTTTGATGTTTTAAGTTAGAAGGCATGTCAATTAATAGAAATGATTAACAAAAACTGAACGTACTACTAACAGCTTAAAAATAATGCCCGAGAATGGTTAGAATTAAATAATTTTAACTAAGTGTTTTTAACTTTGAAGCGCATTTAAAAAAAAAATATGTAGCTTATTCGGCAGATGATTTTAAAAACTTATACGTCTCTTTAGCTATTCAAAAAGGTATAACACTTGCTATTAAATAGGCAAAACATTGACCAAACAACATTTAAGGCAGCAGAGGGTACATTTTTAGTTTGAGGTAAAAACGTAAATATAACAAAAAAAAAAAAATTTTTTAATTCGTGTTCGACATGGCTGCTGCTATTTCTTACACTAACTCTCATTATTTTTCTTCATATACTTTTCACGACAGAAGTTCTCAGGTTCCGCCTCATTTCTTCTACCGTCCTTATCCATTTTGTATCGAAGTTGCGTTATGTTGTACTACCACTTGGGCCTATTCAAGTAACATTATTTTAAGATTTTATAAACAAACTTAGTAGATGTTATACCTTTTTGAGTAGCTAAAGAGACGTATAAGTTTTTAAAATCATCTGCCGAATAAGCTTCATATTTTTTTTTTTAAATGCGCTTCAAAGTGAAAAAACACTTAGTTAAAAATATTTAATTCTAACCATTCTCGGACATTTTATAAGCTGTTAGTAGTAGGTTCAGTTTTTGTTAATCATTTCTATTAATTGACATGCCTTCTAACTTAAAACATCAAAAAATCGATAATAAAGCAAAAGATAAAGGTTATTTTTAAATAATCTTTAAAGTTGAATATCTCCGTAACAGTTAAGATTCGGACACCATATTACGGGACTAAATCCATCAGAAATGAGCTGAATAATAACGTCCTTTAATATTCAGTACGACTTACCCTGTAACCCTGTATAATGTTTTTATTTTTTATGTCGAGATTATAATTAAAAAAGATAATATAACGAGAGTCGTAGGTAATAGTTGAGTTGGTCAGAGTGAGAAAACAAATCGACCAATAGGGTATTTTACTCTATATGAAAAAAAAAAACAAAAAATATATTATTGAGATAGCTTTAGATTTGGTTGTGTAAGGATGAATTCTCGAACATTATTAATCCAGATTATTTACATGTTCAAGTATTTCCGCGGATGTCATTGAAGATGAAGAAGAAATTTCTAACAGCAGTATCGGTTAACTTAAAAGATGCGAATCGAGCTAAAACATTTCATGATTACTGCATGTCCAGAAAACTATCCAATGTTGCGTTCAAGTTTCTAATTTATTCACCAGAATCATTTAAATTACACTTCCTACGGAAAACGTAGAAACTATAAGATTAAAAGGCGTTAAGTATTTAAGATTCTTTATTGGCAGCTCATTTGTGCTGGCCGAATGTTATTTAAAGACTATACACGAAGAATATAGAAATAAAGAATTGCCAAAGCTTCGTTATTTATATTCTGTATCTAATACACAATTTTTTGATCTTTTTGAGAAGTATGCTCATAAATACGTAAGATATGAACTGGATTTATTTGGTTTGAGATTATCAAAGGATATAATGACTAAACATAAAGATCGAGTTCTCGACAACCCACGTTTCTATACATATTTTATAAAAGAAAACATAATAGCACAGTACAGTAGAAGAGAAGACGCTGAAGTTTACCTTTATACATTTTTACCGGATGATAGTCATTACTTCTGGGAATACAGTTTTTGGCGAGTAAAATACATTATTGGCCTAATTCCACAAGAAGAGAGATTCGAATTCCTTAAAAGGATATTTAATGAAACATATCCCAATGAAAATTTTGAAACCAGCGAAGAATTTTACATTCATGAATTTTACACATTATTTACTTCCGAACAGGCAGAAGCTTGGGCTTTAAATAAATTAGCTAGTGATAGTGAAGATAAAAGAGTAAACGAACGTGACGACTATATTTGGTACAAATATGTAAATTTTGAAATTGCTTTTGAAGGAATAAATAAACTCCTGTTGAAAACTACAGATCCTGAAAAAAGAGCGCTAACTATTGAAGTTCTGATGGGGTTAGCGAAAACACAGTCTCAATTACAAAAACTTTTTCAATACTATTACGAAATTATTTGCAAAGAACCCTTGCTGCTTACTACGAATGCTTTGTGTTTAAAGTAACAAATTCTAATTTTTACTGTGTATATGATTTTGATGAAGTCTGCTGGTCATTATTTAGTAAAATTTGTAAAAGTGGGAAAAGATGTAACATAGCGGGACACTTTTGTAATTGTAGTCATTATCATGAGATTTTTGAGTTAATATATAACATTATAAATGATATTCCTAGTGATACAACACTATTGACATATAGTTTATTTTTATCTACAATAAAATTATTTTCGGAAGGTACTAGTAAAGAAAAAAAAGAAAAAGTTTATCAATATTTAATTGATTATTACATTGATGAAATTAAAAAAAATGATAATGAAGAAAATTATGATGCCATAAAAAAAGAAAGTAGACAATTAATCGGTAGGATTTTGGACGTAATGAGACTGTACGGGAAAACAAAATGTGATTGCCCTGATATTGTAACAAAATATGTAAAATTCGATTCGCATTGGTATAGCGATGAAAAAATGTTTCATGTAGAACCTGAAGAGTTGACAGACAATGATTTAATTAATTTACTAAAACAGGATCCAAAGCTCATTGTAGAAAAAAATCCTGAAGTTAAAAAAAAACATTGAGAATGATTTTAGATACAAAACTAACAGAATACTCAGAAAACTGAGGATTTATTTTTCGCAAGATATTGCAAAGTATTATCTTGATATTTACTTAAAAATGTTATCGGAACCAAAATTGTACTTGGCTTATGCCCAAGCTGCTGTGTTCGGTATATTCTTATTGGCTGATGACAATTACTCCATCGACTTTATGATGAAACATATCCCTACAGATTTTAAAATAAATCGCAAGCTAATTAATATAAATAAATACCACATACAACTAGCTATTTGTAGAAATGCTTGCTACTCACGATCTTCAACGGTACAGTCTAATATATTGAATTATATTAAAGGTGATTATGTTCTGTACTGTACACCAATATTGAACTCGTATTTGATACATTTACCAAATTGCCTTCAAGATAATTTCGTAAAAAATATAGTAGAGGCCCCATTATCTAACCCAAAACACAGTTTACATTTAGCTCTTCAATGCTATAACATAAAAGACTTGAATACATTGGCCGTTAACATTTGGAATACTACAGACGATGCGTCTACTCGAAGGCTACTTTACAAAGCTATCTTTAACAGATTACATAATGAAAACAAAATTGCACAAATCCAGCTGTTTGAAACATTAATTTTATTTACCCATGATTTACGAAAAGAAGATGAAGCGGATGTCTTTGAACTTTTAGTATCAAATACTATATCCACGGATTTCCTTGCTAACTACCTCGTGGTAAACCTACCACTACCTCCCAACCGGGAGGCTTTAACCAAGATAGGTGAAAATGAAATATATTGTACCCGCCTCATACAAAGTCTTGACAAGCATATCGACGTCATACCACAAGATATACTTCGATCTATTGTAAATGAACACGTTAAAGCTATGATGGTTGAAAAACAATGTCTAGTGATTAATGAAAACTATGAAGTAGACGATTTAATTAACGCCAAATGGGAACTAACAGCCAATCATATAGTTTTTCTACGTACTGAATTCGAACTTGAAGAAAAATTACAGCTTATTAAATTGATTTTGAATAAAAGTTTAGAAATGTGGAACGATAAACAAAATGACAAATATGCAATAAGATCTTTTTTTCTTAATTATATCGAAATAACATTAGAGACAAAGAGCTATGAACACGATGTGAAATGTTTTAGTTATGCAAACGATATTTTTCGATTATTATTAAATGGCTTACAAGAAGCATTTCCTGTACATGAAATTTATTCCATTATCTGGAAGCTACGAATGAGTATTATAATACTCATTCGTAGCTTTAGTTAATACCTCTCGAGTTATAACTCGAGAGGTATTAACTAAAGCAAAGCTAAAACTCATCGGAGGAGACAGTAATGATAAAAAGATATCAGCGTTGAAACAAGCGGGATCAGATTTTGGTGAGGCGCTAGGATATTTGATACAAGAGTTTGTTGAGAAAGATATATATTTCTCCTACATGCAGCGAGATATATGGATTGCAGTTGTACTTAAGATTTCGACGGTATATAATTATAACTTAGATTATTACGATGCTTTTGAATTTGGATATGATGATGTGAAAGTGCTTGTGGGTTTACGTTTGATGGAATTTGAAATGCGAGAAGCCTTCATGGTCACAGCAATGATTCTAGAATATGCGTACTCTTCAGGACAATTTAGGGAGGAATATGAAAGAGTTGTTGAAAAATTAAAATCATTGGAAGATCCAGATTTAAAAACATATATCTATGATAAATTTGCGTAAAATATTTTGAAAATGCTCTTAGACTTAGGTTCTAAGAAATGAAATTGTAAATAAAACTTTCTACTTGACGTAATTTATTTTATTTTAAACAGTATGAATTTACTTACGTACCAACATGGATAGGCGCATTCTTGGTGCAAATGATAGAATGCGCGCTGAAAATATTTGTTACAATATAGGTACCTAATTCTACGTAAAAAATGTGACATCTTAATCATTTAATAAAATTTAATTTAATGTAAAATAAATTATCTACCCACTTAATAAATTGATTAGATTCCAAGTATGTAGATAAATTTTGCATGTCAGAATCTGACGAAGCATGTGAAGCAGTAATATAATATAAGATCCTATCTTCAATGTCTCATGCAAATAAATTTCATTTCATTTATATAGATCATCTATATATATATAAAAGGATAAGTCCTGACTGATCTATCAACGCCCAGCCTAAACCCTTAAACTTAGAAAGCAGTTTTTTCCCAGGTGTTGTTTTTAAAACTTGACCGAGGAATAAGAACGGATTTTTCGAAATTCAACCTTTAAGGGGGTGAAATAGGGGTTGAAAGTCGGTCATTTTTGAAGCTAGAATTATGAAACTTTGTTTTTAGACTAACAATTAAAAATAAAGAAACACGTGTATTAGCGTTTTTTTTTTATTTTTAGCCCTCAAGGGGTGAAACGGGGGTTGAAAGTTTGTATGGAAGTCCGCCATTTTTTGAAGCTAGAACCATGAAACTTTGTTTTTAGGCTAACAATTAAAAATAAAGAAACACGTGTTTTAGCGTTTTCTAAAATTCAACCCTTATGGGGGTGAAAAAGGCGTTGAAAGTTTGTACGAGAGTCCGTCATTTTTGAAGCTAGAACCTTCGATCAACAATAGCTATAGATTTAGGGTCGGCGAAAAAAATACGTCTCTGTAAATAAGAGCGCATTTGAAAAGTGAGCTCTTATTTTGTTTAGTTCGCTTGAACACAGCCAATATAAACACGTCTCACAATGCCGCAGTGTGTATTCAAAAGTTGCAAAAATAATACTCGAAAAAGCAATTTAACGGTCGGAGTATCTTACTTTCGGTAAGAACATAAAGAATAAGAGATATTTTAAGCTGTTGTGTTTTACTTTAAGTAACAAATAATATAAAATTTTGAACAAAATTACATTATTTAAACCACGCTACCAACGCTACAAATGTTTGGCCAAACTCGCCAACACACGCACAAACTTCGAAGAAGAAAAAATAAACGAAACAAAACGATGTAGCTCTCAAGGCGATAACGGGGAAACATACTTTATTCGTTGCTCCTTAAGGTTGATTTCACACTAAATGTTCTTTAACTTATGTCTATTTCTTTTCAGTGACAGGAGTAGTTTATTGCTTTGCTCGTTTTATGTGACTAATAAATAATAAATAAATAAATATCCTCGGACATTTGTTCACACACGGCTATCTGATCCCAAACTAAGCAGAGCTTGTAATATGGAAACCAGATCACTGATATACTACATATACTACTTTTTTTTGTAAATACATACTTAAATAGATAATTACACCCAGACTCAGGACAAACAGACATGTTCATGCACACAAATGTCTGTCCTGGATGGGAATCGAACCCACGACCTGCGGCGTGATAGGCAGTGTGTTAACCAACCACGCCAACCGGCTAATGATCGTAAGTATTAGATAATATTTTGAAGATTTGTGACTTTATTACTGGGTGCTATGGTTGTAATTAGGTTGAACTTAAAACTGTTTTAAAACATTTCTCGCCGTTTGTTAGTAAACAAATGTAGCTGTAAAAGTATATACTCACGCGGATAGCATTTAGCTTGGATTTTGTACGTGACCCTTTATCTATGGCTATACCTATATCTATTCCTAGAACCATGAAACTTTGTTTTTAGGCTAACAAATAAAAATAAACAAATACATATTTTAGCGTTTCCTATATTTCCACCTCTGAAGGGGTGAAACGGGGGTTCAAAGTTAGGAGTTATTTCAGTTTCTTGGTATGAAAAATGAGAAGGACTGACTCATCAACGCCCAGTGTTAGACCAAGAAAGCTGATTTTTATCACAGGTTATGTTTTTAAGATGTAGACGAGGATTAAGAAGAATTTTTGAAATTCAATCTCAAAGGATACGCGGGTGAAACCGCGGGGCGGAAAGCTAGTATTATATAAAAAAAATAAAAATTTCTCAATTAGTTTTGGTGCAACTTGGTAAAACAAATAAGAATAATCAACTATGAATAAAGCAAGGAGTATAATAATATATAGTAGAGAATAAAGTCGCCCTATCACCCACCACAGAGTAATATCACTACTGACTTTTTGGCGGGAACTTGCGAAGTGACGAGTTTTCGTTTTATTTTCATTAAATTCGAGTATTTTGAGTTTTATTGAATAATTTCGGTGATGTTTTGTCCAATAAAGATCAATCTAAGTGCACAAGTGAAGTGAAATGAAATGAAAGCGTGTATCGTGACTTTCTAGGTTGTCCCAAAAAGTCCATGAAATGTTTTAGTGGAATAGCCGCCAATTTCACTAAAATTAGACCGGACTTGTACGGACGAAGACTAGACTTTACAGTGAAAGTGACAATAAAACGTGACTAAGCATAAAATATAAATATTTAAAATAAAGAAATGGCTTAATGGTCTCGATACCAAGCCAAAAATCTTCTTAAAAAAAAAACATCACTACTTTTACGAAAAAAAAAAAATCGCACTGCTGTCAAAATTTTTGTAGGGAGACGAAAAGTTCAAAGGTATTTTTTTCTACTTTTATTCCTTTATTTTTAAACGAAACCTTTCTATCCACTGAATATTATTGTTGATATAATCAAATGTGTATTTTTCTGGATTTATTCTTGTGTTTTGATGAGAGTTATGTAACTGAAGTTTGAGGTTATCTTTGGGCTTCAGATGTTGACTTCATCACTAGTCGGTGGTCTCCGGGCGGCGCGCGCCTCCGTGGTGTTCACAAGGAACCTGGCAGCAGCACAGAAGGCCACTGACCCTATCCAGCAGCTGTTCCTCGATAAAATCAGGGAATACAAACAGAAAAGCGCGTAAGTTTCTTTGACCTTCCTATTAGATTCTTAAAAATACAGTTTTAGGGTTTTTGGATTCTTAAAAATATGTAATGAACTTATACAAATTAGGCTATTACTGCACCAGAGGATAGAGGCATATTGTTACTAAGTAATCGTTGAAATAAAATTGATGAAATAGTAGCAATTGAAAATATACGATCACATCTCCGTTATGTTTACAAAGTATTGGTCTGTTACAAGTTCAAAATCTTGGCAGAACCCAAGACTAATAAGGACCAAAATTTTAACCTCTCAGTTCTTTCTTGGGACAATTGGGGTTTCAGAGGCGGACTCTGGTTGGTTGGAACCATTTGGTTCTCAAATGGGACAATTGGGTCGTCTCAATTACTTGAAAATTGGGCGCGAATTTAGAAATTTTGAAAACTGCGCGAGTTGACGAGTTGTTTGACAGGTTAACGTCGCGAGTCAACAGATTAATTAGATTTATGGTTAGATTGTTTTCTTTTTATGTGAATAATATTCATTGAAACGGAACATAATTTTGGAAGCAATACATGAAGAATGATATGCTTATGAAAGGTGTCAGTACTGAGAAAACTAGTGATTAACTTGAGTAGAAGAGAAATACACATTGTGCCAACCCCACCTACAAGGGACAGGAAGAAGAATAGGAGCATACTTTAGTTATAATAATATTATGACTCTCATTTAGGATATAGAGCTGTTATTTTACTCCTCTTTATCTAACTCAAACTCACAATATTCTTATTAGATTTGCACATTGAATGCTAAATGTATTTTTGTATTACTTTAAGACTAAAATTGTTAAACATTTGAAAAAAAAAGCCAATATAGTTAGATGGTCCAAAAATATTTAAAAAATGTAACCTTGCTGAGTTTCTTGCCGGTTCTTCTCAGTTGTTGTGTGACTTCCGAACTGGTGGTAACTTCTGTAATTCGACCTTCATAAGTGCCCTTCTAGGGCCTAAACTGAATAAATAAATTGACTTTGACTTTGAAATGTGTGCATAAGTGTCAATCCCATTTAATCTCATGTGATACTTGAAGTGTGTAATCAATAAAATGTACAATGCACCCACGCACAGACACATTGAGTAGTTCTTGGGATTATGTGGCTTAAAACTTTGCAGTAAACATGCTCCTTACAAGTACTTTTTAATTGGCACTTTTTTCATAATTTTATGTTATGATATACATCTTGACATATGAAACATTCTAGTTCTAAAATTGATAAAAATAATTTTATTTTATATTTAAGACAAATGATAGCTCAGTGGTAGTGACGTCGGATACCGCGGCGATGGTTGTGGGTTCGAATCCTACTATGTGCTTGAGCTTTCGGTGAAGGAAAACATTGTGAGGAAACCATAGCATGGTGGTAGGGTACTTTGTAGTACTCGACTGGCTGGCTACTTGGCTGGCTGAGCACCCTCAAGTTGAGAATCTGTTGGTGTGTTCCGGCAGTTACACTTGAGAGCCAGTTCCCATCTAGGCTTTGTGTGCTTACCATCTTCAGCCACAACATCACTTACCATGGTGAGATTGTGGTCAAACACAAGCTTAACCAGAATTAAAATAAAAGTAGTTTTTGTGTAAAAATTTTATTTACACTTGCTGTTTTTAATTCCAGGGGTGGTAAACTGGTTGAGGCCAGTCCAGCGATTGAAAAGGAAATGAAGACTGAGCTGGAGAAGCTTGAGAAACAGTTTGGTGGTGGCGCCGGCGTCGACATGACCTCATTCCCCTCCTTCAAGTTTGAGGAGCCTAAACTGGACCCCATCGACGAGCCAGCGGCAGCCAAGAAGTGAATGAACTTTAGTAGTGAATACTGATTAGCCATTTCAATTCCTTGAACAACTAAGTGAATTTGTGTTTAATTAATAAATTATTGTATAGATGTTTTAGTTTTTTATTTTATGATTCCCCAGTGGCATCCAGGATATGATCTACAAGCTGTACTCCGCAGTTTCACCCGCGTTCCCGTGGGATCTTATCGTATCCCGGGATAAAAATATAGCCTATGTTAATCTGAAATAATGTAGCATTCAAATGGTGAAATAATTTTTGAAATTGGCCCAGTAGTTTTTGAGTTAATTCGTTACAAGCATCGAACTAGCTAATAATTCTCCCACCTTCGGAATGTAAATAAACTGTTTCAAACAATTAACAATCTACTCGCAAAAAAACTATCTATATTAATAGCGTCTCAAGTTACCTACTTGAGATACCTGGAATTATATTTTTTACGTAGTTTTCGGACGATCGTCCGATCCGTGATTCAAAGAGTTACGATTCCAAAACAAAACTTGAGAGGTGTCAAGGGACACCCGGATGGAACGAAGTTATATAACTCGAGAGAGTATATATATAAATTGAAAAAACTTTTTATAAAAAAATAAAAACGACTTCAAAAACCGAAAAATAAACTGAATAAGACATTAAATAAAATGGACAAAAAATATTTCAATAACTAAATAGACCAAAAACTTTACTTATGTAAATTACCTACGCACCTATTCAAATTATTATTCTATAAATACCTTTTGATCTGTTTGAAGTCGGTGCCAAGCCTAATAGGTTTAATAGGCTTCGTACGGTTTGAGGAGGTAGGACATAGCAGAACATCTGCTCATAATTGGGGCCGTCTGACTGGGCTAGTACCTCAACCTTACAGAATATCGCAGCCAAATAACACTGCCCTCAAGTGGAGTTGTGTTCCTGCGGTGAGTAAGGTTGCCAGAGTTCCTTAGAGGAGGCACTGTGCTGACGGCGGAGGGACCGGCGGTATTGTGGGTATTGTGGAGTCGCTATTGAGTAGTGCAGGCGCAGCATGTTGGCGTGCGGTAAGGGAGACCCGGTGAAACGGTTGACCGCTGGCCGCCCGCAGATAGAATGAGTTCCCGAACCCAGGGATTAATTAATTTCCACCCTGGGAGGCTGAACTGCCATCTGGCGAAAGTAGGTAATCTTACAATTCATAAGTGCTTGTGAAGGCATTTATTATTTCTTTCATTGTATTTTTGGGCTTGGCACCGACTTCAAACAGATCAAAAGGTATTTATAGAATAATAATTTGAATAGGTGCGTAGGTAGTTTACATAAGTAAAGTTTTTGGTCTATTTAGTTATTGAAATATTTTTTGACCATTTTATTTAATGTCTTATTCAGTTTATTTTTCGGTTTTTGAAGTCGTTTTTATTTTTTTATAAAAAGTTTTATTTTTTCATTTTTTATATTTCAATGTTTTCAAGAAATATTTAATTGTTTTCGAGCAAATTAAGCCTATTATTAATTTACATTATCTATACTAATATGAGAAAGCTGAAGAGTTTGTTTGTTTGTTTGAACGCACTAAGCTCAGTAACTACATAAAATATATTAGTGTTGGATAGCCCATTTATCGAGAAAGCCTATAAGTTAAATAACATCACGCTATTAGATGAGGGAATACATAAATAGATTAACTTTTAATGAAAATAAAGAATATTCATCCTAAATGATTAAGGCTTCTTTCTCAGCAGCTACTTGATATTGCGTTTCATTTCATATCTAGGACAACGTATATTCTAACTCCTAACCGATAAAGAGTTTCCCTTCTATCATCAGCTCATTTGAATATACAAAGAGACGACGATACGAGTCTAAACGTGACTATAATATTTAAAGAAATATCCCCTAACTCTTAGCCGTTAAGGAGTTTGACCTACCATCATCAGCTCAGCAACATGAGATGATGACTACCAGATGCAAATATCTGAATAGCTTTAGAAAGTATATGAATTATAAATATTAGCCCATAATATTTACAGATTTTTGCCTAAATCCTAACCTTTAAGGAGTTGTACCTTCCATCATCAGCTCTGCAACATAAGATGATGACTACCAGATAGAAATAGCTTTGATAAGTACGTATATGAATGAAAAATACTGTAAATTCTTATAAAATTTGAGGGTTGCCCTCATTTTCCCCTAGGATCCCATCATCAGATCCTGACTTGGTGACAGTGGGTCTACCGCCGAAGTATACTCTTTCAAATGAAAAAAGAATTTTGAAAATCGGATGACAATTGTTATAAAATTTGAGGGTTGCCCTCGTTTTCCCCCAGGATCCCATCATCAGATCCTGACTTGGTGATAATGGGACCACCGCCGAAGTATACTCTTTCAAACAAAAAAAATACATACAGTCGAACATATAACCTCCTCCTTTTTTGAAGTCGTTTAATGAAAATATCTGGCTTGCTTTCTATACGAGAGAGAGACAGACAGACAGAGAAACATGCGCACGCCGCACAGCTTACAATAGCTTACTACACACAACTGTCACCCGACCAACTGACACTAAAAGTGTCGGTTTTTCGTAAGATTTTTTTCCGTCTAGCCCCCTTTCACAACGCGCGATAAGGAACTTCGTTCGAACAAAAAAAAATAATTCCAGGAATTGCGACAACAATTTGTAGTGATGATATAACCGGGAATGATAATCATCTAGTTTTAGGTTCAGTGAGTGAACCTTATATAAAGCGCCTGCATCTTTTTAAATCGCAATACTTGATGCGCTGCAGTGTTAGTTATTGCTAATTAATGTTCGCAGTACAATTTAATTATAATGCAGTTGGTAACAGAGCACATAGATCAGGGCAGGCAGCAGATTATGATATCCACTATATAAAAATAAGTCGGGTTTTCCTTCCTGACGCTATAACTCCAGAACGCACGAACCGATTTCCACGGTTTTGCATTCGTTGGAAAGGTCTCGGGCTCCGTGAGGTTTATAGCAAAGAAAATTCAGGAAAAATTCACAAAAAAAAAGAATAATGAAGAAAATTATTTTTGTCATACATTTTGTATAGAACGATTTTGGTATGCGGTAACAAATACTGCACCTAAATCGAACCCGAAGCGTACCCGAGCCGAACCGAGCCCAGTCTCGTTGCAAGAAATGACACCATTCAGTTGTCGCGAAACATTGCTTTTGCAAATACACACTCAAATATTGAGTTGCCGCATTTTCGAGTATTTTGGATGTTTTATACTCTGTTAGTTTTAGGTATTTTCACGTTGTAAAATTCCGCCAATCTTACCAATTTAACGACAAAGAGTAGGTCTTTTGATGGTGCAAATTTATGACGTCACAAGTATGTATTTCATACAAAATGCCATATGAATAATCGTTTTGACATTAATAAAAAGAAGCTGATTTCATATGTCAGTCACCATCCCTTTTTTTTATTTTTTTTTTATTCTGGATAGGCATGTGTTGACCACAATCTCACCATGGTAAGTGATGATGTGGCCGAAGATGGTAAGCACACATAGCCGAGATGGGAACTGGCTCTCAAGTGCAGCTGTCGGAACACACCGATAGGTATTTGGCGACAGATTTTCAAATTGAGGGTGGTAGCCAGCCAGTCGGGTACTACAAAGTACCCTACCACCGTGCTATGGTTTCCTCACGATGTTTTCCTTCACCGAAAGCTCAAGCTCAGGAGGATTCGAACCCACGACCTTCGCCGCGGTATTCGACGTCACTTACCACTGAGCTATCATCGCCTTAAATTCCCGTAATCCCGTTAAGGCTTAGGTACCATTCCCGGTTATATCATTACTACACGCAGTGAAATTGTTGTTGTCGCGATTCCTGGAATTCAAACTTTTTATAGGTAGTTTTGGGACTACCATCCCACTTGTGTGAGAGTCAAAGGGACCATTTTTTTTATTATGAAATGCCTGGAAAGCTCTTTGCCGACTGGACTGTTACATTCGCAATTTTTATATAAAAATACAACCGATGTTGGTAAAACCAGTAAAACATCCTGCTACTTCGGAACCATTTATAAACGTTCCAAATTTAAACAAATAGGATAAAAAGATGGCAATAAGATGACGATAGCAAGAAAATAAGTGTCCCAAAATTTAATTGACACATTTTAATTTTTAATTTTAATTTTTCACATATTAATATTCTTTAGCTGAACCGAATGTTATGAAAATAATTATTAGGAGGCAGCGCTTTATGCGATACCTGCCTAACCTAAACCATTTTATTCAATTTTATCAGACTACGTATTTTCCAAATCAATTTGCAATCTAAAACTGGCGAATAATAGATACAATCTACCTCCTACCAACCAACCCATGTACCTTTTCATTTATAGATAACACTTATTTAGATTTACCTACCTAATTTTAGTTTTCATTCACGTCAATTTTTATTCAGTCTACGCTTTTTATCGTCGCATACTTCAACAAAATAAAATATATAAAAACGAGATATTAGTTTCCATTGTGCGCGCAGCGGCTATCGAAAGCGCTTTTCAGTTGATATACATATTCCATCGTGATTCCTCCACTTCCAGTCAGTACCGCTGCACGGAGCGGTGTGGCCGCGTCGGAATTATTTGACGTTTCAAACTTTCAAAGATATGGCAACAGGCTTTGTGGGCTCCACGAAGAGCTTCCCCTTTTCCTTCGATATGGACGTTGAAGAGGACGAGGTGGGGAGAAGCACGCCACACTTGAATAAACGAATAGGTAAGTGCAATTAATTAAGCATTCAGTGTTTACGTTTTCGTTTGCAAGCGATTGAAGGTGCAGGGGCAGTGCTCCTACCTTGTTTTTTTAAATAACTAAAGACCATGGTAAGTAAGCTTATGGAGGGAAAATACGCAAATAAGGTTTATTGTTTTATTTATTTTTAGGTTGGTCAATTACGTTTTTTTTTAGATTAATCGGTGTCGATGTAGAGGTTAGAAAGATATTTTTTTTGGCCAGTATGAGCCTTTTTACGTATTAAATTACATTAGAATAAAACCTTTAGGATTTTTTATTATAAAGTGTACCTACCTATGCGCTAATGAGTATTTACCTAAGTACATTCTTAAATCCAATATCTTAAATACACTTCTTATAGAAAATCCCTAAGACACGGCAAAAGGGTTTACCTATGCCTGAAAATAATCGCAATCGTATTTTATTTATCGAATTTGTTCCTATCGTCTATGGAATTTGTCGACGATATTCTTTACCACAATCTTATGTCCATGTAGCAAAAAACAATTGGCAGAATGTCTCGGTTTCAAGAAGCTAATTCGAAATTTAAAATACAATCCTCAATTTGCATGTCACGGAACAATTGAATTTTGTTATGGTGTCAGGCTGCCAGTAGGCGGCGGCGCCTCGTGTTTTGTTGAAGTAACACGACTATTTATCGGTTTATGCTCCACTGTTTGGGCTACCATACGCAATGCGGACTCTCCAGTTTTCCCGCTTAGGCAGGATCGATAACGAGCACAGCTGACTGGCGACAAGCGGACTATATAATATAACCATAAATAAAGTATGTTGTGTTGTATTATGTCTACACGTTTTAATATTCTTATTTAAAGATGTTTAATGCTATACACATTATCGAAAACGGTCGGAGTGGATCATCATCATTTTTTATGAATAGAAAAATCGAGTTAAAATTACTTAAGCCTGCCCTGTTCCCTATTATTTGTGGTTAGCGCCATGTCCTCTTATTCACTCGGTGCCTATTCACTTCTTAACAAAGAAATTTAAATACATAGATACAATTAATCAGTTGACTCGCGAGATTAACCTGTCAAACAACTCGTCAACTCGCGCACAGTATAAAAAAAATCAAAATTCGCGCCCAATTTTCAAGTAAATGTCATCGTCCCGATTGTCCCATTTGAGAACCAAGTGGTGCGGACTCTGAAACCCCGATTGTCCCAAGAAAGAACTGACAGGTTAAATGTCTTTGCTTCTTAATCATATCATCTACCTAGGTACTTTATAATTTATATTTTTGTATACATTATAGAGTTGGTTAGAGATAGGTTCTGAAATCTGTGCTAAAACCACTTCACTGATTAACTGACTGAATCCCACTGATTCCCACTTATACTAATATTATAAACTAGTTTTCCGCCCCGCGGTTTCACCCGCGTTCCTGAGGGATCTTATATTTTCCCGGGATAAAAAGTATCCTATATGTTATTCCAGTATATGATCTACATGTGTACCAAGTTTCATTAAAATCCATCCATTAGTTTTTGCGTGAAAGAGTAACAAACATCTTCACATCATCACACACATCCAAACATACTTTCGCATTTATAATATTAGTAGGATAGTAGGAAGTAGGATAGGATTAGTAGGATTAGTAGGACTTTCGCATTTATAATATTAGTAGGATAGTAGGAAGTAGGATAGGATTAGTAGGATTAGTAGGACTTTCGCATTTATAATATTAGTAGGATAGTAGGAAGTAGGATAGGATTAGTAGGATTAGTAGGACTTTCGCATTTATAATATTAGTAGGATAGTAGGATATGATTAGTAGGATTAGTAGGACTTTCGCATTTATAATATTAGTAGGATAGTAGGAGGTAGGATAAGATTAGTAGGATTAGTAGGACTTTCGCATTTATAATATTAGTAGGATAGTAGGAAGTAGGATAGAATTAGTAGGATTAGTAGGACTTTCGCATTTATAATATTAGTAGGATAGTAGGAAGTAGGATAGGATTAGTAGGATTAGTAGGACTTTCGCATTTATAATATTAGTAGGATAGTAGGAAGTAGGATAGGATTAGTAGGATTAGTAGGACTTTCGCATTTATAATATTAGTAGGATAGTAGGAACTAGGATAGGATTAGTAGGATTAGTAGGACTTTCGCATTTATAATATTAGTAGGACGTAAATGTTTGGTGAATGGATGGATGTTTCTTACTCTTTCACGCAAAAAAAAGCTGAACGGATTATAATGAAACTTGGCACACAGGTAGATCATATCCTGGAATAACATAGGATAATTTTTATCCCGGGAAAGGATAAGATCCCTCGGGATCGCGCGGGACAGCTATTTGATCATAAATATCAATTCAAACTATCATAGTATAGGCCTCGGCTCAAACTGAACATTAAAACTCAATCATGTGAATGATAGTTTGACTATAGTCGGCATTGTAAAGAGCCCAGTCGACACAGGTAAGATGCGAAGTTACATTGATAAGATAAGATGAAGATACCGCCTAAAGCTGAGTTACTTACGAAAAACATGGCACCGGATTTGAAATCATACAAATATATCAAATCAGTTTCTTTTTATGGCGATGATAGCTCAGTGGTAAGTGACGTCGGCGGCGAAGGTCGTGGGCTCGAATCCTACAATGAGCTTGAGCTTTCGGTGACGGAAAACATCGTGAGGAAACCATAGCACGGTGGTAGGGTACTTTGAAGTACCCGACTGGCTGGCTACCACCCTCAAGTTGAAAATCTGTCGCCAAACACCTATCGGTGTGTTCCGACAGCTACACTTGAGAGGCAGTTCCCATCTAGGCTTTGTGTGCTTACCATCTTCGGCCACATCATCACTTAGCATGGTGAGATTGTGGTCAAACACAAGCCTATCCAGAATAAAAAAAAAAATGTCAAAACGATAAATTATATGGAAGTTTGTATGAAATACTTGCTAGTGATGCATTTTATGATTTTTAAAGTGCATTTACCTAATTATATACTTGTCTAAGAGCCCCCCCCCCCCACTAGATTTGCTGCTGGATCGGCCACTGCCAGTACTGCCACACGGTAGACTGTTTTGAAATGATCCAACCTTAGACAAATAATCCGATCCAACTGTTTCTATTAACTGGCAGTGAGTGACGGGACGGCGCGCGGCGCTTTGTGTGATCTTGACAGTTGGCTGACACATTCGATGTTTCGTATTACTGACAACATGTCCAATGATTTTGTCATTTACCGCCACATTCAGAAAATAATGATTGATTATCTGTAGACCTGTCTGTCCCTTTCTGTAGCTATACAATAAACAAAGTAGACAGGAGATTTGTTTTAAATGTCTTTAAATTCTGTGACGGGTCTGAGCTAGCTTCTGCACCGCGTTTAGTTAGTTATTGATTTAAATTACATTCCATCCAATTCATCTATCTACGAGCTAAGTTTTATCACGAAATTAAAACGTAGCCTCTGTTGTTCCCCAGGGTTCAAGGTATCCCTATATCAAATAATAGGTCTTTACCTATGAAATTGCCGTTCTGCAGTTGTTCTGCAGTACTGGTAATTTCAAATCAAAATGATTTTTGTTTGGCTAAGAATTCTAATTTCAAATTAATTTTATTTTAAAAACATGGATTTTTTTTCCAATAGTAGTCATTTGTTTATTGATTAGTGTAACATTTTCATCGCATTTCAATCTTTTTCGTCATCATGTCGTGGCAGCAACGCGGCACAAGCGGCACTATGAACCAACGCACCATCTGTTATTGGTTTGCTCGCTTCCGTTCTGGAAATTTTACCTGAAAAATGAACCTCGCGGTCGTCCGAAGACTTTGGTCGACAATGACGAATTAAAGGCGATTGTGGAAGCTGATGATACACAATCTACGGCTGAATTAGCAGCAGCTTTCGACGTTAGCGTCAAAACAATATTGCTCCATTAGCGTCAAATTGGCAATTTAATTTCAATTTTTGGGGGCAAGTTTAACATGCCTACTTAGTAAAAATATAATTACAATCATCCGTCAAACTCCTACAAATATATTGTTTTAATATTAGTACCTATAGAGTAGGTATATTATAGATCAAGCAAAGCCGAATTTAATCAAGTCATCAATTTCTAATCGAAGCCACTGTTAGACATGTCATTGTAAACTTCACAATGTTAAATGTTTATCAATGTTATATTTATACGACAGACCGACTTGAATCGCACAATCTTAGTTGTTGGATTGGATAACGCTGACAATCCGATTGATAATCTAATCACAGAACGTAAATAAAGTGCTCCAATGATTTTGCGATACGTCTGTAGCGCCTTTACCGCCACCTACCGCATACATACTTCGACGAATAAACCACTTATTCGTCCAAGTATGCATACCAAGAAAGTAACTTATCAAAACATACCGTAACTAGTATTCTGGATATGTAAATAAAACCACAACCAAGTTTTTTTTTTTTTTTTAATTCTGGATAGGCTTGTGTTTGACCACAATCTCACCATGGTAAGTGATGATGTGGCCGAAGATGGTAAGCACACAAAGCCTAGATGGGAACTGGCTCTGAAGTGCAGCTGTCGGAACACACCGATAGGTGTTTTGGCGACAGATTTTCAACTTGAGGGTGGTAGCCAGCCAGTCGGGTACTACAAAGTACCCTACCACCGTGCTATGGTTTCCTCATGATGTTTTCCTTCACCGAAAGCTCAAGCTCATTGTAGGATTCGAACCCACGACCTTATTCAACGTCACTTACCACTGAGCTATAATCGCCTTATCTATTTATTTAATACATTCAAGAACAAGAAAATAAAACTCAAGACAGGTCAATTCAGACCCAGTCTCGTCCCCCGTAATCAGCGGCCTCGGGCATTCAGTATACCGACCCCTAAAACTCCTCTAAATCGCTTATGCGAAGTCCCCCCGACGACGCCCTGAGCCGAGGTTCGTGCCCCAACTGGGGCGCCCTCAGCGGTCACTTGTCTAAGATTTGCAATCACGGTTAAGAGCCCTAAGCGCTCGCCGAACAGGGTAGGGTGTCCTCCACGTAAGGGTGTCTATGGTCCTTCAGACTTCCACCTTTCAGTCCTCACCAAAAAAAAAGACAGGTCAACAAAATTATTTTTTACCTTCCATTCCATTCTGATACTTTGAGAGTTGTTTCATTAAGGACTTCCAAAACCTTTTTTTTTTTTTTTTTTTTATTCTCGATAGGCTTGTGTTTGACCACAATCTCACCATGGTAAGTGATGATGTGGCCGAAGATGGTAAGCACACAAAGCCTAGATGGGAACTGGATCTCAAGTGCAGCTGTCGGAACACACCGATAGGTATTTGGCGACAGATTTTCAACTTGAGGGTGGTAGCCAGCCAGTCGGGTACTGCAAAGTACCCTACCACCGAAGTGACTAATGTGATACGAATAATTGTGCACACAAAATCTTTATGAACGTCGATCGGCGGAGCGTCAGTATCGAAGATTTTTTTTAATAATTATAGTTTGTATATTTTGTACATTTGTTGTAAATAAACTAGTTGTAGATAATATTCCAAATAAGTATAATATACCTAGTTCATCAATGGAGCCGTTTCATTCAAAGTGCAAGAGCCAGACCTTCTTAATTCTGACAATGGAATATGTATACGAAATTGTTATGCGTGTCAAGATTGCACGTTCAATTCTATAATTACAACTTCTTGGTCAAGGGCTCGTGAGCTCAGGGCCACCGCCACCTAGTTGTTGACATATTATACATATCTGGAATGTTCTGGAATGTGAAGAGCTCGTCGAATTTTATGACATTTCTCGCATTTATTACGTTGTCAAACCACAATTTCCAAAAACTGAATCGACCAAATACATATTATTATTGCTCACAGAATTTCACGAGAATCGGTTGAGAAATGCGACCTGTAGAGGAGAACAGACGGACAGATATACGAAATATTTTTTGCCAAAGCTGAAACGGAGACGCTTCGCTCGCTCTTTCGATAATTGAGATTAAGAAAGACTACCGGTTCGGAAGGTCTTGCTGAGAAGAGTCTGAGAAGGGTCTTGCCGGCTACAAAACTAATAAAGATCTATCACATCTTAGCAAGTCACATGTATGGGATTTTGTTCTGTAGTTACGTTGACGCTGTCTTTTTGAATTAGGTATTGTGTACAAGATGCTAAGCGTACATAGAGATTAGATTCCGAACCGGTGAAAAAAAAATGAAAAAAATAAATGAGTTTTTGATTTTGATTTTTTGAGAGGATTGTGGAACGATCTAGAAAGGATGATTGAAAATATGTTTTTTTTTCTTTATGTCACTAGTGACAACGAGGCAGGCGGGTCACCTGATGGTAAGTGACTACCGTCGCCTATAGACATTAGCAATACCAGGGGGACTGCCAACGTGTTGTACACCTTATTAAAATGCCTTAAGGTCAAGGACAACTAACTAGTATAATAATAGAATTAAGAAACAAACAGATAACTTCATGTATACAAATTGGACCTAGGTAGAATCTAGCTAGGCTGCCTAAACCGCATTGCTAACCACCTCATCGTCACTTGAGTCTTCTTGAACATGATTGTTCAGTTTAGTTTAGCTATCTTATTTTTCATTTAGCGTGCAAAACACTGCTAACAATTGCACAGTGACACAGCAATAGACTGTGCGTGACTCAAAGTTGACTGAAAACTACATCGAACACTATACACAAAGAGTTTCGTAACTGGCGACCGTGCCAGCCCGCGCTCAGTCTACTCCCAATCATTGTGACAATAACATCTGTTATTTAAAAAGAGAACAACATTTAAAAAAGTGAAATTGTAACCGGAACTATTAGATTTAGCCCGCGCTCTCTGTCGCGTTGTCTTTGGAAATCTGGAAAATTCCGTTCTAAATTTAAATATCAGCAGGTGCGAAATGTATTTACGATTATGTGTGATGATTCTGATATGCAGTTGCGCTAATGTAATAGTTTTGTTGAAGATGTGAGTGTTTCATCATGTGATGCTGTGAGACGCTGTGCTAGTTGACATGAATTGTCTTATAATAAGACATCTAGTGTTTTCAGTTTTGTATTGGAAGTATATTATGAACCTTATAACTTGCAAATTATAGTCTAATTTACAAACATAGTCTATTGACTATTGCGTTATGCAATAATTATTTATCAACACATATTTTATATGGGCATACGTAGACTATGGCTGCATACAGGCTATATGATCACTCGTACGCAACCACTAAAGAAAAAAATAAAAAAGAAAAAATGTAGCCCCTGGGGGGGGGGGGGGGGGGGGGGTAAAATAGGGGATCTAGTCAAATCAAACTCATAAATAATTTATTCAGTCTAGGCCCTGATAAAAGAACTTATGAACGTTACAATTTACTCTACCACCGGTTCGGAACACACAACTTGAGGTGCGATTTCTGGAATTCTAATTTTTAGGTTTGTAGGTAGTTTTCGGACTTACAATTTTTCTACTGTGGATCTTTCTTTTGAATTCTTCTAAATATTTATCTGATGACTGTCCTTTTTACACGTAGCTAATGAAACGACGCGAAACTAAATAATCAGTTACTACCAAACCTTGCTAAGGTAGGTACACAAATTTTGGTCGCATCCCATTAAAAATATCCCACCTGCTTTTACGTTACTTGAACTACCTCCCTACTTTGTAATTCTTCATTGCGTGAGGTGAGAAGGGCTTTAAAATCTTATAGAGTTGAACCTTATAAATTAAGGTCAAAAGTTCTTTGACTTTTGAAACCTTTAGGGCATCAACCTTTACCGTTGCTATGAAATATAAAGATAATGGAGTTAGTTCTAACTGCTGGTAAACACGAGACGTTTATATAAACAATATTCTTGCTACTAAAGTAACTCTAAACGGCCTATTAGTTATAAAGAAAATGATTCCTGAAGAAGTAGATAAAGTTAAGCATAAACAATTGTATGCAGGAAATCAATTTGAAAATTGAATACGATTTTGTAACAATTCATAATACCAACATAAAAATACTATTTTTTTTATGAGATAGCGAAACTGTAAACTTGTAGAAGTGAATAGCCTTTGTGACCTTGTTTCATGTTTGTTAGATCGATTCAATACAGCTTCTGTGAAAACATGACTGGAACAAATTCGCAGGTGACGTTGGAAGGCTGTAAATAAAAACGATTAGTCATGGAGATATTGGAGATAGTGGATCAAACTAAAAATCAAAGTATCTTTATGAAATAAACACATTACAAGTATATTTCATCGTCCCTTGTGTAATACTGTAATTTATATAAAAGTATCTTAAAATATATAACAGTTGGGTGTATCAAAAGAGTTTTAAAGATAGATACAATAAATAAGTTAAAAGTCTTTGGGTGCCTAAAGCAATAAAGAAATTGGATCAATAAAGCCCCTTTGTGTCTCTATAGTTTTCTTTTACCAAAATTATGTCCATCTGTTAGATTGAAAAATAAACTCAATTAGTTTCTTGACCTTTCCAATCATTCGTTAAAAACCAATCGAGAAAAATCACAAAAACAAAAACATCTTATAAATATTAAAAGTAGCATCAATCAAACGCTATTTCGGTCACAAAGCGACAAAGTGTTTTCATTCGAAGACTTATTACAAATCTTGGAATAATTTGTTGCCCAGGTCTTTGACTTGTTTGTAGAGATTGGTGGGTGCTTGGCAATGTTCCCGCCGTAAATAGTGCAGAGGTGAGATAGCTGTGAAGCGACGCCATGATGGCGCCCGCGTCGGCCAACGTGCTTTGACATTAGACGATGCGCGCCCGCGCCATTACTTCTCTGGGTTTCTAGGTTATGATTAAGAATGATGGATTCATGGCGTTTAGAGAATATTTTTTTTTAAAGCCAAAAAGGCTTGTATTTTTTTACTTAATGACAATGCTTGAGCGGTCTTTGCTTTGAGTAAGTCTTCATCCATACGCAGCTACGCTTGAGCCAGTTCCTTTCTAGGCATTGTGTGTGTAGTGTATTTACTATCATTGGCCACATCAACACTTACCATCATATTAGATTGTGGTCAAACACAGTCAATTTGGTAGACACAGTCAAAAACAATTTGGTATCTAGATTAAATTTAAATATCAGTGGTCCAATTTCCCTTGAGAGGTGGGCTATCGCCTAAATATAATATATCGTCGTGTGACGTTGTGTTTTAGTTTACTATGTAGGTAACTAATGCGGGTTTTAATTTTTTATGTATTTTTGTATTACTTTAAGAATAAAATTGTTAAACATTTAAAAAAAAAGCCAATATAGTCAGATGGTCCAAAAATATTTAAAAAATGTAACCTTGCTGAGTTTCTTGCCGGTTCTTCTCAGTTGAAGGCTGACTTCCGAACCGGTGGTAACTTCTGTAATTCGACCTTCATAAGTGCCCTTCTAGGGCCTAAACTAAATAAATGGTTTTGACTTTGACGTCATTATGACGTGTAAAATTGCAGAAAATAATGGGATAACCTCATGTAGGTCACCCGCTAATCTTGTTATCGATCAATTTCATTGTTTCCGTGAATATTTGAACAGCTGTCAATGTTAATAAATGATATACGATAAACAAATCGCAATCAATCTATATCATGCACAATATTATATAAAATAACTGTGACAAATTTAGCACGTGGAATTGCTTGACAAATATTAAAATCGCAGGAGACTAAAAATACCCAACTAGCTATTCTCCTAAGTCGCGACAATCGATATCCTTCCAGTGCTTATAAGATAGTTATTACATTATTTCTTTATTGCTTTTCAAGCAATACTGACCTACAATCCACCACCTTTAAGTTGAAAATCGGTCGATAAGCTCCTGCCAATTGCGATGTGTATCAACAGCCAAAGCCTTCGGTTACATCATCACTTTTGGTGATTGATAGCATTGTAAACAGGTGCTGCTTGTGGGGTAGTCTGCTCGACTCTGTTATTTATATTGTAGTGACATCTATCGACATCAGGAAAAGCTAGCACTAATCCCGGATAGATGGCGCTGTAATGAAAAATAGTAAATAACAGAAAATTTCATAGAATTCTAAATCGCGCTATCAAAATACTATCAGCTATTTTCCCTTTCTCCTCCATAACATTTAGTGTCTATTTTTGTGTGGCAGCTGGGACATGCAATTGTTTTCAGTGAGACCGTATATTTTATGTTGCTAATTAATTAAGCATGTTTTGGAAAAGAGTACATTCCAACCTTCAGAACCGTGCGTTAGTCTCACAATTCATAAGAGCCTGTGAAGGCCTATTTGAATCAAATATTTTTGATTTAGAAAATAAATAGTACCAAGCTTAAACATCATAGACTCTTTCGTTGATATTGATTGAAAGTGTAGGTATCATGGAATCAATCCACTACTGATAAAACAATGCCTTACAGGGTTTCGTGCCGGAGTCTTCCGAACCGGTGGTAGAGTCAATTGTAACGTTCATAAGTGCCTTACCAGGGCCTAAACTGAATAAGTGAGTTTTGATTTTGAATTTTTCGAATAAACAAACTAAACTAAATAAAATCTTACACAATCAAATGTTACTTATATAGCTACAGAGGTAAACAAGTTACCTATATACGCACCCATTTATTTATGTAAGTAAATGTACAATAAAATACAAGGAAAAGTTTGTTTGAAATTTTGTTAACAATAGCAGGTACCTAACTGAAAACCTCACGTTTCTTTTGATCAAGTTCCTATGGATTCCTGTTGAAGGCTGTAGACTTTATTGATTAAGAAACTAGGGTAGGGTAGCATGTATTTCTGGCGCGGGAAGCCCTAGCAATGGCGCTCGGGGGTGGACGTCGTGGAGAACGCCACCGCGGGCTCCACGATGTCCAAACAAAGGGGATTTTAGTGGGTAACACTCCCTACTCCTTCTTGCTTGGAGAAGGAGAGGAAACGTGAGTCCCACATACCCCCCTGTTACTCCCATGGCGGGGGAAATAAAGCATTTTTCACCTTGCATAAAAAGGGTAGGTGTATTTACGGAGATGATGTAGGAGACGGAGTACTCAGGTACCTATTATTTTCTTATTTTAATTCTATAGTCCACATCTCCCTAGCCTCTTTCAGATTCGAAGTACCTATAAACTGTTTTCATACTTGATTCGGCGCACGCGCATCTCCGTAGCAGTCGCAGCCAATATAGGTTGACAAACTCAAACTCATTTATTCAGTTTAGGCCCTGGTAAGGCACTTATGAACGTTACAATTGACTCTACACCGGTTCGAAATACACTTAAACTGAGAAGACTCCGGCAAGAAACTCAACAAGGTCATTTTTTTTCAGCAGTGGATCTTTCGACAAATAAATAATAACCTATCTGATTTGGGTACAATCCCTTTTATTTATGACATATTCCTAATTTAATTCTGATTAAAGAACCATTATTATCGATGCTTATTATATTATCATCCAGACAAATCAGGGATTAATCGCTAGTGAGAGTAAACAACAGTATTGTACATTATGTTATCAACTTATCAACTGCATATTGATCGTATCATCACTCATAAACACCCGTGTGTGTCGTAAAGTATTTCTTATAAAATCAAAGTGTTAGACAAACCTTGGAGAATAGACAAGATAGACGATCAACTATTTTGCATGGGATTAATTTGACAGCGAATTATCTCGTGGTTTTATTGTCCCACCTAGCTAGTTTGAATTCAGCTGTCAAGCTTCTACCTGTGTTTCGAAGGCTGCACTTGAGAGCGAGTTCCATTCTAAGCTTTGTGTCCTTACCTATCAAACGAATTATCTCGTGGTTTTATTGTCCCACCTAGCTAGTTTGAATTCAGCTGTCAAGCTTCTACCTGTGTTTCGAAGGCTGCACTTGAGAGCGAGTTCCATTCTAAGCTTTGTGTCCTTACCTATCAAACGAATTATCTCGTGGTTTTATTGTCCCACCTAGCTAGTTTGAATTCAGCTGTCAAGCTTCTACCTGTGTTTCGAAGGCTGCACTTGAGAGCGAGTTCCATTCTAAGCTTTGTGTCCTTACCTATCAAACGAATTATCTCGTGGTTTTATTGTCCCACCTAGCTAGTTTGAATTCAGCTGTCAAGCTTCTACCTGTGTTTCGAAGGCTGCACTTGAGAGCGAGTTCCATTCTAAGCTTTGTGTCCTTACCTATCAAACGAATTATCTCGTGGTTTTATTGTCCCACCTAGCTAGTTTGAATTCAGCTGTCAAGCTTCTACCTGTGTTTCGAAGGCTGCACTTGAGAGCGAGTTCCATTCTAAGCTTTGTGTCCTTACCTATCAAACGAATTATCTCGTGGTTTTATTGTCCCACCTAGCTAGTTTGAATTCAGCTGTCAAGCTTCTACCTGTGTTTCGAAGGCTGCACTTGAGAGCGAGTTCCATTCTAAGCTTTGTGTCCTTACCTATCAAACGAATTATCTCGTGGTTTTATTGTCCCACCTAGCTAGTTTGAATTCAGCTGTCAAGCTTCTACCTGTGTTTCGAAGGCTGCACTTGAGAGCGAGTTCCATTCTAAGCTTTGTGTCCTTACCTATCAAACGAATTATCTCGTGGTTTTATTGTCCCACCTAGCTAGTTTGAATTCAGCTGTCAAGCTTCTACCTGTGTTTCGAAGGCTGCACTTGAGAGCGAGTTCCATTCTAAGCTTTGTGTCCTTACCTATCAAACGAATTATCTCGTGGTTTTATTGTCCCACCTAGCTAGTTTGAATTCAGCTGTCAAGCTTCTACCTGTGTTTCGAAGGCTGCACTTGAGAGCGAGTTCCATTCTAAGCTTTGTGTCCTTACCTATCAAACGAATTATCTCGTGGTTTTATTGTCCCACCTAGCTAGTTTGAATTCAGCTGTCAAGCTTCTACCTGTGTTTCGAAGGCTGCACTTGAGAGCGAGTTCCATTCTAAGCTTTGTGTCCTTACCTATCAAACGTAAAAATTAATCTCTTATTCTCCCATTTAAACCTTAATCGTCTATTAACGATGACAGTTGTAGACGTCCATCTTGTCTAGGGCTGAAAAGTAATTAGCTGGAGTGATAGTGTTATGAAGACAGTTCAAAATGTCGTCAAGAGGTGTTCAGGACGGTTCGAGGTCTCCACTCATCATCACGGATTCATTCTTCGATGAAAATGGTAAGATGTTTCACAGACTAAAGACACTGAACTATATAAAGAAGTGTTACATACAACCCTGCTCTGTCTAGTAGGAATGTTGCAGTTACTGTAATTCAACTAAGAGAAATCGAAAGCGGGGAAAATATAATAGCCTTATAGGTAATTATATTTTCGATCCGTTTGGGGTTGAAACCCTCGGGTCGTGGGGCCCGAGTGCTCATATCCTATTTAAGGATATTTCCAAAAGATTGGTTGACGCTTCCCGTGACCAAAAGGCTGGCTTTTACTTTGGCCAAAGATTAAGCATTGCCATTCAACGTGGCAATGCTGCCAGTCTTTTGGGAACGTTACCAGTCGACGGCGATGCGGAGGAATTCTTCGACGCACTTTTATAGTTTATTTTAGGTTGTTTTTAGATTAGATTAGTTTTAATTGTAGTTATAATAATGTAAATATCTATGTTAGTTTAAAAATCAAATAAAAGAAGCTATATCCTAGAGAAATTACATTTTTTTTTTATTTGGATATTTACATACAACACATGTACAAAATATACATACTATAATGTAAAAAAAACTTCTTCGAGACTGCTTGTTGAAGACTGAAGGTTCCTAGCAGGCTGGCAGCGTTTCCTCTTTGAATGGCCAGGCTGATGTGTTGGCGGAAAAAGTTCCTCGCCCGCCGGTCTCCCGACTCCCCAGGCCTCGATTAAATTTTGATAAAATACTTGTGAAACGACGAGCTTCAGACCCCACGGACCCATGGTCTCGACCACAAAAAGCATATAAATCGATAATTACATAATTATATTTACTTCTTGATCTATATTACTCGTAACAGTGAATGAAATCAAGGTGTTGCAAGTATCGTTTAGGCTATGATAACTGCGTATTATCAGACGGGATGAATGCTTGTTTGCCATCTTGGTGGCATTAAAAAAATAAAATAATAATCATTATAACAAATTCGGAAAAATACAAAAAGTTTCCTTCGAGCCGGATTTGAACCAGCGACCTATGGATATCAACAAGCTTACTCTACAGTCCACCGCTCTACCAACTGAGCTATCGAAGGCTTACTAAATCTCTTGAAATTATGTATCGTATGCGATTTTACACCTGTGAAGTAGGGTGACGCTGTATTTATGATAATACAATAAAATGGTGATTTATTGTTTGAAAAACAGGTTTGGTTTAAATAGAAGTATAAAATCAATAAAATATTTACATTATTATAACTATATTAAAACTAATCTAATCTAAAAACTACCTAAAATAAACTATAAAAGTGCGTCGAAGAATTCCTCCGCATCGCCGATTCATCAATTATGTATCTGTAAGTTATTTTCATTCATTCACATAACTACAATATTCTATTGTTGTTAGTAGACAAAAGTTGAAGCTTATTGTCTTATATCTATAACATTAAAAACTATTTAAAAAAATACTTAGATAGGTACTTACATACTTCTAAACATGATTGATGATGTATCTAAACGTTATTAAATTATTAGACCAAATCATATTGACTTTATGGTAGGTTGTATTTTTTTTTAAATAAATCCAAACACATTAATAAAAAAACATCGGTACCTAATAAAAATCATGCTAGTAATTAGCATGCGCAGCAGAGCTGCATATTTGAATGGATTAGGTACAGTACAGATTTGTTTACATTTATGAACCACTCAGTGGCGAGTGGCAGTGGTATGCGTGGTCGATTGTGGTGATGTGAAACTTGTGGGGTCCGTCTGTCAGTTCAAGTCCGTCTGTTGCCGAACGCGGTGGCGCTACTATCGCGATACACGTACCGAGGCGCGTGGCGTTCCATATTGGAACTCAACTTTTTAATTTCGCTAATGACGAGTGATTTGCAATGAACATTTTACAGTATAGTGTTTTTTTTTAATTTCCAGCCATTTGTTTTGCATGCATTAGCAATCGTGTTTCTTCATTATCATCTAGTATTTGTGGTTCATTCATTAATGTTTTGTGCTAATATTTAATCCGATCTTATTGTAACAGTTTTTGTTGTACGCTCTTTGGTATTTGTTCTAGATAGTAGACCGGGTCAAATTAATATTCATGTAGGTTTTCTTAATGGTTACTCGTATTTTGTATAATTCACACGCTAAAAGAGTAAAATTTTAAAAAGAACAAGGAAGTTACTAAATAAATGTAGTAAATGAAAATGTAATGTGTAAAATAGTAAATGTACTTAATTATTTTTTCCTGTTGTTCTTGCTTGTTGTAAACTTTTGAAATTTACGTTATTTTACATTTCGATACATTCAATTCCAAAGTCGCTTCGCTGTAGCCACTTAATTAATTAGTCAAACTACATTAAAAAGTAAATACTTGGCTCGGTAAACCAAACACTGCTAATTTCAACATCAGCGAAGAAATATTGATCAAATTACGTCATGCATCTTATTTAATTAGATTGATAACCATTCGGCTAAATAAACATTTATTTCATTCATTAGTTATATTAATAATACGTCTCTTATGCCAGTATCTGTTATAAAGAAGGCTTATTATCATTTTAATGTTGATTATCATTCATGTTTCTCAGTGTAGGAGTGCGAGCTCTCAATCAAATATTGAATTAATTAATGCTGAATCTCATTATGTTTCGTAAATGTATTATTTTGAATATATATTTTCTACTACATTTTCCTTTACATGTAACTGTTTATGTCTTTCTATAGACGTAAACAACATGTACAACTGTTCAAATATTATTCGAAAGTGTAGACTTAATTCCTTATGTTTTTTGCTCACATAGATGCAATTGCAAAATACGTTAATACTATTTCAAATTTGCAAGAAACAAATTTAATATTCTTCCCTAATATGACCCCTTGATAACATCAAGATGGCATTTAAGAAGTCTAGCCATCTAAATTGTCTAGAATGCGCCGTATTAAGGGGAAAAGTACCACTTAAATTGCATTCTGAATGGCTGTAAGACATGGAACAACAAGCGATAGACTTATAAATAAATATTGTGGTTACATCTCGGGAGTAATGATGTATTGGTATCCTAATAATGGTGGGTAATGTGCAATAGTAAGTAGCAGTAGTAAGTGAATAGAATAGTGTAGTTGGGAAATTATAAGCAATAACAGAGACGTTAATAAGTGAAAACCCAAAGAAATGTTCCAATGCTAAAAATGGGACACAATATTGAAGCCCTAAAAAAGGTACAGCTCAAAACGAGTAAGAATCAACAAACTGCGCCTCGAAATGGCTTTTCGCTTGACGTCACCGTACTCAGCTGTTTCGGCTTTGTTTGGTGTAACTTGACATCGAGGGTCGTATTGAGGTCGGACGTTCGTGCGATGAATATTTTAATCGCAGTTGCTAGCCTAAAATGCAACCTTTATATGCATATGTACAGCTCGCTTCTTATACTTCAGACTGGTTTTAGACTTCACTTGTACTTAGCAGTTAATAAAATGATATGGAGTAGATATATGGACTCTTTGCGATAATTAACAATGGCGATAACTAACGTTGGTAGATATTCCGTTTATTAGTCAGTCTGCAAATAAGATACGTTTGTAAGTTCTTGGAAACCAACCATGGTTTCTTCCGTACATTGGAGACGCAATTAACTAACATTATTTACAAATACATCAATGCATCGTTTTACAGTCACAGACACTTCATTGTTAATTAAGTCATTTAAGTTTCGAGCAATATCCAATTTAATCTTCCATCTACCATAGTGAGCTATAACATTTGTTTGTATAACAAAGCTAACATTAACTCGAACTGTTGCTTTAAGCCTATCTCACATTAGCATTCGCCGAGCGTGCATGGTCCTCAAATGTACAGTGGATGAAAATGCATTCAAAACTCGAGCATACTGCCGGAGCGCGTTGTGAGAGGCATTTGACCATTGCGCGCTTGGAGAACGCTAGTGTATGGCAAGCTTAAGTTCGTATTTCGTCATCATTTGTTATTTGTTATACCACAAACGTTATCATTTGATTTTGCATCATTCTCATTCACCCTTTCAGATAACCCCCCGTAACCAGTGGGTCTATTGACGATAAACTTATTTGTTGAAGTGTTTTATTAATAAACCAAGTGATAACCAGTGCCTTCGAACTATGTATAGCTTTGATAAAGACCTGTGGCATGTTCGGAGACCCTCGGAGCCTCAGGAGTCTAGTGATACTGAAAGTAAATATTTTTCTTATTATCATATAGTTAAAACTACTGTAGATGCACACAGGTGAGCTCCTTTTTATTAGATATAAGTAAATGCCTAAATGCCTTCTTGAATAGGGCATGAATAGATTGGAAGCTCTTAATATAGGTACTCGTAGAGCAAATGAATTGGCTATGTTTGTACTGAAAAATCAATACGTCAGTTTAGTACCGCCGTTAGCTTATAGAGGAGGTGGGAGTGGCGTGGTATAAAGTACGTATGGTCGGTCAACAAACTGCATGTGAACAACGTACATACATTACAGGTATCATGTTTAGCTTTTCAGAGCTGTATTTTCATCATTATCATCTTGAAGAATTGTAGTCGAAGTCTATTGAAATTCATTAAGTTCCTTTGGTTGAACCTTATCTCACATTAGGTCATGCTATTTGGCATAGTTTACTTTATCATCCTTTGAGTCAACGCTCTATGATTTCTAACCAAGGTCTTTTAAGCTTTGATGTCCTTTTCCTTTGGCTACGTCTTTTTCGACAGTATCCTAAATGCTGTATAACTGTGAACTCTAGCTGTGAAAACATATTATTATGCGCATTGCGTAATTTACGTATCATTTAATATCGGATTTTGGCACCGATTCCAAATTCAGATTTAATGTTAGCCGACATTTTATGTTTTCTATTTTATAATACAAAATTTGACATTTTAACGATATTACGCAGACGAATATTGTCAAAATGTTACCAATTTATTAGATAATCGTTATGATACTTTCCTAATTGACGGGCCTGTTGGTACAAGTGACATAGCATAGGTCACGGGTTCAATTTCCATCCCGGACAGACATTTGTGTGCATAAACATGTCTGTTTATCCACGGTCTGGTTGTTATTAAGTATGTATTTATAAAAAAAAAGTATCGAGTTTATTGCCGGCTCTTCTCAGTAAAAGCAACCTTCCGAACCGTGCATTAGAGTCATTAGAATCTGACAATCATAAGCGCCTGTGAAGGCCTATTTGGATGAATAAACATTTCATTTAATTTCATTTCCATAGTTTTCTTCCAAATTCTATGCTTTGTGAGAGAAGATATGGCATATTTAGTTATTTATTTCCACAACCGAATTTCTTGAATTATATAGCAAAAACTTATGTTGCGCAATTGTATTCGCATTATTCCGCATTGTGTTGTTGTGAGTGGAATCACCAATTAGCGATATCGGCATCGTTTGAATCAATTGAGCGCGCGTCGCGACCGTGACCTCGACGAGCGCTCGTAAATAATCTCTCAGACCAGACCAGCCGTGGTTCCACCTCATTGTCGACAAATTAACTGTGGAACAACATTAAAAGCAAAATCATTTGTGCCTTGTTAGTTAATTATTTAATGACTTCATAAAATGGCTCGTTGCATTAACTTTATGAATTTTCTACAATAGTACCTAAACAGGGATTGTGATTACCGGAATATTATTCCAAACATATTCTAGGCTATTTCTCTCACCCACGGTTTCACCCGCGTTCCCGAGGCATCTTATCTTTTCCCGGGATAAAACGTAACCTATGTCCTTCTCCAAGGTTCCATGTATCTCTGTACCTTTCATCTAAATCAGTTCAGCGGTTTAAGCGTGAAGAGGTATTAGACAGACAGACAAACTTTCGCATTTATAATATTATCTAGTATGGATTTGTACATGTAGTTCGCTGCTGATATAATAAATAAATGAATTTAATGAGGTGAAATTAAAAAAAAAACACTAGGGACTATTAATAACATCGTGAGATTTCACTTCCTTCCCTCGAGTTATTTGCGTCTCGGATACCTAATTTCTGAAGTGGTTTATTCTTACACGACTCTGGTGACTCATAAATATCTGAAATAGTTCCGATTTCTGTACGCCTACGACGATCAACCAGTAAATATTTGTACGATGTCAAATTAAAGACTTATCCGTGAAATCATCATCGCGTAGCGACCCTTGCTTCCGTATGACCTTACATGAACTTGGCGATGAATTTTAAAATAGAAATAATGAGGTCAGTGTCTATCTCAGTTTATTTCAAGAACTATTCCTCTCCTCTACTTTCACTTACGAGTAATCATTTTGAACTAGCTTTTCCCGCGATTACGCTTGGAGTTCGTTTTTTTTTTAATTTTTTTTTTTTACATTTTATGGGCTTGCGTTTGGCCACTGACCCGTCCATGAAGGACGAAGACGAGGCCTAAGATGGAGCACGCTTGCCCAGAAGGTGCCTATTCACTCTGGCCTTGAAGATCCCCAGATTATAGGAGTCTGGAAACACAGACGCCGGAAGCAAGTTTTGCTAGCATTTATATAAGTAAGGCTAGTTAAGAATCCACATTGCTGCGGGGAGTGGCGCTGTTTGCTGAAATACAGGTTTCTACCTAGTTCGGCAACGGATGCTGTTTTCGTAAATTTTTGTCATATATTTAGCCCATTTTTATGTGTGAAAATTTTATTTTTTATTTTTTTGGGAATAAAGATATTATTATATTATTATCGCGGAATAGTGCATTTTCATTCCATTTCAATCGGATGAGTTGATTCAAAAATATAGCATTTGTCCTAATTAGGGTTCACGGTATCCTTAAGCCAAAATTCATCAAAATTAGTTCACCAGCTTAGGCATGAAAACCTAATAAAAAAATCGTCAGAAAATTACAGAATAATGTCGTTCTAAGAGCATTATTAGGTGTCGATGGCTTGTCTAATTATAGCTGTACGATCGACCCGAATTTCGCCCGCCATCTTCTTTTAGCTTAGGTGTAGGAAAAACTAAATTATCCTGGTTGGGAATCGAACCCACGTCCTGTGGCGTGACAGTATTCTTAACAACTAGACACAAAGTACTTAACTCAATCCTACTTCCTACTTATATTATAAATGTGAAAGTTTGGGATGGATGGATGTTTGTTACTCATTTACGCCAGAACGGCTGAACGGATCTGGATTCAATTTGGCTTAGAGAGATTATAGTCTGGAATAGCACAATCCCGGGAAAAGATTAGATCGGGAACGCGGGTGAAACCGCGGAGGACAGCCTATCTCCCATGCATAGAGCTTACAATCCCCACCATCATCCAAGCTAACGACACCTTTTCAGTTTGGACCCTAGAAGGGCACTTATGAAGTTCGAAGCTATAAAAGTTACCTACCTTGAGAACAAGGGCTGATCCAGCTTTCCACTAAGAGGTCCATCTAGTTAAGAAATAGTCAATACAGGCTCCAATTCGATTACTAAAAATTATCACTAGTCGGACCACAGACCTATTATCTAACCAGATAACGCAATTACCTCAATTTGTATGATGACCAACCGTGTCACTTTTTGGTTTAAATGAACGTGTCAATTTACGGGAAAAATTACCATTATTTGGGTTTGGCTTTTCCTGTACAGTTTTTACAACTTAATACCTTGGATGAATTCATACGAAACAACCAGTCATTGTTCTAGATGTCGGTTGACGTCCGAAGGCAATGACGGTCGATCGCGGACTAAATGAAGACAAATAGAAAGTAGTCAAATTAACTGCTTTTTGACTAATTTTGAAATGAAATATGTAGTATATTGCGCCATAAATATCGTACAAATGATGGTAGGTTTGACACGCGAAGTAGTTACGTACACTCGCGACGTCTAGTTGGATAATAGGTCTGTGACCTGGATGGACATAGACCGCTGTTGAATGGAATCGATCGACAAGAATCACAGTAAGGTTATCTTTTCATGATCTGAATTATTTGACACTAAAAGTATCGTTTTCTCCAGGGAGCGAGAGCCCCACGAGCGCAGTGGGGGCCGAGGCTCCCAGGGACCTGTCCAACGAACTGTCAGCCCCATACGAGGTGCCCCAGTTCCCCATAGAACAGATCGAGAAGAAGCTGCTTATACAACGACAGCTGAATGTCAAGTGAGTCTCATTTATTTATGACTGTTATATATACAGGTTAGTAGTAGGACAAACATAAGCAAGATATAGGTCACCTACCATATGTACAAAAATAAAAACACAAAAAGGTCACCATTTTTGAGATATTTCTGATTTTTATGTATTGATTTTTTAATTTTAGATATGAAATTTCTCAAAATAGGTGACACTTTTACTCAGGTCATTTTTGTATATTTGGTAGGTATCCCGCCCACCTACCCTGTATACCTATGTATATACCAATTTTTTTGTTTGTCTATGAAATGAAATGAAATGTTTGTTTATTCATCCAAATATGCCTTCACAGGCACTTATGAATTGTCAGACTCTAATGCACGACTCGGCGTTGCTTTTGCTGAGAAGAGCCGGCAATAAACTCAGCAATTATTATTTTCAAAACAAACATAGAATTATTACATAAGATTATGTCCTGCAAGAGCGAGCCCTGCACCCAAGCATTGTAGGCATTTAAATATTCAGCCTTCTGTACTAAAACATGCTTAACACGTTCCTTAAATTTATGTATGTGTAGGCAAATTCAACAGTGTAGATGGTATCTTATTATAGAAGCGTGCACCCAGTCCTAAAAATGAGCCTTGCACTTTATGGAGTGGTGTCTATAAGCCGAGGTCACAAGTTTGTGCTTATTTCTAGTATTGATAGAGTGCATGTCATAAGTATTGATAGAGTGCCGGCTAATCTCCGCAACGGCTGGACTGATTATGACGGGACTTTATGACACTGAAAGTTATGTTACCTACTTTTATCCCTCGGGAACGCGGAAAGCGCGAGGGACTGCTAGTAATATTTAAACGCAAGCCTACCTTAATTACGTACCATAAATAATGGTGTTGCCAACGTAATAAACAATACAGTAAAGTAAACACCTGAACATGACAAATCCGGTTACATGGCGGTGCGGGCGGTGCGGGCGGTGCGGCCGGCGCGGGTGTGATGTTTGTATAAATAACATAATATAACTTAATTTGCGCGGCCTTGAACTTGCTTCGCGACACGTGTAACCCAGTTTTATTCATGCAGATACCATCGTTCTGTATCTGAGTTATTTGCGGATATCCTATTATAGTGTACGCCATAGACATATTATAGATGTATGTTGCTCTGTGGTGTATGCGATAATTATTTAACACGCACGGCTGTCATTCGATGGGGGTAGACATGGTCCAAAAATATTTAAAAAATGTAACCTTGCTGAGTTTCTTGTCGCAGTAGAAGGCTGACTTCCGAACCGGTGGTAACTTCTGTAATTTGACCTTCATAAGTGCCCTTCTAGGGCCTAAACTGAATGTAAAATGTTATTGATATTTGATAAAGTTTTCTTTTACTTTGGATAAGTTTGTGTTTGACCGCAATCTCACCATGGTAAGTGATGATTTGGCCGATGGTGGTAAGCACACAAAGCCTAGAAGGAAACTGTTGGAACATGCCGATAGGTACTGTAGACATAGGTAAAAATATTAAATTATCGCATTTAGTTACATATAGATGTCATTGAAAAGACTATAATACCCACGAACTAATTTGTCTCATTCACATAAAATACGCCATGCCCATATCCCGCCTTCACTTTTACCACAGAGGGTGCTTTTACTGCGAAGCGTCTAGACTCGATCGGGGAAAAGAACAATAAATACCATTGTCTATGGCCAAATACAACGTCACAGATAATAGATGTACAAGGTTATTTTTACTTTATTCAAAACCTATACCTACACCCAAAAAGATTTTCGGTCTGAGATTTTAATTTCTTTCTTTTAAATATTTTTGTTTTATTTTACCTAAGCATAAAATTATTAAACACCCGAACAAAAATAAAAGCCAATATATATATATAGTCAGATGGTCAAAAAATAGTTCAAAAATGTAACCTTTCTGAGTTTCTTGCCGGTTCTTCTCAGTTGAAGAATGAATTTAGAACCGGTGGTAATTTCTGTAGCCCTTCTAGGTCTTAAATTGAATAAATGATTTTGACTTTGATTTAAAAAATAACAAGTGACAATGAAAACTCGTAAATCCCATTCGTTTTCATCGCAATATCATGGTTTTACTAATTTTGGAGTAAATATAATTATACGAGAAACTTAAGGGCGAGATAGGTGGGCGTGTCATCTATCTAACACATTCAAATATACAACAAATTACCTTCGTAAAAGTGTCACCATTTTCGAGATATTTAAAAACTCAAATTAAAAAATTAATAGGTACATAAAAATCAGAAATAACGAATTATCTCGAAAATCGTGACCTTTTTATTGAGCTGATTGAACTGGCTTTCACGTGCAGTGAAACTGCTGAAGAAACCAGTAGGTGCTTGGAGACAAATGGGCGGGTGGGAGCCAGCCAGGCGGGTATAAATTGGCACAATCACGTTTTTAATTAAAATTTACTTATTAACAAGTTTAATAGTAGCAAATAGTACGAGACTCGGTGTGTTTTGTTCACCTTTCGAACTCACCATTTTAGGCAATTCAACTATTCATCAATCAGGCATTTAATTGTAAATATCGAATGATCGAATGTTATTGTAACCAAAACATTAAAAACCGGCCAAGTGCGAGTTGGACTCGCGCACGAAGGGTTCCGTAAGAAAGGCAAAAAAATCACGTTTGTTGTCACTTAAATATTTATTTTATTTTATTTTAATTTTATTATTTATTATTAAAGTAAAAATACTACTGAGTATTTTGTGAATATTTCAAGTGCCTAGGACCTGTTGCCATTATTGATATCGAGCAAAAAAGGGCCAAAAAATCGCGTTTGTTGTATGGGAGCCCCCCTTAAATAATTATTTTATTTTGTTTTTAGTATTTGTTGTTATAGCGGCAACTGAAATACAAAGAAAATTTCAACTGTCTAGCTATCGCGGTTCTTGAGATACAGCCTGGTGACAGACAGACAGACGGACATACAGCGAAGTCTTAGTAATAGGGTCCCATTTTTACCCTTTGGGTACGAAACCCTAAAAATGTAACATTGCTTAGTTTCTTGCCGTGGTGGTAACTTCTGTAATTCGATTTTCATAAGTGCGCTTCTAGGGCCTAACTGAATAAATGGTTTTGACTGACTTTGATGCATCAAAAATACTCTGTGCCCTTTCCTTTTATAATAGAGAAAATAAACATCCCGATAATTTAACTCAAGCCTTTATTTAATTTTGAACGTTAATCTTTGTAGCACTACGCTTTAACTGTGGCATCAATACGAAACAAAAGAGCTAATGAATTCATTCGCAACAAGTTCATTTAAAGATAATGATGTAATTTATTCTTTGGAAGGGCTTATCGAAAGCTAATATGATTCCCGCCGCACACAGTTACGCTATAAACTAAACTGGAGTCTCGATATTATTAGTGCCAAGTAATTGGATCAACCTTGGCGCGACAGTAACCCTTGCGAGAGGGATGGTAGTGCCGCGTGCGGCGGCCATTAGTCGTGTGATTGCATTTCTGGAAGCATGTCAACTAGGATCTAACTGTTCCTGTAAAAGTTTTAAGTTTATTTAATTCGATTGATTATTTTATCGATACGACTCTGAAAGTGTTTTTTTAGGCTGTATACGATTACATTCCAAGACGAAACTTGAATTAAAAAAAATAACGCGCGGGAAATTTTTCCGGTGCATTTGTTTTGTGACTGTTCGATGTTTGGAAGTAAAGTTGAGTGTCAAAGGTGGACTTCCTCATGGAATTCTTGGTAATATTACTGTAGCTATATGTAGATATACAAATATTCTATTCTATAAATTATCTTTTTAAAAACATACCTAGTAGGTATTTAAAAAAAGTGTATTTCTGTAATTAATTCATGTTTGGTGAATGCCCCAAATACAACATTGGGGCAGCCCCAAACCCTAATCACAGAAAATAAACTTTATTTTCTGTGCCCTAATACTTACTTAGTTCTCTAAAAACTTTGTAGGTATATTATTTTCGTACCTATTTAGTTTTTTTATATGCCATTGAAAGTTATTTAATTTTCTTGGTTGTACTAATGTACAATTTCAATTAAAATAACCTACCTAATTAAATAAAAAAAATAGATAATATTTATAAAATAAAAAAGGGCATTAAATAAACATTATCATTATAATGTATACAAATTCTTCTGATGGCTACACCGTTTTTGATGAAATGTGTGCCCGTGATAGTTATATTCACAATTGGACCCGGTAGGAGGCGCTAGAATCGGGCTCTAGTTATTTTTTCAGGGCAGAACAACCAACCGTTCACATCAAAAAAATAAACCTACCGCAACTTTTTATTTTCGTTCGCATCTAAGTATATGCTTACTTAGATATTTTAATGCCTCATTATGTTAATACCTACTCAACTATTTGTGAGTGGGCGACTTCAGATGAAAGGGTATCGAAGAACTATCTCAGCATTGAAGTTCTAAAGAAGCCACCCACGGACGGAAGTCATGGCTTTCTACCACATTTGTGCACTTAGAATTTTATTGGATAACACGCCACCCATATTATTCAACACAATCCTTACTAAGTAATTATGTCTGTCTGTGTGTTACGCAATCACGCTTAAACTACTAAACCGATTTAAATTAAATTTGGTACAGCTACTTATTAATGCGAAAAAAGGGCTGTAAGGCTTTGAAATAGGTGATGAAAGTTTGTATGGAAATTACGTAATTTTTAAAGCTAGAAGCTTGAAACTCCCTCGGGAACACGGGTATGTATAAATATATTCAATGTTTGTGAGTATTTTAGATGTGTTTGATATTCACTCTTTAATAGACAAAATCTTATATAATTTGAACAACAATCGTTGTATTGACTTGGCTCATCATAATTCAATCATTCATTGTACTCATAGGTACCTACTCTAGGTACCTACTTACGTATTCAAATCTAAGATTGTAATAGGTATCGTTGAATATGGAACTCTCTGTTTTATCTATGGAAGATGATTCGTGAAGTATGATCTCGTTTATTTAGCGAAGTCTCGTTTCGTTAAAGGTCGTACGATTTACATCGACAAATAAAAAAAAACAGGTGACAGAAAATGTTGTAATGTTGGCAACTCTGCAGATTTCTACGCGGCCGCGCGACGCGTGCTAGTCTGAGAGGTAGCGTTACAAATACAAAAGTAATCTTACACCCACCGCGGGTGATTGAGCTAACGCTTAGTTCACTTATTAGTCATTCGAAATTTAATGAAAAAGATGGCAATCGATCGACGTAAAAAGACTATCTAAAATGCAACGCTACCTCCCGAACTATGTATGTCAACCTGCGCGAATGTGTCTGCGTCTCAGCATATTATTTCTGTGTTGTCTACCCTGCCTGCCCTACCTGACCTGCCTGCCCTGCCTGACCTGTCTCTCAGCCTACGCACACATTTATGAACGTTACAATTGACTCTACCACCCAATAAAGGGATCTACCAGCAATAGGGATGTTGACTAATATCATAAATTAGCATCTTTTTAAATAAAAGTGATAGTTCATATCGACATTTTTTTTTTTTTATACCACTAGGTGGCAAACAAGCTTACGGCCCACCTGATGGTAAGCGGTTACCGTAGCCTATGGATAAATATGCACTGTCAATAGATTTAATTACTGCGGTTAGAAAAGGGTTGTGTCCTAAAAAAATCTATTTAGTCCGTCAGTTAGATTACCAAAAAATATTGGACACGTATTTTTTATTTCGTTCCGTAAACGAAAAATGACGAGGATGTGCGTTGAAATTTCGCGTGACGTCACACCGTGGTACAAATTTTACCACGAAGTGACGTCACAAGCCCCCACTCCTATACTTTGATGCGCTATAACTTTGTATATTTTTATTGATTTGATAAAGCAAAAAATACGTGTCCAATATTTTTTGATAATCTCACCGACGGACTAATTAGAATTCATTTTTATTGACCCAGGACACTACCCTAATGTGATGGTTTATTAACATGTGAAGATGTTTATTATTCTTTCACGCAAAACCTACTGAACTTAATTTGGTGAACTGGGCACATTGGTAGATCATATCCTGGTACTGTACCTATTTATAAACAATTTTATCCCGAGAAAGTGCTAGATAACCATAAAAAGGATTTTTACAATATAACTATTCGATGCTTTTGAGAATTTTTAGGTGTTCTATACACTTAGAGTCTGATTTTTTTTTTCGAATTCAGGCAACATCGCAATCAAGAATAGCCGTGCTACACTATCTATTTATATTTACACACACACACACACACACACACACACACACACACACACACACACACACACACACACACACACACACACACACACACACACACACACACACACACACACATTTGTATATTACACAAATATGTGACACATTAATATGATGTTATATACATATGTTCAATTTATTCTAGAGGCATGGGCGTGCTCTTCATTAATACAGGCTATTCTAGCCTAGTAATGAGAGTAGTCGCTACTGCAGTATGTTACATTTAATTTTATCACCAATTTACATAGCATTACATTTCTGCACCCTTGTGTAATTATTTTGAGAAATAAAGATATTATTATATATTTAAAAGTACGAAGATAAAGCAACTATTCTTCCTCAGGGCGGCAGAATGCGGGCAGTCAGTGCGATCCTTCGCCGGCAGCGACACTGGCGCCAACGCGGCTTTCGAGGAGGCTGTTCGGCTCCGTGTGGATGATGACGAGCCAGACCTCGTGCTGCCACACTTCCAACGCGTCGCTATCAGTGGAGAAGACACTTCTGGAGTAAGTAGAGACTTGGTCCTCTGAGCCGGATGTGTTTGCTGTTTATGTAGAAGTTTTAAGGCGATGATAGCTCAGTGGTAAGTGACCTGGAGTAAGTAGAGACTTGGTCCTCTGAGCCGGATGTGTTTGCTGTTTATGTAGAAGTTTTAAGGCGATGATAGCTCAGTGGTAAGTGACGTCGAATACCGCGGCGAAGGTCGTGGGTTCGAATCCTACAATGAGCTTGAGCTTTCGGTGAAGGAAAACATCGTGAGGAAACCACAGAACGGTGGTAGAGTACTTATTAGTACCCTGCCTACCTACCCTTAGTAGCTGGCTACCACCCTCAAGTTGAAAATCTGTCGCCAAAACACCTATCGGTGTGTTCCGACAGCTGCACTTGAGAGCCAGTTCCCATCTAGGCTTTGTGTGCTTACCATCTTCGGCCACATCATCACTTACCATGGTGAGATTGTGGTCAAACACAAGCCTATCCATAATAAAAAAATAAAAAAAAAGTGGGTAAAAATATGACTCAGGTCAACAAGAGTGAAGAAGTAGGTTATTATTCTAGCTGCGTTGGACTATTGCATACTAATAAATAGGTATTATAAAACGGTAAAGTTTGTAGAGGAGGTAATCTCCGAAACTATTGATCCGATTTTGACTAATAAAAAGCAACATAATCCTTGATACTTCTATTCAACTTGAAAACGCGACTGAAACCCTAAAACTAGTACGATGTAAAGAATGAAATACGTAATAATATATAACTGGTGATAACCAATATCTTAGGATGATATAGGATTAAGTGTCAATCGTTTACCATCACCATACATCACCTTTCTAACAACACTGATATAGATCGCATTACTACGAGATAGATGGCGCTACAATGGACGATAGTTGCAAGACACAAAATCCCATAGAATTCTACACCACGCTATCAAAGTTCTACCAGTGATTTGGATTGCAAACAACATCTACAGTTGGACTACCTATTCGATTGAGGAGTCTATCTACCTCCTTACTTTACCACGCATAATATATCTCAGGTACCATTAGAAGACTTGCAACAAGCGTCATCGTTCCTGGTGCAAGCGCTGGAGATCCGCAAGCGTTACATGGAGATGTCCCAGCAGAGCTACGCGAACATCACAGCGCGGTTCGTGCGCAGTATGGATGCCGAGGCTATGGCCAATCACACACCCGCTGCTAAAGGGCCCAAGAGTCATATTGCAGGTTGGTATCTTGTTAATCTTCTTTCTCTTCCTAGATTCTAGTACTTGGATCTAGCACTAAGGAACCAATGCTTTGAGATGGGTCAATAAGGGAGTTACCGTATCTTGGAGTAGCAGAGAAACTTTCCAAGAAGAGCATCCATAATTTTGAAGAAATTGATATCTACATTTATAGTTTTGATGGTTACAGAAAAAGGGTTGTTATGAAATCACTTTTTCTGACGTTAATATTCCATGTGATGATCAAAAGATAAAATATGGTTTCGAAGAAGTCGCTGTACATGTTTTTGGCGCATAGAATCATAGCATAGAATCTACTGGGTTTCAATTCCCATCCAAAACAAACATTTGTGTGCATGAACGTGTCTGTTCTTCTGAATCAGGGTGTAGGTAAAAGTTGTATATCAGTTATCTTGTTTCCATATCTGCTAAGTTAGGGATCTAGTGGCGATATATTCCTTTCTTACCTGTCACACTCTGCGTCCCAGACCACAACGTGCATCCACCCTTCAAAGACAAGGACCCCTGGGATTGCCCAATGTACGAGCCTCGGGGCTACATCATCAAGTCAGACGAGGGCGTGTTCAACTTGTTCAAGAAAGGTGAAGACGGCACCGAGACCCGCCTGCCCTACGAATACGTGAACCTTACGCAATACATACAGGATAAGATCGCCATGTGTAATATGATTGCAGATGGACCTCTGTGAGTGATTCATGCTTTTTTCCTTTTTAAAAGGAGTATGCCGTGAAGATCTTGGGTCTGAAGTCTGCAGTGAACAGCTTTTGGTGAAGGAAAACATCGTGGGGAAACCATAGTGCTGTGTTGGCTACAAGTGGGAAATTTGTCGCCAAGCATTACGCTTCTAGGCCAATGCCTTTTACAAGTAAAATACCTTTTACACACCAGCAGGTGTTCGGCGCCGAGTATTATTTTTAAGGCGATGATAGCTCAGTGGTAAGTGACGTCGAATACCGCGGCGAAGGTCGTGGGTTCGAATCCTACAATGAGCCTGAGCTTTCGGTGAAGGAAAACATCGTGAGGAAACCATAGCACGGTGGTAGGGTACTTTGTAGTACCCGACTGGCTGGCTACCACCCTCAAGTTGAAAATCTGTCGCCAAATACCTATCGGTGTGTTCCGACAGCTGCACTTGAGAGCCAGTTTCCATCTAGGCTTTGTGTGCTTACCATCTTCGGCCACATCATCACTTACCATGGTGAGATTGTGGTCAAACACAAGCCTATCGAGAATTAAATAAAAAACTATTAAGTACTAATTTTTTTTTTTCGTTTTTTGTGTTCGATGTTTTCCTTCATCGAAAGCTCAAGCCTAATTTTTTTTGTCAGAACTATAGGCATATCAGTAATACTAACGATTGCCAATGAGTTGTCGACTCTGTATAATGCCTTGAAGGTAACTGGCGCTCAAGTGCTATTGCCGGAACAAATCAACAGGTGCTTGGCGACAAATATTCAACTTGTGGGTTTCCACCGTGCTGTGGTTTCTTTAAGCTCATTGTAGAATTTGGACCCACGACCCTCGCCGCGGTATCTGCTACCAATGAGCTATCATCAACTTGACCAGGTCTTTTGATTACCACTGAGCTACTTGAATCATCAATTTGCCTTTTTGTAATAGCAAATCGTTCTGCTACCGCCGGCTGAGCTACCTGTCGTCCAAGTTCCAGCTCCACGTGTTGCTGAACGAACTGCGGGAGCTCGCCGAACAGAAGGCTGTGCCGCATCGGGACTTCTACAACATCAGGTTCAAAAACATGGATATATTCATTTTACACATGTCTAGTTTGATATACATTCTAGTTTTTTGTTTTTTTGTAGTGATTTCTCGAAATATCTCGAAAATGGTGACACTTTTACTAAGGTCATTTTTGTATATTTGACTGATGACCCGCCTATCTATCTCCCTCTTATGTTTGTCTTTTGTATTATGACTTTAGGATATACTGCTAGGGTAGGGAATCAAACTTAAGCCTGGTTTTTGAGTTCAGATTTAAAGAATTTGGAACCTGCTACTATGAAATAAGGTGTATTTTCGTTTAACAGAATCAATTCTTGATACTTGACTTGAAAAAGCCTGACTTGACTTGAAATTAGTGACTACGGTTTTTGTTATAGTTAGTGTTTTGGTATTTGTTTTTTTAAAGTACAGTTAGCCAGAATTAGTTTTAGTTTCATACACATTTAATAAATTGAAGGACGGCTCGAAGGACCAAATCAATTAATTTTACTTAATTATACAATTGTAATTTAAACAGGAAAGTGGACACACATATCCACGCTGCGTCGTGTATGAATCAAAAACACTTACTGCGCTTCATAAAGAAAACACTTAAGACCCATGCTGACGAGGTAAGGAAATATTATTCTTTTTATGGCAGATGACGCACAGCCCCTGATGGTATACGACTACCATAGCCTAATACACATTAGCATTAACCGGCGAAAGATTTTCAACTTGAAATGGTAGCCAATTAGGCAAAGTACCACAATTTAGTCCTCGAACCTTCATAACGGATTTTGACATTACTAGGAATACGGAAAAGAAGTACTAATCGGGATACGAGGTAAATGACAGATTATGATGCGCTAATCACAGGTCGTGGTTTGACTGCTTAGTTTGTGATCGTGCGTGTGTTGAATGTTCCAGGATATTTATTGGAACGAAGTTCCTTATCGCACGTTGTGAAGGGGGGCTAGACGGAAAAAAAACTTACGAAAAATTGTCACGACACTTTTGTCAGTGTCACTTTATTGTAAGCTGTGCGGCGTGCGCATGTTTCTCTGTCTGTCTCTCTCTCTCTCTCTCTCTTATAGAAATCAAGCCAGATATTTTCATTTCTATTTATTTATACATATATATATAGATTTTTTTTTATATCTCTCTACTTATATAACTTATATAACTTCGTTCCATCCGGGTGTCCCTTGACACCTCTCAAGTTTATTTATATTGTTGTAGGTGGTGACTCTACACAAAGGATCTCCGATGACGCTGAAGGCAGTCTTCCAATCCATGAACCTGAGCACGTATGACCTCACCGTGGATATGCTCGATGTGCACGCGGTAAGAAACCATTCTAATACTAACACTGATGCTGTGCTGCTCTGAAAATAAAAAAAAGCACCTGGAATCTGATAGCAGCCCCATCTCAGCCGTACCTACCGGGTCTTAATTGTAAATACGAACTATCCAGGAAAAGGGGCTTGGATAATATGGGAAAAAATTGTAAAATAACGAAAAAACCTAGAACCCGATTGCAGAGCCACGTACAACCGGGTCCAATTGTAATTATAAACCATCATTCAAACACAAAGAAATATCTGTTTGAGTAATCAAAATCTAGTTTAGTAGTCTAGCCGTTTAGGAGTTCAGTGTAGTAGGGAAACAGACTACGGAAGAAGCCTACTATACTCCTAATAAATGTGAAAGTTTAGAAATTATTTACTTTAATCACTTGAAAACTACTGAACGGCTTTTTATGAAATTTGGCACACAGGTAGATCATGCAGAATGAAACAGGATTTAAAGATACGGTAATTCGGGTAAAGCCGCGGTGACAGCTAGTAATGTTTTACTTTATGATAAGCTTGTGTCTGACCGCAATCTCACCATGGTAAGTGATGATGCGGCCGAAGGTGGTAAGCACACAAAGCCATGGGAACTGGGTCTCAAGTGCAGCTGTCGGAACAGCTTGGCGACAGATTTTCAACTTGAGGGTGGTAGCCAGCCATTCGAGTACTACAATGTATCATCACCGAAAGCTCAAGCTCATTAAGTTAATTTAGTAATGAACGATTGTCCAGGACCGCAACACCTTCCACCGATTCGACAAATTCAACGCAAAATACAACCCAATAGGAGAGAGCAGGCTGCGGGAAGTGTTCCTCAAGACTGACAACTACATGAACGGGAAATACTTCGCCAGGATCATTAAGGTGAGACCACACTTTAGGATTTTGTCCACCAAGTCCAAAAATATCTTTGATACATACTAAAGAGGTTTACATTGAAAATCCTTTCTTTCCCACTAAAAATATCCTATTATAAATCTGTTTAACTTACTGTGACTATAGGAGGTGGCGTCAGACTTGGAGGAGAGCAAGTACCAGAACGTGGAGCTGCGGCTCTCCATCTACGGCAAGAGTCCCAGCGAGTGGACCAAGCTCGCCAAGTGGGCCATACAGTACAACGTGTACTCAGACAACGTGCGCTGGCTCATACAAATACCAAGGCTATAGTTAGTATATTTATTTATTCCATAGCGACCCGCCCCAGGGATAGTAATGGCCGGCAGATGATGATGATTTACCATGAGGATCCTGAAAACCGCCTAACACTGGAGACGTTGACGGTGAAACAGCTGGACATAGAAAAAAATAACATTATGGGATTCAAAAATGACTAGATTGTTCAATGTTTCGACTGATAAATCACAGGGCATAAAAAAACAAAACGTCTTTAAGGATTTTTTGATCAAGTATTTTTTGGAATCATTACCTAACATACTTGTGAAGTGCAATGGAGGCACTATGTAATATGAGTTTTAAGAGTAAATTACCTCAAGCCATGTTGTATTTCATTATTTGTCATCTTTTTTAATGGGTTTTAGCGCCGTGTGTTACACTATACTTTTCACTACGATTGCGAGAAAATAAAACAATCCAATACAATATGAAATATGTAGTTTATAATGTCTTTTTTTTTATTCTTCTGTAGCCGCAATACATTGCATGCATTTTTGAGCAAGAGGAGTGAAAACATAATTCTAATCTATCGCCATCGCTCGTAACGCCTTTATGTCGCTAAGCGCGATAGAGATAGCGGCCAGGTCACAAAAGCTCTTAATAGCATTTTCAATTACGTTTTGATCGGATGATAAGAACAGAACATAACCTTCTTCTAACTTCTAGCGACATCTTCAAGTCCAACAAGATCATGAACAACTTCCAGGAGTTCCTCAACAACATCTTCCAGCCGCTATTCGAGGTCACCAACGACCCAAATAGCAATCTGGATCTGTATAAATTTCTTATTGTAAGTACCTATTATATTTTGCTGTCTAGACACTTATTATTGTATCTTGTATTTATCTGTAACCGAGTTCTTACCTATCTTTATATACATATAAATATTCTGCTTTCTTATGTTTGTGTCAGCAATATTCGAAAAGTAGTCGATGTAGTTTCACAACTTTTCTAATTTTGGTATAAAGATCAATTTGTACCTTGCAGAAGGACAAAGAGTAATTTTTATCCCGGGAAAATATAAGACCCGTTGGGAACGCGGGTGAAACCGGGGGGACAGCTAGTAATAAATAAGATAATATTAGAAAAACAAAAAAAAAGCAAAGAATAAGAAGGTTAAAAATAAGACAAATAAGAAAAATAAGTTAAAAATAACGTTAGAAAACGAAAACATAAATCAAAATCACATATATTATAAAATATAATTTAACCTTAAAATAAAAAAATATGAAAATAAGTATGCAATAAGTACATAATATTGAAGAGTATTAAGGCCCCTGTTCCAACTCCCAGCACGTGGTAGGGTTCGACAGCGTGGACGACGAGTCGAAGCCTGAAAACCCGATGTTAGACCCCGACGTGAAGCGACCCAACGACTATGATGACGAGGAGAACCCTCCCTACGCGTACTATCTCTACTACATGTACGCCAACATCACTGTGCTTAATCATTTCCGCAAGTAAGTACCATTTACCATTACTTTAAAGCCTTTTGATCTTTAAAAAGATTCAATAAATCCATACTAGGCAGCAAATACATGGTAGGCATTCCATCTTTACGCACGAAGCGATTTGCTTCTACTTTCATTATGCGTACTGCGAAAGAGTGGAAATCCTTGCCTGAGTCTGTGTTTCCCGATTGTTACAATCTGGGAGTCTTCAAGTCACGAGTGAATAGGTTACTTCTATGCAAGCGTGCACCATTGTAGACCATATCATCAAGTGAGATAGTTGTCAAACGCGAACCTATACTCAATAAAAAAAAGAGAAAGTAAGTCTTTCTGTCCGCTGTTTCTGATTTTTTTATGAATTTTGGTGTAGTGATAGATGCAACTTTGGAGAAGGACATAGGATATTTTTTATCCCGGGAAAAGAAAAGATCTCTTGGGATCGTGGGTGAAAACGGGGACAGGTAGTTGTCCAATAAGTCTTTTTATTGTAGGTGTGAAAGTTTGTTTGGATGAAGATAACTCTTTTGTGCCAAATCTACTGATATTTAAGTAGTTCATATAGAAATTATGTTACAAGAATTATGTTTTGCATCACCAGAATTCGGTCATTTTTGTTTGTTCCAGGGAACAAGGACTCAATACATTCGTTCTCCGTCCTCATTGTGGTGAGGCAGGTCCAGTACAGCATCTTGTGTGCGGGTTCATGCTCGCGGAGAACATCTCTCACGGGCTGCTGCTTAGGAAGGTAATAAGATATAAATATTTAAAAAAATCTTGTTTCCGTAACTGACTTATCAACATCCAGTTCAAATTCGGAGCCGAAGGTTTCCAGCAAGCTCCAAATTACTCATTATCTGATATCACTTTTAGAGAATCTTTAACTTAATTTCTTAAGTTTATTAAACCTGCGACTTTGGCTGCGCTCGAAGGTCATATCAGATTTTTCCGCTTTGGCTTCAACAAGTGATGCCAATGACTTCAACTAATAAAACTATTATCGTCATATTCTTTGTCCTGATCAAGATGTAAATTTAACAGGTACCAGTCCTTCAGTACCTGTACTACCTAGCACAGATCTCCATCGCGATGTCCCCCCTCAGCAACAACTCGTTGTTTCTGAACTACCACCGCAACCCGCTGCCGGAGTTCCTCGCCCGGGGACTGTGCATCACGCTCAGCACTGACGACCCTCTGCAGTTCCACTTCACCAAGGTTACTGAGCATCTCACTTTATATCTGCAAATTGTACAGCAAGTACACATGATTATTACAATCTCTTGTGCATTGTAAATTCTCATTAAGTGAACTCTGTTCTTTTGAGAAATAAAGTTTATTTGAACCCAATGTCTACTGTTGCATTAATCGTCATACTGTATTATGTTTGGAGTTTGTATGTGAGGTAATGATTTTGATAATTCTTACAGCAACATTATCAACGAGTTACATGGACTATTTTTATTTTAATTCCCTCAGGAATGCTGGTGAAACTTGGTGGAATGCTAGTAAGCAATAGTCGATTGGAGATGTACTTATCAACATATTTTTTTATTCCTTTAGGAGCCGTTGATGGAAGAGTACAGTATTGCAGCTCAAGTATGGAAGCTCAGCTCATGCGATATGTGTGAGCTGGCAAGGAACTCTGTCCTCATGTCTGGATTCCCACATGAGGTAAAGCTTCACATCCTTTAGATTTATAAAAGCGAAATACCACTCGCTGATTAATCACGAAATTTCAGAAAGTATAAATGCAAAATTGAAATTAGTCAGGTAGATTCTTAATGGGGAGTAGGTATCCGGTATGAAAGGATTTTTGGAAATTCTTTGGCGTCTTCCCTTTGGAACGCAGATGATACAGCGGGGGACAGCTAGTTTACTTGTGTAACTTTAGATGGGTTAGATTTTAGACGGGTTTAAGATGCAGTTTATAGGAAATCTAAATATATGTAAAAAGAATCATCCGTTTAAGAAATGTTTGCATAAAAAATACTAAAAGACCAATTATTAATAACAAAGTCATTATTGATTATCTCACAGAGTAAACAATACTGGCTCGGACCAAACTACCTGAAGGAAGGTATTGGAGGCAACGACATCACGCGCTCCAACGTACCAGACATACGAGTTTCCTTCAGACACGAAACATTGATTGATGAACTAACAAATATTTTCAAGGTAAGCTAGTTACAATATGTATACAATATAGAAAATCCATTTAGACAATATTTTATTAGGGACACCGTCATATTATCCTAAAGGATACATACAGCGGTTTTCATCAAATTTAAATGAACACCAATATCAAGATAAAATAATAAATTTTACAGATTAAACAGTTTTCTTCACTCTAAGAATATAATTTTGATATTAAATTGTAATTCAATGATTTCGTGTTTAATTCCAAGACACTTTCGTTGGGTGGATTCAAAATTTATATTTTTTATACCTCGACGACATATTGGTGTACAGGCATACAGTAAAACAGGATAAATACATTCAAATACATACACAGATCTTTTGTTGTAAATGTTTCCACCTTGTTGGGTTTGTTTTCGTTTTGTGGCATGTCTTTTATCTATGTTTGTGATAAATCATTATATGTTACTTACGGTATTCCTGGTTTTTCTTGCAATATCAGAATTAGTTTAATAAATAGATAGGTAAAATAATAACTCATGATATTTCAGGACGGTATGTCAGCTCGGAGATAAATACATCCACGAGCAGACCGGTGGATGGACCCAATCATATTAAACTAACAATTTTAACGCATTCAATATTACTAACAATCATGTAGACTGTATATTGTGTACACGTTATATTTTTTGTATTAACCAAATAATTATTAAGTATAATCAAATAGGCAGTCGTTGCCCCAAATGTTATAATATAATAGTGACCCTTGTGATAAATGAGAAAATGAAAGATTGAAAGTGCCATTTCATATGTGTTGTCACGTGATGCTTTTTTATGACCCATTCGTATCCTCTTAATTTTATAATTCCACGATTCATCAAATAAAATTGCAGCTTCATTCCATCTCAGTTAGTTAAATTAGTATTTAGTAGCGGAACTACTAAACATGTAAGAAATACTGTAGTATATGGTGCTATTGCTTTCAACTCTGAAATTCGAGTAATTGGCTAGTCATATTTCAACTGTATTTTCATAACATTCAAAAACATTATTCTCAATATTTTTATACAGTTTTAGAATTTAGATCATCATTCATTCTATCTTGCTACTTGAAAATTACAAGAAATCTCATTAGCAGTTTAAATATAACCTCAGAGATCTTATTAAGAGGCAATCAATATTTATCGTAAGATTATATCTGTATTTCATAATGACCATGTTTACTGCAGGATTGTTCGTTAAAATAGATTCAATCATAACGTAATTACATCGCGCTCTCCATTTTGTATCGTGATTTGTTGATATGCTCTCATGTATAACGTAGACTATCCATTATCTCTTTGTTTCTCGCTTATGTTATGTTAAAAGTTTTACTGATATATTAACCTCTGAGCTTATCTTATCTTGGTTGTAACGTCTAACGCTTATGTTGTGATTGTTTAACTCATATATTACTGTGATAAGTCGTTACTTGTTATTATTTATGTCCATTTAATGTTCTGGTTCAAACGAAACATAACTACATTCACTTTATCCAATTTTCATAGCCGTACCTTGAACGTATTTTAAATTATTTGAGTTGGGATCCTTTTTATGGTTAAACATCCATGTTTTTCAATAAAGTATGTATCATTTGAACCAGTAAGCAGTCTCATACTAAACAGTGCCCGTGCATACTATACCCAAGGTGTCAGTACTTAATGACTGCACATAATTATTTAAGCTTGCCATTTCCAGATGTGTATGTTGAGTTTATACAATTATTTTTTAATATTAAATACATTTACAAATGAAATCAATGTTACGAATTGTTGGAAATAAATTTTATCTTTAAGGACATTGGTTTTATATTTAACACCTGATTAGTAAAATAAACACAATATGAAGTATAGTGACTTGAATATTTACTATAGGTGTATTGTCTTAAAAGGGTCTTATGACATTTGTTATAGTAAAACCACAGTATAAAGATATAAAACTTTCTTGCTTGCCGGCTCTTCTCAGCAAAAGCAAACTTCCAAACCATGCTTTAAAGTCTAGACTATTCATAAGAGCTCTTTCATTAGCATAGAGGGAACAATTTAGTAATTTCTCAGACGAGGTCTTTGATTGGACTAGTCTTTCAAATTTAATAAATTACAAGTCAAATATACACAATCACTAAACAACTAAATTAAATAATGTTAGTCGGTAATAGAATCACTTGAAAACGGCTGACCAATTTGGCTATTTTGACCATAAAATATTCGTAATAGTCCAAATTAGGTACTTATGGGAAAAATTGTAAATGCCGGCAAATTTAAGGCTCCCTACATCTTTAAACGATGCTGTTAATAATAATATATTTTATTTTCCACGTAGCTAAAGCAGTGTGATACAACAATCTTCTAAGGTATTTCGTATTGTAGTTTGACTGATTGTGTTCTTAACAGTTAAATGTTTCTATATGACGAAACAATACTTTTATTAATCCTACCTAACATTCAAGAAATGTCCAATTAAATTAGATTAGAAACATTTTCTTGCATATAAAGTAAGTAACATCCATTTGTGCAAATATAATTTATGTAGGTGCAATAATAAATATTTCATAAGTACCAAAACTGCAAGTCTTTCATAATGCCTAACTAAACAGTTTTAATTGAAACTGTTTACGTCTGACGTTCTATAATTGAACTCAAAAAAAGAGTTCTTTTAACAAAAAAAAACATTTTATACCAGAATGCGGGTTATAATTTTTTATGTATTTTTGTATTACTTTAAGAATAAAATTGTTGAACATTTGAAAAAAAGCCAATATAGTCAGATGGTCCAAAAATATTTAAAAAATGTAACCTTGCTGAGTTTCTTGCCGGTTCTTCTCAGTTGAAGGCTGACTTCCGAACCGGTGGTAACTTCTGTAATTCGACCTTCATAAGTGCCCTTCTAGGGCCTAAACTGAATAAATGGTTTTGACTTTGACTTTGACTTTGAATGCCGGCTTTTTCTCTTATAATTAATAATAACGTAAACATTTGAATAACTACTTCCGTCGTATGGAAAATAATGTTAGGAATGCTCTGAAAAATTACTAGTATCATTAGGTATCATTCGATGACGACGATGAGTGATGACGTCACGTAAGGATTAAACGACACGTAAGTACCTACTGCTACTTTCCTGACTTGTTTGTATGACTCGGTACGGCCCAGAAAGTTACAAAATCTAGGGTCCAGATTAAGAGCAGAATAAAAATAATTTTTGTTAAAGGAAGAGGATAAAACTGTTATATGTATTTAAGTGTCAGTCAGTAAATTGTTATTTTTTATTTGTTACTAGTATCAAAAATAATGTTGAAATAAAAAAAATGGGGGCTATTCTGTCGACAAACCGCACCGCGGTTTGACGGAATTATTATTTTTGTAAAATTTGTACAACTTTGTGTTAAATAAATAAAAAACAAAAAACTACCAAAATTGAAGGCTCGAAAAAAAACTGCTTTAAAATGACACGGCGGCAGTGTAATTTTTGTTTCACTAAGGTGGCAAGCATTTGGGTGCCCGCGGTAGCTCCATATGCTAGCATCTTGTAATATTGTTCGCACTGAAAAGTCAGGAAAGAGTTTTATGTAGACGACTTAATTCCGCTTAAAGGTAATTAATGATATTGTGATATTTCAGCCGAGTTACTTGCCCGCCAGTCACTTCAACTGGGGAACTCCGACGCCTCCAAACAGCGCGCCCATCGTCAGCTTGAAACGTCCCTCACTTGTTTAATATTAATATTTAATTTTAAAAAATGTACCTACTTACCTATTGGTTATTTTTAAAATAAATTATTTTTAAAATTTGACTGTGGATGATTGAGAAGAGAGTCGCCATATGTAAAATATAATCATAGTAAGTTAATGTGTAATATCTATTGTAAAAAATTAAAAACTATTTGTAGGTACCTAACTATCTAATGAAGAGACGTATAAAGTCGTCGAACTTCGTTTTGTCCCCCTCTCTTCAAACCGCTATAATGTATAATTTAAATACCTACACAGTTACAAGAAATACGAATATAGAATGTATTATAAAATATAACATAACATATTTGTAGGTTATTTTATTGTTACATTGTATGTAATACGTTAATAAATCTTTTGCTGATTGCAAATAAAATATATGGACCATCCTTCCGCACCGCACATTATTTTTGATATAACAATATTTTTAAAACATTATTTTAGATTACAATTCTTACCTATTACCAACCTCCTTTGAAATCTAAATCAGAGTCAGAAAAAGCTAAGTTGGTCACAATGTCTGTTGAAAGTGACAGGTAACCAACCAAGAAACAGTATCAGGCATCTCGGAAAATGGGATAATTTTCAATTTCACAATGCAATATTAAGTACCTACCTACCTTATTCATCTTCACGAAACCAAAAAACCCAAATATATATATCAGATCCACTTTAATACAAGTATGAATTCCAAGCAGAAAACACAGTCCACGTCACGACCAAAGCCCCTACCACCTAAAGGATACAAAAAATGGACCAACTCCCATACGTAAGCTCCTTTTGTTTCTGAATTAATCATGAATCCGTTTCCTTCGATATGGCAATTTTGGGACTACTAACTGGGACTTGGTAGGCTAATTTCGCATACTTGCACATTTAGATAGGTCTGATAAATTCACAGACTGCTTTCAGATTTTGGTTTTTAAGGCGATGATTGCTGTGGTAAGCCATTCGCATTCCACCTAAAGTATGAACTGGTATTTATTTATTTATTAGATCACCAACAAGACACACACTATACATTCAAAAACAACAGGTACAACATTAAGTATAAATGGTGCCCCAATTAGAGGTGACGACCACAATTAATATAAAAAGAAGACAGACAACAGAAACCGAAAATTAACTAAAATAAAATAAAATAAAATTAGACGAACAAATTACATTTAAAAACACACCAGAATACAAATTTAAAAATATAAAAATCAAAAATATAAGAACATTTAAGATATAGCAATAAAAATAACAAAAATGGAAATGGGAAGCATAGGTCACGACAGCACTAGCATAGGTCGTGTTAGGCCCTGTTTGTATGTTTAGGTATTGCTCTATCACGCAAAATCATCTGAACGAATTTTGATGGCACACAAGTAGATCATAACCTAGAATAAACAAAAAAACATACTTTTTATCTCGAGAAAAGATCAGATCCCTCGGGAACGGGGGTAAAACTGTAGGGGACACCTAGTACATCATATTTACGATGGTAACTTAAATAGTTTCGAACTACATGAAGTGCCTTCTATAGCCTAACTAAACTGAAGAATTTTCAATCACTGATAAACCTCGGCTCATCAAAAATCTCTTCACACCCACTGAACCCCCTGCTGTATGGAGCTTTAAGCTCATTCTGTAGCGGCTATAGTAACAGTGCTACATGTGAGTCGAGTCAGCGGAAAGTAATAGAAGCGCGTCATCACAACAACATGGACGTACTGAAATATGACACAGGAATTCCTACATCGCGCTAGCAAAGTTTTCTCGGCACTTTGCATATGTACGAGTTCTCATCTTGAAACGTTGGACTGCAGTCCCCGGGCATTGATACCTAGCCCGGTGGAAGATAGACCCTTTTCGCGGTACCTATGAGATAACTATCTGAGCGTGAATTTCATATTAATGGCCAGATAGGTAACGCTTATCTGGCCAATGATAAAGGAACTAGGAAACATAGGTAGATAGATTAGAACAGATTCCTGAACTGTAACTTTTTTTTAATTTTATTTTTTATGTCACAAGTGACAACGAGGCAGGCGGGTCACCTGATGGTAAGTGCCAACCGTCGCCTATAGACATTGGCAATACCAGGGGATTGCTAATGTGTTGTACACCTTATTACAATGCCTTAAAGGCGAACTGGCTCTCAAGTGCAATTGCCGAAACACACCAACAGGTGCTTAGCGACAGATTTTCAACTTGAGGGTGGTAGCCAGCCAGTCGAGTACTACAAAGTACCCTACCACCGTGCACTGATATGCACAACTTGCTGGTAACATATATATCCCAATAATCGGACGTGTGCTGGTTTAATGTCATTCAGCTAAACGAAGGTCGTGACTGATATGAGAACGTTGAAATAGCGAAACCCCTTTACAGCGTGTCTCACATGCAACGGCGCGGGCCAAGCGACAAAGCTGTAGACACACTGCGCAACGAGGTGCCTTTCCAAAGAGTCTCCATTGCTGGGATACACTTCACTGGGGTAAGGAACGTGTCTAGGAAAAGCTTTTCATAACGTATTCTTTTTAAATTCTGGATAAGCTTGTGTTTCATCACAATCAATGGTAAGTGATGATGTGGCCGAAGGTGGTAATCACACAAATCCTAGATGGGAACTGGCTCTCAAGTGCAGCTATCGGAACACACCGATAGGTGCTTGGCGACAGATTTTCAACTTTAGGGTGGTAGCCAGCCAGTCGGGTCGGTACTTTAAAGTACCCTACCACCGTGCTATGGTTTCCTCACGATGTTTTCCTTCACCGAAAGCTCAAGCTGATTGTAGGATTCGAACCCACGGCAACCTTCGTCGCGGTATCCGACGTCCCTACCACTGAGCTATCATCGGTTGGTAACACATTAGCATTCCTCCTGGTATTGCTAATGTCTATAATAAGCGACGGTACTAACTTACCGGTGACACATGCAACATGCACTTCTCACAAAAACAAAACTTAAAATACCTACCATATATCACCAGGTGCATTTAGAAGACCTGATCCGCGCTGCTGGGTACCTCACAGAGGCTTTGGCAACAAGACAGCACTACATGAACATATCTAACCAGTCCTTCCCTGATGATCTCGGCCAGTACATGAGCCGTCACGGTCATGTAATACCAATCCACGCGGGGATCAAGAGCAAGCAATCTGTAGTCTTTCGCAAGGCGCTTTTCAATTGGGATTGTTAGCTTCTAGCCTCGTTTACCTCCTTCGCACACGGCGTCGTAGCGTAAGCGTATCGCAATCCACGCGTACGACAAGAGCAATACGAGCATGAACATTTTCAAACAAGTCCGCACACGAAGCGGTGTTGCAGCGAATCGTAGGTGTTTATTGTCATTGCGTCGTAACGGTATCGTTACGCAAGCGTATGCTTACGATACATTTACGCTACGACGCTGTGTGCGAAGGGGGTTACTTTAACTAAGCTGTTCTTAAACGTGTAAATATGAATGCGACAGGTGCGTTTCAAACGATAATAATTTACTATTCGGTTACTTAAGATTAACGTTGCGTAAACATAAATACTAAGGTATGTAAGGCCCGGATCCATCACTGCTGTTATCCAACAGCCCCGTCACGGCGTAAATTCCAAAACTTGAGCTTACAATTTAACGAAAACATCGTAAAGAATGTTACAGCTATGGATAATCCTACATTGCAATATTCGCCTGCCTGACGTCAGTCGGTCTAAACTTTGCTTGCACCATTGACTGCATAACTTACCAAATCACGCAGAAGCCTATCCAATATAAATAAGAAATTTACGTGGATCGCTACTACATTTCTTTACTCTCTTCAACAATGACAGACGACGCTGCAAGAGAATATATGCAACTAGCAGCGTCGTGTTCGTCCGATGAGATCATCAGACCGATGCCGGATGGAGAAATATCCTCACAGCGATTACGACAAAGAAGTAAGTACAGTTAATAGACAAGTTATAAGATCAGAGAGTTCAAGGATAAAGTTATTAATTGTAGATGGGGTGTAAAAGGACATAACTAGATAAAAGATTCCCAGCGAGCCGCTGTAATTGCGCTTCAAGTGAATCAAAGGCTTCAAGTGAGTGGCTCACTTAACTAAGCGCGCTGTTTGTGCAAGATTCAGTTTCTTTAATATCTCACTGATGTCAAGTTTCAATATCGAGAACAGTTTTTTATTTTTTTATACCACAAATGACAACGAAGCTGACTCACCTGGTGGTAAGTGACTACCGTCACCTACCACCTTATTACAATACCTTAAAGGCAACTGGCTTTCAAGTGCAACTGCCGGAACACAACAACAGGTGCTTAGCGACAGATCTTTAACTTGAAGGTGGTAGCCAGCCAGTCGAGTACTACAAAGTACCCTACCACCGTGTTATGGTTTCCTCACGATATTTTTCTTCACCGAAAGCTCAAGCCCATTGTAGGATTCGAATCCACAACCTTCGCCGCGGTATCCGACGTCACTACCACTGAGCTATCATCGCCTTGTAGCTTCTTTCTAGGCATCGGGGGGTGGACTCGCAGATACATCGTCCAAGTGGCTAGCTTTCGGTGGTGCCGTCGTAATAACATCAAGTTTCAATGTTATTGTGGACATTGAAAGGATCGCGCACAAGACCCTTACTGCTATTTCACTTCACTATTAAATGTTAATTACAGTGAATTACACGTCAGCAACGAACGTCATCAAACCGGCCGACCAGATGAGGATGTCTTTTGAAAGCAACGAAGATATGATTGAACCTGTTTTTGCTGGTACTATATTGTTTATTTCTCAAATTATTGATTTGTCGTGAAGATTTACACTATTAAAGAAATACAGCTTGTAAGTGTAGGATGTAGGTAATCACAGAAACGTCTGAACCTATTTTGAAAATTCTTTCACTTCTAGGATGCTACATTTACCCTGTAGTGAAATGAAAAGTAGACTATGGACTATCTTTTATCTCGAAAACGCAGGATGGAACGTAGTATTGAATAAATTGAAGGCCAAACATTAGTAGTTAGTTCTAAGCTTAACTGGACATAAGCACAATTAACTAAACAGCCGATGTCTAGATGATGACAAGAAATCCGCATAATCACATGATTTCTTATTTATAAAACAACTCCCGAGGCTTTTAAATTAATAATAGAATATAGCTTGTTATTTTCAATCGTCTATATTGATCAAAAGTTGCCTAAAATTTTAACCCCATTATCTCTTCTTTTATATCCTTCACCAGTGCATTGCATTGCAGCCTAGTTCAGTTGTTGATCAATTTTAGCCCCCCTTAAAGTCATGTTCTCTTCCAATAAAGATCTTGCCCATTTATCAGACAATAGCTGTGTTTTTTTTAATTCTGGATAAGCTTGTGTTTGACCACAATCTCACCATGGTAAGTGATGATGTAGCCGAAGGTGGTAAGCACACAAAGCCTAGATGGGAACTGGCTTTCAAGTGCAGCTGTCGGAACACACTGATAGATGCTTGGCGGCAGATTTTCAACTTTACTATATCGTTCTACCAGGAGTTCACGTAGACCCCTGGGCGTGCTCAACGCCCCCTGATCGTCGGTATGTATGTCGCTGGGTAGCAGGGGTGATGACCATTTACAGGAGCCAAAGTGATGCTGATGGCAACCGTCCACTGCCTTACGACCACCTTTCCTTCAAGCAGTATGTGGATGATCTGAACAAGATCGATAGTATGATCTCTGATGGGCCACTGTGAGTTTAACCCTCATTTTCAAAATTTACTGGGTTATATAGGGCCGTTGGTTGATGATCTTACAATTCTTACAGTACCTATATTTTCCTCCCAAGAATTGTTGAACATATGAGATAGGTAGATACAACATTAGAAATAGTACCTATTTCAGAATAACACTTAGACCAAGAAGTGATAGCTTCTTTTTACTTTGGCATTGTAAGTAGCTTTCATCTAAACTAAAGAATATCAAATATGATTATTAAAAGTCGTCTATTTTCCATTGATATTTCATAAATATGACGTAAGTATCTAAATCATTTCAAACTGATTTGTTTTACCCAAAAACTATTAAAGCATCTATATTTGCAGTAAATCTTTCTGCTTCCGCCGTCTGAGCTACCTATCGTCCAAATTCAAGATGCATGTCCTTCTGAATGAGCTACACGAACTGGCGTTACAGAAAGCTGTGCCGCACAGGGACTTCTATAACATTAGGTTCATACTTTGATTCCTTCTTTCTTTATTCCTGTGTTAAATCGTCTCTCTGTCATAACTGACAGGCAGGTCACCTGATGGTAAGTGACTACAGTCGCCTATTGACATAAGCAATACCATTTGGGATTGCCAATGTGTTGCTTATTACAATTGTCTTAAAGGCAAACTGGCTCTCAAGTGCAACTGCCGAAACACACCAACAGGTGATTGGCGACAATTTTTCAACTCAAGTACTACAACGTACCCTACCACCGTGCTGTGGTTTCCTCTCGATGTTTTCCTTCACCGAGAGCACAAGCTAAGTGTAGGATACGAACCCACGACCCCGCCGCGGTATCCGACGTCACTACCACTGAGCTATCAGCGTCTTAAAGGTCGTGGAGTTTATGTAATCGCTCAAAACTACATGGGGACAATTCCTGAATGTTGCTCTTCTAATTTTTAATGTAAATCAGGAAAGTGGACACCCACATCCATGCAGCGTCGTGCATGAACCAGAAACACTTACTGCGCTTCATAAAGCGTATGCTGCGGCAAAACCCCGGAGAGGTGGTAGCCCTCCACGACGGCAAGCCAATAACTCTGAAGACAGTGTTCGATATGATGCAGCTTGATGCATATGATCTGAACGTCGATATATTAGACGTGCATGCGGTTAGTGCTCTGAATGGTAATCATTATAAGTAGCTGGACCTATTGTTGTGATAGGGAATATGCACGTATTTTTTTTATTGTTTTCAACGTTTCTACGGGTTATTACATTACCAAAAAAATAAAACACATCCAAAATCTTAACCATTAAGGTAAAAAATATATTATATTAAAATCACTATCATTTTCGGGTGATTCAAACTAAAATCAGTTTATTACCATGGACAAGCACGGAAAACTTATAAATTATGATAAATTTAAGCGTAGCGGATACATACTCTGTGGTCGAGTGTAAAAGTGACGTCACGATTTGTTCACGGGGCGTTTTGGTTTGCGAATTTAAAAACACTTTTTGATGATTCAATTTAGCTATTAAATCATGTTTTTTTTTGAAAATAATTATGTAGGTATATTTTTGTCTTTTTCTTCTTCTCTTCCTTATCCCATGCTAGGTGGGTTCAGCACAACATGATTTCCTCTTCCACTCCGCTCTATCACTAGTCGTCTCCGTACTCACACCTTTCATATGCATATCATTCTTCACGCAGTCCTTCCATACCTTCTTCGGCCTTCCTCTACCTCTATATCCATCCACACTCATGCTCAATACTATTTTTGTTACATGCCTTTCATCCCTCCTTATGACATGCCCATACCAAGCCAATCTATTTCCTTTCATCTTTTCAGTGACTGGTGCTACTTTCAAGCTTCCTCTGATATACTCATTCCTTATCTTATCCATTCTCGTAACGCCACAAATCCACCTCAGCATTCGCATCTCAGCCACACGCACTCTTCTCTCATTCACCTCTTTCATTGCCCAACATTCAGAACCATACATTACGACAGGTCTTATGACGGTTTTATAAATTTTCCCTTTAAGTTTCATGGGCATTCGTCGGTCACATGTGGTCCCAGAAACCGAGGTACGTTTTTGTAACAATATGAATTACATAAAAAAAACCTTCATTTTGAAGTCACGTGCATATACCCTATAGTAGTCGTATTACAATGTATTATAGAGTCTATAATCTAGCTAGTGGAACAATTGTTGTAATTATAGTCGATCTTTACAGGACCGCAACACGTTCCACCGTTTCGACAGATTCAATGCTAAGTACAACCCAGTCGGGGAAAGTAGACTGCGGGAGGTGTTCCTCAAGATAGATAATTATGTGAACGGGACGTATTTTGCTAAAATTATAAAGGTACTTGTACAATTCAATGTTGCGATTAACACTAATTACCCACTTGTAATGAATTTCAAAGAATGTAAACCTGAATGTTGCTGATATTGGTGGTCTATGATCAGTCTCATTAAAAATAAATTTGAGTTTTTTTATCTGTGAATTACAAGAACCGAAACACGGGCGGCCATGATTCTTTAAAATTTGACGTCATATTACATCAAATAAACAAAACGTCGTGTCTTTTTCGTTTGTGATAATTTATCAGGATATTTAATTAGGCACGGCACACGTCTTGTAGCTTGTCATTTTCAAAAATCAAGTGAAAAAACTAAACTTTCCACTCAAAATATGCTGAAGAGTTAGAGCGATGGTCGTTACTTTTGTTTATTTATTGGGGTATGACGTCTCAGTACCATATGTCACGTGACCGGCTGTTTTCGTGCGAGTTTCAAATTAATGAATAAAAAATCTATTTTTTATCCAATAAATAAGGGTTTTTTGAGAAAAAAATCAATGTAAGAGGTATAAAATAAGCCTACGCAAATGTTTTAATACTTTTCCGGAAACTGTCAAGTAGACAATTTTCCCGTAAATATAGCGATAATCAGATGCGATTTGACAGTTTTAAATATTTTCAATAATGTTTGTAAAAAAACAAACTTAAAACTAGTTAATGCAATCCATTAAACCAATATTTTGCTAAGTGAATATTTCTAGGAGGTAATGGTAGACTTAGAGGAGAGCAAATACACGTATGCGGAGCCCCGGATCTCCATCTACTGCAAGAACAACCAGGAGTGGAGTAAGCTGGCCACCTGGGCGGTCTCTAACAACGTGTACTCCACACACGTGAAGTGGCTCGTGCAGGTGCCTCGGCTTTAGTGAGTTCTACAACTATTATATCCATGATCCAGGGAGGGGAGGTCAGGATAAATTAATACTTTATATAGCAAACGTAATCTATATATATAAAAGGAGAAGACCTGACTGACTCATCAACGCCCAGCCTAAACTCTTAAACCTAGAAAGATGATTTTTTCACAGGTGTTGTTTTTAAAACGTAACCGAAGAGTAAGAACGGATTTTACGAAATTCAACCCTTAAGGGGGTGAAAAAGGGTTTGAACATTTGTATGGAAGTCCGTCATTTTTGAAGCTAGAATCACGAAACTTTGTTTTTCTAAATCGGTTCAGTAGATCCAGAGATTACCCCCTACAACCTCACAACACTATTATATTAGTATGGGTATCATCTCTCACAAATCATCCACCTCTTTTTCGGTCTTCATGATGAGATCAATTCTCTCTGATGTCGGAATCTAAATCATCAACCTCAATCAATGAGAGTTTCTCCTTACAGCGACATCTACCGCATCAACAAGCTTCTGAAGAATTTTCAGGAGTTCCTCGACAACCTGTTCCAACCACTGTTCCTTGTCTCCGTGGACCCCAGCTCCAACCCAGACCTGCACAAGTTCCTTAACGTTTGTGTTTTAAATTCCTTACTAAGTAACCTTAATTGTGACTCACACACATAAAGATGGCAAAAAAAAGAGATGCACATCATCCAAAAAAGCTGTGAGAGACCAAAAAAGAGTTCTTTATCAACGATACGCATCGCCTTAAATTCTCCTCTCCACAATATTTTTTTGTACTTTCATTTTACAACAATTTATATAGGTATGTGAAAGTTTGTTAGGATGTGAGTATGTTTGTTACCCTTTCACACAAAAACTACTGAACAGATATTAATGAATCTTGGCACACAGGTAGATTATATGCTGAAATAAAACATAGGATACTTTTTATCCCCGGAAAAGATAAGATCCCTCGGGAACGTGGGTTAAACCGCGGAGGACAGCTAGTTTGTTCATAAGTATGATATGTTCCAGCACGTCATAGGGTTCGACAGCGTGGATGACGAGTCGAAGCCTGAGAACCCCGTGCTGTACGAAAACATGAGGACTCCGGAGAACTGGGACGACGAGGAGAACCCACCATACGCCTACTATCTGTACTACATGTTCGCTAATATGTCCGTACTTAACCAGTTGCGCAAGTACGTTAAGTTTCTCAAGGATTTCGACAAAAAAGCCATAATAATTATGGAACCTGCTCACAAAATTTCTCGAGAATCGGTTGAGAAATGCGACCTGTAGACGGTTCTCCTCTACAGATCGCATTTCTGGACAGCCGAGCATTTTTTCCCAAGCTGAAACGGAGACGCTTCGCTCGCTCACGCACGAAACTGTACTTGACGGGCCGGCTGGTTAACACACTACTTATCACGCCGCAGGTCTTAACTTCGATCCCCATCCAGGACACACATTTGTGTGCATGACCATATCTGTTTGTCCTGAGTCTGGGTGTAATTATCTATATAAGTATGTATTTACAAAAAAAGCAGTATATGTAGTATATCAGTCATCTGGTTTCCATATTGCTCTGCTTAGTTTGGGATTAGATAGCCGTGTGTGAACAAATGTCCCAGGATATTTATATTTTCTTGTTCGTCGTGTGTTCGTCCAGGGAGCAGGGCCTAAACACATTCGTACTGAGGCCGCATTGTGGAGAAGCTGGTCCTCCTTCGCACCTTGCTGCTGGCTTCCTCGTGGCAGAGAACATCTCGCACGGACTTATGTTGAGAAAGGTGACAAACAGAGCATCTTACTACTATCATAAATGTGAAAGTTAGTTAGGACTCTTGGCACACAGGTAGATCATAGCATAGAATAAAGCATAGGATACTTTTTATTTCAAAAAAAGATCCTCAAGTAACAAACAGTTTCATTTAATTTCTGGATAAGCTTGTGTTTGACCACAATCTCACCATGGTAAGTGATGATGTGGCCGAAGGTAGTAAGCACACAAAGCCTAGATGGGAACTGGCTCTCAAGTGCAGCTGTCGGAACACACCGATAGGTGCTTGGCGACAGATTTTCAACTTGAGGGTGGTAGCCAGCCAGTCGGTACTACAAAGTACCCTACCACCGTGCTATGGTTTCCTCACGATGTTTTCCTTCACCGAAAGCTCAAGCTCATTGTAGAATTCGAACCCACGACCTTCGCCGCGGTATCCGTCGTCACCACCACTGAGCTATCATCACTTTATCATCTTACCCTTTACCTCTATTTTTACTTGTTTACATTAACACGGTTGAAAATATCCGGTTAACACACCCTTATCGTTTCAGGTGCCATTCCTCCAGTACCTATACTACCTGGCGCAGATCTTCATCGCGATGTCCCCCCTCAGCAACAACTCGCTGTTCCTGCGTTATGAACGTAATCCACTGCCGGAGTTCTTCGCGCGAGGGTTGAGAGTAACCCTCAGCACTGATGATCCGCTGCAGTTCCATTTTACAAAGGTTGGAAGCTTTTACATGGAGATTAGCTCAAAGGACATTGCTCAGCGTTCATACATGATTCGCCCAAGACAGAACCAACAATCATGAGACTTGCACCATAATTGTTTATATATTTTATTATATTAGTTGCAAATATCTATATCCAACGGCTATATCTATATCCAGCTGCCTTCCAAAATGATTTTTGCAAGGCAGCTCAATGTAAAAATATAACGTGACTATAACATAACAGAAGAATATTTAAAATAAAGAAATGGCTTAAAGGTCTAGATACCAAGCCAAAAACCTTTAAAAAATAAAACCTTGAGAGGTGTCAAGGGACACCCGGATGGAACGAAGTTATATAAGTCGAGAGAGTATATAAATAGAAATGAAAATATCTGGCTTGCTTTCTATAAGAGAGAGAGAGACAGACAGAGAAACATGCGCACGCCGCACAGCTTACAATGGCTTACTACACACAACTGTCACCCGACCAACTGACACTAAAAGTGTCGGTTTTTCGTAAGAATTTTTTCCGTCTAGCCCCCTTTCACAACGCGCAAAAAAATTTGATTTATGGTAAAGATCAGGCGTAGTCGTCACAAATAGTCACAATACTTTTAAAAAATCATTTTGGAAGGCAGCTTGTCCGTTGGATATAGATATTTGCAACTAATATAATAAAATATATAAACAATTATGGTGCAAGTCTCATGCTTGTTGGTTCTGGGGCCATTTTGAACGATGTCCTTTAGGCACGGTCTTAAAATATGGAACTTTTTTTTCTTTACTGGCTACCGCCTAGAGGTAATTAAAATAAAATATAGCCTATGTTAGAAATGTAGCTTTCCCTTGGTGAAAGGATTTTTCAACAAGCAATCCTTACCTCTGTATAATACATATTTGTAAGTAGGTATACTATGGATGATATCAAGCACCGTTTCGGACAGTTGCACAGGAAAGTCCGTTGGAAATCCCACTGGTAGATTTTGCTTAATGTTTTCAGTTTAGGTGAATGATAGTCACTTATCCTTATCTTAGGTGACCCGCCTGAACTTCTTGTCAGACGTGTTATATAAGATAAAATATATAATTCTATACATATAATAAAACAAGAAAACGAGCCCGAAGAGGAGTCCGTAGCCAAATGACAAAAAGTGGAACTTATTTCACTTAATTTCGTCCTGTCCGACTGGCCGTATGACACGGCCGTTATGTTTGACTGTTAGCTGGCGGCTGGCACAACATACCTACATTAATTTGGAAGGATTGTGTAGGTACCTAATCTTTGATCCTATGCTACATAACGCTGTAGAGAAATTGCAAAATGTAAACGTGTGGCAGTCCATACATGAATGAGGGTGTGAGGTAAGGTGTCATTAAATAGGTCTTCAGAAAAGATTTTAATTTTTCGCTTCTAAAACTGTAAAAAGTTGTCGTTCCCCCTCTCATTTGAACTTTGAGGTGCCAATTTCAGAAAACACTAAATCATAAGGTAATATGAATATTAGTATGAATCCACCAACCACCTATCGCAGGTTGTGCAGTTTTTGAGATATGGAATATTTACAACGCTATTTGTGAGCCGAACATAACTTTGCTTTTCATAGTGTCTTTGAGACAATACAAGCTTATATTTGCTGATGATTAAACACTTTGTACATGGTTTTCATATTCCAATAATAAACCTAAGAAGTTCATATTAACAATTTATCAGATTAAAAATCAAATAAAATGATACGAATAAAAAAATAACAAATTCAAAACTAAAACTATAACTAAAAAAATAACCAATTCAAAACTAAAAATCAAAGCAAATGTTCCTTTAAACTTTCAAGGTAAGGAATAAGGAAACTACACTGCGTGGTAAAACTCAAACTCAAATATATCTTTATAAAGTAGGTAAACTCATACAAGTATTTTTAATCGTCAATTTGATTCATGTAAAATTCTAACGCTCGGTTCGGAAGGTTGCTTTTGCTGAGAAGAGCCGGTAATAAACTCAGCAATTACTCTTTTTAAGGCGACGATATACGTGAAATGACGATTTTCGATACAATATTTCTCTGCATTCTTTATTGCAAGTGATTTATAAAAAATATATGTTAAACTAGAGGATACACGACATAAATGTTTTTTTTTCCAAATTTTAATTTTATCATCAAGAACATCAGAAAAAAATCGCGATTATGAACCTTTTTGAAATTTCAAACATATTTTTCTCCTATATTACTGATTCAAATAACTTGAAATTATTACAGATATTCTTACACCTAAAACAAATAGAACTGTTTTGTTGTTTTTTTCAAAAAAAGTTACTGTTATTTTTTAATTAAATTTATACTCGATTTTTAACTCGGTGACAGCTTTGGTCCCCTCGTTCGCCCGTCATTTCAGTGCGGGACGGGACGTTGTGCTGATCGGACCTGTGCTACTTTTTTCTCCACTCGATACAATATCATAAATGGTGTAATTAAAGCAGTGTTGTATATTTTAGCTATACATCGCGATGCGGTTGCTAGGGCTCATCCATTAATTAAGCGATGTTTTTAGAAACTTTTAAAAATGTTTCGTGGTATTTTAGCCTAGGTGTCAAAAGTTCGTTAGTTAGTAGAACTACTCATATAGTTGATTATAGTATTAGTACGTACCTACCTTTAGAAAAAATATGAATTCATCAAGTTACACAATTTACTTTTTTTTGCAGTATTGACATCCACACGGATGAAAACATATTATAGCGAATGCAAATAATTAAAAAAACCTATATATTACATAATAAAAATAAATAAAGACATTTTTTTAATTATTACTTCGAAAAATATTATACATATAAGCGGGACCGGCAGACGTCCTGCCCTGAAATTAAAACAAAACTTAGAACCCGTTTCCAGCGTCACCTACTTACTATACACCTATTGAATTTAGTTACGAGTGATTTAGTAAACAACAAACTCAAGCAGACCAGCCCCCACAAGCAGTCCGATACCTACGCAGCTGGTTTTGTATTTGTCTGATATTACAAGAATAGTGTACCTTCTGATGACAGGAGGCGTTGATGGAGGAGTACAGCATCGCGGCGCAGGCCTGGAAGCTCAGCTCCTGCGACATGTGCGAGCTGGCGAGGAACTCGGTGCTCATGTCCGGCTTCTCCCACCAGGTCACTGATCCACATCCCTACACCGGCGACCGTTAACCCTCGACGTCATTATAATGCCCTTTTTGATACTACAGTACTTTTTAAATCTGGAGTTTTTCTGTGGGGTACCTATAAAGTAATGAATCCCACTAATGTTATAAATGTGAAAGTTTGGATGGATGTTTGTAACTCAATCACACCACTCCATGAAATTCGGCATGGAGATAGATTATAGTCTGGAATAGCACATATGCTACTTTTTATCCCGGGAAAAAGATAAGATCCCACGGGAACGCGGGTGAAACCGCGGGTGACAGCTAGTTGGTAAATATTTTGATGTTCAATATCAATTACTAAGAGACTAAGAGGATTGCAAACAGCAGATGCAATGGTTTTCAGCCTGAAGATCGCTTGGAGAACTTTGATAGCGCGATTTAGAATTGTATGTGATTCTGTGACTTGCATTGTAGCGCCATCTGTGGGAGTAGTGCAAACTATATCTGTGCTGTTGATAAACTCAAACCTCATTCAGTTTAGGCCCTAGTAAGGCACATATGAACGTTACAATTGACTCTGCCACCGGTTCGAAGTACACTTAAGGTCGTAGCTCACTTACACGACTCCGCTCCCACCCAACAAATAAAATATCATTCAAATATGGGCTTCAGGTCGTGCTCTTTAGATATAGTTTATATTGGCAACGTAAATTTGCAGACAGCTCGACGCTGTCAGCAAGCTTACCGCCATCAGACTGCTCGGTAGTTGACTTTTAGTATAGGGCGGTGTTAGGTGGGAGCGGTATTGAAGCAGAGTCGTTTAAATGGGCTATTATCTTTATATGACCTTTAAACTCCGGCAAGATATTTTTTTTATTTTTTTATTCTGGATAATCTCACCATGGTAAGTGATGATGTGACCGAAGGTGGTAAGCACACAAAGCCTAGAAAGGAACTAGCTCTCAAGTGCAGCTGTCGGAACACACCGATAGGTGCTTGGCGACAGATTTTCAACTTGAGGGTGCCAGCTAGTCGGGTACTACAAAGTACCCTACCACCGTGCTATGGTTTCCTCACGATGTTTTCATTCACCGAAAGCTCAAGCTCATTGTAGGATTCGAACCCACGACCTTCGCCGCGGTATCCGACGTCACTTACCACTGAGCTATCATCGATAGATGTCTCTGCAGGCCTATTTGAAGAATATTTAGATGATCGTTATCCCTGATGATGTCCAGATGTTGGAGCACTGGCTGGGCGCGGGGTACCGACGCGCGGGCGCCGGAGGGAACGATATCACGCGCTCCAACGTGCCCGACGTGCGCATCTCGTACAGGCACGAAGCGCTGATCGAGGAACTCGACAACATCTTCCAAGTAAGACAACATGTCACCACCCCGGCTAGTATGTTAGTCTTGGCTAGTTTAAAGGCCTAAGCGGGATCATCGACGAACTAATTCGTATAAGAGTGCTCTTAGTTCTTTACTAGCTGTCCACCGCGTTCCCGTGGGATCTTATCGGGATAAAAATATAGCCTATGATACTCAGGGGTAATGTAGCTTTCTAATGGTGAAAGAATTTTAAAAATAGATCGAGTAGTTTTTTAGTTAAATCTTTTAGTAACAAACAAACAAAAAAATCAAATCTTTCCACTTTATAATATTAAGTAGTTTATATAATGAATTTACTTCTCTGGCTGCCACTACTTCATGAGGTGGCGCTGACCATCCGAATGATCTGTTTATGATTATAGATTTTTAATATAATTGATACATGGTGATTTTTTTGTTCAATTCGAACTTGGACTAGGAAATTATTTTGTCGAAGTCTCGAGACTCTTTTCAGCATTTTTAGGGATTTCTTTCTTATAGTATCAGGTTTTTTTTTTGGAGGAACAAGAAGTCGCCTGAAGGGCCATGTACACACTTCATCAAAAAATCATCATGTATAATATGAAAAGTGCTAAGAGAACTTTACTAGCGCGATTTAGGTTATGACATGTATCTTCCGTTGCCATGGTGACGCGATTTGTTATTTTCTCTACGTGCTGACAGATGTCGCTACAAGTTTTAAGAGATTTGTAATGTGAAATTACTTCAGACGCTCACTATTTATTAAAGCGATTTTCCCCTCCCAACTATAATCTAACGTTTATATGTTAGAAAGAGCACTTATATATAATGCTAAAGTATGATGTATCTCTCATCGTGGAAACTTGCTGCTAATTTTATTAACCAAGTGTAGATAGATTCCCTCATCTTTTGAAGCTATAATTTAAATTAACAATTATTCTTTCTCAGGCATTATAGAAGAAAATCTTCTAGGACTCAATAAAAGGAACAAATTCAATATAATTTATATTTCTCTCACACAGCTGTCTTATTTACAAACAAAATTATGGTGATCACACATGTACATAATAATTATATATAATTTACTATTATACACTAAACTTTACTACAAAATCTATTTTATTATTTACTTACATAGGATTATAAAGGTGAACGCACACTTATCCAAGACCTTCAGAATTGTTCCGGCGATGGTGCGAGTGCAAGTGTGCGAGGTTTCTTACATGTAGTTCTAAAATTCGATTATTTCGGCTCCTTCGCTTCCTTCGGCTCTGATAAGTGTGCTATCACCTTTTTAATTTCAAAGTTTTAGATGTACTAAACTTAAAAACAAAAGATCCAGTAAAAAAAATATAACCTGACTAAGAATTGACAATCAGGTAGACGGTTCACTAAGTAAGCCTCCAAGGCGAAGGAAGCAATCAAGGTGTTACCAGGTTTAGGTCAATAGGCCCTTTGGCTTATATACTCCTGTCAAAAATAGGTTTATTTCATGTCAGTTTTTTGGATTAATTTAAAAGCCAGTGATGCTCCTGATGGCCTTCTCCTCGTCCAGCTGCGACATCTGCCGGTGCGAGTGGAACTCCATTGAGAAGGTGGCGAGCCCCGAGCTCAGTGATCGCAAAGTGCTAGAGTACCCGAGAAGCTCTGAGAGCGGAGCCAAACATTCTATAACCTGTAATTTTCTTTATGTTACTAGTGACACTATGATGGTAAGTGACTAACGTCGCATTAGCAGTATCAGGGGGATTGCCAATAATAAATATTCTCGGACATATTTTCACACACGGCTATCTGATCCCAAACTAAGCAGAGCTTGTAATATGGAAACCAGATGACTGATATACTACATATACTACTTTTTTTTTGTAAACACATACTTAAATAGACAAGATAGAGGGTGTAACCCAGCCAGACTCAGGACAAACAGACGATCATGCACACAAATGTCTGTCCTGGATGGGAATCGAACCCACGACCTGCGCCGAGATAGGTGGTGTGATAACCAACCACGCCAACCGGCCCGTCCGCCAATGCATTGTACACCTTATTACAATGCCTTAAAAGCAAGCTGGCTCTCAAGTGCAATTGCCAGAACACACCAACGTGCTTGGCGATAGATTTTCAACTTGAGGGTGGTAGCCAGCCAGTCGAGTACCACATAGTACCCTACCACCGTGCTATGGTTTCCTCACGTAGTTTTCCTTCACCGAAAGCTCAAGCTCATTGTAGGATTCGAAACCACGATCTTCGCCGCGGTATCCGACGTCACTACCAATGAGCTATCATCGTCAAGCAGACATCGTCGTAGACACAGCAGGCAAATCAGTAGAGCAAGCGTATTAATTAAGTCATTAATTTACTTTACATAAGGATTCGATTCTTAAATTAGCTTAAATTTAAATCTTTACACGTATATCTATAGCTTCCGCCTCACGGATTCGCCCGCGTTGCTGAGGGAATTAAAATAAAGAGCCCATGTTACTCTAATAATATGGCTTTTTATTGGTGAAAGAATTTTTAATATCGGTAAAGTATTTTTTGAGTTTATTCATTACAAACAAGTTTTTTCTCTTAATAATATTAGTTTAGAAAGAAAGAAAAAAAGAAAATATTTATTTATCAAAAATTACGACGTACTAAACACCAAATAAACATTAAAATATAACAATATACTTAATAATAACACACAATATAAGACCTATAAGCTAAATATATATTATAAAAACAAATTAAAAAAAAAGAAAATTAAAAACAAAACAAAAAAAAGTTTCAGGAAACTGTACGCCGCATTTTCGACAAATGAGGTTGACATCTCAGCATTTTGCTGCGTCAGAAATGTATTCTGTCGCAGCACTGGTTTTCAGTGTCAACCCCCGTGACATTCCGATGTCAATAAGACCCTATACAAGTTATAAATATTAAAATAAGTATAATTAGTAATATAAATGTAAAAATTTGTGCATGCGTGTGAGGTTGTGAGTGTGTGCGTGTGAGGTTGTGAGTGTGTGCGTGTGAGGTTGTGAGTGTGTGCGTGTGAGGTTGTGAGTGTGTGCGTGTGAGGTTGTGAGTGTGTGCGTGTGAGGTTGTGAGTGCATGCGTGTGAGGTTGTGAGTGTGTGCGTGTGAGGTTGTGAGTGTGTGCGTGTGAGGTTGTGAGTGTGTACCTAACTCAGTTAATAGATAAGAAATATATATTATAATAAGAATAAAATGTATAAAAATGTGCAAACAATGATATATAGCTTGCATTTAAATAAAGTTTAGATAAATCAGTGCCATATGATATTTACTTATGTCCTTATTAGAAAATCTGGATATTTATAAAGCACATTTCTAAAATTAGGTTGTAAATAAGTTATTATTGAAAGAAGTACCTATGTAACTATATTCCCATGAAAATGAAAATATTTTTTTTATTAAAATAGGCCTTTGCAAGCACATACAAATTAACTTAGTAGAATTAATATTCAACAATTATTTATCTAGTCTCACTGATAATATTTGCGTGTTATTACAGCAAAAAAATAAATAAAAATTTATAATGATACTAAACCACAAATTTAAGCAGACCAGCCCCCAAACGCACAATATCAAAATACCTCATAGTTCCACTCAAAATGTAAGTGACCCCAAATAGTAAAATCTGATTTCATTTGAAAATAACCTATAGTTAATTGTTATACTCGCCGTGAACTGCGGTGAGATAACAAGACGTCAGGTTCATGGATCGGTCGGGCTTCTCACAAGCTAACTAACCGGTTTCAAATCAAGCGTTCTCTCGAATTATATGAATATCATCATTAGTATATATAGCATATTTTTCTGTAGGGTCCCGTGGGCATTTAATAAACCCTTTTAGTTTTGTTTGACATGTGCATGAGTTTTTTTTTTCAATACTGTTCCGACTCTTAAACTCAAAATAGTATGGCGACAACAAAGTAAAATAAAAATGAAAAACTAAATGTGATAAAGGGCCTAAACAAAAACCAATTGGTGTGGCAATTAGTACTGGGGCTGGCAGATATTGTTATATGCCGGGCAGGCTTCTACTTGCTAAACGGCAAAGACATCAGATAAAAAAACGTTTTACAAGCAATCCACGAAATATAAATTTTTCGCCAATAAAAAAAAATTGAGAAGAAATTAAATTTAAATAGGATAACATGCTAAAGGACTCTTCAAAAGTTATTTTATATCAGCTACTTTTGTAAATATTATAATTTATTTGTTTAATATTTTTTCACAGGCCAGCTAGCAAGATCACGTCAAATCAAATCAATCTTACTAATATTATAAATGTGAAAGTTTGGATGGATGGATGTTTGTTACTTATTTACGCCAGAACGGCTGAATGGGTCTGGATGAAATTTGGCATGGAGATAGATTTAGATTATAGTCTGGATTTTTTTATCCCGGGAAAAGATAGGATCCCTCGGGAACGAGGGTGAAACCGCGCGGAACAGCTAGTACTTAATAAAACTGAAAACAGAACGTCATTCATAATATGGAACGGAACCCTCAGTTAACAAATCTGCCTCGCACTTGACATGTTTTGACGTTTTCGAACGTGGAGACCTCTTTTTTTACTCCGTAGTGTAGTGCAGACCAATCTATTAGAGATAAGTAAAAGGTCATATAATGTTTATAAAGCATACACAGTATCGCATCGCATGATTCGTCGAACTGACATAATGCGTTCACGTGTCTTGCAAATTGTTTTTGTGTATATAATTCTTTTAAATTGTTTCGGTGAGTGCAAAGTTAACAATGATGCCTTTAAAAATTTACCTATGATTTATTCAACTGAGAGTCAATCAGTAGACGGAAAATGGTGTCTCAACGATTGTGTAGAAGGTCGCTGTGCTGTGGATATCAACGTTGAAGGAGAGTGCCATCACAGTAACAATCCAGCGCCGACATATTACACTACAGGACAACTATATCCCGACCAGCGTAAATGTATGAGCCGCTGTACAAGGTTGACCGGTGATATGCGTCCTCGATGTTACGTGGCAAATGATTGGAGCAAATTAGATTTTTGTAATCCTGACTTAACGGACTCCTTTGAATACCGAGACTACACATTTGCTGATGGACCATGTACTAATGATTGTCGAGGAACATCAGGAGATCCATCGAATGGCACATGTACTGATATATCTGGAGTTTTAAAGAGGTGTTATTTTGATAAAATTTTCTATGAAAGTGTCAAATCGGTTGGTGGATTTAAATGCCACGGACAGTGTCTTCGTCACGACGAACGACCTTTCAGTTGGTGTTACTATGATGTGGGAAAGTGGGATTATTGCGCACGTCCTGCTCTGTACAATACTGCTTGTATTAACTGTACTACAACACTTGAACGTCAACTACAGGAAACTGTAACTAATTATGCTGAACAAATGGAACGTGATACTAGTTTAAAAACAATCGCAGTGTCCGATCCTAGTAACCCAATTTACAGCTACACTTACAATGAAATAATGACTCCAAACGGACCTGTGAAACTACCTGTAGTCGTCCGAGCGACAGTATTCAGATCTCATATTAAAACGAGGAATTCCCGGGGAAATGATGCAATATCATTAGATTCTAGAGAGAATTGTCGTCGTATGGGTATGACTGAAGAAGATGCAGTCAGTTATTTGATAGCGTACAAGTTTGGTGGACCTGCGGCGTTTTACAATTTCGTTCCTATGATTCGGACGATAAACCTTGGTAGTGAGAGTAAAGGAACTATTTTCGCGCCTTCAGCGTGGGCGGCCACGGAGCGAGAGATCGCTGAATTTGTTGCAAATGATAATGGGCAAGTGAACATTGTGGTGACGTTAAGGTACAATCTGAACGATCGTGCGTATCCATACCGGCCATATCGTATCGGCTGGGGACAGTGGAATGTCGCTTCTAACGGACACGTCACATTGAAGAGCAACAACTTTTGGAATACTTACAAGTAATTTTGCTATCTTACTACTATTATAGTGTTTTTTTGATAAAACTTGGCACACGGGTAAAACATAACTTGTAAACATAGAATACATTTTATTCGCAGAAAAGTTAAGATCACTCGGAAACGCGGGTGAAACTGCGGGGGACAAATTGTTAATTATATCTGAATTAGCATTTAAATAAATAAATAAAATAAATAAATACTGATATTGAAATTATGGTACTTATGTTACTATATTCCAATGAAAATGATTAATTCATAGCACGGTTCGGAAGGTTGCTTTTGCTGAGAAGAGTCAGCAATTACTTTTTCCAAATTAACTTAGACCTCATATTAATTGCGTGCCGCTATGGCATAAAATAAATAAAATTTGCTGGATGCGAGCAGCACAGGACCGGTCGTTGTGGAAAAGTTTGGGGTCCAGCATTGGACGTCTTTTGGCTGATAAGATGATGATGATGATTGCATTAAAATACCAGGATATAATAATACGCAGGATATAAAAAAGACACCATTCTAAATTCAAATAATTTAAAACCTAGTAAATTGATAGAAATAGAGAAATATTGCATTAAAAGTACCAGGGCATTATAAAATGTAGGATATATACTTGTTTATATGGCACACTATTCTAAATTCAAATAATGAAACACGACAATGCTAACCATGCTATGGGCTTTTTGGCGGGAACTTGCAGAGTGACGTTGCGTTTTCGTTTTATTTTCATTAAATTCGTGTAAGAGTTTTATTGAATATGGTAAGGTGGTGTTTTATCCAATAATGATCAATCTAAGTGCACAAGTGAAGTGCACGTGCAAGTTTCATTTCATTAAAGCGTGTATCGTGACTTTCCAGGTTGTCCCAAAAAGTCCGTGATTGTTTTAGTGGAACAACCGCCAATTTCACTAAAGCTTGACTGGACATGTATGGACGAGGACTGGACATTACAGTGAGTTTGAGAATGTGACTATAACATAAAAGAAGAAATTAAAACTGAAGAAAATGTATGCGATTGAAAGACTGTACTAAAACTTATGTAAAAAAAATGTGACAAATAGACCAAGACCATTTCAAATACTATGACATTGGCAGAAATATTCTAAAAGGATGATTGCCAGCAACAAAAAAAAAACCATGCTATGCCTTTCTAAAATCTTGTTAGTTTTAGATTAAGATTGCTATACCCTATTAGGGTCATGTATGTAATTAATTTGTATGTATGTTTGTATGTGCTCTTCCGCCACATAAACTACTAGGCAACTATGAAATGTAGGATATTGTTGAACTGTTCTTACACCATCAACAATATTCCAAATTTCACAAGTTTGCTTTACAATGACTCAGATCATATTTCAACTGCACATCTACCAGGCAAACATAAAATGCAAGATTTATTTATCCTTTGATTGGGTTAATGTTACAAAGATTATATTACATTTATTTCAATTAATTAGTTATGAAATAATTTATTCTTCTAAATGCAAGATATTGTTACATATAAGTTCTCTCAATATCTTCGAATTTCAAATTTTCAATATTGAGAAAATAACGTGAATCCATAGATGATATAAACGTCACATCATGATCATTCGATTACTATTGTAAATAGATTTGATTATATAAGTTTATTTATTATTTAATTATTGCTCCATGATTTTAACAGGCTTTTTTATTTATTTTTTATTTTTGAGCCGTTGTGTTTTTAATTTTATGAATTATTATGCGCCACCAATGTATTTAAGAATAGTTCTAAATATTGTTTGTTATATTTATTCCGGAAGTAGGTACAATCTTATGTATTTTATATTGTTGCCCGGAAGTATCATAAAGAGTATGTAATTTATTTATGGTCGTTTTTTAGAGAACGGTTCTTGGGTCCGTCCGTTGGGAAGGTCGTGGGTTCGAATTCTACAATGAGTAGCTTTCGGTGAAGGAAAACATCGCGAGGTAACCATAGCACGGTTAGGTACTTTGTAGTACCCGACTGGCTGGCTACCACCCTCAAGTTGAAAATCTGTCGCCAAGCACCTATCGGTGTGTTCCGACAGTCGCACTTGAGAGCCAGTTCCTATTTAATCTTTGTGTGCTTACAATTCCTTCTGCGGACCATAAGGATGTGGAATGAGCTCCCCATTACGGTATTCCCTCCGCGCTATAATATGGGGTTCTTCAAAAAGGGCGTAAAGAGAGCTCTTCAAGGTCGGCAACACATCGGCAATCACCCTGGTATTGCAAATGTCCATAGGCGGCGGTGACCACTTACCATCATGTGGACCGTATGCCTGTTTGTCAACCTATTGACATAAAAAAAAAACTTTCGGCCACATCATCACTTACCATGGAGAGATTGTAGTCAAACACAAGCTTATCCAGAATAAAAAAAAAATGCTCGCCGAACCGCGTAAAGGTGTACACAAGAATTATGTATTCTAAATGGATAGGTAACTCTAAATACCTACTTGAAGCAAAAACCTATCAATTGCGAAAAAGAGAAAGATAACAACTACGTTGGGACAGTCTCTCTAACCCTACTTATCCTGAATGAAAGAAAGATATTTAAAAAATGTTACCTTGCTGAGTTTCTTGCCGGTTCTTCTCAGTTGAAGGCTGACTTCCGAACCGATGGTAACTTCTGTAATTCGACCTTCATAAGTGCCCTTCTGGGGCCTAAATTGAATAAATAGTTTTGACTTAGGTATTTGCTTCAAGTAGGTATTGAGAGTTAACTATCCAGATCGTATACATAATTCTTGGATGGACATGGCCCCTCTGGTCTCCACCTTTTTGTCCTCCCAATAATAGTCAACATGTGTATTATAATGCAGTGTGACGCACCTTATTGTGTTGTCTCACGTGAATATGTAGGATGTGGACTCTCCTACGGTTGAGGTCGGCGAGGACGCGCGCCGAGTGACTCTCGGGACACACCACCTCAACACTCATCACCGGCTCCAGGAGAATCGACTCCGACTCCTCGAACACCTGGACATGTTCAATGTTTTATTTAGCTATTAATTTTAACTCAGAATAGGGCGTGACTTCAAATTGTCGATTTTTTTTAATGTAATTCTTATTGTTACAAAAATTTGTGATTTAATAGCTATATTTAATCATCAAAAAGTGTCTGTTTTTACACTAATATTATAAATGTGAAAGTTTGAAAGGGGAAGGATGTTTGTTACTCTTTCACGCAAAAACGGCTGAACAGATTTGAATGAAACTAGGCACACAGGTAGATCATATCCTGGAATAACACATAAGTTATCTTTCTTTAGGATACTTTTTATCTTTTTTTTTAATTCTGGATAAGCTTGTGTTTGACCACAATCTCACCATGGTAAGTGTTGATGTGGCCGAAGGTGGTAACCACACAAAGCCTAGATGGGAACTGGCTCTCAAATGCAGCTGCCAGAACACACCGATAGGTGCTTGGCGACAGATTTTCAACTTGAGGGTGGTAGCCAACCAGTCGGGTACTTACTATAAAGTACCCTACCACCGTGCTATGGTTTCCTCACGATGTTTTCCTTCACCTAAAGCTCAAGCTCATTGTAGGATTCATTGCACGACATTCGCCGCAGTATCCGACTTCACTACCATTGCGATACCGCGGCGTAGGTCGTGGGTTCGAATCCTAAAATGAGCTTGAGCTTTCGGTGTACTTTGTAGTACCCGACTGGCTGGCTACCCTCAAGTTGAAAATCTGTCGCCAAGCACCTATCGGTGTGTTCCGACAGCTGCACTTCAGAGCCAGTTTCCATCTAGGCTTTATGTGCTTACCACCTTCGGCCTTACTCACTTACCATGATGTGAGATTGTGGTCAAACACAAGCTTGTAGAGAATTAAAAAAGGGTACAGTTACCTTTCTAAGACACTGCACGACTGTAGCAGCGATGACAGATTCGGAAGTGCCTCGTCCTACTTCAAACCAATGCAGCGATACTTGGACGTCCACCATCTGTAAGGATACACTCAACACATTGCCTAGTTCACTTCTTGACGGGAACATTCTTGCGTTTTCGTTTTATTTTTATTAAATTCGTGTATTTTGAGTTTTATTGAATACATCTATACTAATATTATAAAGAGGAAAATAATAATAATTTATTTATTCACAGTGTGACACAGACCTGTGTTACAGAAGCCAGTGCCCTCTCCTATACTACCCGCAATAGGATCAAAATTAATTTATCAGGATCAATATTTTAGTCTTATTTTTAGTGTGTGCGAGAGTGTGAGAGTGTGTGTGTGTGTGTGTGTGTGTGTGTGTGTGTGTGTGTGTGTGTGTGTGGATTTGATTAGGTTGGTGGCTTGTTTATTTGATTTGAATAGGCTCCAAAATTACTGGACCAATTTCAAAAAATCTTTCACCGGTGGAAAGCTACACTATCTCCGGGTGACATGCTATATAATATTTAAACAAAGGGATCCTGCAAGGACTGTATCATCCTGTATATAGATGTAGGATTTAAATATGCTACGATGCAACTGTGAGGAAGCAAAGTAACTAACCGGGCAACTGAGTTTAGGTCCATGCAGTAGAGCTGTGTTCACACCTTGACGGATCGCTTGCAAGTTTCGAGGGAAGATATTTGCTAGGTTGGCAGCACTGTCCGCTGACTTGTCTAGTCTGTGGTATACAAATAAATGATGGTGAGCAAGGATCAACCAAAAACCGGGTTCTTTTTTGATAAAAAGCATTGTAAAAGATCTACAATCCCCTTGTATTGCTAATGTCTATAGGCGACAGTAGTCACTTACCATCAGGTGACCCGCCAACCTGCTTGTCAGACTTCTGACGTAAAAATCACAGACAAAAGTGCACATAGTATAAATCTATATAAATGCGAAATACTGATTGACAGAGACAGCGAAAGAGGGGACAGAGGGAGCCATATGCCCCCCTAAAATAAAACGGCCTCAATTTTTTTACCTTAAGAAAGAGTAACCAAAGAAGTTTGCCCTAATGGAGTACTTCCGCGGTCCCTACACTTATTAATCATGAAACCCCAGAAAGTATAAATGCTAAAAACCTTAAATTTAGCAGATAAATTCTTGTAAGGACTAGATAACCGCTAAGAAAGGATTTTTGGAAATTCTACCCTAAAGGGTCTTTCGGGAGCGCGCGAAACCGCGGGAGACAAGGGGAGGCTTATACAGCCAAATTACTCGCCTAAATATCTTATCCTGAGCCACACCCTTCACAGTTTTCGCAGACATAGTGACCTTGACAGATTGCTTGGCGTTGCCGATCTTCCTGTCGACTGACATGGACTGTTTCGAAGTTCCGACCAGAGACTCCCTGTACGCGATCTGCAGCGGGCCCAGCTCAACGTCGATCTTGTACTCCCTGATTATACGTTCCTTTATTATTTCCAGGTGTAGTTCCCCCATTCCTGAAAGGTATGGATAGCTCAGGGCATGTATCTAGAGATCTGTACGAGAAACCAACTCTCTTTACAATGCAGACCGTGGGGTTTTAGTCAGTAAGAGTCTGACATAACCCGGTATCAAAAAAGGACTGGTTTCAGTATCGCATAACTTGTTCATGAGTTTGATTATAATCATGTCGAGCTTTCGGAATCTTCGTGACTTTCTATTATAAAAGGTCAGCAACGCGTTTGCAACGGTAGTAACTTACCATCAGATGATCCGCCTGTCTATCAGATTTTTGACATAGACAAAGATAAATTACTGCGCTATCAAACACCTTTGGCCAAATCAAACCTAGAAGGCACTTATGAATGGTCAGAAACTGAGCAATAAATCTCAGTACGATAAGGTATAGAATAAAAAAATCGAGAAGGATCTCTCGTTGGTTGTTGAATCGTGCATTGTCTTACCAGCTAACACCAGCTGTCCGCTGTCATCATCAGCCGTGACCCTCAAGCTAGGGTCTTCACGCTGCAGCTCCGCCAGGGCTGTCTCCAACGCATTCTGAGCAGCCACGCTTGGGGGCTCGATGGAGCACAGGAATACTGGCTCTGGGATTGTTGTACCTACAGAATTGATGATCCCTTTAGACCCGTTGTCAAGACTCAAGAAGTTTGTTATAATGAAAAATAAACCTTAAGTCAAAAAAGATTTACTAAACCTTAGTTCCAAGATATTGACTAGGAGAAAAATCTCAATTTCTGTTAACCCTTTTGAACACTTCAATTTCTTGTTACATATTTTTAAAATGTTTTTTATTGTCCTCGATCATAAGATTTTCAATAAAAAAATCTTGAATTTATATTCCAAATCTAGAATTCTTAAAAATATTAGGTTTAAATTCCTTGAATCTGCAGTTACAATTGGCGTTCCACAAGGCTCCAATGTTTGACCATTACCTTTCCTTATATTCGTTACTGACTTACCAATTCCAAGCAACACTTCAGCCAACTCTTCAGGTGTAGGGTCGGAGTCGAGAGTCTGAAGCCGTTGCTTAGCGCTGGGCAGCATCAGCGCTTCTACTTTCTGTGGGTCGCCGAGGGTCGAAGATAGTTGTGATTTGGCGCGATTGGCAGCCGCTTGCGTTGAGGTCACTAGATCTCCTGTCATTGTAGCCTGGAAGGTATCTGTTTTATTTATAAAAACATTTAATAAATACACATGTTTTATGCATTTTTTGGGTCGAAAAAGAAAAGAAAATATCCTCGGACATTTTCACACCCGACTATTTGATCCCAAACTAGCAGAGTTTGTACTATGGAAACCAGATAACTGATATTATGTACTACATACTTTTTTTGGAAATACATACCTAATAATTAAATACACAAATTGCTGTCCTGTATGGGAATCGAACCCGCAACCTATGGTGGGATAGGTAGTGTTAACCAACCACACCAACTGGCCCGTTGGAAACCACGCCACGTACAGATAAACCCCTTGAAGTTTGCGCTATGTGGTCCTATATGTATGTTTGAGTATTATTAAATGCAAGCTGGATAAATAAGTAAAAAAAAAGATATTGATGTATCATTGTTTTATAAGTTAAATACAATTTATTTACAACAAATGCACAAAATATACAATTAAAAGAAACTTCCTCGCAGGCTGGCAGCGTTTCCTCTTTGGATGGCCAGGCTGCGTTGGCGGAAATAGCTCCCCGTCCGCCGGTCTTTTTTTTTTTATGTCACAAGTGACAACGAGGCAGGCGGGTCACCTGATGGTAAGTGACAACCGTCGCCTATAGACATTGGCAATACCAGGGGATTGCTAATGTGTTGCACACCTTATTACAATGCCTTAAAGGCGAACTGGCTCTCAAGTGCAATTGCCGGAACACACCAACAGGTGCTTGGCGACAGATTTTCAACTTCAGGGTGGTAGCCAGCCAGTCGACTACTACAAAGTACCCTACCACCGTGCTGTGGTTTCCTCACGATGTTTTCCTTCACCGAAAGCTCAAGCTCATTGTAAGGATTCGAACCCACGACCTTCGCCGCGGTATCCGACGTCACTTACCACTGAGCTATCATCGCCTTAAAGGCCCGAGGCCTCGAATAATTTGATAAAATACTTGCGAAACGACGAGCTTCGGACCCCCACGGACCCATGGGTCTCGACCGCAAAAGGCATAAACTCGAATATAGCGTACACGTTGTAAAATTCCGCTTTTATAGGTCTTTTGATGGTATATATTTATGACGTCACAAGTATGTATTTCATACAAAACTCCATATAAATCGTTTTAACATATAATAAAAAAGAACCTGATTTGATGTCAGTCACCATCCCTATTAAACCTTAATGAAACTGAATGGACCTTTGTTTAGGAAAGTGGTGTTACCTTTAGGGAGCTGACGACAGCGATGTTGCCAGCTGTGACCTTCTCCACAAGCTTGTACTCGTCTGCCAGCGCCACGTACAATGCTCCTGCCTACATTAAATATACTTTTATTTATTCTCGATAGGCTTGTGTTTGACCACAATCTCACCATGGTAAGTGATGATGTGGCCGAAGACGGTAAGCACACAAAGCCTAGATGGGAACTGGCACTCAAGTGCAGCGACAGATTTTCAACTTGAGGGTGGTAGCCAGCCAGTCGGGTACTACAAAGTACCCTACCACCGTGCTATGGTTTCCTCACGATGTTTTCCTTCACCTAAAGCTCAAGCTCATTGTAGGATTCGAACCCACGACCTTCGCCGCGGTATTCGATGTCACTTACCACTGAGCTATCATCGAAAAATATATAAAAAAAAAACTTTAACTTCATGAACGGCATCAGCTTTTATTATTTTTTTATTTACTAGCTATTCCCCGTTCCCAAGGGCTCTTATCTTTTCCCAGGATACAAAGTATGCTATGTTTTAATCCAGGATTTGACTCGACTTTGTTGTACACAAAAAACTACATAGAACCCGATTCCAGCGCCACCTACCGGGTCCAAAATTCTCTTCATATTTTTTTTGGGAAATTTTTAATTTTTAACAGTTATTTTGCTAGTCGGGGCGGAGAGGAATCCAACAAATCAAATATAATTAAAATCGGTTCAGCCGTTCTTAAGGTGTAACTAACCACTTTGTTTTATATAGATAGACTAGCCGTCCCCCGCGGCTTCACCCACGTTCCCGTGGGATGTGCGTCGCCGTGGGATTTAGCGGCGACTACGACATATTCTCAGACCGAAAATACAAAAAAAACATAAAAATCGGCCAAGCCGTTTCGCAGGATTTCGGTTACTAACACCACCAGACTGTGACACCAGAATTTTATATATATAGATAATCTTATAACAAAATCCACATCAACACGAAAACACGGATGAAACCGCTAAATGATAAATTATTTTTTATTCAATTTAAACCCACCTGCTCACTCCGATCCTGTCTCAAATTATAAATCTTCTGTCCCTTATTGATATCACCATTGTACAGCCTTAGAAACGTCAACACTCCTCGCTGATCGTCATGCTGCACTTTAAATGCACGCGCAACCAAATCCGGACCGAAACACTTGTATAAATCATTACATTCTAATGGAGAAGGCAAGAATGATACTACACCATCAATTAAAGTTTGTACTCCAATATTCTTGTAAGAACTCCCGCACAAAATAGGAAACGCCTTCATTCCCACTGTACATCTTCTCACAGCATTTTCTATCTCTTTTGGACTTATTTCTAGAGATTCTTGTTGTATTATTGTCTCTGCTAGCTCATCGTCTAAGGAGGATAGCGTGTCTATTAGTTGTCTATGGTCGGATATTGATGACTCCCATTTGTGGCCGTCTTCATTTTCTGTCAGTTTTCTGCGGGTGAAGTTTTGGCCGCGACCTTGTGTCCAGATTATTTCTTCTAAAGTTATCAAGTCTATTAAACCTGGAAAGGAAAAAAACTAGTACTTTTTTTACATTGAAAGGGCTTGTATTTGGCCACTGACCCGTCCATGAAGGACGAAGGAGAAGGAACTATTCGCTTTGACCCTGAAAATCCCCACATTGTAGGAGTCAGGAAACAGAGACACCGGAAGCAAGTTCCGTCCGCACCAAAAAAGAGGACGCAAAACGCTGCGTCCGCATGGTCGGCATGTCAACGAAGTATGGGTGGAAATTTTTCTGAACCATAAGGTTTCGGTGCAATAAAGGGGATTGTGGAATTAAGTTAAATTCTTACTAATATTACAGAAGAAAAAGTTTGTTTGGATGTTTTTTTACCAAATTACCGGGTTAATGGAAGGATTTGGAAGAAATTTGATACAAATATAGATAAGGAAAACATTACATCTCTAAGAAACTTTCGATTTTCAACTTGAGGGTGGTAGCCAGCTAGTTGAGTACTAGAATGTTCAAACCACCTGCTATGGTTTCCTCACGATGTTTTACTTCAGCGAAAGCTCAAGCTTATTGTAGGATTCGAATCCACGAACTAAGCCGCAGTATCCGACATCACTATCATCGCCTTAAGAAGAATAACATGTTATTCTCTGATATACCTATAAGTCTTTCCTCATGCCTGACAGGGCGGTGCAGCAGCAGCGGTGTAGCCTGTAGCTTGTCTCCCACGGAACGCACGCACGCGTCCGCGTCCGCGTCTAAGCGGTCCATCTTGTTGAGGTACAGGAGCCGCGGCACCTTGTACCCTGACGCTTGCCGCCACACTGTGAGGGTTTGGGCTTCTACACCTGGTATAGAAGGGGATTTTGGACTTTATTACAATGTTATAGAGGGTTCACAAGTAAAATGGTGAAGATTAGTATGTTAAATCCTGGCTGATTAGCCAAACTTGACCTCAGTAGCGCACCGCCGGTCACATAAAACCCATAACAAAATGAGTGTGCCATTTTTTGAAGATTTGAAAGATAGACGCTTCCTCTAACAGAAATTAGACCTAGAACAGATTTATGAACATTCTATTGTTAGCTATGTAATAGACTAGCTTTCTGCTCCGCAGTTTCACCAGAGATCCCCTATTTTACAACCTCAGGGGTTGAATTAATAAAAACTAGTATAGTAGATGTCTCCATTATAAAAGGAAACCTGTGTGCATAATTTCAAGTCTCTAACTCGAGCGGTATAAGCCAGGCCATTCAGTCAGATAGGACAAGTCTTTTTATAAGAATATATAGCATATCTACCAGCAGAAGCGTCCAGCACAATCACAGCTCCGTCCAGCACAGCCAGGCTCTGTTCTACCTCCATGGTGAAGTCAATATGTCCGGGTGTGTCTATCAGGTTGATCTGACTGCTGCGCCAGGGGAAAGATACTGCCGCAGCTGTATAGATCGATTATAAATAAAAAATAAATATTCTCGGACATTTTTCACACACAGCTATCTGATCCCAAACTAAGCAGAGCTTGTAATATGGAAACCAGATGACTGATATACTACATATACTACTTTTTTTTTTTGTAAATACATACTTAAATAGATAATTACACCCAGACTCAGGACAAACAGACATGTTCTATCTATTTATTATAGTTGTATGTATTTACTAGCTGTTCCCCACGGTTTCACTTGGATTCCCATTGGATCTTCTCCCATTGATATAGTCAAAATATTAAAAAGAGCTATATACTGCAGTAATCCAAAACAAATTTATGACAAAAAAAATATGGTTTTGGTAATTTTGGGGCTGACATTCCATTACAAATTCTTTACTTTCAGGTTTTGTATTTACTACAAATAATGTCATACAAGTAATTATTTATTCATTTTGTTTATTTATAAAAAAAGTTATCGTGCATCAGTTATCTGGTTCCCATTGTAAACCACTACCACATAGTTAGTAAAAGGTTTTATAAACTTTTCTTACAAGTTATAGTGATTCCACGCTGCCTCTCCTGCTCCATATAGTCTGTTACGGTATTCCCATGATGAACCTCCCCCATGGACCTGATGGTACCCGAGTAAAATAGCATTCGCTCGGTTGTAGTCGTTTTTCCTAAAAAGAAAACAAATAGATTTGATAACCTAAAAGTAACTAACACTTTTCCTTCTAAGCATCGATATTACATTTACAAATGAATACATGAAATATTGTCAAAGCTTTATATAATTTTAAATGGAAATTTCTGTAAATATGCAATTTCACCTGCATCTATGTGCGCTAAAATGCCAATATTACGAATGTTTTTCATGGTTTTCTCATCAGTGTTTGTACAGTATTTACGTAGTTGTGATTTTTTTATTAACTTTCGGTAGTAGTTAACTAAACAAAAGGTCTTCATTTTTTATATTACTCTTTGATTTTACAATAAAAATATTTCGAATTTTTTTTAGATCACCAACATCAATCATCCATAACAAACAGCTGATTAGTTTTTTTTTTTTAAATAAATAATGTTTATTCATGACCATAGGTACAAAGTCTTTCAGTCGCAGACATTTTCAATTTTAATATTTTATATTACAGTCACGTTATATCACATGACTTTGTCTTTTCTTTTGATCCCAGTCATACTCCTTTCCATGGCATGTTGACATACGGAGAGTTTGTTTGTGACGTTTTTTGTTAAAGCCCATGTTTCGCTCCCACTTAAGACAAAGTTAGGAGCAGCAACATCAGAAGCAAGACTAAGGTCCAGGACATAACTCTGAAAATAAGGAGACAAAAATGGAAATGGGCAGGTCACATGATCAGGGGAAAGGATAAATGGAGCAAAATAATCACGCAATGGTACCCAAGAGATGGAAAGAGAAAGAGAGGTAGACCACAAAGGAAGTGGGACGATGACATACGACAAGTCGCGGGAATAACATGGGGTAGAGTGGCCACAGAAAGGCCAGAATGGAGAAGATTGGAGGAGGCCTTTGCCACCTGGCAAACGGACACACAAAGGTGGAACAAGGGAGCGATCTACGAGTGGTAGAGAAGTGTACCGTGTCCGAACGAAGGCTATAATAATAAATATATCACATGAACTGTAAAGTCTAGTCCTCATTCGCACAAGTCTGTCAGGTTTTAGTGAAACTGGCGGCTGTTCCACTAAAACTTTTCACGGACTTTTTAGGCCAACCTGAAAAGTCACGATACACGCTTTCATTTCATTTAACATCACTTGTGCACTTAGATTGATCTTTATTGGACAAAAGACCATCGATATTATTCAATAAAACTCAAAATACATGAATTTTTGAAAATGAAACGAAAACGCAATCAAAAAAGTTTTTAGACGAAATTATAAATGTCGCTATTATGCTATCTTTTTCTAATACAAACATTTGTTTTAGCTATATATTTCTCTCTCTGTCTTTTCTTGTGCAGAGCAATGGCCCCAGCGTCGAATTGTTTGTGTTGAATACGTGACAAAATATTTAATTATTTTTCATTAGAAACAAGTTAATTATCAGATCAGAAAAAGAAACTCCTCAAGATGGGAGTACCAGCATTTTTTCGGTGGCTCAGCCGGAAATACCCCAGCGTTATTGTGGAGTGTGTTGAACAGAGGGTAAATAAATAACCTCTAAAACATTTCGTATCTAAACGACCGATCTTTCTATAATTTCCCATAATTCCTTAGATAACTAAAGCAAACTACCGAACAATTTAATTCAATAGTTTTACATGTTTTTTGCATTGTCTTGTTAACAAGTTGGCCATAATTTTCTGTAATGAATTTGCGGGAAATTCAATTTGAAGCATTTAAAGTTTTGTTTTTAAAGATCCCTATGCTTATCCTTGCATTACTTTCATATTCTCGTCAGAGAGGAGCCTTAGATGTAACCTCTCTGGAGCAAAAACATCGTAAAATCTTAAAATTCGATACCCTGTTAAGCTAGCTACTTTTTATAAATCTCTGATTAAAGTATTACTTACTTATTTCCATGAAACAAATTATGTTGTAAACAATATTTAAAAACTTTCCCTCCATGTCCCATAGCCATGGGATGCACTGTATTTTGAAACAAGAACAACATAGCATCTGATAACTTTAATCCGAGGCACCAGTGTTGAACAATAATAGAATTTATTTATACAGGCAACACAAAACTAATTACATCATAATTTTATTAAATTGACTCAATACTCGTCATATGTGTGTTTAGAGTGCTATTGTAGTTGTAGACCAATTAATCCTTTGGCTTGCCGATCAGACAATCATAAAAAAAAAACCTATAAAAATCAAATTATTAAGGTTTTGTTGAAATGGGCTTAAATGAATTACTCCAGGCTATGCCCAGAAGCTGTATGGTTACTATGTACTACTAAATTAACATTATTCCGTCACACAGCCCACAGATGTTGATGGAACTCTCATCTATGTGGACTCTTCCCTCCCAAACCCAAACAATGTGGAGTTTGACAACCTCTACCTGGACATGAATGGCATCATCCACCCGTGCACACATCCAGAAGACAAGCCGCCACCAAAGGATGAGGATGAGATGATGGTTGCCATCTTTGAGTGCATCGACAGGCTGTTCCGTATTGTGAGGCCGAGGAAACTGTTGTACATGGCTATTGATGGTGTAGTAAGTATACAGTTAGTCACTCTATAAGGTGTAGGGTGGCCAAATACAGGGGTTTTTTTTTTATACCACAAGTGACAACAAAGCTGACGGGTCACCTGGTGGTAAGTGACTACCGTCGCCTATAGACATTAGCAATACCAAGGGTATTGCCAATGTGTTGTACACCTTATTACAATACCTTAAAGGCAACTGGCTCTCAAGTGCAACTGCCGGAACACACCAACAGGTGCTTAGCTACAGATTTTAGCGAAAAATATAGCAGATTCCTAATGAAAAAAAAAAGCATTACCTTCTAGTGGCTTGGTGTAAAATTTACTGTAAATAGAACCTACTTATGCCATACCTTATTTTTTTAAACAATATCATTTGAAAAACTCTCTCAATTCTTAATAAATATTACAGGCTCCCAGAGCGAAAATGAACCAGCAGCGTTCCCGACGCTTCCGTGCCTCCAAGGAAACCCAGGAGAAGATCGAGGAGATAGCTCGCATCCGCTCTGACCTGCAAGCTAAAGGTGCTTACTTACCACCTGAGAGGCCTAAGGAAGCCCATTTTGACTCCAACTGTATCACACCTGGAACACCTTTCATGGATAGACTGAGCAAATGCCTGCATTATTATATACACGAGAGGTTTGTTGGGTTTTTTTATACTAGCTGTAAGTCGCGGTTTTAGCCGCGTTCCCAAGAGATATTTCTTGTCCCAGGAAAAAAAAATTCTACTCCAAGGCTCCAAGGTGATGACGTAGCTCAGTGGTAGTGACGTCGGATACCGCGGCGAAGGTCGTGTTTACTTGACTGGCTGGCAACCACCTTCAAGTTGAAAATCTGTCGCCAAGCACCTGTTGCACTTGAGAGCCAGTTTGGCACCGATGGTTTCCTTCACCGAAAGCTCGTAGGATTCGAACCCACGACCTTCGCCGCGGTATCCGTCGTCGCTACCACTGAGCTATCTGAGCTCTTGATTGCCTTGACTCAAAATTTGATTTGTTTGTCAGACTAAATAGTGATCCGGGATGGAAGGGGGTGAAGGTGATTCTATCTGATGCCAACGTGCCTGGCGAGGGGGAGCACAAGATTATGGACTACATTCGCAGGCAGAGAGGTAAGGGAAGCTATTATTATTATTATTAAAGCTTTATTTTTCCCATACAATTTTTTTTTTTATTACATTTCAAATGTTTAGTTGTATTTTTTTTTTTTGCATGGTCCCTGATTGGGTAAGAGCCTCCTCCATCTCCTTCCATCTTTCTTTATTGCGGGCAACATTCATCCACTGTGTTCCCATTGTTTTTATCAGGTCGTCAGCCCATCTTTTTCTTTGTCGTCCTTTATTTCTAAAGGGAAGCTATACCATGTTACAATAGGGATGTTTCTTACATTCAATAAAAAATATCTAACACTAACCAGTGTATAAAACACATTTTAAGGCGATGATAGCTCAGTGGTAAGTGACGTCGAATACTGCAGCGAAGGTCGTGGGTTCGAATCCTACAATGAGCTTCAGCTTTCGGTGAAGGAAAACATCGTGAGGAAACCATAGCACGGTGGTAGGGTACTTTGTAGTACCCGACTGGCTGGCTACCACCCTCAAGTTGAAAATCTGTGTGCAAGTGCACTTGAGAGCCAGTTCCCATCTAGGCTTTGTGTGCTTACCATCTTCGGCCACATCATCACTTACCATGGTGAGTTTGTGGTCAAACACAAGCCTATCCAGAATTTAAAAAAAAAAACATAAAAGTACTCAAAAATGGCGAACACTTTGTAAAATTCAAATTTTTAATTACCAATTTAATAAATAACAGTAGATCTTTTGATGGTGTATATTTATGACGTCACAAGCAAGAATTTCCTCGTATATAAACCTATCGTTGTTACATTTCATTAAAAGAAGCTGATTTGATGAGGCCGTTAACCCCAAATACAATTGTTTTGCAGGTAATCATTCTAATTTTGTTTTGAGAAATTCCTGAGTCATCTAATAATAAGCAACCTTCCGAACCGTGTTTTAATCCGACAATTCAACTTGAAAGCCTATTTGGATGAATAAAAATTATTCGGTACAAACACACACCCACACACCCACCCACACACACACACACACACCTACCCACACACACACACACCCACACACCCACACACACACACCCACACACACACACACACACCCACACACTCACACACCCACACACACACACCCACACACACACACACACACACACCCACACACACACACCCACACACCCACACACTCACACACCCACACACTCACACACATACACATACACGCACGCATGCACGTACGCACGCACACACATACTGTTGGCTAACAGTATCAATCTCTCGGAAAATGAATTGGTACCATCTTTTTTATTCTGGTTAAGCTTGTGTTTGACCACAATCTCACCACGGTAAGTGATGATGTGGCTGAAGGTGGTAAGCACACAAAGCTTAAATGGAACACACCAATAGGTGCTTGATCTGGCAGCCAACTGTACCATCCTGTTACACATTTCCGTCCCATGGAATTACTGCCACAGATTGCAGGAAAACGAGAGGAAAGATGTTACACATCAAAATCTGATGGGCCAAATATTAGCAAAGCATTCAACAATTTTTTTGAAAGTGTTTTTATAAAGCCTTCTCTATCGCCCATTTACTCGCATTCTTATCATGTTAATAATCACACTAGTAACGAGATTTTATCGTCCGTCAAGGTCACTAAAGATATAGTGCACAAGTTGTTACGCTCCTTAGATACAAATAAAGGTTCAGGTTCAGACGGACTCCCACCTGTATTTCTGTCCTCCTGCGCTGATAGTTTGGCACTACCTATCTTTATACTCTTTCATAGGTCTTTAACAGAGTGCGTATTCCCCACTGTTTGGAAAATGGCCCAAATCATTCCAATTCACAAAAAGGGTTCCAAAAGCGATATTCGTAATTATCGACCTATTTCTATTTTAAACTGTATCAGCAAAATATTCGAAAAATTAGTATATAATAGCATTTATCCTTTATTATCTAAAGGCATCCCACATTCGCAGCACGGTTTTATGAAAGGACGTTCGACTATTTCTAACCTCACTTTATTTACGGATTATGTGGTTGGGAACATGGAAAATGGCGGACAAGTTGACGTGATGAAGGTCGAATGCTTTTTCGAAGTCCGTGTAGATCACGACATACTGATCACTAAACTACAAACTCTTGGAATTCATGGCGATTTGCTAAGGTGGGTGCGCTCATATCTTACAAATCGTTCGCAGGCTGTTATTGTTGGTGGATACAAATCTGACTTCATATCCATATCATCAGGGGTGCCGCAGGGATCACACTTGGGCCCTTTATTTTATAACGCGTACATCTTTGATATGAGTGATCATATTATTAACTCTAAACATCTCTTATACGCGGATGACAAAAAAATCTTCACTCGTATACAGGCTTTTGCTGATTGTGAACTGTTACAACAAGATCTTAATGCTCTCTCCTCATACTATGAACGTAACAAAATCACAATTAGTATTAGTAAATGCCAATGCATTAGTTTTACGCGTAAAAAGAAACCGATCAAATATACATATCACTTTAATAACACGGAAATTGAAAGAGTAAACCTCGTGCGGGATCTCGGAGTCCACCTGGACGCAAAAATGCTTCTGTCTAACCACGTTGACATAATTACTAATAAAGCATATCGTAATCTTGGGTTTGTTCTACGTACATGTCAGCCATTTAAAGACCCTCTTAGTGTAATGATAGTTTACTGTGCTTATGTACGTAGTGTTCTCGAATACGCAAGTCCCGTATGGTGCCCGGTTTATGTAAAGTACAAAAAAGGTATTGAGAGCATACAAAATAAATTTCTCAGGCACCTACATTTTAAATTCCGTAACTCATTATCTAGTCACAACGACAGCTGCAGTAGGCACATCCCACTTACATTAGAAAATCGCCGAGTATTGGCAGACATGGGTTTGCTTCATGACATATTGAGTGGACGGATTGATTCCCCTGAGATGGTACAACACATTACATTTAACGTTCCTAAACGCCGCACCAGGAATACATCTCTTTTCACAATTCCATTTCATTCGACTAATTACGGTCAAAATGCTGTCTTTACAAGACTGGTCAAAACTTATAATACACAATTCTTCGACATAGATATATTTAACATGAGTAAACATTTGTTCAAGAAGAATGTCAAATCCAAAATTATGTAGTACCTAAACCAAAGTAATTACAGTATAGTTACCCGACGGAAACTTACAAATAATAATATATATATATAAATATATACATATATGAATATTAAAAATAAAAAGATGCTGACATCAAATTTACAATTCTTTCTTCCTTTGTACGTTTACCACATTTAAATATTCCTTCTTTCTTTATATTATATTAGCTGTTATTAAATTTATTCACAGTATATATACTTTATTTATAACACTTCACCCTCACGTACACAAACTCTCTTACACTCTTACACACCCTCACATACACACACTCATACACACCCTTACATACTCATACATACATACACACCCTAACATACACACACTCACATAAATAAAATGTACAGGTACCTACTTACTTATTATTGTTATTTTTTTTCGATAGTACGTGGATAGCTGTAATTGGTCTCCTAAACTTAAGTTCAAACCATGTAATTTTTTCTAGTTAAGACTGTTGCTGTCCCAAATAAAATAAAATAAAATTAAAATTAATAAGCTATAGTTTTAACTTGTCCGATGCCCCCCAGCCCAGCCGGAGCACGACCCCAACACGCAGCACGTGCTGTGCGGTGCCGACGCCGACCTCATCATGCTGGGGCTGGCCACCCACGAGCCCAACTTCACCATCATCCGCGAGGAGTTCAAGCCCAACAAGCCGCGCCCCTGCGACGTTTGCGGACAACTAGGTACCAAGTCTATCCACTTCACCTCACCGTTACACACATCATTTTGGGAAATAGAACCCTTCTTCTTCTTTCGTACGGGCGGTTTCCGCAATTGGGCGACGAAGTGCGCCAGTTTTGCGTCGGAGGGTGATTGGCTGGAGTTACTCCACCCATCCTCTTTCCTCAAGGAAGCCTGCCAGCGGCTTGACCTTGCCGACCGCCTCCCTGAGACTACCCGGGTTGCCCAGGTAGTTTGCCCGGCATTCGGCCACCCCGCCGCATTCCAGCAGAACGTGGGCGGCTGTTTCTTCTGCCCTCATGCAAGCTCTGCACAGGGGGCTGTCTGTGACACCTAGATTGAACAGATGTTTGTTAAAACTGCCGTGACCTGTTATAGCGCTAGTTACTAGTCACAAACGTGGCTTACTCAGTTGTAGGAGTGCTCTGGAGAGCCTTGTGTTAAGTTGAGGAATAGCCAATTTTGCCTGCCTCCATTCCTCATGGTTGTTCCAATAGTTTTGGTGAAGGTGGTATGTTCGTTCGCATATCCTACATATAAACCAGCATTGTGGGAGAGGGAGAAAGAGTTCGGGTCCCAAATGGAACCCTTACAATTGCTTTGTTGTCCTTCTGTCTACTATTTTCACAGAAACAAATAGTTTCGAGTTGTAAGAATTGCTAATATATGACTAATATTAATAATAATGCGGGTTATAATTTTTTATGTATATTTGTATTAGTTTAAGAATAAAATTGTTAAACATTTGAAATAAAGCCAATATAGTCAGATGGTCCAAAAATATTTAAAATATGTAACCTTGTTGAGTTTCTTGCCGGTTCTTCTCACTTGAAGGCTGACTTCCGAACCGGTGGTAACTTCTGTAATTCGACCTTCATAAGTGCCCTTCTAGGGCCTAAACTGAATAAATGGTTTTGACTTTGACTTTGAATAAAATAAAGAGCTAATATTGTGTTTGTGTACATTTATGCAATACAATAAACTGAAATTTAAATTATAGATGCATTATTTCACTAGTGTTGTAGTGGTGTCGATATGTCTATATGCTTTTGGCACTGTCTTTGCAATACAGGCACCCCAGGTTTTTTTATTTTTCTTATTTATTTATTCGTTATTAAGTAAGTAGTTTACAATATGATTATAATGGTGTATCATAAACTCCTTCGAGTTTTACCGTACACCAGAACAGTCTCCTCATAAGATATTAATTTATAAGTAAAAGGTTCACCATAATATTTTAGCACATACAGTAGATAATATGAAATGAAATGAAATGAAATTGTTTATTCATCCAAATAGGCCTTCACAGGCACTTATGAATAGTCAGACTCTAAATGCTCGGTTCGGAAGGTTGTTTTTGCTGAGAAGAGCCGGCAATAAACTCAGCAATTACTCTTTTCAAAAACAACTTACACCTATTCAATAATTATTATTTATCTAGTCTCACTGACAATATTTGCGTGTTATGGCGGCAAAAATAGTAATCTATAGAATTTAATTATGACTGACTTAATAAACAACAAACTCAAGCAGACCAGCCCCCACAAGCAGCACCTGTTCACAAGTATGACGCGCGTGGCAGCCATCGCCCTCCTCGCACATTTTATAGGGAGGTGAGCGACCCGCCACACGACGCCGCCGCAAGCAAAGGCCTTAAAGCGAGCATGACTAACTTAAGCTTGCTCCAAACAAAAAGAAACAAAACGAATTAAAACACACAATATGTTATCACTGTTACTACTAACACGGTTTGTAAAATTAGGTAATATAATAGTGTATCTAACATTCCGCGACATAACAATATTCAAACGCACAAATGTTACAAATTTACCAAGCATTATCATCATTAAAATATTCATTTATATTATAATGATGATAATGCTTGGTAAATTTGTATTCATTAATATAATTAATAATGTGGGTAGGAGAAATAAAAAACCTTTTGTTGAACGATCCGTCCCACTCGGTCACAGACAGGTATTTTTATCGGATGTGGGTTTTTGTGAGTTATTATATATTTTAGATCTAACTATTTTTTATTCATTTTCTGGTTCTTCTATATTATAATTTTTTGTAATATTATGGCTTAATATAGTGTTTTTTTTTATTTTTTCTTTGTTAGAAGCTTTTTTGTTAACTATGATATATTTTTTTATACACGATAAGCTTGTGTTTGACCACAATATCACCATGGTAAGTGATGATGTGGCCGAAGGTGGTAAGCACACAAAGCCTAGATGGGAACTGGCTCTCAAGTGCAACTGCCGGAACACCCCGATAGGTGCTTGGCGACAGATTTTCAACTTGAGGGTGGTAGCCAGCCAGTCGGGTACTACAAAGTACCCTACCACCGTGCTATGGTTTCCTCACGATGTTTTCCTTCACCGAAAGCTCAAGCTCTTTGTAGGATTCCAACCCACGACCTTCGCCGCGGTATCCGACGTCACTTACCACTGAGCTATCATCGCCTTAAAAATTTATTTATTATCTAAACCCTATTACGCTGCTATTCTCTCGCTACAATAACCTTCTAATGTTCCTATAGGACACGAGATGAAGGAATGCACAGGTACATCACAGGACGTCTCCGTCGTCCGCTCAGACCCTGCCTTCGGAAACCAGGACGCCTTCATCTTCGTACGGCTCACCGTCCTCAGGGAATACCTTGAGAGGGAACTGCAGATGCCCAACCTACCCTTTCCATATGACTTCGAGAGGGCTTTGGACGACTGGGTGTTCATGTGCTTCTTTGTGGGCAATGACTTCTTGCCACATTTGCCAAGTTTGGAGATCAGGGAGGGGGCTGTGGATCGGCTGGTCAATTTATACAAAAAGTGTGTTTATAGGACTCAGGTAAACGTTAAAAAATATTTTGCCGTCTTAACACGCAAATATTACCAGTGAGACTAGATAAATAAATAATGATTTTTTTTATTACGTAAACTTATTACAGTACAAGAAATTAGCGATGTGGATTTTAATGCTTTGTTACTACCCGGGTGACATAATCGCAAGGCGATAAAGCCCATTAAAATTTAATTTAAAAAAAAAGTATTTTTAATCGTCAATTTGATTCATGTTAAATTCTAACGCTCGGTTCGGAAGGTTGCTTTTGCTGAGAAGAGCCGGCAATAAACTCAGCAATTAGTCTTTTTAAAAAAGCAACTTAGAACTATAACATTTATATAGTTTTATAATTATTTATATAGTCTTACTGATAATATGTGTGTGTTATGGCGGCAAAAAAGGAATAAAGAAATTGAATTTAGTTACGAGTGATTTTGTTATAGGTGTAAAATGTCTATGAAAAGAGTAATTGCTGAGTTTATTGCCGGCTCTTCTCAACAAAAGCAATCTTTCGAACCGAGCATTAGAGTGTAGACTATTCATGAGTGCTTGTAAAGGCCTATTTGAATAAAAAACATTTTCATTTCATTTCAATCTGTTACAGGAGTTCGGTAAATAGTACGATAAATTTAAGGGAGATAGGTGGGTCACTTACCAAATATGCAAAAATGAAAAGGCGATGATAGCTCAGTGGTATGTGACGTCGAATACCGCGACGAAGTTCGTGGGTTCGAATCCTACAATGAGCTTGAGCTTTCGGTGAAGGAAAACATCGTGAGGAAACCACAGCACGGTGGTAGGGTACTATGTGGTACTCGACTGGCTGGCTACCACCCTCAAGTTGAAAATCTGTCGCCAAGCACCTTTTGGTGTGTTCCGGCAGTTGCACTTGAGAGCCAGTTGCCCTTGCCCTTAAGGCATTGTAATAAGGTGTACAACACGTTGGCAGTCCCCCTGGTATAGCTAATGTCTATAGGCGACGGTAGTCACTTACCATCAGGTGACCCGCCTGCCTCGTTGTCACTAGTGACATAAAAAAAATGACATTTAAAGTGACACTATTTTCGAGCTTAATCTTATCTCCCCCTTAAACTTATCGTACACTTACCGGACACCCTGTATACATATATAATTCTTCTGCAAGTGTGTTTGTCAATGAACTCCTAAACGGCTGGATCGATTTTAAAGACATTTTCTGTATTGAATTTTTTTCGGCGTGAAAAGGTAACAGACAGGTTTAAATTCGCATTTATAATATTAATCTTGATAATAAGTTTAATTGAAAGAAAAAAAGACAGCGTCATCTCACATCTCTTTCTTTTTCCCGAGCTGTCAAAGCTGCAAACTGTAAACTCTAACTTATTCCAGGGTTGGATCACAGACTCTGGCGACGTGAACCTAGACCGAGTCCAGGTCATCATGACGGAACTGGGGCACGTGGAAGACGAGATCTTCAAACGTCGCCACACCAATGAGCTGAACTTCAAGGCCAGAGACAGGGCCAAGAAACAGCAGAAAGTCAACTTTGGTTTGCTTGAGAAGACTCAGTTTGCGGCTGTGGTGAGTCTTTTGTTAGTCAATATTCTCTGATGGATTGAGAATTTGTGTAAAGGGTACATTGTATGAAAGTTATCCTACTAATGTTCTAAATGTCAAAGTATGTTTGGATGTGTGTGATGATGAAACTTGGCACACAGGTAGTTCATATCCTGGAATAAAACATAGGATACTTTTTATCCCGGGTGAAGATTAGATCCCGTTACCCGGGTGAAACCGCGGGGCGGAAAACTAGTGTAGTATACATGGTTAAAAAATAAAATATTGATAACTTGTAGACTCCCATAAAGTGCAAGACTCATTTTTAGGTCTGGGTGCATGCTTCATAAATAAGTTTGTTTTGAAAAAAGCAATTTCTGAGTTTATTGCCGAAGCAAACCGTACATTAGAGTCTGACTATTCAAAAGTGCCTGTGAAGGCCTTTGTGGATGAATAAACATTTCATTTCATTAATATGTGAAGAAAAAACTTTGTACCCCTTTTTCTCCTGTTGGTTAACCGATTTTCCTTTTTTTTCCACCTAAATGTAAATTCTTACTATGTTTTCTTAAAAAAAACACACAAGAGGAATAATCTGTGATAATATATCTTTCAGTGTCCAAAATTGCGTTTTTCGGTGTATCAGAAGATCGACTGTTGTTATTTTTGCCATTTAGCTACAGATTCTTAAAATAAACTATCCCTCGAGCTTTATTGACGTTAATTATGTTTTAGTGTTGGCTGCAAAATACAAAATTTAAATGATAATGTTTCCGTATTTATTTCAGCCAATAGGTCAAGGTGCAAAGCCAATGCAGAACGTGCGCAAAGAAGCTGCAGATATACGTATCGCTGGTATGCACTCCGCCGCTGCTGTGAGTTATTATTTTAATCGATTTTTTTTATACCACAAGTGACAACGAAGCTGACGGGTCACCTGGTGGTAAGTGACTACCGTCGCCTATAGACATCAGCAATACCAAGGGGATTGCCAATGTGTTGTACACCTTATTACAATAGCTTAAAGGCAACTGCCTCTTAGTGCGACTGCCGGATAACACCAACAGGTGCTTAGCGACAGATTTTCAACTTGAGGGTGGTAGCCAGCCAGTCGAGTACTACAAAGTACCCTACCACCGAGCTATGGTTTCCTCACGATGTTTTCCTTCTCCGAAAGCTCAAGCTCATTGTAGGATTTGAGCCCACGACCTTCGCCGCCACTACCACTCAGCTATCATCGCCTTATGCTAATTATACGCATTTTGTTTGTAATGGATAAACTAAAACAATACTTAACCGATTTAAAACACAAACTTATCCTAAATAAAAAGAAACTTTACAAAAATGATGGCAGAAAATTGGCAGAATTATGGGCATTATAACTTCACGGTCTGAGGCTTCTGCTTCTCCATTATGAGGTAAGGAACTTTAATAAAATTATTGTTTTTCAGCAAGAAGACTCGGGGAGAGGGCGCAAGCGAACGGCAGCCGCAGCTGGCCTCGACGATGATGATGATGAAAAGCATGATGAAGTGAGGCTGTGGGAAGAAGGCTTCAAGGAACGTTACTATGAGAGCAAGTTCGAGGTCTCCCGGGATAACCTTGAGTTCAGGTTACTAACAAAAATACTATTTTCTACTAAATACAGGTGAATTTTTCAAGTGAGCGTGGATGGCCAATTACTTAACTAAAAGGAATTGATAAAACTGCATCATTCGATTTTTGAAAAAGTAATATCCCAAGCCAGAAATTGAGCAGATTGATTTTGAGAAAAATTACAGTCTGTATTATTACATCATCCGAAAATATGTAAAAATAAGTTTAAAAAAAACGCTATTCTTTTTTACGTTATACTTTTTAGCTGATGGACGTCACTGCTGAACATATGCTATATTTATTATAACTATTACACATACTTTATTCAAAGTCAAAGTCAAAGTCATAACCATTTATTCAGTTAAGGCCCCAGAATGGCACTTATGAAGGTCGAATTACAGAAGTTACCACCGGTTCAGAAGTCAGCCTTCAATGGAGAAGAACCGGCAAGAAACTAAGCAATGTTACATTTTTTAAATATTTTTGGACCATCTGACTTTATTGGCATTTTTTTCTCAAATGTTTAACTATTCACATTGTAATATACTATTTTATGGGGTTATTCAAAAGAATAGAAATATTGGTGGCAGTAACCACATACCATTAGGTAATGTGTTTGTCCACCTGCTGACAAACATTGTGCGGTCGAGGACTACGTCAGAAACGAAGTTCCTCACATGATCACTAAGATCCTGGTACAAGACATAAAGCTTTTTTCTTACGTGACGATTTCTGCCAGTTCACTCTACTGTAAGTCGCGTAAAAGAACTTCCAAAAAAGATTTAAATTTTCGGGACGACTGTCCCATTGTCGAGCCTACAATAAATAAGATTGCACCAGGTACCGCGTGGCGCTGCAGTACGTGCGCGGCCTGTGCTGGGTGCTCCGCTACTACTACCAGGGCTGCGCCTCGTGGAAGTGGTACTTCCCGTACCACTACGCGCCCTTCGCCTCCGACTTCGTCAACATACAGGGCCTCTCCACCAAGTTTGAGAAGGGCACGCAACCGGTCAGTCATATTTCAACTTTATCTACCTTGTTTTAGAGTGTAAAATCTACTGTCCTACTAATCTCCTATCTTCTGATGCGCTTATTGATCATTCATGAAATCTCAGAAAATATAAATGCTACAAAGTCTGTCTGTCTGTCTGTTACCTCGTCATGCTAAAACCGCTGAACCGATTTAGATGAAATTCGGTATTGAGATAGATGGAATCCTGGAGAAGAACATAGGATATTTTTTATCCCGGGAAAAGATAAGATCGCTCTGGAACGCGGGTGAAACCGCGGGGTGGAAAACTAGTGATTGCATAAATACTTTTCTATGTTACCTTCATGCTATATGAGACTTTATATCGTTTGAAATAAGTGCTATAATCAATTATCCTTGTTTTCAGTTCCGACCTCTTGAACAACTGATGGGCGTGTTCCCGGCCGCCAGTTCTCAACACGTTCCCCAACCCTGGGCTGTTCTTATGAGCGACCCTGTGAGTGCTGACTCTTATATGTATAGCCATAAGGCTTGAATTCCCTTGACCATTAAGCCGGGTTTACATTACGAAACTAGTTTCATGCATGATGGAATTCATTTCATGACATTCTACTTTCAGTACCTGTGAAACTAGTTTCATTAAAAATAATAGTGTCGTGAAATCAACAGTATGTATGTGTCCATGGCTCCGCCAACATCAAAGCTTTATTTTGCATTGCAAAATGTTGTCATACAGATGTTATTGTATAAAATTAAGAAAAGGTTGTCTAGAAAGAAAAGACGTTGGTTTGAAATTTAAAAACTTTTTTTCAACTCACACCGCCCACACCCCGACTAAAAAACACACGTCCTATGAGCGCAGGCACTTTCGCGACACTAGTTTCGCGTCGACACTAGTTTTATCCAAAAAGCATGCATTGTAAAACTGGACGTTTAGACGTGAAACTATTGATGAAATTTGAATGATGAAACTAGTGGCATGAAAGTAGTTCCAATGTCACGGAACTACTTTCATGCCACTAGTTTCGTAATGTAAATCCGGCTTTAGTTATATTTTTCTAAACAAGTACTGTAATTCTGGAACTTTCTTCTCTAGGTCATCTGATCACAAATAAAGCAGAGCCTTGTACTATGGAAACCAGATAATGATACACTACATATCTGTATACGTGTAAAGTGTTGTGAGGTTGTAGGGGGTAATCTCTGGATCTTGTCAACCGATTTTGAAAATTCTTTTACCAATAGAAAGCCACGTTATTTGTGATTATCATAGACTATAATTTTATCTCGGGAAAAGATAAATTCTCACGGAAACGCGAGTAAAATCGCGGGGGTCAGCTAGTTGGTAATATTTTAAACAATCTCAAAAGAATATAAATTTTGTTGTGTTGTCAACACTTAACTTCGTAACGATTTAACGAAATGTCATGAAATTTGGCACTTTAGATCCTGGAATAAGACATGGAGTCATTTCATCAGGACTCAAGTAAACCTGGGGTACTGGCAGTTCATTTGTTTTTGTATTTCCACAGTTCTCACCTATAATTGACTTCTACCCAACGGATTTCAAGATAGATCTTAACGGCAAGAAGTTTGCGTGGCAAGGGGTCGCGCTACTCCCCTTCGTTGATGAGGTGAGGCTGTTCAAAGCGCTCGAGCCTTACTACAAGGATCTCACCCAGGCTGAGAGTAAGTATATACGGGGAGATGGGTGGGCGGGTCATCTACAAAATATACAAAAATGACCATAGTAAAAATGACACAGGTTTTTGGTATTCTGATCCCACTAATATTATAAGGTGAAAGTTTGTATGGATGGATGGATGTTTGTTACTCAATCACGCCAGAACGGCTGAACGGATCTGGATGAAATTTGGCACAAAGTATGGAAGATATTCTGGAATAGCACATAGGCTACTTCTTATCGCGGGAAAAGATAAGATCCTTCGGGAACGCGGGTGAAACCGCGGGGGACAGACAGCTAGTATTAAAGGAGCTAGTATTTGAGGTCATTTTCGTATATTTGGTAGGAGCCCGCCCATCTGTACCCCCCTTAAGTTTATAAAACAAAGTCAGGTTAGTTACACTATTTATAAATAGGGAACGGCTGAACCGTTTTTTATAATCTTTGATTTTATGATTTGTCTCCACCCCGACCACACCGGCCTCCGGCCACATCATCACTTACCATGGTGTGATTGTGGTCAAACACAAGCTTATCCAGAATTTTCAAAAAGAAAAGGCGGCGGTGATCACTTACCATCAGATGGACCGTCTGCCTCAACCTAATGACATAAAAAACCCTGTTGCCAACGTTAATATGTTCTACCAGTTCAACGCAACATCCGCGGCCACGATCGCCTCTACGTGTCGCCGGGGAACTCATCCCACTCGTACTTGATCGGGTTGTACTCGGCGGCGAAGGAGGCTGGGACGGCGGTGGCGCTGACCAGAGACCACCAGCGGTACCCGTACTCCTGCCAAGGAGTCAGGGGGGACGTCATGCTCAGTGTTGACAACGTGGTTGCTGGAGGGTGAGCTCTTTATTATTTTGATTGAAGTGAAAACTTCTTTAGCGGCGTTGTGCACCTGATCGAAAATTCGTAAGACAGAGGGAGAGTAGACTGCCGGCGCGGCGTAGGAGAGGAAGTAATATCCCCCTCTCTTTCTACCGCGCTGGCGCCGGCGGTCTAATGTAATATAAATTGTCATGTTTGTGTACGATAGCGCAATAAATGAATATTGTATTTTACCACATAAATGATAGTACTTTTGTACTGATAAATGAAGCAATTCGTGCGATATTATTCCCTAACCATTCTAAAATATTCAAAAATGCACAACGTTAATGTTCAAGTTTTCACTTCTGCCGACACTCCCGGAGTGCAACCCGTTGTTTTTCTTTTATTTTAGGTACAGTAACAGTTAACAGATTACACTTAAATAAAAAAAGATAATGATGTTTTTTTACTTCTGAACACACGCTGTTTGACCGCAATCTCAACCTGAAGGTGGTAAGCTCACAAAGCCTAGATGAGAACTGGCTCTCAAGTGAACTGGCTCTCAAGTCCGATAGGTGCTTGGCGACACATTTTCAACTTGAGGGTGGTAGCCAGTCAGTCGGGTACTACAAAGTACCCGTGCTGTGGTTTCCTCATGATGTTTTCCTTCACCGAAAGCCCCGAAAGGTAGGATTCTTCCCCAAGACTAGACTAAATGTTTATTAAATTTTGGGACACTTAAGGAATACTTATTGAACGTCATTTCCAAATAAAGATCTGTCAGGAGAAGAAACGGCGAAACAAACTCCCCGGTTTTTTTTATTGTGTACTAGTTTTCCGCCCCGCGGTTTCACCCGCGTTCCAGAAGTATCTTATCTTTTCCCGGGATAAAAAGTATCCTATGTCCTTCTCCAAGGTACCATCTATCTCTAAACAAAATCTAAAACATCTAAATCGGTTCAGCGATTTAAGCGTAAAGAGGTAACAGACAGACACTCTTTCGCATTTATAATATTAGTATGGATTGAATCTGAACAGGCAACTGGCATCCCCGGTGATCGGGCTGGCCCCAGTGCTGGGTAACCAGGCGGTGTGCATCCGGTACCAGGACCCGGAGTACCCGGATGACTTCATCTTCCCCGCGAGGAGGCTCAAGGAGGCCGTGGAGCCGCCGAGGGTGCTGCAGGCCGGCAAGATGGGACATGAGGAGTACAGGAATAGGAGACCTCAGATCGGTAAGATGGGGTTACCACCGTAACTAAATTTTATCAGTCAGTTTGTTTGTACAGTCAATTTATAAAATAAAAAACCGGTCAAGTACGAGTCTGACTCGCGCACCGAGGATTCCGTACAAACTTGAGTCTCGAGGATTTTTCCAATTTTTTTTCGATTACCTTATTTGAGGTTGGTGCCAATTAAGCTAGACCTCTAAATTGTATGAGCGCCGATACAACTCAGAGGACTATCTTAATTGGTGGTAACTATGTATGTATGGGGACATTCTTTAACTTTAATTCTCAACTTTTTTTATTTTTTTGAATTTTTCCTTCATTTGCGCTGTAAGACCTTGCTTTTTGCGAAATTTAGGTCAACGGGAACTACCATATTATTATAGGTTTTCGACCCAAAACCTTAGTATTTGGTATAAATTTCAACTCGCTAGGTCTAACCGTTCTTGAGAAAATCGGTGGTGACACATGTACGGACAGACGGACAAAAGAGTGATCCTATAAGGGTTCCTTTTTTACCTTTTGAGGTACGGTAGCCTAAAAAGGACAACTTTTTAGGACATTTATTTTTCTACTTTTACAAACTATTACTGGGCCCATAAAAGTAAGTTCTAGATCAATTGAAGTACTTCTGGACCCATCATATCCTGGAGAGCGTTTTGTTAAACTTGTATCTTGTCCATCCAGGCATGGTCCGCTCCAACACGATAGCCACGCTAGAGTCGGCCGGGCACCGCATGCTGGGGCACCACCTTCCACCAGCGCGGGACAGGTCCTACTCCAACGTGGCACCACCACAGCATCAGCAGCAGCATCACCATAGTGAGTAACTTACTTTTATTTTTATGACAGAAGAAAAATATTTTCATTTCCATTTTCATTTTAATAGATTAACTCAAAAAATATTTTTATTTTTTATTTTTTTTATTCTGGATAGGCTTGTGTTTGACCACAATCTCACCATGGTAAGTGATGATGTGGCCGAAGATGGTAAGCACACAAAGCCTAGATGGGAGCTGGCTCTCAAATGCAGCTGTCGGAACACACCGATAGGTGTTTTGGCGACAGATTTTCAATTTGAGGGTGGTAGCCAGCCAGTCGGGTACTACAAAGTACCCTACCACCGTGCTATGGTTTCCTTACGATGTTTTCCTTCACCGAAAGCTCAAGCTCATTGTAGGATTCGAACCCACGACCTTCGACGCGGTATTCGACGTCACTTACCACTGAGCTATCATCGCCTTAAATTTAACTGATTTTAAAAATTCTTTCATTTATAGAATGCTAAATTAATAACGAGTAACATAGGCTATATTTTATATTAATACCGCGAACTGGATGCGGTTGAAACGTTGGCGGAAAGCTATACTATATACTATAGTAGAAAGTATACTAAAGAATAGTAGAATACTATAAGTAACCATGCAATCAATTTTAATATCTATCTATCTAAAAAAATAAAGTCGGGTTTTTTCGTTCGTACACTTATAACTCGAGAACGGCTGGACCGATTCTCTTGTTTTTTTTTTATTCGTATCCGCCCCGAATAAGAGAGTAACTATAATAAAATACGAAAAATTCACAAAAAAAAAGAAAAATAAAGAAAAGTATTTTTGTCATAGATATACATTTGGTATAGAACGGCTTTTTGACATGTCTCGAGATCGGGCTGCCTGGTTTAGTTTCACAATTGGTGGCGCTGGAATCGGGTTGTAAGTTTTATTTCAGGTTAGGACAACGTCTGCCGGGCCCACTAGTTAATCTATGAAATCCAAACAAAGATAAAATAATGTTGACACCAATCAAAACACTGACAATAATCTAATAGCCGACGAATAACAAGCATAACAGTTTATTAAAAATTTAATCCCCCAGCGCAGTGCGCACGTCACATCCGCACACAATGGCGGCTGTGCGCTGCGCGGTATAATTGAGTCACGTGACTACTACTGCCCTCCCCCAGAGTACCCTAGAGTACCGGCCTCGTATGAGGAACGGTTGAAAATTATTTTAAAAATAATATTTTACTAGCTGTGCCCCACGGTTTCACCCGCGTTCCCGTGGAATCTTATCGTTTCCCGGGACAAAATATAGCATGTGTTCATCAGGGATAATGTAGCTTTCTAATGGTGAAAGAATTTTTCAAATCATTCCAGTAGTTTCAGAGCCCATTCAATGCAAACAAACAAACAATCAAATCTTTACTCTTTATAATATTAGTATGGATTACCCTTTGAAAGGTATAAAGCAGTGTTGCCCTTATATTACTTCTCTCTATGGCGGTAGCTATAAAAAAAAACTTTGTTTTTTGTAGTTTGTGTTGCTATTTGGTTTGCGTCGGATGGCGCGCATAAATAAAATATTTTTCTTTCTTTTCTTTCTTTCAACATTTATATCTATTAACTAAAGATAAACAATCCCAAGCAAAAGTTCTCTCAAATTGTGTTGAGTAATACTAGTAAAAAGCCTACTAGTTTTAAGGTTTACTAGTAGTTTTAAGGATCACGCCCACTAGGAACAAAAAGAGTATTGAGCATGAGTGTGGATAGATATAGAGGTAGAGGAAGGCCGAAGAAGGTATGAATGGACTGCGTGAAGAATGATATGCATATGAAAGGTGTGAGTACAGAGACGACTATTGATAGAGCGGAGTGGAAGAGGAAAACATGTTGTGCCGACCACACCTAGCGTGGGATAAAGACGGGAAGATGAAGATTTCACTAGGTTGATATTGACGCGGCTGTTGCATTTGAGAGTCAGTAGTCTTCAAAGCATTAACGCACGAATTGATTTGCTTCATCTTTCATTATGCGTACTTCAAAGGAGTGCAAGTCCTTGCCTGAGTCTGTTTCCCGATTACAACTTGGGAGTCTTCAATTCGCGAGTGAATAGGTTACTTCTAGGTAAGCGTGTACCATCGTAGACCACATCATCGCCTAAGATCAAGTGAGATTCTGGTCAAAAGCAAACCTATTTTCAATGAAAAATTAGGGTCGAAAAACATTGGTAAACCCCTGGTATTGCCTATACGCGACTGTAGTCGTTTACCATCAGGGGTCAATAAATTTTATCGGATATCTTTTTCTCATAAAAACAGAGGAAGTGGTGATATCCTACGAATTTATAACTTTCATAATATAACAGTCATTCGAGTAGTTGAGCTCTAATTAACTTGGAGGGTGAGACAAAGCACTCGGTCCACAATGAACCATGTAACTTCGTGGTGGGTGAGTATCTGGCTTTTTGTTCCTTTAATTGCCTATAACGGAACGATTTACAGGGTTCCGCTGCGTCTAATTCATGGTAAAAACCTTTCCTTTTTTACTTGGTCCAAAAAAATATGTAACCTTGCTGAGTTTCTTCCGATTCTTCTCAGTTGAAGGCTGACATCTGAACCGGTAGTAACTTCTGTAGCACATATTTCGTTAGTACAGTCTTTCAAGGCGACGATAGCTTAGTGACGTTGGATACTGCGGTGAAGATTGTTGGGCTTTCGGTGAAGGAAAATATCGTGAAGAAACCATAGAACGGTGGTAGGGTACTTGGTAGTACTCCACTGGCTGACTACCACCCTCAAGTTGAAAAACTATGGCCAAGCACCTGTTGGTGTGTTCCGGCAGTTGCACTTGAGTGCCTTTAAGTCATTGTAATAAGGTGTAAAACACACTGGCAATCCCCATTGTATTGCAAATGCCTATAGGCGACTTAGCTTCTACTATATTCAGTTAGCTTCAGGTGACCCGCCTGCCTAGTTGTCACTAGTGATACAAAACCTAGGGCTTTAACTGAATGGTTTTGACTGTGATGATGTTTCTGGAGGTGGTTTATTTGGCTGTGCATCACAAAACTACATGCTTTTACATGATTGAAAACGCAGTTAAATTACGTTTGGTATTTTATGTTATTTGTGAGTCCATCGTAAGCATCAAACATTGTAGGGTGTATTACCTGAGAGACTTGTAAGTCCAGATTTAATGTATCGGGATAATTATCCAAACACTGCACGATAAATATCCCGTGACATTAAAAAAGGTTTAAGAAAACAAAATTACAGGCAATAGCCGCCGCTGAATGGAATCCATTATTCCAAATTCGAAATTCAAATTGGCCTATCGTCCCGCGAGGCATTGACGTGTAATAGCGCGCGAAAGCAAACAGGAAGCGCGCAGGGACGCGCCATTGTCCGTCGCAGTGTCGCCAACTACGAAAATAATAATTATCGAGGGTTGCCAACACAATGGGGGCGTTTTTTTTTAAATAACGGGTCGATCGGCTCAAGTGCTTCCTATTATCCGGTCGGAGGGGATTATGGATACAATGTAGGAAGCGTTTTACGTTCTTTTTTTCGATGTAGACTTTTTTGTGTTGTTTTTAGCCAGGTGGCTGAGGAGGTGTGTTAATGCGTATTTTAAAGCTTTTTTAGATTTTATAATCCGATAAAGATAGCTTCTTAATCCATTGAGAGTTGGGTATTTTTTGCTTTCAATTTCGTAAGGATATAAATGTTGAAGTTGAATTCTATCACAAATATTGAACAGGAAATAGCAATATTGGCAAAAATTTTAGTTGAATCAGTGCCAGATTGACGACGCAGAGCCCGTAGCAAAGAGATCGTCGACATTACTTATTAATATTCCTCTGTTAGATTTATGGTGGTGCTTAAGGCTTGCGTAAGTCTTTTCGTTGACTTTTTGTAGCGATAACATGTAGATATGTAATTAAAAAAATATTTTTACGCTTCTATCTTAACCTGTCAGTTCTTTCTTGGGACAATCGGGGTTTCAGAGTCCGTAACACTTGATTCTCAAATGGGACAATCGAGACGATGACATTTACTTGAAAATTGGGCGCCAATTTTTAAATTTTGAAAACTGTGCGCGAGTTGACGAGTTGTTTGACAGGTTAATGTCGCGAGTCAACAGATTAATTGATAAAGAAAATTACGCGCTGTATGGGCCCCCAAATGCAATCCCGTATCTTCCAAATAGATGACTGAGAATTTTCTTACGAATAATTATCACTAGTAAAGTCAAAGTCAAAACCATTTATTCAGTTTAGGCCCTAGAAGGGCACTTATGAAGGTCGAATTACAGAAGTTACCACCGGTTCGGAAGTCAGCCTTCAACTGAGAAGAACCGGCAAGAAACTCAGCAAGATTACATTTTTTAAATATTTTTGGACCATCTGACTATATTGGCTTTTTTTTCAAATGTTTAACAATTTTATTCTTAGTAGATATCCTAACGAAACACGTTCATACTTTGATCTCATTGTTAAGGTAATAAGATTGAAATTACATTACTAAGTAACCGTTTTTCAAGCGGAAACATTTAGTTCCATTCACATAACAATAACAAGCATTTATTTAATTAAATATTATTTGACTTTTCAACTTTGACTAACCTATCCGCAATATTCACTTTGACACGAATTTCCAATTAATTTCTATTTAGTATTGCGATCAAATATAACACAAACTTAATATGCTACGTATACCGCCTTAATGGAAATAGAATAGAGTTCAAAATTGAATAGATTACGCTGTAATAACGTTGTCGAGGCGATAGGGGGCGGCACGTGCCCCAATTACAGGGCCGCCCCCCAAACTACAGGGCATTTTTAATTGAACACGCTTATTTGAATTTGCGATTGACGTTTTCATTTTTATTATACGTGTATTATAATTTGTTTTTGAGATTGAGAGATTGAGGGATTTGTGAATTCTGTGATAACGAAAACTATCCCTTTAACATTAGCTCCTTTTTTTCAGTCGGTTAAAAAGCCGTGGTTTCCATCATGGCCTTATCCCAGGCTAGGTGTGGTCGGCACATCATGTTTTCTTCCACTCCGTTCTATCACTAGTCGTCTCAATACTCACATCTTTCATAAACATATTCTTCACGCAGTCCATCCATACCTTCTTCGGCCTTCCTCTACCTCTATATCCATCCACACTCATGCTCAATACTCTTTTTTTTCGTTTTTCATCCCTCCTCAAGACTTAAATCTATACTAATATTTATAAAGAGGAAAGATTTGATTGTTTGCATTGAAAAGGCTCTGAAACTATTGAACCGATTTGAAAAATTCTTTCACCATTAGAAAGCTACATTATCCCTGATGAACATAGGCTATATTTTATCCCGGGAAAAGATAGGACCCCACGGGAACGCAGGTGAAACCGCGGGGGACAGCTAGTGTCTAATATAATAAAATTTCCTCCAATATTAGTATACTTAGATCAAAAACTGCACATGATTTTTTCGGTAGGACATGACGTCAAGTACTTCGCCACACTCGACAATGTTGCCAGTTCGATATGATAAAATATAATATAGAATGAGACGTCCCAGCGGTATCCACTCGACATTGTAGCTAGGAGTCGGGAAGGCGTAAACCAGCGATTCGCCAGCAATAATTAGAAGCCGGTGCCGGCGGCGCGTGCTCAAGCATCGCCAGCCGTGTCGTGGGTGGAAGCTTACAGTTTTCAGGGTTCTGCATTATTCCCAAAAATAAATATCTTGGGTCTTCACGGTCATCTGATGTCAAATAGGTTACTTTTAGGTTAGCGTGCACCATCGTAGACTGCATTCTGTATATAAAAAAGAGAGCGTATGACCCATATTTTTGCGCGCATACGACGTACAAACTTCCAACAATATTATTTAATTTGTTTTGTACTTCCATTATTTAAAAAAAAGTCAGAATTTTTATATTCTGTCCGGCCCATCTACAATATTATCCTCAATAATATTGCCTTTTATCGTTCTTTTTTATATACCACTAGCTGTCCCCCGCGGTTTCACCCGCGTTCCCGTGGGATCTTATCTTTTCCCGGGACAAAATATAGCCTCTGTTCATTAGGGATAATGTAACTTTCCAATGGTGAAAGAATTTTTCAAATCGGTCAAGTAATTTCAGAGCATATTCAATGCAAACAAACAAATCAAATCTTTCATCTTTATAATATTACTATAGACAAGTCTGACAAGCAGACAGGCGGGTCGCCTGATAGAAAGTGACTACGGTCGCCTATAGACGTATAATATCGCTCCAAAGTTTTTGGGATCGTACAAAAAGTGTAGCGCTAAAAGCCTCCCCGCTATAATACGCCCTTTAAAAATTTGTGCAACACTTATAATTCTATCCTAAATATAAATACATGCGGAATCCTTTACTTCTAATCCCACTTGAGATTTTTCGGCGGAGGAAATAAGTCTTTGTGGTGTCATAAGGCTCGAGTACCCGGGCAGAGACGCAACTTGATTTTTTTTCTGTTACAAAAAGTTATACGTAGATACATACCGCGCTCAAACTTGCCTTTTATCTTTTTAGCTGACATCACAAAGAATTTCTGCTGTACTCGAAGAGTATTTCATGTCAAATGTTCAATTTAATATTTATACGAATTTCCCCGTAAAGTTTCGTTTGTCAATCTAGTTATTTTCCAAGGAAATATTTTTAAATTCCTTTTTTCCGTTTATTTTAGAACTTAACATAGTTCATCGAATGATCGATCTAGTATTAAAAAAAAGATGAAATCTGAAAGATGAAATGTTAAAACCTGTTTGTAAATCAATCAACTCAATACAGTTAGGATATATCCTGGAATAAAACATAGGATACTTTTTATCCCGGCAAAAGAAAAGATTAATCGGGAACGCGGATAATGGTGCTGGGGACTGCTAATCTTCTAAGGTTATTTTTCTGCATTTTGAACAGAGCTAGCCAGCGTTGCACCGTAAGTAATGAGCCCAAAATCACCAAAGAAAATGCATTTAAACGCAACCTTTAACATACATAGCTAGATATACAATTATTTAAGACTCAAAAGCAGGTATCTACTTATACGAGTACAGCACTCGACTCGCGCCGCGTCCGTATAATTTTGGCGCCCAACGCGACACCGTCATTGCTCTCATTCGAGACGCTTTCACCCGTTGAATATGTCGCGCCGACGCCCATTACATGCCTATTATGTCTACAATCTACCTAGCTTTCGACGAGTGGTTTCTTGTTTTTATTTCTGTCACGGGGCTCCGAGTTTTGGCTGAAAGAAAAGTAAGATTCGTTGGCGATGGTACGACGTAGCAAAAGGATTATTTAAAATGACGTTGTGACCAAAATATTAATCACTTAGGAACTAACAAATTAGTGGATACAACGTTTTTTTATGTCAGAGGTTTGACAACAAGCTCATTAGCAGTACCAGGGGGATTGCCAACGTATTGTCGACCGTTTAACGATGCTTTCTCTTCTTCTCAAGTGAATCTTCCGGATCACACCGATAGGTTCGGTTTCATTACGTCGTAATAAAGAATCACAAATGAGTACACGGTTCATTAGGTTTATTTCAGTGAGCTCGGGAGGTACCCAAATATCGAGCTTTTTTGTGTACCCAGTTTTTTTCAAATGCGCCAAAACTGTTTTGTGGTCTATTCCCAGTTCTTCAGCTACGTCGTAACTACTGATATGTCGATCTTGTTCCACTTTTTCAAAAATGGCATCCATTTTATCCGTAATAGGGCGACCAGAGCGACGTGCATCAAAATTTCCGGATTGAAAACGCTTAAATCAAATTTGTGCCACTCTCACAGACACTGCACTATGTCATAGGTCCATAAACATCGCAATTTTTACCTTTTTTGTAGTAAAATTTTAAAAAGTATCGAATTTCTTCATTAGATTCACTCATCTTGACAGTACGAAAAACAAATGAAAATCACACATTTTCCTAATTTGAATTTGGAATTATGTTCTTTAAAATTTAAACTTTCAATTATACCAAAACCAGCCAGATACAAATAGTATAGCCAAAGAGATTTTATTACAAGTTCATACATACTATAATGCGAAAAGACTTTTTCCCCAACCTAATATACTCCGAAGACACTCTAAAGGTCCCCAAAAATCTCCCACAAAATACTCTATTCCAAGCCCTACGAAGAATACAATAAACACCACGAAGCAATCATCCGGCATTAAAAAGAGAATGGAAGAAAATGACGTGAGTAGTAACAGAACAAATCGTTCGATGTCGGCCCCACGTTGGGCGCCAACGGAACAATGGCGGCTAATGGCGACGCCTCGTTACGCACTCGACAAGACTTGTTACCGACGGCTGCGGCTGTAATAATTAATGCCGTTGGCAAGTGTTGCAGTCGCAGGTACGAATACGCACTTCACGACCGCTTTATTTATGTGTATCTTATTTTATCTTACAGTAAGAATGCTACTCGTATCCTCTGTAGAAGGCTTGTGAATTTATAATTTTTCATAATTTCAATAAAATAATTTCCAATTTTATTTGATCTCCAAAATTATTGCAAATATGTAATTTTGCTGAGGTTCTTACCGGTTCTTCTCTGTTGAATGTATCATCAATCATAAGTATGATCTCTAAGGCCATTTTAGATTTTACAAGATTTATACCCGCACCAAAAAATTCTAGACAACCTCTTACAGCGGCTTTATACAAAATTCTTAATGTAAATAACGAAAGCTTTGTTTGTCGTGAAGTGCACGCCAAGCAGTCATCGATGTCTGGCTTACACAAATCCTTTTACACCCAAAACTTTGATGTACAAAACGGCTCAGCGTTTCGCGGTTACATTGAACAGAAACGCGGATTAAATTGTGTACTTCACACAGAGATACAGACGCTGGATGTGGTAAGGATTATTTGCATGCAGTAACAGGCGATGTCATACTAAGGTGAAAATGAAAATGTTTTTTAATTCAAATAGGCCTTTACAAGCACTTATGAATAGTCTAGACTCTAATGCTCAGTTCGAAAGATTGCTTTTGCTGAGAAGAGCCGGCAATAAACTCAGCAATTACTCTTTTCAAAAACAACTTACACCTATTGCATTAAATTATTATTTATTTATCTAGTCTCACTGATAATATCTGCGTGTTAAGGCGGCAAAATAATAATAAAATTAAGTGAACATTACCTTTCCATGAAATTCTCAACAATCGACGGGCCTGTTGGCATGGTTGGTAAAAACACTCGATTCGAATGTCACAGGATAATTGTTTATATTTTATGAGGCTCACTATTTTTATCCATTTTAAGCTCGTCGTTTCACAAGTATTTTATGTAAAAAAATTATCGAGGCCTCGGGTGACCGGCGGGTGGAGCTTTTCCCGCCAACGCATCAGCCTGGCCATCCAAAGAAACGCTGCCAGCCTGTTAGGAATCTTGCCGATCGGCAGCAGCGGCAGCCTCGAAGAAGTTTTTTATATATTTTAGTGGTACATTTGTTTGTATATTTTGTACATATGTTGTAAATAAAAAAATAATACTTTATACATTTTTGTCGTAAATTTACACGCATATGTAAAAACAAATAAGTTGCATTAATTGGGGACTGCTGACTGCTGAAAACCGTGAAATAACAAAGACTTTTTAGTTAATAATTGTAAATTAAACACATACCGTAACTCACGCTAACATAGTGAACCATGTGGTAAGTGACGTCGAATACCGCGGTGAAGGTCGTGGGTTCGAATCCTACAATGAGCTTGAGCTTTCGGTGAAGGAAAACATCGTGAGGAAACCATAGCTCGGTGGTAGGGTACTTGTAGTACCCGACTGGCTGGCTACCACCCTCAAGTTGAAAATCTGTCGCCAAGCACCTATCGGTGTGTTCCGACAGCTGCACTTGAGAGCCAGTTCCCATCTAGGATTTGTGTGCTTACCACCTTCGGCCACATCATCACTTACCATGGTGAGATTGTGGTCAAACATAAACTTATCCAGAATAAAAAAAAAAAAACCCTATATTTGTCTCTGAACCTCCATAGAACTAGGGATCTGTGGTAGCGACATTAGGGCGTCACAAAAGCGAATGATTAAACACTCTTAGCATGCGTTTCACACGCGCTCGAGACTTGCTATTTACCAGCTCGCAGCGGTTTAACTCAAGAGTTGCAATACACAAGGCTTTTGAGATACTTTTAAACTCTGAAATATAGAAAGAAATGAAACGATGTCAAATTCCGTATACAACATGTATTGAAGGTGATGGATAACATGATATCGAGGAATTTATGTTATTGATCCACTGCTAAAAAAAATGCCTTGCTGAGTTTCTTGCCGGAGTCTTCTCAGTTTAAGTGTATTCCGAACCGGTGTAGAATCAATTGTAACGTTCATAAGTGCCTTACCAGGGCCTAAACTGAATAAATTAGTTTTGAGTTTGAGTTTGATGAAGCTTGGCCTAAATGATTATTTTATTTACCTAAACCCTATGCTCTGAGATTCTCTATTTTACAGATATACCTACCTGATATAGGAATAATAAACTATTGAAGGGCTGGTTGGCGTGGTTGGTTAAGACACTACCTATCACGCCGCAGGTCGTGGGTTCGATTCCCATCCAGGACACACATTTGTGTGCATGAACATGTCTGTTTGTCCTGAGTCTGGGTGTAATTATCTATTTAAGTATGTATTTACAAAAAAAAAGTAGTATATGTAGTATATCAGTCATCTGGTTTCCATATTACAAGCTGTGCTTAGTTTGGGATCAGATAGCCGTGTGTGAACAAATGTCCGAGGATATTTATCTTTATTATATTTAATTACAATAACCATCCTGACAGTTAAATAACATGATCTGACTCTAATTATATGGTATTAGATACCGAATCATTTATTTGTAATTAAATTAGTATTAAAAGAGAGTTAGAGTTAACAAAGGCATATAATATGCATGTATGGAATATTTGCTGTCCTCCGCGGCTTCATGCACGTTCCCGTGGGATCTTATATTTCGCAGGATAAATATATAACCTATGTTACTCAGGGATAATGTAGCTTTCTAATGGTGAAAGAATTTTAAAAATCTGTCCAATAGTTTTTAAGTTTATTCGTTACATACAAAAATACGAATCTTTCCTCTTTATAATATTAGTGTTGATGAGACTAGATAGATAAATGATAACTGAATGTAATAGATGTAAGTTGTTTTTGAAAAGAATAATTGCTGAGTTTATTGGCGGCTTTTCTCAGCAAAAGCAACCTTCCGAACCGTGCGTTAGAGTCTAGACTATTAATAAGTACTTGGAAAAGCCTATTTGAATAAAAAAGAAATACGCAAGTTTTCTATGGTTCCGTATCCAAAAAAAAAAACTTTATAAGATCTCTCTTGTATCCGTCCGATCGTTATAAGCTAGCTAGAAATAAACGAGAAATAAACTAAAGCCTCCTTGTTCCAGATCGCTCACAGTCATTCGGACCTCACCGCGGCGGGTACGTACCCCACAATCAAAACCAGGGCTACAACCAACACAGTAACCATGGCTACCAAAACCAGAACAGCCAAGGTCACCAAGGTCACGGATACGGTCACACCCAAGGCTACAACCGTTCTGGGTACGGCAGCCAAGGCCAAGATAGATATGGGAGCCAGGATAGATATCGCAGTCAGAGTCAGGGTTACAGTTCACAGAACCAGGGTTATCGTAACCAAGCCCAAGGTTATTCGCAATCGCAAGGGTCAGGATATAACTCCCAGGGTAATTCGCATCAGCAGAACAAATACAGCCAGGGGTCACAATCAGGTAATAGGAGGTACCAGGGGAATTCTAGCAGTAATCAAGATTGGCGTTAAGATATGAAAATTTTACTTGTATTATAGATAAGGAACAAAAATATTAGGAATTTTAAGGTGAATGCGCACTTATCAGGGCCGAAAGGATCGAATTTTAGAGTTATGCACTTGCAATCCCACTATGATATTATAAGAAAAAAAGTGTACATAGGTTATAAGCGTTCCAAAAACATAGGTTTTTTTCATTCTGGATAAGCTTGTGTTTGACCACAATCTCACCATGGTAAGTGATGATGTGGCCGAAGGTGGTAAGCACACAAAGCTTATATGGGATCTGGCTCCCAAGTGCAGCTGCCGAAACACACCAATAGGTGCTTGGCGACAGATTATCAACTTGAGGGTGGTAGCCAGCCAGTCGAGTACTACAAAGTACACTGCCACCGTGATATGGTTTCCTCGCGATGTTTTCACCGAAAACAGCTCATTGTAGGATTCGAACCTACGACCTTCGCCGCGGTATCCGATGTCACTGCCACTGAGCTATCATTGCCTTAAAAGTGCTTTGATCTGTGTCACGTCGCCGGCATCAACGGATGTACTTCACGTACCGAGTGCAATTAAAAGTAAGTGACCCAAAACAACCAAAAATGCCATCGTGTGTTATGAAATATCGTAATGGTGGATATTGCAATATTAAGTTATTTATGTGTGCGTTAGAGTGGCATTTCTCGATTTACTAAGATCGAATGTTGTGAGTTAGAATAAAATTGTTAAACATTTGAAAAACAAAAGCCAATATAGTCAGATGGTCCAAAAATATTTCAAAAATGTAACCTTCCTGAGTTTCTTGCCGGTTCTTCTCAGTTGAAGTCGGTTCTTCTCTCTTGAGTTCTCATAGGTGTCCTTCTAGGGCCTAAACTGAATAAATGGTTTTGACTTTGACTTTGTGTATTAACCTATCTAAACCTTTTTAATTATAATATCATTGGTACTTGCATTAAATTCTATGAATTCTCGCATACTTATCCGCGTCGCATGGTCCGAATAGGTGTGCGATCCCTAAAGAGAGACGCAGACAAGTGTGCTATCACCTTTAACATTTTATTTAAACACAATTGCGCATCAATTGAAATACTGTTTCAATAATCACAAAAATACCGTCACATATGATTGTTAATGAAATGTTGTAAATGTATGATAATTGTTCATAATAAATACTTTTTTTATTTTAATGCATTCAATAAAAGGAAGTTCAGGAGTCTATTTTTTGTGGTCATCAGCTGTGGCTCTATCTATTTTTTTTTTGACAGTAAGTCTTTTATTTCATAATATTGTTCCTTGCTGAGAATTTTTCGACATTTCAAGGTTAGTAAAAAAAAATAGTAAAAAAAAGGCATCTCAAATTTCCACCTGTATTCATATAAAAGTATTAAAAAATTAAAATATAGGTACATGAATGACATTTTATTTTGACATGTAAATAGTTGATTGACTCAATCTGCCTTATTACGTGGGACGGCTAAAAGAGTTTTGTAAAGTTTTAAAATATCCTCATCTCTTTTTGTTATATGACGCTACCTAGCGTCGGACGGATATATTTAACTTAAACCGTTCAGTGCTAAATATGCGTACAAGCGTCAATCCATATAATCCCAAATGCTAGTCGACGCGTAGGTGAGTGTGAGCACTTAAATTTATGATGCTTTGTTAACACGCACTCACATACGCGTTGAGTAGAACTTGGGATTTGATTGGCTTAAAACTTAGCAACTCAGTTTTACTAGAGTTGCTTTGAATCTCATGTAATGAGGCGGTATATGTTTTGACTTTTTCTCTAAAGTTTTATATACAGCTCCATTACGTATATTAATAATAAGATTTAAAAAGATATTATATATATTTGTGGCAATAAACTTTGTCCACACGTAATCAATGCCTTCTTTCTTTTATACAGAGTTATTGGTATATTATATTCCAGTTCGTTTCCTCTGTACCTCTAGCAGAATCGATCCTTAACCTTTTCATGGTATCGCAAATATCAAAAACACTAAAAGTGCACTTTTTATATGAAAATATTAATTTTAAATTGTAATGTCGTAATTATAAGGTATCTTCTGAAAATCTTTTTGCGGTTTATCTTTGTCTTTTTCACTTTTTTTTATTAATGAAATACTTAATTGTAACTTATAAATAGAATGAATAAATAATTTGAGCCTTCTTAGTTTCCATTAAGGTTTACTTTCGAACAACTAAGGGAAGGTACAACATATTATTCACCATAGTATAGGTCATTACATGTCAATTGGACTAATTGAGTGTTTAAAAAAGAATAGAAATTCTAAATAGATTAAATTGTATAGGTATAAAATTTTGAAAAGTTGTTTCAGTAGTAAATATTACCAAGGATGTAATTATTATAAGGTCAGTAAAACCCAAGTTTTAAAACCCGTTTTTTTTCTACTGCTCTACATAGTAGGTCTTTATTTTTATAATTTGTATCTTTTGTCTGTTTACAATAGGTAAAGTATATTGTCATTTATTGATAATAAACATAGTTCCGCTGTTTTAAAACCTAGGTCCTAAAATAATTTATCCACCTCTCCATAAGTCAGTTGGGCCTGTTTCACTATTGCTGGATAACTCTTTCCATCGGTATTTTATGACACTTATTCTGTAGATATCTTAATCGATAAGATCAGGTAGCCAATCTGTGAAACAGGTTCATAAAGTGGTAAGCTTTATGTAGGTACACAGTTACAGTTATTAAATTTTGCAATATTTATGGAATACATTTTGTATGTAATAATATTATTTTTAGAATAATAATAATTTTATTTGCTATGTTTACAAATTGATTATTGAATTATGCATTATTTGACACAAACAACAAAATTATAGTTAATAATTTGAATTTGGTTTTTAATTTCCCATTACCTACTCCATATATCTTACCTATTACCTTCGATCTACACTTTCGAGATAATTAGAACTAGCTGGTGCTCTCGGTTTCACCCGCGTTACCTTATCTTTTCCCGAGATAAAAAGTATTCTATGTTTTATTCCAGGATATGATCTACCTGTGTGCAAAGTTTCATCAAAATCCGATCTGCCGTTTTTGCATGATTGAGTAACATATATGCATATCTAGGTATAACTTTTGACTTTTATATAATAGTAGGATTTTCAAAACAATTGTTTTTAAATATTGGATTTTGGAGTTATTCTGATAATGCCGTGGAAAAAAAACGATTGTGGTCCAATGACATAGATAAAAACATTTCTTGACCGAGCGAGCGACGGGTCTCCGTTTCAGCGTTAGCAAAAATTCTTTCGTATGTCTGTCCGGCTGTTCTCCTCTACAGGTCGCATCTCTCAACCGATTCTCATGAAATTTTGTGAGCAGGTTTGATAATTACATGGATTTTTTTGTCGATACAGATTTTGGTAATTTTTCAAAGATCATATTTCAGCCATTTTGAAAAATAAATGTCACAATGTCACACTTTCGCGAGTTCTACAGCTCACAGGGCCAATATAGTTGTTCCAGCAAGGTCGAGACGGACAATGCATCCTGCACATATTACATGCAAGGTCGAGACGGACAATGCATCCTGCACATATTACATGCAAGGTCGAGACGGACAATGCATCCTGCACATATTACATGCAAGGTCGAGACGGACAATGCATCCTGCACATATTACATGCAAGGTCGAGACGGACAATGCATCCTGCACATATTACATGCAAGGTCGAGACGGACAATGTATCCTGCACATATTACATGCAAGGTCGAGACGGACAATGCATCCTGCACATATTACATGCAAGGTCGAGACAGACAATGCATCCTGCACATATTACATGCAAGGTCGAGACGGACAATGCATCCTGCACATATTACATGCAAGGTCGAGACGGACAATGCATCCTGCACATATTACATGCAAGGTCGAGACGGACAATGCATCCTGCACATATTACATGCAAGGTCGAGACGGACAATGCATCCTGCACATATTACATGCAAGGTCGAGACGGACAATGCATCCTACACATATTACATGCAAGGTCGAGACGGACAATGCATCCTGCACATATTACATGCAAGGTCGAGACGGACAATGCATCCTGCACATATTACATGCAAGGTCGAGACGGACAATGTATCCTGCACATATTACATTTATACCTACCTATTAAGTACATCCTACTAATATTAGAAATGCAGAAGTATGTTTGGATGTGTGTGAAGATGTGTAGATGTTTGTTACTCTTTCACGCAAAAACTACTGTATGGATTTTAATGAAACTTGGCACACAGGTAGATCATATACTGGAATGACATATAGAATACTTTTTATCCCGGGATGGGATAAGATCTCACGGGAACGCGAGTGAAACCGCGGGGGACAGCTAGTTGAATATAAAAATCATATTTCAAACAAACGTTATTTATACATTTTTTTACTTTTAATTAAAACATGCAACGTGCATGTCAAAACGCTTTCCAATATGGCGGACAAAGAGAGTCTGAAGTGGCGCGCGTTTGTGCGAGATCAATAGTTTTTTTAAATTCTTTTTAGCCACAATCGAAGGTTCGGCACGAGATTGTTGAGCATGAAAGGAATGGGAGCCCTACGAAGTTGGAGGCCACTCGAGAAATGAATGAAGTATAAAACTTAACGGAGATTTTTAAAGGTATTTTTGTCCAGGTAAGCTTTACATGGCTTGTTAATAAAATTGATTGAATTAGGAAGTCCGTCTCGTTAATTTTGTGAGAATAACTTTAAAGCAACGGACACAGTTCAAGAAAATAAATGCCTACAATAAACAGAATCTTATCTACGTATCCATAGGTCGCTGGTTCATATCCGACTCGAAGGACCATGTTGGAAGTGACTGTAGTTGTTTAATAGGGTTTGCGCTGGTTGTGCCGTGGTAAAATAAAATACCGTCTATTCACACAGCAAAACAAGAGAGTCAGAATAAAAGGTTGCCATAAACATTATCTTACAGTTAATGTTTCCAACATCTATGCTTTTAAATAATAACTTTAGGTATATATCTCGACAATCTTTACAGATGGATATTGATCTGATCCCAAACTAAGCAGAGCTTGTAGGTCTAGGTACCTACCTACTATGGAAACCAGATAATTGATGTAGACTACTAGTTCATAGGATAAGCTTGTATTTGACTACAATCTCACTAAGGTAAGTGATGATGTGGCCGAAGATGGTAAGCACACAAAGCCTAGATGGGCTTCTGACGATGATATTCGGCAAAAGAAAGCAAAATTGTCCATCGTCTAGCACCTATTGGCAGCTACACGTGACTACCAGTTACATTCCGACCTTCGGCCTCATCATCACAATTTAATCTTTTTTTTTATTTTATTCTGGATAGGCTTGTGTTTGACCACAATCTCACCATGCTAAGTGATGATGTGGCCGAAGGTGGTAAGCACACAAAGCCTAGATGGGAACTGGCTCTCAAGTGCAGCTGTCAGAACACACCGATAGGTACTTGGCGACAGATTTTCAACTTGAAGGTGGTAGCCAGCCAGTCAGGTACTACAAAGTACCCTACCACCGTGCTATGGTTACCTCACGATGTTTTCTTTCACCGAAAGCTCAAGCTCATTGTAGGATTCGAACCCACGACCTTCGCCGCGGTATTCGACGTCACTTACCACTGAGCTATCATCGCCTTGAAACTTTATCTAAACATCTAAGGCTATCATAGTTAAAAATCTAAATTGACACTTAAAAAGTAGGTACCAATACTCTCTGGTAGTACCTACTCGCTATACAAAAGAAACCTCATCAAATAGGTACCATCGCTCCGAGGTGAACCTTATGGATGCTATTTATACCTAGATCCTTATTAGGTAATAAGTCTACCGATTGATGAGCGCCAGGCTGGTTGGCGTAGTTGGTAAATGCACTATTTATCTGGTCGTGGGTTCGATTTCTTCCCAGGAGACCCCAAAGCGGCACAGAAATGTCCTCAGTCAGAACAGACATTTCTGTGCCGCTTCCCATAGTACCTACAAGCTCTTGTAGCGACATCTATCTACACATAGATATAGTTCGCACGACTCCTAGATAGATGGCGCTCCAATAACCTACATCGCGCTTACGAAGTTTTTTCATGCGATCTGCATATATACAAGATTCCAACTTCAACAGTTGGTCCGCGGTCCCCAGGCACGATGACCTAGCCTGGCGGAAGATCTTCCCTTTTCAATGGAGGAGTCTAACAGCTCGCTCCTCCATACTCTCTTTAGTTTAGATTCAGATGACGAGTATGATGAATGTCCCATGATATTATTTTAATTAAATAAACGGATCAAAATCAATATTATATCCAATGTAATTTTATATGAACCCATAATTTAGCTATCGATCTATCTACCACCGAAAGATGGTAACATAACAACCCCCTATTTAATAGTAGGGAAGATTATAAAAAAAACTACAAAATTACTTAAAGATATGTCTACCAACATTATCAACTAAACAAGCATTATTTATAACCTAATATTAATCTGTAAAATGTAACCTGACCGAATATTAAGTACCTACCGATCAAACTAAAATTCACACGCGAAATTAACACAATATCACATACGAAGCGTGAAAAGTCGCGAAATCCGCGCCTGCTCACTTCCCATAAACGCGCCTCAAGATCTAGAATGTCCATTTCACCGTGCACTAATGTTTCAAAGGTTTGCACTATTGTCATAATGTACTAATGATTTTATAAGGGCGGGAGTAACAGCGTGACGTCGGGAGCCGTGCTGGGCTCGCGTGACGCTCAATGACGTCACGCGGCGCCATTTCCAAATTCAAATTCCGTTTGACACATGATTTTGACTTTATGGTCTTGAGATTTTGTGAGTGCCGTTTTGAGTGGACTCGACGGAGTGTGAATGAGCAATTCCAGTTTTGATGGGAATGCCTCAGGTATGGATTGACGTGCCTGAGAAAATTGTGACGTGTAGAAAAGGTCAAGTGTTTTGATTGTTTTCATTACAATGGGAACTATGGGGAATTCAAATGACTGAGTAATTTTATATTGTGATGGAGTTTTAAGGGATTTAGTAGTTAGTTAGTATAAACCTTAACTCAGGATGAGGCTAGAATCTTCACAACTGTGACGATCGCGGAATCTACCTAACTGAGATTATTTTGAATTTTTTGCAGTCATAGATCGCTTTTTTTCATAACATTTTACACGCAACCTACGCAGGGTATAAAAAGTGTATGCTATAGGTACAAATGGAACAACCCGCATTGTAATTATGTGATAGATATTATGTAAGCCAGCAAGCAGATGCCCCATTCACCCTAAATCGTTTCATTTGCACACAACGAAAACTAACCGGTCCGGATAAGCACAAAAAAGTAACAAATTGTTTTAGTTTCCCCCCAAATTTTACATTCCGATCACGCATCACGCAACCCTCTGATTGGTTGGTGCTCCTCTACCCTGATTGGCTCACAATTTGACAGCGATGGCGTTAACTCAAACTTAAGTCATTCATAATGTCATTAAACCTTCAGCAGCTCGATTGATTTAGAAATTTATATCCTTACAATAAAGTCATATTTCAATAGCTAATTTTTGTAGTTGTAACGTTTTGCTCATTTCAGTTTCCCCTATAGACAGATGTTGCAACATTTTAGTAACAATTTCGCCCACAACTCGTTTTGAAAGCAATTGTGTAATGTTTTTTGTCTTGTATCATTTTGACTAATTCATTTGACGTGCGGTTGGTTAGACTTCCTCGTAGGGGGAGATATTATTTATTGGATGCTTTTTTCTTCGGCGCTACTGGTTTTTTTAAATGTTGTTTTAGTGCAGCGATATCATGGTTAATTATGTATTTTTATAAGTTTAAGTGTTATGCTTATTGGTTGGTAATTGTGGCTTAGATTGAAATGATAACGGGGCTCTTGTAACACAATGAAAAATTTAATATTTTTTTATGAAATCACAAATTATTTTGTTTTGTAATTTTATACCTACTTGAAACCAAAAGAATTTTCTCACCCTTGTAGCTTGAGAAACAACAAAAGTTTAATGTATCATTGAATTACTTATTTTATTAAAATATTATCTTTATTTAGAAATTATTTAATTGTTATTTATTAGATTTCGTAACTGCAGCGGTACCGGAGTGAACATTACTGCGATTAATCAATAAACGGAAGTTCTTTTTTATGAATCGTGGTTCAACATTTATAATAAGCCCAAAAGTGCGCTTCGCACATCTGCATCTCTATAGTTACATAAGTACCTACTATAATTACATCTACTAAATACCTATAACCATTAGTGCGTTTCTAAGCCGGCATGTTATATTTACGGTTGACCTAGCATTCGAGTATATATTTTTTGCTTTTTAATAATTCGCGCGGCAGCCGCGTCGCGGTCGAGTTTCGAGTACTCCACTTGAGCACGGACCAAAAAAAATCTCGAAAGACCATCCATGTGTTGCCATATTTTTATATATTAAGCAATAATTATCGTGGGTTCCGTAAAGTACAATTTTAAAACAAAATGCAAATCTCGCTCGCATTTAGTTCGGTTACATGTTAGTTAAGTAGGTTATTATTTGTGGGTTTTTACTAACACAGGATAAGTTTTACTAACAATATATGGACACGCTTAGTCTGAAATAAATAATTTTCAATAGAATTTTTGAATTGAACTTATCTTGGTAAGTAAGATGATGTTTGAAGTGGGGGTATGCCCACTTTAATATACCTAGAAGGTGCAAATGGATGTCAAGTAAATAATTTCGTGTATTTTTGAATTTAAATTAATAATATATTAGGTAGGCTTAAAAAACATCAAATTATAATGACTAAAATGAAATGACGCGAACAGCAAAACCAGTAAAAAGCAATGATATTACATTTGTACCTACCGTGCTGCGTGCATGTTATTGCACTGAATTAGAAGTTTTTTTTTGGGAGGACAAAAAGGTAAAGAGACAATAACTCTGAGGGACCATAGACACCCTTACGCGGACTTTTCGGCGAGCGCTTAGGGCTCTCAACCGGGAACTGAATTAGTAGTAATTTCCGTCAATATCTAGGTATAGTAAAAAAATGAGCATACGTCCTTGTCTTTGTCTTGATTTTCCAAAAAAAAATATTTTTTTGTTAACGAAGTCATATACAGTTTTACAGCTTCGTACACGCTCCACATTGCAAAAATATTTTTAATCGAGGCCTCGGGTAACCGGCGGGCGGGGAGCTTTTTCCGCCAACGCATCAGCTTGGCCATCCAAAGAGGAAACGCTGCCAGCCTTCTGGGAACCTTGCCGATCGGCAGCAGCGGCAGCCTCGAATATGTTTTTTTTTATATAGGTATTATAGTTGTACATTTGTTTGTATATTTTGTACATTTGTTGTAAATAAATATCTCAGGCTTCTTTTTAAAATATAATTAAAATCTACTGGTTTTCCTAGCCGACGTACCTAACTCTAATCTGGCAACAAAAAACGGCGTCATTTGACGTGGCAGCGCATTATTATGTATTTTGGAAAATCCATTGTTTTGCAATCCCTTGGACCCTCGACGGAGTGCCGAGTGGCGGCCTATTGAGTGCCGGCGACCAGTTCATGTGAAAACGTGAACAATCGTTTACATACACGCATGCTAACACTATGTATTAGTGCATAATGAGCTACAATGAACGCACCCTTGCATTATATATGTATTTATTTAACGCGTCCTAGTGCTACATATTTTGATATTTTCAATCACCTTTGATGTAAAATTAATTATCTACATATAAGGTCAATTTAATTGGTATGAAAGGATACGTTTTGTTAAAGCTTGTTAATCAAAAAGATCATACCAATTCCGATTCTAAAGAATAGGGATTTTGACTTACATATAAAATCAGCACCTTTTTATTAAATGTGAAAACGATCGTTTAAATGGAGTTTTGTATGAAATACTGGCTTGTGACGTCATAAAAATACACCAATAAAATATTTACTTTTTGGATAAATTGTTAAATAAAATTAAGTTAATTGATAAATTTTACGATATATTAGAAATTTTCGAGTACCTATTTAATAGATCTTTTACACACTGTAGCCACATAATATACCTACGGTTGTATTCGATAATAAAATTGGACTTTATGAATAACCTATCTACATAATCTAACGGTTTCGGAATTAACTAATACTCTGATATCGTTCAGTAAAAAAAAAACCTGTAATAGGCGCCTGGAACGAAATACTAAAGATATAAACAGAAATATAAAATACCCAGTGGCAATTCACATCAAACGGAAATCTCCTTTGTGTGTAAAGATCGCATATTTCCCCATTGTTTCGCAGAACGCACCATTAGCGGGCAACAATCGTGCAAATGAAAGCGCGCCAAAGCGCTCAGCTGTCAGCTCGCGCGCCATTTTCTCAAGAGGATGAAAGTCGATGTGCCTGTGCTTAAAAAAAGTAATAATCCGTTCTGACTGGATAAAAAGCTTTTATTTTATTCATATTTTTTACGTTATTAAGGCGATGATAGCTCAGTGGTAGTGACGTCGGATACCCCGGCGAAGATCGTGAGTTCGAATCCTACAAAGAGCTTGGTACGGTGGTAGAGTAATACTTTGTAGTACCCGACTGGCTGGCTACCATCCTCAAGATGAAAAATCTGTCGCTGAGCATTTATCCGTTTTTAACCGACTTCAAAAAAGGAGGAGGTTCTCAATTCGGCTGTATTTTTTATTTGTTCTGAAAGCTTGTATGTATGAACTTCAGAATTATTTAATTAATTGATTTAAACGCCGGAGTAATCAGACCCACTCAAGGTCAATCACTGCGAATAAAATGGCCCGGAGGCAAAAACTGATAGGTCAATTAATAATAGGCAATTATAAATAACAGAACAGAGCACTTCATAAATACGCATTCCAAAACAAACACTCATTTTAAATAGAGAATTAGAATCATTATAACAACAGAATGCCAAGAATTCTTATAAAATAATGAACTTAAAAAATGTTTCGAGTTACGTAGACAAAAGCGCCACCTGTCAGGCCGTCGCGTCGGAAACATGTCAAAATAATATTCGTCCGAATAAGAATAGATTAAAATAAAAGGCGTTTTATTGAGACGTGTTGATTTGTTGAGTCATTTTATTTTATTTTATTTTATTTTATTTGGGAAACCAACAGCGCTTCCAATTGTATAAAATTAAAGAAAAAAACATAAAATGTATGGCCAATAATAGGCTTCCACGAAATAACATTAAAAAAGTTGCCTCATTAATTACATTATTACAGTGAGATTATTAAATTACAGTAAATTAAAATTATTGTGTTGTGTGTGTGTGTGTGTGTGTGTGTGTGTGTGTGTGTGTGTGTGTGTGTGTGTGTGTGTGTGTGTGTGTGTGTGTGTGTGTGTGTGTGTGTGTGTGTGTGTGTGTGTGTGTGTGTGTGTGTGTGTGTGTGTGTGTGTGTGTGTGTGTGTGTGTGTGTGTGTGTGTGTGTGTGACACGAAACAAATTGAAAATAATTAAATAAATAAATAAATAGACAGATAACTAATACACAATCTCATTAAGTATTGACTATCCTTGCAAGAGTTTGAATTATTTCAGCTCTGAATAATGGTCTCGACTTACGGAAGGGATCCACATCAGAAAAACGTTTGTTGTATGTCCGCCACAAACGAGTGAGAACTGAATTTTGAGCGTAATTGGTGCGACACATGGGGACATGAAATAACCTTGAATGGGTGTGGCGAGTGAAACGCGATGGTGTATTAAGACCTGCCTCGCTCAGCAAAGATGGACAGTTCAGGCGACTTCTTACTATATCATACAGGAACATCATGTCAGTTATGATACGGCGGTCGCTGAGAGTGGGCAAAGAGTAACGTCGACAGTTATCCTCATATCCATCCCGATGTTCACGAAGCTTGAAGTTCAGATATTTGAAGAATATTTGTTGAATATGTTCAATCTTTTGTGTATGTGTTATATATTGTGGAGACCAAATACAACTTGCATATTCGAGAATGCTTCGAACGTAAGCGTTGTATACTATTTTGATAGAGTACAAATCTGTAAATGATTTGCAGGTTCTCATAACGAAACCCAAATTTTTATACGCCCTATTTGCAATGATGTCGATGTGCTCACTCATCAAAAGCTTTTCATCTAAATAAACCCCAAGATCCCGAACTGTTGTCACTCTTTCTATTGTCGTGTCATGAATAGTGTAACAGTTAGTGATAGGCTTATTTTTCCGAGAGAAAGTTATACATTGACATTTTTCTGCATTTACTTTAATGCGATTAATCCTATAATAATCGGAAAGGCGGTATAAATCCTCTTGGAGTCTATAGCAATCATCAATGTTGCTGACAGTTAGATAGATTTTTGTGTCATCCGCATACATAAGAAAGCTTGAATACACAAAACACGTATAAATATCGTACAAATAGATATTGTATAGAATGGGACCTAAGTGAGAACCTTGTGGAACGCCTGAAGGAACATTTACAAAGTTGGATCGGTACCCTCCCACTACAACCGCCTGTGATCGAAAGTTTAGGTATGATTTAATCCAACGTAAGAGATCACCGTGTATTCCCAGGTGCGACAGCTTCCGTGCTAGAATAAAATGGTCAACCCTATCAAAGGCCTTCTCTATGTCGGTGTAGATCACATCAACCTGTTTGCGTTTGTCCATTTTCTTGTGCAAGTAACTCGTGAAGACGGATAGATTAGTCACCGTAGACCGGCCGCTCGAGAAACCGTGTTGCTCGGAAGGTATCCCGTGAGAGATTGACAAGTAGAAGGTTCCATACACGAGCTTTTCAAATACCTTTGCAAATACATTAAGAATGGAGATTGGTCTGTAGTTCTCAACTTTCAACTTGGAGCCTTTTTTGTGGATTGGTATTATATGAGCCTGCTTCCAGATATGCGGGAATATGCCCTCCCGGAGGGATCTGTTATATAGTATTTCCAAAGGATAGACTAATGAGGGTGCACAGTGAATGATGAAAACAGGAGGGATTTTGTCACAACCAGCACCTTTGTTTTTGTCCAAGCCTTTAAGAACATCTAATATTTCATTGATGCTTAAAACGATCGAGCCACATTGAGCAGTGGACCCAGATGATGGAGGTGGTAATTCTGTGTCCTCATACTCGTCTGCTGGTGGTAAAAAAACACCTTCAAAGAAAGAATTAAACGCCGAACAAATGGTCTCGCCGGTATCGTAGAATCTGCCCTTGAAAGTAACCCGCTTAGGACAATTTGAGCTACCGCGTTTATTTTTAACGAAGGACCAAAAAGTCTTTGAGTTAGTCTTGATATTATTTTCGACACGGCGAATATAGATTTTATAGCATTCAGCCGCAACTTTTTTTTGTCTGGACCTTAAAATGGAAAACTCGGCGTAATCAAGCTGATTCTTAAACTTTTTCCAGCTGGTGTGTGCCTTAGTTTTTTCACGAATTATTTTAATGAGGGCCTCGCTATACCAAACGGGATAAGTGTTATGATTGTTTTTGTGAGTTTTAGGTATAAAACGTTCAAAACATGTGTATAGATGTTTATAAAATTTTTGCACAGCATCGTCAATATTACATTCATTTAATATTTTGTCCCAGGAGATTTCATTTAAATATTCGTTAATACCACTGTAATCAGCCTTCCCGAATTTATACTTAACTACCGGGTTTGATTCGAGGGGCTGGATAGAAATGTCCGTTACGTCAATAATTAAAGCAGGGTGATAACAATCCTCCTTCAATAGTTGGTCATCTGGTGATCTTATTTCTAAATGAAAATTACTAAAAACTAAGTCTAAAATATTGTTACAAGAATTATTAATGTGATTGTGCTGCGAAAAGCCGAACATGCTAAGTCTGTCTACCAGCTTAATTCCCGAGCTTTGGATCTCAACTGAGCCACGTTTAAGATAGCGAGGCCCTTCAGCGCTCCACACTACAAAAGGAAGATTAAAATCGCCCAGCAATATAAAATTATGATTAATTAAGTCAGTAATTAATGGCGTTACAAAGGTCAAGAAATCGTCAATGGTAAGGTGTTGAGTCGAAGTACCAGGAATGTATATGTTTGATATGTGCAAATCATTCGGTGAGTTGATGTTACGCGCTGGAATCGTTACCCATACGACTTCTAGTGACGGACGTGTTGAATCGTGACATGTGTATGCCCCAAGCTCTCGCTTGACACAAATCATCACGCCCCCGCCGGTGCATTTTTTGGTCGCAGAAAGGTTTCGGTCGAGCCGAAAGATATCATACCGCGAGTCACAGAACTCTGAGTTATGAATGCCATCGCATAACCAAGTTTCCGTTAAGGCAATTATATCATAATCATTATTTAAAATATTTGTGTATAGTAAATTACATTTAGTTCGCAATCCGCGAACATTTTGATAATATAATGTTAGGTTGTTAGAAATCATTGTTAACAATCAAAATAGAAGATGGATGACATTGAAATGTATTAATACTTAAACCTATTGGGTGGTGATTACCACGATGGACACATAAAGTGCAATTGTCCTCATTTGATGAGAGGTGAGATTTAGGGGTCAGTGGTACGCGAGATAAAACCCGTTGTATTACATCAAGAGTCGCACAAGAGCAGAGCCAACCTATCATTATATTTAGGCAAAGAAATTTAAATATAGTATAAGTTTAAAGTCTTTGTATTTAGGTAAATCAGAGGACCTAATAACTAACTAGATTACTCGATAGCTCAGTGGTAGTGACGTCGGATACCGCGGCGAAGGTCGTGGGTTCGTGGCTCGATGAAAATCTGTCGCCAAGTACCTATTGGTGTGTTCCGACAGCTGCACTTGAGAGCCAGTTCCCATCTAGGCTTTGTGTGCTTACCACCTTCAGCCACATCATCACTTACCATGGTAAGATTGTGGTCAAACACAAGCTTATCCAGAATAAAAACAAGCTCAAATGTCGGTAGCAAAAACATATATTAATAAAGTTATAATTTCCCGCGAGGGCTTTTGTCCTCCTTGACTTGAAATATGGAAGAAAAAATTGGGTAATTGGGCTTAGCTCATAACAAACAGTAGGTATCTATACATACTAATATTATAAAGAGGTGAAGTTTGTGAGGTTGTAGGGGGTAATCTCTGGATCTACTGAACCGATTATGGAAATTCTTTTACCAATAAAATACCACGTTATTTGTGAGTGTCATAGGCTATATTTTATCCCGGAAAAAGATAAGATCCCACGGGAACGCAGGTGAAACTGCGGGGACAGCTAGTTTGATAAATTAGGTGAGCTTTACGCCCGGGGATCATATCCTTTCCCGGGATAAAAAGTATCCTATGTGTTACTCCAGGATACGTGATATGTGATCTACCTGTGTGCCAAGTATCATCAAAATCTGTTCAGCCGTTTTTGCGTGAAAGAGTAACAAATATCCATCCGTCCATCCAAACTTTCACATTTATAATACTAGCTGTTACGCGCGGTTTTACCCGCGTTTCCGTGGGATCTTATCTTTTACCGGGATAAAAAGTAGCCTATGTGCTATTCCAGACTATAACCGATCTCTGTGCCAATTTCATCCAGATCCTTTAAGCCGGTCTGGCGTGATTGAGTAACAAACATCCATCCATCCATCCATCCAAACTTTCACATTCATAATACTAGCTTTCACCCGCGTTCCCGAAGGATCTTATTTTTTCCCGGGATAAAAAGTAGTCTATGTGCTATTCCAGACTATAATCTATCTCAATGCCAAATTTCATCCAGACCCATTCAGCCGTTCTGGCGTAATCCAGATCCATCCATCCAAACTTTCACATTTATAATATTAGTAAGATTAGTGGGATTATACGGAACCCTCAAGAACCTCAGCCGGTGTCGGTGGTCATGCAAATGACGCACATCAAGTGTTAACGAGGTCGAGTCTGACCACAGAGCTGACAGCCAGACCTGTGCCCTGCGCCCTGCGCCCTGCGCCCTGCGCCCTGCGCCCGCGCCGCGCGCCGTGACTTGCCACATAACATTCACAGTATTTGTTGTAACATACGTTCTTGATACTTGAGGGCCTGATTAAATAAAGGATGGATTGTTAATGGGACCACCTTCCATGATTCACTTGATACCATTTTATTATGGAACATAAAAATGGTAATCCAAGATTCTGATGGTAATTATCGGGGCAAAAACATTTATTTTTGTATTAGCTTGTGTTTGACCGCAAACTCACCATGGTAGGTGATGATGCGGCCGAAGGTGGTAAGCACACAAAGCTTTGATGGGAATAGGGATGTTGCCTATCTATAATATAAAAATGAATCGCAAAATGTGTTGGTAAGCGCATAACTCAACAACGCCTGGACCAATTTGGCCAATTCTTTTTTTAAATGTTCGTTGTTGTCCAACGATCGTTTTTAAGGCGAGAAAAATTCGAATAATTGCCGGGAAAACCCTAAAAACAGCCCTTTTCTTTTTCCCATACAAACCCCCAGCTGTCAAACATTTGACGTCAATCGAAACAAAACAAAGACGCGTTTTAGAGAAATAGGGCAGAACAAGGTCTGCCGGGACAGCTAGTGTTCAATAAAAATTATCCAACACTAATAACCAGTGCATAATACATCTAAAAATAATCGTAAATAGCGTACACTTTCGAAAATTCAAAACCTTTAAATGGTATATATTAAGCCTGGCCATTCAAAGAGAAAATGCTGCCAGCCTGCTGGGATCCTTGCCGATCGGCAGCAGCGGCAGACTTCTTTTTGGAACGAAGTTCCTTATCGCGCGTTGTGAAATGGGGCTAGACGGAAAAAATTCCTACGAAAAGTTGTCACGACACTTTTTTGCTATAGTAAGCTATTGTAAGCTGTGCGGCGTGCGCATGTTTCTGTGTCTGTCTCTCTCTCTCTCTCTCTCTCTCTCTTATAGAAAGCAAGCCAGATATTTTCATTTCTATTTATATATATATATATATATATATATATATATATATATATATATATAGTTTTTTTATATATTATACTCTCTCGACTTATATAACTTCGTTCCATCCGGGTGTCCCTTGACACCTCTCAAGTTTTTATATATAGATTTTTTTTTATGTCACAAGTGACAACGAGGCAGGCGGGTCACCTGATGGTAAGTGACAACCGTCGCCTATAGACATATATAGCAATACCAGGGGATTGCTAATGTGTTGTACGCCTTATTACAATGCCTTAAAGGCGAACTGAATAGATTGTATACTTTGTACATTTGTTGTAAATATTAAGTAATAGTTTCGAAGGGTGATTGCTTTACGTGTTAGCTACGAAATAGTTTAATACTTTGATTTAAAAAAATACGTTTACGTTCTAGTATTTTTTTATAACATGTAACTTGAACAAACTAATTTTTTTTATTGTAATATTTTTTAGATTATCTCAGTGGAAGGTCGTGGGTTTAAATCCTACAATGAGCTCGAACTTTCGATAAAGGAAAAAAACGTAAGGAAACCATAGCACGGTGGTAGGTTACTTTGTAGTACCCGACTGGCTGGCTACCACCCTCATATTGAAAATATGTCGCCAAGCACCTATCGCTGTACAGCTGCACTTGAGAGCCAGTTTCCTTATAGACTTGGTGTGCTTGCCACCTATGGCCACATCATCACTTGCCATAGTGAGATGGCGGTCAAACATAAGTTTATCCAAATTTGAAAAATACTTATTTAATATCAGTCAGTAAATTATCAGTTACTATAACAATATGCATCGAATAAATAAAAAATACTACCTAAAAATATCGTCAAAACCCTAGTTCTCTAATAAATTCATTACAACGCACGCCCGTGCTCTATCGATTGTGGCCTCTTTGCCCGAACGTGCCAGAGACAATCGACGCGATGGCGCTTGTCTACGCAAAGCTACGCAACTATAGACAACACAAAACATCCTAAATTCCACAAGCTGCAATCTAATCTAAGCCCTCGCATATTGTATCAAGAATTATATTCCAAAAGCAATGGAAATAAAATGGGTCATTCCCAATTTAAATTTTCAAAAAAGAATAAATGTTCCAGCCATGAACGGAGTATGCAAAATCAGACTTTATTTGGAACTGTAAGGGCTCATTATTAAAAGCTTTTAGCGTGTGTAAATAAAACCTTTTTCGATTAAAATACTGGGCTTTTGTCTCTGACTCGCTGTCAAGCGTGCTTGTGTTTTCCCGCGTTTTTTGTTCTAATTAGTCAGCCCCCAGGCCCTCAACCTTCGGTGGCACGCTGTGCTCTCACAGTAGTTTCCACCAACAATATTCCAGGCATTGTTATAAAATAAAATCTCTTTTGTTTCATTAGACTGCTATCTACAATTTCCTTCTATTGTATATTTAATGTAATACAATATCAACCTTAAGACCTTTTATTAAGGCAATTATAGCGCACTGGTAATGACAATGAATGTCAACGTATATGAATAAATTTCAGCTTTTGGCGAAGGAAAACATAATAAGGCGATGATAGCTCAGTGGTAAGTGACGTCGAATACCGCGGCGAAGGTCGTGGGTTCGAATCCTACAGTGAGCTTGAGCTTTCGGTGAAGGAAAACATCGTGAGGAAACCATAGCACGGTGGTAGGGTACTTTGTTAGTACCCGACTGGCTGGCTACCACCCTCAAGTTGAAAATCTGTCGCCAAGCACCTGTGTGTTCCGACAGCTGCACTTGAGAGCCAGTTCCTATCTAGGCTTTGACTTATATAACTTTGTTCCATCCGGGTGTCCCTTGACACCTCTTAAGTTTTTTTAGTTATATTTTAATCAAAGGATAAATAAATCTAAATAAGAAGTATACGAGTATAATTTACTTGTTGCGAGTTTTACCTCTGTGGTTTTTACACAAACTACCCTAATAAAAACGAACGAGGTAGGTATAATAACTAAAGTAACTAAGTTTACTGAAAGTACTTTGAACATTTAAGTAAATTCGATCCACCATAGGTACTGGTGCAAAACGCTATTCAAGTAATAAAAATAACCGCATTTATAAATAGTAGGTATACAGACCACAACAGAATTTGGTATTCTACTCACAAAAATAAAAAACAAGAAAGAAAAGAAAAGCAATTATTATAATTTACAACCATTTTACAACGATCCCCATGCATTCAAAGACGTCTTTGCAATGAATGGAAAATCTTACATTTAACCCCAAGTCTAACCCCTTGCCGAGGGTTGGAGGTATTCATGATGGCATCCCCCCATAAACGCGAATAATATTCACAAATTTGTTTACAGATCGTGTACGCACAATTCGGAAATTTGAAATGGGGGAAATTTTCAGGGGAAAATTGTTTATTTTTGTTGGCAAGCTTTTTTTATTGGTTTATGGTATTGAAAAATATAGAACGCATAGCCTTGTTGCCTTGGTTTGTTTATATAAAACTAGCTGTCCTCTGCGGTTTCACCCGCGTTCCCGTTGGACGTTATCTTTTCCCGGGACAAAATATAGCCTGTTCATTAGGGATAATGTAGCTTTCTAATGGTGAAATAATTTTTCAAATCGGTCCAGTAGTTTCAGAGCCAAATGTTTATTCTTTATAATATTAGTAGGTAGAGATAAAAAACAACCGACGAAGGTAATGTATAGAGGCCTGCTGCTTTTTTTTTATAAATAGTAAATTTATTTCCAAAAACTTTACAAACTTTTTGTCAGCTTAGGATGTAGTCATAGATGAATGAATCGTCGCGCCCCGCTCGCGGAGCGAGGACCAATTCTTAATCTGGATGTAGTATTGTTTCGAGTCGTGATTTAGCCTCTGACTCTCAAACTAGGAAAGAACTGTTTTCCTGTTCTTACCTCTGCCACCACCAGTTCTTCACAATTCACATTTATTGGTATCTAGTTAGTATCTAAAGAACACGACTGCACGGTGGTAGGGTACTATGTGGTACTCGACTGGCTGGCTACCACCCTCAAGTTGAAAATCTGTCGCCAAGCACCTGTTGGTGTGTTCCGGCAGTTGCACTTGAGAGCCAGTTGCCCTTGCCCTTAAGGCATTGTAATATGGTGTACAACACGTTGGCAGTCCACCTGGTCTTGCTAATGTCTATAGGCGACGGTAGTCACTTACCATCAGGTGACCCGCCTGCCTCGTTGTCACTAGTGACATAAAAAAAAAAAAAAAAAAACGACTAGAATAAGGTATTTACTTTGTTATGATTTTGTTCAACCATAGGGATGGTGAGTGACATATTTAATCCCCTTCATCAAAATGTCCAAACGATAATTTATAAGCAGTTTCGTATGAAATAAATACTCTCGACTAGACTCGGTTGTGACGTCATAAATATACACATTCAAAAGTCTCTCTTTGTCGGTAGTAAGTGAAAGGTAATTTTTATCCCGGGATAAAAGATCCTTCGGTAACGTGGGTGAAACCGCGGGGAACAGTTAGCAGAACTATAGAACTCCCATGTCACGATGTTCTAATTCCAAAATGATGAAACTAGGCATAATTGTTATCACAGGAAAATAAAAGATACCTTGAGAACGCGTGAGATAAAAAAAAACTTGAGAGGTGTCAAGGGTCACCCGGATGGAACGAAGTTATATAAGTCGAGAGAGTATATATATATATATTAAAAATATATAGAAAAGAAAATATCTGGCTTGCTTTCTATAAGAGAGAGGGAGAGAGAGAGAGAAAGACAGGTCAACGCACTTTTGACACTAAAAGTGTCGGGACAATTTTTCGTAAGATTTTTTTCCGTCTAGCCCCCTTTCACAACGCGCGATAAGGAACTTCGTTCCAATAAATAAAATTCCTTACATCACTGTCTGACCATTAGTGTGTTAATAATTTTGATGCTGACATAGGTGAGTAGGTGGAGCAGCGAGAACAGGTTAGTCAAGTCTCAACTATCGCTGCAACCCCGTCTCACCCTTTCGCAGAACACCGTCGGCTAGGATAATACATGTAATTCCACACGTGCCATATCACACGATCGATGGAGCTACGTGCCTTACAATGGCCGCTCAACCGCCATGTTTGTTGTGACCAAACGTTAACTCAATGTGAGATTACGCCTATTTCACTGACAAAAAGATATTCTTAACAATCACTTTGTCAAAAGTTTGAGAATAAGACATAAGATTCACCTGATGGTATGTGATGACCTGTTTGTAAGGTTGAAGGACATAGGATATTTTTTATGCCTGGTAGGTAAAAGACATAGACTTATACGTATACACGGTGTCCCAAAAATAACACGCCAGAGTGACACTGGAGCTAGATTGGCTATAGGTCTATCAGATAATATCAACTGACCTCAGTAAAAGTTGCCATTAAAAAAAATACACTATGTTTTGGTCTTTTCTTTCGCCTGTTTTGGCTATAAATAACTTCTAACTTTTAGTTTTTTTTCCTAGTTGGTTGAGACAATCAAGTACTTAATCATTTCATTTGAAACTAGTACGCTATGCTCAAAATATAACTAAGTTGTTTCATTTTAAGTCAATGCATTTTAACTAAAGTTAACTAATTACTGTGAAAAAAAATGTGCTGGATATTTAATGTTTTTTCGAAAATAGTGTAACATACGTACTTTTTTTTGCCAAAATTTTAAAAATTCCGATATTTGTCATTAAGTCGTGCTACTTGGGAAATACTACAGTTAAAAATAATACCTACTTAATAAATGGTGCATGCGGCTATTGTCGCCAAATTACTCATAGTTTTTTTTTAAAGCTTTAAAGTAAATCTTTATTATCTTGAAAACCAGAAAACTTTTACTAAGGTCATGTTGATGTTATCTGATTGACCTGAAGCCAATCTAGCTCCAGTGTCACTCTGGCGTGTTATTTATGGGACACCCTATATATCGATGGTAAAAGATAAGATCCCTCAGGAACGCGGGATGAAAAGCAAGGCAATTTTAATGTAGATCATAATATCCAACCGTTTCCCATCCCATGGTCACAACATGTAGTTACAAGCATGTCACAATCCCGCGTCCAGGCTTTGTCTAATTAGCGGCTCCCGTGAGTTTCGGAAATATCACGGAAGTCGGGGAGCTTGTTACCGTTTCATCCCGTTTTTAATTGCACGCACTCGAGAGCGCACGTTTTATTTTTGTTTTGAATCTGCAGTGAAATTGTGATGCAAGGGAGGGTTTTAAATACAAGTACGTACGTTGTACGAAGTAGCGAGAGATAATAAGAAAAGGATTCAGGCTAGCTAAAGTCAATCAATCTTTTTTCGGTAATTGTGTTCGTTTCTGCAATAGGATCCGACGCGAGGTAACTGGAATGTCTTATTTTAAATTTAAATATTATTACTAAACTTACGTTAATGAACAAAACCTACTATAAGGTGGCTGATTATATGGAAGACAGAAATATATGGTTGTAGTAGCTTCTCTCTGCACGTGCATCTCCCTGGCGTAATGTTAAATATTTGTAGGTAATGATCCTCTGCTGAAAAAAGAAATTATCTTGCTGAGTTTCTTGCCGGAGTCTTCTCAGTTTAAGTGTATTCTAAACCGGTGGTAGAGTCAATTGTAACATTCATAAGTGCCTTACCAGGGCTTAATCTTAGCTGTATTTTTTCTATTTTCGCTGATGACTACAGTTTAACTGTCGTGCTGTAGTCAAGGTCAAACCATTTATTTAATTTAGGCATTTATTTCGACTCATGAAAGTCGAAATTACGTTACACCGGTTCGGAATTATTAATGGGCCGGTTGGCGAGGTTGGTAAGAACACCACAGGTGGGTTCGATGCCCATCCAGGACAGACATTTGGGTGTATGAACATGTCTGTTTGTCCTGAGTCTGGATGTAATTGTCTGTTTATGTATGTAGGCATAGTAAGTACTTAAATTATAAAAATAATCTGGTTTCCATAATCCTTCCTTAGTCTGGCCTTGTGTGAAAAGACAGGAAACTGTTAGGTATAAGTAGAAGTAATAACACATACCTAGTCCAGTTTCTGCAACAATGTTTCTTTAATAAATTGACATTCGTTCCCTTCTCCCTGCCCAAAATCAAGCGTTTCTCATTAAATTACATATTTGACACAAATCCCTGGTTACCAGACACCTAAGATATGCCATTTTGCTGTGAAGAGGCCAATAGTTTCCAATTTCGACTCCCTCACCTGTCCATCCGAGTTAATCCACCATTTTATTAGCCCTCGTAATGCCGAGCACGTGCACTCTTCCCCGCCTTTGTTCTATCAACATTACTACTAGATAACAAAACGACATAATTGCACACTTCTGACAATTCAATATACACTTTAAGTTATATATTCAAGGCACACAATGCAGCAGCAATATCTTCATGTTGGTTAGATTAAGGCGAGGGTGGCCATGTTATTATTTCGTTTTCTCGGGCTGTGACTGACGTTCGACAAAGTCGATGTTGCCATGCGGAATAAACTGTTATACGCGTTATGAGAGATTATACTGTAATCTGGCAATATTGAAGACAATAAAATGAGCTTACCGTGTTGAAAGGTCGGGGATGTAAACGTAAATGTTTTGTAACGTTTTATTGTTTGTGTTTGAGTGAGGGGCCCTTCTTTGTGTTATGATGACGTAATTATTTTCGTAATTGAAGAGTTATTTCTTAAATTTAATAAGTCAATCTTCGAAGATAGCACTGAACCCATAAATGTAGATCCTTGCAAACATGTATACATTATTATTCAATGATTCTCGGATAATATAAGTATACGTACATCCCTAAAATATTTTGTTTTGATTTATTAATAAATATTATATTTCATCCATTTAATGTAAATTATAAATTTATTGTGATATCTTTTCAGGGCTCGTTACAATAATAATCATTAATTCAGTTTTTTTATTATTAAAGACATTTTGAGGCTTCAAGTATTATGTTTTAGCCTAGTTCATATACTAACCCTAGGTTTGAATATGATTATTTAAATAAAAGACATAGATAAAACTCATTAATTTTTATTAATTTTATAAATCGAAATTCATTACACCTCACTTCTCATTATAATTACAAATTCCTTTTCATTATTAATTATAATTATTAATAATCGTAAGTTCCCCTAGACCTACTTAATGACATCGAACTATCTTTCTCAGAACATATAAATTAAGTTAGAAACATTAATTACAACTTTTATTTTGTTAAAACTGATGTCTTTTATTTAATCTAAAAATTACATATTATCTTATTGCTATTATTCATTGTCTCGGTACAAAGCGTGAAAAACGCTCAAAATTTTTAATGTTGCCAATGCGTCCTGAAATTTTTCCTTAAACTATTTTATTTATTATTTACATCAGAGCGGCAATTGCGGCATCTATATGAATAAAGTAAATTGAAAAATATATATTGGTATGTATATATATTAAATAAGTACATTGAAATCCTAGACTTAAGTAAATAATGAATCATAAAAATGTTTTCAGAATTTTCAGTATGACAATTATTTTTAATAATAGAAAAATAAATGCCAAAATGAAATTAAATTAGTTAAGGTGACAATGTTAAACGAAAAGAAAGACTGAGTAATTTAATGTTGAAAGGGTCGGCAACTCCTTTGAGACGTAAAAAATATTGATAAAAAATTCATTGACATTGCTTTTACAAAAATTATGTAACACAAAATCATTTCACACAATGTACTAAAATGTTATCAATCGCTACTATACAGGGTGTAATCGTTAAGTGTGTCCAGGCGATTATTCCGTGACTATTACACTTCTACAATCTACACGTAAATCTACTTGAAAATCATTATTATCATATCATACGTAATTATAAAATGAGATTAAGGTAAATTGAGTACTAGACCACAACTAAAACTTTTCTACTAATAATTTTGGGTACTTCTCGTTTGATAAAAAAAAATGTTATTGATGTCATTTTACTGATTAGATAACGGACTTTCGATATCAGTTTTTTTTTTTTAATATCTGTAATAGTTACGGAATAATCGCCTGGACACACTTAACGATTACATATATAGATAGGCAGATTATATGTATAGGCAGTAACTACTAGCAAACTTATTAAATAATATTTGCCTTCTTATTTTGTTCTACAGTATTGTTGCCAACAAAGATAATTAAAACCCAATTTATAGCGGTCAAAAGTCAGACATTTAAAGTAGGAATCGCCCAATTGAGTTCCAACTTCCAACCAATATAGAATTAAACAGAAGGAATGCATTACGAAACTGATGTATCTTTCGTACTCAATCGATCATTAGTTAGGTAATAAAACACATTATTTACAATATTACTATCTACACACACAAACACTGACTCTTGTTATAAATTATTTACTATACACACAACAATGAGGCTACTTTTATCAGTTATTTACAAGGAGAAGTTTCAGAAGAGCTAATAAGAAAAAAAATGGACAAATTAAAAAAGTTGCAACACCGATTTTATCAAATCATTTTTAATAATTTTTACAACCTATTGTATCGTATACCATATTTCGTGATTATAATTATTGTTTTACTGTGTACAAAATCTGATTTAGAATTTGGGTCGGGTAAAATCATAAACCAAAGCATAATTTTGTTGAAAAACCAGTTTTTAGTCTCAAAACGTAACATAACATTGTTGAAGTACATATTAGTACTCAGGATATTTTAGAAAATATTGTAATTATTATTTTAAAATGTGACAACACTGGGTTATTAATTCTACGAACGGACATCATAAATAATATTGAGCTAAATTAGTCTCTACGAATCAAAATATCACAACAAATAAATTCAAATCCGCACAAGTGCTTAAAACTATAAAGTAAACTATTTATTTACACTTTACCCTCTCAAGTGTTTTGTAAGTGACAATGTAATATAGTTCACTTTTCGCACAATCACTGTTCTTCACTATTTCACTATAAGTAATTGTCTTTCTATGAGCCGCTACCAGCGTCGCTTCACCAAAGACAATGTTCTTGGAAGAATCGATATGACGCTTGGTTTGAATGCGTAGATATCAAATTGGTAAGTATAGTACAAAACTAGAGTTTAAAAAGTAAGAAAAGTTAAATGAATTTATATGAATAAAAATCCACCAATAATTCAAATACTTAGTTTATACTTTTTTTTTGTAAAATTAATGAACCTGTGGTAGGTAAGCATATGAGTAAAGGCCGTAGTTTTTTGTTGATTACCTCATTACGGGGTAAATATTTGAATGTGGTAATTCTCATTTGCATATTGTTTATACGCCGTCTCATTTTTTCAGCCTCAGACTAATAGGCCTATTTAATTATAACAATAAATCGTATCTATCTTTATTTATAATGTGCTAAATTAATAATGAAATATCAAACCGCGCGTTCTCGTGCCTTAGTCGAAATACATTTCTTCCTTGAACATTGTCTCGTGGTAAAGCTGGGGGAATTTCTACCAGGCCCTACCCTGTAGGGGAAGGTACCCTGAGCATTGCTGCTGGTACGCGGTAGGCTGGCGGTACGAAGACACAAGAGGGTTGCTGCAGGCCGCCTGCGAGGGCTGAGGGGCGGAGTACCCCGACGTAGGTGTCGCGCAGTGGCTGTGAGCCGGTGATGAAGACTCACCTGACCCACAAGGTTTCCCGTCCTTCACTAGGACGGGCACTGCCACTCGCCGGGGTGATGATGATGACTGTTGATGAAATATTGAATTTAAACTATTTGTAACAGATACATAACTAAATTGAAACCACAATATAGACCGGCTGAGCTGCTGCGATAGACGAAATTCATATGAATGTCGAGCGACTTTTTGGTCGCATGCATTGGTCAGAACTAGGTACCTAAATTTAACAAAAAACTCATTTATTCAGTTTAGGCCATGCACTTATGAACGTTACAATTGACTCTACCACCTTAAATACATAAATAAAAAAATATATAAAATGATAGTAGAGAACTAAAAGCGAAAAATCTTCATTATATGAACTTCTTTTTACTTGTTAGCTTTTTATACATAATTCAAAAGGCAGTCGCGTGTCTCTAATTAAATTATGAATGTGTAAAAAAAACTCTATCATTGCATTAACAGTGTGTAATATACAAACTCGTCACGCGGCTGGTTCCGCCCACAGAGCGAGCGTGGCGCTAACAATCTGGCAAGTACGCCCCGCAACCCTAGTCCCGGGCAAATTGAGCCAATCTACACTGGCAACACACGTACCTACTGTGTTAGGGCTACCGGAATGTCAGAGGGTTCGTGTTGAATTAAAAACCAGTGACGTAACTAATGCAAAAATCAACTCTTTTACATATACATACTGTTTGTGGTGGGTTTTTTTTTCTGGATAGGCTTGTGTTTGACTACAATCTCACTATGGTAAGTGATGATGTGGCCGAAGGTGGTAAGCACACAAAGCCTAGATGGGAACTGGCTCTCAAGTGCAACTGTCGGAACACACCGATAGGTGCTTGGCGACAGATTTTCAACTTGAGGGTGGTAGCCAGCCAATCGGGTACTACAAAGTACCCTACCACCGTGCTGTGGTTTCCTACTATTGATTTAGGTGGGTGGGACGGATGTACGGTATTCTCCTGTAAAACTCCTGTTCAGTGACACAATCTTATAGTTTAAGAGAAACAAACAAACCACCATAGATGTAGATAGCACACAAAGTATCAACCCTAACACGAAAAACGAATGTAATTGCCGTGGGGTTGCCAGATTCAACGTGCGGGGACGTCGCGGAATCGCAGCAGGATCGCAGCGGGTGATGCTATCGACTGAACGAATCTATCGGCTCTGCAAACAAGGGCACCCTCATGCTCTCGGACGCGACGTCAGCAAATGATTTTTTATCGCTTTAGATTTTTTTATATTCATTATTCATTAGCATTTAAGTGGAACAGAATGAGGGCTACGTTTTTAACGTGGTTTGCAAAATGCGGTGGATTAGAATGGGATTAAAAAGAGAGACGTGTATTTTATCCGTGAATGAAAAATTCGCACATAAATTGGAGTCTTGTGCTAACATAATTTTCTAAATGAAAACATACTTGATCATAAGAAATGTTAACTGATGCTGATGTTACCTCTGTGGTAATTTCAGGATCAATTTGTCGCGGATTAAAGCCTTACCTGATTGTGTTGGTTTTGTTCAGCCATTGCCTTCTCCTTCGCTTGCCTCTTACATTTGTAGCGATGATTTTGGAACCAGATTTTCACCTGCAACAATCGACACTTTAAAAACATATCTATTATTTAAGATTAAACTAGTTTGTAGTCCCTACTACCTACATATAAGAAAACCGAATGGAAATTAATGAAAAAAAATACATACCTACAGTCGAACATATAACCTCCTCCTTTTTTGAAGTCGTTTAAAAATATAATTAGTAAGACTGAAGGAGGTGGCGGTTTCAATTTTCTCATTATTATGTTGGGAGTTAAGATTATTAGTTTGACGCATGATAAATAAGCATCTACCTATCATATCTCTTAATTTATCTAAACTCGATAATGTAATCAAAACTGAAAAAGAAATGCATTAGAACTAGAAAATATACAGTCGCTTCTTATGAAAGTAAATACATACTGTGTTACAATTTAAATATATTACAATTGAGAGATTAATAAGTATTTACTTTAATACCAAAAAGGTTTGATACAAACTAGAAACTTTTTCATAAGCCAACTTGAACGCTTCCGTAAGTAAGTGAGTACCAACACTCAGGCGTTAGAAAATGGCGGGCGGGTCGGATGCGCGCGTCGCAAACACATTACAAAATGAATGGAGCCTCTGTAGCCGCGATCTGTGCACTTAATGAGTGGGCTCACTTCACTACAGGGAAAGCTTGAGAAAATATGTGAAAATGGTGAAGAGCGTTACAACTTGAAAATACTTAAATGCTGGTAGTGCTCTTTCTTTTCCATATTCGATTATTGAGCTCATGGGATCTAATGTTACGAGCTAAACAGTATTGTTTTCCTCTTTTATCATGAATTAAAATTTTATGCTCTCCTAACTTTACTCCACTTTCAGTGTCCTACGTATTCGTCATCATCACCTGCTTGCACTGTTCCTAATTTTGGGGTTGGCGCAATACTTACTCTTCCTCCATTCGGTCCTTCTATTCGTCAATACAGTAACCACTCTTAACTAAGTATCAAAAGCCTTTTCACATGTAAAATCAATAATTCAATACCAAGATGAGCTGTTGATTAAAATAAGAGAACTTGGTACATTATATTGTTTCTAGCATCGAAACTAATGGTATGTTATAGATATATTCAAGTAAACCCCATCCCAAAACAGCGAGAGGCAAGTCAGGCAAGTCAACAACACCAGCGTGCAGCGCAGCGCGTGACCTCCCTGAAATTAGCGCTAGAGCACGCTACAGTACAGTCAACACTCCACCTTAATGACGAAAGAATAAACATAGCTCACGAGATGTTTGCACTACGGAGCGGACAGCCTTTGTCTACGCACGCTCGAAACGCAGCAAAATATACTCTTTATTTATTATTTATACATCGAGAGCGTTCCCACTGTGTTTATTCTTTGAAATGGATGTGTGCCCCTCGCAATCTTACAGTTTCTCGCGCCGTTATGAAAACGCTTGCTTGTGCATAAATATATACATATGTACCTACAGGCGTCTCGAAATCTATAAAGTTTGGTGCGATCCGTTATGAAAACAAAAATGTTACAGTGCTACTACGAAACGCGTTGTAGTGTCCACTCAGCGAGCTCGAGAGCTTATTGGAGGTCTTATTTGTTATTTTTTTTTGTTTACAGTAGAGGTGTAGCTCACTCGTTGTGGGAATGTTGGCAGCGGTGACGCGCGTTTTTGTCCGGCTGCGTTCAGGAATGATGTCTCGCTAGGTTATTTATAGAGTAGGTGAGAGTTAATGAACGGAGCCCGTCGGCGGGCGTCGCTTATTGCTCTCCGGCGAGGCTTGGACGCTCTTGTGTCGAGTACTTTCTTTCAATCTCCTTGTGCATAATGCTCGGTGTTTCCTTGCACGCACTCTTCACCCGAGAGAGTCATTCACTTATTTGTTTTACATCTAAACGACTGTTGTATCCCGTTGTCGTGCGATGAGACATTTTGGGTGTGTCCAAGGGCCTTTAAAGTTACGCGTTTGAGAACTTTACACCCACTTAACAGCCATGCGTAATGTTTTTCTACTCTTCATATGCAATCCTATCTTCTACACTTAGCTACTGGTCACAATTTCCCATCAGAGATCATTAAATCAAGTCCACCTTAAAACTTTACGTTATTTTTTACTATAACGTTCGTTAATTTCTAAAATGGCGGCCACCCAACTTGCTGTCATCCTTATGTTACAAGTCAATTTTGGCGCCAATACATTTACAAACCAATTTTATCCTTGAATCTGACGCAAAAGACTCAAAATACCTTGTCGAAATGTTAACATTCATATTGGTTGAATATTGTGGCTATATTTTGTTCGTAGGTGTTCCTTTCTTGTGAACGATGACTTGTTATATTAAGTGACAATTATTATGAATAAATGCTTTCCTCTTATGTTTGTTTAGCTCTTAATTTGATGCAGTGATTTTTTCAAGCATGAGTTTACGGTTTATGAACTAAGTATTTTGTTACCAGGTATGATTGCGATGGTTACGTAATAAATAATACTGCAACAAACGTTTGTCATGTAACTAACAGTTATAAATTGAACTGAGCATAAATCATTAGTTTCTTCAATATTGTATTGTATTTAATTTCAATTACCCTCTTACTTTTAATTTTTATCTGCGTATATACTATATGTATGTGAAATGTGTGCATAAAACGGTATCCTACTTCATTAAAAGATCCGTTAACTTTAAAGTAGAGCGAGTCATTACGAAACCTTTATGATATGTAACTTCACCCGTGTCAGTGATTTGTCAGTCCCGGTGCCCGTACGAGACACAACAATGGGTGATTGTCGCGTATATTATTGAGAAAATATTGTATTGAACGGACGCTGAGTAAACACGCGTCGAACGCCATGACAGCCCCGTCAATGTGCTTCATTTATTTAGTAACTTATCAAAATATAAAACGGCTGTCCAAAAAAAGCGCTGCTCAATCATAATTCACATACCTACAAAACAGTTTGCTGAAGCATTATGAACTTTGTCTTCGTCAAAATTTTAAACGTAACGGAAAAATTGCTTAAAAGATTTTTGATCTTATTCAATCGATTATTAGAACTCGATTTGCTCTAATCGGATATTTACCATTAATTCTTTAAATTGAAAGATACTTTAGTGAATGTCGGACAAATCAAATATAAATTTGGTGTGTCATGTTTTTTCAGGTGGATTTACATATTTATTCTTTGATTTCACCTGGGAGATGAATTGTGATTTTGTAGAATTATTAGCAATTAGCAATAATAGAATAATTATCAAGTTACTTCAAGTTGGAAACGTAAAAAAGAGTACCTAATCAAACCTTACAATACGTTCATTTTTCAAAGTTAACTTTGAGAAAGATTGTCACATATGATTATGGAGAGTGCTGTTTCTGCGACCAAAGTTGTAGGCTTACATTAATGATAGGATAGAAATGAAGGCTGTAGGTAAATTCATATACGTAGGTATTATAGGTCACCTAAATATACGATCTCGCTTATAACACCACGTTTACTTCTAGAAATTTAGAACATAGAAATATCCCAAAATGTCATAAAATATATATTAAGTGTATGATACACCTTTGATCAGGGATTGAACTTAATATTTAGGTACTAAATTTATAATCCCGAATCCCACGTGATTATATTCAAGGAAATTAATTTGTATAATCTTAAACAAAGTACCAACATTATAAAACGTGTACAAACAAAACGAACTCACATTGAAGCATCAGCCGACCCCTGGCCCCCTGCCCGTCAACCGAGAGTTATAAGCTGCCTTCAAATATTTACAAAGCAATTCAACAAATTAATATTTTGTTTGTTCATTAAAGTCGCCTTTAAATGTAACCCATGGAATTGCGAATGTCAAACCAAGTCATTTAATGGTAATTACTTCGACCCCGTTTATTTTGCAAATGATTAATTTTTTACCTAAAAAACATAAGTATCAAGGCTACAACGAAAATAGGCGATCCTTTCTACATATCTATAGGAAATGATAACAAAATATTTTCGTCCAAAATCGATGGTAACATTCTATTGTCTGTCATCATCCTACCCTACGCAAACATCGCAATTTTTTACATTAGATAAGTATACAGATTCGACTCTTACAATATCTTGTACCTGCTCTACAAAGACCGGCTGTCAGGTGCATTATCCTCTTTACTAATTCCCCGACACAATAAACCACCGCAAAAACCGCGCCATTCATCAAAATCTAATACCCATCGAATTATTTACTTATCATCATAGAAATAAAAACCACAATTGAACGGAAAACCTAGGTAATATTTTCGCGGTTATTAGGTATCTACATCTGTACGCATTGCTTTCTCAATAATTAGTTTTGACATGTTGGTTGCGCTGAATGGGTGCGTTCGAATTTCGTACAATGATAGCACAAACAATTTTTACTTTTTATTCTTATTAAGAGTAATAAGGCAGATGATTTCTTTTCGGCCATCCTTTGACAGGAAGTGTATTGAAATCTCACGAGGATTAGGGATTGGAAAAAAGTGAAGTGGTATTATTGGAAAATTATAGGGCTGTGATCAGATGAGCCGCCGCTTGAGGTTTTACTTCAAACATTGGTTTAACAGTTTAGCTTAAATAATGATGATAGGTTTATGAGGATGTATTTTACATTTTCATCTGCGTATTTTGGTAAGTATTTGGGAACCGCAAAGACCACACTACCTAGTTGAATACGGACAAGGAATTTCCTCTTGCATGATTATGAAGAAAAGAAGAAACAAGTTGTAATAAAATATTTTCCCTTCCTCCCCTTAAAATTAAGGGAAGGAACCAACTGTATTAGTACGAGCACTTTCGTATCTCAGATCGAAAGAGAAAATACGTTTATCTGTAATGATGTATCTATAAATAAAAATGTAAGATTAGCCGTAATCGAAACAAGAAAGTTACTATCAATGGAAATAAAGTATGCAATTATAATGACAGCGCATTACAAATGGCCGCAATTTAACACAACTCTTCAACTTATCCTCCGTCGCCCACTGAACAGCGATTTGACAGACAGCTATTGTTTAACAGGCTCATGCCTCATGAAGCACTATTATCTTATTGGTCCCATTAAAACATCTCGAGCGCCCGCATGTGCGGCATCCGGAGTACCAGAGACAACAGCCATAGAGTACGTGACCATAGACAATGAGGAGCGATGATTGTGTCACGCTACTAGCGCTATTGTCTCGCAGTTTTTTTGGTAGCTCACTTGGAGTTCAATGACCATGTTAGATTCATGTTTTGTTTACTACATGTATAGTATAATTTGTTTATTTATGGCAAACTTTTTAACGTAATTAACGACACGCTCAATTATCCTAAATCACTAATCAATGACTTCCGCATTTATAAGATTTATGGACTTCTTCACAGCTAATGATTTTTGACAAGGTTTAGTTAGATGAAATTTAATTAAATAATAATTTAATCTATCAGTTATTTGAAAATGACTTTGACAATGACAGAGTTCAGAAATTGAACGAGTACCTACCTATACAGGAGCTTGCTAAGTTTTAGAATAACGTTCTACTAACGCTACATATTTAACTTAACTGACTCTAAAACATTATCCAGAAACTGGCCATAAGGATTAAAAAGAAATCAAAGTCGATTTGTATTTTGGAAATGGAAGCAGGCGACCCGTGGGAGACCCAGTATCAACAGTGGCGGCACGTCGCGAACATCGAAATTTACTTAAGTTAAATAACGAAACGCGAGCCCTCTGTTTGCACGCTCCAAACGTCAAATACTGCGGAATATTGTGGCCATCCAGCTCTGCTCCAACCTCGCCTTTATTGCGATGCGGCTCTATTTAAACGCTATGAATATGCACGAGAGGAATGCATTTAACTCGTACCTACAGCGTTTTGGTTTCTAAACTCGGGATAGCTAATGTTGACTGGTTTATTCATGATTAGACGGTGAGTCTTTAGGCATTGCTGAGGGAGTGCAAAAAAAATTGTTTAAGAGACTATCGATTTTTCTATTTAATATCCGAAAATAAGATATTGGGGCCACTCTTTTTCGAACGAAACTCCAAAAAGTATCTTAGTAAAGTATTAATCCCAATATGTAAAACAAACAATATCTACAGTTGAAACGAGTAATACCACGGGAAGGATATGAGCACCCGCCGGCGAGCATGAGTGTGAGTGCGTGCAAGTGACAGCACAGTGGCCAAGGGTCGCAAGCTGACCAGTAGCAAAGTGTAAACTTGGCAGAGATAAGTGATGGCAAATAGAGAGTTTAAAAAAATAAATTGCCATAATAATTTAATCGAGGATTTGTTGAAATATGCAAAGTTTACAGATAGTCTTCTACGTTCCATAAGAACTAGAGATGGCTAGATGTTTAGATACTGATATCAGACAAGAATTAATTGATTTACAAGAGGTACAATTACCTTTAGAATTAGTCCTCAATATAGGATGGAGGCACAATTTAATTTAACCAATCATATGATCCCATTCACGTAATCACCTGCACAAACAATATCCCTGACCGGCACTACAGTGAGAAGCAATTAATATAACGACAATGCACCACATTATAATCGGCGAATTAGCGCGCGCCTCCGTGACACCCGCCGCCATTGTTCCCGCCCGACTCACTTTGACGTTTGTTTTGGCGCGAATTCAAACGCGACGCGCGTAAATGGTGTTGACACCCTCAAAATGGAGATTATTCATGGATGTTTGCGGCCCTTTGTTGGGGTTACACCGCCGAGTTTATGAAATTTATATTGACACGCCAGAGATTATCGAAGCTTTTGTTATGGAGGATTTGAATTTTCCAAACGCTCCCACATTCGGGCCGCGTGGCGGTGACAGAAATATTAATATTCGTGCGATTCGCACGATCACGTAGATGTAAGCAACTAGTTACACGCTCACTAATTTGAAGCCTGCTCTTCAAAAAAGCGTAAGTACAAATAAGGAAGTATGCATTGCTATGGTACACTTGAGAATCAAAGCAAACTCCCCCGATCCACTGATGCTGTCATCGACGCGTGAAACAAGATGCCAGCTTTAACGAGCTATCTTATGTTGCCAGTGGTTAAAATAACAAACGGATGTCGTGTAACAGGGTCGCCGCTCTGAGGCCGGGGGCGTCTTGTACCCTCCACTGTGTTCGGTAATTGAATCTGGGTAATAGGGGCCGGTGGTGGCCCGCGGCAGTGGCGTCGTGCGTCGCGGAGGCCTTTATGAAGCCGATTACACTGATTTATTGCGTGGTGTCGGTTACAGTTGCTTCAGGCGTCGCCGGTGACGCCCTAATGTTGTTACGTTAATAATGTGTGACATCATAAACTATGTGATTTTGGTCTGACACGTGTGAGTGTTCGGTAAGATTGTTAGTCGAGTCCTTTGTGGAATGTAGGTCAATTAGGTAAGAACCTACATATAAGCCTAATACTCCAGCCAGTAAAACTTTTTACTGGCTGTCTCATAACTGTTTTATCAGGGTATAACTGAATAAATTAATTTACAGTTCTTTCAATTCTCTCTAGTTATATTTTGATGCCTCGCAGCAGATCTTACTACGCGTTTTCTCATATGTGTTGCTTGGAAGGTACTTAGTTAGATCAAAGGAGATCGTAAAGAGAAATACCTTTGAAATCGAAGCTTTTGAAGCTGTTTCCATCGATTTAAAAAAGCTTAGCTAGAGCTAAGCAAGAGCTTTATGAAAAACTAAATAGGTAAGTAGAAAACTAAATCTTACTCCATTTTAATTCAACTGTAATATTAAGTTTTACGTAAAAGAAACAGATAAAGCTATATTATATTGAAACTTCGAAGTAGGGAGATAGGTATTCCTCGAAGTAGAATGATGGGTGGTTTACTAAAACTCATTTATCGGATATTTTAATTAACTCTTCCCTTAAAGAAACTCAGTTGAGGGACTGATGATTACTCAATATTCATGGTTATTTAGCTTAAACATTACAAATCTTATGAAATTTTCTATTTTCTCGCGCACTTCTTAAAATGTCTATAACTTTTATTCCCGTTATCCGATTGCGATGAATCCAAGGTTATTAACTCTTCCCTTAAAGAAACTCAGTTGAGGGACTGATGATTACTCAATATTCATGGTTATTTAGCTTAAACATTACAAATCTTATGAAATTTTCTATTTTCTCGCGCACTTCTTAAAATGTCTATAACTTTTCTTCCCGTTATCCGATTGCGATGAATCAAAGCTTATTAACTCTTCCCTTAAAGAAACTCAGTTGAGGGACTGATGATTACTCAATATTCATGGTTATTTAGCTTAAACATTACAAATCTTATGAAATTTTCTATTTTCTCGCGCACTTCTTAAAATGTCTATAACTTTTCTTCCCGTTATCCGATTGCGATGAATCAAAGCTTATTAACTCTTCCCTTAAAGAAACTCAGTTGAGGGACTGATGATTACTCAATATTCATGGTTATTTAGCTTAAACATTACAAATCTTATGAAATTTTCTATTTTCTCGCGCACTTCTTAAAATGTCTATAACTTTTCTTCCCGTTATCCGATTGCGATGAATCAAAGCTTATTAACTCTTCCCTTAAAGAAACTCAGTTGAGGGACTGATGATTACTCAATATTCATGGTTATTTAGCTTAAACATTACAAATCTTATGAAATTTTCTATTTTCTCGCGCACTTCTTAAAATGTCTATAACTTTTCTTCCCGTTATCCGATTGCGATGAATCAAAGCTTATTAACTCTTCCCTTAAAGAAACTCAGTTGAGGGACTGATGATTACTCAATATTCATGGTTATTTAGCTTAAACATTACAAATCTTATGAAATTTTCTATTTTCTCGCGCACTTCTTAAAATGTCTATAACTTTTCTTCCCGTTATCCGATTGCGATGAATCAAAGCTTATTTCAAGCGCCAATCTAAGCTTAATAAATTTGTAAAATCCATACGGTAGTTTCGGAGATGACGTGTTTAAACATACAGGCAGAAAAAATACTAAAATCTTTTCCTTCTCTTAATCTTTCTACATCACTCTCAATCAGTTTTTGGCATTCCATTAGGTACAGGTCTGTACCTACTAATATTATTATAAAGCGGTATAGTTTGTATGTTTGGTTGTGGCAAGTAATCTCCGAAAGTAAGGATCCGATTTTGAAATATCTTTCACTAATAGGAAGTTACGTTCAAGTTACGTTATCCCTGAATGCTATTCATTATTTATTTATTTAAAAGGCTTTAGTTACAAAGTCTATCAGCCTAATCATGATTGCTAATCATTTCAAAAACGCGGGTGGAGCCGCGGGGTGAAAGCTAGTACATAATCAGACACAGACAGTACATTATGTACTGACATGTAAATGCAATTACACCCAGTGCATAGGTACATAGATATAAATTACGTTACCTGCGTAGGAGTTAAGTGTATGAGCGATGCTAGGTGCTCCCTCTCTGGTGCCGACAGGTATTTCTGCTGCTTGAACCGCCGCTCCAGTTCGTATACCTGTCAGGGAAATGTACATGTTATTTTTTTGAATTGGAACGAAGTTCCTTATCGCGCGTTGTGAAAGGGGGCTAGACGGAAAAAATGCTCACGAAAAATTGTCACCGACACTTTTAGTGTCAGTGTCACTTTATTGTAAGCTGTGCGGCGTGCGCATGTTTCTCTGTCTGTCTGTCTCTCTCTCTCTCTCTCTTATAGAAAGCAAGCCAGATATTTTTTTTAATTCTATTTAATATATATATATATTTAAAATAAAACTATTTATATACATTGTTTTTTTTTTATATATACTCTCTCGACTTATATCGTTCCATCCGAGTTTTTTTTTTATTACAGGCTAAGGTTGCCATACCGTTGTCCAACGTGACAAAAAAATGATATTTGTAAAATATTTTCATAGCATTGATGGCATTTTAGATTAAAGCTTTGGGTACTGTGCTTTGGGTCTATCTTACGTGAAACGGTTGAAAGTCTTGGTAAATTATTTTTATATTCTATATATTCCATTTTTGTTATTTTTATTGCTATATCTTAAATGTTCTAATAAAAATAACTTAAACATTTAATATTTACAACAAATGTACAAAATATACATGCAAATGTACAATTACAATACATAAAAAACATCTTCGAGGCTGCCGCTGCTGCCGATCGGCAAGGTTCCCAGAAGGCTGGCAGCGTTTCCTCTTTGGATCTTTCTATATATTTAATTTTTTTTAATTCTACTTATTAATGAAGCCACTAGTAACACATTTTTATTAGGTATATGTTTTTGCGCGGTGGTAGCGGTACTTTGTAGTCCCCGACTGGCTGGCTACCACCCTCAAGTTGAAAATCTGTCGCCAAGCACCTATCGGTGTGTTCCGACAGCTGCACTTGAGATCCAGTTCCCATTTAAGCTTTGTGTGCTTAATTTCGGCCACATGATCACTTACCATGGTGAGATTGTGGTCAAACACAAGCTTATCCAGAATTTAAAAAAAATGTTTTGTGTTCTCTGTCTGCGAATAATATTGTAGGTTACATTTTATACCATTCTTATATTGTGATAATTTATTTATGATGTAGCTGTTTTTGTGCCTTTAATAAATAAATTTGAGATAGTTTCGACTCTTTTTGTTATACGTGAGAATGTGACGTAGACATATAACGGAAAACCAAATCACGTAGGTAGATACGTATAAGGAGAGTTTGTCTGCGTGGTCTACTACCACTCTAATTCGGTTTCATAATACAAATAGACTGACTATCGTTTTAATATTGGTTTAGTACACTTTAAGCATAACATCACACACAATTTGTAAGTATTTAGCTTTACATACTATAGTAATCTGTCACTCACTCATTAACAGTTTCACACACAATGAAACTGAAAACAAACTGGCTGAGAGGAATTCCTGAAATAGAATTAATTACATGGTTCAAATAACAGCCATGTATATACAGGGGCACAGGGGAGGCGGCAGGGCGGGGCTGAGGGCCGAAGGGGCGTGGGCGATCCGCGGGGGCGAACTACGGGAAGGGGCAAAGGGGGCAAACTGGGACGCCTTCCGCAATTAAATAGCCTGCGTTAACGTAATTTGCGTTTAGGTAATGTGGAATGTTGTCTTGTTTAGTTTAGAATATTGTGTGTTACAGCTTGTAACTTGAGGATTTTATTAAATTGTTTAAAATTATATTAAATACTAAATTAATTTATATAAAATTTGTCAAGTTATCTGGAATCCTTTATTTTTTGTACGTACTCTGCCATATTTCTTTAGGATGGTCATAAAATTGAATTTGTTGTGTTTGGCCACAATCTCACCATGGTTAGTGATGATGTGGGCGAAGGTAAGCTCACAAAGCCTAGATGGAAACTGGCTCCCAAGTGCAGCCAAAGAGTATGTAACCGCTGCAGCTGTCGGAACACACCATTAAGTGCTTGACGACAGATTTTCAAATTACGCATCTTTTGCTTTACTGTCATGTAGGCAAAGACTTTTTACATATACTAATAGACAGGACATTGCGAACAAAATCGTTATCCGATATTTATGTCCAGTGGACATAAGTCGCTCAGTCTAGTCTAGTTTATTCATAGATAGATGGCGTTACAGAGGCATGGAATGGGATGACAATTTTTCTATGACATTCCTTCTGATAGCCGCTCTATTGTATCTTTAAATCTCTTTGCATGTAGGTAACTAAACAAAGAACCCATAAAACCCATGAACCTTGCCTTGCTCTTTAATAACGCATCAACAGCGACCGTATCGAAGTATATGTATTCAAGTAACCATGGCGCCGCCCTCTGGTTTCCTCAATAAAACTGGCACGTTTGACGATCATGAAAATCTCCCCTTGCCCCTCACATAAAGCGGGCTATCCCTGTGCGATTGCAATCGCTACTTGAGACGCGACGTGAGAAAGTCGGTACTTATTGCGATTGCGACTTTTGACTGCAACTAAAAATGTCACATGAAACTTTTGATTAATGTGCATTAACTATTAATTTATTATTATATCTTCTTCTTGGATCTTATTGGATCTTATCTTCTCCTGGGATAAAAGTAGCCTATGTGCTATTCCAGACTATAATCACTTTGCACTTGAGAGCCAGTTCCCATCTAGGCTATGTGTGCTTACCACCTTCGGCCACATCATCACTTACCATAGTGAGATTGTAGTCAAACACTAGCCTATCGAGAATAAAAAATAAATAAAATACTATCTCTGTTTCAAATTTCATCCAGATCAGTTCAGATCAGATGGATGTTACTTCAGTTCAGCCGTTCTGGCGTGCCAGAACGGCTGAACTGAAGTAACATCCATCCATCCAAACTTTCACATCTAGGTATAATATTAGTGGGATTAGCAATTGATTCGAATATTTAAAGTAAAAACAAGCGTTTTTAATTAGGTATTAGTTATTGTAAAATGTAGATTACTTTAATACTTTTTCGTAATCCATTGCCCATAGATTGAATTTGACATAGGTCATCGCGCCGCTCCTCCGTAGATACAGCGCTCCCTTTCCGTGACAGCTCCGAAAATGCGGCAACTCAATTTTTTTGTGTGTATTTGCAAGGATGCTATACTGTGATGCTAGTGTGCGTGAACAATTGTGTCGCGGAAACACTGAATGGTGTAATTTCTTGCAAGACTGGGCTCGGACACGCTTCGGATTCGATTTAGGCGTAGTATTTGTTGCCACATTTTTAAGTATGACGGCGGCATCTAGTCCGAGCGGCGCACGATGGCCTATTATTAATCTATGCCATTGCCACTATACTGGCAGTTTGTACGAGACGAATTAAACTGATCATCTGCTATTGACGTTAACTGTACAAATACCTCATATTACCTATTATTCTTAATTCAATGATGCTATTTCTTAATAGAAATAAATACCTAATAGAAATAAATAATAGTAGTAATTTAATAACGATAAGTCGGACTGTGTATGAGCATCATTAAATTGAGTCAGGTAGAGCCCTGCACCGTATTTATTTGTAAAATGATCGACAAATAAAACTCCCCTAACTGAGGGAGGGTTGTTCGCAAATACTAGGAATTTGTGACGGTTCAGATCAACTAAAGTTTAAGCCGACATGCAGATATAATAAGAGCGACTGACATTATATTATTTTTAATTTTCTAAATAAGGCAATGGTATTGATGTCTTACAGCCTCAGAACCCAAGGAAAGAGAAAACCATAACACGGGAGTAGAGTACTTTACCGGACATATTTTTTCTTATGATGGTGATAAGTTGCCAAAAGCCTAATCATCTATTTAGGTTGGCACAGACTTATTTAGGTACTTGCATTGTCTTTTGTTTATTTCTTATATTGTATAAACTGGGCTTGGGTGTGTTTGTATCTAAAGAATCGATCTGCTTTTGCTTCGAAGCCTACGCAGTGGCTTAATCAGTTTTCACCAGCGATTTCGGTTGGAGGCATACCTAGCCTAGGTAACCATATAATATAATGGCTGATCCCTCAAAACCTTTGGCTCGCTAAGCGAACGGTCGTCCCAAAACTAAATATAATACAATAATTAAATTCCTGCTGACGCGATTCAAGTTATCAATTTATTTTAAAGCAAGTAATTTTCGCAATTATTTTGGCATTTATTTATAATTTTACTAGAATTATCACATTAGATCACAATAGCTTTGTTTAGTGACAATTAGTTTCAAATTTCATAAATATCAATTGATTTTCGTTTCCTATTTTAAAAATGGAACTTTTTTTTTACTGGCAATAAAGTGGACTGTCAAAAAGCTGTCTCACCTGTGCTTGAGTGAAGAGCACCCTTCTCTTTCTCCTCTGCGCCAGCGGGAACTGCATGGGCTTGGCATCGGGACCCGCGCACGCGGCCAGCCCGCCCATGTTGTTCACGTGCCCCATGCCGCCTGACGATGACGTCATAAGCCTGGAAACTGAAGCAACCGCTCAGGTGCGCACACAATAGCATACTATCTATATTATATGGAAGACAGAAATATATAGTTGTATTCCCCTGCCGAAGTGTAAGATTTAAGTATATCTAAACTAATATTATAATAAAGAGGAAAGATTTGATTTTTTGTTTGTTACGATTTAACTCAAAAACTACTCCACCGATAGCTAGTATTATATCTACTACCTCGCGGTTTCACCCGCGTTCACGTGGATTCATATCTTTTTCCGGGATAAAAATATATCAGGGATAATGTAGAAATGGTGAAAGATTTTTTTTAAATCGGTCGAGTGGGTAGTTTTCTAGTTAAAAACAGAAACAAAACAAAAACAAAAATTTAAGAAATATCCACTGCAGAAAAATGCCTTGCTATTCCGAACCGGTGGTAGAGTCAATCCTAATGTACATACCTAAGTGCCTTACCAGGGCCTAAACTGACTAAATGAGTTTGAGTTTCATCTTCATGGTACTATTAAGGTCGCCTTTTATTTTTCTGTCTTTAAATTCATCTCAAATATTTTTGATCAACTATGGAAAAAGAAGTCAAAAATCATTTTAAACAAGTTGCTAAATAGATATTACAATGATCATCCTACATAAGCAACATAAATCTTTTTTTAGCAAACTCTTTTATCATGAAGAGTAAAAGAAAAAAATGCATGGTAAAATTAAACTCTTCGCGCTGGCAACATTTAAACGGCAGCTCCCGCCATTTTCTTTAATGACACTAGAGCAGCTAGACGATTCCCGCGCTTACAGTGGCTGTATGGTGTTTTATTTAAGTCACTTTGTAGAATTTAAAAAATATTTTGCTTCCTGTGTTTTATAGAGAGTAGAATCAGAATTACTCATTACTGAACTAACTCATTATCAGAATCAGCTTTTGACTGATTCTGATTATGGTGCAAACTAACATAGGTTAGGAAATCTCTAAAGAATAGGTAAATTTACAAAAAAATACAATAATTCGATAAAACTATACAGTCCTAAAACAACGCCAATAATAATTATTCGTTTAATTAAACAGAAAAATAGGTTAAATCGTGCTTTACGGAATCTCGGCTTATTCAGTTAATTCTTAAACTAAGTGAAGAATAAACCAGCAGTCGGATGAAAATAAGATTCACGGGTAAATGTCTTGTAAAAAGTTCATTTAATAATCAAACTTTAATTTTGTAAAATAAGACCTATTTGCCATAACTAACTCAAAAATATTTAATACTACGCCTTACTTTGAACTCTTTTTGAATAGTAACAATGCCCATTAGCATTACCTATAAAACGCATTTAACTAAAATGTTCAGGTAAATAACGTCACATTTATTTGGCTGTAAGACATATATGTATGTGACAACTAAAACAGTGTTTCAGTTAATTTTATGAGTAAGTAACCGAATATCTATGATCTCTGGTATAGCTAGGTAGGTACCTATCTAGGCAAATTGCTCTAAATAAAACAGCCGCTGGCTGTCTGCAGTGGGTAATTTAGCAATTGAAAACAGTAATAGCGGATTATCATAGTCTAACGACCCTATAGAGGCACAAGCCAACTGAATGGTAGCACGTGTTGACAGCATATAAAATTCGTACCTACATAGTTTTTTTTTTACTAAATAGGCTTGGCATGCTTGTCTAGAGGAAAACTAAGTAACATAGGTGTAGGTATTAATAAATAATCACGCCATAATGTATACCTTAAAACAAGATCGATTTGTTTTTTTTTTTTTTTATGTTACAAGTGACAACGAGGCAGGCGGGTCACCTGATGGTAAGTGACTACCGTCGCCTATAGACATTAGCAATACCAGGGGGACTGCCAATGTGTTGTACACCTTATTACAATGCCTTAAGGGCAAGGGCAACTGGCTCTCAAGTGCAACTGTCGGAACACACCAACAGGTGCTTGGCGACAGATTTTCAACTTGAGGGTGGTAGCCAGCCAGTCGAGTACCACATAGTACCCTACCACCGTGCAAAAGTATTATTATTTAAATATAAAGTTTACTTAGATCATTTATGCGCCAAGCAAATATGTATAAAATCTCATAACATTTTATTGTAACGTCTGCATTCGCTCTGAAACCCGCTCGGCAGCAATATTCCACACATTATACACGACGAAATTCACCGCTCATTCTATTTACACAACACTCAAACATCGAAAAGGGTCTTTCAATAAAATATTACTCCCCATTCTATGTTACTTACGTTCCCATTGTGCCACTGCCGAGCTTGTGTTTTGGCTGTATTATTCTCAACCTTTGCCTCGTCGAAAAATTCTGCTAGTCTATGCTCGCTCGAGTCTTTTGTCAATGAACCACCGGACATTTTGTTATCGATTCCAACGATCTCTCGTTCGGTTTTCAAATCGAATTGTTGCGCTATTTTAATTCGGTCTTGAATGGTTTTGTATGAGGGCGTATTTTATCGTTTAATGACACGTAAATAAATGTTTACAAACAGCTTTTTAAATAGATCAAAATAATTTTGGAAAGGCACACATGTTTTGTTGTTTGTTTAGGTACTTACTTTCCTACTTATTAGGTACTTTTTGTAACTATAATTTAACTGATATGACGTATCTGATAATACCATACAATAATCCTTCAATTTACCAACCTGGGACTCACTGCAGATCACTAAATCTTATTGCGATTCTTAGCCTAAACTGCATAAGATGTGTCGAAGGACGTCAGAAAATATTGAAACATTGACATTTGATGAAAACACAATCGCTGAATCGCTTTAAATGTTGAATAAAGTATAGGAATAAGAAAGAGCCTTACTTCTAATAATTAGGTACCAACGTATATTTCAATATTCACACCAAAATATTATTCTTAATTTTTAAGGGTAACAATTTCACGCCTATCTACAGTAATCTTGCCAAATGCAAAAAAACCAACGAGGTACAATTTAATTTTCGAAAGATTTTTACGAAATCCTCATGCGTATAAAAATATGATAACTCGGCCGACGCGGCGTCATCTGGCAGGGGAATGAGGTGCGCATATATTTTGACAACAAATACTCGTGTAATTGAACCAGGGGAGGGCAGAGTGACTGTCCAAGAGAGGGACGTCCCTTACGCGTTTGAATAGGACTTCCAGTTATGTAGGAATTATAATGTGATGTAGGTTGACATTACTTTTCTTATTTTCGGGGTCCCTTATTTGGTTTTATCGATGTTGACTGAGGATTGAATTCTAAAATAGATGGTTCGAGGAATATTCTGAAATTCTGATCACTTGAACTATCCACAATTTACGTAGGTATAACTAAAGTCATGGAAGCGCTAGACGGTCCTCCATTGAAATAGGTCTTCCACCATTCTGTTCAAAGCCGAGAGCACTCCAAGGTTTCCTTTTTTTGCTGGACTAGAATACCTTCTAGCCTCATGTGACTTGCAATACGCAACTTATATTGTACCTATTTAAAATTAAGTAGACTATGGCGTTAGCTACAAATGTAACTGAGATGGAAGACAAAGAAAGGCGAGAAAACATGATCATTTTTTATTGAAAACACTTATGATTTTCTTCGAAACTGTTAGGTTTTTGAGAAACGAAAATACATAGGCGGTTGGAGCGCAGACATAAGTTTACCTGTTTGTAACTTTGGTATTATTATTGTTATATCACGAGCCCGATTAACAACGAAGTTAAAAAGATAAATACGGAGATTAACGAAGAAAACAAGTATAAGAAATATAAATTAAAAACATCTTACAAAAATATCAAAGAATAATCACGGTAATAAAAAATGAATCCTGATAAAAAGGCAAGAAGTAATTGCAACAATCAACGAACATTTAACCCTCAGACACTGCCGAGTGCATTTGATGACCAGCCGATTGGCGTGAAATTGGCCAGGGCAGGGGAAGGCCAGGGGATGGCCCGGGGAGGGTCAGGGGACTGGGGCGTGCGGATGACGACCGTGATGACCGCAATTATACGTTTAAAATTCAAGAAAGTTTGAGGTCGTTTGATATGGTAATTAGGGAAGAAACGTTTGGTGTTTGGAGACTAGGAATTATAACTGTAGTTTGTTTGTTTTTTCACGACCTGGATATTTTATGTAAGCGTTGATTATATTAGAAAAAATATAAGTAGGTCAATAATTGCTTACATCATTTATGTTTATTCTTATTGTTTATGGCGATGATAGCTCAGTGGTAAGTGACGTCGAATACCGCGGCGAAGGTCGTGGATTCGAATCCTACAATGAGCTTGAGCTTTTGGTGAAGGAAAACATCGTGAGGAAACCATAGCACAGTGGTAGGGTACTTTGTAGTACCCGACTGGCTGGGTACCACCCTCAAGTTGAAAATCTGTCGCCAAAACACCTATCGGTGTGTTCCGACAGCTGCACTTGAGAGCCAGTTCCCATCTAGGCTTTGTGTGCTTACCATCTTCGGCCACATCATCACTTACCATGGTGAGATTGTGGTCAAACACAAGCCTATCCAGAATAAAAAAATTAAAAAAAAGAGTACGTAATAAACCTCCTTCTGGCGCAGTTGGGTAAAAAGTAGCTTTTTAAAAGTCCAGTGTAGGTAGGTGTTTCAACATGTTAAATAGCAAGAAGTATTTGTCATAAAAATAACATTGGTAACTTCACATACATAATTGAGGTCAAGCGCAAGGCGAGAGAACCGAGGGACAAACAAACAGAAGCTTTCGATTTCATATGCGACGGCAACATTGCCTGGAGTATTTACCTATTCATTATTACTTACGTACTTCGTTAAAATTTAACAATTTAATTACAGTTTTTTTTTATGTCACTAGTGACAACGAGGCAGGCGGGTCACCTGATGGTAAGTGACTACCCTAGCCTATAGACATTGGCAATACCAGGGGGACTGCCAACGTGTTGTACACCTTATTACAATGCCTTAAGGGCAAGGGCAACTGGCTCTCAAGTGCAACTGCCGGAACACACCAACAGGTGCTTGGCGACAGACTTTCAACTTGAGGGTGGTAGCCAGCCAGTCGGGTACTACAAAGTACCCTACCACCGTGCTGTGGTTTCCTCACGATGTTTTCCTTCACCGAAAGCCCAAGCTCATTGTAGGATTCGAACCCACGACCTTCGCCGCGGTATTCGACGTCACTTGCCACTGAGCTATCATCGCCTTATAAATACAGTATAGCATACTTGGGATAATTTGCTACAGATAAGCAAACTTATTAAAACAAATGACATTTGTGTTTAACAGTTTTTTTTTTGAATGAAATGATTCTAAGTTTAAAAAAATAAATAACAATAAACGAGCGTGATTTACGTCGTCCGAGGTTTCTAACTGAATTTTTCAAAGTCAAAACCATTTGTTCAGTTTAGGCCCTAGAAGGGCACCTATGAAGGTCGAATTACAGAAGTTACCACCGGTTCGGAAGTCAGCCTTCAACTGAGAAGAACCGGCAAGAAACTCAGCAAGGTTACATTTTTGGACCGTCTGACTATATTGGCTTTTTTTTCAAACGTTTAACAATTTTATTCTTAAAGTAATACAAAAATACGTTTTTTCTTTTTGCGGTACGGAACCCTAAAAATGGAGTAAAATGGTGAAGGTATAAACGAATTCCACCTTAGTAGCGGGATAAAGATAATGGATATTAATATATTTATGTTGTGTCTAAATATACTTATAGTAAGTAATAACTATAGGTACTCTTATTAAATCTGCCGCGGCATAATAAAACGTGAACCATTGCAACAACTAAAAATGCATTTAAAAAATAATCGTATTTGACAGCGGGCGTATCTCCAATCGCCCCATTGTAAAGTGCCCATCACAGCCGCGAATGTTGCTAGCGCTAAATAAACGCGTCTGTCGGCAAATTGTGCGTGAATAAATATAGGGAATAATAGCCATATTGTGTTACGATACGACCCCTCGGATGTGTCGCCAAAGTAGTGAGTATCTTACCCATCTGATCGGAAAATGAGGTGTTAGTTTATAGTTGGTAGGCTTTTAATTGTATTGGATTATTTATACAGTAAGTACCTATATTGAACGCAGATGTAACAGTTACAAATGGGTATTTAAAGTAACAAGCATCAGAGAGCCGGTTGTCTTCAAGGCACGTAAAAAAGGTCGAAAACATTGGCAATCCTGCGGTATTGCTAATGTCTATAGGCAACGGTAGTCACTTACCATGAGATGAAAGCCTGTTGTCAGAACTGACATAAAACAAAAAATAATAAAATAAGAAACGAAGAAGAAAATGATTAGACGATGATATGACGTCAAACGTCGTGGAGAAGGTCGTGTGTTCAAATCGTACATATAACTCAACCTTTGTAATTTAAAGTGAGTCTTGATTTAAACACAAAACATGTCTGACTCTATTATGGAGATATTTGAATGATATCTTGATCTTTTTTCAAATATAATGAAACAAAAGAGAGCCGTGCAATATTTGCAGATCACAATAGGTGGGTATTTGTTTTTTGTTTTTTTATTAGCTGATAAAATGGTATGTACGATAGACGTTGGAATTTGGAATAAGACTTTAAGAATTTTCAAAATAAATTGAAGTTAAAAATATAATTTAAAATGTAAACAATCCGTCAAAGCAAACTGGAGAAAATACCTACAGGGCAAATGAAATAGCAAACATTTTCGCAGCTATTTCCCTCAGTGTTGTCGCACTAAAGAAAGATAAACTGCGGTAGTCTGCGTTTGACGCGTCCACTCGCCGCGTATTAGGCTCGCCTACATGGAAACTAAGTGTGTCACGCGCTTATTTTTTCCCCACGGCAGTTTTAATTTCAACCAGCTGACCGTGAGTGTAGCTGACTCTGTTTGATGTATGGCAACACTTGAATTCGCAGGTATTGGATTTTTTACCGTGGCGTGATTAAAAAATGTTACTTCAAAAATATTTTGTGTTTTCTATCCTTCGGGCGTTTATGTTAAGTGTCTATGGGCACTAATTAATATGATCAATTTACCCTTAGTGTATAATAAAATCAATAGTTTCTAAAATTAATTAAATACCTATCTAGCAGTTTCTAAGCAACATCAACTTCAACTCGTTCATAAGTTTCGAGTATAAAATCATTACTTGGAACTTTGTTTACAATTTTAAATTCACAATTAAAATCAAATTACAATTTCACACCTAATAATATTTGAAAGTAAACGTGTTTAGATACCGTCCTTAAAACTATTTCTGGTCCCCACTACAGCGTTGGACTGCATCGACCTCATGCTATTTACAGACGTGAGGCCTCATATTTACCCAACCAAGTCTCTAGTGGCGGACAAACATGGGACCGATCATTTGGAATTGCTTATTTTGTCTTTGCCTACATAGCTCCCTTATAGGCAGGTATGGGAGGCGAACGTTCACCAAGGAAGCATCTTGGGTCCACTTTTTCTTTTACTTTCAGTTGACGAGTTTTTTTCAACTTGAACAACGCTTGTTTAACATTTTACCGTTTTAATCTCGTGCTTAAGAAGTACTTATCTGTGCGGAAGCGTGCTTCTTTCTTGAGCATTTAATCACTTGTAAATTTGTATGGTTCGATGGGGTTTAAGCAGAGATACAGTTAGAATATACAATGGAGATCAATGGACTTAATTAGACTCGAATGTTTGCAATGGCGCAATATAACTTATTGTGACTAATCTACTTAATCAAAATTTACTTTTATATGCTATTGAAACTATTTTTATGGTTAGTTTTATGATTAGGGTTCAGTTTTAGTTTTTATTTTAAGGGATGTTTTTAATAAGGACATTTTACATTGAAGTAGGTCTGTAACACATATATTTGTGTATATTTAATTTCTTTTTGAATCGGTTTGCGTATTTTTTAAGTTACAGTAACTATCACGCCATAGGTCGTAGGCTTGATTCCCACTCTAACAGAAATTTGTGTCCATAAACATTGGTGTTTTTTGAGTCTAAATATTTATCTATAGGTCTAGTTTGCATAGTACAAGCTCTGCTTAATTTGAGATCAGATAGCCGTGTGTGAAGAATATCTAAGGATATTTATTTATTAGCTTTCTGCTCAGCGTTTTCATCACTGATTTCCTATATTACTCCCTTAGGGCTTGTATTTAAAGAAACTCTTTCTTAGTGGATACTAACGTTGTAAAAGAAATTCCAAAATTCCAACCCTTGCGGTTAAAGCTGTGCGTTGATGTCAGTATTTTCATCGTTATATTTAATAGCTATAAACTACACCATCTGTAAGCTGGTAAGTCTCCTTATTATTGTCTCATTTGGACTTTCTCCCCGTTACCGAGACTACTGGCTTCTCTACAGAATTTAGATTAAGTTCCATGTTGTCTATAGCTTGTATTGTCCACTGTTTAAGTGGTGTCAGATGACGGTCAACGCCATCTTCAATCTTAAGTGTATTCAAATTAGTTAGAAACTTCTTCGAATGGTGTTTCTGTGATGAGGTTAGTTTCTTATTTGGAATTGAATTCCTCACCATTATGAAGTTCAGAGGGTTGCAAGACAATGGTTGAAATTATTATTATAAATGGTTAAGTTTGTGTGTGTATCTATGAGTCAACAATTGAACATACTTTGGAATCCAATTATTATTAAGGTAAAACATTATTCAATGCTGGTGATGCCGCGGTGTGGGAGCTGTTTAACATTTTTTTTAATATACATACCCTGATATTAGTTTGTTTAGAATCGGTAACAGAATCGATTATAATAGTTTTTAAACTATATTATATTTGCTCCAAAATTTGACTTACTAACTTTGATTTTACAATGATAAAAATCTAATAAGTTAATTTACGAGATTTCATAATTACCTATTTTCACTATGAATACATCAGCTTTATGATGATCATAAGTGCGATTCTAAGGCCTAAACGTGGCTTTCGCTTGGAGCAGTATTTTGAAATCTCATCTGAACAATAAAAAACTGTCTCAAAATGCGAAGCTAAGCCCTTAGTTGAGTAAATACCATTAGTCGAACAATAAGAAAATATCAAAGCAAACTTTGCGTGCCCGGCAACCAGCGCCGGATCTTAGTAACCTTAGAATAAAAAGTACCAGGGGTGTAGAAGTGGCACGAGGTGGACACAGATTATTTTATTTAACTAGGAGCTAACGATAATAACGGAATCTAGACGACGCTCTCAAGGGAATCAAAATTTATAGGGTATTTTCCGTCGACTTAGAACTATGAAAGCTGGCAAGTACCTATAGGGAAAAATCAGAAAACTATACATGTGAAATTAAATCATAAAACATCTCGATTCCTGAACTACCTATTTATAAAGGAGCGTTCAAGTATTACTTAATGCAAATTTTTGGAGATTTTTTTTATTATACAGCCTTATGTAGGTAACCGTAAACGCAATATAGCCCAACACTTCGCTACGGCATTGTCGTCACTACCACAGAGCTGTCATCGTCTTAAAACCTACAATATGCGTCGTCACGTCTACGCTCTATTTATTCTGTGGCAGTAATCTGATCCTTCTCTGCTACAGGAGCAACGCCGCGCCACTGCGCCGCGCCGTGTGGATGCAGGTGCATCGTTCCAGTATCACGTTATATGATTAACAAGCCAATGGATATGACGACTTTGTTTTATCTGTTTATTGTCTTTGGTTTAAGACCTATTTGTAATCGTGCGAGGTATCGCTACACTTGGAATTTTGGTAGAGTTTTATGGTGTTGCTTAGTGCGTTTTTTTTGTTACTCGGCTCAATTTAGGACTCTTTCAAGCCCCCCGCCGCGTCTGTCTATATGTATGTATCGGCGCGATAAACTCGAAAACTAGCACGTATCTTTCCCTACCTTCCACCTACAAATTACCATCTGCCTATTCAATATTACATTAATTATATCACATTATCAAAGCATTATATCAGATATCAGATAATTGGGCGAGGTGCACCACCACCTCACGTGTGAAGCATATTGCCGAATATCGAGTTACATTCGCGCATGCGTGCTACTACAGCCGCCATTTTGCACGAGAAAACAGTAATGTAATGGATTTATGTCAGGAATAATTAACCAAATGGATGATTAAGCCCTTTATTTTTCATAGAAGTTACGCATTTTAATTCTAACGTTACAGGTTCTTATTAATTTACCGTAAATTAAACCTATTGTGAGCAATATTTTTATTTGTAATCGCTTTTTCAAAAATGGCTCCAGCTACGTTTAATTTCTGGGAAAATTTGTCCCCGTGTTTTCACGCAAAAAGAAGAAAGATTTGCCCGCGCCTTTTTGGTCTTGTCTGAGCTAAGGTCGGTCGCCCAGGTTCTTACCACTTATCAATAATATGGTACAAATTCAAATATTCAAACAAAGAACCCACATTAATATTATCTGGTTTCGTCTTCTAGAGTATTGATGACGTATCAAATCAGCTTCTTTTAATGAAATGTCAAAAAGATAGGTTTACATGGAGGTTTGTATGAAATACTGCCATGTGACGTCATAAATCTACCATCAAACGATCTACTTATTGTTGTTAATTTGCAAATAAAAAATCATAGAATAGTTGAATTTTACAAAAAGTTCGCTATTTACGAGTATTTTTATGTGTTTTATACACTGATTAGTGTTAAATAATTTTTATTGAATATAGGCATCATCCTTGTTATAGGTACCTAATTTTTATTAATTTTATTCGCTCAGTTATTCAGTCCCATTGTAAAAGTCATTCATCTTGACAAAAATAAAAAAATATGTTTCTAAAAAAAGGCTTAAAATGTACTGTACCTATTTATAGTAACTAAAATACCTATAATTGATTGTTCCATCCAAAAAGATCGAACGCAATCATTATGTAACAGAACCTAAATGAGAAATCAGAGCATAAATCATCTCGCCGACTCACTGGCAAACCTGGGGTCGTTCGACGCTGGATACCAGCTCGCCCCCCTCATGTCCCCGTAGTGGGGCAGGTCGGCTGGGGCACATCCGTACCCCTGGACCGGGGCGCCCCCGTACAGGGGCACAGCGTACGGGTTCCCGGCCATGCCGCAGGAGGCGGCTGGCCCGAGAGGAGAGTTGATGCTGCTCCCCGAGGAGTTTGATCTGGAAGAAAATATAGAGTTAGGAAAATAAATATGAGAGAAAGTTTTTTTTTATTTGAGTACATTAATGTGTCTCTTATTCTATGGAGTTTAAAAAAAAACATCATACGACTCTATTCTACAGAAGTTACCTACCATAGGTTAAAAATCCAGTCTTCAACCGAGAAGAACCAGCAAGAAACTTGGCAAGGAAATTGGCATGACGTTGCATAATGGAAATTGGAATAAGGCCCAGAGGAATAACGTAAGTTTAAAATTTATACCTATTTAGAATCATGGAATAAAAATGTGTCATTCTTATTAGACGGCGCTGACAGCCAAAACGAAACTAATCATTCAATTTCAGTAAAACTATATAAGTGCATCCTTATTTCTATTGCCATTTCTATTTCTGTAACCTTGCTGAGTTTCTTGCCGGTTCTTCTCAGTTGAAGGCGTACTTCCAAACCGGTGGTAACTTCTGTAATTAGACCTTCATATTAACTGAATAAATGGTTTTGATTTTGACATTATTATATTCATTTTTTTTTTGTTAAAATGAGGCATTTCACTAAAAGACTTCGATGTGTTCCAGCAGCTGAACCAATTGTGCTTAAGCATATTATGTTTGTCGTAAAAAAAAAGTTTAATCTCTGGATAGTAATTCAAAACCAAACGTCACTTCACTAACATGCGGATTATTCAAATAATTCTAAAATGGAACTGACCCAAATCTGCCACACACAGATCCGAAAAACTTTACCGTTTTATGACGTCACGGGCGCCAGCTACCAAACAATAGCTAGCTTATCTCCCTAATCCCTATTTACACAATTTAATCTTCTGGTACTCTATAAAGACTCATTCACTCATCCATACACACCAAACACCCCTAATAACGTTTCCAAATCGATTTTAAACCTTATCATAGACAAAATAAAGATTATAGATTATACAGTAGAGTGCAAAGTTACAGTTGTCTATGTTACACCCCTACCGCCCGCCATTACGATGTTTGACTTGACAAATTGAGTTTTGACAGGGCGGGAAAATTTGGCGCGAGCAGTTTTAGGCTTAATTGGAGATAATTTTAATTTGATTAAAGATTGTTATCATTTAATTATAAACGTGTTTTGCTTGTTTAATTGGTACGGCAGAATAATTACAGTATCTAAGGAAACGTTTATTTTCTTCATGATAAAGTATACCTATTAAATGTATCTTTGGAAGAGCTACTTTTGACACGACCGAGCGACGGAAAAATATATCCAATACTCGTATTTATTTATTGATTAATATTTCTCTCAATTATTTTGAGGAAATTTAACCTAAATAGGTACCTACCTATGTTATCTGTTACTATACCTACCTCAAAAATATGTTAGATCCCTATGTTAAAGACAGCTTTTTTGTTATTTTTTGTATGGCCGAACTTACCTACACTTGTAAGTTGCTTTTGTAAGTTTTATGTAAGTAACTTACAGCTGCATTTAAAGTACTAAGAAATTACGGTAAGCGACTTACAAAGCGTGTTTACATTTGAAAATGTATCGTCAGTTAATTACGTAAGTTACTTGCGTGAGTAGTAAGTGCGGCTTTATATCATCATCATTTTAGCCGAAAGTCGTCCTCTGCTGGACATAGGCCTCCCCCAAAGTTTTCCACAACAATCTTCTTCTTCCCTTCCTTATCCCAGGCTAGGTGTGGTCGGCACAACATGTTTTCCTCTTCCACTCAGCTCTATCACTAGTCGTCTCTGTGCTCACACCTTTCATATGCATATCATTCTTCACGCAGTCCATCCATGCCTTCTTCGGCCTTCCTCTACCTCTATATCCATCCACACTCATGCTCAATACTATTTTTGTTACATGCCTTTCATCCCTCCTCATGACATGCCCATACCAAGCCAATCTATTTCCTTTCATCTTTTCAGTCACTGGTGCTACTTTCAAGCTTCCTCTGATATACTCATTCCTTATCTTATCCATTCTCGTAACGCCACACATCCACCTCAGCATTCACATCTCAGCCACATGCACTCTTCTCTCATTCACCTCTTTCATTGCCCAACATTCAGATCCATTCATTACGATAGGTCTTATGACGGTTTTATAAATTTTCCCTTTAAGTTTCATGGGCATTCGTCGGTCACACTTAATTCTATCATTAATTTTTTTATTGATTAATATTGACTTTTCCACAACAACCGATTGGTTTATTTATTTTTTGTTTGCTTCGAGCCAATCAATTGTAGATACGAGACCAACATATGATTGAAATTTATTTTTAGATTCTGTTTCTGATGTTTCAGTTTCAAAAATTTCATTTGGCATAGACAATGTGGCATCCTTATTGGCACTCTTGCGTTGAGCAGCGATTCGCTTTTATTAGTACATAGTATAAAGGAACACTATATAAAATCAATAAAATATTTACATTATTATAACTATATTAAAACTAATCTAATCTAAAAACTACCTAAAATAAACTATAAAAGTGCGTCGAAGAATTCCTCCGCATCGCCGTCGACTGGTAACGTTCCCAAAAGTTAAGTTTTTGTAGTAAGTAAGCAGTTATTTAATTAAACTAATTTAATAATCGTTAGTTTCCTCGCACAAAGTAATCAGCATTGCGATACAGCGAGGAAACGCTGCCATAATCTTTGGAACCAAAACCATAATTTTAGTTGTTTTAAGAAATGTTTAATTTACTATTAAATTAATTATTTTTATCAGGCCATAAAAAGTTAGTATTTCAATTTTAAATTTAATAATACCAAAATGTGGATTACAATATCTATAAGACATCATAATTACGTAGGTACCAAATCAATTCAAAATTATGCATAACACTTAAATTATATTATATTTCTTTCACGACCACAATCATAAAAACAATATATTTACCAACATGCAAATTATGTTTATTTTTAATAGCGTAAAAATCTAGAGGTGTGACTCCGACAGCCACTTGGTGGCTGTACAAACACTTACTGTGCACTGTTTGATGTAGAAAAGAAAAAATGTCGTCATCCGAGAATATGGCATAGCTCTGCCTCTTTGGATAAAACTGGGATATTTTTACATTTAAAAAAATCACATAAAACGCAATTTAGACTGACACGAGACCTATCTAATTCTAATGAATCTATTTTCTATACTAGGTGTTTATGTTTTGATGATCAGAAATCGGTTTTATTCAGTAATCCAAGCCACATAGTGGGCTTCATACTGCATTTTGTTAAAAATAAGTTGAAAATCGTAAATATAGTCATTGTTTGACAATCACTGGAAGATCATTGATACGAGTAAGATATGTGACAACTTAAACTAAGTTTTATGAATAATTACACCAGCGTTCCCGTGGGATCTTATCTTATCCCGGGATAAAAATATAGCCTATGTTAATCTGGAATAATGTAGCGTTCAAAAGTTGAAAGAATTTTTAAAATCGGCCCAGGTGTTTTTGAGTTTATTCGTTACATACAAATATTTCCTCTTTATAATACCTATTAGAAAGATTAATCGTGGCCTCGGCAGACCGGCGGGCTTTTTCTACGCATCAGCCTGGCCATCCAAAAAGAAAGCGCTGCCAGCCTGCTAAGGAACCTAAGGCAGCAGCGGCAGCCTCGAGGAAGTTTTTTAGATTGAATATTTTCTACATTTGTTGTAAATAAATTGTAAATATAATAATGGTTTAAATTTTAAGATACGACCGTAGGATTATCGACATAAACTATAGATTAATTAACATAGATCGTAAAAGCGAAATACGCAACAAACTAGAAATCTGGCTGGCAGATTTCTAATAGATATCTGGTAGTTAAGTACCTATCGGCTAAGTATTTCCACGGGGAACAACTAGTTTACCATAACTAGAAAGAAAGAAGAAAATTATTTTATTAATGCGCACCATTCGACGCAAACCAAATACATACTTAGCAACAAAAAGAAAAAATAATAAAGTACAAAACAAACTAAACAATATTGTTGGAGATTTGTGCGTCGTATGCGCGCAAAAATATGGGTCATTGCTCAGCATAATACTGAGACTTAGGACGAACCTAATGTCTGCAGCGCTGATTTTCAGCAATAACCGATGAGCGACGATTCCCACCAGACTCAGTGGAAACATCGATATCCAGTAAGTACTACATATTAAAACTATCGAACTAAGTATACATATTATACAGTAACTAGTGATTGAACAAAACTTCAAAATGCTAGTGCTCCATTTTAATAAGCAAAGCAAAAAACAAATAAAAATAAACGTTGTAAAGCTATTACAGATTGGGTAATTATCTCTCCAATATTATAAAGAGGAAAGACTTGTATGTATGTGTTTATGTATGTAACGAATAAACTCAAAAACTACTAGGCCGATTTCAAAAAATCTTTCACCATTTGAATGCTACATTAAACTACAACTATAAACCTCTTCTTTGATCTATCCATACTAATATTATAAATGCGAAAGTGGTTCTATCTGTCTGTCTATTACCTCTTCAAGCTCAAACCACTGAACCGATTTAATTGAAATTATGTACAGTGATAGATGGAACCTTGGAGAAGGAAGTAGGATACTTTTTATTCCAAGAAGATACAAGATCCCTCGAGAACACGGATGAAACCGCGGGGCGAAAAACTAGTAGGTAAGTAAAATTATATTAGAAGAGATCAATGTAAAAGACTTCAACGGCGAACATCTCAGTGGCGGTGACTACGAATGTCGTAGCGACGGTCGTGGCTTCGGTTCCTACAGCGTTTGAGCTTTCAGTGATGGCACCCTTCAGGTAGCCATAGCCCATAGAATGGTGGTAGGGTAAGTATGTAGGTAGTACCTAGTATATCAGTTATTATTTTTTCCATAGAAGGCCTGCGGTGCCCACGATAGGTGCTGGTTTCCGAATTTAGCGGGCAAGCGTGAGTAGAGACACATGAGTGCGAGAGTCGCTTCACCAACTCAGCCATCAAGTGGCCCTCAGTTTAGGTGCCAAAAATGTGGACGTTGCTGTCGCTGCCGTATCGGACTGTACAGTCACTCCAAGGCCTGCCACACGGACGCTGTTTAGATCATCTATTTAAGATTTATGAGGCCCTTTATTATAGTAGGCCTAAAAGATCTGTTTAATTAATTGAACGTGTGTGACTAATGTCCCTGGGTAATAATAATTATGAATATGTAGGTACGTTTATAACCAACTTTTTCCAATTCAAGCATTTTTGAGAAGTATTGTTATCAACACCAAAAGTGTGTGCAAAATTTCAGCTCAGTTAGTACTGGTTTAAAATTCGACCCAACAATTGATTGAACTGGTGAAGTTAAATAAAAGCTTGTAAAAAACCTTTTAAACCACGTCACCATGTCAAGTCATAGACACATAGGTATAGTACCATAAATCACAATCTATAAATAGCCATTAGCTAACCATAAACAAGGATCTTCATTTGCATGAACGTTGAGCGACGATGGGCTGCTATTTACCTTTGTTTCTAATTCCGTTTCAACATTTTTAAAGACAAACAAAGTTTTTTTTCTACGTTTAAAATATGTTGACTTTTAAACGTAGAAGAAAATATGTTGACTTTATAGTGTTCATACTAATGTTAAAAGAAAAAATCTTTAGCCATCTGCGATTTTATCCAATTGCAAATAGATTAATTTAGAGCATAATATGTAACTACCCAATCTGTCGCAAAAAGCACCTTCCGAACCGTGCGTTTCTGACAATTAATTGCCTGTAAAGGCAAAATATTAACTAATATAATATTAAAATATATTTTGTAAAATATATTAACAACTGCTCTCTCGGCAGCTGGCGTTCTGTCCTAAAGAAAACCATCCAAAAAGCAGTTTTAGTTATTCCAGGATTTTAGACAATTTCCGGGCAACTTTTCTTATATTTCTCTCTCTAAAAACCCAACTTTTCGAGGCAAAATCATAGTTTTTTCTCATTTTGGGTCAAATAAAACTTAATTCAAAAATAATTGCAATCAATTCCCTTTTCAAAGCTTACATTCAGGTTTTGTTTAATTTTATGAAAACTGCCGCTGCTCACGATCAGCTATAGTTACAACTTACAAGCTGGCAGAGTTCTCTATGTAGGTGAATGCCAAATACCTAAGTATTTTTTAAAAAATGATAAGTACATGCCCATAAAAATCTTTTTCTTGTACCTATCTATATCTCCTTTGATTCATGTGTTTACTTTACGGTTAAATCAAATAAACTATCTTTTTAATAAATGTGAATAGTTTTGCATGAAATAATGCGTTGTGACGTCATTAAAATACAACATTAAAAGATCTAAGTACCTACTCTTTGTCGTTAATGGTAATAAAAAGTCATAAAACGGTTACGTTTTCGCAATTTTGAGTAATTCTAGATGTTATAGGCAACATTCCTATTGCGTAGGTTATATTTATAAATATCCAAAGAGGGAACGCTGCCAGGCCAGCCTAGCCGATCAACAGTCTCGAGTAGGTAGGTATATTAAAAAAGGCTCAATGACATATCAATGCAAAGCATAAACCACTGGATTGGTTTGAAATCTTGCACACAGGATCCTGTAGGCATTCATTAAGAAAGTAATTTTTTATTCAGACTCTGAAGAAGTGAAATAGAGGATCGCTGGTGAAACTCCGCCCGGAGCAGTAAGAATAAATATCACACAATTTTAGAAACATTATTCACCTTTGGAACTACAATATTTCAATTATAAAACAGAATGCTTCTTCTGGGATGTGGAGCTAATCTCCAAAACTACTGATACTATTCTGAAAATTATTTGCGTAGGTAATAGGGCTACATAACCTAAAATGAGTAGGTCTGTAATAGATTCCACCGTGAGAACATTTGATATTGTCCATTTAGATATGATGATGTTTTCTTGATTTCCATTTTAAAATGCTTGCTAGCTACCTACTCATTTATTAGGTAATGTCATAAAAAAATATCTAAATTAATATATTATTTAGCCCCGGTCGAATTAAAGTCAATTAAAATTCACGAAAACCACATCTAATAATGATAGTACCTAAATATTTAAGAGCAATATCATTTTCTCTATAAATACTTAGCTATAAATTAATTTACAGAAGTAGGCCTATTGCATTGAATTAATATATTTTATTAAAAAATATATATTTATTGTTATTATTATGTAGTTAATTAATAAATAATTAATATGTCATAAATTTAATTTAATTTGTTTTATTTATTTATAATTCCTAAACCGCTTGAAAATAATGTAAACGTAACTTCGACTTACGTTGGACATTATTGACCATTTATTATAAGTACTCGTAAGAGGCTCTATCAAATATTTGTTAATCACTTTAAATCTAATTAACCGTAGGTAAGTGAACTAATTTATGAATACCTACATATGATAATAAGCTTCGACCGGCATGTCTCCCTGTAGCGTCGTAATGAGCATTCGCAAGCTGGTGTCGCACAGGGTGTCACTCTCAGTCCATCGCTTTTTAATATGTTTGCTTTTGATCGTTTTTATTTAATTCCGATTTAAATGTAATACCGCTATTTATTAAATGCCAGCTGTCGTTAAAGTCCTTGACTACCTATAAGCACATTCACATGGCATCATCACTTGACCGGCAATCACAACATACCTGCACAAACAAACGTCACCGAACTATATCCTTCGACTACGAGCGACGCTCAAGCACTCTCGTCGGCTACCTTCTCCACTCGAAAAATCAGCGGGTGGAGGGCGTCCCCCCCCCTCGATCGATCCACGCACCTGTACGGCGACGGCGGGTTGTTCGCCAACTCCAACTTGCGGTATTCCTCTATCGGCGACAGGATATCGGTCACGGAAAACGGTGTGGAGTGCTGAAGCTGCAGCTGGGAGAGGTTCTGCTGCAGCAGCGCCGACTTTGGCGATAGGCTCATCGCCAGCTCGGCAGCGCTCAGTTCCGGCAGCGCCTCCGCCGGACACGGCGAGTAGCCGCCGCCCTCCGCGGACATCCGACCGGCCGACACTCGACGCCACTCCACGGCTCAGCCTCTAGTGGCTCTCGGGGCGAGAGTGGCGGCCTGAGCCCCCGGCGCGGGTTACGGCCACTCGACGGGCCCCGCCCCGAGTTCGATCGCCGCTCCTATGGCGGGCGGGACGGCTTCTCATTGGCGGGAGCTCGTGCATGGGTGGCTGTAGGGCTCCGGTCGGCGGGCGCAGTCTGTTGGTCGCGGCGTGCCAGTGTGGTGGGGAGACATTGCGTCGCGCTCAGTCGCCGCGCCGCCGGTGTGCGGTCGCCGCTCGCTAATTACCGTGTTTGATTCTTGTTTGCCGAACTGTGAATGTTATGTGACAATTAAAGTTTCATTATGGACAGTTAGTAACTGGAAGTTTAAATTAATTGGTTGCATTATCAAATATTTATACTGTAGTGGGTACATAGGTACCTACTCGTACTACTGTAGATATCTCTATTATTATTTAGTTTCCTAGTTTGTGGTTCTGTCAGAATTCTGTTTAGAATTGTTCATGTTGTAACATGTTGATTGCCTGTTGATTAATAGGTACTTAGTTTTATTTTAACTTGTGTTTTGTAGCATTAAGGATGATAAAAGGAAACTATGTTAACTAATGTCATTCTGCTTAGGTTCAATATTTATTGCATGCAAATAAAAGTTTTGTGGCTTGATTCTGTTTAGCAAAATGTTAATAGTTTTAAGGTTTTTCAAATATTAATACAATTGTAGGTATCTACCTAATAAGGAACAATGAAGACTCGTAAAGATTATGGGTTTTCAGCAATAATTTGTATAATTAGCTGCAACAGATATGGGTAGATATGAAGGCTATACTAAATAATAGAGCGACACCAACCGATGGTCTTAAATTGAGAGATGTGAATTGGATGCGAAAGTTTTAATTAGGATTTTTATTAGATATCTAACATTATATTCAATATTTTCTAAGGTTCCTCTTTAAGGCTCTTTCGTTCCACTTTGTTGTCTTCCGCTTAAAATTATCTATTCGAGATGTAACTGGATATCTAAGCGTTCCAGTTCCAGAACAAATGCGGTTCATAACGTGATACCTAGTTTCATTAGTCTGATAAAACTTAGGTTTTAAATATATCCCGTCACATTTTAACGGCATAGGAAGGTAGGTATATATATAAATATAATGAAAAGAGATTGGGCGAATCAAAAACTAGCCGGAACTGAATCGTCTTTGTGTTGTCAATTGACAGAAAAACAATGAAGTTTAGGTAACGTTGATTGAACCGCAATAAGAGGTGGTGGTAAGGCCAAAGGGGGATTACCAATGTTTGGCCAACCTTTGTTTGACAATGCCTAGAACGCAACTGGCTGTTATTTGCATGCAGCTGCCAATTATTGTATAGGTATTCTAATAGGTAGTTTGTATTTGAGCTATAAAGGCTGGTACCTACTAAATGTTTGTGTAGGAGAGCAGCAATGCTATTCTGTAAGAACGTTTGTGTATCTCGAAAGCTGCATGTCAAAGTCAAAGTCAAAACCATTTATTCAGTTTAGGCAAGGTTTAGGCCCTAGAAGGGCACTTATGAAGGTCGAATTACAGAAGGTACCACCGGTTCAGAAGTCAGCCTTCAACTGAGAAGAACCGGCAAGAAACTCAGTGAGGTTAAATTTTTGAATTAATTTTGGATCAAATGTTTAACAATTTTATTCTTCTCAGGTGAGATATCAATTTCTCATTCTGTAAACTTCGAATAACACTTCACTTCGCAAGTGCGTAACAAATGTTTATAGGATGACAAATCAAGATCGTGTGAGTTCGCTTTCGATGTGAGCTCGCTCGCCTGAGTGAGTCTCGATCGAGTTTGTATTTAAGAGAATAGAATTGCAGAGGTACAAGCTTACCACAACAGATTTTGATAAAACATGGCACTCAGGTCGATCATATCTTGAAATAAAACATAGGAGGAACCCAGGAAAAAATTAGATACCTCGGGAACAACGGTGGACGACATCTGGTACCTACCTAGGTACCTATTTTCATATGTTATGTTACCTAATGTGTTTAGTTCTTAGGCATCCATCAATAGGTATAAGAACCTAATTCAGTCAAATCCAGTGTTAGGTATTTTTTATTTTTTAATTCTGGATAAGCTTGTGTTTGACCACAATCTCACCATGCTTAAGTGATGATGTGGCCACAAAGCCTAGATGGGAACTGGCTCTCAAGTGCAGCTGTCGGAACACACCGATAAGTGCTTGGCGACAGATTTCCAACTTGAGGGTGGTAGCCAGCCAGTCGGGTACTACAAAGTACCCTACCACCGTGCTATGGTTTCCTCACGATGTTTTCCTTCACCGAAAGCTCAAGCTCATTGTAGGATTCGAACCCACGACCTTCGTCGCGGAATCCGACGTCAATACCACTGAGCTTTCATCGCCTTAAAAGGTAATACTTATTGTGTAACTGTAGTAGGTAGGTTTAAGGCGATGTTTTTTTAAGGCGATGATAGCTCAGTGGTAAGTGACGTCGAATACCGCGGCGAAGGTCGTGGGTTCGAATCCTACAATGAGCTTGAGCTTTTGGTGAAGGAAAACATCGTGAGGAAACCATAGCACGGTGGTAGGGTACTTTGTAGTATCCGACTGGCTGGCTACCACCCTCAAGTTGAAAATCTGTCGCCAAGCACCTATCGGTGTGTTCCGACAGCTGCACTTGAGAGCCAGTGTCCATCTAGGCTTTGTGTGCTTACCACCTTCGGCCACATCATCACTTACCATAGTGAGATTGTAGTCAAACACAAGCCTATGCAGAATAAAAAAAAAAGGTATAGGTAAATAGATGTAGGTATTATCCCTAAGGCAAACTAGGCACGTGCCTAGGGGCGCGAGTTTACCTACTAAGGGGCGCGCGGGCGGAAGTTTTTAAACAAAGAACAAAATAATTCCTAACATAAAATTAATCGTGAAAGTAGGTAGGCACTTACTTACTATGTTTTATTCCAGGATATGATCTACTTGTGTGCGAAGTTTTATCAAAATCCGTTCAGCCATTTTTGCGTGATTGAACAACAAACATCGAAATAAAAAATGCCTATTCACATTTTTAATATTATAGTAGATACCTATGGTAGCTAGCTATAGCTATGACGCTAGAAGGACGCCCTGATGAGGTGCTAGCCTAGGGCGCTCTCGACATTTAATCTGCCTCTAGATGTAAAAGTTAATCTTCGAAACGCCCGATCCGATTTCGAAAATTCTTTCACTGATAGGTATGAAGCTACATACATTATGACTGAGTGCCTTAATATAACCATTAAATCTCGAAAACACGGGTAAAACCGCGGGGTGGACGGTAGTCACTGATAAACTGCTAGCAAATAAAGAGCTTAAGTATAATTTACTAGTTAGGTACAGTAAAGGATTTAGTTCGCAAATAATTTAAAAGCTATGTTTGCAAAATAATATTTTGGAACGAAGTGAAATGAAGCGCGTTGTGAAAGGGGGCTAGACGGAAAAAATTCTTACGGAAAATTGTCCCGACACTTTTAGTGTCAAAAGTGCGTTGACCTGTACCTCTCTCTCTCTCCCTCTCTCTTATAGAAAGCAAGCTAGATATTTTCATTTCTATTTATATATAATAATTCTAATCTAATCTAATATATATATATATATTTTTTGTTATATATATATATACTCTCTCGACTTATATAACTTCGTTCCATCCGGGTGTCCCTTGACACCTCTCAAGTTTTTCTTTACATCCTTTTATTCACTTGAAAGCCAGTTGCTATTTATTTTTATCGTGTAAACATGATATAATACCGAGGTGAACTGTAAACTACCCGATACCTACGTAAAATTAGGTAAGAAACAATATGTGAGCTGGAGAGTCATATAGAGTACCTTTTTATATCTGTTGCTTTTTTACGGACAAAAGGTCGCTTCGTCTTGGTGCAAATATTTATGTTTCACATTGCTGCCAGTGTGGTTCTGTTGTTGACCAGCTTGGTCTATCACGGGCTATCTTACGTAAAAAGTGCAGGCAGAATTCCGCGCCACTCCGACCTCAATGAAATTATCCGCCGGGCTTTTGTCAGCGCCCATGTGTCAGCTATTCGTGAACCGAGTGGTCTGATGCGGGACGATGGTAAAAGACCCGACGGAATGACTTTGATGCCCTGGAAGATGGGACGGCCTTTAGTATGGGACGCAACTTGCGTCGATACTCTTGCACCGTCCCACCTTCCAGAGACTGTAAAGAGAGCCGATGGCGCGGCTGACTGTGCTGAGAACCTCAAACGGCGCAAATATGGAAACCTCGACAAGGCCTTCATTTTTGAGCCGTTTGGGGTAGAAACGCTGGGCCCGTGGGGGCCAGGAGCCCATCGATTGTTTCGGGATATTTCAAAGCGCCTGGTTGATGCTACCCGTGACCAGAGGGCTGGCGAATACCTTGGCCAAAGAATAAGCATTGCCATACAGCGTGGCAATGCCGCCAGCATTCTGGGCACGCTACCAACTGGCAGCATTTTTGACCAGCTGTCTCTTTTTTATCCCGGGAAAGGATAAGATCCCGGAACGCGGGTGTAGTTATTATAATATATTATATTTATAAATTTTTTTTAATACTTAATCACTTTTTGTTTTTTGTATATATTATTATATAGCTTAGTTAGTGTTTAAAATTATATGTATATGTAAGTTTTGTATATTTAAGTAGTTAATTTGAAATATAATTTTACTTAGTTAAGTTAATTAGTTAAATTGGTACCCGATCATTTTTAAAGATAGGTACCTACCTGTCTTTAAAAAACACTGTTGTTGACATGTTCGGGTTGTAGGCTCCAAAATCCGGAGTTTTCACGCTTCTTTCTTAGCCTCCTGGTTGTCAGATCACAACACTACACCGGCTCTGAGGCCGTCTGTCTAAACAGTTCGATACTAAATAAGGTTGAAGAGCAGATTCAATAGACGTCAAGTAGAACTAGCTAGAATAAGACTGTTTCACGATCCAATAAATGTTTAGAACTATACAATGCTCTCAGATGGTGTATTTCAGTTTATTATTTTAATATCTAGGTACTATACCTGACGTGTGTTCCGACAGCTGCACTTGAGAGCCAGTTCCTATCTAGCCTTTTGTGTGCTTACCATCTTCGGCCACATCATCACTTACCATGGTGAGATTGTGGTCAAACACAAGCCTATCCAGAATAAAAAAAAAAAAAAAAACCTATTCATTTGTCAGTGAATTTGTTAGTTTTAAAATGTTTCTCTTTAAATCTCATTAAAGTTTTTTTTGGTGTATTTTCCATTCAGGGCAGTTACTTACTGTACTTTACTTTCCAATAATTATAAATTAAATAAATATCCTCGGATATTTTTCACACACGGTTATCTGATCCCAAACTAAGCAGAGCTTGTAATATGGAAACCAGATGACTGATATACTACATATACTACTTTTTTTTTTGTAAATACATACTTAGATAAGATAGAGGGTGTAACCCAGACTCGGGACAAACAGACGTTCATGCACACAAATGTGTGTCCTGGATGGCAATCGAACCCACGACGTGCGGCGTGATAGGCAGTGTGTTAACCAACCACGCCAACCGGCCCGTCTAACATTAGATATTATATAAATAAATGTAAAATGAAGTTTTACTGTCATATTGTTTGATGTCTTGTAAAAATGTAAGTCCTACTCTTACCTACATAGTTTATTAGCACTTATCGAGTAAAATATATATATATATGTGTACCTATCTATATCTACTTAATAAAAAACATAAACATAAACACAGGCAGCGGCAGCCTCGAAGAAGTTTTTTATATATTATAATTGTACATTTGCTTGTATATTTTGTACATTTGTTGTAAATAAAATAATTATATATATAAAAAACATATTAAATTACTTGTGTTTTTATTTCACCATATGACAAAGTTAAATTTCACAAACTAGAAATTACAAAAAATAACTGTCGCCAAGCACCTACCGACGTGTACCAACATCTGCACTTGAGAGTCATCATCACTTACCATCCATGGAGAGATTGCAATCAAACACAACCTTATCCAAAGTATAAAACGTAGGTACCTCTGCGGCAAAATATATATTATTTTTATGTCACTACGAGTACACTAGTGACAGACAACGAGGCAGGCGGGTCACCTGATGGTAAGTGACTACCATCGCCTATAGACATTAGCAATACCAGGGGGACTGCCAACGTGTTGTACACCTTATTACAATGCCTAAAGGGCAAGGGTAACTGGCTCTCAAGTGCAACTGCCGGAACACACCAACAGATGCTTGGCGACAGATTTTTCAACTTGAGGGTGGTAGCCAGTCAGTCGAGTACCACATAGTACCCTACCACCGTGCTGTGGTTTCCTCGCGATGTTTTCCTTCACCGAAAGCTCAAGCTCATTGTAGGATTCGAACCCACGAACTTCGTCGCGGTATTCGACGTCACTTACCACTGAGCTATCATCGCCTAAACCCTAAATTTAGCAAGCTACACTATGGCTATGGGTGACTACTGACTATGCTATGGAGTGCATGACGTAGGTAGGCACCTACGTACGTACCAGTCATACCTCTGCGCATGCGCACTCATGATTTGGGTATAGGTAGATATTCATATCATTGACAATTCCGAACTCGCTGACGGGTTAAAATCCTCTAAGCGGCGAAGGTAATGGGTTCATTTCCAGAGGCGTAGCTACCGCCGTATCAGCCGTATCAATGATACAGGGCCCCCGGGCTACAGGGGCCCCTAACGCTTGTAAGCAAAAATTTGTAAAATGCTATCCACAATCCACAAAATTACCTAAGGACTTCGATGGGGCAGGAACGGCTATCAGACTTGTCAATATTGTCTATAGAGGCAGAAATTTTAGAAAAACTGAAATCGTCTTCAGCTATAGATGATTTAATAAATCAATTTGCCGAAAAAAAGGCAAGAAAAGTGTATATTCAATTTCTAGGAGGAAGCGATAACTTATAATCAATAAATATTTATTTTAATTTAATGCAAGAATTTTTCTTGTGAGAAATCTTTACCCTTCATTTGGGCCCCCAAACCAATTTTGATACAGGGCCTCTCCAAGGCACGCTACACCACTGTTCGTTTCCAACAATGTGCTTGAGCTTTAGGTGACGGAAAAAATCATGAGGAAACTATAGTGGTAGGGGCACCTATCCTACTAATTGCCTGGCTGGGTACCCTTTAGTCGCTGAGTAGGTACTTTAGGTACCGTCTAGTCTGCCAATTTTATTTGTTATGCCAAAATGTCATTAAAATAAGCGTTGGGTAGGTAATAAATAACTAATGTAGCTAATGTGTATACTCTTTGGCTGTATAGAATATGGTCAAAAACAAGCCAATTTAAAAAAAATATCTTCGAGGACACAAAGACTCACTTTGTGTTCCGCTATTTACCTATGTAAAACGTAAATACCTTATCATTTGCGAGTATGTAGAACTCGTCATAGTATTGTCCCAATCAAGGTTTATCCTTATATGGCACTAGGTGACAAACAAGCTTACGGCTCACCTGATGGTAAGCGGTTACCGTAGCCTATGGACGCTTGCAACACCAGAGGCGTCACGAGCGCGTTGCCGACCTTGCATAAACCTTCTTACTCCTCTTTTGAAGATCCCCGTGCTAAATAGATACTACGTAAGCTGATTGATAAGATAATTGTAAACATCCTCCTCCTTTTTTGAAGTCGGTTAAAAAGTTACAGTAGGTACCTCACAACATCAGGAACTCGTAGCGCCATCTAGTATATTTACTCTGACAATAAAGTGACATCTTGCTTTAAAAATGAATGACGTTTAAGTGTGTGCTTTAAAAACCTACAGATGGCGTGGTAACATAGATGGCGACATCTTCTATTAATTGCTGTCGGTTAAAAAAAAAAACTAATATTGCCAGGTATGAAGAGAAGAAGAGAAGAGAATTAGCAGACAAAATCTAAGGAACGCCTCTTATATGCAAATAAGATTTTCAACTCTGATTTTCTTTGGGATGTTTTCCTTCAACGAAAGCTGAAGCTTTTAGTAGGATTCAAATCTTAATCCTATAAGTACTTACCTTCACCACAGCATTCAACATCATGTCTTCACTAACTTAGTAGAAAAAATCGTCTATCTAGCGTCAATTTGCATGCCGTGTAAATGCAACATCGCACCATGATTTCTTTGTTAGTGATGTTATTTTATTTTATAAAGTAGCTAGCATCTCGGTTATGTAAACCACGCCTGTTATGTATAAATTCATTTAGATAAACTAGAACACAAAGTGAATGTAACCGTGCTAGAACAATCAAAGAAGAGGAGAATTTAAATAAATGTAAAACTACTAAAATACTAACATAAATATAGCTAACTATTAATGATTGAATTTTAATGTTATCAATTCGTAATCTGAATGCAAATTATTCAGAATTACATGTACATACATTTTCTTGTCCATCAAATTATGAAGAAAAGTATTTTGTTATTATAATACTTTTTTTCTTTCTTTTATTTTCGAAAAAATAAGAGTAGAAATTATTTTTAATCGACGGACACCCTTGACTGCAGCTGGCCACATTCTCGCTGTCTCCTATTCAGCAAGTATGTAAATGTCATTTTTATATTTAAATTTTACAATTTTTTCTAACGTAACCGCGACGTTCGTTTAGTTTTTTACAAACAAACTTCTAATCTGTAATTTTCGATTGACGCGCGTCTTGCCATGTCGCCGTCAAGGGATCATAACCTCCGCGCTGTGCTCATCACGTAACGTCCTAACGTCGGGAGTGTCCTAAATGGTGAGGCGGACCGCGATGGTGTTGAGCACAGAATGGGCGCAAGTGGAAGTCGTCGAGCTCACCAATGATGGGAACGGCCTAGGCTTTAACCTGGTTGGCGGCAGGAGCACTGGCGTTGTCATCAAATACGTGCTGCCCGGTGGAGCCGCTGATAAAGACGGCAGACTCCAAAGTGGAGACCACGTCCTACAGGCAGGGTCGGTGAACCTGCGTGGGTTCACGTCGGAGCAGGTGGCAGCGGTATTGCGACAGTCTGGTTCCGTTGTGCGGCTGCTAGTCGCACGGCCTGCTGACCCAGCGACGGCCCTGCGCGCGCCTCTCCCTGGCACAGCCCTCGTGCCCACCAAGATCCTCGGTGACCCTGAACTCCTTGATCGACACTTGATTGAAACTGGATATGGAGCTGTGTATGACTTATCTCAATGTTACAGTGATTATATCAGTCAGAATGGTGAAAATAATATTGTAGCAGCAGCAGTGAGTGTCATTGGTGATAACCCTATGCAAATACCTGATCATCCAATTGTTGCGGAGAGTCTATCCCCCACTATCACTATCACAGTACCTGTAGAGCAGCCTAGTTTGCCTGAAATTGAGATAGTTCATGTGGATATGAATAAGAATGTGTACGGTCTAGGAATAACAGTAGCTGGTTATGTTTGTGAGAAAGAGGAGCTATCGGGGATATTTGTGAAGAGCATAATAGAGGGCAGCAGTGCGGAGCAAAGTGGTAAAATAAGATTAAACGATAGAATTATTGAAGTAGATGGTATTTCATTAGCAGATAAAAGTAATCCCCAGTCGGTTGAAATTTTAAGAAACACCAGCATTTCTGTGCACTTAGTTTTAGAGAGATACTTACGAGGACCAAAGTTTGAGCACCTTCAGCTAGCTATATTTAATGAGGAGCGTCCGTCTTCTCCGTCTCCATCAACCACAACACTATCTTGGTTCCCAGTGCCTTCCCAAGCTGATGTTACTACTGTAGAAATTGAAGCTGAGCCTGAATCTAATACTACTATTGACTCTAATATTTTATTTGGTGAAAATGATGTCCAAGAACCATCACAAGAAGAATTAGATAAGAAGTTTGATGAAATACTAGCTGTAGACAAAGAAGAAGTTGTGAAGAAGTGGGAGACCGAATTTGGGACAGAGAAGCAAATATTAGTTACTGAGGTATGTAAACTTGGAGGACTCGGCATAAGCTTAGAAGGAACAGTTGACGTAGAAGGTGGGCAAGAAGTGAGACCGCACCATTACATCAGATCTGTGCTTCCTGAAGGCCCTGTTGGACAGCAGGGGACTTTGTTAGCTGGAGACGAGTTATTAGAAGCGAACGAATATAGATTACATGGCTTAACTCACACAGAAGTAGTCAATATATTAAAACGTTTACCTAACCGTGTACGTATTGTCTGTGCCCGTAGCAGCACAGATAGTGGTCCTCGTCCACTTATCAACCTAGCTTCTGACCGCGAAGGCTTTGAAGCCAGGAAGATCATAGCAGGAAGCTTGAATAACTTGACAACGCTTATCAAAGCTCAATCTGATACGTCTATTAACACATCCAGCACTGCAACATTAACAAATCAATCTGGTCAATCAAGAAAGTCCCGTTCTCTTGAGTGCGTCTCTGGGTTAGCAATGTGGCAGAGTAGAGAAGATATTGTTGAACTTGTGAAGAATGATCAAGGTCTAGGCTTCTCAATATTAGACTACCAAGATCCTATAGACCCTGAAGGTACCGTTATAGTAGTAAGAAGCTTGGTACCCGGTGGAGTAGCAGAGAAACATGGTGATATCTCACCAGGTGATAGAGTGATGTCAGTAAACGGAGTTAGCATTAAGAATGCAACGTTAGACCAAGCTGTACAAGCTCTTAAGGGTGCTCCGAGGGGGGTAGTTAAAGTAGGAGTAGCCAGACCTTTACCCCCGCACGAATCGAAATCTAAGAGCACAACAATGTTAAATAGCAAACCCAGTTAATCATAATTGTGATGAACAAACTGTACTGTACTAGTCAAGTCAAAGTCATATCTACGCTTATAAAGTGAGCTTTAGGTCCGTTACATATCAAGCGTTTTATACGCTTATGAACGCTTGGTATGTTATAAGCACAGTTTTGTAAATTCATAGAGAGTAACTTCTAAAACAAAGTCACTGAGTACTAAGTAACTATTTGAATTAACTTTAAGGAAGTTAAGTAATTTCTTATGCAATATTGAGAAAATTAAACAGAACTTGTTTTTTTAAATAGTTTTTTTCTACCCTATATATAATTTTGTATTCAAAACATCCAGTATTTTTAATCAATAAGTGTGTAGACCAGCATAATATCGAATTGGACTCGCTCAAGTGTATGATACAATAAATTACGCTTTATTAAATAAAATATAGTAATTAAAGGCATAATATACTTAAGTATCACATAACCTTTTTTACTGCACACAATTTTTAGCTCATTTAATATAAAATATTCATAATATATTGCTTAAAATTTTTGTAGGAATCCATTTAGATAAGTTGCAATAGTGTTTTCTTGAACAAAAATATAATAGATCAGCTAAAACTGTTAGTTAGATAGATTTTTATAATGTTCCATTTGTATTTATTAGTCGAAGATCCCTGTATTTTTTTGTTCCATTAGATTATAATATCACAATCTTGTAGATATTAAACTAAGGGAGCAACTACGTAAGTAAAGTTTAATGTAAATAATCAATTTTCAATCTCACAATAAAATACGAATATAATAGGTACCTAAGGATTTGATTGTGAATTGATTTCTTGCCATTCGTTGCCAATACGATACTGTATATTATATTTTTTTTTTTTTTTTTTTTTTATGTCACTAGTGACAACGAGGCAGGCGGGTCACCTGATGGTAAGTGACTACCGTCGCCTATAGACATTAGCAATACCAGGGGGACTGCCAACGTGTTGTACACCTTATTACAATGCCTTAAGGGCAAGGGCAATATGATATTTACTTAGTTATTTCTTTTGTAAGATACATGTATTATATATAACTATCTAAGGATAAATTAATGCTTGATAAATGTTACATGAAATCGGTCTATACTAAACGAGTTTAGTTTTAGTATTTAGATATTAATTTAATAAACTATTTGCTAAGATATCCTTAGATACGTTATTCTGTTAATGGAGGTCCCTCCAAGAGTTTCAAAACCATCAGCAATATGAATTCTTTGCGTATTGCCTAATAGAAAACGTCACCACCTAAATCGTATCATAATAATTTGCAGTAAATCTTTTTACATACGCACGCAGTAAAATATGATACGTCATATTTTCATATTTATTATAAATCATATTTTAAAAATGCACATTTTTGTTATGCAAATCTCTATCCTTTTGTAATAGGTACACAAAAGTATTACAAATCATTCTCCATCTTTAATGTTGTCATGTACAGAACTTAAACAGGTCTTCCGAATTATTATTGTTTACATACCCATCTTTAGTCTTCCGTTTTATGGAGCTTTTAATTAATTCTTATACTCATCATTATGTATAACCTATATTTATTTTTATATTCAATGATTCGATACGTGCAGCTCTCATACTAAGAGCTACAGTTCAATTCAGGGATAGGAAAGGAGATACGCGCAGCTCAGCTCTTGATACGCACTAAGTAAATAGAAATACGCTCGAAGTATTTTATTTATAACTGTTTTCCATACGTAATGGATAAAATATTCGTTTACGTGTTAAATTATCATGATTCGATTTATGTGACCGTTATATTTACCAAAAGTATTTTGTCATAAAATGTATAAAAGTGCACTGAAAGTAAGTAGCGCACATGTGATATGAATGTTAGACATAAGTTTAATACAAGGGCTCTTCATTTCTCATACATTTTGTGAAGCAGTTGATACAATTTACTGCTTACTATCTGTTCCGCGCGGTTTCACCCGCGTTCCCATGGGATCTTATCTTATCCCGGGATGAAATATAGCCTATGTTAATCTGGAATAATGTAGCATACAAATGGTGAAAGAATTTTTAAAATCGGTCCAGTACTTTTTGAGCCAATTCATTACAAACATTTTCATTTTTATAATATTATTAGTTTCGCACGGCTTAGGTACATTGCGGAGTTATAAAAACACTTTAATTTCTCGAGAAAGAGGTGGAATTCCAAATCAAGTGTAAAGCTACGCTTCTTAGGAATTTCCTTTAAAATTATGTATTTTAATGGCGCAAACTGAATCCTCTTGCTTGACTCTAGCCAGCCCTGACTTGCCTAAGTCTACCTATATTTAATTTAACAAACAAACACCTATTTTATACATATTTAGTTAAGACAGTGGTCAATATATTAACAAAATTAAATTGGTAAATGGTACATTGTACAAGCAAAATAACACCACGGAATCAAATGGAATTTTTTAACGTATCGATCGGACTTAATAAAGTAGTTGGTAGAACCTAAAAATAGGATATTATTTATGAACTTTGAAACTGACGAGGGGACGGTCAGTTTAGTTCACCGCGGGACGTTAATAAATAATGTGGGTAGGTTGAGTTTTATAGCTCAGTAATGGTTTGTTTGCGCCATAAAACGGGCGCGCTATTCGGGGTCGGATTTGGGATTTGGGGTGGGGTGGCAGAGCCTCCATTAAAAAAGTCTGTATTTTTTACGGCTTTTATTAGTCATTAGCGTACTTTTTACGGGTGACTACAAATATTGATTGTGTTGCCATCATAATTTATAGCACAGTGTGACCTAAACCCGCACTTTTCCGTGACCTAAGTTGCCTATTTCTGCACGGAGAAGCATGCGTAAAGTGCGGGTTTATGTCACACTTGCTATAAAATAGTATACGATACATGTGCCCGAAGTTGTCTATTATTGCACGGCGTTTAGCATCCACGCTGCGCTCGGGCGCTAACTTCACACCGTTCAATAATAGCCTACTTAGGTCACGCGTATCGTAATGTACTAATATTGTTGTGACCAACTGAAAAAAAAAACAATATTATGTACTTAATTTAAATTATCTCGTTTACGACTTGTATTAAAGAAGGGCACAAATACAGCAAGAGCGGTAAATTGTATCCTCTGCTTTATATCTATCTCGAACGAAGATGTTTTTACTTTATATACTGCATATAGTTTGTACTATGTATTTTTAACTTTCTTCTGATCTCTCATTTAACGTTTACTATAGTATTAACCAAATGCACAAACAACATCTGGCGTAACCTACCTAGAAATGTATACAAGAAAATTTTAATTTACCAAATTCTAATACACATACAAATTCCAGGACTTCAGTGAACATATTTAGTAATATTAACCAGAATTTATATTATTGTTAGCAACTTTATCACATTGAAAACTTACGGCAATTATCTAACATTAAAAAATACGACGATGATGATGACGAAAAGTATTCTAAATTACATTTAAGTGCACTAAAAGTAAACTAATATTGTTTCGCTATTTCTCGAATTATTCTTGCAAGATACATATAACAAAAATACTTTTTATCATCAAATAAACGTCCACGAGCGAAAGTACATGAATGACTCATGAATATATATTTTTACATATTTTTCGATTGTACAAGCTTTGTGTTTAAAGTTGACTTTAGTTTGAAGATTTTTGAATTTGTTATTGAGTCTTAACACAAATTCCTTTGTTTGTTTGTATACTGTATTTCTGAAGTGATACTGGAAAAAAGCTAACTAAAGAAGCTAACTAAATAAAGAAGAATTGAACTTTCTGAATGCCACTTCAATAGATATAAAAATATATATTTCCAAGAAAATTTATTTCATTTTTTTTTAAATATAAATCTTCCATTTAGGCACACTGAAACAGCTGTTAAGTTAAAGTCAAAGTCAAAGTCAAAACCATTTATTCAGTTTAGGCCCTAGAAGGGCACTTATGAAGGTCGAATTACAGAAGTTACCACCGGTTCGGAAGTCAGCCTTCAACTGAGAAGAACCGGCAAGAAACTCAGCAAGGTTACATTTTTTAAATATTTTTGGACCATCTGACTATATTGGCTTTTTTTTTCAAATGTTTAACAATTTTATTCTTAAAGTAATACAAAAATACATATAAAGTATAATTTTATGAAAAAAAAACATAAATACATGATGGTGTCTTTTGCAACGCATTTTAATTGACGCTTTGAAATGTTCCTATTATAAATTATTTATACGGAATACGTATATTTAGTTAATATGTCATACGCACACGCACTGTTAGTGCATAATTCTACACTACTGTGCTGTCATGTATTTCTGTACAAGTAAACTGAATGTTATTTATTAACAATAGTTTTTAGTGATCGGCACTGTATTATATGTATTATCGGAACCACAATTTAGCCTTACACTTGGAAATGTAAAATTATAAAGAGAAATAATATAAAAAAATGCGTAAAATTTTTTGTAGTTTCAATTTCCTGCCTTCTATCTAGCACAGTCGTGAAAATATTCTAAAAAATATATATATACCTACGTTAGAATTGAGAAACTCCTCCTTTTTTGAAGTCGTTTAAAAAGGCAAGTATTTGATTTGTATTTATTTATTTTAATTATGATTTTTATTTTTTGTATACATTTTTTTTTTCAGAAGTAACACTTAAGATGTGGGTGCCAAATATACCCATAACGCTGATCAGCGCTGTAGCAGCTTCCGCTGGCGCCATCTGCATATTTAAGTGAGTTTCGACTGTTAAAGGATAAATAAATAAAATAAAAAATAATAAAAATAAAATAATAGAGTAACCCCCGTTAAAGGATATAATAATAGAGTAACCCGCGTTCCCGTGGGATCTTATCTTTTCCCGGGATAAAATATAGCCTATGTTCATCAGGGATAAATGATAATGTAGCTTTCTAATGATTTCTAATAGTTTCAGAGCCTATTCAATGCAAACAAACAATCAAATCTTTCCTCTTTATAATATTAGTATAGACTAGCCACCTCCCGAGGGATCTTTTTTTTATTTTTTATTCTGGATAGGCTTGTGTTTGACTACAAACTCACTATGGTAAGTGATGATGTGGCCGAAGGTGGTAAGCACACAAAGCCTAGATGGGAACTGGCTCCCAAGTGCAGCTGTCGGAACACACCGAAAGGTGCTTGGCGACAGATTTTCAACTTGAGGGCGGTAGCCAGCCAGTCGAGTACTAACAAAGTACTCTACCACTGTGCTATGGTTTCCTCACGATGTTTTCCTTCACCGAAAGCTCAAGCTCATTGTAGGGTTCGAACCCACGACCTTCGCCGCGGTATTCGACGTCACTTACCACTGAGCTATCATCGCCTTAAATCTATCTATCAACTAGGAATAACAAGTTCTAGATAATCAAGTAATTTTAAGGCGACGATAGCTCAGTGGTGACGTCGGATACCGCGGCAAAGGTCGTGGGTTCGAATCCTACAATGAGCTTTCGGTAAAGGAAAACATCGTGAGGAAACCATAGCACGGTGGTAGGGTACTTTGTATCTGTCGCCAAGCACCTGACGGTGTGTTCCGACGGCTGCACTTGAGAGCCAGTTCCCATCTAGGCTTGTGTGCTTACCACCTTCGGCCACATCATCACTTACCATGGTGATATTGTGGTCAAAACACAAGTATAACCGGAATAAAATTAAAAAAAAATTGTTTCTCGCGGTGAAGGTCTTGGTTTAGAATCTTGCAATGAGCTTTCGGTCAAGGAAAACATCGTGAGGAACCCTCAAGTTGAAAGTCTGTCGCCAAGCACCTAATAGCTAGTTTCCTTCTAGGCTTCGTGTGCTTCCCATCTATGGCCACATCATCACTTACCATAGTGACAAAGTGCCCAAAAACAAGCTTATCCAAAGTAAAAAAAAGGCCCAGAAAATTTTCATTGAAATCAAGGAAAATGTGTGATAAATTGTTGGTTACGTCACAGAGACATGCACGGTGGACCGCCGTACGACCGCGAGGTGCGCGCCGACAACAAGACCGTTATAGTGACGGGCGCCAGCAGTGGCATCGGCAGGGAGGCGGCCTGGGACTTCGCCAGGAGGGGCGCTAAGGTTTGCTCATACACAAAAGCGGGCCCAGAAAAGGGGTACAGGTTGACTATTCATATTTAAATCAAAATGGAGCCTGTCCTTACTCATCCTCGACTATATGACCCTCCCTGACTGGAAATCTGGATCCGCTCATGGTTGTTACTAACTGTCCCCGCATATTCAACCGCGTTTCAGAGGGATTTTTTTCCCTAAATAAACTAATCTTAGGAAAATAAAATAGGTTATCTTTTCCCGGGAAAAAAAGCCATAAAAATCTTATGTTTTATTCCAGGATATAACTGTGTGGCGAGTTTCATCAAAATCTGTTCAGCTGTTTTTGCGGGATTATAACATACACAATAGTATTTCCATAATGCTCGTCATGCGCTGATGATGCCTCCATTAATTGTTAAGGTGTTCATGGTGTGCCGCAATATGGAGGCGTGCGAGAAGGAGCGGCGCGACATCGTGTTGGAGTCGAGCAACAAGTACGTGTACTGCCGACCCTGCGACCTGGCCAGTACTGCCTCCATCCGAGAGTTCGTTGCCAGGTATTAGCTTCATTTCTTCGTTATTGCAGAGGCACGAGACTACCCTGAGGAGGTAGGTTGGGAGACGGACATGGTTCCATATCTTCGGGTTTGAAACTTTCTACTGCTAAATTAGCAATTAAATTCCAGCTTTTGGAACGAAGTTCCTTATCGCGCGTTGTGAAAGGGGGCTAGACGGAAAAAAATTTTACGTCATAAAAATGTCGGTGACACCGCTGTGCGGCGTGCGCATGTTTCTCTGTCTCTCTCTCTCTCTCTCTCTCTCTCTCTCTTATAGAAAACCATTTTTTTATGTCACAAGTGACAACGAGGCAGGCGGGTCACCTGATGGTAAGTGACTACCGTCGCCAAGGGAATTGCCAATGTGTTGTACACCTTATTACAATGCCTTAAAGGCGAACTGGCTCTCAAGCATAGCATTCATGTGTTAGAAAAAATGTGTCATATTGGGAAAATTCTCGAAAAACTAAAAATGCTTTTCACTATAAGTTATTTTTTACAGGACGTCTTATAAGCATTTAATAACAATTAGGTCCTTTTACATGTTACCTTACCTTTACCTTTAAGGTTCAAAAATGAAGAGCCTCACCTCCATGTGCTGGTGAACAACGCGGGCGTGATGGAGCCGCCTCGCTCCGTGACCAGGGATGGCTTCGAGACGCAGTTCGGAGTCAACCACCTCGGACACTTCCTTCTCACCAGCTTATTACTCGATACCCTCAAGGTATACATTATCAAATACTTCTAGGTCTCTGGTCTTCATCTTTCAGCGGTGCCGTAGATCATAGTCAAAACCATTTATTCAGATTAGGTTCTAGAAGGGCACTTATGAAGGTCGAATTACAGAAGTTACCACCGGTAGGGATGTCAGACAACAATTGAGAAGAACCGGCAAACTTAGCAAGGTTAAATTGTTTAAATATTTTGGACCTATCTCACTATATGGTATATTTTTTTTTTTCAAATGTTGTATATGATCGGTAGAGCTCGTTTAAGCTGCTAAGGTGAAATTACGCGCTCCATTACTTTAGATGTGTGAGTGCAAATATTAATTAATGACACTTCATCTGTGTGTGTGTGTGTGTGTGTGACGATTGTTCTGTAAACTTTGACTAGTTGGACTCGTGGGTTCGATTCCCGCTCAGGACAGACTTTTGTGATCATGGATGTCTCATTGTAGTATAAATTATCTATTTAAGTACCTACTTTAAAAATAGCATTATCGGTTATCTGGATTCCATACAAGCTTTACTTGGTTTGAGATCAAATGGCCGTGCGTATTTAAGAAATGTCCCATGATATTTATTTTATTACTAGCTGTCCCCCGCGGTTTCTCCCGCGTTCCTGTGGGTATTATCTTTTCTCGGGATGAAAGGAATCCTATTCCAGAACACGTGTGCCAAGTTTCATCAAAATCCGTTCAGCCGTTTTTGCGTGATTGAGCAAAATACATACCAACATTCACATTTATAATATTCAAACTCAAAACTCATTTATTCAGTTTAGGCCCTGGTAAGGCACTTATGAACGTTACAATTGACTCTACTACCGGTTCGGAGTACACTTAAACTGAGAAGACTCTGGCAAGAAACTCAGCAAGGCATTTTTTTTTTCATTTCTGTCTTCCATATATTGAGCCACCTTAGTGTTGAGTATCTTGTTCTTTAACCCAAGATTAATATAATTTTGAAATTTAAAATAAGACATTCCAGCTACCTCACGTGGGATCCTATTGTAGAAACCAACACAATTCCTGAGAAAAGATTTATGAACTTTAGCTAGCCTTAGCTAGCAGTACTGCACTCAGCAAACATGTTTGTTTCAGGAGTCAGCTCCGAGTCGCGTGATCATCGTATCTGGCAGCGCGCACATGCGCGGGCGCATACACAAGGAGGATCTCAACATGAACAACAAGTACGACGCGCCCGCTGCCTACAGCCAGAGCAAGCTCGCCAACATGTTGCATGCCAGGGAACTGGGCAGGCAGCTGCTCGGTAAAATAACTTTAACCATTTAATATTAGGAATTTCATGTCCGGTAAGTAAAACGACAAACTTAAGGGGAGATAGGTGGGCGAGTCATGATGATTTCAGTAAAATTGTTACCATTTTCGAGATATTTAATATCTAAAATTCAGAAATTAGCTTAAGCTACTCATAACATCAGCTATTCGCCAGTGAAAGTCCCATCAGAATCGATCCCGTTTTAGAGATTAGCCGGAACAAGCAGACATACAGTAAAAAAATTAAAAAAGAAAATGTTTGTTATAAGTACAGTATAATTAAGCAATTTGTTATAAGCAAGGACTGATGACCTAGTGAGGATCGCAGGTATCCGCTGGAAGCGAGCAGCTCAGGATCGGTCGATGTGGAAACCTTTGGGGGAGGCCTATGTCCAATAGTGGACGTCCTTCGGCTGAAATGATGATGATGATAGTATAATTAATATGCATCTAATAAAAAGCTGTTATTTTGACATTACAAAATTATTTTGTTTTTAGTATTTGTTGTTATAGCGGCAACAGAAATACATAATTTGTGAGAATTTCAACTGTCTAGCTATCGCGGTTCTTGAGATACAGCCTGGTGACAGACAGACGGACGGACAGACAGCGAAGTCTTAGTAATAGGGTCCCGTTTTTACCATTTGGGTTCGGAACCCTAAAAACACTTCAATTTTATCTATTTGTATGGATGTGGAATGATCAATTCGTCTTGCGATAGGCACGGGCGTATCAGTAATAGCAGTGGACCCCGGACTGACGGACACAAACATCACCCGACACATGTCGATGATGAAGAGCGTCACCCGGTTCCTGGTCTACCCGCTCTTCTGGCCGGTGATGAAGACCCCAAAGACTGGCTCGCAGGTCATCGTGCATGCGGCTCTGGATCCCAAACTGGAGGATTGTGCGGGCGATTATTATGTGTAAGTTTTGCTTTGAGAAAAATCAATAGCGATAAGAAAGCTCTTTAAGGTCGGCAACACATCGGCAATCGCCTTGGTGTTGCAAATGTCCATGGGCGGCGGTGGCTACTTACCATCATGTGGACTTTTTTTTTTTAATTCTGGATAAGCTTGTGTTTGACCTCAATCTCACCATGGTAAGTGATGATGTGGCCAAAGGTGGTAAGCACACAAAGCTTAGATAGGTGCTTGGCGACAGATTTTCAACTTGAGGGTGGTAGCCAGCCAGTCGGGTACTACAAAGTACCCTACCACCGTGCTGTGGTTTCCTCACGATGTTTTCCTTCACCGAAAGCTCAAGCTCATTGTAGGATTCGAACCCACGATCTTCGTCGCGGTATTCGACGTCACTTACCACTGAGCTATCATCGTCTTGAATGTCTGCCTGTTTGTCAACCAATTGACATAAAAAAAGGATGTTGCCTGTATTCAATAAAAATTATTTAACACTAACCAGTGTATAAAACACATAAAAATACTCTTAAATAGCGAACACCGTGACAAAGAGTGGATCTTTTGGTGAATAATTGTGACGTCACAAGCAAGTATTTCATATACACTATTGTTTTGACATTTCATAAAAAGAAGCTGATTTGATTTGATATGTCAGCCAACATACCTATCTATTACATAAAAATGAATCCCTATTTCCTTGGTCACGGCATCACGCTTCAACGGCTGGACCAATTTCGCTGATTCTTTTTTTGTTGTATTTGTCATTGTAAGGAGAAGGTTCTTACATTAAAAAAAATGCTCAGATACTTCGAAATTTTAAGAAAACTTAACGACCATATTAAATTTCCTAACCTTAATATAAACATGGCGTTTGACATAACTGCCAGTTGTGTGACAGTTTCCTTTTATTTTCATTTCATGGCAGGACAACGTCTGTCGGGCCCACTAGTTGTGAATAAAAATCCCAACCAGTTACACTTTTCCTCGATAGGATAATAAAATTGTTTAAGGTTTGTTCTTCATTGAAAATCTTCCGCCAGAATATATATATATATATATATTTTTTTTTTTTTTTTTTTGGGAGGACTTAAAGGTGGAGGTCTGAGGGACCATAGACACCCTTACGCGGACTTTTCGGTGAGCGCTTAGGGCTCTCAACCGAGTTTACAAATTTTAGACGACTGACCGCTGAGGGCGCCCCAGTTGGGGCACGAACCTCGGCTCAGGGCGTCGTCGGGGGGCACAAAATAGTGGGACGGACTTCGCCTAAGCGATTTAGAGGAGTTTTAAGGGACGGTCGGATTACTGGTACGGCTCGGGCCAACTACTGGGGACGAGACTGACTGAGTGGAATATATATATGTTGGAAGCTTGTATATATGCAGATTGCTTGGAAAACTTCGTTAGCGCGATGTAGCTTTTTGTTGCGACATCTATCTTGGAGTCGTGCGAACTGTATCTATGTTGTAGATAGATGTCGCTGCCAGTAACCATAATAAGGTAATGATGTCATGGATGTCTTTTTTAACAGTGACATGAAGAAAGTGGAGCCCTCTACAGCCGCTCAAGACTACGAATTAGCTCAGTGGTTGTGGAAAGTGAGCGAGAAATGGACTAAAGTAGACGAGCACAAAGCAGCGATAGCTCCGCAAACCGCGTAAATAAAGTAATTTTGCGAAGTTTATGAACTATGTGAAGTGTATGATTGTGTGCATTTATTTTGTTTTAAATATAATAGTTAGTTGATATTAAATATGTTACTTTAATGTGCAGTCATTTTATTTGCAAAATGCATATTTATTTCCATGCCTAAAGGTATATTTCGCATCAAATTCCAAAACGATATGCATAACATTTTTTAGGAAGTCCTCTGCATTACGTGAAGATCAGGACTGCTGGAAAATATATTCCAAGTACAAGCCCAAAGATTGTATAGACTGACCATAAAGGCCTATCTACACCCATCACATACAAAATCTAAACCCAATATCTATAACCATTGAGGTGATCCATGGTGAAGAGATGGTCCTGGCTGCCGAATCTAGTTTGTTCTCCGAACCGATTTTATGAAATGTTCGCAATACTCTGAAAAATCTTTAAGGTAAAGAAAAATTGGAAGGATTTCCCAGAAAATTGTTACAGATTTTTTTCTATGGGATTTTTAAGGTCGTCTGTCTGACCTACATAATAATTGCAATCGACGTGGCTATCGTATGGACAAGGTTTAAATAAAAGCGTGCAATTCTTAATACATAATTTATTCCCATATACTAGTATGGTACTGTGGCTGGTCGAACAGTAGATGAGCAGTAGTGAGGTGGTTGAGCCTGGGATGCCGATGGAGCAGCTGCAGCACCCCAGTGCCGATACTGGCGGGCACCCCCAGGATTATGGACTCGGAGACACCCTCGATGCAGTCGCGCTGACCGTAGTACGCCGCGTCGAAGAGATGATCCGCAGTTTTTTCGAACTGTTGATATCGGAAGAACATGAGACCCCAAAAACTGACAAGGGTTTAAAAACTAAAATATTTAATAGCTTTTTAAAACTGAACTTGAACCAGGAACTTGTTCCGAAGTACTTTTACCTAACACAAAAAGGAATGGGTTCTTATGGGTATTTGTACATTTTACCTAACACAAAAAGGAATGGGTCACAAAAAATACCCCCCATTAGCGAGTATTTAACAATTATTCTAAAATGATACAGAGGGGGCGCTAGTATCAAGTTGGCCCGTAGCACAGAGCACATTACGAAGTAGAAGGCTATGGAGGAGCGAGGTGCTAGACTTCTCCATTTTCGAGGGAATTAAGTTCCTTTTTTATTTTAGAGTGTAATATTTTTGTCACGCCAAAAAGCGGAGCCATCTTTTATTCAGATTTCTCTATCTTTCTCTAATTTGTACATTTTATTATCGTAACGCTCTTTTCTTACGTGACGATTTCTACTGTAAGCCGCGTAAACAAACATACTGACACTGGCTAGATTGAGCACGGACTCCTTCATCCTGGCGAGACCGTAGCGCGTGATGCCGAGCACCTCCCCGCGCGCCGTCATCTGTCCCGCCAGCAGCTGCACGTGGCGCCGGTCCACGCTCATGCCGTGCCCCGCCATCACCGCCTGGATCTCGCTCATTATCGTCGACTTGGCTGCCTCTATGCCCAACGTGTGGTACACCTGGGGTACACAACACCTTTTAGAATGGTTGAGAAGTCACGCTCGTGATTTATAGTCCCAATGACAGACAGATTTTGTGTGCCATGAACATGATCTATTTATGTATGTACTAGTTTTCCGCCCCGCGGTCTCACCCGCGTTCCCGTGGGATCTTATCTTTTCCCGGGATTAAAAGTATCCTATGTGTTATTCCAGGATACAATCTACCTATGTGCCAAGTTTCATCAAAATCCGTTCAGCCGTTATTGCGTGAAAGAGTAACAAACATCTTCACATACATCTTCACACACATCCAAACATACTTTCACATTTATAATATTAGTAGGATTTAAATCAGTTATGTGGTTTTCATAGCAGCTCTACTTAATTTGGCTTGAAGAATATCCTAGGGTCCCAGGACTTCGACTAGTTCACCATCAAGATGGAAAGTCGAAGTTTGTAAAGGGTCGGCATCACATTGTCAAACGTCCAGGTATTGCTTATGCCAGGTAAGGTAGCAATTTACCATTAGCTGTCCTGCTTGCTTGACATTGTTTTTTATCACTATTGAGACTGTATCTTTATGCTATGATTTCAGAGGGAACATCTTGTAAAACTTACCTCCAAAATATTATTAGAAGTTGTCTTCCGTCCGTCAACACCATACGTAGCAATGACGTCTCTCAGCCCATCACCTTCCACGCACAGTTTGTATCTGCAATTGAGAAAATTGCTGATATATTTGTTGACAATTGCACAGTTCCCAGCATTACCGCAATGCTTAAAAAGCGAAGATTGCGATGGCTGGGGCTTGTGCACCGGATGGATGCCACTCGTTTACCAAGACGTGCCCTATTGAGCGATGTTGCTTTTGCCAAGAGAAAGGTGAGAAGACCCATGTTGCCTTTCAAGGACTGCACTTCTGAGGACGCTGTTGAGATCATCTATTTAAGATGTAAAGGTATTTATGAATGTACAGGAAATAACAGCGCGCGCTACCTGTGCCAACCCCTTCACCACGACGCTGGGCAGCTGTTGCGCTAGCTGCTGCAGGCTCATGTTACCTGTTGGTGTCCTTGGAGGTGTCATCACAGGCGATGACGGCACGCGCCACCTGCGCCAGCCCCTTCACCACGACGCTGGGCAGCTGCCGCGCTAGCTGCTGCAGGTTCATGTTCAGCCAGCTCCCGAGCTTGCTCGCCTCGCCCACCACCTTGATAGCCCAGTCGGACACCACTTGCACGTTCGCTGGCTTCAGTTTCAGTTTTGATGTGCAAATCCTGGAATGAAAGGATGTTGGTATAATAAGCTGGATGGAAGAACAAGTAATATATAATATTTATGTATGGGAATGTTGGGCAGTAAAAGGGATGGATGAAAGACGATTACATGCAGCAGAGATGAGAATATTAAGGTAGATGAGTGGAGTGACAAGAATGAGTATGTAAGAGGAAGTTTGAAAGTGGCACCAGTCACTGAAAAGTTAAGAAGCAGACGTAGGGAAGGTCTTCTTGTCAGACTTCTGATAAAAATGAAGGGGTTTCGACCACCCCTTTTAATGTAAAAGATCAAGAATAAATAATACATAACACCAGGAAAGTGGACTGACAGGAAAATCAGGTTCTTTTTATTAATAATAATATTTTTTTATTTACAAAAAATTAAAAATGACCACTGATTTTTGTTAGATATTTTATCTTGAATATAATTACATACGGAACGTTAATGTCCGAACAGTCTGGTAGTGTTTTTTTTTTATTTTTATTCTGGATAAGCTTGTGTTTGACCACAATCTCACCATGGTAACTATGGTAAGTGATGATGTGGCCGAAGGTGGTAAGCACACAAACCTTTGATGGGAACTGGCTCTCATTTGCAGCTGTCGGAACACACCGATAGGTGCTTAGCGACAGATTTTCAACTTGAAGCCAGCCGGCCAGTCGGGTACATTACCCTACCACCGTGCAAAAAATAAATACTCACGAGTAGACGATAGAGTCAACGTTGACCTCCAAACAGAGCAGCCTGACCCTCTCCGCATCCAGCTTGATCAGCAGGAAACACTCGTCAGGCAAATACATCTCGTCTATGTACGTCGTTATCTATGGAAATACCATCATAACACTCCAACATAAATAAATTAATATTGTGACACATTCTTTACAGACTCTGGTCCCAAACTAAGCAGATATTTTAAATACATACTTAAATTGATAGTAAACCTAGACTGAGGAGAAACAGTCATGTACATGCACTCAAATGTCTTGGGTGGGAATTGAACCCACGACCTTTGGTGTAACCGGTAGTGTTCTTACCAACCACGGCAACCGGGTCGTCATAAATAACAACTTTTATGGGCCCAAAATTTTCAGGATCATAATTGCCCAAAAAAGACATGCTAGGGCCCAGTTTAGGTCCTGACAAGGCATGATGACCGTTACAATTGACTCTACCACCGGTTCAGAATACACGTTTGAAAATGCTTTAAATATTCGGATGATAAAGATGTAACCTTGTTGAGTTACTTGGTGGTTCTCAGTTGAAGTCTGACTTGAACCGCTCTGTTCAAGTCAGACTTCAACTGACTTAAAGGAACGAGAAAAAAAGATCAGTCGCATGGTCAGCGCAAGATCGGGTTCATCGACGAACTAGTTCGCATAGTTCGTCAAAAAGAACGCTCTCTAGATCTAGTTCGTTCGAAGACCCAAGACTACTCACCTCTCCCAAGGTAGTCTTCTCAATCCTGCCCTTCACCCGCCGCGCGAACTCTTGGTCATAGGGCTGCATCAACTCAGCCGTGATGATGGGAGTCGATATGTTCTTAGAAGCGTTGATGATCTCCTTCACCCTGGGTACTCCTTGAGTGATGTTCATGGACGCTACGCCGGCGAAATGGAACGTCTTTAGGGTCATTTGGGTACCCGGTTCACCTATACTCTGTTGAAAGATTTAATCTATATTACTAGCTGTTTCCGCGTTTTCACCCGCGTTCCCGTGAGATATTTTCTTTTCCCGGGATAAAAGTATCCTAACTCTTATTCCAGGATATTATCTATTTGTGTGCCAAGTTTCACCAATATTGGTGTAGTAGTTTTGGAGTTCATCGCATATTAAGGTTATTGGTTTTTAAATTTTTCCATAAAGAAGGATACTTTTGAAAAAACCGAATTACCATAGCTCGGTGTTAGGGTACTTTGTAGTACCCGACTGGCGGGCTACCACCCTCAAGTTTAATATCTGTCGCCAAACACCTATCGGTGTGTTCCGTCTGCTGCACTTGAAAGATAGTTCCCATCTGGGCTCTGTGTGCTTACCACCTTCGGCCACATCATCACGCACCATGGTGAGATTGTGGTCAAACACAAGCTTATCGAGAATTTAAAAAAAAAATGACATGATGTTAGAGCTCCAGTAAGCACACTTTGGTCCCCATCCCTCACGTGTATTGAGGTGCCCCAAAGAAGGCTAGTGCCCCAGCAGAATTAGCAGTAGTACCTGTGCGGCGAGTGCTCCTACCGCGGTGCCGGGCTCGATGACGCTGCGCTGGTACTTATCGTGGCACACTCGCATGAACCGCACCACCTGCGTCAACGTCAGCCGCTCCAGCTGCTTCACTATCGGACCGCAGTCAGCGTACTTCCTCTGGAGGATTCGCACCTTGTTCGCTATCGTTTTTAGAAACGATCTGTAAGTTACAACAAAATGTGTATCCTCACAGTTGATGATTGCTGTGGTAGTGACGTCAGATACCGCGGTGAAGATCGTGGCTTCGGATCCTACAATGAGCTTGTGCTTGCGGTGATGGAAAACATCCTGAGGAAACCACAGCACGGTGGTAGGGTACTCTGTAGTACTAGACTGGCTGGCTACCACCATCAAGTTGAAAGTTTGTCGCCAAGCACCTGTTGGTGTGTTCCGACAGCTGTACTTAGGCTTTGTGTGCTTGCCACCTTCTCACTTACCATGGGGAGAGTGTGGTCAAACACAAGCTTATCCATAGTAAAAAAAATGAAAGTTGCGTCTGGTATGTTCTCAAATAAAAAGTTAGACGACGCTTTTATGGCCTTTGGAAAAGCAAGCCTTTAAAATATACCTAGATACCTGTGACAGTCGTCAGTTACATGAAAATGAACCTTAATACTCTACGATATGGTCCATCTATATTATCATACAATGTACAAATTAACCACCTTATTCTATGGCCATAAGATTCCTAGAATTTATTCCAAGATAAGATCTACCTGTGTGCCAAGTTTCATCAAAATCAGTAGCTTTTGTGGGAAGTAACAAACATCCTGACAACCTAACTTTCACATTTATAATACTTACAACATTTCGTTCTTAAACTCCTCAGTGCATGTTTTGAAGTCATCCAACGCTAATGTTTCTTCAGCAACCAGGACTATGCCGTCTCCATCGAGAGGTTCCTCCTCTCTGCCAAAAATAACATAAAATACACATGGAGGAGCGAGGTGTTGGACTCCTCCATCGAAAATAAAATTGTTAAACATTTGAATAAAAATGCCAATATAGTCAGTCTAAAAATATTTTTAAAACGTAACCTTGCTGAGATTCTTGCCGGTTCTTCTCAGTTGAAGGCTGACTTCTGCAATTAGACCTAGGTGCTTCTAGGGCATAAACTGGATGGTTTTGAAAAGGGGAGATCTTCCGCTTGGCAGGATGGACCGCGGTTCAACTGTAGGAAGTTTGTATATGATGCAAATCGTCTGGAAAACTTCGTTAGCGCGATGTAGCTAATTGTTGCGCCATCTATCTTGGAGTCGTGCGAACTGTATCTATCTATGTTATAGATAGATGTCGCTACTCACACGTTGAAACTATTTCAATCAATATCATTATATCCCCCGCCCCGCGGTTTCACCCGCCGTTCTTATGGAGCAGTAAAAATTTAGCCCATGTTCATAGCTGATAATCATTGAATAACTAAAGATAAACAATCCCAAGCAAAAGTTTTCTCAAAACTATGTCAAATTGTGTTGGGTAATACTAGTTAATTTTTAAAGTTGTATTCACAAAACTATGTACAAAAGGCAATAAAATTTTACGACCCATACCCATACATTTTTTTACGATGATTGTGTATCTTTAGTTATTAGATAATGTAGCTTTCTATAAGTAAAAGAGTGAGTAGAGTGGATGTGGTACCGGTCGAGGCAGGTTGCCCGTACTCCGGCGAGGACCCTGGCGAGGTGGACGGGCTTATCGTTCCCCTCCATGTAGCTGGGGTCGAGGCCGTCGCTGCCGTAGCGGAACTCCACCACCTCGCCCGTCGCCGTGCGGACCGTCATGTCGTACTGTACCACCAGGTCTTCCAGGGACTGCACCCACAACGTATCATGAGGTACCGACCAGCTATCTCTTCTCATAAAATTATTTAATTTAATCTGTCGCCAAGCACCTGTTGGTGTGTTTCGGCAATTGCACTTGAGAGCCAGTTCGCCTTTAAGGCATTGTAATAAGGTGTACAACACATTATAGGCGACGGTTGTCACTTACCATCAGATGACCCGCCTGCCTGGTTGTCACTTGTGACATTAAAAAATAATTTTAGCAGGACTAAAAATGTGTCTGTCTTTCTCCTACTATATATCGCTAACCATGTTGAAATTGCAGAGTTAAAAGCAGTTCCATGTAACTTACCTTGACAAGTCTTCGCTGAAGGTACCCAGTCTCGGCAGTCTTCACAGCAGTGTCGACGAGACCCTCTCGCCCACCCATCGTGTGGAAGAAGAACTCTGTCGGAGTCAACCCAGAATAGAAGCTGTTCTCTACGAAGCCGCGGGCCGCGGGGATTTTAGCTATTGAAAGATATTTCTTTTTAACCGATTAAAAAAAAGGATGTTCACATGTTTCGTCTAAATGGACTGATTTAAAAAAAAGTTGGTCTTGAGTTGGTCTCATTTTCACCATGTCAGGATCTGATGAGGATCCCATGGAAATCGAGGGAAATCCTCAAATGAATCCTACTCATGTAATAAATGTGAAAGTTTGTATGTTCGTTGCTCAATCACGCAAAAACGGCTGGACGGATTTTGATGAAATTAGTTTACTTTAGTTCACAGGCGACGTAAGTCAGTTTTTATCCCCGAAAAAGATAAAATTCCTCGGGATCACAGATAAAACCGCGGGGGACAGCTAGTATGTCATATATCATGATCTCTCTAATGTAGTCGCTATTTAATACTGACTAACGTCGCCTATTAACATTAGCAAGAAGCAATGGAGCCAGGAGGCTTGCCCAAGTTATTTTTATTTATTCTGGATCTCACTATGGTAAGTGATAATGTGGCCGAAGGTGGTAAGCACACAAAACCTAGATGGTAACTGGCTCCCAAGTGCAGCTGTCGGAACACACCAATAGGTGCTTGACGACAGATTTTCAACTTGAGGTTGTTTACAATGCGCAGAAGGCAACCAGTGGTAGAATCAATTGTAACGTTCGTCAGGGCCTAAACTGTACAAATGCGTTTTGAGATTGGGTCTCAAGTGGAATTGTCAGAATATTAGTAGTTTTTGGCTACTTTTAATTCTAGAAACGCGAAACTAACATAACTTCTAGATACGATGACTCAAATTAGATGCACAACAGAATTGGTATTATATTACTTCTATAATTTAACTGCCATAAATTGAACTCTATTTAAAATAGAACCGTTCAAGAAAGTTATTGAAAAATTAACCTAAAGTCTTTATAGGAAGGTTTATACTCACAATGCCTTTCGAAATGCGGCAAAGATCTATCTTCAAATCCATTAGGTACTCTCTTGCCATTAAGCGCCTGCTGCCCCACACACGCGATCATCTGTGATATGTTGATATTGGACCCTGTTGCCAACGACATAAGGGTTTAGGGGGTATTTCACCAGAAAAGGTTTTTTTATTTTTTATTCTGGATAAGCTTGTGTTTAACCACAATCTCACCATGGTAAGTGATGATGTGGCCAAAGGTGGTAAGCACATAAAGCCTAGATGGGAACTGGCTCTCAAGTGCAGCTGTCGGAACACACCGATAGGTGCTTGGCGATAGATTTTCAACTTGAGGATGGTAGCCAGCCAGTCGGGTACTACAAAGTACCATACCACCGTGCAAAATGTAACCTAATGGCATTTTCACCAATTCCTGTCATGTTTTGAGTGATTACCTTTTGAGCCGCTCTGAGCCATGATAAGCGGCGCATTGGTGGGATGTAGCTCACGGAAACATGCTTTAGCTGCTAACTCTCTGAAATGGTAATTACACCCTATTTAATGGTTTTTTTTATAGCTCACTAGGTGTCAAGCGGTTATTGTAGCCTATAGATAGACAGACGCTTGCAACACCAAGGATATCTTTGCTGTTGCCGACCCTGCATTAATTTTATCCCTTTCTTGAAGAACCCCGTTACCGACAGACAGCGCACATACTAAAAAATGCTTGGAGATTTTATAATCACACTGTATTTTTCTAAATTTTTACCCCTTAAGGCGCACTACATGAGAGACCCAAATAGTAATAAATAAATAAATATCCTCGGACATTTTTCACACACGGCTATCTGATCCCAAACTAAGCAGAGCTTGTAATATGGAAACCAGATGACTGATATACTACATATAATACTTTTTTTTTGTAAATACATACTTAAATAGATAATTACACCCAGACTCAGGACAAACAGACATGTTCATGCACACAAATGTGTGTCCTGGGTGGGAATCGAACCCACGACCTGCGGCGTGATAGACAGTGTTTAACCAACCACGCCAACCGGCCCGTCAATAGTCAGTAGTATTAAATGTGATACTATTGAGAACTAAAGAGTACAATCCGAGTTAGATTACTGAGGAGTATGACTGATTTAGAGTAAAAAAAAAACAATGAATTGTTCGATGGTCACTTTTTGTGCAACCCCATGGCTCGAAAATCCCAACAAATGGGACGAACTCCCAAAACTATATAGAAACATCCAAGAATCCCAATTTATGTAACTTAACTGAGCAATTATGCGTCAGATCCACGTAGTTTTGTTGTCAATGATAACTGTGGACGTTCCATATCTTCCACCTTAGGGAGCGTTCAAGTATTACGTAACGCAATTTTTGGAGATTTTTGACCCCCCCCCCCCCCCTCCCCCTATGTAACGCGCCGTCACGATTTTCTGTAACCCCCCCCTCCCCCCTAGTAAAACGTTACGTAACCATCAAGTGAGTATTTTGACCTAAAAGTCACAATTATGTGGCGTAAAGTAACGAAAATGTTAAAATAAAGTGTTACGTAACGCGTAGTTTAAACCCCCCTCCCGCCCCTGTAACGCATCGTAACGTTTTACAAGACCCCCCCCCTCCCCCCAAATTCGTTACGTAATACTTGAACGCTCCCTTATATGCTTAAACCTAAGATGATACCTGATACTGCTCAGCTCGCTCAGCATAACAGCTTCAAGTGATTCTTCCATCGTGCACCCAGGCTGACACTGCAACGTGCCTTTCTCCATTTCTAGAATGTACCCGTCACATTTTGAGTACCTGCAAGATTCTTTAATTGTATCAATATGGAATTATTATTTAGTTATTTATCGAACGTATTATATTTGCAAGTTAAATGAATAAAGAAATTGGGGTCGGTGGTATGAGCTCATTTTGGAAAAGGGGTTTCTGGCCCAAAATCTAGACTATTCTTAAGACTTTTTGAAGATAGTTCTTACCCGGATTCTAGCAGTTTATTTTTGGCTTCAATAAGTTTCTTGCCGGGCGTGACGTCATTGATCCCGAAACTAAATCCTCTGTTCATCATGTAGTAGGACGCCATGCGGGCCAACCTGATACAAACGTGCATTTTACACCATCGTAAAAAATATGATCTGAAATGGTTGTATTTTTAAGAGTGTATTTTGTGCAAAAAAAAACAGAACAGGATCAATTTCTGAAAAATAACGACATAATTTCAATTTATACAGAAATTTGACTCCAAAAAAGGTTGCACTTTTTACCGCGTGGCTAAAGATCCCTAAAAGTAATGGAAAATATGTAAAGTTGTTCAATTCGTTTATACTGATGTCATTTATAGGAAAATTATCGTAACCAATTGTCATGGCCAAAATTACCTACGTTGAAAACAAGCAATCCGAACTAAATTCTTATACTTATCTATTTCAAATATTTTTTGCTAGGAGAATACTTTTTTTTCCATTGAGTGAGTTTTTCTGACAATTTATCTCTAACACTATGGAGAGAGGAAGCCACTATAAAGTTTTTGGCCCGGTTCAAAAATTCTTGTAAAATCCTGGAATATGAGATGGAGTGTACCCTCGAGGCATTACCTCCACATGCCCCTGACTGCGTACTCCTCGCCCCAGTCCCGCAGGAGGATGTAGAAGATGCTGGTCTTGGTGCCAGAGCCCAGGGTGCTCTTGTCCATGGAACCACACAGTAACTCCGAGTTCCTTATTATAACATCTATAATATTAGAAGATACAATGAAAACTTTAGATCCACAGCGTTTTAAAAAAATATTGAGGAACATAGTCTTCAAGACATTGTAAAAAGTTCGACAACGTATTGACAATTCGTAAATACCGGTTGACACTTTTACTGAGGTAATTTTTGTATATTTCATCAACTCCTCAGAGTATGAAGCTCTGTTAAAGCGTCGTGTTTATAAACTACCCGTGCCCCATATAAATACTGTTTTTGCTAGCCGTTTTGGTCAATTTGTTAGATCGCATGTGTATAATATCACTGTCAGGTTTTGTGATATAAAGTGCTGTTCGGTCAGCGAAGCTAAAGCCATCGTAAGGAAATGGTTATCCAGCCTTACGTATGATGAAACGGAAAAGGTTATTGCAACTAAATCCTGATAGCTTTTATTTTATTTTAATTTCTTCACGTTTTGTATTGTAATTTTGTTTTTATTTTTGTATTTTTTGCCAAGATATTATGTTTTCATTTTCTTTTATTAAATTTGTCTTTTTAATTTAAACCTAGGATTTTATAGGCATTATAGTAATCGTAATTGCTATTTATTTTGTATTTTTTGTAAGGATTTTTTATACCCGAGGTTTCTTCTATCAGGGCAAGTTTCCCATTGGCTTTCGCGTTACAGGCTTTGCGTAGTGTGAAAGTCATTCGCACATTTTGCTAGAAAAAACCTCCAGCATTATGCATATTTGATTTTTCTGTGTAATCTGTAAATGTTATGCCTAATCTTTTGTTTGGTGTGTATTTTGCTGAAATAAATTCATTTTTCATTTCACAGGTGTCTCATCAAAGCCCAGCCTAAACCCTTGGATCTAAAAAGCTGTTTTATTTCACAGGTGTCTCATTAAAGGCGATGATAGCTCAGTGGTAAGTGACGTCGGATACCGCGGCGAAGGTCTTGGGTTCGAATCCTTACAATGAGCTTGAGCTTTCGGTGAAGGAAAACATCGTGAGGAAACCACAGCACGGTGGTAGGGTACTTAGTAGTACTCGACTGGCTGGCTACCACCCTCAAGTTGAAAATCTGTCGCCAAGCACCTGTTGGTGTGTTCCGGCAATTGCACTTGAGAGCCAGTTCGCCTTAATAAGGTGTACAACACATTAGCAATCCCCTGGTATTGCCAATGTCTATAGGCGACGGTTGTCACTTACCATCAGGTGACCCGGCTGCCTCGTTGTCACTTGTGACATAAAAAAAAAAAGCCTACACCCTTGGATCTAAAAAGCTGTTTTATTTCACAGGTGTCTCATCAAAGCCCAGCCTAAACCCTTGGATCTAAAAAGCTGTTTTATTTCACAGGTGTCTCATCAAAGCCCAGCCTAAACCCTTGGATCTAAAAAGCTGTTTTATTTCACAGGTGTTGTTTTTAAGAAGTAGACAAGGAATAAGAAAGATTTTTTCGAAACTCAACCCCTATAGGGGTAAAAAGGGGTACGCGGTTGGAACCGCAGGGCAGAAAGCTAATTACAGGATATAATCTATTAGTGAGTATCCAAATGTAGTACTTTTTATCCCGGGAAAAGATAATATTCCACGGGAACGCCGGGGACTACTAGAAATAATAATAGTTATGTATACTCACACGAATCTTGTATACACATGTCCTTGTTGCTTGTGTAATTTTTCCCTTTAGTTTCCAAGTTCGCTTTAACGTCACAACTCTTGTTCGGTTTCATTATTAAGCTGGAACAAAAACACCAAAATAATTGTACCAAAGCCTTGAGGTATTAAAAAAAGTAGAAAAAAAAAATCCTCGGACATTTGTTCACACACGGCTATCTGATCCCAAACTAAGCAGAGCTTGTAATATGGAAACCAGATGACTGATACATACTTAAATAGATAATTACACCCAGACTCAGGACAAACAGACATGTTCATGCACACAAATGTGTGTCCTGGATGGGAATCGAACCCACGACCTGCGGCGTGATAGGTAGTGTCTTAAACAACCACGCCAACCGGCCCGTCGACGTATTGTCGTCGGGTACCGCGGCGAAGGGTGGGTTCGAATCCAACAGAGCTTGAGCTTTCGGTGAAGGAAAACATAACAACTACAGAACGGTGGTAGGGTACTTTGTAGTACCCGACTGGTTGGCTACCACCGTCAAGTTGAAAATCTGTCGCCAAGCACCTATAGGTTCCGACAGCTGCACCGAGAGCCAGATCCCATCTAGGCTTTGTGTGCTTACCACCTTCGGCCACAAAATCACTTACCATGGTAAGATTGCGGTCAAACATGGTATTCTTCTAAAGAGGAGTAAGAAGATTTATGGAAGGTCGGCAACGCGCTCGTGACGCCTCTGGTGTTGCAATCGTCCGTAGGCTACAGTAACCACTTACCATCAGATTAAAAATAACACGGAGCAACAAAACGTACGAAATCCAAATAGGGACTAGCTGTCCTCCGCGGCTTCACCCGCGTTCCCGTTGGATCTTATCTTTTCCCGGGATAAAAAGTAGCCTATGTGCTATTCCGGACTATAATCTATCTCTGTGCAATATTTAATCCAGATCCGTTCAGGCGTGATTGAGTAATATCCATCTAAACTCACATTTATAATATTAGTGGGATTACCTGAATATCTGCTTCCCAGTCCACAAAAGCCTGGGCTTCAATATAGCCGGGGGAGGCATGTCGATGCGCATGTTACAGTCCGGCCCGGCCACCAGGCACATGGCCAGCTGCTGGGCCTCGCTGCGGGTGAAGAACGTGTCGCGCTGGGTGATCAGATACCCACCGGTGATGAAGTCCTGCGTCGCCGCGATCAGGAGCTCGCCGTTGCGAGGGGTCACTAGGTTCGATTTGTTCTGTTTGCGGCGAGGATTTATAAGTTTGAATTTATCGAGGCTTATCCTTACTAATAAATCGAAAGTGTGTCTGTCTGTCTGTTACCTCTTCACGCTTAAATCGCTAAACCGATTTAGATGAAATTTGGTATAGAGATAGATGCGACCTTTTTTTTTTTTTTTTATTCTGGATAAGCTTGTTTGACCACAATCTCACCATGGTAAGTGATGATGTGGCCGAAGGTGGTAAGCACACAAAGCCTAAAAGGAAACTGGCTCTCAAGTGCAGCTGATGGAACACACCGATCTATACTTGGCGACAGTTTTTCAACTTGAGGGTGGTAGCCAGTCGAGTACTACAAATTGTACCACCGTGCTATGATTTCCTCACGATGTTTTCCTTCACCAAAACCTCCAGCTTTGTAAATCGAACCAACGACCTTCGCCGCGGTATCCAACGTCACCACCACTGAAAATATAACCCCTTCTTACCCCCATAAGTATTAGTGCTTCAGCCCTCGCCTCCTCTGTCTGCGGCAGATGCATATTCATTTCGTCACCGTCGAAATCAGCATTGTATGGAGTACATACGCACTCGTTGAAACTGTTACATTTTCGATCTTATTACTATGTTATATGGTTCAAAATCGAACACATGATAAGATAATATTTGACTACAGAATAATATTTTGCTTACCATTATTATTAGCTGACCCAACAGACGTACTGTTCAATGTCCCATACAAAAAGCACTTTTAGGTCCATCCAAATTTTCTAATTATTCGGTCGACTCTTCATTTTTTTTTCCATAGTAACCTCATTTGGACTACTACTAAAATTTTAAGACCAAAAACAGGATTTAATTTTTAACACCCAAGTTCTTTGCAATAAAAAAATATTCAAAAACTTCCGATTAAACCAACGAAAACATAAATCATCACTAAGTCTTCGATCAACCAACCGCCTATTCATAAAAAAGGCTAATTAGAAAGATTGAAAGATGTATTAACCGGAAGGTCCTCTGCGGCTGCACCTTGGCTCGATGACACATGATGGAGAGCTTGTGCAGCGAGGGTTGTCGGTTGAACAGCACCACGTCACCGTCCACCAGGTGGCGCTCCACTACGTCGCCACACTGCACACGTATTGGACATTGTACAAAAATAAGGTCAATAAAACGTTCGCCTAAATCATGCCTTTTACCCTTTTTTCTCCCACCTACACCTACATATTTGATTTAAAAAGTTACTATAAAGTCGCAAATTGAAAAATAAAAACTATGATATTCCACTTTTGCATAGGTCACAAAATATTTTAGAAAAATAAATGATTATTATTATTACTAGCCGTCCCCCGCGGTTTCACCCACGCTCCCGTGGCTTCACCCACGCTCCCGTGGCTTCACCCACGCTCCCGTGGCATCTAGCGATATAAAAAATAGATAACAACCTATTCTCAGACCTACATACATACATATAAAATTTCATCAAAATCGGTCAGGCCGTTCCGGAAGAGTACGGTAACAAAAACGGTGACACGAGAATTTTATAAGATACCGCTAGATCCCAAGGGAACGCGGGTGAAACCGAGGGGGACGGCTAGTAGAAATATATAATTTCAGGATCTACTGAATATACATATAAAATTTCATCAATCAAATCTTTAGACAACGAATAGGGTAGTGTCCTGGGTCAATAAAAATGAATTCTAATTAGTCCGTCGGTGAGATTATCAAAAAATATTGGACACGTATTTTTTGCTTTATCAAATCAATAAAAATATACAAAGTTATAGCGCATCAAAGTATAGGAGTGGGGGCTTGTGACGTCACTTCGTGGTCAAATTTTTACCACGGTGTGACGTCACGCGAAATTTCAACGCACTGTATCCTCGTCATTTTTCGTTTACGGAACAAAATAAAAAATACGTGTCCAATATTTTTTGGTAATCTAACTGACGGACTAAATAGATTTTTTTAGGACACAACCCTATTCTACGCGGCCGAAATCAAAAACAAAAGCTAAAGTGTACACCCACCTTCAACTCCTGCGCAATCTTCTCCCTATTACCATACTTCAAGTACTTCTTATGCTTGAGGCCGCGTTGCTGGACATAATTGGCCCCGGGATGGACGTCGGGGCCGTTGCAGACGAGCTTTCGCAGCCATTGTAGATTGGCGGGGAATACCTGCTCCGGGTATGTCAGGATCTTGGCTACGTGGACTGGTACCCCTACCTGAGGTGTCAATGTCAAAGTCAAAGCCAGTTCGGAACTTATGAAGGTCGAAGCTTCGAAATTTTATTGGTCAGAAGTCTGACAGTCAGTCGGGTCGCCTGATGGTAAGTGACTACCGTCGCCTATCTTTCCGACCTTTTACGATGCCCTAGAAGGCAATTAGCTCGTAACTGTCAATCAATCAATCAAAATTAGCTCTTAACTGCAAGTGCCGAACACATTGATCGGTTTTTTACGACAGAACTACAACTTCAAATGAGAAGAACCGAGAAGAAACGCAGCATGGATACATTTATACATAAATTATTCAAAAAAATCTTCTATCAAATATTTAACAGCTATGAATTTAATTTGGATTACGCATTTCTGAATCAGCATGTAAAGACTTTCCACTAGAGTTGCCACATCTTTCTCGCTGTTAAAATCAAGCGATCTTTGGTGGAAAGCCACCTTTTTACTAACACTCACCTCTTGAATTTGCAAATTAGGATCTGGTGATATGACAGTTCTGCTGGAGAAATCCACTCGTTTCCCTGAGAGGTTACCACGGAATCGACCCTGCTTTCCTTTCAGACGTTGGACTAGGCCACGGCCTGGCTTCTTAGGCTTGAGGCATAGAGAAAGACATTGTTAGCTGATGATTGATTCATAATTATTGGTTTCTGATGACTCCAAATTGTATAGTTTGCGCCATAACGAAATGGTGTTCAATTTTTAATGAATAGTTCTTGCTCTCAAATTTTTACGTCATTTATTTGACGGTAGAGACGTAATGTCATGATTTGAATGAGGTCTATGTCAATATATTTACGGTAACAATACAAAAAAAAAAAGAATGACAAAATTTGTTGATAAGAGCAAAATTCGAGATCGGCTGGACCGATTTGGATATTTTTGATCTTAATATGTTCGTGATAGTTCAGATGAAGATTTTATTAAAAAAAAGGCATGGAAGTCTGATGGGCCCGCTAGTATAAATAAATAAACTAAAGTGCGTTAAACACTTTACGTTTAGGAAGATAAAAATTGGAAAAATTATGGAAAAACAAAGTGGTAAACTGACCTGCATAGACAGCGGGATGCCAGACATCTCACTGTTGATATACAACGCTGCGTGCAACTGCAGGTAGTCCCAGTCTTCCTGCACCAGCTCACTCTTGCCCCCACTCGCTATGTGCTTGGAGATCACGTCGTTGATCAGCAGGATCTCTGACTGCTTCATTGTTAGGTCGTCTTCGTTCCTGATAATAATAAGAAATCATTTAATGGACAACATATTGGCATCAAAGTCAAAACCATTTATTCAGCTTAGGCCCTAGAAGGGCACTTATGAAGGTCGAATTACAGAAGTTACCAAGGGTTTGGAAGTCAGCCTTCAGCTGAGTAGAACCGGCAAGAAACTCAGCAAGGTTACATTTTTTAAATATTTTTTGGACCATCTGACTACCTATATTGGCAATTTTTTTTGAGATAATAATAATTAAACAACCTTAATATTAATCTTAAGTCTACCAAAGTGAAGCTAAAAGAGAGCTAAAGCTGAGCATTATTCAGCGCTGGTACGCTGTGGATCCCTCTATCAATCTATGGGTGATGCGATGGCCATATTACAAGATCTACCCTAAAAAACTCCCTCTAAATTCTGCATTTCGATGATGTAGAAAAAAAAAAGAAGCTAATTGGATTCTTTCGTATTATAATAATATTGACTAACATATCTAATCAGTTTTTTTAAGTAACTATTAAAGTAGAGTTTTGTATTAAATGTTAAGGCTTGTGACGTCATAAAACATCTTTTTTCGTTGTTTAATAATAAAAAAAATCAAAGGAGGACTTTGGCTCCTTATGTTTCTTCTAACGCTTGTACAATGGGCAGTGTTCCGAGGGCATCTTTCTACCATCGCACCGCATTTTAGGCGATGATAGCTCAGTGGTAGTCACGGCGAAAGTCGTGGGTTCGAAACTCACAATGAGCATAACCTACACTACACAGCACGGTGGTAAGGTAGTACCCTACTGGCTGGCTACCACCCTCAAGTTGAAAATCTGCCGCCAAGCGACAGTTCCCATCTAGAATTAGAATCAAATTGGCCACTTACACTGTTAAAGAGACATTTTCTCCCGCGCACGATCAGGTTGTGAAAAGAGCTAAGTCCGCTAAAACGGATCTATTTAATTAAAACCATAAATGATACTAACGTGCCAGCCTTGATCTCGGAGATGACGCTGGGCCTGATGCAGAGCGGCGGGACCGGCAGCCGCGTCAGGATCAGGTCCTCAGGCCTCGTCTGCTTCACGTTCATGCCCAGCAGTGGGATGTCCTCGTCGGGGATGCGCCGGAATAGGTTTAGGACCTATTGGGATACAAAAGGTTAGGTCTATTTTCATTGGTCAAATAATTATCGTAGGTTTCAAATTTTTTTAGGGTTCCGTACCCAAAGGTTAAAAACGGAAACCCTATTACTAAGACTCTACTGTCTGTCTGTATCTCATGAACCGTGATAGCTAGACGGTTGAAATTTTCACGGATGATGTATTCTACGACAGAAATACATATTTGTTAAACAAATACTAAAAACAAACTACAAGATTTGTACGGCACTTGTTGGTTTCATTAGTACAAGCTCTGCTCAGTTTGGGATGAGATGGATGTGTGTGAAAAATATCCCAGTTTAATTATTTATTCCAGAATAGGTTAGTAGTGCGGCTCTTCAAGATGGAGATCTTGAAGAGCCGCAACTGACCCGCAAATTTTTTTTTTTGGTGCATTTGAATTCGTTAATACCGCGGGCGAAATAATTGTCTTTATTTCGAACCCAAACACAGTTTACTACATTTGACTAGTCCTATTAAAATTTGGAATACAGTGAAAAACCTTAAACAGAAAACTGTGGCTCTTTGAGCTAACGAGAAGTCGATATTTTTCTGGAATCTGGCTCTATGTCTAAAAGGTTTGCCAACCCCTGCTCTAGTTCAAAAACTGTTGCCAAGGGCCTACTAATGTTTCGCTAGCTGCACTTGAGAGCCAATTCTCTCTTAGTACTTATTTATTTAACCTAACTTAGTACCTAACTTCTATTACTTAACGTATCTTACCTCCAAAGGGCTTAATTCAATAATTAACCCGCTACTAATCATAGTCGCCAACTCCTTATTCGACTCCTTAGCCTCATGAAATTTCTTCAACACTCTCTGAACAACAGCATCCGTGGGTTTCTTCGTTCTATACTTATCATGGACTATTTTCAGGATGCCCGCTGCACTTTTCTTCACCATACCATTAATGGTTTCACAGTATGGGCATTTGGTGCAGGCCTTCGCTTTTTTGTGGACAGCAGCGCGAAAGTTCTTCTTATGTAAATATGACAGTTCAGGGTTCATGAATTTCCGACGGAATGATTTCTTTAGCGGCTCCTGCAGCATTACTCTTGCACATTCCTGTGGATTAATGATTTTGTTAGAAAGTAACTATGTGAAAGGCTAACATACTTTCACATTTTTTTAAGTAGGAATAGTAGGATAAACTAAGATACACAAATGGATGTCTATTATTATACTAGTTTTCCGCCTCGCGGTTACACCCACATTCCCGAGGAACCTTATCTTTTCCCTGGATAAAAAGTATCCTATGTGTTATTTCAGGGTATGATATACCTGTGTGCCAAGTTTCATCAAAATCCGTTCAGCTGTTTTTGCGTGATTGAGGAACAAACATCCAAACTTAACTTTCACATTTCTAATATTAGTAGGATTTTGATGCGAAAAAGGCAATACAGAAGTACCAAGTTTTTAAATCATCAAGGCACAGTATTCTCACCTTACAAATAGTCTGAAGTATAGTAATGATGGACCGAAAATACCCGACGTGGAAGACAGGTAGAGCTAACTCAATATATCCGTAGTGGCCGACGCATTCTGCCAAACCGAGGCCGCATGTCTCGCAATTTGCATCCTTTTGGTTTGTGCCCTATGGAAAATAGTAAGAAATACAGTTTGGTATATTAATTTCTCTTTGGTTTGGGTAAAAACATAAATATAGACACTTTAAAGCCTGTTGAACCCCACTCATAACTTCAATTTGAGGTGCGATCAATAATCCACCTGAATAGTGTTGCTATCTGATTGGCAGAGTCAGGCTGTCCTGCACTAGTTTTTCGCCCCGCGGTTCCACCCGCGTTCCCGAGGGATCTTGTTATTTCCCGAATAAAAAGTATCGTATTTTTGATTCCAGGATATTATAATCTACCTATGTGCCAAGTTTCATCAAAATCCGTTTAGCCGTTTTTGCGTGATTGTGGAACAAACATCCAAACACACAAACTTTGATATATTTATAATGATTCTGTAACTTGGCTATGTAAGTTTTACTGAATAAACAATAAGTACAATAAATATTCTTGTTTCTATCAGAAACAAATATGAATAATAACTTGATATGGTGAAAATATGTTCAAATTTCAAATTATTTTGCTATTCACCATGCCTGACTCTTGGAGGAAAAAGGAAAAGAGGAAGACCACAAAAATGTGGGATGATGACATTAGACAAGTGGCAGGAGTGATGTGGAACAGAGTGGCTCAAGAAAGGCATGAATGGAAGCGGTTGGAGGAGGCCTATGCCGACTGGCAAACAGATCTACAAAAAAACAAGTAAAAAGCAAATACTAGAATTATAAGACTAATGTGAAACTGTAATATCATGGATCTGAATAAATGGCTATATTATTATTATGCCTGCCTCTAAAAAGTAGATAGATCCATAAACCTGTGGCCCAGTGACTTAGTTGGGTATAGAGCCGTTTAAGTTTCATGTAGTTTAATCAGCCTTGCCAAATATTTGGGGTTCGCAGTCAGCTCAAGATAAACTGTGAATACTACTCTTCATTCTATAAGTAGAAAAGGCATACCATCCGTCTGTCCAACACTCCATGGGTAGCGGGCACTCTCTCTCCATCCTGTGCATATAGGTTCTTAGTGATGACCTGGATATGTGCTGCCTGCTGGATAGCCGATGCACTGTCCACATTGAATGTTACGTGGGAGCTGGAAGGATCATTTTATTCATTTCCAGAAGATAAATAACTCCCCGAGATTTAACATTTGACAAGCTGGAAACCATTTTCCTCATGCTATGATTGTTGCTTTTTAGTACATTTGAAGGTTACAGGTAGTAAAATGTGGCTTTCAGAATTTTTAAGAGATATCTAGACGGGTGACCGCACAGGTGCAATTTGAGGTGCATCTATTCCAATTCCAATTTGTGTTTTATGGCTCCATCGTATCATCGATGACTCTGCCAATGTCAAGGTTAGAAAAAACAATAGTTATAATAGAGTAGAGTAGTGAAGATAGAGTTAAAAGTAAAGGAATTTATGCAATATAAGAAAAAAATCAGAGAGGCTGATGAGCATATTAAAATAAGACAAATTATGCAGTTAACAGAGATTAGTAAGTGAGTGACTACACAAATAACAATTTTATTTACAGCTGGATATTATTACGTAAAAGGAATTTAGTTAGAACTTTGATTAATGGGGAATGCACAGTTGTTAGTAAAACATTGACATTGACAGGGCGGGGAAATTCAGATGGAAGGATATCGTATAGTGGGGTGGATATTTTTGGACAATTAAAAAATATATGTTCCAAAGTTCCCTCTTCTAGTCCACATTCACAAAGAGAGTGATCTCTTACTCTTATTTTAGCAAGGAATACAGGGGAGCATATATGACCTAAGCGAAGGCGGATAATTGTGGAAGTAATGAGCTTAGAATATCTACGAGATTTGAAAAACCAAGGTTTGGTAGGTATTGATGGCTGAAGATTCCCATAGTGTTTACCCTTGATCAATCTTGTAGACTGCCATTGGTTGTTCCAGGCTTTCAGGAGAATGGTTTTTGTGGAAATTTTTAGATCTCGTGCAAAGCATTTATTATTTGAAGCTACACCCAAGCGAACCGCCTGTTTAGCACAACAGTCTGCAGTTTCATTACCATTGATGCCACAGTGACCCGGAATCCAGGCCACTACTACATCAATGCCTAAGGAGAAGCATTTGTATAGGGTATTTTTAATTTTCAAAGTTAAATAATATCTATCTCTCGAGTGGAAGGGTAATTTAATAAGATCTTGAAGCAAACTAAGTGAGTCGGAAAATATTATAGATTGATTAAGCTTATGGGATTCTATGTATGCTAATGCTTCTAAGAGAGCAATGGCTTCACCTGTAAACACGGATGTTTGGGGAGGACATTTAAAATTTAAAATAATTTTGTACTTAGGGATCCAGACAGCTGCGCCAACATTATTATCCTCTGATAGTTTGGATGCATCAGTATAAAGGTCAAGCCAGCCAGACCAATCTTTCTGGAAAATTCTATTAAAATTCTGGTTAGCACCAGGATCATTTTTATCGACGCCAAAATTTAAAATTACCCTTGGTTGAAAAATAAGGCTTTCGAACTCAAAGATGAATAAAGGGTCTTTACTGGTACAAAAAATAGAAGGGAATGAGTTTGCAAATTTATTGAAGCTTTTAATAAGGGGGGGAGGTTCTTTAAAAGTCCAGTATCTTGAATCAGTTATTTGGCGCGATAAGGAGAAAAGTCTATCATATAAAATGTGAGAGGGATTTTGGGCAATGTTGCAAAAGAAGCGATCACACAAATATTGTCTTCGAAGTAGGAGAGGTGGTTCTAGGCATTCTACTTGAAGAGCGTTGATAGGGGATGACTTCATAGCTCCTGTAATGATGCGTAAACATTTTGCTTGGATTTTATCAATTTTAGCTAGGGCCAATCTATTGCAGGGTTCAATTAGGAAACATCCATAGTCAAAGTGACTGCGAATGATTGCATTGTATAACAACTTTTGGTTATAAGGATGTGAGCCCCACCGAACTCCAGATAAGGCCCGGATGACATTCACTCCATTCTCACATTTGTCGCTTATGTATTTCAAGTGATGAATACCAGTCATTTTTGTGTCCAATATGACACCTAGAAACTTTACTCTATCGAATGTTGGGATAGGTTCCTTATTGACTGATAATTCAATCGTTGGTAGGACACGTTTTCGCGTAAATGCAACTGCACTACATTTTGGAACCGAAAGGGACAGGCCGTGATTACTGAGCCAGTCGTGCAGATACCCAAGCGCAGAGTTTAATCGGTCAGTAGTGTTTGAGACAGAGGCAGAAGACGCGTACAGAACTATGTCATCAGCATATTGTAGAATGTGACAGAAAGAATTGACAGACCTATCAAGATCAGAGGTGTAGATGTTATAAAGAAGGGGGCTAAGGACTGATCCTTGGGGGAGGCCCTTCCAGACAAGTCTTGGTGGTAAAAGTTGACCATTAACTCGAACCGATATTGAGCGGGCCATATAGAGGTTGCAAATGACAGAAATTATCCTCGAGGGAATGTTCAGATAATGCAATTTTTGCCTGAGCAACGGAAGATAAACATTGTCATAGGCAGAGGATATATCTAGGAACACACCGACTAATGTCTCGTTTTGAGAAAACGCGATTCGAACATCAGTAGTGAGAATACTAAGGCTATCCGTTGTACTCATACCACGTCTGAAACCAAACTGGCTCCTAGGTAAGACTGACCTGCTCTCTACAATCCATTCCAAACGATTTTTAATAAGGTGTTCTAAGATTTTAGATATCACTGATGACAAAGCAATGGGTCTATATGAAGATGCCTCATTAGGATTTTTCCCAGGTTTGGGTATTGGGACAATAATTTGGTTTTTCCAAGAGTCTGGAATAATACCCGTAAGAAAGATAACGTTATATATGTTAAGAAGGAATAATTTTGAAGCATTAGAAGAATTACGAATAAAAGAGTAAGGGATCCCATCAATACCTGGGGATGAGTCCTTTAGATGATCCAATGCACAATGTAGTTCTTCAATTGTGAATGGGTCATTCATACGGTCCTGTGAGTCAGGAAGGGAAGTAGGGGAAGGGGAAGGTAAGCAGTCTATGTTGGGCACATATGAGGGGGCCAACTTACTAAGAAAGTCTGATACCCAGGCGTTAGATTCATTGGATAAGGAAGTATTTGTGTAGACTTGGGATCTGCGAAAAATTTTAATTTTTTTCCAAACAAGAGAAGGAGGAGTGCGGGGGGATAGCGACTCACAAAAGGAACGCCAGCCTTGAGTTTTCTTTTTAGATAACAACCTTTTTGTTTGTGCAGATATTTTTTTAAAAGAGATATAATTTTCCATTGTAATATTATCAGCATAATTTTTTTCTGACTCTTTACGCAGACGAACAGCAGAGGTGCATTCTGAGTCCCACCATGGAGGTGACGAAATTTTGTGGCGAGCGGAATTCTTAAGGGGGATAGAAGCATCCGCGGCAGAGGTTAGGGCGTCGTAAAACTTAGAATACATTTCTAAAAGATTATTATTGTCAACAGGGGGAAGGGAAGAAATTTGGGTGTCAACTAAAAGAGAAAATTTATCCCAGTCTGCATGAGTAAGTCTGTATTTAAGGAGTGGAGATGAATCAGGGATAGGGTTAAATGTATGACGCCAGAGGATAAGAAGAGGAAAATGATCACTTCCATAAGAGTATGGAAGAACAGACCAAGATAAATATGAAATGAGGTTGGGAGAGGCTAAGGTGAGATCAATAGCACTAATATTTTGAGATGGAGAAGCTCGTCTAGTAGCTGACCCATCATTAAGAATACAGACATTTAAATCATCAAAAAGATCTAGTAGGAATGTTGAAATAGTATCACAGCAATGAGAACCCCATAGAACATGGCGTGTATTAAAATCACCTAAAATAATGTAGGGACCTGGAATGGAACTCAGAACTAAAGAAATTTCATTGATAATATTGACATTAGGATGGGGAATATAAACGGACACAAATGTAACCTCAAGGGCTTTAGCAGCAACAATGTGTAGGTCTGGGCTATGAGTTGGAAGGGAAATTTGAGAGAAAGATACAGATCTATAGATTAGGAGGGCGCAACCAGCCCACCCATCATCTCTATCGTCCCTTAGGCATGAATAACCTGGAATCCTAAATGGGGTTCCTGGTTTAAGCCAAGTTTCTGCAATAGCAATAACAAGGGGGCTGTGGGTATTTATTAAATAGATAATTTCGTTTTTTTTGTGCCGAATATTTCTACAGTTCCATTGAAGAATACTTTGATCCATGGTTGTAGGTTACAAATAGTTGCTTTAAGAGCAGGAAGACATCGTGGGGAATTGCATCACTGAATTTTGAAAGGATATTTAAGAGGACAGATAAAAGTAATTCTATGAGGTTCTCATTTGGGGATGGGGAGTTACTTTGCTGGGGCCTGCAGCCTGGAGATGGAGGAGGACTGGAGTGACCAGGAGGTTTGGGGGGATAGCCACACCCATTTAACTGTGAGGGGCTTGGGGACTGAGTAATTAGATTGTGTGCATGTATGTCATATCCTTGTGCTATATTTGGTCTAGGACGACGTTCAGTATAAACTGTCTTTTTATAGGATTGAGACTGTGATGTTGATGGTTGAGGGGAGGATACATTATAGTCATGAATAGGGAAATTAGTTTGTGAATCCTCCTGGGAATTAGGTATGGATTCTTTAGGGGACTTCATAGCATCAGCAAAAGACTTTCTCACGGGACGGAACCGTTGAGCGGCTTCTGTGAAGGAGATATTTTCTTCTGTCATGACAATTTTTATACTTTTTTGCCGAGAATGTTCAGGGCAGTTCTGAAAGGTTGCCATGTGCTGGCCAGAGCAGAATAAGCAAGAGGATTTTTCCTCTGGGACGTTGCAAGTGTTACCCTGATGGGGCTGTGCACATCTGTAACAACGAGGGTTAGATCGGCATTGTGATAGCACATGACCAAAGCGACAACATTTACGACACTGAATTGTAGGCAACTGATATACTGAAACTGGAAGGGAGCTATTGTAACAGAATACTCTTTCTGGTAATTGGCAACCTAGAAATGTTAAAACTACAGCAGTGGAAGGGTCCCATTCTGTTTTTCCATCCCTGGTACATTTTCTACTTAGTCGTCTTGCCTTTAGAACTTGACCACAATTATTGGGATATGATAAGCCTGACATAAGTTCTTCCAATGACCAGTCTGTTGGTACATCCCTAATTATACCCATACGGGTAATTTGATATCGTGGTATATTGGCAGACAAATTGTTTGCTTCTAAAATAGGGCTATTAATAAAACAATTTGCATCGTTTGCTGTTTTAAATTCCACACTTATCCTTCCTCGACCAGCAGCCTTAACTCCACCCTGTTTAATTCCTACAATATTATTCCGAAATAAAACCTGAGCTAGTTTCAATGTTTGCATTGATTGAGAGGTTGTTGAAGACACTTGGACTAGGAATGGACCATTGTCATTATTACTATAAATAAGTTTACTCTCAAATTCGGGACAGACGTAGATGTTCTGAACCGAAATAGAAGGGGATTTTGTTTTTTTAGCAATATTCTCATCAGTTTTATCAGCCGGGCGCTTTAAGCATGATTTAAGAGAAGATTCTTTGATCTGTCCAGAGATATCCATATAATCCGGCGCGTCGCCTCCCCCATCGGGGGGCTCGTCCGAATCCATTATACGGTACTAACCAATACACTACAGGTCAACACAGCACAAAAAAAACACAAATTTAATAGCTCAAAAGAAGAACTTGAAGTTAAAAGAAAAAACAACTATCGCGAACACGTGTTTTATCTAACCACTGTACGGCGAAAGTCCAAAAACCGAGGTGCATCTATATTGACACAGGGGCATCCAAATGTCAACTAAGGTTGACGCTCAAAATCAGCATTGTCGGTTTATTACGCAACCGTATTGCTGAGCGGTTGCCTTTTGTTGGCATTGTATAAACAATTATAGTATGAACATGTAATAGTTTTAGAATTTTATTATAATACTGTCAATAAAAAAAAAACTATTCTATTCTATTCAGGTGAAGACGTAGCCTTATGGACATGTACGTAGATTTATCTCTGAACAGCAATAGTTACTTAATGGACCCATTAATTTGTGAAATGGGGGTGCAATTCCTCAACCGGCAAACATATGGATCCAAAAGTATTCTAAATAACAAGGATATAACAAACTGCGTAATATTTTAGTGTATATTTTATATCATGACGATGAGTACAGAATTCAAGGGCTGTTGATTTTGTACCTTTAATTTCATAACATTGAAAACCATATGACCAAGTAAACATAACCTAACTTACATTTTTCTCCCGACGTAAGTCTCACGGTATTGCTCTTTCGGCATTTTGATTAATTCTCTACGGAGTCATTTGATTATGCGATCTGACAAAAGAATTACTGTCAATTTAATTTAATTCTCTGAATTTCACAACTTTCATTACACGAAATATAATGAACGAAATAAAGATAATACCATAGTATTTGACAACTAAAAAAAATATTTCATGCCTGACTGACAGACATTGACAGACATATTTATGATACCAAAGAGAATTTGTTAAATAAAATCATTCATAGACTTGTATCATAGACATTTTAGTCATAGACACCAATAAGAGTTGAACGTAGGATTTATGAGTGCTGCCGCTGTATATCATAGAGTTGCTTCTAGATCCTCCAAAAAACTGTAGAGTTTTATATATCTATCTAGATATTATTTTACATAATTATTATAGGGTTCATAAATGAAACCACACAAGCTTTATCAAATAGACAGACATGACGTCTTTATTTCTTTTTAAACTAAGTTAACATATTTTATGGATAACACTAAAGAGGTTAGCGCAGTTAGGTTTAACACCCTCTCCTAATTTTACATCTAAATTAGACTGTAAAATTATAACTTTATATAAACTTATTTTTATATTAACTTTCATACCTACATAACGTAACAAGTTAACTCTACCAAGTACCAAGTGTACCTGCTTAGCAACACTAAGTTTTTATTTTTATTTTTGACACTTCTTGTCAAAATAACATTAATTATTATAACTAGTTAAACACTAAATTAAAAATATTATAAACAACTACATTTTAGAATTATTACCTTTAACAAAGAATACTGTTTTTATGTTTTAAAAATTTTATTCTATCCAAAGGTTTTGTTAGTATATCTGCTGTTTGATCTTCAGATGAACAGTATTCTATGTCAAAGCCTTTGTCACAATAGACTTCGTGAATAAAATGAAAACGTACATCTATGTGTTTTGACCTCTTATTAAAAATACCAGTTTTAATAAGTTGTATTGCACTTTGATTATCAATTTTAAATACCATGGGGGTATTAATGCCGAGATCAATAAGCATCGATTTTAGGAACATCGCTTCTTTGCAGCATTCCGCCGCTGAAATGAATTCTGCTTCGGTCGAGGACAAAGCAACAATGGATTGCCTTCGTGAACACCACGACACTGGTCCTTCACCCAACATTATAACATAGCCAGTGGTACTTCGTCTAGTTTTTAAATCTCCGGCGTAATCGGAATCGCAGAAGATGTTTATTTTTAGATCGACAATATTCTTTTTGTAGTATATACCCTCTCCTAAGGTGCCTGCCAAATATCTGAATATTCTTTTAATAGCAACTATGTCTTCATTTTTGGGATCTTCCATGTTTCTGCTTGCCATACTCACAGCGTAAGCTAAATCTGGTCGAGTTTTAGTGGATAAATATAGTAAACTGCCAACTGCTTCTCTGTAAGGAAATTTAATCTTTTCATCATCTTTTGTTTTGTCATCTACTTGTTTGCTCTGACATGGTGTCTGCACAGGCTTACAATTTTCCATATTATACTTTTTTAGAATCGATTTAGCGTATGCCACTTGCGTCAGATGCAGGCCCTTACTATCTTCTTTTATTTCCATTCCCAAATATGAAGTTGGTTTTTCACACACTTTGATCTCAAATTTGGAGTTAATTTTCTTGAGTGTTTTATCTATTTCTTGAATTTTAGGTCCAATTATTAATCCATCATCGACGTAAATCGCCATAAAAATACTTGCGTTTTTATTTTTGAGTATACAAGGCTCATTCTTTAATTGTTTAAATCCAATATCTGCCATTGTCTTTAGAAATTTCTCATTCCATCTTTTTGGAGATTGTCTAAGTCCGTACAAGGACTTGACTAATTTACATATCTTACCTTTTTCAACATTCACGCCATTGGGTACTTTCATAAATATTTCTTCATCTTCTCTTAGTTCTCCATTGAGAAAAGCTGTTTTGACGTCAAATGTCATAAAACTATAATTCTTTGCTGCTGCAATAGCAAACAGTGTTTTGATGGCAGACTGCGAAGCAACTGGACTAAATATTTCATCAAAATCTGTATCACTTTGTTCATTTCCTCTTACGACTAATCTTGCCTTGTATGTTCCATTATCTTTTACGCGAAATATCCACCTATTAGTTAGTATTTTATGCCCTTTAGCATTTTCTTCATCAACAAATTTCCATACGTTATTTTCTTTTAAGGATTTAAGTTCTTCTTCTACTGCTTTTTTCCAATCGTCCTTTTCTGGCGTCTTCATAACTTCATTGAAAGACATTAAAACATAATCGTCATATTTTTTTGGTATTTTTATTGTCCTTCTACTTTTTCTGATTGTTTCTTCTTGATCATTATCTGAATCTAAAATTTGATTTTCATTACTACTTCCTTGTTCAGATAATTCTTCTTCGTTACAATTTGGTTCTATAATTCGTTCAACCATTTCACGACTTTCTGGATCTTCTTCTACTGACTCTTCTGTTTTTTCTTGATTATCATCTGGTTTTTCTTCATTAAATTTTATGTCAGTATAACTATTTTTTTCTTGTTGTTCCTCTGTTTTTCCACTGAATGTTACATCCCGTGCCACAATCACTCTTCTTTTAATTTTATCCCAAAGCCGATATCCGTTATTAGCATATCCAATCATGATATATTTTTGGGTCCTCGAATCTAATTTCTTCACAGGCGTCAACACCTTTGCGTATGCTTCGGTTCCAAATTCTTGAACATTTGATAAATTTGGTTTAGTATTGTTCCAAAGCTCGTAAGGAGTTAGATTATTAATAGATTTGCTTGGTAATCTGTTTATTAGGTAAACACCGCAATAGAGAGCTTCTCCCCACATATCTTTTGGCATGTTTCCGTTATACAGAAGTGACCTGATCTTTTCAGTAATAGTTCGATTAAGGCGTTCTGCCTTCCCATTTAGCTGAGGTGTATGGGGCACGGTATAGTCTAATTTAAAACCCTTTTCTTTACACCAGTTTTGGAACTGCTTGGATGTATATTCACCTCCATTATCGCATCTTATTATCGAAACTTTGCATGTTTTTTCTCTTTCTGATTCTTCTATGTAATTTTTTATGTGAAAAGGCACTTCACTTTTGTTTTTTAGGGGATATACTTTCGTATAATTACTAAAATCATCAATCACTGTTAGAAAGTATCGTTTTGCATCCCATGTTTCTACTTCAAATGGACCGCACACATCTGTGTGAATGATTTGTAATACCTTAACTGCTCTTTTCCGGTCCGTTTTAAAAGGAAGCCTTGTCTGCTTCGCTTTTAGGCAAATTTCGCATCTCGCCAACATTTTCTCTTCAGCATCTGTAATATTGTTTATTTTTATGCCATCAACTGCCTTCATTAATGCTCTTAATGTGTTTTCTCCAGGATGACCCAATTTTTTATGCCACGTAGTGACTGAATTATCAATTCTTCTGCTGAGCAAAGATTCTTCTGTATTTTTATGCAGCTTTAATGTAAATAGTCCTGATTCTTCTTGTGTTCCCTTAATCGTTTTACCCATGCTATTGATCTCGACATTATTTCCCTTAAATAAAACTTGACCGCCTTTTTTTGTAATCTCTGAAACTGAAAGTAAGTTACATGTGAGGTCAGGAACACACAGAACATTTTTAATGCTACAATTTTTACCTATGAAATCACCTTCATAGTGAGCGCTAAGGCTACAGTCTTTTCGGGCTGCGCCAATTTTAGTATTATTAGGCCTAAGATTTGACAACACATTTTTGTCTTTAACCATATGGACAGTACATCCTGAGTCTACGACAAAAGTCTCCGAGTTATAATTCTTAATTTTATTGGCTATAAGAGCCACATTATCTCGTTTCTTTTTGAAAAAACAATTTTTTTCTCTATGATTGGTCTTCTTGCAAATTCTACAGTGATTTTTGCAGTCTTTAGCCAAATGCCCGGGTTTTTTACATATGAAACACTCATTACCTGTCTTGGAAGAGGATGCTTTGAGAGCTACCTGGTTAATTTCAGGCTGTCGTTTCCTTTCTTCTTCCTTGACCAGACGAGTTTTCAAATTTTTTAAATTACGCTCTTCGGTTGCAGTAGATTCCCATGCGGTAATAAAATTTTGGAACGTATCATCGAGACTTGTTAAAATTTTTGATTCTATCATCGCATCATCTAAACTGACCTTCATTTGTTTCAGTCTGAATGTTAAATTTTCAATTTTTGATAAATTTACTTCCATGTTATCTTCCTTATTAATTTTGAAATTATAGAAATCCTGAAGTAGTGACATCTTTTTCCTTTCCTCTGATCCTTCAAAAATTGAACATATTTTTGTGAACATATCGTATGATGTGCCGCAATCAAATAGTTGGGTGATATATTTTTTTTCAATGGTTCTGATGATATAATGTTTAGCTTTTGCATCCTTTTCATCGAAGCCATCAGCATTCTCGGCATTTTTTTTTTATTTCACCTTTCACAATTTTCTTCAAACCTTTTGCCTCAAACAAAATATTGATTTGGAATTTCCATAATTGAAATGATTCGGAATCATTTAGAATTTCTATGCGTAATTTTTCGTCCGACATTTTTCACTTGTTTTTATATGAACGCAAATTGTATTCTGCGCACAAAAATATTTTTAGTTTTCACCTTTTATTTTATGTTTCACTTGAAACTGTTTTTATTTTAATGGTTCGTGAAAGCCCATAACCTGTAGAGTTTTATATATCTATCTAGATATTATTTTACATAATTATTATAGGGTTCATAAATGAAACCACACAAGCTTTATCAAATAGACAGACATGACGTCTTTATTTCTTTTTAAACTAAGTTAACATATTTTATGGATAACACTAAAGAGGTTAGCGCAGTTAGGTTTAACAAAAACTAGGGAATAAAAATATTTTTTTAGTTTTATTTATAGGTATTTTAGTTTTATTTCTGATTTAGTATGTATGTAATATTTTAATTGTATTTTGTGAATAATGTTGTAAATAAATAAATTAATTAATTATCAAAACGTCAAAAAAAAAAACAAAAAAATATAGGAAAATGACAAAACATACTAAATATAAATACCTACTGCAAGTAATGATACGATATTTTGTGAAACGAGGAGCATTTATTTTTGCTGTATTATAAATACACCTTATTTATTATGATCATTTACGAGTACTATTGTATATGATAAAGATATAGAAACATTTTTCTTTCTGTCTCGAAATAGTCAATATGAAAAACCATTTCACCATTTTATAAAATACTATCAATCTCCGCGGTTTCACCCGCGTTCCCGTGGTCTTCCCGTTTTGCCGGGATAAAAATATAGCCTATGTTACTCAGAGGTAATGTAGCATTCTAATGGTGAAAGAATTACAAACATACAAAAATACAAATCTTTCCTTTTTATAATATTAGTGGTCATTTATATTTTTGGAAGGTAATCATAAAACTTCCAAAATGCTTAAAAATGAATTGGCAATTTACTATCTAAAATGGTAGGTTTTTGTAACACTGAAACACTGTTCATATGTTTCTGGCGTAAAAAGAAGCGCTCAGCGCGCCGTTTTTTGGCTTGTCAACCGAAACCACGCAACAAATTTTTCTGGAATTAATCTTGTTAAATGTACAAATATCTTGCCGTTCTATTCAAATAATAGTAGTTATCGATGAGCCGCACGGAGTTGAGTGTTATTCGCCACCAGTGTTTTAGCAAAACGACCTGAAAATCGTTTTCCCACCGCGGTGACCCGCGAACTCTCAACATGCCTCTGTTGAAAAGGAAAGCCTTCGAGAAATCCACGGCGTCGGAGTACCTCCGGGACGAAGATGAAGTCTTCCACTGTGAGATCACCGACGAGATATTCAAAGATTACGAGTAAGTTGCGTCAAAACATTATAATTGGTGTATTTTTCGCGAATTTTGTTCGTTATAAGCTAGATATCACATAGTAAAGTTCGTTGGCATTGTTACCGCGCGGCGGGTCGCGCATCTAAGCGAGCGTGACACTATTTTTCGCTATTTCTGTCATTGCGTCACAATTTTTATTATGTTGCATGGAATCAAATGTTTTTATTTATTCACAGGGAGTATTGTGAGAGGATTATATTGGTCAACTCCATGGTTTGGACATGTGAGATGACAGGGAAGAATAATCTTACATACTCTGAGGCTTTGTCCTCTGAGAAATTAGCGAGGAGGTCTTTGAAAGATTTTCCAATGGAGCTCCGCATTCCTATATTGTACTTGGCAGCGAAGACCAAGCGGAGTTCCTTTGCTGAGATGTCAGAGGATGTGTTTAACTATGTGAGGGAGAGGTACTTTGTTGGGGAGACGGTGGAAGCTTGCTTGGAGGGAGACTCATGGCGGGAGGCCCACATACTGTCAGTGACTGCACCTAAGCAGCAGCCGGGAAGGTTGGTGGTCTTCATTATTATGACAATGGAACAAAAGGCAGACACATTCTTATAAGAAATTTTCATAGTAGATAGATCCTTGCCATAGCCGCAATATTAATAATAATAATAATATAGCCATTTATTCAGATCCATGATTCTACATTTTCACATTAGTCTTATAATTCTAGTATTTGCTTTTTACTTGTTTTTTGTAGATCTGTTTGCCAGTCGGCATAGGCCTCCTCCAACCGCTTCCATTCATGCCTTTCTTGGGCCACTCTGTTCCACATCATCTGAGCCGCAATATAAAATTTAATATATTTGTTTGTATGTAACAGTAACAAGCATCTATTTATCTAACAATCATGTTACATATATCAATTTATGTAAAGATACCTTTTCATATAGTAGATTTAATTAAAGGTTTTTCTGATATGATTATTTATAATCAGCCTGCCACATACATTAATTAAAAGAAATGCTACACAAAATAAAAGTAAATCCAATGAATGCATAACATACAACATTTGATTTAAAATTACTTATTTGAAAAAGGTAATAATATTAATGTTTGGAATGAATGGAGTTTTAATACATTTAAATTTATAAAAATTATATTACAAGAAAATAAATAAATATTTCTTTAATTATAATAATGAATCATAAATAGAAGAGATGACTCAGATTTCTGTTTTATTTAATGAGTAAATAAAACAAATTAAGAAATTCAATGAATAAATAATTTTATCCAATATTTTTTATTCTCAGAAGTTTCACTTAGCATATCTATAAGAAGAATTTCATATTTAACAAAAAAAAAAGATGTATAAACACAAATAAAACCAATATACAATATACAATAAAATCACTGAACTAGCAGTGAGTTAACTACCAGTTAACAACAGCTGCTTTTTAAACTGTGACAAAAAAACTTGATCTTATTAAGTACAAATGGGTAGATACACCACATGCTCAAGGTCAGCTGTAACCAGTTTGTATTGAATTTTAAGATGTTGTGTAATAGTATTAGAGTATATTATTGCATTGCATATTCTTCCTCCTTATATACATTGCTATTTTGTTGTTGTTTTTTGATCTATTTTTAACAGAATAAGTAATTGTTACATTCTTACTGGCATGTTTTACTTTTGTGCGTAAAAATATAACAGAGTTGGGTAAAAATCTAATTGGATTAAATAAATATAAAAAAAAATGGCATTAAGGTGAATACAGACTAATCAGATGTGAAGGAGTCGATTGAATCGAATTTTAGAATTACTTGTATGAAATTCTATAAAACCTCGCACATTTATCAGCTCCAAATAGGTCGATTCTTTCGACGCGGACAAGTGAGCGTTCACCTTTATTCAGTCACTAGCTGTTCCGCGCGGTTTCACCCGCGTTCCCGTGGGATCCTAACTTATCCCGGGATAAAATATACCCTATGTTGATCAGGGATAGTGTAGCTTTCCAACGGTGAAAGAATTTTTGAAATCGGTCCAGTAGTTTCGGAGCCTATTCAATGCAAACAAACAAACAAATCTTTCCTCTTTATAATATTAGTATAGATTAGCTAGGCCTGCGACTGCGTGCTACGCGATGCCTAGTATTAATTTCATTTGTCATGTTATCATGCTTTTGTTTAAGTGTTGATTATAGAAAAGAAAATTGTCCATGTCCTTTCATAAGTTGGCTTGCGGAATTTTTGATTCATTTGTTATCTTATTGTTTAAGTGGGAGCGAGACCACTTAAGAACCAACAGGTAGTTTCATCAAATTCTTTGCAGCTGTTTATAAATTAATATGGATATTAAATAATGAAAAGGAAAAAGTGCAATGACCTCAGATCCACGTGAATTTTGATTAGTCATTCAATTTAGGCTTTGTTATGGATGGGTGATTGATATCTTTTTAACACCAAATCATATATAAATATAGCAGTGGTACAGTCAGGATCTTATTCAAGCATATTGTAAAGCAAGCTGACCAATCGCGACGGTACGCAACAAGATTCAGGCACAAATTGATACTGCCAGCGTCAAAATTAAAAATGCATAGTTCCAGTCCAAATGTCATGTCGACGAAAATATATAATAATAATTACCCGACGAATTAAAAGATGAAAAAAAGGACAATATATTTATAAACCGCCTAAAATGCTTGTTAGTAAAAAAATGTTATTATTGCCTTGATGATTTTTTTAATGACCATTTTACAAACCCTAATAATTAATAGAATAAATGTAGTAATATTATTTATAAAATGATTCGGTCCGGCTGCCTTCCTAGACATTTGTTCAATTGCTATACCCTATTAGGGTCATGTATGTGAAAATTTTTATGTACCTACCTATGCAATAAAAAAAATTGAGTATTAATATCTTAAACACGAAAGTATATCTGTCTGTTACCAACGCTTAACCAACCATGCCGAACCTATTTCCATGAATTTTGGTGTAGAGATAGATGGTACCTTGGAGAAGGCCATAGGCAATTTTTTATTCCGGTAAAAGATCCCTCGAGAACGCGAGTCAAACCGCGCAGAACAGCTTAGTGTATTTGTGAAATATTTAGCTTTACTCATCAAATGTGGTCAGAAGGTTGAGAAGAAACCACATATTTTAATTAGGAGGTGCGGCAATGGCCGTTCCACCGTAAAGCCATAATCTCTCTCAACAGACTTGTTTATGGTCTGTCGACTGATCGCAAATGCAAGCAAAGGAGGAAAAAAAAATAGCTTCTCGTGACAACTCTTGCAGCTCATCATTTCTACTAATACTAATGTAAACCTTAAATCTATTACAGCAAGGTCCAAATACCAGCTACCTCATACTGCTATGAAGTTGAACAGTACGATGAGTCAGACCCTACGGCTACGGGACAGATTGGGACGGCGCCACACGATCGCGTGCGCCGACGCAAAGGCATCTATACTAGGGATAAGAACCGGTTGTTCCTCAAACAATTTGTTGAAGGAACCGCTGGGGGTGTTATTGGAATAAAGGTAATTTTAGTTACTGTTTTAGAAACACAACTTAAAATCCATCTAATAAAATAAAAAGAAGGACCTTATTCTTACTTTTGTTTGACTACAATCTCACCATGGTAAGTGATGATGGTAAGCACACAAAGCCTAGATGGGAACTGACTCTCAAGTGCAGCTGTCGGAACACACCGATAGGTGCTTGGCGACAGATTTTGAACTTGAGGGTGGTAGCCAGGTGCTATGGTTTCCTCACGATGTTTTCGTTCACCGAAAGCTCAAGCTCATTGTAGGATTCAACCGACGACCTTCGTCGCGGTATCCGACGTTACTTACCACTGAGCTATCATCGCCTTAAAAGTTTCATATATATTTTGTGATTCAGTTGATAAAGAAGGCAGTTTAGTTTTGTAGAATGTCCCAAGATGTTATTATACAATATCTTATTCTTACAGAAATCAGCCCTAGATAAATACAACATAGCCAAAGTCCACTTTGACCAAATATTCACTGGCAATCCTCCCGAGTTTGCCTCCTCAAAGAAGCTGCTGAAGAGTAGCCTCTCTCCACCAGGGTCAGCATCCAAGAGTCAAGCCAAGCCGGGCTCCGCAACTAAACTTAACAAGTCAATGAAGAAACCTAGCCCTGATAAGAAAGGCAGGCAAGAATCCATGGACAAGTTTGTAAAGAAGACAGATAAAAATGAAGGTATGTCTGTCTTTCATGATCTAGGTAGTACCTACTGACTACAATCTCACTATGGTAAGTGATGATGTGGCCGAAGGTGGTAAGCACACAAAGCCTAGATGGGAACTGGCTCTCAAGTGCAACTGCCGGAACACACTGATAGGTGCTTGGCGACAGATTTTCAACTTGAGGGTGGTAGCCAGCCAGTCGGTACTACAAAGTACACTACCACCGTGCTATGGTTTCCTCACGATGTTTTCCTTCACCGAAAGCTCAAGCTCATTGTAGAATTCGAACCCACGAACTTCGCCGCGGTATCCGACGTCACTTACCACTGAGCTATCATCGCCTTAAAATGCTTAGAATCAAATAAATCATCTTTCTTTTGATCTTGGCCTAACTGCTGAGACTTATGACCTAAACAAAAAACTGCATATCAATTTTCAGCACCAAAGCCGAAGGCGCCAGTAGACCCAGCAGCCAAGAAGAATGCTCAAGAACTAGCTGAGAAGATGCGGCGAGCAGAAGATCAGATGCGACAGCGCAAAGAGGAAGAGAAGGCTCGTAAAAAAGAGAAGACTGCCCGACTGCAGGCCTATATGAAAGAGTGGCAGAAAGTCAAAGATGACCTGGAGTTGGAAGACCATAAGGTATGTTGGAACTAGTTATATCTAATACTATCTATATATCTATAAACTATTATGTTTTTACAGAAACAATGTAGTATATCAGTTATCTGGTTTCCATTGCACAAGCTCTGGTTAGATTGGGATAGGATAGATTGGAATAGGATAGTTTGGAATAGGATAGATTGGAATAGATATGAAACTGACAATACATGGAAAAAGAGACTTGTGGTTGGGTTGACTGATTCGATTATTGCATCAGTATTTTTTACGTATATGTATACGTAACGGATAGAGGGTAGGTGTCTTCTTCTTCTTCTGTCGTACGGGCGGTTTCCGCAATTGGGCGACGGAGTGCGCCCTTTTTGCGTCGGAGGGTGTTTGGCTGGAGTTACTCCAGCCATCCTATATCCTCAAGGAAGCCTGCCAGCGCCATGACGTTGCCGACCGCCTCCCTGAGACTACCCGGGTTGCCCAGGTAGTTTGCCCGGCATTCAGCCACCCCACCGCATTCCAGCAGAACGTGGGCGGCTGTTTCTTCTGCCCTCATGCAAGCTCTGCACAGGGGGCTGTCTGTGACACCTAGATTGAACAGATGTTTGTTAAAAGTGCCGTGACCTGTTATAGCGCTAGTTACTAGTCGCAAACGTGGCTTACTCAGTTGTAGGAGTGCTCTGGAGAGCCTTGTATTAAGTTGAGGAAAAGCTAGTTTGGCCTGCCTGCACTCCTCATGGTTGTTCCAGTAATTTTGGTGAAGGTGGTATGTGCGTTCACTTATCCTACCTTTATCAGCATTGTGGGAGAGGGAGAAAGGGTTCGGGTCCCACCGGTTTTGACTCCGATCCTCTCCTTGCCAGTGAGTCAGCTGCGTCATTGCCTCTGTCTCCACTGTGTCCTTTGATCCATTGTATGGTTATGTTATTGTGGATGCCTACCTAGAGGGTAGGTCAGGATAATAATAATTAATTCGTTTGCACAAATTAACTATCCAAAGTGTCAAGGATAAGCCAGTAGCAAAATACAACAAGTGCACCGTGGCAAGCCCGTGCAAAGACTGCTCTTTACGGCCATCGCTCCGTCTATTTATAAAGATTACAGAGTGGGGAATCGAATGACGCGCTCGGTGGCGTTATGTGTTGTTTACAAGATTCATTCTAGGCACGCTAGATGGCGCTGGCTCTGGCGCTTACATATGCAATTGCAGTAGTCGTTCATTTTCAGTCTTTTTAAATAGATTTACCAGGTCAATTTGGCTGCAAGTTCATTAGGGTGATGTGTAAACTGATATGAAGAAGAAGAAGAAATGAGTGGCAGGTTTCTTTATCATCTAATTGGCGCCATTTATCACTCGCAGGTAATCCCAAAGGGTACTCCAATAGAAATCGAAGGCATACCCCATGAGCACTTTGGAGACATGCTCTCAGTGCTGCAGTTTGTGTACATCTACTCCGATGTCCTCAAGACCAAGGACGTGTTCCACAATCAGCTGGACATAGAGACGTTCAGGAAGGCGCTGACGATGAAGGAGCACGCTGGCGTGTTCTGCGACCTGGTGCAGATGCTGCTCACCACTATATTCTCGCTGCAGGAGGATGAGGCAGAAGACTATAATGAGAATGGCGGGATTCAGTTGTCTACTGGTGAGTGATTGTGTTGATAGATAGATAAGAGAATGTAATGTACATCAAGGTGCTATACATTTTATTTTTTAGATTGTGTTTGACTACAATCTCACCATGGTATGTGATGATGTGGCCGAAGGTGGTAAGCACACAAGGCTAGATGGGAACTGGCTCTCAAGTGCAGCTGTCGGAACACACCGATAGGTGCTTGGCGACAGATTTTCAACTTGAGGGTGGTAGCTAGCCAGTCGGGTACTACAAAGTACCCTACCACCGTGCTATGGTTTCCTCACGATGTTTTCCTTCACCGAAAGCTCAAGCTCATTGTAGGATTCGATCCCACGAACTTCGCCGCGGTATCCGACGTCGCTACCACTGAGCTATCATCGCCTTAAAAGTGTTCCAAACTTTTTCCCTCCAAGAATAATATGTACTTAGAATATTGATATCAATAGATAATCCAAAACTCGGTGGTTTTTTTTTTTCAATGTAAACTCAGACAAAGACTAAGTCTAGTTTTTTTATAAAGCGATTAAAATGACGAAAGCTAATCCCGATCAAACTAAACTCTCATTTTCATTTCTTTTATACCATATCGAAAATCACCTGGTATTGTTTCAGAGGACAAAGAGATTGACACAGAAGTGGGTGTCACAAAAGCTGTAGAACTAGCGACGAAGGCCAGCAAATGGTCACAGACTTACCTTGGGACTCCGCTCAGCAAGCTACCTCTAGATCCCACCACAGTTAGTGAGGTTTTAAGGTTAGTCAATACTGTAATTGTTACTTAGGATTATGATATTTATTGAATATCAAGATTTTGGCGATTTACATTAGTGGGTCCGATGTTTCGTGACGTCACATTTCAAAATCTGATATTCAAAGGTGTGGGTTGAAAGTCAATGGACCGAAGATGATTAAGATTTTATCTATCATAACATATAATCTTTTAGTTTGTTTATAATTTTTCAAATGTATGTATCAAACATATTTCCGAACTGTTGTTTTCATTTAATGATTTCTAGATTTAAATTTGCAACAATATGTGACGTCACACTAGGGAGGGAGAGTCTCACAAATGTGACCACTGTCCAGCTGTGACAAGGACGGGGTACGGGTCTAAAAATCATAAAATTCGTGTGACGTAATTTATGGATGGGCCCTTACCGGCATTAATACAAAATTAATATGTTAAATGGCAGGCCGCAACGGCTTTACTAAAGAAAGAAATAATTAACCTACTGCGTATCTAAGAGGTTAAAATACCTAAACTTTTCTACTTCTATTTCTCATTTAACAACAAATATTCACAAGCCATTTTGGCAGTCTTTAGAAAGACTTATATTTATTTTAACATCTCATTGTAATACCTATGACTTAGTTGAATAAATTATTTGATTTGATTTGATTACTACATAAGGCCGTTAATAGTCTGAAATCGCACCGTCACTTCGCATGTTCCCACTCACAAGTCGATTTTAAGGCGATGATAGCTCAGTGGTAAGTGACGTCGAATACCGCGGCGAAGGTCGTGGGATCGAATCCTACAATGAGCTTGAGCTTTCGTTGAAGGAAAACGTCGTGAGGAAACCATAGCACTGTGGTAGGGTACTTTGTAGTACCCGACTGGCTGGCTACCACCCTCAAGTTGAAAACCTGTCGCCAAGCACCTATCGGTGTGTTCCGACAACTGCACTTGAGAGCTAGTTCCCATCTAGGCTTTGTGTGCTTACCACCTTCGGCCACATCATCACTTACCATGGTGAGATTGTGGTCAAACACAAGTCTATCCAGAATTAAAAAAAAAAAAAGGTCTATTAATAATGTTTATTGTAACGTTTGTACAGGCTGCACATACTATCGTCGGGCGGTGCGGCGGGTGGTCGGTGTGCGACGTGGCGTTACCACCAGCGCGGCGGGTACAGCTCGCTCGACGACGCCGCGCTCAGACTGCGCGTCGCGCATCCCCACCTCATCCGCACACTCGCCACCACACACGTCGCCGATCTACACTTGGGTGAGATATATATTGAACACTAGCTTTATGTACCTCGCCGTTTAACCCGTGACCCCGTGGGAATTAAAATAATACGACAAACTTAAGGGGCAGATAGGCGGGCGGGTCACCTTTCAAATATACTAAAATGATCTCAGTAAAAGTGTTACCATTTTCGAGATTTTAATATCTAAAATTAAAAATCAATACAGAAATATCGAAATATCTCAAAAATTGAGATCTTTTTACCCGACTGCGCCAGGAGTAGTTTGTATGTGTAATTGTAGGCTTCACTGCTGAACCGTACTACTTACCGGACACGTATAGTCCATGGGCGTCGCCAGAGGGGGGCAGGGAGGGACAGCTGCCCTCTCCTAGAGATTAAAAAACCGGCCAAGTGCGAGTCGGACTCGCGCACGAAGGGTTCCGTAAAAAAAGGCAAAAAAATCACGTTTGTTGTATGGGAGCCCCCCTTAAATATCTATATTAGTTTGTTTTTAGTATTTGTTGTTATAGCGGCAATACATAATTTGTGAAAATTTCACCTGTCTAGCTATCGCGGTTTTTGAGATACAGGCTGGTGATGATATCGAGCAAAAAAGGCCAAAAAATAGCGTTTTTTTGTATCGGAGGCCCCCTTAAATATTTATTTTTTAGTATTTGTTGTTATAGCGGCAACAGAAATACATAATTTGTGAAAATTTCAACTGTCTAGCTATCGCGGTTCTTGAGATAAAGCCTGGTGACAGACAGACGGACAGACAGCGAAGTCTTAGTAATAGGGTCCCGTTTTTATCCTTTGGGTACGGAACCCTAAAAATGCTGCCAAATGCAAAGCATGCATGCATTTAAAGGCGATGATAGCTCAGTGGTATGTGACGTCGAATACCGCGGCGAAGGTCGTGGGTTCGAATCCTACAATGAGCTTGAGCTTTCGGTGAAGGAAAACATCGTGAGGAAACCATAGCACGGTGGTAGGGTACTTTGTAGTACCCGAATGGCTGGCTACCACCCTCAAGTTGAAAATCTGTCGCCAAATACCTATCGGTGTGTTCCGACAGCTGCACTTGAGAGCCAGTTCCAATCTAGGCTTTGTGTGCTTACCATCTTCGGCCACATCATCACTTACCATGGTGAGATTGTGGTCAAACACAAGCCTATCGAGAATAAAAAAAAAAAGCAACCAAAGTCCTAAAGTGTAATGCTTCTTGTGTCCTTGTCTCTTGTCTGTACTTACAGTAGGGATGGTGACAGATATATATCAAATCAGCTTCTTTTAATGAAATGTCAGAACGATAGTTTATATAGAGGTTTGTTTGTATGAAATACTGCCCTTGTGACGTCATAAATATGCAACATCAAAATACCTACTCTTTGTCATTAAATTGGTAATTAAAAATGATAGAAAGGCGGAATTTTACAACGTGTTTGTTATTTTTGAATATTTTAGATTTTTTCTACATTATATATATGTTAGTGTTAGGTATTTTTTCTTGAATATAGGCATCATCCGTATTCATAGTTTTCCCATCGTCCATATAAGGGAGCGTTCAAGTATTACGTAACGCAATTTTTGGAGATTTTTGACCCCCCCCCCCAAAGTAACGCGCCGTCACGATTTTCTGTACCCCCCCCCTCCCCCTAGTAAAACGTTACGTAACCATCAAGTGAGCATTTTGACCTAAAAGTCACAATTATGTGGCGTAAAGTACCGAAAATGTTAAAATAAAGTGTTACGTAACACGTAGTTCAAACCCCCCTCCCGCCCCTGTAACGCATCGTAACGTTTTACAAGACCCCCCCCACCCCCAAAATTCGTTACGTAATACTTGAACGCTCCCTAATAATATCAACTTGCCTTTGCTGAGTTAGTATGAATATTGTTGACAGACGACAAGTTCCTAGTTTTGCAATGCCTGATGAATCAAATACTGAGTTATGCGACCGTACGAGATGTGATTGAAGAGAAACTCGACCATCTACGGAACACCAAACAATCACTGAGAATGTTACAGGTTTGTTACTCTACTTATTTAGACACTTTTTTTTTTTTTTTTTAAATTCTGGATAGGCTTGTGTTTGACTACAATCTCACTATGGTAAGTGATGATGTGGCCGATGGTGGTAAGCACACAAAGCCTAGATGGGAACTGGCTCTCAAGTGCAGCTGTCGGAACACACCGATAGGTGTTTGGCGACAGATTTTCAACTTGAGGGTGGTAGCCAGCCAGTCGGGTACTACAAAGTACCCTACCACCGTGCTTCTACAAAATGCTGAATGCCAGAAATTATATTTACTTAGTTCTTTTGAGTTCCCAATTAAAATTATCTTTTATGATAACTTTAGCTTCCCCGCGGTTTCACCCGCCTTTCCGTGGCATCCGCGTCCCCGTGGGATCTTTTTAGTGACGTCGGATGCCGCGGTGAAGGAAAACATCGTGAGGAAACCACAGCACGGTGGTAGGGTACTTTGTGGTACTCGACTGGCTGGCTACCACCCTCAAGTTGAAGATCTGCGGCTGAGCACCTGCTGGTGTGTTCCGGCCGTTGCTCTTGAGAGCCAGTCATTGTAATAAGGTGTACAACACATAGGCCATCCTTTGGTATTGCTAATGTCTATAGGCGACGGTAGTCACTTACCACCAGGTGACCCGTCAGCTTCGTTGTCGCTAGTTGTATATAAAAAAAATATCTAGCGGTATAAAAAATAGGTAACTACCTATTCTCAGACTTATGGAAACAGCAATATTTATTTTATTTCATAATATTTTATTTAGATAAACGAACGCAAACGCGAAGCCCAAGTTACAGTCGGAAAGCAAGAACTGCGTAAAGAGGCTGCAGCTAAGAAGGACGAACACAAACTGACCATAGACAAACTGAAGATAGATGAGGAACTACGACTGGCCATAGACAAGCTCACCAAAGAGAGTGAGGAAAAGAAGCTGGAGTATGAGAAGAAAGTGAAGGAGCTACAAACCGAGCTGTTTGACTATGTCTCATATCTAGGTAAGTGGAGATTTTTTTTATATACCATACGTGACACCCAGGCAGGCGGGTCACCTGATGGTAAGTGACTACCGTCGCCTATAGGCATAAGAAATACCAGGGGATTGCCCAGACTAGCTATTCCCCAAGATACTCTTTTCCCGGGATAAAAAGTATACTATGTTTTATATCAGGATATGATCTACCTGTGTGCCAAGTTTCATAAAAATCCGTTTAGTAGTTTTTATGTGAAAGAGTAACAAACACAAACTTTCACATTTATAATAGTAGTAAGATTTCTTAATTTCATAGTGATGATAGATCAGTATGTCCTGTCATAATGGCATCGTGCTACTAAATTATGCTACTACCCTCATGTGGCAAAGATTGTCAACACATTGGCAATCATCCTAGTACTTGCTGATGCCAATAAGCGATGGTAGTTACGTGGCCGAGATGCGAATGCTGAGGTGGATGTGTGGCGTTACGAGAATGGATAAGATAAGGAATGAGTATATCAGAGGAAGCTTAAAAGTAGCACCAGTCACTGAAAATATTAAAGGAAATAGATTGGCTGGGTAAGGGCATGTCATGAGGAGGGATGAAAGGCATGTAACAAAAATAGTATTGAGCATGAGTGTGGATGGATATAGAGGTAGAGGAAGGCCGAAGAAGGTATGGATGGACTGCGTGAAGAATGATATGCATATGAAAGGTGTTAGTACAGAGACGACTAGTGATAGAGCTGAGTGGAAGAGGAAAACATGTTGTGCCGACCACACCTAGCGTGGGATAAGGACAGGAAGAAGAAATTACCATCAGCTTTCAGGCTGGTCAAGCTTATCAGACTTAAATGTAATTGACAGGTTCGGACCGCGCGTGCCGTCGGTACTGGGTGCACCAGGTCATAGCTGGTGTGTTCGTGGAAGCTGGCACGGAGTCCCGCGGCCCGTGTCGAGACAAGCCCGTGCCGCAGGAGGCACCTTCCGATGACACCCTCGCTTACGTCACCAATTTGTTCGAGACTCAGAGAGAGAGGGGTGAGTGTTTTAAAAATAAATATCTTTTTACTACTGGCTCAGTACTTTTCTTTTTTGGGAGGACAAAAGACATAGACACCTTTACGCAGACTACTATATTCAAATAACGTATTGTATTATCTATGACAGCAGGTAGTGACAAAGAGAATGACTCGGCAGCTAACTCCAGAGGTAACTCTCCAAAGAAGCCGTTGGGCAACCTGAATGGTCTAACACACAAGCTGAACGGTGTGGAGTCATCGAGCCAACATCTAAGAGAGCTGATGGTCTGCACTGCTGATATGACCACATGTCCTGTGCATGGAAAGGTAATACGATGTATTTAATTTTTGGAATGAAGTTCTTTTACTGCTTGAGTTAGTTGTTTACCAAGTCAGTCATAATTAAATTCTATTGATTACTTTTGCCGCCTTAACACGCAAATTTTTTTTTTTTTTTTTTTATTCTGGATAAGCTTATGTTTGACCACAATCTCACCATGGTAAGTGATGATGTGGCCGAAGGTGGTAAGCACACAAAGCCTAGATGGGAACTGGCTCTCAAGTGCAGCTGTCGGAACACACCGATAGGTGCTTGGCGACAGGTTTTCAACTTGAGGGTGGTAGCCAGCCAGTCGGGTACAAAGTCGTCATACGACGTCACTTACCACTGAGCTATCATCGCCTTGTCAAATATTGTCAGTGAGACTAGATAAATAATTATTGAACGTAATAGGTGTAAGTTGTTTTTGAAAAGAGTAATTGCTGAGTTTATTGCCGGCTCTTCTCAACAAAAGTAACCTTCCGAACCGAGCATTTAGAGTCAGACGATATTCATAAGTGCCTGTGAAGGCCTATTTGGATAAATAGAATAGAATATCATTTTATTTCATAGAATACGGTACATTTGTTGGTAATAATGAAGCGGCCGACGACGTATTCTACCATTACAGATGGTGTAGAAATTACTTTAAATAAACAATATCATTTCATTATAAAAATGTGTCTGTGTCCCCCCAGGCCGACCGTCCCCGTTGGTGGGTGTACCACACTCAAGAGCAGATCGATGCGCTGATCACGTCCCTCAACAAGCGCGGCCTCCGTGAGAGCGAGCTGCGACAGGCGCTTGAGCTCGACCGAGACAACATCGCTGAGTATGTGCAACGATGTCCACTACATCTACTCAACACAACCGTCGCACCGGTTAGTTTATATCATAAATAAGTAATTTATTGCCTTAGAAAAAATACAATAAGTTAAAAAGATAATAGTAAAACACTAAATGTATGTATTTAGGTATATATTTATATTAGTGTGTATGTTTATTGAGTATGTATTTATATTATATAGGTATTGGAAACCACCGTCCATATTACTTTTCGTTACTCCTCTCCGTGCATGGTTGTCTGGAAGAGATCGCTCTGAGCGATAAGACCGCCCTTTGTAACACATATTTGTTAAGTTTGTTCTGTACTTGTTTTTTATGTCTCTGTGGTGTTTTGCAATAAAGAGTTTTATTATTATTATTATTAAATACTACTATTTATAGCAATTAAGCACATTAATGAGACTGTCAAAGTATTCTATCTTTTAAGGCGATGATACCTCAGTGGTAAGTGACGTCGGATACCGCGGCGAAGGTCGTGGGTTCGAATCCTACAATGAGCTTTCGGTGAAGGAAAACATCGTGAGGAAACCACAGCACGGTGGTAGAGTACTTTGTGGTACTCGACTGGCTGGCTACCACCCTCAAGTTGAAAATCGGTCGCCAAGCACGTGTTGGTGTGTTCCGGCAGTTGCACTTGAGAGCCAGTTGCCCTTGCTCTTAAGGCATTGTAATAAAGTGTACAACACGTTGGCAATCCCCTTGGTATAGCTAATGTCTATAGGCGACGGTAGTCACTGACCATTAGGTGACCCGCCTGCCTCGTTGTCACTTGTGATTCGCGACATCACACACATTAAACTTAACCTACTTACACAGAAACAATAAATACGAAATTGAGAAATAATAATGTAATGTTGCGTGATGCCAGGAAAAGGTCCTTGATTAGAATATCTAGGATATTGCACTTCTTCGGGCGGGGTATTTGTGCGTAAAATAATTAGCACATAAATTGTTACAGCCGCCCCCACAACCGGTGACTCGTCACAAGAAGTTCCAGCCCTCCCTCAACGTGCCGCCAGACTGTTCGTTATCTGAAGCTCTGGAACTGTCGCTGAGGGATCACATACTTGAGCTCGAAGAGAAGATCTTCCATGGGTGTCTTGGAGCTCTTAAAGTTAAGGTAACCGAGTCGATTTCATTGTTTGTTCGTCTTTTAAGGGTTATAGTTAAATTTACTAGTAAAACTATAAGGCGGATATCGCACAAAATATATTAAAAATAAAATCGTGTGGCGTGTCGCTCACTTCCCTATAAAATGTGCGAGGAGGGCGATGGCTGCCACGCGCGTCATACTTGTGAACAGGTGCTGCTTGTGGGGGCTGGTCTGTGCGAGTTAAGTCAGTCATAATTAAATTCTATAGATAACTATTTTTGCCGCCATAACACGCAAATATTGTCAGTGAGACTAGATAAATAATTATTATTGAATTTAATAGGTGTAAGTTGTTTTTGAAAAGAGTAATTGCTGAGTTTATTGCCGGCTCTTCTCAGCAAAAGCAACCTTCCGAACCGAGCATTTAGAGTCTGACTATTCATATGTGCCTGTGAAGGCCTATTTGGATAAATAAACATTTTCATTTCATTAATATCCACATCGCTTAGATATCAATACCGCTATAAGTAAAATTTTACAAGTTTTCATGAGAGACAAAAAACTGATTACGACTGATTAAATGTCACTAAAAATTACTTGCACCAAAGGTTAAAACGGAAACCCTATCACAATTATACTAAAAATAGAATAATAAAAATAAAGACTACAAAATTTGTACGGAGGTGCGCGAGTCCGACTCGCACTTGACCTGGTTTTTACTACGCGGAGTAACTATAATAAAAATTCTTATAAATTTTATCAATACTTGACCTAGTCTTCTTCTTTTGTTGGCGTCATAACAAGCAAAAATGTTAATCGAATTTAGATAAATAAATTATTGAATGTTATAAATAGGTCTAAGTTGCTTTTTGAAAAGAGTAATTGCTGAGTTTATTAGCGTATTTACTCAGCAAAATGAACCTTCAGAACCGTACATTAAAGTCTAGTATCATAAGTGCTAGCAAATGAATGTAGGTAACTAATGCGGGTTATAATTTTTTATGTATTTTTGTATTAGTTTAAGAATTAAATTGTTAAACATTTGAAGAAAAGCCAATATAGTCACATGGTCCAAAAATATTTAAAAAATGTAACCTTGCTGAGTTTCTTGCCGGTTCTTCTCAGTTCAAGGCTGACTTCCGAACCGGTGGTAACTTCTGTAATTCGACCTTCATAAGTGCCCTTCTAGGGCCTAAACTGAATAAATGATTTTGACTTTGAAGGCCTATCTGAATTAAATGATCTATTTTGATGTGTACAGGATCGCGAAGCGTGGCGCGGCACGATAATGTTGCGCGGTTACGACAAACAAGCGGACTACCTCACGTGGGGACCAAACAACCAGTACAGAGATGACTATCATCTCCCCAATGGAATACTCAAAGTGCCTCATGGTAAGTAACACCTTTGCTCATTTCGAAAATAGTAATTACTGTTTACTGCCGGGTCTTTATTTTTGACCCCCCTCCCCCCCCATGTAACGCGCCGTCACGATTTTCTGTACCCCCTCCCCCCCCCTCCCTCCTAGTAAAACGTTACGTAACCATCAAATGAGCATTTTGAACAAAAAGTCACAATTATGTGGCGTAAAGTACCGAAAATGTTAAAATAAAGTGTTGCGTAACACGTAGTTCAATCCCCCCTCCCGCCCCTGTAACGCATCGTACCGTTTTACAAGACCCAAATTCGTTACGTAATAATTGAACGCTCCCATAAAGCTTAAAAATTTTCTTCAAACGTTTACGCGAAGTAATGTTGTAAAATTAAATTATAGGTAGTATATACCAGGTTGCGCACAGTGTATTACGAAACATATATGAATTTTATAAGTACTAAAATTATAGTTACTATCGTATTTTGGATGTAGTTTAATTTAGAATATTGTTATTTTCTATGGAGGTTTTATCGAATTAAACCTATTACATAGTTGTAAAAAATTCGAATGTATTATTTTCCTGTTGTTTACATCAGATTTCAAATAACTATATGGAATATGCACGTGACTTCAAAATGGACGATTTTTAAGTAATTCATATTATTACAAAAACATACCTACATAATTATTTTCAAAAAAAATCATGATTTAATAGCTAAATTCAATCATCAAAAAGTGTCTGTTTTTAAATTCCCTCGCAAATTTCCAAAACGCCCCGTGAACAAATCGTGAGTAATCGTGACGTCACTTTTACACTCGACCACAGAGATTGTAACAGCTACGCTTAAATTTATCATAATTTATTAGTTTTCTGTGCTTTTTCCATGGTAATAAACTGATTTTAGTAACTTTGTGAACCACTTAATTTTTCACATCGGATTCGTCTAATCTCACATCACAAAATAAGCGCGCCATAATGGCCGCGTTTGAATCACCCGGAAATGATAGTGATTTTAAAATATTTTTTTTAGCTTAATGGTTAAGATTTTGGATGTGTTATATTTGTTTTTGTAATGTAATAACCCGTAGAAACGTTTAGAACAATAAAAAAAAGTACATATTCCCTATTCTAACAGACATAGACAAATCAGACGTGGAATCAATCCCTGAGAATAAATACCGCGATCCCGGGCACTATCTGGAGGCGCCCAAAATGAACGGCATCAAGTCGGAGCCGCAGTCGGAGCCCGGGCGGGGGGCGAAGCCCGACGTGGTGCGGGGACTCGCCTCAGCACTGTTGCAAGTGTCTCAAGCGCTCCACCATAAATATATCAAGAGGCCTTTGGGTGAGTATATACCAGGTTTTTCGTACAAAATTAATGCACGGTAAAAAGTGTGTAACCGACACTTCGTACGACCACTGTTCGTTACAGGTGAAGCTTATTGTAAAGTAATAATGTTCATTGTCATGTAACTCTGATACTGATTGCAGAATTTTGTAATCTTTTAAAATATAATATATAATAAACTATAATAACAAAACTGTCAATAACAATATTTAGTAATTACGTTGAAAATATGTCACCAAGACACTAAGACAGGCAAGTCGTTACGACTTGCCTGTCTTAGCTAATTGTATTTTAGGCATTGCAAAATGCTGGAAACACTGTCCCTAGTATTGCTAATATCCATAGGCGGTAGTATTCACTTACCATCAGATAATTAGACTGACAATAATGATACAACCAACCTTTCCCCAGGTCTAGATGATAAGGAACGCAAAGACCGCGAAGCGAGGAACAAATCCCTGGACCTAGAAGCACTATCCCGGTGGGAGGTGTCGCTGATGGAGTGCCGCAGCTTTGGACAACTAGTGCTGCATCTGTTCACCCTGGACTCCAGCATCACGTGGTCGGCCAGCATACTGAACGCGAGCTGCCGACTGTGCCGACGGAAGACTGACCCAGACAATATGCTGCTCTGTGACTCTTGTAATAAGGGTCACCATCTTTATTGTTTAAAGCCGAAGTTGACGGTTAGTGAGTTGACCTTTAAGGGACCTGAATGTAGTCAATGTAGAATCCATGAAAAAGGCGATGATAGCCCAGTGGTAGTGACGTCGGATACCGCGGTCGTGGGTTCGAATCCTACAATGAGCTTGAGCTTTCGGTGAAGGAAAACATCGATAGGAAACCATAGCACGGTGGTAGGGTACTTTGTAGTACCCGACTGGCTGGCTACCACCCTCAAGTTGAAAATCTGTCGCCAAGCACCTGTTGGTTTGTTCCGATATTTGGACTTGAGAGCCAGTTCTCATCTAGGCTTTGTGTGCTTACCACCTTCAGCCACATCATCACTTACCATGTAGTCTCAGCATGGTATTTACATATTCAAGGTATGGTGTCCACATTCACACTACCACTGAGTTTTGTAATTGTGGTAATTGGTAAAAAAGATAATAGAAGTTATTATTGTTATTTATTATTACAAAATGCTTGATACAGATTATGTTACCTTTTCTTTATTTAAAATGAAACAAAATTAACACAATATTTAATTTCATGCTAACAGTCGGGTATTCGACCAAAGGTAAACTTAAGTATTATTTTATGATTCATTAAAAGCTTTATAAAAGTTTGGCAAGGTTGCCAACTCATACCAATCCCCCTGGTATCGAAAGTGACCATAGACTATGTAGGTAACTAATGCGGATTATAATTTTTTATGTATTTGTTTAAGAATAAAATTGGAAAAAAAAAGATGGTCCAAAAATATTTAAAAAATGTAACCTTGCTGAGTTTCTTGCCGGTTCTTCTCAGTTGAAGGCTGACTTCTGAACCGATGGTAACTTCTGTAAATGGACATTCATAAGTGCCCTTCTAGGGTCTAAACTGAATAAATGGTTTTGACTTTGACTGTGACTGTCTACGGTCAAAAACCATTAGAGAAACAATAATGTCTTGCTTTATAATTTTATTTATCTTTAACAGAAAGTACCTGAAGGCGACTGGTTTTGCGACCAGTGCAAGCCTAAAGAGAGGACGCCCAGGAAGAGAAGGAAACTATTCTCCGATGAGGACCTAGATGAAACATTAGAAAATAGGTAAGCAATATTTGATTAATCTTTGGAATCATAAAATAATGTATTAATCTGTTGACTCGCGAGATTAACCTGTCAAACAACTCGTCATCTCGCGCACAGCTTTAAAAAAAATCAAAATTCGCCCAATTTTCAAGTAAATGTCATCGTCACGATTGTCCCATTTGAGAACCAAGTGGTGCGGACTCTAAAACCCCGATTGTCCCAAGAAAGAACTGGCAGGTTAAAAAAAATATCTATCCAACCAGTGTATAAAATTTCAATGTACTCGAAAATTGTGAATGTTTAATTGTCTATTTAAGGATGAACATCTTTTGATGGTGTATATTTAAAACGTCACTCACACAAAGTAGTATAGTATAAGAGTAGTAGTTTTGAAATTCAATAAAAACAGGTTGATTTGATGATAGCTCAGTGGTAAGTGACGTCGAATACCGCGGCGAAGGTCGTGGGTTCGAATCCTACAATGAGCTTGAGCTTTCGGTGAAGGAAAACATCGTGAGGAAACCATAGCACGGTGGTAGGGTACTTTGTAGTACCCGACTGGCTGGCTACCACCCTCAAGTTGAAAATCTGTCGCCAAGCACCTATCGGTGTGTTCCGACAGCTGCACTTGAAAGCCAGTTCCCATCTAGGCTTTGTGTGCTTACCACCTTCGGCCACATCATCACTTACCATGGTGAGATTGTGGTCAAACACAAGCTTATACAGAATTAAAAAAAAAACTTATTTCTTGATAATAATTTCGCTCATATTTATTAGTTTATCATTATATGATATTTGTTAGTTTATACATTATTTTATTTTATTAGAATGTATTATCATGTATATATAGGAATGTAGAGTAGAATAGAATTTTATTTGTGAACTGTAGGTTACATAAAAGATCTTACAAAATAAATAATTTCTCTACGTCCCGCCACATGGGCATACAAATTTTTACAATTTATGTCATCTAAATTAAATTACTTATACTTAATAAAATTGGATTTAAATGATTAAAGATTTAATGTCAAGAAAATTAATAAAAAACAATACAACATAACATTCACCAACAAACATGACGAACATGCCAATAGTCTATTTCAATTTCCATTATCATTGAGATTCAAATTAGATGTATTAGGATGTATTAGGATTCAAATTATCATGTATCTATCTATGTTTATGTGTTTTACATGTTTTATTAATTTGTTTGCTTGCCATATTAAATATATCCTATTACCCTAGGTTGCCTGGAAGAGATCGCTTCAGCGATAAGGCCGCCTAAATTGTTTTCACTGTTATTTGTTTTTTGTGTATATAACCTGAATTTTTGTCATGTGTTGTCAACAATAAACAATATTTGTATCGTATTGTACAATCTCACCATGGTAAGTGATGATGTGGCTGAAGGTGGTAAGCACACAAAGCCTAGATGGGAACTGGCTCTCAAGTGCAGCTGTAGGAACACCGATAGGTGCTTGGCGACAGACTTGAGGGTGGTAGCCAGTCAGTCGAGTACTACAAATTACTCTACCACCGAAAGCTCAAGCTCATTGTAGGATTGGAACGCACGACCTTCGCCGCGGTATTCGACGTAAATACCACTGAGCTATCATCGCCTTAAAATCATCTGCTTCCAGTGGTTCGGACACGTTGGAGGAGCAGGTGTCGCTGGAGTCGTTGGTGTCGGTGTGCGTGGCGTGCGGCAGCGGCGGGCGGCTGGGCGCGCGGTGCGGCTCGTGCCGGCAGCGGTACCACCTCGAGTGTGCCGACCCGCGGCCGCAGCGGACCGCCCGCACCTGGCACTGCACCAACTGTTTACAACTACCACCCGCTAGAGGTAAACAACACTTGCTACATTATAAATATATAAATATCCTCGGACATTTGTTCACACACGGCTATCTGATCCCTAACTAAGCAGAGCTTGTAATATGGACAACCAGATGACTGATACATACTTAAATAGATAATATAATTACACCCAGACTCAGGACAAACAGACATGTTCATGCACACAAATGTGTGTCCTGGATGGGAAGTGTGGCAGTGTGTTAACCAACCACGCCAACCGGCCCGTTATAATGTACTAGCTGTTCCGCGCGGTTTCACCCGCGTTTACGAAGGATCTTATCTTTTCGCGGGATAAAAAGTAGCCAATGTGCTATTCCGGACTATAATCTATCTCTATGCCAAATTTCATCCAGATTCTTTCAGCCGTTCTGGCGTAAAAGAGGAACAAACATCCAAACTTTCACATTTATAATATTAGTAAGATAGATTGTGCCATCCACTCTTTTTACCCGACTACGGCGAAGCAAAGGAGTTTTTGACCGCTTTAAATTTGATCAAAAATAATAATTTTATTTTTCTCTTTATGTCAAAAATCTGTTAAGGCGATGATAGCTCAGTGGATAGCTCCTACGATAAGCTTGAGCTTTCGGTGAAGGAAAACATCGTGAGGAAACCACCAGCCATGCACCTGTTGGTGTGTTCCGGCAGTTACCTTAAAGGCATTGCAATAAGGTGTACAACACATTGGCAAAAAGGGATGTTGCCTGTGTTCAATAAAAATGATCTAACACTAACACAGTGTATAAAACACTTTTAAATAGGGAACACTTTGTAAAATGCAACCATTTTATGATTTTTTTATTACCAATTTAACAACAAAGAGTAGATCTTTTGACAGTGTATATTTATGACGTCACAAGGGCAGTATTTCATACAAACAAACCTCCATATAAACTATCGTTTTGACATTTCATTAAAAGAAGCTGATTTGATATGTCAGTCAACATCCCTATCTCCCTGGTATTGCTAATGTCTATAGACGGTAGTCACTTACACTTACCATCAGGTGACCTGTCTGCCTCGTTGACACTTGTGACATTAAAAACAAGGTGTATTTTTAATGACGATGATAGCTCAGTGGTAGTGACGGATACTGCGGCGAAGGTCGTGGGTTCGAATCAAAATGAGCTTGAGCTTTCGGTGAAGGAAACCACAGCACTGGCAACACTCAAGTTGAAAATCTGTCGCCAAGCACCTATCGGTGTGAACCGACAGCTGCACTAGAGAACCAGTTCCCATCTAAGCTTTGTGTGCCACCTTCAGCCACATGATCAGTTACCATGGTGAGATTGTGGTCAAACACAAGCTTATCCAGGATAAAAAAGTAGTGTAATAAGTAATGGTGTTTCCACAAGAGCACACAATACGACGTTGCGCCGCAAATGCCATCAACAACATTCATCTGTATACGCGCGCCCTACATTCCCGTCGGACCAGCTCTGGTATTTACTAAATTAGTATACATTGCATCCAATATTGCTACTCATTTTCGTGCTTTCTCATTCGTTTTGGGCCTATAGTAGACGATCGATTGAAGCGAAAAACGTAAGGCGCCAATCATTTATTATGTAATACCATTTCAGGGGGGAGGTCTTGATAGTTTTTGCGTACGTGAGAATGCGCGCGCGCCCGCGTGAGTGCGAAGGCGCTTACTATAAAACCATAGTTGTTAATTATTTTTTTTGAAAAATTAAAAAAAACCTGACGTGTACAAATTTTTCAATTTCGATTCTTACATACTAAACAGGGAGAAGGGGGTAGGCTGTTTCTTATTTATTATTACATGGGGGGGGGGGTCCAAAAACAGTCAAGTCGTACTAAATGAATGGCGCCTAACTGATTCGACTTTCGCTTATTAATACCAGTTTGTTGGTCGATTTGTCTGTCGTCTACATTAGGCCTTAGCTTCAGGAAACCCTAAATATCCATACAACTTCACCTTGTAAATTTCATAAAAAAAACATGTAGTTTAATTTATGTTCTTTGGAGGCCTTGGATCCTTTTACCATGCATTTTTTCGTTATTAATTTTTCTTTGCGATTTTAATTTGTATCCTAACATTCTTCATCCTGTCATTTAATGCTAGACTAAGCAGATCATATACAATTGAAACCAGATAACTGATATACTACATAATAATATGATACTGAGTTTATTGCTGGCTCTTCTCAGCAAAGCAACCTTCCGAACCGAGCATTAGAGTCTTATTCATAAGTGTCTGTGAAGGCCTATTTGGATTAAATTCATACATCTCTCAGAACAAATATATAAATATTCATGTAACAAATATTTGTGGATGGGAATCGCACCCACGACCAGCAGTGTGGCAGCCAGTGTATTCTATCATCTCGCCAGACAAGACATAAATAGAATTTAACATGTTCAAATCGCATTAACTACATTCATATCTCTTTCTTGCAAACTATTGAACGAGGATAAAATATAATTATTAATTTAAAAACTATGTTTTATGCATTTACAATGCATTGTCATCAAGTTGTGAGCTATCCTGAAAACGGCCTGGGGAGCGTTCAAGTATTACGTAACGCAATTTTTTGAGAATTTGGTCGGTGAAGGAAAACATCGTGAGGAAACCACAGCACGGTGGTAGGGTACTTTGTAGTAATCGACTGGCTGGCTACCACCCTCAAGTTGAAAATCTGTCGTCATGCTTGACCTGTTGGTGTGTTCCGGCAATTGCACTTGAGAGCCAGTTCGCCTTTAAGGCATTGTAATAAGGTGTACAACACATTAGCAATCCCCTGGTATTGCCAATGTCTATAGGCGACGGTTGTCACTTACCATCAGGTGACCCGCCTGCCTCGTTGTCACTTGTGACATAAAAAAAAAGAGAGATACAGTACAACTATATTTCTTATATTTGTAAATTTGCTTTCCACCCCGCGATTTCACCCGCGTACCTTTAGGGGTTGAATTTCGAAAACACCTGTCTTATTCCTCGGCTACATCTGCAAAAATTCAGCTTTCTATGTCTAACGGTTTAGGCTGAGCGTTGATGAGTCAGTGACGCCTTCTCTTTTTATATATATAGAACTGAATATGCCATTATGCCATATTGTGAATGCGTAATTATGCGATTTGCTGTACAATCTAGCTTGAGTCTTACTTTCTTTATACACAATAACCCATTCAATTCATTGCATTGGGAGCTGTGGGTTTTAATAACTTGAAATGGTTTTTACTAATATTTCTATGAAGGTTTTGTGGAACTTACCGATAAGCCTTATTAGATCTAAGTTCTCGTATAATGACATGACGTTGTCCTTCCCTGAAAGAAAAACCTAGAACCCGATCGCCATCTACCGGGTCCAATTGTGAGTCTCGACCGTCGAGGGACTCAAACACATAAAAATCATCAAAATCGGTCCAGGTTTAAGAGCAGTTCAGTCACAAACACACGTACAGAAAAGTGTCACCATTTCCGAGATATTTAAAATTAAATATATATAAAAATCAGAAATATCGAAACATCTCTAAAATGGTGACACTTATACTTATGTTGAGGCGATGTTAGCTCAGTGGTAGTGACGTCGGATACCAGTAGTGACGTCCAGGTAATGACGTCATTGTAGTATTCGAACCCACGAGGGTTCGAATACTACAATGGGCCTGAGCTTTTGGTGAAGGAAAACATCGTGAGGAAACCATAGCACGGTGGTAGGGTACTTTGTAGTACCCGACTGGCTGGCTACCACCCTCAAGTTGAAAATCTGTTGCCAAGCACCTATCGGTGTGTTCCGACAGCTGCACTTGAGAGCCACTTCCCATATAAGCTTTGTGTGCTTACCACCTTCGGCCACATCATCACTTACCATGGTGAGATTGTGAACAAACACAAGCTTATCCAGAATTTTAAAAAGAATGTTGCTGACTGTACATACTATCTTTAACATGTAAGATAAAGGTTGAATATCTAAAATAGACTTTAATTCCAGAGTCGGAAGACAGTGAATATAACACGGCGCTGGTGAAATTGAAGGTGACGAGGTCGCGGAGCAGCAAGGAGGCCTCACCATTACATAATGGAACCGCTAAGAGAGGGCGCAAGTGAGTATCCAGAGTGGTGTATATCGACCCCCAGGACGGTTACAACGAACTACAAGGGGTCCATGACAGCCACAAAATAAATTGGGGGTGCATGAGATGTAAATAGGGGCCTAGGACGATAAAGGACTTTGGTAAGTCCTTTATCGTCAGATGTATTTTTTTTCTTTGTATCAGATGGTTCTGACGAACTTATTTTTCTCGTTTGTTCAAGAGCGAGCCAAATACTAAACCGTCACTGAAAAGTTAAAGTTAAGGGGGACTAATTCTAGGTCTAAAACCGAGAAGCATAGTAGGTGGTTTACGAGACAAAAAAACGGGGACTTCTGATTTTAAGTTTAAGTTTCTATTTGTAACGTCTAAATAACAACTATTTACTCAAAGTCAAGGTCAAAATCATTTATTCAGTTTAGGCCCTAAAAGGGCACTTATGAAGGTCGAATTACAGAAGTTACTACCAGTTCGGATGTCAGCCTTCAATTGAGAAACTCTGCAAGGTTACATTTTTTAAATATTTTTGGACCATCTGACTATATTGTCTTTTTTTTATGTTTAACAATTTTATACTTAAATTAATACAAAAAGGCATAATGTAAGTATTGTTTTAAATATTGCCCTCTGTTACAGATCCAAAGAAGACTCAAATACAAGTAAGAAAAGCAGAAAATCCAAAAATTCACTCACAAATGGCGTACACGGTTAGTAATAATTTATTCACCTCCATAATTTTTTTTTTTTTTTTTTTTTATACCACAAGTGACAACGAAGCTGACGGGTCACCTGGTGGTAAGTGACTACCGTCGCCTATAGACATTAGCAATACCAAGGGGATTGCCAATGTGTTGTACACCTTGTTACAATGCCTTAAAGGCAACTGGCTCTCAAGTGCAACTGCCGGAACACACCAACAGGTGCTTGGCGACAGATTTTCTACTTGAGGGTGGTAGCCAGCCAGTCGAGTACTACAAAGTACCCTACCACCGTGCTATGGTTTCCTCACGATGTTTTCCTTCACCGAAAGCTCAAGCCCATTGTAGGATTCGAACCCACGACCTTCATCTATTCCTAATAACAAGTATAATAATGTTGTTATAGAGGAGTCGCGCGCGGGCAGGAAGCGTGTCTCTAAACACGAGGTGGTGCTACATGCGGATGCGCTGGCGCAGCTCATCAAGGAACTCATGAAGCATAAGGACTGCTGGCCATTTTATGAGCCCGTCTCTACTGAGGAGGTCGGTACCAACGTGGGGGAAATGTAGAAGGCAAATCTGATGATCCGTTGTCCACGATGAACTCCGAAACTACTTGGTTTAGTAACCGATCTTGATGAAGTAGATTGATGAATATTCCCTAGACTACAGCATGGGGTTCTTCAAAAGAGGAGTATAAGGTTTATGCAAGGTTGGCAACGCGATCGTGACGCCTCTGGTGTTGCAAGCGTCTATAGGCTACGGTAACCGTTTACCATCAGGTGGACCGTAAGCTTGTTTGCCACCTAGTGGTATAAAATATAGTTTTGTCATCCGCGTTCCCAAGGGTCATATTTTCCCAGGATAAAAAGTATCCCATGTCCTTCTCCAAGGTTCCATTTATCTCTATACCAGATTTTATCTAAATTGGTTCAGCGGTTTAAGCTTAAAGAGAGACAGACAGACACACTTTCGCATTTATAATATTATAGTATGTATCTATGTTGCAGGTGCCAGACTACCTAGACATAATAGAAACACCTATGGACTTGGCGACGATCAAGTGTAAGCTAGAAGATGGTGTTTACAATAGAGACGAGGAGCTGATGGGAGATCTACATCTGGTGTTCCTAAACTGCTACACTTATAATAAAGACACGCATCCTGTCGCCAAGTGAGTACAACATTCTAGAAAATAAATAAAATTTAAGTGTTTGTTATGTCAAAATACGGTATGTATGGTAAGGTAATCAGAAATATCATTGTCAGTCTGATTGTTCGGGGTTATCTCCAAAATGGCTGCACCGATTTTGACGGGAATTTCACTGGCAGATAACTAGTGTTATAAGGAGTAACTAAAGCCACTTTTGTTTTAGAAAAAGATTTAGGGTTCCACAAAAATAAAATTTAAAATTTCATATATGTACATAAATAGATAAACTGTTATTATTATTGACTAGTTTTCCGCCCCGCGGTTTCACCCGCGTTCCCGAGGGATCTTATATTTTCCCGGGATAAAAAGTATCCTATAATGTTATTCCAGTATACGATATACCTGTGTGCCAAGATTCATTAAAATCCATACAGTAGTTTTTGCGTGAAAGAGTAACAAACATCTACACATAACGCACATACAAACATACTTTCGCATTTATAATATTAGTAGGATTCCTCGTATCGGAAAGCACGCAACATCTAACCAGTTCTCATCCAATTTCAGAGCGGGCAATCGCCTAGAGAAGTACATAAACAAGCGGTGCGGAGAGTTGGAACTGCCCTCCCTCCCTGAGGTAGACATGCAGTCTGAGTCAGGGTCCTCTAGGCGCCGGAGCCCCTCCCTCGATGACGAGGCCACGAGAACCAAGAGGCCTAAGCTGAAGTGACTGGCGGCCCCGCCGAACAGGCTCACGGACTATGTGTATTATTAAAACTAGTGTACTAGCTAAGTGCTTGTGATAATGTGCAGTGTTTTATGACTTTGTTGCTATGAAAATATGCGATTTTACCACCCTCAAGTTGAAGCATGGTGGTAGGGTACTTTGTAGTACTCGACTGGCTGGCTACCAACCTCAAGTTGAAAATCTGTCGTTTAGCACCTGTTGGTGGGTTACACTTGAGAGCCTTTAAGTCATTGTAATAAGGTGTACAACACATTTGCAAGCACAATGTCTATAGGCGACAGTAGTCACTTACCACCAGATGACCCGTCAGATTCGTTGTCACTTGTGATATAAAAAAATATGTGATTGGCGTGAAAGGTCTATCTCGATGTATCTGTTTGTAACAAAAAATGAGTAAGATTAGTACAATCGCTTGTTTTCAACATTGGTTACGACTATTTACTATCTGTTGACTCGCGACATTAACCTGTCAAACAACTCGCGCGCAGTTTTCATAATTTCAAAATTCGCGCGCAATTTTCAAGTTTACTTGAATTGTCTTTGTCCCGATTGTCCCAATCGAGAACCATGTGATGCCGACTTTGAAACCCCTAATTTCCCATGAAACACCTGACAGGTTAATTGTATATGGTGTTGGTATCATTTTATCCTAGGCCAATACATGACCTACCATGAGTCATTGAGTTTAACAATTAAACTTTCTTAACCGTACACTCAATTAATAAATTGAAAACGATGTGATAATATATGTGTGAGAAAGTTTTGTTTTAAAGCAATTTTCAATATTTTAGGAATCCTTGACAATTAGTAAGAAAAGTGATTGTATACAATGAACCATAGTACTGCAATGCACAGATTTACTTTAATGGCAAATAAAGCACCATAATGAAACACTAATAGTGAGAAATTAATAAGGCGAGTGGCTTGTTATTCTTACTTTATTCGGTTTTTTAATCATTTTAAAGTCGATTTATCACCTGCTACTTTAATAAACTCTTTTAGTAATAAATTTGGACATGTATGCTGTTGATCGGTAATTTTACACTTTTACTAAACACTAGGTAACTTATGTTTAGCTTAGCAAAAGAACACAAATATTTTTTTTAGATTTGCATGGTAAACTATTGGATTGAGAATTCGAACTAATGTATAGCAGGATACAGTTTACTGTTGAAATAACACATGCCTTATGACCTTATTTTGTACAAAAAGTTAATCCACTTTTTTAAATTTTATAGTTAGGTTTAGGGTAACTGACGTTTCGGCTCTTACACTTAACGAGTTCCATTCTTCCACTCAGTGTGACCACCGTCGGCCATTATGTTACTTATCACGTCACAAAGAATGACTATGTGATCAATTCCAGCGCACCATAAAATCAATCATGTAAAAACAACATTAATATTATAAATGTGTACAAATGTGAAATGGGTGAGATAAGCTTAACAGGATATAAAATTAGATTGTAAATATAATAAATACTACTACTATCACCTAAGATTATATTAATAGGTGATTTAACCCTGATATCAAACGTTAAAGCTTTTAAATGGCAACCCCACCGAGGTAAATAATGTATACCTGCGTATAATGAGTACTCATTTTTATTAGTAACACACAATGCAATCATCAAAATAGCATTATGAACAGTTCAAGATTAGACTGAGGTATCTCGACCTAGCATTACATTGATTTATAACTAGCATATGTCTGCGTTACCCAGGAGAAGTATCCTATGTTTTATTCCAGGGTATAATCTATTTCTGTGGCAAGTTTCATTCGAATCCGTTCAGGCGATATGTAGCTGAGTTGTAACAAACATATGTTTTAGATTGTATTGTGTGTAACTAATATTTGGATTATTGATCTTAAAGTTGTGGTGACATGTATTTAATTCAGTTGCCAGCAATTAGGCATTCTTCCGGCTTAGTGAGCCGTTTCTGCATTTACTTATGATCAACCAATTAAATGTTACATAATAATGGTTGCAAATGTACCAAAAGAAAGCTGAACATCGTTTTTCTGCATTGGTATGTTGTACCCCACCTTAATCTATATAAACAAATAAGGCTTGTGTTCGCCCATAATTAGTATTTATTTCGTCTCATACCTTAGTAATTAATGTACGCGTTAGTAATAAAATTCTTGGTAATAAGTTGTGAAGTATTTTTTTTAACATTCAAAATCTTGTGTAGGTTAGGTATTCGATCAATTAATGTGGGTTATGTTTTGTTTACTAAATTTTATTTATGATTAGTTTTTTTTCTGCTTTTTGTTCAGTTGATTACAAACTTTTTTTTTTACTCAAAGGCAAAGCCATTCTCTGAATATTTGGTGTGTAATTAATTAGCAACAACTCTAGTTACAAATCGTAATGTGGCCACTTGATCGCGATGTTTTTAACTTTATCACAATAAAATTTCTCAATACAGATTTTCAATTAACTTTTTTTTTATGTTATTATTTTTAAAATGTTAATGCATGTTTTAATTCGAATAGCGTGTTACGATTTGTAATATTAGACGTTGAATATTTTTAATAAATGAGTGCATTCCTTTTAACAAATTATAGAATGAATAACGTGAACGTCGACGCTTGTTTCACACCGAATTTTGTTTTTCATTAAATAATAATGATAATATGATCATCCGTTATTTATTGATGTAATTTATAAGTTTTATAATAATTTATATTGTAGTGAATAAAGCACCCAAGTACAGTTGCAATTCTGTTTTATTTGGTCATCCGACATTTTAGGTCAATTTGATCAATCTAGACACGCGGTCGCGTGTCCAGTCAGTTCAGGCTGAGCTGACAGATGCGCACAGTGGGTATATTTACACGAACAATTTGGAGACACTTTTGACCACCTCAAAAACTATTTCACATAAACATGTCAAATTTGGCTCATGTATATTATTAAGACTCGCGAGAACAATATATGCTCCAAATTTCATAAGCACACCTCAAACGGTTATTTAGATATTAACGTCCAAAAATCGTCATTTTTATCACTGACCTATAGATCAAAACTATAACCCACTTCTATTCTAGGTGACCTAGAAAGTTCAAATTTGGCATCCAGATAGGTAATTGGCGGAAAACAAAGGAATAAATCTGAAACTAGTAATTTTATTATGATTTTACAATTAATTAATTCTCCATTGTAATGTAAAATTTAGATAAGAGATGGCGTTACTAGTCGTTTAAATCGCGATAAGGTTTTGTTCTCACGCAAACGGTATATAGGCTTGACCATTTAATTCCTATCTCTGCAATTTACTCTTACCGTGCCGATATACATACAGCGTGAATATAGTAGAACGAGGAAAACCACCCTAATATTTTGATTATTTATTAAACGTTTTAGTACTTGTATTTATCTTATTACGTTAATATTATTAACATCAATAGTGTAAAGAGTTTATAGAGTATTATCTATGGTGTAAAGTGTAGTATAGTAAGGTAAAATTATTACTTATAAATAATAGGTATTTCGGACCACGGCGACCGTGGAATAGTACTTTTATGCCAAGTTCAATGGTACTTTTATCCCAGGAAAAGATCTCACCAGAATGCGGGTAAAACTGTGGTGGACAGCTCTGCTAGTAATCTTATAAATAATTAGTTGCTTGTTGCTTTGCTATTTATTATATGGGAACATGATCTAGCTAGACTGGTACTTTTATCACAATGAATAAAAACAAAAAGTACGCTATTACATGATTTTTAATGATTATATCGCAACAAAAGTTAATCATGCAGTAAATTACACTTAAAACCCCAGTAACTAAGGAATTCTATTTAGTGGTGCTCCGCTGCCTCTTTCCTTCTGATCTCTGCCCATTTGCTGACATTCTCAGGGGAGTTCGCTGTAAGAAAATTTATTACAGTTTAAAATATTTATTAGTTACTTCAAGCAGTTATGTTCTTTTTTACACCAGACAGGTGGGATTTCCAACTATCCTTCCACACATATTATTAATGTAAAAGTAACACAGGCTGTCTTCTTGGTTTCCAGAGCTAAACGGCTTAAGAGGCTGATGAAATGTGGTAAAATCCTTGAATCTGTAGGCAACAAGTTCAAAAAGCACAATTTTATTTAAAAAAATCCACACTGTCAAAGCTAATCTAAACTATACATGTATATTTTATTTTGATAAATTAAATATTACAAGTTTGTAATGGAAAAATTCAAAATTACTTGACAAATTTATTGTATCATGAATATCAGTGAGAAACATGAGCCATATTTTATTTTTATTAACTCTGGAATGTGGGAAGATTAGAAAAAATTGTAATAAATTGAATTGACTTGAAGTTTGATAGAATCTCCTATTAGTTTAGCTTATACCTAGATCAGTTTTTGCTTGCAACTACGGAATGCATGGAATTTCTCACGAGGAATTTCTAATCAATTGTTATGCTATTGTTTGATTGGTATGGCCGACCCATTTAAGAACCAACTGGTTAATAACATTGTGCCTTACCAACTCTATGTTATGACATATTTCTCCAGGGTTTAGGTATCCGTATCAGCATACTGTATGTAGGTATCCACATTTTATCAACGTCTATTTGGCAATTTAGTCGTGAAAACCAGAGTTCATTTTAAGCATGGATAGCTGCGGTATAGATAAACTTGGGCTAGACTTAGCAATGGACTAGCTTTTGATAAATTATTATATATTTACCCAGTTTGTGGATCTTGTAGAATACGGGTACCGATACGGCAATCCCAATCATCCAGTAACGCCAGATCCACTGGTTCTGCACGTAGAACTTCATGGGAAACTGCGCAACCTTCGCAGAGAATGTGTAGGGGAACTTCATCGGGCGGCTCGGGGTCTCCGACATGGTGACGGCTGAAATAAATAACCAGAAAATATAATAAAGTTATTATGTAATGCGCGTAGTAACCACCATTGACATTGAGTTTATCATCGAAACTAGTGGAGTAATTTTAGCAGTTAATGCTTTTAAGACTGCAATTTTAGATAGAAGACTTACATAATAGATATTTACTCAGTAATATCGCAATTTAAATCAATTATTTTACATAAAATATAAATTCTAACCTGTCGTATCACAGCAAATCGACAGCACTAGTGTAGTACAAACACTTACTTAGTACTTCCATAGACAGATGAGTCAGTAATAAACCATGTAAAGCTGATTTTAGTCGAGTTATTAAAAAATAAAATAAATTATTATATTAATAATTAATTTCTTTTATTTTAATCTAAAAATAATGATTAAATTATTTTATCTTAAATATTCATGTTACATACTAGTAATCGATGAATTAGCATTCATATTTTTAATTGTTAGCACGTGATAACTTCATTAGCATTTCACAAATTAAATTTAGCTGTGAAATTCTATGAATTTTGAAGCGAATTTATCGCTAGCTTCATTAGTTAGCGGCCGGCAGCGTGCGCCACAGAACACTATTACTCCTGCGTGCGCTCTCCGTCGCAGCCACGGGAATATTAAATTCATCTGTTTCACGTCACGATCACGTGAAATTTAAATTTAGCATGGACGCTAAAATGATTCATCGCTCGCTTCATACGGCAGCGTATCTATTATTAATTTGCTACCAATTTTTAGGTGTACCGCGTACGCGTCCCACTTAAAAACCAACAGGTTAATTCGTTTAGCAATAGCAATTAGCATGCTCATAAAATTAATGTGAATTCGCATTAAAAATACCATCGCTATTATATACTGTCGCTTAATAAATCAGTGTGCAATTAGCTATCGTATTTAATGGTTGTCATACGTTCCTAGTCCCCGACTCAAATATATTATATAATCATTCAATATTTTTTTACTAACGATTTTTTTACTCATTTAACATTTATTAATAGTGGCAATACATGATAAAACGATAAAAAGTCAAGAAAAAAAAACTAACGTCAAAGTTAAATAAAAATGTCAACTCGTTCTGTGGTGTCGTACTTGTGTGATTAGATGTAATTTATTTTATTTAAACTATTGATAATATAATGTGTGACAATGGCCTCGGTGAAAGTAGCTGTACGGGTTCGCCCATTCAATCAAAGGTTAGTCAAGTAGCTTCTTATAAAAAATACTATTCTATTCAATGTTATTGAACAATCAGATAGTATGTGCAACAAAGCTGTTTTGCGGACTCACTCAGAGTATTATCTAGATGAATGATAGTATTAAAATGTTTTATAATCGCTCTGCTATAACATGTAGAGCCAACAACGTATTTATTAGCATTTGAAGATGGTTATTCAGTTTGTTTTAGAAAGTGTAATAAGCTTGTGATGTCATTTATAATGACAATGACTTTCACAGTTCAGCTGCATTTGGAGCACAAACTGTACCTCGGGCATGCCGTTTAGAATGAAAGTTGTCCAAAAAAATATATAAAAAAGCTTGACCTACAAAGAAAGTAATTGCTTCTCTTTTCACAAGAATTTTTCATTGGAATGTATGTTCATATTGTGTTTACTAACACAGGAATGTGTTGTAAACAATAATTCGTTAATAATTGCCTTGTTTACATTGTAAGTTGTGTGTTTGATCAAGAAAGTATTCTTGATATTATCTTAGCTAATTAATTGATGATAGTTAATGAGTTTAAGCATCTTGCAGCCAGCCTGACAACACCTTTACAGATGTTTATTGCCATTACCAATTTATTTTAAATACCTAATTGACATCATCATTACCAAGTGCCAGTAATTATATTTTATAAATATTGTTCTGAGAATAGAATAATGATATTTATACAAAACTTGTATTAGAAAATATTAAACACTAAAGTGTCAGTCTTTCTATCCCTTTTATTTGCTTAGACGTTACATATGAAAATAGTCAATATTGATATTATCTATACATATAAATAATTCTGTAGAATAGTCATGAACTGTTTTTAATTGCATTTTTTTTTGGGAAAATAAGAGATAATTAATAAATCACTCTTTATAGTATTATAAAGACTTTTACCCATTAATTAAACACTCTAAATAGTGAATGGTATAAACAGTAAACAAACTAATTTCAATTGCTTATTCCTACTTCTTTATGCAAAAGAAAGTAGCTAAGATGAGTTAATATATTCAAACTTATTATATTTTTACAAAGATAAAATATGCAGGAATAAATTATATTTACTGTAACCACACTGTTTATTAATATGTAAATAATTTAAGGCGATGATAGCTCAGTGGTAGTGATGTTGGATAGGTTCTTGGTTTCAAATCCTACAATGAAAATATTGTGAGGAAACCATAGCATGGTGGGAGGGTAGGTACTTTGTAGTACCCAACTGGCTGGCTACCACCCTCAAGTCGAAAATCTGTCGCCAAGCACCTATCGGTTTGATCAGCCAGTTGCACTTGAGAGCCAGTTCCCATCTAGGCTTTGTGTGCTTACCACCTTCGGCCACATCATCACTTACCATGGTGCGATTGTGGTCAAACACAAGCTTATCCAGAACTAAAAAAAATATATGGTCATCTCGATATCCAGTCTTTCCAACGTGAAGTTTCCTCACGATGTTTCGCTTCACTAGATGTTCGTTGTATCGAACCCGCGACCTTCACGGCAATCAACGCTACCACAGAGTCCTTTGTTTATGGTACTTTTAAAATACGAGGACATTGACTGTTTATTCTCGGAAAATAGTATTACTTACACTACGATTCGGATATTGGTAGATTTCTGGAGAGAAAAGAAATCTCCCAAATTAAATTGAATCCTACTATCCTACTAATTTCACGAATATTATTTTGAAAGTTTGTATGTTTGTTCCTCAATCACGCAAAAACGGCTGAATGGATTTTGATGAAACTTGGCACTCTAGTAGATCATATCCTGGAAACTACATAGGATACTTTTATTCCCGGGAAAAGATAAGATCTCTCGTGAAACCGCGGGGCGGAAAACTAGTAAATAAATATTTTTTTCTGTAATTTTTCACACACGGCTATCTGATTTCAAACTAAGCAGATATTGTACAATGGAAACCAGTTAACTGGTCACAGACTCAACATATATTCATGCACACAAATGTCTGGCTTGGATGGGAATCGAACCCACGATCTGTAGCGTAATAAGTAGGTAGTATACTAAACAGCCGGCACATCTAATTTTTATACTTTCTCAAATTCTCTCGAAAATTGTGTACACGTTTAGACAAGATACATGCAAGGTTAAAATATACAATGATGTACGCCAGACGCGAAAAATGGGTGTTTGTTTACTTATCAAGTTATTTATAGCTTATAGATATACAATACTCGTACAGGCACGGTGAGTAACAAATAATAAAAAAAAAAAACAACTTCAAACTGGAAATCGGCTCCTGTCGATAACTAGGAAATCGGAAATATTTTTATTTTAAAAAACTAGGGATGAATTGGCTCATACTGTCTCGGAAGGGTTATGAAAATGAAAAACAGTTTTACTTAACAGTCCCCCGCGGTTTCACCCGCGTTCCCGTTTGAATCGGAGTTTGTGTACAATTTCTTGGTTTTTTGTTTTGCGCGTCACTCTAATTCTTTTTCTAAAATAAGGATATGTTAACCCTGGAAAAGATTATTTTATCCCGTAAAAAAGAAATCCCTCGGCGGTCATTGCTATATATAGTTATAAGTAGTTTTCAGCCCCGCGGTTTCACCCGCGTTCCCGAGGGATCTTATAATTTCCCAGGATAAAAAGTATCCTATATGCTATTCCAGTATATGACCTACCTGTGTGCCAAGTGTCATTAAAATCCATACAGTAGTTTTTGCGTGAAAGAGTAACAAACATCTACACATCTTCACACACATCCAAACTTTCGCATTTATAATATTAGTAGGATATTTAATGTACAGCCTAATATCTTTCCGGCATGCAATGCAAGATATTTTTTTTTTTATACCACTAGGTGGCAAACAAGCTTACGGCCCACCTGATGGTAAGCGGTTACCGTAGCCTATGGACGCTTGCAACACCAGAGGCGTCACGAGCGCGTTGCCGACCTTGCATAAATAAACCTTCTTACTCCTTTTTTGAAGAACCCCATGCTGTAGTCTTTAGGGAACACCTCTACAGGGAGCTCATTCCACAACCTGATCGTGCGCGGGAGAAAATGTCTCTCAAACCGCACTATACGCGACCAATTTGGTTCTAAGGTTCTAATATAGTTCGCGTAGGTATATCAATTGAAGTGTTAGGGTAGGAAGTCCTTTCATATCGCCATTTGGCTTCTGTCGTAATCAGCTCATTACTGAATACGGTCTTATCTCTAGAGTTTCCGGTCCTGTGCTAATCTTTCATTGTATGCTAACTAAAGAGTAGACTTACCCTAAATTTTACCTCAGGGTAATCTCCGCCTGCTGGGTGATAAAGGTTAGGTTGTTAGATGGTGACGTTGAAGGTCATGGGTTCAAATCCTGTAATGAACTAGAGCTTCACGCATGAACGGGTCGAAATTCAGTTGGATTCGAATACCAACCGAGAGTTCCGTAAATAGTCCGTTCATTACGAGAATCGAGTCTCGAAGATTTTCCTTTTTTCTGACTATATTGTAAATCCCCCCCAAAATCTCCGATGTGACCACAAAATTTACGGTTTTCGTATTTATCCCTTTACTACAAGTGACATTGCTTCTTGCCAAATTTCATTGTTCATATAGATTTTGATTCCCTTCCGAGAGTCAAAATATGCGGCATAAACGGATCATAAACGGCTGTATCTTTTGATAGCGTTGAGTTAAAAGTTAGATTTTTTCACTACTCCTAGGTATTGCAGCCCGGAGTATTTGATAATAATTTCAACTTGATACCTCCACGCGTTTCTGAGTAAAAGTGTCTTGACAAACGGACATACGACCAACAAAGTGATCCGTTTTTCCTTTGGCACGGAACCCTAAAAATACTACTCAGTAAGGAGATTGTGGTCAAACAATAAAAGCGAAAATAGCGAAGTCCGTTTCAAACTCAACCTATCAAATTAATGAATCATTAAGCATAAAGTCGAAAACTATTATGTAATGAAATGATAGTTGTATTGTGAGTCATGCTTCCTTTCAACGCATTGCATTGCTAAAATACATTACATTATTGACCTTGCGGTCCGTGACCTGCTCAAATCGTTTAAATGCTTCGGTAATAGGGAATATGCACGTTTTTTTTATTGTTTTAAACGTTTCTACGGGTTATTACATTATCAAAAAAAAATTACTCATCCAAAATCTTAAACATTAAGCTAAAAAAATATATTAAAATCACTATCATTTCCGGGTGATTTAAACGCGGCCATTATGGCGCGCTTATTTTGTGATGTGAGATTAGACGAATTCGATGTCAAAAATGAAGTGTTTCGACATCGAAATGAGGGATTTTAGTTGTCCGAAATAAATGGATTTTATTTTATTATTTATTTTTATAATGTATTGTTGTTTCAGAGAGAAGGACATGTCCTCCAAGTTGATTGTCCAGATGGAAGGCAAGAAAACACGATTGATGACTGTCAAAGTAAGTACCTTCTATACAGGATGTTCGGTAAGGGGGAAAATAGGTGGGCGGATCACCTACCTCATATATAAAAATGACCTGAGTAAAAGTGTCACCATTTTCGAGATATTTATTATCTAAAATTCCAAATTTAATACAAAAAATCAATTTATCTAGTTATTTTCCTTTTTGTTATTCTTTTTAAATAATAAAATCGCCTAATTTAATTAATTAAATACTTTATTTAAACAACAGTGACAAAGATTTAAAAAAATCTGGAATATTGAAATATCTCGAAAATGGTGATTTTTTATTGAGCTCATTTGTTGTATACATATTGGGTAGGTGACCCGCCCCCCATTCCCCCCCTAAAGTTTGTCGTACTACTAACCGGACACCCTGTATATATCCCATATATTTTCTTGAAAACCTCTCAGTGTTTAACTGTAACGTAAATATCAGATTCCTCACAAGGGCATTGAAGCGTTGATGGGTATGCCGGTATATATCGAATGGCGTGACAAATTCTATAATAAGCTATAATTTGGTGAAGGAAAATATATATAACAGCACGGTGGTGACGTACTTTGTAGTAATAGCTATATCTATGTATGTGTGACTTTGACTTTTGACTTTGACTGCCATCGCCCACATCGTCGCTTATATGTATAAGAAGGTGGGACGGTCAAAGAGGACGAAAACTAAACTTATTTAAGTGTCCTCCGCAGTTTCACCCGCGTCCTAGTGAAATCTTATCTTATCCCGGGATAAAAATCCTATGTTAATCAGGAATAATGTAGCATTCAAATGGTGAAATAATTTTTGAAGTAGTTTTTGAGTTTATTCGTTACATACACACCTACCACACATATATACAAATCTTTCCTCTTTATAATATTAGAAAGACTACATCAGGTTTGATTTATTATTGATTTTATTTTATATTTTACTAGTGGGCCCAGCAGACGTTGTCCTGCCCTGAAATTAAAACACAACATAGAACCCGATTCCAGCGACACCTACCGTGTCCGATTTGTGAATCTAAACCATCTGTCATCTGTCAGCCCGATCTCGAGTCTTCATTATTCTTTTTTGTGCATTTTTCTTATTTTTTTAATAGTTATTCTGCTATTCCGGACGGAGACGAATCTAACAAATCAAAAACCATGAAAATCGGTCCAGCCGTTCTCGAGTTATAAATAGCGTAACTAACACGACTTTCTTTTATATATATAGATGTATAACACCTATTAGCTAATGTTAACAATATTCTTATGTACTTGAAATGGTGATAAAGATGTATGTAGAAACACAAGTCAATTCATCATAAAAAAAGTATTAAGATGAATAACATGGGGAAAGTTATATACCTGGGTAAAACCGCGGCGCGGAAGGAAGTTCGGAATATTTAAACTGTAAACAAAAGTTGTTTAACCTTTAAACCATTATATAGATTACTGAAATGGTAATGAAAAGAACTGTATTGTTAAATGCAACAATGCCAGCGCTTTGGGCCACATGTTTGGCCAAGGTCATGGTATTGCGAACCAACTCGATGCCAATGTTTGTTGAAACAGTTATATTTACAAATGAAAAACTTGTATTATGTAAAATTTGATCTTTGATAATCGCGAATATGAACTATAACTTTCCGTTTCGGTTTCTCGTTTTTATAGAAATTCTTCGATGATATCTAATAACTAAAGATACACAATCAGCGACAAAAAATGACCTTACCGAATGAGTGCCCACTCGAACACTTGGGTACTCTTTTAATGTTGTAGCATTCGAACGCTCGGACGGTAAACATGCCTCAGTGCTCGTTTAAGATATAGTTTGGGTAGCAGGTATGAGTGAGTATCATCGCCTATGATAGCTCAGTGGAAGTGACGTCGAATACCGCGGTGAAGGTCGTGGGTTCGAATCCTACAATGAGCTTGAGCCAATCGCCAAGCACCTATGGGTGTGTTCCGACAGCTGCACTTGTGAGCTAGTTTTCATCTAGGCTTGGTGTGCTTACCACCTTCGCCACATCATCGCTTACCATGGTGAGATTGTGGTCAAACACAAGCTTATCCAGAATATATTTAAAAAAAAGAGTAGTAAAATTTTATTGGCTTTTGTACATAGCTTTGTGAACACAATTTTAAAAAAATACCTTGAAAGTATTACCCAAAACAAATTAAGACAGTTTTGAGAGAACTTTTCCTTGGCATTGTTTATCTTTCGTTATTAGATATCAATGTATTAGTTGTTTAATTCACAGAGTAGCAAAGAACAAAATGACGGCAGCCGGGAGAAGTACAAGGACTTCACGTTCGACCATTCCTACTGGTCGTACGACAGCAACGACGCGCAGTATGCGTCACAAGAACAGGTAATTGACTCCATGTGGAAGAAAGATATACCATATTACTAGTTTTCCGCCCCGCGGTTTCACCCGCGTTCCTGAAGGATCTTATCTTTTCCCGGGATATGAAGTGTTCTGTTTTATTCCAGGATATGATCTACCCGTGTGCCATGTTTCATCAAAATACGTTCAGTAGGTTTTCACTAACTAATACTCTCGTCAGCGTGAAATTCGTTTTTGGCGTCACATAGTACTGTTTTTTAGTAGAATGTGTAACTTTTGTCAGAATTGTAGACTAAGATAGAGTCAAACACCTCATTCCCGGAAAATAATTTTAATAATGAATTATTAATAGTTGCTAGGAAAGTTTTAAATGTAATCCTTCAGTCTCTTTTCCTTAATTAATGATAATGGTGCTAAACGGGGCTACGCGGGAACGCGGTCGAAACCGCGGGGCTTGAGCTAGTATATTAACATACTGCGGCTGGTCTGCTTGAGTTTGTTTGTTTACAAAATCACTCCTAACTAAATTCAATTTCTTTATTCCTTTTTTGCCGCCATAACACACATATATTATCAGTAAGACTAATATATATATATATATATAATGTAATACTGGTAATACATACTTTTTAGTTTACTTTTTTTTACTTAGCACTGTCAGTTTTTTTTAAAGAATGAACTGTCATATTTTCACTATGGAAAATTATGATGTCTTTGAATGTCTACGTAAAAAAGATATAAAATAATTTAAATAAAAAGTGATCTGAAATTGTGAACAGACATGTGAAATAATGAACTTTAAATGTCGTTTCTTTATTCACAGGTAAGAGTTTAATTAATTGTTAATCTATGAGTGTATAATTTAGTTATAAAAATGTTAAAATTAATAAATCTTTATTCACAGAGCAACACATGTTTATTATTTTACTAAGCCTCATTTTCTGAGTGAAATAATCATATATATATAATTATAAAATGTAATAGGTCTAAGTTGCTTTTTTAAAAAGAGTAATTGCTGATTTTATTGCCGGCTCTTCTCAGCAAAAGCAACCTTCCGAACCGAGCGTTAGAATTTAACGTGAATCAAATTGACGATTAAAAATACTTGTAATAAGTTTACTTAATAAAATTATATTTGAGCTTGTGTTTACTCATTCTTGTTACCACACACACATCCGACTACAGAATTCCGTAACGGATTTCAAGTCTGTTATGAAATGATTTTTTTTTTATTCAAATAGGCCTTTTTAAGTAGGATCTAGACTCTAACGCACTTATGAATGCACGGTTCGGAAGGCCGCTTTGGCTGAGCAGAGCCGGCAATAAACTCAGCAATTACTCTTTTCAAAATCAACTAAGACTTATTAGGTACATTTATTAATTTACTCAAAGTCTAAGGCCTCAGTTTATTCGTTTGTGTGAGTTAGACCTACAAATATTATAAATGTGAACGTTTGAAAGGTGGATCATATCCTGGAATAATACAAGACTGTTCTGGTCAAGGACTTGCTGTACCGGGAAAAGAGGGAACGCGGTTGAAACCGCAGTGCAACAGTAACGAACGCTTGTCCTTGCAGGTATTCTCTGATTTGGGTCTGGACGTCATCGACAGCGCGTTCGAAGGATACAATGCTTGTGTGTTCGCGTACGGGCAGACTGGCAGTGGGAAGACCTTCACTATGATGGGATCACCGGTAAGTAGAAGAAGCCTGCAATCTTTATACAGGGTGTCCGGTAAGTAGTAGGTACGACAAACTTTGGAGCGATAGGGCGGGTCGTCTGCCGAATATACAAAAATCACCTCAGTAAAAGTATTCTCTCTTATTTTTAAGCGATGATAGCTCAGTGGTAATTGAATCCTACAATGAGCTTGAGCTTTCGGTGAAGGAAAACATCGTGAGGAAACCATAGCACGGTGGTAGGGTACTTTGTAGTACCCGACTGGCTGGCTACCACCCTCAAATTGAAAATCTGTCGCCAAAACACCTATCGGTGTGTTCCGACAGCTGTACTTGAGAGCCAGTTCCCATCTAGGCTATGTGTGCTTACCATCTTCGGCCACATCATCACTTAACATGGTGAGATTGTGGTCAAACACAAGCCTATCCAGAATTAAAAAAAATATACATATTTCGAGATATTTCTGCTATAGTTTCTTCACGACGTTTTCCTTCACCGGAATTCCAGGATTGTAGGATTCGAACCCACAACCTTCACCGCGGGATCCGACGTCACTACCACTGAGCTATCGTCAACCCCCAAGGGGGTATAACTAAAAACTATCGTAAAGTAAGTTACACCCCCGCTCTTCCAGGAATGCCAAGGTCTCATCCCCCGCATATGTCGCCAACTGTTCTCCCGCGTGGCAGCCGGCAAGGAGTCCGGCGCCTCCTACCGCACCGAGGTCAGCTACCTCGAGATATACAACGAGCGGGTTAAGGACCTCCTTTCCACTGACGCGGGTCATTCTCTCAGGGTCCGGGAGCACCCCAAGTTGGGGCCCTATGTTCAGGACCTGTCCAAACACTTGGTCTCCGATTATGACGATATACAGGTATGTGACCATTATAAATATTTATCATTTGATCTTCCTAAACATTTTATATAGTCGTATTTCGACCAGTGGGTGAATACTAAGTTTTTTAAAAGCTTTTATTTAACTTGCAATGTATGTAATTTGTTCGGGTGGAATCTTGCTACTCAATTTTGAAGCAGATAAACCGATTGAGCTGAAATTTTGTATACACGTTTAGTTTGGATGACAATGCATGGTCAGCTGTGTGACGTCATTCTAAATCCAACATGGCGGAACACCTAATATAGCGGACTATTATTTTTTATTTACCTACAATATGGGTATCAAATGAAAGAATATGCTGAGAATAACTCAAAAAATAAAGTGACGTCACTCTGAATCCAAAGCTTGTTTTAAAAAAAGTTATTTTTAACTTATAACTTATTTCAGTCAGTAAAAAAGGTGTTAAAATCTTGTAAAAATAACCTAATCACTACAATTCCTTCATTGTGCAAACTCATTTTGAAGTCGTTTTTAATAACTCCTGTACCAGGAATGCATGCACCGCGGCAACTTGCACAGAACGACTGCATCCACACAGATGAACGACGTGTCGTCTCGCTCGCACGCCATATTCACCATCACCTTCGTGCAGGCGAGCTACTTGCGACACAACAACATGCCCAGCGAGACCGTCTCTAAAGTGCACCTTGTCGATTTAGCTGGCAGGTAATGTAGTCAAAATATTTAGTTTTTTTTTGTTTAGTTTAGGCCCAAAAAAAAGGTTACTCGTTACCGAGAGATCTTATCTTTTCCCGGGATAATAAAATAAAAATATCTGTATAAAGTTTTTTTTTTTAGGGAAATTGTCAGTGAACTCATTACAAGTATTTTTAATAGTTTGATATATTATGAAAACATTTTTTTTACTCTAATGCACGGTTTGATAATCAGTAATTACTCTTTTTTTAAAAGGCTTATTACATTCAATTCTTAAAAATAGTTTCACATAGTACAAAATATAAAACTATAAAATAGCTTGTGAATCGAGCAATTCTTTCAAATGCGTTCTTGTTATCTACTAAATCTGAAACTTTATAGTACCCTTTCAAACATAACTTTTGTTTAACTAACTTTTTAAATCTATCCATCTCCGAGGTTCCATCTACCTCTATACCAAATTTCATCCAAATCGGTTCAGCGGTTTAAGCCTAATATTAGAATAGAATAGAATAGAATAGAATACTACAATTAATGTCAGTGTTACTGTGTTACCTTACCCAAAATATATCCCCAGTGAGCGAGCGGACGCAACGGGAGCGACGGGTCAGCGGTTGGTAGAAGGGGCGCACATCAACAAATCTCTCGTCACCCTCGGGTCCGTCATATCCGCACTCGCAGAGTCCAGTCAACTGCCTATTGAAAGCAAGTTACACTTTTTTTTAATTCTGTATAAGCTAGTGTTTGACCACAATCTCACCATGGTAAGTGATGATGTGGCCGAAGGTGGTTAGCACACAAAGCCTAGATGGAAACTGGCTCCCAAGTGCAGCTGTCGGAACACGCCGATAGGTGCTTGGCTTGGACAGATTTTCAACTTGAGAATGGTAGCCGGCCAGTCAGGTACTACAAAGTACCCTACCACCGTGCTATGGTTTCCTCACGATGTTTTCCTTCACCGAAAGCTCAAGCTTATAGGATTCGAACCCACGACCTTCACCACGGTATCCGACGTCACTACCACTGAGCTATCAACGCCTTAAAAAACCTGTAACGATAGCACGGTGGTAGGGTACTTTGTAGTACTTGACCGCCCATTTGTCCGTAATTCACCCGAGGCTTCAGCTGAAAATCAGCGCTGTTATTCAGCAGCACATGCTGAGCTGAGGCCTTTTAGACCACAACCTATTTGTATTACTTGAACTTTCTTATATGTATAGTATTTGTTGTTGTGTTGTGTTCTAATAAACGATTTTCTTTCTTTCTTTCTTTCTTACTCGAATATTCTGTCTACCACACCACCCTCAAATTGATAATTTCTTACAGTTCTAGTCCTATCATTTATTTATTGTTATTTTGTTGCAGATCGTAATCAAAAAGGTGCCAAAAAGGTGTTCATTCCATACAGAGACTCTGTCCTCACTTGGTTGCTGAAGGATTCGCTGGGAGGCAACTCTAAAACTATCATGATTGCCGCGGTAAGTGCTTCATAGTATTATTCTATTGTAGCTGTCCCCCGCGGTTTCACCCGCGGTCCCGTGGGATCTTTTCACTTTTCAGGTTAATATATAGTCTATGACATTTACAAATAACGTGGCTTTCTATTGGTAAAAGAATTTTCAAAATCGGTTCAGCAGATCTAAAGATTACCCCCTACAACCTCACAAACTTTACTTCTTTATAATATTAGTATAGATTACTTGTACTAGCATTTGGGCGTAAAAGAGCTCTTTAAAGTCGGCAAAGGGTTTTTTTTCAATGGTGGATCTTTCTTTAAAACCTGTTCATAAGATTTATGTTTTTATTCTGGATAAGCTTGTGTTTGACTACAATCTTACTATGGTAAGTGATGATGAGGCCGAAGGTGGTAAGCACACAAAGCCTAGATGGGAACTGGCTCTCAAGTGCAGCTGTCGGACACACCGATAGGTGCTTGGCGACAAATTTTCAACTTGAGGGTGGTAGCCAGCCAGTCGGGTACTACAAAGTACCCTACCACCGTGCTATGGTTTCCTCACGACGTTTTCCTTCACCGAAATCTCAAGCTCATTGTAGGATTCGAACCCACGACCTTTGCCACTGAGCTATCATCGCCTTTAATAATATTTTGTCACCCCCAAGATATCCCCGGCGGATTGCAACTACGGCGAGACCCTCTCGACCCTCCGGTACGCGAACAGAGCCAAGAACATCATCAACAAGCCCACCATCAACGAGGATCCCAACGTGAAGCTCATCAGGGAACTGCGCGAGGAGATCGAGAAGCTTCGCAAACAGATCTCGCATAATAGTGTTAGTATCGCAAACAGGGACAGTCGAATTCGTTCATCAGAAGGTTGTGTGGTTATTTCACGTCGGAATCACCAATCTAATATGGAGAAGCGAATATCAGAAAACAGAAGCTAACATATCGATGTTATAGCATTTGCGATACAATATTATCGATATTGTCGATAATATTATCGACCATGATGAGATCTTAGCGTATTTTTTCCATTCGTAACACTGAATTCCACTGAATGCCAATATCTCAACCTTCGTTTATTTTAATAAAATGATGTTTTTGAATTATTAGTATACGTTTTTACTGTTCTATGAGTGAAGCGTTCTAAATTCATAAAATATAAGAATTATCGTTATTATCAATATCTGACAAGTGTCGATATAAATATCGATATTAATATAACTTTGCATCCCTAGAAGCTTGGCGATTCGTCCGTTTCGGCGCGGATAAGTCGATTTCATAAAAGTAATTTTATAATTGATTCGTTCGGACGTTAAATAACAAAATTTTACTAACATGATGTATATAAAAAAACTCATTCAAGTTGAAATCTTTCAGAAAACCCTGTCACATCCACTGATACCTATTTTAGCCCCTTCTTCTTCTTCTTCTTCTTTTCGTGCGGGCGTTTTCCGCAATTGGGCGACGGATTGCGCCCTTTTTGCGTCGGAGGGTGTTTGGCTGGAGTTACTCCAGCCATCCTATATCCTCAAGGAAGCCTGCCAGCGCCTTGACGTTGCTGACCGCCTCCCTGAGACTACCCGGGTTGCCCAGGTAGTTTGCCCGGCATTCGGCCACCCCACCGCATTCCAGCAGGACGTGGGCGGCTGTTTCTTCTGCCCTCATGCAAGCTCTGCACAGGGGGCTGTCTGTGACACCTAGATTGAACAGATGTTTGTTAAAACTGCCGTGACCGGTTATAGCGCTAGTTACTAGTCGCAAACGTGGCTTACTCAGTTGTAGGAGTGCTCTAGAGAGCCTTGTATTAAGTTGAGGCAAAGCTAGTTTGGCCTGCCTGCACTCCTCATGGTTGTTCCAGTAGTTTTGGTGGAGGTGGTATGTGCGTTCACTTATCCTACCTTTAAACCAGCACTGTGGGAGAGGGAGAAAGGGTTCGGGTCCCACCGGTTTTGACTCCGATCCTCTCCTTGCCAGTGAGTCAGCTGCGTCATTGCCTCTGTCTCCACTGTGTCCTTTAATCCATTGTATGGTTATGTTATTGTGGGTGCCTACCAAATTTACGGCCTTTTGACACTCCACTACAAGACTAGATGTCACCTTAGTACGATCCAGTGCTTGTAGTACTGATTTGCTGTCTGAGAGAATGATAATGTTATGATCTGTTACCTTTCTTGTCGCTATTGCCTGAGCCGCCAGGAGGATCCCCATGCATTCAGCCTGGAAGACTGTGCTGTGGGATCCTAGGGGTTTGACAATGTTGATGTTAAGGTCCTCCGAGAAGACGCCTGTACCAGTGCCTGCACTGGTTTTTGAGCCATCCGTGAAGATTCTGAGTGATCTGTGGACCCGGCTAGGGTCGCCGCACTCGGACAGTTCAATTTTGAATCTTTTGTTAAAGATGTGGATTGGCGCCACCTTGTCACAGGGGGCGTCTATTAGGGGTGTGTTGTTCCAGTCTAGAAAAATACTGTTAAAGTGCTTGACTTTATCAAACCTGTTTAGTTTTAGAAATTTGAGTCTTAGAGCTGCTTGAGCCGCTTCTTGTTGGATGAATAAGTGGAGCGGCGGTAGATTTAGCATGGCTTCCATGGCCGCAGTCGGAGTGGTCCTCATGCAACCTGTGATTGCACAACATGCTAGTCTTTGGAAGCTTTGGAGCTTTTTGACGCAAGTTCCTAGTTTGGTTCTTGGCCACCACACAAGGGCTCCGTAGCTTAGCATTGGTCGTATTATTACCGTGTATAGCCATTTGAATATCTTGGGGGACAGACCCCAGCGTTTACCTACCATTTTGCGGCATTGCCACAGGACTATGCTGCTTTTTTTTGGTTCTCTGGTCAATGTGGCTGCTCCAGTTGAGTTTACTGTCCAACGTTAGACCAAGGTACTTAACTTCACTTGATGTCTGTAGAGCGGATCCAAATAGTTCCGGTGGGTTGTAGTTACCCACATTACGCTTGTTAGTAAACATTACCATTTCTGTTTTTGTTGGATTCACGGTGAGGTCGTGCTCGACGCACCAGTTCTCCACCAGTCTCAGCGCCGCCTGTGTAGTATCACAGACTATGCTGGCCTGACGTCCGGTCATTAGGATGGTGATATCGTCTGCATAACCTACCGTATAGAAGTATTTGGAGTTGAGCCTGGTCACAAGGTCATTTACCACGAGGTTCCACAGCAGCGGCGATAGTACGCCCCCCTGCGGACAGCCTCTAGCCACCAGTGCTCCCCTGCCGTCACCTCCAGCAACCCTTACCACTCTGTTACGTAGCATGTTGATTATCCAGTCGGTGAGAAGTGTAGGGACTTTGTGTCTTACTAGCGCTAACTCTATACTGGTGAAATTTGTTCTGTCAAAAGCTCCCTCAATATCAATGAAGGTGCCTAAAAGCCCTATTTTAGCCCCTTGTACCACACTGAAAGTTTAACTTAAAGCACCATATGATAGGCGCCAAGAACCCATATGATTCATCAGACATCTATCTTAACTAATTACCCAGGACCCCATCGAGATGGAACCAGCCGTGCTTGCGACCCTCCAACGCAAGGAGGCCCAAGAGAAGGTCCTCACAGAGAAGTGGACGGAGAAGTGGCGCGAGACGCAACAGATCCTGCAGGAACAGAAGGCGCTGGGCCTCCGCAAGAGTGGACTTGGAGTTGTGTTGGACTCGGACATGCCCCATCTGGTCGGGATAGATGACAATCTGCTCTCTACTGGAGTTACTCTATATCATCTAAAGGTCAGTTGAGTTTACAGGATTTCGTTTCTAAGTCGTATTTCTTTTTGTGTCAGAGTCAGTGTTTGAGAGAGACGGCATTTGAGAGTCAGTCTTTAAGGAATTCTGAATTGAAATTTTGAAAATCTGTCGCCAAGCACCTGTTGGTGTGTTCCGGCATTAGCACTTGAGAGCCAGTTCGCTTTTAAGGCATTGTAATAGGGTGTACAACACATTAGCAATCCCCTGGTATTGCCAATGTCTATAGGCGACGGTTGTCACTTACCATTAGGTGACCCGCCTGCCTCGTTGTCACTTGTGACATAAAAAAAAAAGAATTGTATAAATGTCGGTAACTCCCTGATAGTCACTTACCATCAGATAACCCTGGTAGAGTGGCGTTGTTATCCCGCCACTGTAAGTAAGAATGAAAAGACAAATGAAAGAACAAAGAAATGGTAGAACTGGAATGAAAGAGAAGATATCAGGTATTAAAGCTCGCAGGCCCGGACAAAACAAGTTCCTGGAGTGAAAAACAAAAAAAGTTTAACGAGGAACCAGGAGTGCTTCAGTCTAATTACTACATCAGAAATCTAAACACCGAGTCTGATCTGATGGTAAGTGACTACCGACCTAACATAATTCTTAGAAGGCAACTGGTTATAAAGTCCAACTGACGGTAAGTAGGTGTTTCGGGTGGATCCAGCTTTCCATTAAGGTGGGCGTCATATAGTGGAGGATTACCAAGACAGGCTCTAAATCGATGACCCCCCCTGGACCGCCCTTGGAAGGTTGATAGCCAATCAGGTGCGATGATAGCTCAGTGGTAAGTGACGTTGGATACCGCGGCGAATGTCGTGGGTTGGTATCCTATGAGCTTGAGCTTTCAGTGAAGGAAAACATCGTGAGGAAACCACAGCACAGTGGTGGTAGGGTACTTTGTAGTACTCGACTGGCTGGCTACCACCCTCAAGTTGAAAATCTGTCGCCAAGCACCTATGGGTGTGTTCCGACAGCTGCACATGAGAGCCATTTCCCGTTTAGGCTTTGTGTGCTTACTACCTTCGGCCACATCATCAATTACCATGGTGAGATTGTGGTCAAACACAAGCTTATCCAGAATAGGTCCCCCCTGAACCGCTCTTGGAAGGGTGATAGCCAATCAGGTGCTGAGTTTGTTTGTTTGATGGTGTTGGTCAGGAGGGTGAGACGGTGATCGGCAGCTCGGAGTACTCCCCGACGCCGGACATAGTGTTGAGCGGCGCGGGCGTGTTGCCGCTGCACTGTCGCGTGTTGTTGTGTGGGGGGGAGGCCACCGTCGAGCCCTGCGCCGGCGCACAGTGCTGGCTCAACACCGTGCTCATCGACAAGCCAGCCAAGCTTAGCCAGGGTAAGATCTCTCATCAGGCTCACAGATTAATGAAGGCTTCAGTACAGGGATCTGGCAAAAATCGTCACGTAGGAAAAAATCGTTACGCAGGGAGTATAACCAGGCCCTTTCCTTGCGTTTCTCTTTCCCGGCATAGTGTCCTTTGGTTTTATTTCAGGAAATGATCTACCTGTGTGCCAATTTGCATCAAAATCCGTTCAGCCGTCTATTATAAATGGTGTAACTAACCCGACTTTGTTTTATATAGGTAGATTTGTTGTAGGCGTTGTAGAAAAAATTTTTTTTGTTCCTATACATATAGTACAGTCAGATGGTCCAAAAATAATAAAAAATAACCTTGCAGAGTTTTTTGCCGGTTCTTCTCAGTTGTTGTGTGACTTCCGAACCGGTGGTAACTTCTGTAATTCGACCTTCATAAGTGCCCTCCTAGGGCCTAAACTGAATAAATGGTTTTGACTTTGAGTATAACGTAATATGGATGATGCCTATATTCATGAAAAAATACCTAACACTAACTAGTGTAAAACACCTAAAATACCTAACACTAACTAGTGTAAAACACCTAAAATACCTAACACTAACTAGTGTAAAACACCTAAAATACCTAACACTAACTAGTGTAAAATACCTAACACTAACTAGTGTAAAACACCTAAAATACCTAACACTAACTAGTGTAAAATACCTAACACTAACTAGTGTAAAACACCTAAAATACCTAACACTAACTAGTGTAAAACACCTAAAATACCTAACACTAACTAGTGTAAAACACCTAAAATACTCGAAAATTGCGAACACGTTCTAAAATTCCGCCATTTTATGATTTTTAATTGCCAATTTAACGACAAAGAGTAGGTTTTTTGATGACCATCAATCCATCAATTCATGACGTCACAAGTATGTATTTCTTTCAAAAATCATCGTTTTGACATTTAATAAGAAGAAGCTGGTTTGATATGTCAGTCATCATCCCCATTTAGGTTGCATCCTCCTGTTGGGTCGCACGAACATGTTCCGGTACAACGACCCGGCGGAGGCGGCCAAGCTGCGCCAGGAGGGCACGGCGTCCCTCATGAACCTGTCGCGGCTGTCGCTGCTCTCCTGGTCCACCACCGACCTGGCCAACAGCACGGAGAACCTCAACACTACACTCTCGTAACTATTCTAACTATTTCGCTCGCTAAATTATTTTGCGTCTCGTTCGCTCAGGATTTTATCTTGGAACAATTCGCTTTGCTCTTGGTTCCTTTGCTAACTATTAATTATCCCAAACATAGCAGAGCTTGTACTATGGAACCTGATTACTGATATACATATTATACTACTTTTTTTTTTGTAAATGCATATTTTAAGTTTTTTTATTCCGCAACTGACAACGTGTTAAGCGGATCACCAGATAGTAAGTGACTACCGCCACCTATAGACATTAGCAATACTAGCTGAGCTTCTTTCCGGTTCTTCTCAGTTGAAGATAGATTCCCACACCGGTGGTACTTTGGTAGCTCCAACTTTATACGGTAACCTTCTAAGGTCTTTATTATATTGTCTTCTCCAAGTTCTTGTGATTTGAATAACATGTTTTACTCCAGGGACCTAGAAAGTGAAATCCGGTGCGAGCGCATAGAAGCGCAACGGTTGGAGTTAGAGCGAGAGAGGCAACAGTTCCTGATGCAGCAGGAGGAGCGGCAACGTCGCTGGCACGCCGAGCGAGAGGAACTGCTTCAAGCGCAGAAGAAACTTGACGAGGTATGTGACTATTCGATTTATACCAAGTGACACTTTCAAATATTATTTTATATCTATCCACAAGTGACGAAGAAATTATAGAAAATATATATTAGAAAGACTTACATATAGTCAGAACAGAACACAGAACCTCCTTTTTTTGGTGTCAGTCAACATCCCAATTGAAACTTTTTTAAACGTTGCGTTTTCGTTTTATTTTCATTGAAATTTTATGTTGAAATTCTGTCGCCAAGCACCTATCGGTGTGTTCCGACAGTTGCACTTGAGAGCCAGTTCCCATCTAGGCTTTGTGTGCTTACCATCTTCGGCCACATCATCACTTACCATGGTGAGATTGTGGTTAAACACAAGCCTATCCAGAATAAAAAAAAACTAGTATTACCCAACACAATTTGAGTCAGTTTTGAGAGAACTTTTGCTTGGGATTGTTTATTTAGTTATAAGATATCAATGTAGTAAGTGTTAAAAAAGTGTATTGTGTCGTTGTGTAGGAGCGTGAGGCGATGGAACGCGAGTACGCGGCGGCGTGCCGGCGACTGTCTGGCGAGTGGCGCGCGCTGGAGCGTGGGTGGGCGCACCGGCGACGCGCGCTGCGTTGTCGCCAGCGGGACCTGGCGGCGCGCGCGCTGCGCCTGCGGGCACGCTGCGACACGCACCGGACTCGTGTGAGACACACTTTATATTTTATATACTATAACTGCACCACCGCGCCTTGCAATGTCGTTGCACTTTCATTTTGACTAGTGTTCGTTCTGATTAAATTCGGCCGTAATCATTATTTAAAATTTTCAGGAAATCTTATAAAGTGAAAAAAAAAAGTTTTTTTTTTCCATTTTTTTAATTGATGACACAATATCTTATCAATAACTACAAAAAAAACCGGCCAAGTGCGAGTCAGACTCGCGCACGAAGGGTTCCGTAAAAAAGGCAAAAAAATCACATTTGTTGTATGGGAGCCCCCCTTAAATATTTATTTTATTTTGTTTTTTGTATTTGTTGTTATAGCGGCAACAGAAATACATAATTTGTGAAAATTTCAACTGTCTAGCTATCGCGGTTCTTTTGATACAGCCTGGTAACAGACAGACGGACGGACAGACAGCGAAGTCTTAGTAGGGTCCCGTTTTTACCCTTTGGGTACAGAACCCTAAAAATGGCTGACAAACAAAGGAGAAAAACTTTTTGAATCGGATTTAGTCCTAATAACAGGGGTTTTTTTGCGGAACCCTAATCCTTATTCTAAAATAAATATAGCCCAAGTTGCTATCTAGCAGTGAAAGTCCCGTCAAAATAATTTAAGTTTTTCTATTCCCGTTAGAGTAGAAGGAATGAAAAAAGTTTTTTTTTAATTTAATTCAGTTTGATTGTTTACAGTGTAATGTTACTGTAATCAAATGTAAACCCTACTCACGGCTGAATAAGCAAGACTTTCTAGCGATCTAATTACCTTGATTGCGTCACCAGCTGTGTAATAATATCACCTGTACGTTCTATTTGGTGTCACTTACTGTTGGTTCTCGAATGTATGGGTGAGTTTTTGGTGACGCCAATGTAGTACAGTCATCTGGTAGTTTTACCTGGACCGTTTTGAAAATGGATGATTTCATAGATTTTGAGGTGCTCTTTTCGAATTTCCACTTTGCCACCTCGTATCTTTGCCGCTCGCGCCGCCATATTGGAATAGTGGCGTCCAAAAACATTTTTTTAACAATATCTCCTTTCCCAGTCATTTTACGAGGAAAATATCTAATACAAAATTAAACTAGAGAAATTTTCCTACAATTTTTATGTCTTGACAATTTATTTTTCTGACTTTCTCCGGCACCTGGTGTTTTCACAGCTAAATTCCTGCTAGTTTTGATCAATCGAGAAACGTTCGAGAACCCATAGTACCAGCGACACACTTTTAACGCAAACAATGGCAATGTGTATTATTTTTTAATATTTCCCACTATCTGGGGCACTTGTACCCAGTACTCAGTAGACGTAACAAGCTTTAGCAGTATTTATAATTAAATCATATCTTGTGTTTTTAGTTTATTGTAAGTAGTTAATGTTTGCTGTTCATTTTTTTATTTTAATTGGAGATCTGAATTAAAGGATTTTTGAATTAATTGAAATAGTCCTGACTTACTGAATACTGAATTAAATAGCTGCATATTAAAGACTTACCAAAATTCGATATTAACTATTATATCAATTTTATTGACCCAATTAAGTCCACTTTTATCCCCCCCCCCCCCTTTTCTAAGACTTCAAATTCAGGGCTCCAAACGTTTATTTTATGTTGCCACCCCGCTCCCCCCCATAGGCTGAAAACGAGGAAACCCAGGTGACAGCCCTACGGTCACAACTTGACGGCAAGAAGACTCAAGTGGAAGACTTTGTGAGGTCCAGAATTACGGAACTGGTCGGGCAAGGCTACAAGCTAGACGAGGTATGTTGTTTGCTTCATTGTACCACAGTACATATTTTAAAGCAGTAATTCAACTATGGTGTTTTTTAGGATTTCAAACAAGAAACCCAAATAATTTCCATGTCTATAAAGTTCTCGTAAACGTACAGACACGTCTCAAAAAATTTCTAGATTTTACTACTACACATTTATGAACAATTTATAAGACAAAAATGTGACTGATGAAGATGGAGAGAAGAAATTTTCGATATGATTGTTTTCGCATCCGTTTTGCATTCAGTGATATATCATGAATTAAAGATAAAAAAAAAACAATCAACCCCCAAGCGACTATGAAAACGAGATAGTTATAATATACTACATGTACAACTTCTTTTTAATACATACTTCAATGACAAACAGACATGTTCATGCACATCTGTCCTGGATGAAAATTGGACTCACGACTTGCGGCGTGATAGGCAGTGTTTTTACCACTACGCCAGCCAGCCCATAAAAAATATTCTTGATTTACTGCTCTAGAATATATATGTACTGTGTTGCTATTCCCCTAATCAGACTAGGACCTCATGGTACGAAGTCCTTGGTGAAAGATTACAAGGCAACTGAATAAAAGAGGTATGTTGAATGTAGTAGGAACAATGCTCATTGATGTAAAATAAAGCTAGTTGGTAGTAATCGCCTGGAATGCAGAAATGAAATATTTTATCATCCAAATAGGCCTTTTGGAGTTTTTTTTTTATTCTGGATAATCTCATCATGGTAAGTGATGATGTGGCCGAAGGTGGTAAGCACACAATGGTTAGATTGGAACTGGCTCTCAAGTGCAGCTATCGGAACACACCGATAGGTGCTTGGCGACAGATTTTCAACTTGAGGGTGGTAGCCAGCCAGGAGTTAACTGTATAGAGTTGTTTTGATATAAACATTACAATTCCTGAGAGAAATTGGAAGCTTTAGAAATCTCCAACCTATAAACGATCAACATGCAAAAACTCGCATAGATTACTATGATGACCTCAAATAACGCAAATTGAACGGTGGTAGGGTACTTTTTATTACTCGACTGGCTGGCTACCACCCTGAAGTTGAAAATCTGTCGCTAAGCACCTGTTGGTGTGTTCCGGCAATTGCACTTGAGAGCCAGTTTGCCTTTAAAGCATTGTAATAAGGTGTGCAACACATTGGCAATCCCCCTGGTATTGCTAATGTCTATAGGCGACGGTAGTCACTTATCATGTAAAAAAATGTCTTTTGAAACGGTCCTTTAAAATCGCTCAGCGGGAGGAAAATCTACGCACGATAATTTGGATATGAATCTAAATTTGTAATTTATTTTATTGATTTTAAAAACTACCGGTTCAAGACCTTTTTGATCACTAAACGTCTAAAATTACCTCAAAGATATGAGCATTGTTCAATAAAAAAATTCTATCCAACGCTTGTTATATTATTTTACACACGAATGCTTGCACCTTATGTAAATTAAATCGCTTCACTCTTTTTGTAGTAGCAAGGTGGACTTTAACTAAGTAACTTTGTACATTCAGAGTTTGACCCCAAGCCCGGACGGTCCTTCGGAGACCAGCACAGAGTGTTTGATGCATCTTCTACAGCAGTGTGAACCTAAGATCGCCTCCAGCATCAAGGAAACTGTTGATAGACATGTGAGTACTAGCTTTAGTTCTGTGGCTTTACTTGCCTTTTTGAAAAATATCCTTTTCCAGGATCTAAATTAAATGTACACCAAATTTTTTAAAGGTTTCTTATATATTTCTAAGTGTTTTGAACGGTGAAAATTACTAGAGATTTACCGTTTTTGACTTTATTTGTACATTCGACAAACTGGAGTCATTAATTTTACTGTTTATAACATGCTGCACTATACTAATTACAATTTTTGAACTTTTCATAAATTTCTATCGAACTAGTTTGATGAGACTGACTTCCGAACCGGTGGTAACTTCTGTAATTCGACCTTCATAAGTGCCCTTCTAGGGTTTAAACTAAATATGATAGGTCGTAGCTCAATCACACGACTCCGCTCCCACCGGACAAATAAAATGTCATTCAAATACAGGCTTCAGGTCGTGCTCTTTAGATATAGTTTATGTTGGCAACATAAATTAGCAGACAGCTCGCTCAGCGAGCTTACCGCCATCAGACTGCTCGGTAGTTGACTTTTAGTATAGGGCGGTGTTGGAGCAGAGTCGTTTAAACAGGCTATGACCTTAAGAGTTGCAGCTCGTTACCATATATAGATACTGAAGAACACTTAAGTACAAGTTTAAGCAAGCATCATATTGTTTTATTTATAAAATGTTAATTAAGTAATTACAGACTTTTTTGTGCACAAAACAAAATGTTCGTCTACTGTTTACTGCAAATGGTGCTATTTTAAGACAGGACGAACATTGTAGATTTCTTTTATGACCCATTAAGATTTCTAAACCACTGGGTTTAAGAATTTGAAATTGTAATTCCACTTAGTTAACTTCACACAACGTCGAATATTAAAGTTTCTACTAATATTATAGCTAGTGGTTCTGAAAGCTGTAGACCTCGCGAAAGTTTTTTGAACATTTTACGATTTTAATCCCCATAGCTCCACATATTTTAAAAAAATCCAAGATCTGAATCTATAATAATGCCATATAATTATTGAACCTGATCTCAAAATTTCTCGAGAATCGTTTGATAAATGCGACCTGTAGAGGAGAACAGCCAGACAGATGGACAGACATACGAAAGCATTTTTGCCAAAGCTGAAACGGAACGCTTCGCTGCTCGCTCAAAGTCAAAGCCATTTATTCAGTTTAGGCCCTTTGCCATTATTTGCCATTATTTTTCATTCACAACTCTTAATGAACAGAAGAAAGAGTTGGTGGAGTTAGAAGAAGAGCTGGCGGGTCGGGTGGCTTCGGTTGCGTCTCACCGAGTGAAGGTGGAGCGGCTGCAAGCGGACCTGGCGCTGCTCAGCACGCAGGAGTTGGGGATCCGGCACTCCCTGGCTGCTGACCTTGGACCCACCGCTATAAGAGGTAACATCAAAATACTTGATTTTTCCATTGTAATATATTTATTAACAGCTTCGGCGACGGTAGTCCAGCCGGCTAAGAGAATACAGAAATAATTCTTATTTAACACTTGTAGGTACTTTTTTACTATTAATAACTGGTGTTCGCCCATTGAACTAAAGGAACCATAAAGTTTTTAGGAAAAAAGTCTGTTCCCACATTTTTTTTGATAACACTAAAGAAAATCGGATGACAAACAGAGATGATGATATGTTTATACATACGTGTGTGTGTCTCAAACGCATGGTAGTGTGTGTTATATTTCGTTTTTATTCATTTGATTAATCTAATGGATATTATCTCTCCATATAAATTTTAACTGTCCTTTCCTACTCATCATCTGCGTAATTTTCGTAAAAAGGGATACAAAGCTTTTGCTTCACGTATTAATATAATAATGATTATTGCAGAAGGTGACGGCCAGTGTTCTCCAGTGGAAGGTGTGAAGCGCAGCAAATCAGAGCTGGTACTCCGTAAAACTCCTCGTGAAGACATGGAACCGCTCTCTGCTGACGAGAGAGAAGATTTCCGACAGAAGAGGATGAAGTAATTATTATCTTTCTATATTGTATCCCCCTTAAGCTTGACTTACTACTTACAGGACAGCCTGTATAAAAATCTGAAACATCTCAAAAATGGTGATAAATCACGAAATCTAGTAAGCGATAAGTGACCGTATTTCTTACAGCTTAAGCCTCAGCTTAGATCCACTGGCATCTCCAAACTTGACGATCAACACGGACTCCACGTTCCACACGGCCACGTCTGGTTCCCCCGCGCCCCTTCCCCGTTCGCCCCCTTTGTCCCCCTCGTCCCCCTCGCCCCTGTCCCCCGCGGCGTTGGAGGAGGATACCACCCCTCCCACGTTGCACATCCCCCCACAGTTCAGACTGGGCCCGGTGCCGGCTGATGACAGCGATGACATGTCCAGCACTGAGGATTATCATAAGGTGAGTTTTTGTTCTGTGCATATTGTTAATTTTCAGCCTTTTGGAACTGATTTTTAGGTCAGTTTTGTGGAAGTCAAGTTTTGATTTGAGATTGAATTATAATAGTATGATGTAAACATTATGTAGATTATTTCGTACCTAAGCTATGTTGCCATGTCAAACAAAACTAAATATCATAGCTATTATTATGGTATTTAATCGAGAAATTCAGATATTAAGTGTATTCCGAACCGGTGGTAGAGTCAATTGTAACGTTCATAAGTGCCTTACCAGGGCCTAAACTGAATAAATGAGTTTTTGATTTGATACAAAATATGAAAAAGTTTGTATAAAACTCCTTAAAGTTGTCAAAAAATAAAAGGCCGGTTTTGATAGCACATAAACAACCATGGGCCAAAAGAGACGAACATAGTGCGACAAGAAGAGACACCCTCTTGTCAAAACGGGCCTATTAGATAATGACGACTTTAGTGTAAAATTACATTAAAAATAATATATTTTGCAGCCAAGAATAGTGGAGGGACAATCGTCTAGCTCAATGGAAAGGTCGCCGGAGGAAAGGCATCAGAGAGCAAAGCATAGGAGAAGAATAGCTGGTATGTGAATAAATATTAAATGTCGTAGAAAACTCGCTTTCAAGTATTATGAAAGCAGAATTTTAGTCATTTATAATCTTTTTTTGTCATTTATAATCTTAATTTTAATTTTCAAGGCGATGATGGCTCAGTGGTAGTGACGTCGGATACCGTGGCGAAGGTCGTGGGTTCGAATCCTACAATGAGCTTGAGCTTTCGGTGAAGGAAAACATCGTGAGGAAACCATAGCACGGTTGTAGGGTACTTTGTAGTACCCGACTGACTAGCTACCACCCTCATGTTGAAAATCTGTCGCCAAGCACCTATGGGTGTGTTCCGACAGCTACACTTGAAAGCTAGTTTCCATCTAGGTTTTGTGTGCTTTCCTTCGGCCACATCATCACTTACCATGGTGAGATTGTGGTCAAACACAAGCTTATACAGAATTTAAAAAAAAAAACCCCCCACCTCCCCCTTGCAAAAGTAAGCAAATCTCTTTCCCATTTCTGACGTAATCACGTTTCAGACTCCCAAACCCTTGTCATCAAAAACATGTAAACTGAAAGGGTCTTTACCTTTTCGGTTTCTCATCGGTTCTTCTCAGTTGTCTGACTTTGGAACTTCGGTAACTTCGACCTTTATAAGTGCTCTCTTAGAGTCTAAAGTGAGCCATTGTTGTGCATCAGGTGAGAAGCCAGGTCGTCGGCAGGTGACTGAGGCGGAGGCTCTCCGCGCGATGCAGCGACTGTGCGCGCGCATCGCCACACAGAAGATGCTGGTCATTTCCTCACTTGAGAACGACTGCTCCAAAGATGAGCTCAACAGACAGATTGCGGTAAACTCCTCAATATCTTCCCATGCTTTAAAGCCTTTGCAGCAGCGTTGTGTGGCTGGTGGCTGTCCACTATGGCTGCATGCGGTGGCTGCCACGTGGTACATACTTTTAACTTTGACCTCGACTATGAGTTTTTTTGGGATTATAAAATACTAGCTGTCCCCCTTGGTTTCACCCGCGTTGCCGTGGAATCTTATTTTTTCCCGGGATAAAAGTATTCTGTCTCTTATTCTAGGATATAATCTATTTGTGTGCCATTTTTCATCAAGATCGGTTCATTCGTTTAAAGTTCATCGCGGACAAAGAACGTGACATTAAATTTTTATAAATTAAGATGGAACCTCAATGTATTCACTTGTTTAGGAGTAAGGTTTACATGTCGTATCTATGGTTGTATAAACATCCCAAAAACATTTTTTTTATAAAAAAAAATTATACGGTCGAATTGAGAAACTCCTTTTTTGAAGTCGTTTAAAAATATGCCATCTCAAAACTTCCATCCGTATAATAAGTTCTATTTTTAAATGGCAATATAAATATTTTGAACAGGTACTCCAAGAGCTCCAAAAGAAATACGTTCGTCTTGAAATGGCTCTGCAGTACTCGTTCTTCGACAACCAGGCGAACAGACGTACGATGATGGTGACCCCTATACAGGAGACGCCATCACTGACGCTCTCCGAGAGTGATATGCAAGTCACCATCGAGGACAGTACGGATAACAATGCCAATGGACATTTCATTGACCCCTTATTACACAGGTAATTGTTTAATATTTCTGCCAGTGTCTAGTTTGTATAATTTTTTAAAAGATTTCTTCTATAAGATATTCTTCTTTTAAGATATAGTCATCGTCCGTACAAGTCAGGTCAGGTTTTTTGTGGCCGTTCGATTAACACTTTTTGAGACACCTGAATGTAATAGATTTGAAATAGTGTTCATTCAGTATTTTTTGTGTTGCCATGTCAATATTTCTTACGTCTTTTTAGTGTGGCAACATATTTCTTTCTATTTAGGCTATTTGTACCTGAACCGCATTTTGTTTCATACAAAGTGTACGGTTATCCTTCGACCCGGATATCTTTGATAAGAGTTTTCTTCAATAATTTTCTTTACGTCGTATTCTGTTTTTCTCGGCTCAGATTAGTATTTTTGCCGCCATAACACGCAAATAATGTCAGTGAGACTAGATAAATAATTATTGAATGTAATAGGTGTAAGTTGTTTTTGAAATGAGTAATTGCTGAGTTTATTGCCGGCTCTTCTCAGCAAAAGCAACCTTCCGAACCGAGCATTTAGAGTCTGACTATTCATAAGTGCCTATGAAGGCCTATTTGGATAAATAAACAATTTCATACCAGCGGGATTGGCATTGTGTTGTACACCTTATTACAATGCATTTGAAGACAACTGCCGGTTCTTGCTAACAGATTATCAAGCCAGACTTATTTTTCCTCGTTTTAATAGATTAAAAGAACAAGAGATGGAGGCGTCAGACAACGTGTCCACGTCCAACGACGAGCTGCCGTCAGAGCAGCACGACGCTATGTGGGAGAGAGACAGAGCACTCAACAACAGACTCGTCGGTAGACACGACAGCAGGCTTGATGTCTCGCTGCCTGTAAGTACATCATCCAATTTTTTTGTATCCTGGATAAGCTTGTGTTTGACCACAATCTCACCATGATAAGTGATGATGTGGCCGAAGGTGGTAAGCACACAAAGCCTAGATAGGAACTGGCTCCCAAGTGTAGCTGTCGGAACACCAATAGATGCTTGGCGACAGATTTTCAACTTGAAGGTGGTAGCCAGCCAGTCGGGTACTACAAAGTGCCCTACCACCGTGCTTGTATCAACAATTTTTTTTTAATGTCACAAGTGACAACGAGGCAGGCGGGTCACCTGATGGTAAGTGACTACCATCGCCTATAGACATTAGCAATACCAGGGGATTGCTAATGTGTTGTACACCTTATTACAATGCCTTAAAGGCGAAGTGGCTCTCAAGTGCAATTGCCGGAACACACCAACAGGTGCTTGGCGACAGATTTTCAACTTGAGGGTGGTAGCCAGCCAGTCGAGTACTACAAAGTACCACCGTGCTGTGGTTTCCTCACGATGTTTTCCTTCACCGAAAGCTCAAGCTCATTGTAAGGATTCGAACCCACGACCTTCGCCGCGGTATCCGACGTCACTTACCACTGAGCTACCACTAATATTATAAATGTGAATGGATAGATGGATGGATGTTTGTTACTCTTTCAAGCAAAAACCGCTGAACGAATTTTGATGAAACTTGGCACACAGGTAGATCAAATCTAAATGTCTGTTCCTCTCCTAATAACCACTAATAAATGCCTTTTTTTTTCAAAATGTTTCAGGATCCCACAATATCTCTAGGACTTATGCACCCGATAGACTTCAGTAAGTTGCTATTATATTTGCTGTATATCCTACTAATTATAATGTGTGTGTTTGGATGTTTGTTACTCAATAACGCAAAAACACCCAAAATCTTAATCATTAAGCTAAAAAAAATATATTAAAATCACTATAATTTTCGGGTGATTTAAATGCTGCCATTTTGGCGCGCTTATTTTGTGATGTGAGATTAGATGAGTTCCATCTCATCAATGAAGTGTTTGGTTCACAAAGTTACTATAATCAGTTTATTACCATGGAAAAGTACAGAAAACTTATAATTTTTAATAAATTAAAGCGTAGCGGTTACATACTCTGTGGTGGAGTGTAAAGTGACGCCACGATTTGTTCACGGGGCGTTTTGAAAATTTGCGAGGGACAGGGAGACACTTTTTGATGATTAAATTTAGCTATTAAATCATGTTTTTTTTTTGAAAATAATTATGTAGGTATGTTTTTGTAACAATGAGAATTACATTAAAAAAAATCGTCCATTTTGAAGTCACGTGCCTTACTAGTTTAAGTTTGGGAGTTAACATTAACTAACTTGTTCTGAATGTTCGTTGTTCGTGTAGGTAGTGTGGTAAGCATCCCGGGGTGGGTGACGCGCGGTGCGGGCTCGGGCACGCACCACGAGTACGAGGTGCGCGTCACAGTGGGCGACGCGCGCTGGCTGCTGCTGCGTCGGTACCGCCGCTTCCGAGACCTCTACCTCACCATGAGACGCGTCTACGGACCCAAGGTACACTACACTACATCCTGGTTCTAGGTGTCATCGATTTAGCGATAAGGCCGCCTTATGTATTCAACACTCATTTATTCAGTGTAGGCCCTGGTAAGGCACTTAGGAACGTTTACAATTGACTGGCCTTGTAAATCTTAAATAGATGATCTAAACAGCGTCCGTGTGGCAGGCCTTAGAAAGACTATTGTATATGGGAGCGAAAGTAGCGTCCACATTTTTGGCACCTAAACTAAGGGTCGCCGGGTAAAGGAGGCCGAGTTGGTGAAGCGACTCTCGCACTCATATGTCTCTTCTCACGCTTGCCCGCAAAATTCTGAAACCAGCATCTATCGTGGGCCCCGCAACCCTCAACCAGAGAGCTCTTCCACCCGCTGCGGTCGCCAGTCAGGTCCTCCCACTTTCCAGAGCTGATCCCGAAAGCCATCATGTCGCGTTTAGTGCAGTCCTTGAAACGTAACACCTTTCTCTTGGCGAAAGCAACTTCGCCAAAGTTGACTTTACCACCGGTTCGGAATACACTTAAACTAAGAAGAATCCAGCAAGGATCTCAGCAATTGTATTGTCACTAGATGATAGTAGTAAACTAGTGTGACTGTTGTCAGGTGTCGTCGATCCCGTTCCCTGCGCGCACACTGTGGGCGGGCGAGCGCGTGGCGCGTGCACGTCGCGGGGCGCTGGAGGTGTTCCTGCGGCGGCTGCTGGCGCTGGGCGCGGCCGACCCGGCCTGCGTGCTGCACCGGCAGCCGCTCACCAGGGACGCGCTCGTCGCATTCTCACCGTTCTTCAGAAAGGTACCACACATCATACTTGTAAACGTCAAAGATATTAGAAGAAAGAAAAATATTTTATTCATGCGCGCCATCTGACGCAAACCAAATAGCAACAAAAAATACAATAAAAACATAGTTTTCCTTTTTTTAGCTACCGCCATAGAGGATAGTAATATATTGGCAACACTGCTTTATACCTTTCATTTAAAATAATAAAAATGTTTAGGTTATAATAGAAATAGAAATTAAATTTTACAATGACAACCTCACTAGGCGTAGCCTGTATCGAGGCTGTCAAAATTACATGTTTGCCTGATGGGACTATACTATATTTAATTATTAATGAGTTACATAAAAATATTAAAATGTTAGTGTGTGTGTGTGTGTGTGTGTGTGTGTGTGTGTGTGTGTGTGTGTGTATATGTGAATAATACAATTTTCTACTTTTTCTTAAATAAAGGAAGTGCAAAACAAATTAAAAACTATTGTTGGAAGTTTGTGCGTCGTGTACTAGTAACCACCGGTTCCTTTTATTTATGGAACTAGGTGACCAGATTTTGGGCTGTTCAAAAGAATCCCTTAAAAAAGCGCTAGCATTTTCCGGGAAAAAAATTTTTTTTTTTTCGATGAGAACCTAGCCGGATCGTAAGATTTTTTCGACCGGGGAGAAATTTGATAGTCGACCCTCTCTCCAATGTAAGAAATAAATTATTCAAAAAAAGCTCACAAATGGCATTTTTTGTGATCAGGAGAATAAGAATCATTATATTTTTTTTACTTTTGGATAAGCTTGTGTTTGACCGCAATCTCACCATGGTAGGTAAGTGATGATGCAGCCGAAGGTAGTAAGCACACAAAGCTTAGATGGGAACTGGCACTCAAGTGCAGCTGTCGGTACACATCGGTAGATGCTTGGTGATGGATCTTTAACTTGAGGGTGGTAGCCAGCCAGACGGGTACTACAAACAACCCTACCACCGTGCTAATTTGCCTATAAATCATATAGTAAATTATGCACTTTTTTTTTCTTTTTTTGTTCCTCTATAATATCCACATCGACGTACATTGAGCAGTATGCATTATTTTGTAGGGAGTATTCGAAAGCGGCAAATGCGGTACAGGATGATCTCACGCCGAGCTCGCCACAGCCCCGGCCCCGGCTCTGGTCCCCCAGGGTCCCGCTAACCCTCAGGGCCCCGCGAACCCCCAGGGCCCCGCGACCCCGCCCGCCCTGGCCGCGGCCGCCGCCCGCCTCACAGCCGCACTACTACACGCTATGGCAGCCGCTGCGTTACTGCTATACCACTGTTTAGCTCTATTAGCGCTACTGGTGTATCTTATAGCGTTCAGAGACAGGAGGAGAAGGTAACCTTTGTGATGAAGGTAGGTGATGGATTTTGTATAGAATTGTGTTGTCTAAAAAACCTATATTGAAACATTTACTCATAACCTAGCCAGGGCCGGATTTAAGGGAGGATAAACGGGGCACCTGTCCGGGGCCTCCACAGTAGAGGGGCCCCACATAAATTGTACTTTTTAAAAAAAGAACGGATAGAGTCGAATAGCCGGCTGGAACGAAGTTCCTTCCACTCTAGTACATATAAAGTAAAGTACCGGATGTTTAAGGTAAAATAATTAGAGGCCTCCTTTGTTGCCCCAGGACTTCCTTTGTTGCCCCAGGGCCTCCACACCTCTGAATCGGGCCCTGATGCAAGCGAAAATATCGTTTAAGGATCATTGAATGTGGTTAATATATGTGATTCAGTATTTTAGGTCATTTCCTTTCATGAGAATTGTGAGTGTTTCACTAAGATATTTTATATAGGATGCATACGATCCATAGATTCACAGGTTTATTTTGTTAGCAAAAACTGATTGACCCAAGGAAATTTTTGATAATTTTTGTTCTAAATCCTATGTGTTCATTATTAATTGGAAAAATGCTCTAAAATATTTGTTTAATTTCTAATTATTTATAACTGTTTAATTACCTTGAAAATAACAATTATTTATAATACAACATGAATTATAAATTAATCGCAATTTCACATAGAATTTAAACAAAATAATTACTGCGCAAGATTCATCACCGAGTTAGCAGGCATAGCAGGTCATATAGCAGTGATATAGTAGCTATATAGCAGTTGTATAGTAGCTATATAGCAGTGATATAGTAGCTATATAGCAGTGATATAGTAGCTATATAGCAGTTGTATAGTAGCTATATAGCAGTGATATAGTAGCTATATAGCAGTTGTATAGTAGCTATATAGCAGTTGTATAGTAGCTATATAGCAGTTGTATAGTAGCTATATAGCAGTTGTATAGTAGCTATATAGCAGTGATATAGTAGCTATATAGCAGTTGTATAACGGCGATAAGGCAGCGCTTTATAGCGCGACCACGGGTGCCTTGACTATTAGTTAATATAAATATTGTTTTCGTAACTCTTGATTAGGGATTGTCCTTGATTTGTGTCAGTCTATCGTATGTGTGCTAGTTGTTTACATTATGATTTTGGCAGAAATAATTTTGTTTGTTTATTGATTGGATGTACTTTGAAACCCAGTGCCGGATTAAAGGTCATAGCCCACTTCCACGACTCTGCTCCAACACCGCTCCCACCCAACACCGCCCTAAACTAAAAGTCAACTACCGAGCAGTCTGATGGCGGTAAGCTCGCTCACAGCGAGCTGTCTGCTAATGTATGTTGCCAATATAAACTATATGTAAAGAACACGACCTGAAGCCCATATTTGAATGATATTTTATTTGTAGGGTGGGAGCGAAGTTGTATAAGTTGTAAAAGCATATCTTAAGACGAAAATATTTATTAGAATTTATTTTCTTAGTTATACGGTGCTGCCAACTTTTGTGCAGTGCAGTTTATTACCAATGTCTTTCCGTTAGCCTGTTGTAGCAATAAGTGGTATACCTATTATTTAAAATACGCTAAATCAAGCGTAGATGCGCGTAGCATTTGTTACTTTTGCTACGTTAATCCGGCCCTGTTGAAACCTCGAAGCAGCCATCTCAGAACAAACAATACTCGGTTTTTTAGAACTAAAGCCCATTTCAGACTACGCTATAATTTATAGCATATAGCATTCAGTAAATAGTAGCAGTAACGGCGATGATGGCTCAGTGGTAGTGACGTCGGACACCGCGGCGAAGGTCGTGGGTTCGAATCATACAATGGGCTTGAGCTTTCGGTGAAGGAAAACATCGTGAGGAAACCATAGCACGGTGGTAGGGTACTTTGTAGGACTCGACTGGCTGGCTACCACCCTCAAGTTGAAAATCTGTCCCACTTGCACTTGAGAGCCAGTTGCCTTTAATGCATTGTAATAAGGTGTACAACACATTGGCAATCCCCTTGGTATTGGTAATGTCTATTGGCGACGGTAGTCACTTACCACCAGGTGACCCGTCAGCTTCGTTGTCACTTGTATAAAATAATATATATTATAGCTAAGTGTGAACATGTTCTAAATAAATGTATGGTGAGCGATATTGTTGTGCTATTTACTGAATGCTGTATATTATATGCTATTTTTATGCTATGTACTATATATTATAGCATAGTCTGAAATGGGCTTTAAGGTCCTAAAATTCTGGTTAAAAAGGTGCTAAATTGGTGTTTTTGTTGTATAATGGTGTCAAAAGTTACTCTTATTATGACATTTGTGAACAACTAACACAAGGGTAGATATTTTCTTGATGTTTTCCAACGCAGTCCTATAGGACTGTTTTTTATTATATTTTCAAGTGATTTTGATACATTATCCATATTGTTTTAATATTTACGAAGTTGTTTGTATATTTTGTGATAACTTTAGACTTTGTTCGTAATAGGGCTTCCCTTGTTTAATGTGTTAATTTAATTTGAGGACATCCTTTTAAATTTTAAAATGAGAAACATTGTTATTTTTTAAAGCATTTGATCGCACAATATTTATATAAAATTTTAATCCATGAAATGTAAATTTTCTTGACCCATTGTTGCATAAATGCATCCATATTTTATCTTTTGTATATTTGAATAAAAAATGGCGGCTGTATATAAACAATGTTTCTCATTATATTACATATATATTATGTATAATAGCGCCCAGTGTGCGTAGAGACTATTTTTTCCAAGTGGCGAGCTCGATATATCCCCGACCCTTCGCTATTACGAAGGGTAATAGATTAATAATTAAATTAATATAATATAGTGTATATTGCATGATTGAAATAACATATATGTATACATGAATTTACAATAGTTATCATTATAAAAGTATAATTTTGACTAAAATTAGATATAATACAACTCGAATTTTAAAATATTCACGGTTGAGGTAAATATGAATTTTCAAATCATATTTCATATGAGCTTTTTTCTCCAATTTTTTTCTTTTCGCCACAAAATAAATGGTCCTGCCTGTATGTTTCTCCTGCTAGTAATATTTAAATATCTATTGCGTTTTTAATCACAATTTGTAATTAATTACTATTTTTATAGCCTTTTAATAATAGTTCTAATTTTCTAAAAATTATTGCTTATTTTTCTCTGCGGATTGTTATGAAGTGTGCATTCAATGATATTTTTGATTTTAAGTAATTTACTGGCAATTCTGTCATTTATTTAGTAAGTTTTAATGGTGTTTTCTGTCTCGATACATACCCAAAGATAATATTATATGAATATAATAGAAATTATACATTACTCTCTGGTTATATTATACTTAGTATTGAAAAAAATACTATAAATGTATTTATTAAAAAAATATTATATAAAAAAATAATTTATTATTATCTATATACATTTAATGTAGATGTATTAATAAAAAAATTATTATAACCGAATTAAATATAGAATAGTGGAACATATTGAAACGATTTCCAATCATTCATGACAAATATTTTATAGTAGCGTCGAATAAAATATTTTTATATAATATTATATAGAAAGTGAATATTATATATATTATTAATTCAATTTCAATTTTATCCAGAAGACTCCATTGTCGTTCTTATTTTATTTTCGTCTTTCTTTTCTTGAGCATATAATATAATTATCTCTCCTGACAAAGCCCTCCTCCATTGCTCTGTCTTTTGCAACTCTTCTCTTTGGTCCTGCTGTAAGATTGAGTTTATCCTACATCTTCTACATTCTCCACTTCTATTTATTTCTACCGTTCTGTCAAGATTTTTCTCTATTTATCCTGATGGCTCCGTAACATATAACCCATCCAGGGCCGGATTTAAGGGAGGGCTAACGGGTTAACAAATAAACGGGTGAAAAATATGTATTATTTATCCTATTCGCAAAATAATTTGGGGCCTCCACACCTTTAAATCCGGACCTGGACACATCCATCTCCATTTCATTTGGTCTATATTTTTGAGGATAACTGTCATTATTATTAATTTTGTTTTACCCTCGATTTAAAAACGCAACGTAAATTAGGACTGCGTTATTCAGTCTTATTTTCTGTCGAGAAGGTAATCCCGCTACCTAAAAGACATGAGTTTAATATTTAGGTTGTGAACAACATTCTATTATTTTTATTTTTAGCTACTTTTATCTCGATTTAGACTTTACGTTTAGAAGTTGTTTGAATATAAACCTTATATCATAGATACAGGATATAAATTCAATTGTTTCAAAGTATTCCTGCTAGATTAACAGATGCAATTGAGAATGCAAATGACGTTCTGAGCAACCTCTGGCCTAACTCTAAGTTTACTTCATTGATTTTTAATGTATCGGCACATTTGTTTTTAGTTTTTCAAAACTATCATAGTTACAGGGTTATTATCTGATTTTTAACGCAATTAAATGCGTTTTGTGTAGTGTTGTCTCTGTCACTCGTGAGGGTATCGCTTCTGTGAGCTTTCAAGGTCTTCGAAAGCCATGTGCATGCGTGCTAGATCATCGTGAGCGACTTGGAGCTATCCATATACAGGGTGTCCGTTAAGTAGTACGACAAGGTTAAGGTAGAGATAGGTGGGCCTACTTACCAAATATATTTTCCCTAGTTAGATGTATATTTGCAACGCTAACTTGTGAGTTCCTTTTTGATTTTGCAAGCTGTATTCACATCTAGTAGGCTACAGTAAACTTGTTTAAGTATGTATTTATAAAATTTATAAACCAAAAATTATTGTATCCAGTTTTGTGAATCAATTTAAAAAATATATATATATATAAAAAAGACATAAAAAACAGAAATACCTTGAAAATGGTAACACTTGTTCTGAGGTAAATTTTGTAATCTGGTCACCTAATCTCCCTCTTATGGTTGTAATGCTACTTACCGAACATCCTGTATATGCGGACTATAAAATATTATAATGCCTAAAATCTTATGATGTCTTATGGATGACCCCTTGTAATATGGATGGTTTAATTTATTTTATTTTAAATAAAGTAGGGTAATCTTTTTTTTAATAGTTGGTGTTATTTTTTGTGATTTTATGTGCAGAATCGTTGTGAATTTTCGTAATAACTAAAGAGTAACGTAAAAGCTCAAGTTATTACTTTTACAGCAAGAGCATGTATTTTTAATAATCAAAGACATAAAATCACAAAAAAAAATTTAAAATGGCTGCCAAGCCAACCCCAGAGTAGAAAACATGGCCTTGTAGATAGATCCAAATAAATATTAGCTAGTTATTATAGAGTTATTGAAAGAGTATAGGAATATCACCACAACTGTGTTAGAGAGAGGTGATATCTTTCAGGTATTTTATTTTTATTAGTACAAAAACATGTCGCAACATTCAAGCTCGACCAATTTACTTAGATACCCGAGAGAACTTATACTTATAATGGTGGCGGATCTACATAATTGGGACGAGTTACAGGCATTTTTTTGCATTAACCAATAGGTATTCAGACACCAAATTTCAATTAATTCAATGTATTTAATAAGATACCTATTTATTTTTTATTTTACTAGGATGTGAATTTATTGTAATTTATATTCGGAATGTTTGTTAATTATAAAATTTTAGTACTTTGACTGCATCACAATAAAGCCTATTTACTTAACTGTATTTTTATATCGATTCGATATAACGATTATCGACTAAGGGAATAAAAAACAAAATTTAAACATGCCTAAAATAAACTTATTGATTTTTATTAAGTTTCAGTTATCAAATCGATTCAATTGATCGATATATCGAGTAGATTTAATGTCATAGATAAGATTCAATTCTTTTGTTCATTTAATGTGATGATTATAATATAGATGGCGGTAAAGTAGCGAGTTTCGTAAAATAATTCATTATTTTTTAAAAGTGTGGCGACTTCACTTTATTTATGGTCATTTGTCTATGAATACTGCAGTGAAATAAAATATTAATGTATTTTTGAATGTTGAATCAGAGCGTTAACTTAAATATAGAATGTTATTTCCTATTCTTATTCTCAGTGTTGCTACATTTTTGATAGAAAAGTAAGTCATCACACACACATGGCAACTTGTTATAAAAAATCTGCGTATATTTCCAACGTAGCTTTATGTGACAGTTTATCAACTGGAGAGAAATAATAAAATTAAAAATAATTAAAAAAAAATGTTAACCAGCATAATGTAAAAGTAATTTGTTAAGGAAAACAATAAAACTGCGAAATGTTTTACAACGTCTCGTTTTATTTATACACTAGTTACAAGGCCTTGCTTTTCTTGTACATCCCTACCTATCCCGCCATAGCATAGGGAATCCTAGTATGAAAAATGAATTGTACTGAAGTATTGAAAATGCACATGGTAAAATAACTTTAATTTGCACAAAAATAAAATAATTATCATTGATTCCTGTTCTACACAAGTAAGCAAAACCATTGGCGAAAATGCAAAACCGAGTATCTAGCAATTAATAATTATAATATTTTATATAAATATAAAAATTGTACTCTGAATGGATATGCTCATGCACACAAGACATTGATTGTACTGGATTGGGAATCGAACCCACGGGCACAACTTAACCACTTAATCTTAAAAAAACATAATTTTATAAACACCTAAATTGTCAATACAAACCAATCAACTTAAAACATCATCCAAATTGAAATTAGCATAACATGAAAACTCATTAGCCAAATTATTTCTATGATGTGGCTTAAAGTTACATAATGTAATATGGAGCAAGGATTCAACATACTCTTTCATTATAGCACCAGTGCATACAACAATTCTATTCTTAGCAAGAATTTTAATAGTTTGGGACGTCTTCGTTATGCATTCTTCTGATAGAAACGGCGGATCTGCGATAACCAAGTCGTAGGAGGCATGTGAGTCAGGAGGTAGTTTGTCTGGTGCATTGTAATCATAAAATATGAAATTGGGTGCATGTATTTCGAATCTTCTGTCATATTCTAGGAGCGACACTGAAAACGAGATATTTTATGGCATAAGTTTTTTTTAGTGACAACGAGGCAGGCGGGTCACCTGATGGTAAGTGACTACCGTCGCCTATAGACATTTGCAATACCAGGGGGATTGCCAATGTGTTGTACACCTTATTACAATTCCTTAAGGGCAATGGCAACTGGCTCTCAAGTGCAACTGTCGGAACACACCAACAGGTGCTTGGCGACAGATTTTCAACTTGAGGGTGGTAGCCAGCCAGTCGAGTACCACATAGTACCCTACCATCGACAAGACATTAGGGATATCAGGGTAAAGCCATGTATTTACTGAGAAACATGTTTCAGATACAAAGTTTCTGAAACAACAAGTAGATGTTTACAGAAATAATGTTTTGGGGTCTTGGCCGTAAATATGTCACCTGAGGAGCTATTCCATAATATCAGCTTCGTTTGTAATAATTCTATTAATTTAAAAATGCTATTATCATCCCACACTACCGCTATGTTTATAAACAACTGAAACACACATCCACACGTATATACAGCTGTTGCGAAACTGATTTGTTTCGTTGCTATCCAATTCCATCGGGGAGCACAGAAACATGATAGATGTTTTAGAATCACGTAGATTTTGTTTCTGAAACAGTGTTTATATACAATTGTTTCTCAGTGAATACATGGCATGCGTTGACACTTACTGAGCCCCAACAATATTCATTGACGTTATTACAATGCGTTAAGGGAACATGCTTGTCTTGCTTGACGACAGATTGTCATCTTGAGGATGGTAGCCGGCCAGTCGAGTAAAAAGCACACCACCATGCTATGGTTTCCTCACAATGTTTTCCTTCAAAAGCTCAAGCTTTAAAAAAGTATAGACAATCGTAAATACCTTTAGCCCTCTCTCCAATCTGCCTCTTAAGTGGCACAAACAGTGTAGGACAAGATATGAGTGCCACCTTACCACCATCTGGTACTGACTTGTCCGCCACCTTCACTAGGGCTTGGACTGTGGCTTCGTTATACCAGAACTGGCTAAGTTGCTGTAATAAAGGAGGGAACACTATTATTATTAATAATAATTTATTTTATTTTCTCTCACAGAGCAGGCACTATTGCACTTGTTTATACCCAAAATATAAAGGACTAGAGAATGCTGCGCCATTGTTGAAGCATGCATATCGCTTATAATAGGGATGATGCATATGTTCAATAAAAATTATAATTATAAAACACCTAAAAATACTCGATAATAGTGAACACTGTAAAATTCAACCATTTTATGAATTTTAATTAGCAATTTAACAACAAAGAATAGATCTTTTGATGGTGTATATTAATGATGTCACAAGCAATTAATATATTGTGGTTTGTTGTTTAGTTTGAACAAACCCTCCTAAGGATCGTACCTATTCTGTATTCTCACAATTAAATGTGTACTCTTTTTGTGTAGTAAATAAAGTTAAATTTAGAGTGGCTATAATAAAATGTTCGCGTAGCGTCGCATCTCGGTGTGAGCTGACCCTTATGAATGAGAAAGCTTAAACTCTAGCAAAGTCCTTGTTGTTCATAGAAAAAGTATTTTTTTGTTTTTATGTATATTTCATACCCAATTCTCATCAAACAGAATATTTTCATTTAATTTATTGTCAGCTTCTAATTTGTCAAGTATCTCCTGCCGTTTCTGCTGCTCTGTGTAGAACTCCTGCAGGGCTGCAAAGGTTTCAGCAGATAGCGTTGGAACATCATCATCTTCTTCCATGTTAAGAGTACCTACTGAAGTTATAATAAAACTGATAAGATAGTTACAAATTAATATTTAATTTCTAATATTCAACTATTGAACTACAATTCTAATACTATGTATAATGACGGGCCGGTTGGCGTGGTTGGTTAACACACTGCCTATCACGCCGCAGGTCGTGGGTTCGAATCCCATCCAGGACAGACATTTGTGTGCATGAACATGTCTGTTTGTCCCGAGTCTGGGTGTAAATATCTATTTAAGTATGTATTTACTAAAAAAAAAGTAGTATATGTAGTATATCAGTCATCTGGTTTCCATAGTACAAACTCTGCTTAGTTTGGGATCAGATAGCCGTGTGTTAACAAATGTCCGAGGATATTTATTTATTTTATCTAATAGAACTTGTTATATTGTTCTTTTATAGACTGAGAGTCAGACTAATTAGACTTTTACTCATCCATCAAGGCTATTCTAAACCTATCTTAGTTTAGTGATCTAACTGTCTTACACATAGATGTATATAAACTGGTCTTACAGCATGATTTCAATTATTTTCATCAAGAACTACAAAAAGATCACGTTTTTGAGAATCTCTAGAAAAGTTCATAAACAATATGCATATAATTTTAATCTGATAGCAGTTTATTTTTTATAGTACCTAGAATGCAAATTGCTTGTCCTAGTTTATATTCTATAATTATCTAAGCCAACGACATCATTTTTAAACGCGTAATTGTTTAGTTTCGCGTATAGATAGAGGGGAACCGATTTGTATATATGTGACAGTTAAAAATAGGTTAGTTCGCAGCTGTCTTCGAGGCAGTATGGTGCTACGGGGGACCATGAAAACAAACACTACTTACTCAGATACTAAGTGGATTTATCCTCAGTTATGAAAACCAAATGCTCGGTAAGTCGTGGTAATGATATTACTCCTACATTACACTTGTGATTTTCATAAAATCATGGTTATATAGTTGAAAAAATAATCATGAGTACAATCCTAACCTCAAATCGAAATGTTTTGTTCTACATTGACAACTTATTATTGACAGCTGAAATGTTGCTAACTAATAAATTGAAAAACTACCAAAATCTATTTAATAAATTTTAATTTCTAACATGAAGAACAACAGAAAGACATTATTAATCTCTTTTATTTAATGATTCCAGAGATTACAATGGAGCTTGAAAATTTAGAAGTTTTACTTCTTCATAAGCATCCAAATTACCTGAAAAGTTGCTGCAATCTTATCAATGAAGAATGGCCTCGCAGTGAAACAGCTAGAATGATGTCTTTACAAGCATCCAGCGATATTTTACCTACAAATCTAATTTTAGTTAAAGATAGTAAGCGCATATTGGGACATTGCAAACTAACACCGATTCCAAGATTACCCGAAAGCTGCTTTGTAGAATCTGTAGTCATAGATAAAGAAATGCGCGGTAAAAAGTTGGGCAGTTATTTAATGATGAAAGCTGAAGAATACTGCAAAGATAAACTCAAATTAAAAATGATTCACTTATCAACGAAGGGTCAAGAAAATTTCTATGCTAAGTTAGGTTATGAAGTTTGCGCTCCAGTATCTATTTATGGAACACGTGTATTCAGTAAATTAAACCATACGCCTCCTAGTGTTAAGGTTGAAAATTCAGTGCCAGTAGCTTGTAATACTCAGGCAGGTCCTCCGCCACCGCCACCGCCACCCCCACCGATGCCAATGCCAACCAATATTAATAGCAGTAGTATTATAAAAACGAATACTACGTTCATGTTCAAGTGTATTTAAAACAGTATTATACATATTATAATAATAATTATAATATATATTTATAAAGCTTTTGTTATTTTGCCCCATTTCTAGAAAAAAAATCATGTCTGTCAAAATAGCCGGTAGCATGATGACTGAAAGAAATTTCATGATGCAAAGAAACACTAAGAAATTATTCATAATAATTTATTGGTCTAAAACTTGGCTTTCTCGATGAACTCCGTAGCGCGTTGTCTTATGCTATCCACTTGATCTTGATTGCCAATCTTCTCTTCCACTTCAATCCATTTCTTGTAGAGCACTTTCATTTTTCGCGCTGGCAACTTATTTGAGGTCATGCGCTCCATTACTTGCCTGATGGAAAATGAAGTTATTTTGTGTTTATAAATACTAAAAATAAAAATAAACACATGAAATCAAAAATGCCAGTTATTGTAAAAAAGAATCATATCCAGATTTAAACCAGTTAATATCTTGGGACATTCGCCACACACAGCCATCTGATCCCAAACTAAACAGAGCTTGTACATTGGTAACCCTATAACTGGATAAACTAAATTATGTTTATGTACAAAAATGTCTGTTTACTATAACAAATAACTAAAACGAGTCATATTTGCCGCACAAAAGCTAAAAAATGAACGCTACATACAGAAATCGAAGAATATTTGTAGGGGATCATGGTCTATAATAAAGAAAAATGAAAAACCTAAATATAATAAAAATAAATATATCACACAAATAAAATATAATAATACTTTACTGATATTGCGAATACATTTAATGATTATTTTATAAATATAGCTTCAAAAAATGATATTAATCCCAAAACTGAATTAAAATACCAAATCTCACATAATAATGCCAGCATTTTTATTTACCCAGTAAGTAATGATGAAACTTTTAAAACAATCAAGTCTCTAAATGACACCCCTTCAGTTGGATATGATGAAATCCCAACCAATATTTTAAAAGAAAGTGCTACACTTATTACACCGATTCTAACTCATCTCATAAATAAAAGCATTTCTCAAGGTATATTCCCAGAAAAATTAAAAACATCAATTATCAAACCCATACACAAAAAAGGGGAACTAACAGAATTAAATAATTACAGACCTATCGCTTTGATTCCAACTATATCTAAAATATTCGAGAAATTAATGCATACAAGAATCACTAAATTCCTAGACAAATATAAGATTCTCAAGCCTGAACAAAATGGATTTCAAAAGGGCAAATCAACTACACTCGCTAGCTTCAACTTAGTATCAAAAATTCTCAAAAATGTGGATGAAAATATATCTACCTGCACCATTTTTTTTCGATATGAGTAAGGCCTTCGATTTTGATGACCATAATATACTTCTCAAAAATTGTGAAATGTGTGGCATACGCGGTATGGCTCAAAAATGGCTCCAAAGTTATTTAACGAACAGATCTCAATATACTGCCATAACTAATACCAATCCTGATAAGGAAGAGATAATTTACCGGTCTAATATAAAAAATAACAATATAGGAGTCCCGCAAGGTAGTATATTGGGCCCGTTACTCTTCCTTATATATATCAACGACCTTCCTAATATTACAAATCATTTTTCCCCCTTTTTTATTATTTTTATATAGAATATATTTAATTATTGTAATTGGTGTCCAACCGTAATAATTAAATTAAATAAATAAATTTGCAGATGATATTGCCGTCGTAATTACGGAGAATTGTGCTAAAAACTATAATATAGAAATAAATGAAACTGTTAATTCAATCATAGATTGGTTGAAACATAACAATTTAAAGGTTAACATTAATAAAACGTCCATTGTCCAATTCTACAACAGAAAATGCAAAAATAAACTAACAGCATCTTATGCCGGTCAGACAATTAATGAGAGCGATGAGGCTATTTTTCTTGGGATAACATTAGATAGTAGCTGCACATGGAAATCTCAAATCAACAAGGTTACCAATAGAATCAATCGATTTGCATATGCTTTATGGAGACTATAAAATAGCTAACCAAAAGATATCTTGGCATATCATGGATATGTGGCTTCTCAGCTCCGATACGGCATTACTTTATGGGGTAACTCAGTCCATGCAAGTAGAGTTTTTATTGCTCAAAAACAATGTGTTCGGGCTCTTTGTGATGTGCCACCCTTAACATCCTGCCGACCACTTTTTATAAAATTGAAATTGATAACTGTACCATCCTTGTATATCTTTGAATGCTGCAAATTCGTAAAAGGACATCCTAATTTATTTAATAAACATGGTGACTTAAAATTAAACACAAGATACCCAGATAAATTGGTCCTACCTAATATAAAAAGCCATTTATACCATAGGAGCTGCTATCCTATGGCAATTAAAATATTTAATAAACTGCCACTTACTTTTAAAGGCCTACCATTAAATAAATTCAAGAGCAAGCTTATTGAGTGGCTTATTGAGAGATGTTTTTACACCCTAGATGATTACTTTAAATATAATGGTAAATGAGTGGACAGATTCAGACAGGGTTAGGTGGAAGTAGTAAATTGACTTGAATTAGGTTTTTTTTTTTAAATTAGATTTGAACATTTTTATTTTTATTCTTTGACATTATATAACTTTATAATTGTGCATGCTATTATATAGTGAAGTGTGTAGATACTTTTCAATTACCTACCATCATTTATACGACATTTCTAGCGCAATATACTATTTCATTTCATTTCAAAAAAAGGTGGGAATGAAAACCACGACGACGAAACTTTCACATTTAAGATACCTACAGGAAGTGATTGGTTATTTCACCAGTCGCCAACTCACCTAACATGTTCCACATCGCCGGTCTTCATCAGCATATCAACATAAACGGCGCAGACGTCCACTCGCTGCGGGTACACGGCTAGTACTTGTTCGAACAGGGCCTCGGCACGTTCGCGAGCACCGTTCGTTCGTTCTAGGAGTGCGAATTGTACTAGCACTGACACGTCTGAGGAGAATAGGTAATAAGATTACGTTTCGTAATGTAAGGTGCATAATGCTAGCTAATGATATTTATGACAAGCGCGGTTTTACGTGCGTTCCCGAGGGATCTTATCGTTTTTCGAATCTTTTTTTTTAAAGTATCATATTTTATTCTAGAATATGATCTACTTGTGTACCAAGCAAGTTTCATCTAAATCCGTTCATTCGTTTTTGTATGAAACAATAACAAACATCTTTACATACCTCTTCACAACCTAACAAACTTTCACATTTATAATCGATCTTCATGAATTAAAGTAATTGAGCCTCAATCTAGACAAAGGTTACAAAAAAAACATTTTAAAAATTAATGACGTTAGGTAATTTATTTTTAATATAAATAATAATATGGCATAATAATATGCATTGAATAAGCTCTGAAAAACTGGACCGATTTGAAAAATTATTTCACCATTAGAAAGCTACATTATCCCTGATGAACATAGGCTATATTTTGTCCCGGGAAAAGATCCCACGGGAACGCGGGTGGAACCGCGGGCGACAGCAAGATAAATAAAAACTACTTATAAAACTTACGTTCTTTCTTCTCTAAAACAGCAATGGCCTTCTGCATGACGTGCCTGGCTTTGTCCACCAATCCTAACTTGAAACACGCTCCACCGCATAATATGTACGTGTTGGGATCTCTCTTGTATTTCCTGATCATAAGGTCCACAAGTGTTGCCAGTTCTTGATGTTTACTTGTTTCTACGTATATATCCAGGAGTTTCGAGTGGACTTTGAATGTGTCGTTCATTTGTAGGGCATCTTCTAGGGTTTTTTGTTGGGATTCCTGTATTTTTTAATGTTATATTTTAGTTTTTTTGAATTAATAATTTGATCTGTGACGTCATATTATTCAAACGAAATTTAAAAGCAGCATTCTGTAGAAAAAAACAACAGTAAAGCAACATATATCTAAATTGTGAAATTGGTCATAAAAATCCTACCAAAATAGTAGCATCCACATACCTTGGTTCCGAACCGGTTCTCAAAGTTGAGCATGGCGAGCCACACGTTGAGCTTCTCGTCCTCCTCGCGGAAGGAGATCGTGTTGAGAGCCTTACGACCCACCGCACGAGCCTTCTCTATTTCTGTCGCCTGGGAATTATATTATTATTTATTGATCAAAACATTTTTTTTACAAGAATAGTTACATACATACATACATTTATCATCAAACGAAAGCCTGAGAGGCTTATGTGATAGGTGAGAGTTCAAGTTTAAGAAAATAATATATCTATACTAATACAAAAAATTAAATCCCCCTTCCATTCCAGCATATACCTTTTTATTGACTTTACAGTTTTAGCATTTTGCGTATATTTTGTTTGCAGTTCGTTAGGTAAGCTATTAATTATCTTGGGCAGCGTGTACATAAAGTTTGCCATTCCATAAAAATTATCATATCTATGTAGTAATAACGTTTTAGCATCCTTGATAGGTCTTAATTAGAACTAGTATTCGCCCACTCGTCGAATAGGAAAGAAAAATATCTTTAAGGGAAGCGAATATTTGTAATGAGATTGTTTTTGTAATGTACTAACTAGACACTCCTCGCGCATTCTCTAAAATTCCCGTAGTTACGGTTGGCACTTATAATCATTTTTTTACATGTGCTAAGCTTGTGTTTGACCGCAATCTCACCATGGTAAGTGATGATGTGACTGAAGGTGGTAAGCACACAAAACTTAGATGGGAACTGGCTCTTAAGTGAAGCCGGAACACACCGATAGGTGCTTAGCGACATATTTTCAAGGTAGACAGCCAGTCGGGTACTACAAAAGTATATCCAACCACCGTGCTATGGTTTCCTCACGATATTTTCCTTCATCGAAAGCTCAAGCTCATTGTAGGATTCAAACCCACGACCTTCGCCGCGGTATCCGACACCACTACCACTGAGCTAACATCGCCCTAAGATTGCAGGTAAGCGAGAGGAAAGACGTTACACATCAAAAATATTATTAAAAAAATTACTGAAATTCTGCTTCAGTACTACAGTAGAATCCGCTTAATACGACGTCGCTTATAACGACCGACCGCTTTTAGCGACGAAAGTATAGGCATATGTTCTTAAAAATAACGTAAAATGACTTCTGCAGCAGACGTCCGGATAGTACGACGTAATTCAGCGGTCCCTTGCTTGATTGAGCGTCATTATAACCGGATTCTACTGTATTTGAACGGCTGCTTGCGAGGTCAGAAACTATAAAAAGTGTTACCTGCAAGTGGAAGGCGATGTAAGCGATCCACAGTTGGCTGCAGTCGGGGTTGGCTAGCAACGCTCGCTCGAACTGTTCGCTCGACCTCGGCTGTGACTCGCTCTCTATCGCACGCCGCTCCATCTCCCTCACTCGCTCCTCTTCGTCGCGGGCTTTGGCGAGCTTCTCGGCTACTGAGAGCTTCTTGCGTTTCTTCTTCGGTTGGTCTTTTTCCTGTGAAAAAAAATTAATATATTCAACTAAATTCGATGTAAAAAAAAAACTGAATTCGGAATGTCTTTTTATCACAGAACTGTCCCCCGCGGTTTCACCCGCGTTCCCGTGGGATCTTATCTTTTCCCGGGATAAAATTGTGGCTTTTATTTGGTAAAAAGCCTATGACAAGAATTTTCAAAATCGGTTCAGTAGATCCAGAGATTACCCCCTACAACCTCACAACACTTTACCTCTTTATAATATTAGTATAGATAATGAAGTCCAAAGAAAAGTGTTATAGGTATTCTTTGGACAAACATTTAGAAATAGTAGAATTTGGCTGTGAAAACACCAGGTGCCGGAAAAAGCCAGTCAGGTGGGTTTTTTTTCTACCCCATGTGACCTAGTTATAATAAAAAAGGCATCTGAGTCATCTGATGATATTTAGCTGAGACATTAGAAATATCAGGGGATTTTTACAATGCCTAAAGGCTCTGTAAAAATCCCCTGATATCTGACTCTCAAGTGCAACTGCCGGAACATACCAACAGGTGCTTGGCGACAGATTTTCAACTTAAGGGTGGTCAGTCAGTCGAGTACTACAAAGTAGGACCACCGTGCTATGGTTTCCTCACCATGTTTTCTTTCACCGAAAGATTAAGCTTTTTTTTTTATTCTGGATAGGCTTGTGTTGGACTACAATCTCACTATGGTAAGTGATGATGTGACCGAAGGTGATAAGCACACAAAGCCTAGATGAGCTCATTGTAGGATTCGCAACAGCCTTCCCACCTTAGATAGACCTACAATCATATTAGTCTATGGACATACCTCATCTTCACTACTACTAGAGTCTTCTTCCTGAACAGTCTTGGCAAGACTATCAGCATTTGCCGACCAGAAGTCTTTCGCACTGGGCACATCCAAAGCTGGCTCTAAACTCTCCACCACTTTGATATCTTTTATCTTTTCCTTCTTTTCTTTGACTTCTACTTTCGCTCCCTCCTCTGCCGCCTTCTCCTCTTTCTTTTTAAGCTTCTTTTCTTTACTTTTCGCTTTATAATCGTCTTTATCTTCCGTACCAAGTTCTTTTAATTTCTCTTGACCAATTTTCAAAGCTTGTAATAATTTTTTCAGACGTTCCTCTATGACTAATTTCTCTGAATGCATGGCTGTGTGGAACTTCTTGTTTCTGGCAGTTAGACCATGCTCTTCTATGTTAGCTATTTTCTTGTCTATGGTGTCCATTCTTCGTGTTCTCGCTTTAATAGCTTTAATTAGCGATACGACGCGCTTTTTAAACTGTTTGGCTGTCGTGCAATCTGAATAATCTATTAAACCCAAATCTATTGGCGTTAGTAATTGATCACTGTCTTCATGTATGTCTGTTTCTATCGCGTCGCTTTCCTCGGAAACTTTTTTCTCTTCTACTACTTTAGTCTTCTTACTCTTGACTGGTTCTTCTACAGGTTCTTCAGTTTTTTCCTTCTTCTTCTTCTTTTTTTCTTTAGTTTTTGTTTCCGTGTCTGTGGGTTCATCATTTTTGTGTTTTTTATTTGGTATCTCTTCCGAGTCATCAGATTTGTGTTTACGCTTTTCTGATTCACGTTTTTTCTGCAAATTATTAATACAATTCAAATTAAAAAAAAATATCTTTATTAATTGTAATAAGTTACAAGTATTTTTAAATGAATTAACTGTTTATATTAACGTATAGACCAGGAGCTAACATATTTTTTTGATAACATATTGTACATATAAGTTTCACCCGCATTCCCGTGGGATTTTCGCACACCCATCACATTAATATTGAAAAGATCTTTCTTTTGGCACTTTATTTGTTACCTTTTATTAAAATAAAAACCTTATTTTCTTCAACAGTCAGTTTTTTTATTTTCTTCTCTTATTATTTAAGGGGTTCTCTATCACCTGGAATCTTTAACAGAGGTTCGTGGAGCCGAAAGTTTGAGAAACCCTGGCCTATAGTCATCCTCGATAAATGGGCTATCCAACCAGTAGTTCCAGAGATTAGCACGTCCAAACAAACAAAAAAACTCTTCAGGTTTACAATATAAGTATAGATAAAGATATAACTCTCGTTTCTATACTTACGTTGGGCCAGAACGGTATAGTAGTGAGGCTGCCGGACATTTTCTTATTTTCTGGATCCACCGTCATTATTGTGCAGTTCACCTGAGAATATAGAAAATCGTTTATTTTTTACTATTGGTTAAGCTTGTGTTTTATCGCGATAAGTGATGATTTTGCCGAAGGTGGTAAGCACAAAAAAACATGGGAACTGGCTCTCAAGTGCAGCTGTTTGAACACACCGATAGGTGCTTGGCGACAGATTTTCAACTTGAAGATGGTAGCAAGCCAGTCGAGTACTACAAAGTACCCTACCACCGTGCTGTAGTTTCCTCACGATGTTTTCCTTCACCGAAAGCTTAAGCTTATTGTAGGATTCCAACCCACAACCTTCGCCGCGGCATCTGAAGGTCAAACACAAGCTTATCGAAAAAAAAACAGAAATAATGAAAACATACGGAAAACTAAAAAATATTTTTTTTTATTCCCATACTCACAATCTGTCCCAGGTGAAAGGCGTCGGATAAGTTGTCTATGGGTTCCTTAGTGACGTACCCTCGAGGTATGTACGCGGTGACATTGTTGAAGAACGTCACTAGTATGTAGTCGCGGATGTACTGCAACCAAAGTGTATTTAACATTATCAGTTCTATGTAGTATGAACATTCTATTTGTTATGAAAAAATGTATTTTATTCAAATAGGCCTTTACAAGCACTTATGAATAGTCTACACTCTAATGCTCGGTTCGGAAAGTTGCTTTTGCTGAGAAGCGCCGGCAATAAACTCAGCAATTTCTCTTTTTTTTTTTTTTATTCTCGATAGGCTTGTGTTTGACCACAATCTCACCATGGTTGTGGCCGAAGATGGTAAGCACACAAAGCCTAGATGGGAACTGGCTCTCAAGTGCAGCTGTCGGAACACACCGATAGGTGTTTGGCGACAGGTTTTCAACTTGAGGGTGGTAGCCAGCCAGTCGGGTACTACAAAGTACCCTACCACCGTGCTATGGTTTCCTCACGATGTTTTCCTTCACCGAAAGCTCAAGCTCATTGTAGGATTCGAACCCACGACCTTCGCCGCGGTATTCGACGTGACTTACCACTGAGCTATCATCGCCTCTAAAAACAACTTACACCTATTACATTTAAACATTATTTATTTATCTAGTCTCACTGATTATATTTGCGTGTTAAGGCGGCAAAATAAATAAATAGAATTTAATTATGACTGACTAAGTAAATAACTTACTCAGTTAGGAATTTTAACAATATGCATGTGTGTTATTTTATATACGATGGGCCGGTTGGCGTGGTTGGTTAACACACTGCCTATCACGCCGCAGGTCGTGGGTTCGATTCCCATCCAGGACATACATTTGTGTGCATGAACATGTCTGTTTGTCCTGAGTCTGGGTGTAATTATCTATTTAAGTATGTATTTACAAAAAAAAATAGTATATGTAGTATATCAGTCATCTGGTTTCCATATTACAAGCTCTGCTTAGTTTGGGATCAGATAGCCGTGTGTGAACAAATGTCCGAGGATATTTATATATTTTATTTATTTATATATTAACTAGCCGTCTTCCGCAGTTTCACCCACGTTCCCGTGGGATATTATCTTATCCCGGGATTAAAATATAGCCTACATTAATCTGGAATAATGTAGCATTCAAATGTTGAAAGAATTTTTAAAATCGGTCCAGTAGTTTTTTAAGTTTATTCGTTACATACATACAAATCGTTCCTCTTTATAATATTAGAAAGATGTGAATTAAATATAGTTTATTAATACGTGAAGGAAGAACTTTGTGTCCCTTTTTCTCATGTTTGTATTTTCTTTGCGGAGTTTGAGAATAATGGTTGAGTTTCGACCTAAATCTTTAAAAAAAAAGAACAATCAAAAACCGATCAGTAGTTTCATAGATTACCTCCTACATCCAAACATACAAACTTTACCTATTAGTAAGATTAGTACAGATACAGCTAAAAAGATAACAAGTAAATAAAAGATAACAAGTAAATAAAAGATAACAAGTAAATAAAAGATAACAAGTAAATAAAAGATAACAAGTAAATAAAAGATAACAAGTAAATAAAAGATAACAAGTAAATAAAATATATCACCTTTATAACTCCAGTGTATCCCTTGCCGACCTCGGCCTGGTGGTAGTTGGAGAGTACTTCCAGTTCTGGTGCCAGGAGTGAGGGCTTCAGAGTAAAGGTCACAGTTTGTTTACCCAAGTCTACCTTCATCACGCGCGCTTTCACTGACTGACCCACCTGGGTGAAAGACACATTATTAGTCCAATCTATCCTATATTTTTCCAAAAGATGTATAATGAGAGGGGGGGGGGGGGAATGTTTTTTACCACTTAGCTCCACAACGGCTCAACAGATTTGGCTGAAACTTGGTACAGAGATAGATCGTATTTTATAATATTAAGTAGGTTCAAAAATATTTTTATTAAGTGAACTCATTACAAGTATTTTTATGCGTCACATGAATGATATATTATGAAAAAAATGCGTACTGCGAAACGTTGCTTTTGCTGAGAAGATCCGGAAATAATCTCAGCAATTACTCTTTTTAAAAAAAGCAACTTGGACCTATTAAATTTGATATTTTTTCATCTAGCAAACATTAAAGTTCCTCAAGAACGCGGGTGCAACCGCGGGAACAGCTAGTTTACAAATACTAGTTTGATTAAAATGTTCACAAACCGCTCAAGAAACTAAACCCTACCTTGAATTTCTTCTTAGTCAACTTAGACGTTGTGGCTTTCTTCGGATCGAGATATATTCCACCATCAGATATATGAGCTTGCGGCACAAAACCTGTTGCAAAAAATAGCTAATGAGGACTTTTCTTTAGTCGATTATTTCGATTTATATTATCTATGGTTAGTGATGGCATTGGAAACACTTTTACGTCACATTGACAAGCAACTGGATTAGTTTGACATGTCTAAATAACTAATGAGGACTTTTCTTTAGTCGATTATTTCGATTTATATTATCTATGGTTAGTGATGGCATTGGAAACACTTTTACGTCACATTGACAAGCAACTGGATTAGTTTGACATGTCTAAATAACTAATGAGGACTTTTCTTTAGTCGATTATTTCGATTTATATTATCTATGGTCAGTGATGGCATTGGAAACACTTTTACGTCACATTGACAAGCAACTGGATTAGTTTGACATGTCTAAATAACTAATGAGGACTTTTCTTTAGTCGATTATTTCGATTTATATTATCTATGGTTAGTGATGGCATTGGAAACACTTTTACGTCACATTGACAAGCAACTGGATTAGTTTGACATGTCTAAATTTCTTCTATTCTTTCTTATCTTTTGTATTAGAAAGTCATATAGTGAAATAAAATTAGTTTTTTTTTGTTAACAGAAGGCGCGTTTCATCATTGTATTATGTTCTAAAAAGGTGTCTTATTTTTTTTAACCTATAATAATATCATCATGATAAGATTAGTAACTTAGCTATTGACCGTACAAGTCAGGTCAGGTTTTAAAAAACTTTTTACTGACTTTTTAAAACAACCTGAAAAGTAACGATACACGCTTTCATTTCATTTTTCACAAGGACAAAACGCCCAAGTACGAGTATTATTCAATAAAACGATTATAATGAAAACACAAAGTGACTTCGCAAGTTCCCGCCAAAAAATCCTTAAAAAACTGAAACATAAATAGAAAAGTAATGTAGGCCAGGAGCTCACCAGTGACCCTCCCAACAGTAAGCAGCAGGTGCGAGTCGGCGACATGTTTGACGGTAGCTTGGACTATATCCCCGGGCGCGAGTTGCGCCGCACTGAAGTACCGCTCATTGACTACTTCCGGCTGGTCGGTCAGCGAATACGCAAAGTCTGATAGATTGTAGCAGAGCACTCTTACTTTGTGGGTACTACCTGAAATAATCGTAGCTATAGAATAAACTAAAAAAAAAAAAAAAAAATTGTATAAGGAACTGTACCCCTGTACTTAATTAAGTAAATATTGTTCGGAGGAATGCTGTCTCCCATATTACAGATTTATTCTAGCTTGGGTGACAGAAGCCTCAACAAAAGTAAAAAATGTAAATGTAATCAGTCTCAAAACTGTGGTAGGCTTTAAAAAATAAATTATTATTATTATTATTATTTATTATTATTAAACTAGCTCGCGGTTTTACCGGCGTTTTATTACCTAAATTGAGGTTAAAAAATAGTTTTGAAAAATCTGTCGCACTTGAGAGCCAGTTGCCTTTAAAGCATTGTAATAGATCAAGAACACATCGGTAATCCCCTTGGTATAGCTAATGTCTATAGGCGATGGTAGTCACGGTGTTGCACGGTGGTAGGGTACTATGTGGTACTCGACTGGCTGGCTACCACCCTCAAGTTGAAAATCTGTCGCCAAGCACCTGTTGGTGTTCCGGCAGTTGCACTTGAGAGCCAGTTGCCCTTGCCCTTAAGGCATTGTAATATGGTGTACAACACGTTGGCAGTCCACCTGGTCTTGCTAATGTCTATAGGCGACGGTAATCACTTACCATCAGGTGACCCGCCTGCCTCGTTGTCACTAGTGACATAAAAAAAAACACCCACCTGCTTGTTAGACTTTACATATTTTCATTTTCAAATAACATTCTACATGTACTTTTAAAACTTTCTCGAACTAAATTCATATTCGTAGATTTGATCGAAACGTCGAGGTTAGTCGAAATTATATTTTGATTATTCTGTGCGCGAATAGACACGGTATAATCTACGAACATTCTATTGATTAAACATTTGAATAAAAAAAAACAAATATAGTCAGATGGTCCAAAAATATTTAAAAATGCTGTGATTCTTGCTGGTTCTTCTCTGAAGACTGACTTCTGAACCGGTGGTAGCTTCTGTAATTCCACCTTCATAAGTGCCCTTCTAGGGTTTAAACCGGCTCTAGATGCCTTGTTTGGCTTTGAATGTCTTTTGTATTAAAAGCTTACCAATAGGATAGGACTTGGCGACCACCTCCTCATCACTGAGGTCCTCGTCGATCTGGATCCGCTTGAGGCTCATGGTGCCGAAGCAGCCCTGACCCAACTTGAAGTGGATCGAACGACCGGTGATTTTTAATACCTGACAAAATTACAGTTTATTTAACAAATTAATTACACAGGATATCCGGTAAGTTGCACGACAAACTTAAGGGGGAGATAGGGGGGACGAGTCACCTACCAAATATACAAAAATAACTTTAGTAAAAGTATCACCATTATCGAGATGTTTAATTTTAAAAAAATTAAGAAATCATTAAGCATTAATCTTTTAAGTTAATTAATATGGACCCATCCTGAAACTCGTGAAATGTACATTTATGGAAGCAAAAACAATATTTTAATTATAATAATTCTAAGTTAGGGGCCATCCATAAATTACGTCACACGTAAAAAGGGGGGGAAGGGCTCAACAAATTGTGACATTGTGTGACAAGGGGTGGGAGGGGTCCTAAGTTTCGTGACGCCACATTTCCAAATTCTAATATTTAAAGTCCATGGACCGAACTTGATTAAGTTTATATCTTTCATATAATTCGTCTATTTTATTTTAAAAAAAAATGTTTCACGATGATTTTATATAAAAAAATATCAGAACTGCTGTTTTAATCTTATAAATTCTAGATGTAAAATTGCAAAAAATATGTGAAGTCACATTAGGGAGGGGGGAGTCTCACAAATGTGATTAGCTGTGACATGGAGGGGAGACGGGTCATAAAATCATGAAATTCGTGTGACGTAATTTATGGATGGCCCCTTATGGAGAAAGCAATCACTTTATTTCTTAGTAAGTTAATTTACCTTCAGTAACTGTAACTTTTTAGACATGAGAACTGACTGCCGACAAACTGCAATAAAACGATGTAAAAAAAAAGTATACCTGTGCTTCATCGATGACGTCACCGTCCTTAAGCTTCTGCTCTTCATCCAGGTCAGGGTAGGTGGTCTCGAAGATGTTCTTCATGGACAGGAACGGAGTGTTTCTGGTCGGCATCACGTATAACAGTCGAGCACGAATCTGAACATCAAAATACATACTAATACTTTTTACCTTTGTCCGGTAAGTAGCCCGACAAACTGAAGGGTTAAGGGGGGGTGGGCCGGTCACCTACCAACATATACAAAAATGACCAAAAAACGAGCAAAGCTCGGTCACCCAGGTTTTTGGAACGAAGTTCCTTATCGCGCGTTGTGAAAGGGGGCTAGACGGAAAAAATTCTCACGAAAAATTGTCACCGACACTTTTGTGTCGGAGTGCTATTGTAAGCTGTGCGGCGTGCGCATGTTTCTCTGTCTCTGTCTCTCTCTCTCTCTCTCTCTCTCTTATAGAAAGCAAGCCAGATATTTTCATTTCTATTTATATATATATATATATACTCTCTCGACTTATATAACTTCGTTCCATCCGGGTGTCCCTTGACACCTCTCAAGTTTTTTTTTATGTCACTAGTGACAACGAGGCAGGCGGGTCACCTGATGGTAAGTGACTGCCGTCGCCTATAGACATTAGCAAGACCAGGTGGACTGCCAACGTGTTGTACACCATATTACAATGCCTTAAGGGCAAGGGTACTCCATACTAATATTATAAATGAAAATTTGTCTGTCAGTCTGTTATAACTTCACAGTTTAACTGCTGCACCGATTTAGATGAAATTTTGTATGGAACTTTGAAAGACATATGATACTTTTTATCCCGGGAAAAGATAAGATCCTTCGGGAACGCGGGTGAAACCGCGGGGCGGAAAACTGAATGATAAACCTGATTAAAAATGATGTAAACACTGACTCTTGAGTGACACATTAACAATAAGTTTGTTAAACAGACATAAAAGAAATTGGTTAAGGTATAACTATCTACGAAAAAAAATCATTAATGAGTAAAGACATTGTAAGTACCTTTTGTCCCAAAGCTGGTTTCTTTCCCTTCACAGTGTCGGCGTGTTGTCTCTGTATGTATGACGTCATATCTCCGAACACGTGACCCTCGATGCCGTTGTCTAGTGGCTAATAAACAAATACCAACCTTCATCTATATTAATATTATAAAGAGGTACAGTTTATGAGGTTGTAGGGGTAATCTCTGGATCTACTGAACCGATTTTGAAAATTCTTTTACCGATAGAAAACCACGTTATTTGTGTTGATATTGGGTCACGAACAAAATAATGCTAAATACTATCCCGATGTTTCTATACATCTCTTATACCGATATAGATCTGTTAAATAAAGAAAATGTTGTAATAGTAAAGATAATGTTAACCTATTATCAGTTTTAACTTGCTATAAATAAGGCCCAATAACGTTCGAAATAGATTCACACATAAAACCTATTGACCAAATAACTAAGTGCGTCAAGCGTCACAGTACTAGTGGGACTTTGCGTTCTTCTTTAATCGGTCGGACAATAAGTCATATGTTGGCACAAATATGGCCAACGTTGGTTCGATTTATTGATTTAAAGTTTCTATGAAATTGCTATGAACGAATTAAATGAAAATAAGACCCCAAATTTAAGTGAGGCGTTATTTGCCTTTTTTTTTTTTTACATCACTAGTGACAACGAGGCAGGCAGGTCACCTGATGGTAAATGACTACCGTCGCCTATAGACATTAGCAAAACCAGGGGGACTGCCAACGTGTTGTACACCTTATTACAATGCCTTAAGGGCAAGGGCAACTGGCTCTCAAGTGCAACTGCCGGAACACACCAACAGGTGCTTGGCGACAGATTTTCAACTTGAGGGTGGTAGCCAGCCAGTCGAGTACTACATAGTACCCTACCACCGTGCTGTGGTTTCCTCACGATGTTTTCCTTCACCGAAAGCTCAAGCTCATTGTAGGATTCGAACCCACGACCTTCGCCGCGTTATTCGACGTCACTTACCACTGAGCTATCATCGCCTTGCCTGGACGTTTTCTGTGGTTCGAGACGATATCTAGGTAAATAGATGACCGAAGGTCATAGGCTATAGGTATATTAACCCGAAAAATGAAAAGATCCCACGGGAACGCGAGTGAAATGAATAACATTAGCATTTATCCGCATTGGTAGTAAAATAGGTCCATTTTTGGTAGCCCCATACGTACCGTATCTACAGTGAAGTCGAGTGCAGTGCCCGGTAACAGTGGTGAGTTGTTCTTGTGCCGCATGAACGCTTGCTGCAGAGAACTCAGCTCGTTGCTGAGTGTCACCACGCTGCCGTCCGATGCTGACTTAACACTGCACCAGGTCAGCACTCCTACGTCTTTGAAGTTATAAGGGTTTCATTTGAGTTTTACTTAAATAATTATCCACTCTGCCATCTGATCACCAAGCAGAGTACTAAAGCGGAATTCATGAACATTTTTAATTTCGCATTGTTTTTTATGCGAACACTGGTAGTGACGTTGGATACCGTGGTGAAGGTCGTGGGTTCGAATTCTACAATGAACTAGAACTATCGGTGAAGAAAATCGTGAGGGAACCACATTACGGTGGAAGGGTACTTTGTAGTACCCAACTGCCTTCGTAATACCGTCGCCTATAGACATTAGCAATACCATTCTTATACCTCGCTCCTCCATTCTATGATTGAGAAAACAGTATGACTGTGTGTGTGTCTCTTACCTAACTCCACATCGGGGTTAGTATTGTTCTTAGGTAGAAAGGCCCTCGTGTTTGGTATCCCGATGTCCATCACGAAGCCGTGGTCTTCCACTGACGAGACCGCAGCTTGTAGCAGTGCACCTGAGTTATAATAGTTAAGTTAGGGAGTCTAATAAGGCGACTCACACTTTGATGATAATGATTCTATACCAATCTATACACATATGGCAGCCCACACATTATGTATGCTTGAAAACAATATTCGGGGATTCCCACAAATAATTAATACGTTTAGGAAGGTACTCTCGTAGATTATCGAAGAGTGGGGGAATTACCGCGCGCTATTCAATTGCCTAATCTTCCGTCTATCTATTGTTTCGTTTCGGTACGATTGACCACCATTGAAAATGCATATATCAATGTTTACGTAAGCATTGGCTGAGCAGGGGGGGGGGTGGTATCACACCTCCCCCGGGACGGGCTATCTCAGCGCCGCGCGTGGAGGGGGTTGAGTATGAGTTCTGAACGAGAACCCGACCCCCTCTACAGCGCAGATGGTGACCACCGTGGGGTTTTAGCCAGTAAGAGTCTGGCATAACCCGGTCGCTGTCCCCCTTGAGCGGCCGGGTATCCTACGAGGATTTCCCCACGTAAAAAAAAAAAAAAAAGGGGGGGGGTAAATAATTGTCATCAATCTTTTAACGGCCCCTAATCTCTGGATCTATAGAAATATTTTTAAAAAGTTGTTAGTGTCATAGGCTATATTTTTTATGCCAAGAAAAGATAAGATCCCACAGGAACGCGGGTGAAACCGCGGGGGACCACTATTATTACATAATTCATCTAATATGTCTAGCTTATTGATTGAAGGATATCAGTATTCATCAATGATCTCAAATATTAACTACCTCCACTTACCCCTATGTAAATCAGTGAAAGATTTCTCGCTGTTAACATGGTGCGGCATGCAGGTGAGCATAAGGGTCTGAGCTTCTACCTCCAATACCTTCACAACCACATACTGTCCTGGCCGGAACATCTGACCGAGCTCGAGGACTTTCTCTGTCTGGAATATAATGAAGCTTTCATGTTAAGTCTTCAGGTACTCAGAGCTAGAAGTGCAGGATTTTTACATGGGCTTAGTTAACTTGGTATTGTATGAATTTATGAGACATAATTTATTGCAATATGATTTCTTAGATTAGTTCTAAATTGCAACAATATGTAAGTAAAATCTCTATTAAAGACATGAATGAATGTAGCTCTTTTTAGGGTACCATACCCAAAGGGTAAAAACGGGACCCTATTACTAAGACTTCGCTGTCTGTCCGTCTGTCTGTTACCAGGCTGTATCTCAAGAACCGCGATAGCTAGACAGTTGAAATTTTCACAAATTATGTATTTCTGTTGCCGCTATAACAACAAAAACTAAAAACAAAATGAAATAAATATTTAAGGGGGCTCCGATACAAAAAAACCCTATTTTTTGCCCTTTTTTGCTCGATATCATCACCAGGCTGTATCTCAAGAACCGCGATAGACAGTTGAAATTTTCACAATTTATGTATTTTGTTGCCGCTATAACAACAAATACTAAAAACAAAATAAAATAAATATTTAAGGGGGGTTCCCATACAACAAACACTATTTTTTTTCCCTTTTTTGCTCGATATCAATAATGGCAACAGGTAGGCACTTGAAATATTCACAAAATACTCAGTTGTATTTTTACTTTAGTAATAAATAATAAAATTAAAATAAATATTTAAGGGGGGCTCCCATACAACAAACATGATTTTTTTGTCTTTTTACGGAACCCTTCGTGCGCGAGTCCAACTCGCACTTGGCCGGTTTTTTTCTTCCTCCAATATGTTGAAGAACATGCAACATGCTTTGCTTTGGGCGAAGCCACAAACTCCATACTTGTGAATAGGTGCTGCTTAGTGGAGGCGGTATCAGTATTTTCGTATATTAATTATAATATTTGACTGTTTTGTGGTAATATAGATACTGCCATGCAAGAAGATGTACCCACATTTTTTCTTACACCAGCTAAAGGACTACACTTGCAAGAATAAGAGTGGGTTATATCTTCTTGATGGCGCTCTCTATACCATACATATGATCTTATATTCAGTCAATATCATAACTCCTAAAAGCTAGACTAATTATAAATAAGCCCGAAGATATTGCAGTTTTACTAAAATTTTGCATTAAAATTACCTGATCATTAACATAGGCCTCCAACAGCTTATTATATGGTTCGCTGATATGACACGCCATCACGGATCCTTGCATCCTACATGGCAGAGATACAATGACCTTAGTCTCTTGCACTTGTTTAACTCTGCCCAAAATTAGCAAGCCCTGTTTTACTGTCTGTAATAGTGTTAAAAATATGACTGTTTTAGAGAGGCGACTTCATTATGTTGTTTTTTTTATTCTGGATAAACGTGTGTTTGACTACAATCTCACCAAGGTAAGTAATGATGTGTGTAAGCACACAAAGCCCAGATGGGAACTGGCTCTCAAGTGCAGCTGTCGGAACACACCGATACAAAGTTGCTTGGCTACAAAGTGTGCCCTACCACTGTGCTATAATTTCTCACGGTGTTTTCCTTCACTGAAAGCTCAAGCTCATTGTAGGATTCTAACCCGCGACCCGCCGCGGTATTCGACGTCACTACCACTGAGCTATCATCGCCCTATCTTTTTATAATAATAATAGCCTTTATTAACTGAACGTAGTTATACAATTTATGTTTATACAATTTGTTAGAACTCTTAAGCAGCATGTCCTTTTGACACAAAGGCCTCCTCCATAGCCTTCCACCTCATCCGGTCTCTCGCCAGCCTTTGCCATAGTGGGCCAGTGACTTTTTTCAGGTCATCGGACCACCTCGTGAGTGGTCTACCTCTTTTTCGTTTTGTGTTTAATAGAGGTGTCCAGGCCGATAGCTTCTTTGTCCACTTTTCTTTTCCTCTTAGCATATGGCCTGTCCACCTCCATTTTAATATTTTGACCTTCCTTTCAACGTGGAAGACTCTCTGGCAGGTCACAAGCTTTTGCATTAATTTCTTGGTGATTACCCATGTTTGGCAACCATATATCTTTTTATATGCTACCTATATTAAGTAATATTTATTTTTACCTTATAACTTAACCCATATGCACAGTTTTTGAATGATAGATCCACCTCCTTGGTAGCTTCATCTGACAAATATCCATCATCACCTTCAGCCCTCTTCTTTAACTTCTTTTTCTTTCTTTCTCCCTTCTCTGCTGCCCCTAGAAACTTTAGGAAATAGCAAAATATGAGTAAGGACAGCATTTAATAACACATTAAAGGACATTTTAATACACTTACGTTGCCGCTCTGCTTAAAATATGTAACCGTTGGTTTTTTTCCACCACGTGGAAAGTATTCTTCGGTATCTGCCATTATTTTCACCTAACTTTAATAAAATAAACACAAAATTATTTACACCACATCTGTTTACGCATGAGAGTTTGAGGTTATTTACGTTTTGTTTCTTCACAATTGCATTTCAATCTGAAATTGACACTTATCCGTCGTTTAACGTTTGTCGATTTCTTTTTATGAATCTCACTCAGAGTACCCAGCGGTGTATGTGATCATATTAATTATCTCCAGTTATTGGAGTAAAATGAACATTCAATCTTTATAGGATAATGATAATAATAGTCATATGAGATCATAATTACATGGCACATTTATATATGGCACTGATGTGAAGCATAGAAGATCTTTGTGTGAAGCAGAATAAAACGTATTTGATACTCGGTCGGTCACTTGTATTGTAGTGTAGTAGCATGTGTCATTGACGGTTTTTGATTTATATGTTTTAACTGTTAATATTACCGGTTCAAAAAACGGTTAAATGATTAACAGGTTTTTAATATTCAATAATAAGCGTTTAGCATCAATTTATTGAATTTACATTAACGTTTTCGATAATAAACAATTTTGTAGCAAATAATAAGTTGATGCTTATTGATTTGATAAAAATTAAATTAATAAACTTATTGCTAGTGCAATAAGAATTATTTCCTTCATACTCTTTCGCACATTCTTTATAAAATCTAGCTAAGTTAAGACAAACAAATGTGTTCTTTGGATAAATATAAATAAAAAAATATTTCATGTCGTTGACGTATAATTAACAGCTTATTCTTTCGATCAGTTTTTTAAACAACGAATGAATATCACAGTAAGTAATCTGTGATGAATATTAAACGAATGCGTTGGGTCGTTGAGTTGAGTGCGTTGACGAAAATTGTCAGTCTAATCTTTTTAACCAGATTTTACATTGATGAATAACGGTTAACTCGTTGAAAAATCAAAAGCCGCAAAAAAAACAGTTTATTAATTAATTCTACGAAACGACCACGACACCTCTCTAGTCACTACTTGTCTGTCTCTGTCTGTCTCACGGTCGTTGGTCCGGTACTAAAGAATTTACATAATTTTATTTATTTACTTAGGTGAGACTTATTATTATTGTAACAATTACGTAGGTACCTAATTCTTATTTCTAATTGAATTACAAATCGTTTGGTCAGTAGCCTGTAAGTATCATTCAATATTCGCACATTATAAATTCGAAGGTTCTTGGTAAGTTCGAGATTTTTGTATTCTTGGAAAAAAGCAAGTGCAAAATGTACCTTGTACAGTGATATCTGATCTAGATTCATGAAATAACTTATATGTATAAGAGTTTCGTATGAGGAATACCTTATTCGGGTCTGTAATCCTTCATACCTAAATACTTGATATTTTATCTTGATTGGTGTTGATTGTATCAATCAATTTGTATCTCACGTTTATGAGGACCGGTTTTGCAACATTGTAATCTGCAGTTGCGATAACTTACGTGTAGGCTGCATTACTTGACTTATTTTTACTCTTATAAAATTGTTTTAATATATTCTTTTAACAGAAAATATGAAGAAAATCGTTATTTTTGGATCAACGGGCATGACGGGCGTGTGCGCTCTCGAGGCGGCTGTTAAGAAAGGTATTTTTATGTATAATCTTAATTAAAGTAGCAGTCATGCATAATTTTATCCATAAACATTAGTAACCTAGGTATACTATATTAAAAATACATTTAAACTTGTACAGGTACTTATCCCAAGTTCTATAAAACTAGAAATTATCTTAAATAATCTTCATCTGTCTCTTACAGATAATTTTCTTCATAATAACTATTTTAACCTATGGAGAAAGATACCTCACTTAAAGATTTCAATATGTCTTTCCCCAGGATTCAAGGTATTGCCATACCAAATTCTTCATTGAAATCTGTTGACCCTTGGTCTCCAAGCCAAGTTACTTTCCCATTTGTTATATAATAAAAACTAGAATTGACCATAAAATGTTCCTAAATCCAGGCCTTGCAGTCCGAGCATTTGTAAGAGACCCATCTAAAGTCCCAGACCATTTGAAAGACAAGGTAGAAGTCTTTGAAGGCAATGTCTTAGAACCTGATTCCGTTATGGACTCCATTGAGGGAATGGATGGAGTGGTTGTTGTTCTCGGCACAAGAAACAGCCTGGAACCTACAACAGATATGTCAGAAGGAACAAAAAACATAATTGAGGCAATGAGGGCTAAGAATGTAAAGAATATATCCGTTTGTCTATCGGCATTCTTGTTTTACAAGCCAGATAAAGTTCCACCAAATTTTGTTGACCTGAACGAAGACCATAAGAGAATGTTTGAGGCCCTGAAGGAAAGCCCGTTGAACTATATTGCTGTGTACCCACCTCATATTTCAGGTGAGTAACGTTATGTACGTTTTTTTTTATACTACAAGAGACGGGTCACCTGATGGTAAGTGTCTACCGTCGCCTATAGACATTATACAATACCAGGGGATTGCCAATGTGTTGTACACCTTATTACATTGCCTTAAAGGCAACTGGCTCTCAAGTGCAACTGCCGGAACACACCAACAGGTGCTCAGTGACAGATTTTCAACTTGAGGGTGGTAGCCAGCCAGTCTATGGTTTCCTCACAATGTTTTCCTTCACCGAAAGCTCAAGCCCATTGTAGGATTCGAACCCACGACCTTCACCGCCGTATCCGACGTCACTACCACTGAGCTATCATCGCCTTCTTTAATACTTGTATTATAGAGGGAAAATCAATACTTAAGTCAGTTTCTAATAATCAATTGTGTTAACCATTGAACCATCATTGATAGGTTCCAAATTAAATTTGATTTGGACTGAAAACTACAAGTTTTAGTGTTCTCTCTCAGTGACATCCTAGCTAGAGGAATAGTCTAAATCTCTTAAATATTGATTACTAGCTGTTCCGCGCGGTTTCACCCGCGTTACCGCGGGATCTTATCTTATCCCGGGATAAAATATAGCCTATGTTCATCAGGGATAGTGTAGCTTTCTAACGGTGAAAGAATGTTTGAAATCGGTCCAGTAGTTTCGGAGCCTATTCAATGCAAACAAACAAATCTTTCCTCTTTATAATATTAGATTAGATTAGATAAAAGTATTAAATAATGATGTAGTGATTTCCTTAAATGACTGTAATTAGGTGTAATTTTGAAACCAGTTTGGATCACTAATGATGATTAAAAAAATCTCTTGAACCTACCTATTATACCTAATAGAGATACCAACAGTTTTACCTTACCAATGTTTTTATCATACCAATGTCAAAAGGTTAAAATTCATACACTTTTTATCACAAATTATTACATATTTTAGTAATCACTCTACGCTTTTTTACTCCATTCTGTAATACTAGTAGGTACAATGATGATAGGTTACCTTGAATTGGATGAAATTATTTCTATGTACTAGGTGTCTCCTGCGGTTTCACCCGCGATCCCGAAGGATCTTATCCTTTCCCGGGATAAAAAGTATCCTATGCGTTATTCTAGTATATGATCTACCTGTGTGCCAAGTTTCATCAAAATCCGTTCAGCCGTTTTTGAAAGAAGAAAGAAAGAAAAATATTTTATTTATGCGCGCCATCCGACGCAAACCAAATAGCAACACAAACTACAAAAAACAAAGATTTCCTTTTTTTATTGCTACCGCCATAAAGAGAAGTAATGGCAACACTGCTTTATACCTTTCATTTAACTATGATAATAAAAATACTTAATTAAGGTTATAATGAAATGGATATACAATTTTCCATTATTTTTAAATAAAGGAAGAAATTAAACACTAGTGTTTGAAGTTTGTGCGTCGTATGTGCGCAAAAATAGGGTCATTGCTCAGCATATTACTGAGACTTAGGACGAACCTAATGTCTGCAGCGCTGAGTAATATCTTTTGCGTGAAAGAGTAACAAACATCCATCTATCCATCCAAATGTGGGTAACCCTGAGCAAAGAGGGGATATTGACGGTTGGCTGCATGAAAAACGGGACTAGCAACGAGCGGTCACTTTGGATCCAGCTATCGAGCGTACTTGTTTAATTTTGCATACTTAATGAATAGTTCATGGCCGCCATTTGTATTATTGTAGTACTTGTGTTTGATTTAGACGTTTGTTACGTATTTTAGTATTTAGTCTTTAGTTAAACCTCCTCTCTATTTACACAAACTTTCACATTTATAATATTAGTGGGATTAGTTTACTTACATATTAAATATTTGAAATACATTGTTATTTTTTTACACGCCTTACTGGCAAGTGATGAAAATGACAATATTTTTATTCAATAGACCTTTCCAAGTACTTTGAATGGTACGATTCGGGAGGTTTCTTTTGCTGAGAAGAGCCTGCAATAAACTCAGCAATTACACTTTTCAAAAACAACGTACATTCATTAATTTATTTATCTAGTCTCACTGATAAATCTTGATTATCTTGACATCTTGAAAACACCATATTCAAGTAAACAAATATATTTCTTTGTTTGGTTTCAGCCGAGCCAAGCCGTGAGATGATAATAACCGTGAACGAAGATAAGTCACCGGGCAGAGCCATTTCCAAGTGGGACCTGGGTTCGTTCCTTGTTGATTCACTAGACGAGCCTAAGTATTACAAATCTGTTATAGGTATTGCTAATGTTCCTAAGCAATGATTTGTTTTATAACTCTGAAATTAGTGTGATATCTGTTCTACAAAAATACCGGATATATTCCATATAATATTGCATTTACATGTAAACCGACAGTCTTATTGTTTGCCATAATTATTTTACTCCAATTCTAAGATTTAAGGTCTATTCTAACCTACGCGGTATATGCTGTCGCTGTGGGTAGAGAAAACCTAGTGGGAATGCGGTAATATTACTGTTCAAACCAAGCGCATTTTGCTATCGTTGTGGGTAGAAAACCGAGTTCGAGTCTCGCACTTCTACCCGAAGCTGCAGCGAACTTATAACAAATTTCAATCAATAATAATATCATTATTGATTGAACTTATGCGCGTCGAATACAGTTAGATGTTTTCTAAATATTCATCAGTTTAATGAAAGTGTAATTGGCTCAGTCGGGAACTCACATAACTGTGTTCTGAGGATGAGAGTTCGATTCTTGACAAGAATGAAATGAATTCCTTCGTTTATTTCCTTGGTTTTAAAACGCGCAAAAATTATAGATGAATTTTAAGTTGCGCATTTATCTCTAGTATATAATAGTCATCTATGCTCTAGCCGCGGAAGTTAATACAAAATACGTGAGCGAAATCCGCGCGGTATGTACCTCTCTCTACCCACAGCGGCAGCGAATACCGCTTAGGTTTGAATAGACCTTTATAATTAATTTTTGCTGATTATCTGGTAATTACTGTGGAATATTTATTGTAATTTAGTTATTAAGTAATAGTTTTATATTTTTGGGATTGCTTAGAGCCATCATTTTGGCCCCACTCGAATATGTACCGGTTATGGGTATAAATGCAATAATCAAATAATGGTGACTAATTATACCTCAAATAAATAAAAACAATTATATTTTGTTGCAAATAAATTTTTAATTGTTATTTTTCTCTTTTTTTTACACCTTAGATATTATACCTATCACATTAGGACCATCACCAATTTGGAATCCATTTTTTTCCACTGAATTCCAATCTGTGATTTCAAATTCTTCATCCTGGTCAAAAAGTATATAGTTCATTGGGGTTAAAGCCACACTAGAGCTGGTCTTAACAGTGGCCCGACTCCCCTTACGAGAGAATATAGTTTCCAGACTGTTAGGATAAACATCAGAACCACTACACCAAGTACATGGACTCCAAGGATACTGCACTTTAACACTCAACTCTGAATCGGTCAGGAAGCCAGAACTTGTCAAAGACTCCATCGTCCATGAGCTTAAAGTCTCGGAGTCAAGGTCGGTGGATATAGTATTCCCCTCCATTACCTGACTCCCACTCTCAGTTGTGGAACTAGTTAAACTAGGTCCAAAAGGTGTTAATATTGGGGACAAACTCGACTGGGTGGGAGAATCACTGTTTATCCAAGACAGCAGTGACATTAGCGGCTCAGAAAACCAAGATTCAGTAGACCATGGACTTGTGATCATGCTTAGAGTATCTGTTGATGAACATGTATATATCTCCGTATCTGTATATATTGTGGAAGTTGATAAGAAAAATGATACATCAGTAAAACTGTTGATTAAGCTTAATTTTGATAAACTATTGATTTCACTTGAGCTCATTGATAACATGGTTTGGTGTCATGCTATATGGATTCGAGACATAATGTCGAATGGGTAACAGTTATTTGCTACTTCGAACAGCCATCTGAACTCTTGAAACGAACTCACTAATGTTTCGAGGTACTCCAACGGGTTCATGTTGAGAACGAGTGTCACCTCGCTTACAATTATAATCTTAATTTTTATATCATCATGTCTTCTTATTTGTAAGTTTCGTTTTAAATTATATTGAGTTTTCTGTTAGGATTTATATCAATTTCATAGGTATTTTGTTGGATTTCAATGTTACAATTTGACTTTCTCGTTTTCTTTTGATGGATGTCAGTGTTTCTCAAATGAGGTCGCATTAGGTTAAACCTATTTACAGTCAAATACCATTTAATATTTAAAAACTTCTTTGTTAAACAAAAGCAGATTAGAGATGAAACGGATTTTTTTTTATGTCACAAGTGACAACGAGGCAGGCGGGTCACCTGATGGTAAGTGACAACCGTCGCCTATAGACATTGGCAATACCAGGGGATTGCTAATGTGTTGTACACCTTATTACAATGCCTTAAAGGCGAACTGGCTCTCAAGTGCAATTGACGGAACACACCAACAGGTGCTTGGCGACAGATTTTCAACTTGAGGGTGGTAGCCAGCCAGTCGAGTACTACAAAGTACCCTACCACCGTGCTGTGGTTTCCTCACGGTGTTTTCCTTCACCGAAAGCTCAAGCTCATTGAAAGGATTCGAAGCCACGACCTTCGCCGCGGTATCCGACGTCACTTACCACTGAGCTATCATCGCTATAAAATATCCGGTTACTCCGGTATCCGGCCTATCCGGCCTTGTTTTCACTATCCAGCCGGATACCGGATAGTAAAATTCAATAAATTCTCATTATTTTACACAATAGATTATGGACACCGTTTGTTTTTATAATAACACATCAAAAATGATTTATTAATTAGTTTAGTACTCAAAATTAACAAGTGGCAAATTGTGGTGAATGAATACCAAAGTTTCCGCATTTGTTGGTAAGTCGCGACTACGCTTGGCTTCGTATACCAGACCAGCTTCTGAAAATAGCCTTTCGCTGTAAACGCTACTGCCAGGTGCTGAAAGATAAATTCTAGCAATCCTCGACAACTGTGGGTACTGATTTAAATTAACTGACCACCAAATGTATGGGTCGTGATTGCGATCGATTCGAGATGTCTTTAAGAAAAAGTCAATCTCGTTATCAATTGGATTTTGTTTTTCTTGATCGCGACAATCACTACAATTATCCTTTGGCACTTCATTGAAACAGTTCCAAAACGTGTCATGAGCTTCATGTGTGAAGTTGGATCCAGTTTCATCTTCTTTCATTCGTTTAGCAGGTGTTGAAGTTGGCGATGATCTGTCAGAAGAAGACTCGTCGTAAGAGTTTTTTATATACTCTAACATGATTTTGTGTCGGGCTTTTTCAGTTTCAAGAACTCCTAAATAGTCTGACTTGAACCTTGGGTCTAAAAAGGTAGCAATTAGGTAGTTTGGATTATTTCCTAAGGAGTTAAAACAACTTTCCATTTCAGCTTTCAATGAAGCTCTCATACGAGCTAAGTCCGGTGTTCTTTGTGCAGTCTCGTTTTTGTCTAAATACTTTTTTAATGCAGAAATATTCGGAATCGCCTCGGATATACAGGAAAGGCCAAAACTTGTAATTTTAGTTATTTCTTCAAATGGTTTTAAAAGATTTATGAACTGCTCCATTAGGCCCCACTGTTGTATCGTCAAATTTGTGAGTGTGTGATGTTCAGCCATATAAAGAGAGATAGCCCTTTTTTGTTCCAACAAGCGTTCTGTCATGTAGAAGGTAGAGTTCCACCTCGTGTTGATGTCCTGCACTAACTGATGCTGCGGTAAATTTAACTCCTTTTGAATTGCAAGCAATTTCTCTTGCGCTAAACCTGAATGATTGAAATGAGTTACTAGACGTCTTCCAGTAGCAATCATGTCTAATACTTCAGCTTGGCCCTTCATTGACTCATTAATAACTCGCTGAAGCGAATTTATGAAACATCTAGCAGAATCATACTCTGCAATTCGAGCTCCTTTCACCATATTAGCGCCACTATCATGGATAAGTAAGTGAATTTTATTTCTCTCAATATCCCACCGAGCAGCAATAGCGTTCAGTTCCTTTGCTATATTTTCTCCAGTATGTGATCCTGAAAACGGTTTCATAGCAAGAACGCCGTGTTGCAGCTGAAATTCCGGAGACAACCAATGGGCTGTGAAACTCAAGAAGCTGGAACTATTGTGCAGGCAGGTCCAAATGTCAGAAGTAACAGAAACTGCAATAGCTTTTGAAATGTTTGTTTTAATTTTGTCGTGAATTCTGTTGTAGATATCCGGAACAATTTTTTGAGAAATATAAGAGCGACTTGGTAATTCATAACGAGGTAGCGCTTGTCCTAAAAGCCTTTTAAACCCGACCTTTTCTACGATACTGAACGGCTCATTATCTATAGCAATCATTTCAGCAATTAAATAATGATATTTTTTGGCTTTGGCATCATTCATTTTCCAAAGTAATTTTTTATCAAACGATTCCAACAGTGTTAGTTGTTTTTCTGCGGATGTTGAAGATGCACTTGTGCTGGGAATGGCATGTCCTGGAGCCACAACCGGCTTTGAAATTTCACCAGTTTTACTTATCAATTTAAACTTCTCTGGATGTTTGGACTTTAAGTGATTACTCATGGCTGAAGTACCTAATGAATGACAAAAACATACTTTAAAATATTGTACCGATTCACAATGTGCATAAATTAAAAAGCCGTGTGGTGTCATGGGACACCAGATAGGAACGAAGTTCCTTATTATAAAAATACTAATGTCAAGTTCTATTCGCGGTATTAAGAAAATCATTATTTGGATACATAATTTTTTTAATGATAATTTTTTTTTTTATATATACTTTCATAGGTAATGACCTACCCAGTCACACGACAAACAGACATCTTCATACACATATGTCTGTCCTGGGTGGGAATCGAAACCACGATATCCATAATTTTTCATTTTACTATCTTTTTGTTCAATTGAAGCAAAAACATAACCTCTAAAACATACGTACCTGCCTTTTTTCCTTCACCACCTCGAGAAATTTGGACGTGACACAATAAACATGCCGCGTACTTGTTATCGTCACTATTTAAATCAAAATATTGCCAAATTGGTGATCGTTTCTTGGATGATGACATTTCTTGTTAACCTTTCAAACATAAAACCGCATCTGATGCTAATTAAACAAGATGTGAAGTGAAGTGAAACATAAAACCCCGACGACAAGTGAAAAAACAATGGAATGAGCAAACGAACTGAGAAAAAAGCACAAACTGATACGCGTGATAACACTCGAACGCCCCGATCTCCACTCACGGGCGATAACACCCGAACGCGCCCGAACATTTGCGATCTCGTTCCGACCGTTAGCGCGGTGAACGAGATCGATAAAGGGCCGAATATCCGGTAGCCGGATATCCGGTAGCCGGATATCCGGCGCAGCGCCCCAGCCTCGTAGCTTGCCGAAGGCCAAACCACTATCCGTTTCATTTCTTGTTCTCTAATTTTAGAAATAAAAATATTTCATATCCAACTTTACATTATTTAATTACAATTTTATAAACCTATAACTAACTATACAAATTATTTACAGGACTCTACTTTGTAATAAAATATTCGTTTGAAATAAAAAAATCCTTAATCGTACGCCATTAACATTTCATTTTCCTTGTGATTCTTGTCGCCTAACAACTCTATATCTAGGAGTATTCTACCTAACTCGCCGGTTCTGAATGCTTTGATCATAGTCCTGGCAACCTCTATCAAGTCTGGTACTTGGCGGATCTTTCCATCAAAGTCCCTGGTCTGCCGTATTCGATTGAATTTCAAAGCCCCTGATATGAGTACCTGTAAATAAAATGTATGTAAATGAAACACTTTATAACCTTAGCTTACTCTAGGACAGGAATGCCGAATCTTTATTACGTTACAATTTAATATAAAAGAAAAACATTGCGGCTGTGACTTGCCTCCAAGAACCTTGACTTAATGGACAGAAAATAAATCAAGATGCTTAATTTATTTTTTATATTTAACTTGAAATTGGTACAGCAATTTTAATGTTTACTGTTTGATGTTATTTAAATAAATGAAAAAGCTAGTGTGGTTTCTGGAGTTGCAAATTAGAGTTTATTGCTGGCTCTCAGCAAAAGCAACCTTCCGAACCGAGCATTAGTCTTAGACTATTCATAAGTTCTTGTAAATGCCTATTTGAATAAAAACATTTTCATTTCATTTCGATACTTAGTTACTTTAAAAACTACAACTTTTTTTATGTTAATTGGCGAGCCCCAATTATTTTGTGCATGCATTTGGTTTGCTATCCCTGCTTTATGAGCTGACGTAGCATGCTGCTAACATATTATAACGTTAATGTTGATGTGGCAGATAGTTATCAAGGAAAGCATTAGATCACTCTGGAAGAAAGGCAAAATAGTCAAAGCAAAAGTAATGTCTGTAACTAACCTTATTAATATCATCACACGGTTCACACAAGCCCATGTACTCAACATACTTAAACTTGCCGTTTTTATTTAACCAGTACAGCAGGTAATCTGCAATGGCCTCTTCACCCACCATGTGATCCTGCAGGGACGCACAGAGGGCCAGCTTGAGGCCCATCTCAACATCTGTTACCGATGGTTCTAGAATACCTGAGGGAATTAACTAGCTGTAATTGTAACTAATCTCTTAATTCCTTTTGGTGATTACTTACGGCTAGATTGGAATGAAGAATGGAACTTTTTCTAAGCCGCATGATATAGACATACGTGGCTGGTATGGTAGCAAGGTAATTATTACTAGTTTAAATTGGACCCTTGACTCACAAATGGGACATTGTCCCAAAACTTCCTACAAAAAATAGAATACCAGGGAACACAACCCAAATTCTATACAATGGGCTCATTCCCAGCTAATTATCATAATTTCCATAAAATACACAAAGAAATTTAAAAATTACCTGGTGTATCAAACATGAATATCAGAGGATCATTATTGATCCTGATCTTCGTCATCAAACTCCTTGTGACCCCAGCAACCGCCCCAACCGGTAAAGCATGTTTTGTGTTCATATTCCTTGACCGAAGCATGTTTATCAGAGATGATTTCCCAACATTTGGCACTCCTATAATCATTATATTATAATCAAGCTCCTCACTCCTATTGAACCTATTAGAATCCTTAATTAAGTCCACCATTAGAGGCCTGAGGGTCTTCAGACCTCGGCAATGCTGATCCTTGCTATTCGTGAACACAACATTCTCTATATTTTGTTCAGCCTTTAATTGATCTTTTATTTTGGGTATTAACGAGGGAATTGTCAAGTCTTTCTTGTTTAAGACTAGTATGTGAGGTTTGGCACCTGTCAGAGTGTTCGTAAATATAGGATTTCGTCCTGTAAAAGGTATTCTAGAGTCGTGGACTTCGATCACACAGTCAACACTTTTAAATTTTCGCTGCATTTGTTTTAAACCTTTGTTCATATGCCCAGGGAACCAGCGGAGCAGGTCTTTAATGATAAACGGACATTTCTTTCGAAAATTGTAAGCTGCAGCGTCGAATTTTGTTGCCATTTCGAAGGCTGTTTGTTTTGATTTAAGGTTATTATGGACACCTTTCGAGGTTATGTTGTTGTAATACTAAAATTTAATACACCATCAAGTAATAATCATCCTATTCGAATAATGTTATCTAAATAGAAACAAACAAACAAACAACAATACATTTTCTTTGACTAGATTTCAGCAAACAACCTACAAAATTCCTTCATTGATAATTGACATCTGATTTTGACACTTGATTTTGCTATTTTTGCTTGCTTCACTTGCTTGATAGTTGAGTTCCGTTTTACAAAAAAAATATTATTATCCTATTAAAATAGGATATTTTTATCAACGATAAAACTATTGAAAAAAACATATGAAAAAAAAGACTGTCACATCTTGAATGACATTTCAAGAACTCAAGTCGGATTTAATATTTTTCAATTGTATGGATACACAGCTTTAACAATGTCGCAATCATTTTTATTGGAAGCTGATATAATAGCGGCAGCAGAAAATGTCATGCCAAGCCTCAATACCGACCTAATATTGGCAAAAAACTTTCTGAAACAGCAAAGTGCTGCAACTGGCGATACTCTGTAATTATTCTTGTCTACTATAAATACCTACCTCAGAGAGTAATACATACTAAACGCTCAATGCTACCCTTTATTCCTTACGTAGGTATATATATATAAGCACAAGGACTGTTATCTAGGTCTATGCATCTTTAGAGGATACCTATATTACATATGATGATGAGGGTTTCATTAGTTTTCTAAGTACTATAACTTTCACCCATATTCTATTATTTTCGATTAGCTTGTTTTTGATTGAACATAATCTCACAATGGTACGTGATGGTGGAGCTGCAAGTGGTAAGCACACAAAGCATATAATGGAACTGGTTCTCAAATGCAGCTGTTGAAACACTCTTGGAGGTAGCTAGGCCAGTCAGACGTGTAGGTACCTACTGCAAAATTCCCTACCACACTTAAATAAAGCTCTTTGTTGGTAATTATTACAATTGTACCTACCATCTTGTCCAGTTGTCTCCTTAATAGTAAAGCCAGTAGGTAGGTCTGGCATAAGAAGTTAGATTGTGGTCAAATGCAAGTCTAAAATGAACCCCATTTTTGCCACTTCAGCTATGACCACTTAGTGGACATAGTGCAGAAGATCATAACTCAGAAGCCTCCGGATGTGGTGGACAACTTCGAGCAGTACTCATGGGAGATGAAGCAAGAAAAGTTCCGACCAAACTTCGATCTCCTCAATGACATATACCTGTCGCCGCCACAGCTATCTATTATTGCTAGAGTTGATGAAATGTTTAAGGTGATTGTATTTATTAATCTAAAGTGATATAGTGATATAATGTCAATTTGATTTCGTGTCTTAAATAAAGGCTTGATGTTTCTGGGACAATCCACAGTCTATGGCGTGGTAATCAGGATCTATAACATCCTAACCGGCCCCTTAAAATTGGGTTCAATTCATCATGCCGAACAACATTGTTTATGGGTCCAAATCTCACGACACAGAAAAATTAGTTGGCTTGCGTAAATTTTTGATTCAATTGTTTAAGTGAAACTGAATTATTACACTTCCCCCCAGCATCCTCGCTGAGCTATCGATGCTGGGTGAGTCGTAACTAGAACGCCCCGTCGTCCTTTAATGTCATCACTTGGCACTCAAAGTCCCCGCTTCGATTGCGCATGACCCTGAAGGACCCCTCAGTAGGCAACAACGAAGCTGCTACTCTAAACCCCAGATACAGTTGTACCAAGCTGTTTCTACACTAGATATTACTACATCTGCCAAGTGATTGACCGAAACGAAATATAACGACGAAAGAAGGATGAATGAAGGAAGCATACCTACATATTGGGCCAACAACAAATCATTCGGAATAGGGTAGTAGATAAGGATATAGGGTTAGATGTCAATGGTAGTCGCTAAGTTATTTTATGGCCTTCAAATGTTTATAGCTCGTTGCCAGCAAGTATGAGAAGTTGGAAGGTATGGGTGAAGAGGAGCAGGAGTTGGATCTCGAAGAAGAATCGATTAAACCAAGAATTGTTGATCTTGTCGAGCACAATTACTATTTTCGTGAGGTATTTTGTATTAATATCAATAATAGGTTTATTCCTTATCGAACGTAACAAAAACTTTCTCTTTAAATTGCTTCTCCTAAATATCTTCAAACTGGGTCAATTTTTAATTGTTTTTGACTAACTGTATTACACTCAATTCACTTCACCCAATATAATTCTCGTAGGTTTCTAAAAATAAGACAGAAATATGGAGAATCTGATTCTGCAAGTTTGAAAATTGAATACCTTTTAATAAAAATTGTAGAAGCAGGTTATTTACTTGACAATACATCTCCAGGGTGGCTTTGGTCTTCCAGACAGTGAATGTTACGCAGTATACATATCTCTAAACATGCTTGCCATCAAAGAACCAGTTGCTACTGTCAGGTGAGTTGAGCTAACTGCTGTCAATAAAATTCTTCAATCGAGACTGTTTATTAGCGAAGGACGTATCATGGTCAAATGAGCTTTGATTTTGACTTTAAGATAACAAGAATCTTCTTATCTTCTTACTTCGACGGCGATGTAAGTTCTACACTGGCCTAATGCTCTTTACAGACGTCACATATGAATTCATTTTCATTATCGTCGCCTATAGACATTAGCAATACCAGGAGGATTGCCAATGTGTTCTACACCTTATTAAAATGCCTTAAAGGAAAGGTAACTGGCTCACAAGTGCAACAGCCGGAACACATCAACAGGTGCTTGGCGATATTTTCAACTTGAGGGTAGCCAGCAAATCGAGTAACTGCTACACAGTACCTTACCAACGCACTGTGTTTTCCTCACGATATTATCCTTCACCTAAAGCTTAAGCTCATTGTAAGATTCGAACCCACGATATTCGACGTGGTATCCGACGTCACTATCACTGAGCTATCACCACCTTCGATTGCCGATCATGAGCTTAAAGTACAGAGTTCATTACCTAATGAGAGATTGCCACGAAGGCTTCAAGGTTTTTGGTGACAAATTCTATAGACAATGCAAAGTTATACTAAATATATTTATTTAGATTCTTCGGAAAAATCTTTGGTACAAAAGCGAATTACTATGTGGCAGAAACCGATCTTACATTGGAGGAGTTGGATAGAAGAATTAGGGTGAGTAGCAGTCTAACGATAGGTTTATCTAGAAATTTTATAGTACCTTTGACATTGGCTAGGAATAGTGTATCTGTTTCTGTGACAACATTATAGTAGTCGAAGAAGCGGAGAGTGACTCTCTGCCTTTTAAGCTGCTCTGTTGCTGAGCGAAAAAAGACAAACCAGCAAACAAACTTTCGTATTTATAATAATGACCAAAAGAGTCAGTAAACTGAACTGTTAGGAACGGGATGGTGAATGAGGCACACAATTGATATGAAAGGTTTTTTGCAGGGTCAGCTTCGCGCGAATACCCTTTCTATACATCCTTGCATCAGGCCGGTCGCAATTTTGCGCCAACTTAATGCCACTAATGGTTTCTTATCCAGGAATTCGACTTGAAAGATATGCCAGGAGAGGGCGAAGGCTTGGAAGAAGAACGCGCTCACGATGTGGAGGAACAGAAAGAAATCTGTTAGTTTTTAAGAACCAAGTATTTGATTGTTGAACATGATAAGCCCAAAACATGTAATATCTACATGTTAGTTCTACATCCCTCCATATTTTTGTGTGCAAGAAAGACTTTGTAAAATGTAGTTTAATAAAAATATAAAAAATCAGCAAGTGAAGCACCCTAGATAGGGCGGCTAAACTCAAAAACCTTATCCTATAAGTACCATAACTACTGGTCCCACACCGTTTCACCCACACTCCCCAGGGATCTTATCCTTTCCCGAGACAAAAAGTATCCTATAACATACAAACTTTCACATATAATTAGACTAGACGAATCTGGAGACGCTGACTCTGAGTTCGTTTACAACATTACATCACTTATAGTGGGCGAGGGAGAAGGCCAACCCGATAAATCCAAGGAACCAGTTCGTCCAGTTCTGCCACCGGAACCAGTGTCCACCTGGCAGGCACCACCGCCCATACCTGTCGAGAGACCTGGCCAGGGGGTCAATAGAAAGGTGATAACTTACCTTTATGTAGTTTGGGACTGTGGTTCGTTTCGAGACCGTACCTTGAGGACTTGCTCTATGTTCAGCAGTAGACGATCCTGGTAGAGGACCCTGAACAACAGAAGATAGCTGAGAAGATTGGCTACTTTTTAAAAAAGCAGCTTACTTTCAGGTATATTGGGTATGCAATAATCCAGGCGAGCAATGGATCTGTCTGCCAGATGTTACTCCGGATCAGATCCGGGTTGCCAGGCTCACGGTTAGATGTATGACCGGTGATTTGGAAGCTGAGGTAATACGATTTAACACTATAATTGAGTTAGTACCGGTTCGAATGCTACAATGAGCTTGAGCTTTCGATGAAGGAAAACATCGTGAGGATACCACAGCACTGTGTAGTGGTAGGGTACTTTGTAGTAGGTACTCGACTGAATGGCTAATTGAAAAACTGTCGTCGAGCACCTGTTGGGTGTTCCAGTAATTGCACTGGAGAGCCAGATGCCTTTAAGGCATTGTAATATGGTGTACAGGAGATTGGCAATCCCGCTGGTATTGCTAATGTCTACAGGCGACGGTAGTCACTTACCAGCAGTTGATCCGCCTGCCTCAGTGGTATAAAAGCCAAAACAAAAAAAGTAAGATACCTACTCACATTTTTCTTCGCTGACAAACCTGGCATTGTTGGACACCAAATAATATGGAAATTTGAACACCTAATAGTAGAAATATATCTAACAGATCTTTTCGCGCAGAGGATATTATTTTGACTAACGTTTAAGGTTAGCCACTGTATCCCAGAAGCGCAAGGCTGGCCATTGCGGAGATCCTTGGGGGTGGCCTTTGTCCAGCAGTCGATGTCTTCCGGCTGACATGTTGATGATGATGACATAATTTAAGGCGATGATAGCACAGTGGTAGTGACGTGGGATACCGCGGCGAAGGGCCTGGGTTCGAATCCTACAATGAGCTTGAGCTTTCGGTGAAGGAAAACACTGTGAGGAAACCATAGCACGGTGGTAGGGTACTTTGTAGTACCCGACTGGCTGGCTACCACCCCCAAGTTGAAAATCTGTCGCCAAGCACCTATCGGTGTGTTCCGACAGCTGCACTTGAGAGCCAGTTCCCATCTAGGCTTTGTGTGCTTACCATCTTCGACCACATCATCACTTACCATGGTGGGATTGTGGTCAAACACAAGCCTATCGAGAATAAAAAAATAATAAATGACCGGCAGGTACAAACATTCCCTCCGTTCAATGGTTTGGAGCGCAACTACCTGCGCGCACAGATCGGTCGCATTGCATCGGCTACGTCCATCTCTCCTCAAGGCTTCTACACTTATGGGTCAGGCGAGGAAGAAGAGGACATCGATTTGGAAGAGGGGGGCGGTTCGTATATCTCTAAACATAGCTTTTTGAGTCTAGTTTTGATGTGGTTTTGCTTTAAACACGTCGAAGTGGCTGGTAAGTCGTTTATGTAGCTGTGAACCGATATAATAGGATAGTGAAGAATTCCATTGCATTCTAGTAACTATGTTATAAAAAAAACTAGAAGTACAATTTAATATTTTTATACTTTACATTTATATAATCCTATAAATTAAAATTCATTTATTGCATTCATGTTTACATATTATATTAAATATTGACTACATGTACCCTGTAGGGGTGTTGTAGTAGTGATGGTAGGGTACTTTGGCATCGAGTTTTCGGCATATCAACATATACTTATAGACATATCGACAGAATCAACACTTGCAAAAGGATGTAACTTGCTCTATATATAGGGGATTAGGAAAATAGTGGCCCGCATTTTCGTGTATGGCACTATCTATACCAGGGGGAGTGTTAATGTGTTTTGGACCTTGTTACAATGCCTTGAAGGCACTCAAGGCATTGGCTCTCAAGTGCAACTACCGGAATAGACCGATAGGTGTTTCCAACTAGAGGGTGGTAGCTAGTCTAGGGTATTTTAAAGTACATTCATTTGATTCCCACTCTTCGTGATCTACAGGTGACATGAACTTCAATCCAAACCCATTCTACCAGGGACACACCCTCAAAGACCTGCTCGATGGCAATCTCACATACTGGGTGCACCACGGACGTTACATCCTCAAGCAGGGCCGGACTATATGGTGGAATCCTAACGCACAAATGGTTAGAAAAATCGCTTTTATTGACAGCTGCGATGACGAGACGAATATGAGGTGCAAACATCTAATAGCTCAGTGGTAGTGACGTCGGATTCCGCGGTGAAGGGCGTGGGTTCGAATCCTACAATTGGCTTGAGCTTTCGGTGAAGGAAAACATCGTGAGGAAACAGCACGGCGGTAGGGTACTTTGTAGTACAACAGGCTGGCTACCACCCACAAGTTGATAATCTGTCGCCAAACACCTATCGGTCTGTTCCGACAGCTGCATTTGAGAGCCATTTCGCATCTAGGCTTTGTGTGCTTACCACCTTCGGCCACATTGTCACTTACAAATTAAAAATCAAAAAATCTGGCACGGCAATTCTAAGCTACTAACTCCATCACAGGAAGAGGGTCTCGAAGAAGAGGAAGACGAGATGCCGCCGCAGATAATGCCGGAATCGGGCCCGCCTCTCTTCACATCCCTGTCTGAGGACACGAGGGTGGAAGGTATAAATGCGTGGAGCCCACGCGTCAGTAACACCCTCGCGCCGGACAGGGCGCTGGCTGTGATGAGGAGCATTACGTGGCCAGGAGCTGTAGCTTATGCTACTAATGGAAAGTAAGTGGAACTAGGCGATGATAGCTCAGTGGTAGTGACGTCGGATTCGAATCCTACAATTAGCTTGAGCTTTCGATGAAGGAAAACATCGTGAGGAAACCTTAGCACGGTGGTAGGGTACTTTGTAGTTACTTCTAAGCTTTGTGTACTTACCATCTTCGGCCAGATTATCACAAGCTTATGCTATATTAAAAAAACATGTTATTGGCATCTGAATTTGATAAATGTGAAAGTTTGTTAGGATGTTCACGCGACGATGATGATGATGATCTTTCACGCAACAATTACGGAACGGATTGTGATCCTGAAATAGAACATAGAATACTTTTTATGCTTGGAAAAGATAAGATCTCTCAGTAACATGAGTGAAACTGCTGGGGACTCAATTTATAATTGCACATTATACGACCTTATGTTTCATTTGGGCTTAAATCTTGCCATAAATGTTTCTAACATATGGCAATAACTAGGAAAACGGAGTGCTTGTACATTGGCTGGGGTCTTAAATACCAGCCGCCGAACTTCACCCCGCTGCAGCTGCCGCGGCCTCAAGACGAGTATCCCATCGGGCCTGAAGTCATGGAGATGGCTGACCCCACATTTGCTGATGAGGAGGTAAAGATTGCTTCCATTCACCTAAATATTCTGGGACATTTTTTACACACGGCCATCTGATCCCTAACTAAGCAGAGTTTGTACTCGAAAGTCGAAACCATGCGGTTTAACCCGTATTCTTGGGTTCAAAAAACTGTTCTTCGCGATGGCAAAGCGTGGTAAAATCTTAGTAAAAAAACAACTCAATCTTGCATTTAAAATAATAAATCTCTGTCCTTTACCATGATCACCTAAACCTATCGCTCTCCATACAAACTTGTCGCAAAACCGCTGTCGCTTGATTATCATGGTACAGGTTTTCTTTATTGCCAATCCATATGGAACGGACTATAGCAAAAGGATGCACACTAGCACTGGGGATTAGGAAAAAGAGTGCGCGTCTTCATCGATGGCATTATCTATCTATAGCATAGCATTATTTAAGGCGATGATAGCTCCAGTGAAGTAGCTCTAGTGTAGATGATAGCGAGCTTGAGCTTTCGGTGAAGGAAAACATCGTGAGGAAACCACAGCACGGTGGTAGGTTACTTTGTAGTACTCGACTGGCTGGCTACCACCCTCAAGTTGAAAATCTGTCGCCAAGCACCTGTTGGTGTGTTCCGGCAATTGCACTTAAGAGCCAGTTCGCCTTTAAGGCATTGTAATAAGGTGTACAACACATTAGGAATCCCCTGGTAATGCCAATGTCTATAGGCGACGGTTGTCACTTACCATCAGGTGCCCCGCCTGCCTCGTTGTCACTTGTGACATAAAAAAAATAGCACCTCTGGTGAAAAACTTGCCCAAATATCAATATTAAATGCTAACATATTAATAAGTATGATTATTTGTCAGGCGTATCGCATCGCTCACCTGCCGCCGCCGCCGCCCCCGGAGCTCATGGGCGAAGGAGAGGGCTTCGATGTAGAGGAGGGAGAAGAGGATGATTGAAATAATTCATAGTGTTTTGTTCAATAACGTATGAACTATATTAGACGGATATTGAAATGGCTCTAGCAAATTGTATGTAACAATACATTTTACTGCACGTTGATAATATAAAATATTTACTTAATGTTTTGTATGGAATAATTATGTTAGTTAAAATATATTTTTAAAATAAAGCTTTTTCGTTTTATTTTCAGCAAACCCTTTCATTTGATACCCATATCATGGAAGTGCACAAAAAACAACTAGACTTATTTTCGTAAATAAATAAATTTCAGTTTTCATTTTTACCTATAGGTGAGTGGGGGGAAGATCTTTACTAAATGTGGCGTTATTTTTAAGATTATTTGTAACAACTAGCTACATAATAAAGGCACCAATTAAAAAAAAGTCCAGTGTAGATTTCATAAGGAACCCCGCGGTACGATAACGTATCTTGCGACAGGTTGGCAACAGGCGTAAATTTCGCGATCGCTGCTGTTTGTAGCGCTATGCTAATACATAATCATACCGCCGGTGAAACGCTTTACTAAACGTTTAAGTCTTTAATTGTTTTTTGAATCAATGTTTGATTTCTGATTAAAGTTTTGTTAGTTGCATTGTTTTTGTTAAAAATTTTACTTACCCGGTTAATGCCAATCCTACAAGAACGCAATATAATCCCAAACCATCAATTTGGGTTTAGGAGGCACCACGCAACAATAGAACAGGCTCATAGAGTTTGTGCAACTATAAGAAAAACCTTGGAGAACAAAGAGTATTGCTCTTCGGCATTTCTCGATATCCAACAGGCATTTGACAAGGTATGGCACAAGGGCTTACTGTATAAGATCAAGCAGACCCTACCGCACAGCTACTTCACGATCCTGGAATCCTATTTGTCTGAAAGGATATTCTACGTTAAAGAAGCTGGGGAAAGCTCAGATTTTTATGAAATCAAGGCAGGTGTCCCCCAAGGATCAGTACTTGGACCTGCCCTGTACACACTTTACACAGCTGATCTACCAACTTCACCTGATGTCACTACGGCAACGTTTGATGACGATACAGCACTACTTGCGAGTGATAAAGACCCAAAGCGAGCTTCAGATGTACTTCAAACTGCACTAACAAAAGTGCATAATTGGCTCCAGGACTGGAAAATCAGAGCAAGTGCTGCTAAATCAGTACACATAACATTTACTCTTAGACAGGGCAACTGCCCAACAGTGAAACTTGGAGATAGCACTCTACCACACAGCGACTGTGTCAAATATCTGGGTATGCATATTGATCGCCGCTTAACATGGAAACAACACATTAAAGCCAAAAGAGATGAGATCTCAACCAGACATCGAAATCTTTATTGGATGTTAGGACGAAATTCAAAATTGTCACTGGACAACAAGCTTCTAATATATCAGACAATTATAAAGCCGATCTGGATGTATGGTGTTCAACTATGGGGCTCTGCAAAAGACTCCAACATTAATACCATACAAAGAGTACAAAACAAGATTCTGAGGTCTATAGCAAACGTACCATGGTATATCACCAATGCCGAACTGCACCAACACCTGTCCATCAATACAGTGAGGGAGGAAATACGAAATTCCTCTGAAAAATATAAGAAACGGCTAACAAAACACCCTAATGAACTGACCATCCAAGACTATACCAATCGGCTCAAGCGATACAATATCCTAGAGCTACATAACCGATAGTAGCATCAATTAGGCTACCAAATATGAGTTGGTGCTCTTGCTGGAGAGCCCACTCTGTACGCGAACAGCTGAAACATCACATCCGCTCATAGTCCCAGGACTGATTGCTGATTACATAAAATCACAAAAAAAAAGATATTATTGGTTATATAACTAAAACAATATAATAATGTAATAATTATATATTTACATCAAACAGAACAATGAATTAATTCTTATTTACAGATTGTAAATATTACAATTAAGTATTATTTTTTACAATTACATTTTCAACTTATGAAAAATTTTACTATGTGTTTTACGCGTGATATAACAGCGTTCGATTTAAAATATCACTTCTTATGCTTATGCAGTTGTGGTGCGGAGAGTTTTACTTTTCCGGGGAAGTTCCGGGCGACGTTTTCTTCCTTCACAGCCTTGAGGAGGTCCCTCTCTCGGGGAGTCCCCGATTTGTCACGGAGGAACACTTGTACAGCGGTTTTAGCCGCTTTGCCGCGCTTACTGTTGCCGGGGGTAAGTTTAACCTTGTACCTGTATTGGATAAATTTATGTTTATAATTAAAAAAAGCTTTGTTACTCGTGTTACCAGCACTAAAAGCGTGTGATACTGGTTTAAAATTCAGTTGCAAAATTTATCTCAGGCATTTTTTAAGATATGGTTAAGTTAGTGTCAACAGAAATGGCACCAGGAATACATTTTTTTAAGACACCCACCATCCTAGGGTATTGTATCCTTTTCTTCTAAGTCAGAGACATTTTTTATGTTTTTTTTTTTCAAATATGGCTATGGGGATTATTTAAACTAGTATTAACTGTTCAGTTGCTTTTACAATCTATTACATTTACTTTTCTTATTTTAGTTTTTCCTTAATATACACCAGACAGGTATTAAGGTTTATTTTTGATCGGTCGTAACTTTTTTTTATTAAGTGGCTTTGCCTTCAAATCTTATGGGCCTAGTTTGGAGCCCATCGGAACTTTATCTATACTAATATTATAAAGAGGTAAAGTTTGTGAGGTTGCAGGGGATAATCTCTGGATCTACTGAACCGATTTTGGAAATTCTTTTACCAATGTGAAGTCACGTTAATTGTGAGTGTCATAGACTATATTTATACCGGGAAATGATAAGATCCCACAGGAACGTGGGGGACTGCTAATTACAAGTAATATCTAATATCTTTATTCCCAAAAAAATATTAATTAAATTTTCACACAAAAAAAAATGGACAAAAATTTACGAAAACAGCATCCGTTGCCGAACTAGGTAGAAATCTGTATTTCAGCAAACAGCGCCACTCCCCGCAGCAATGTGGATTCTGAACTAGCCTTACTTATATAAATGCTAGCAAAACTATTTAATTTGGTTAAGTATAATTAAAATTAAAAATGTGTGAAATGAGCCTCTCCTTGTGTGAATGTTTGTGTGAATGTTTGTGTGTGTGTGTGTGTGTGAGAGGGTGTATGAATGATTAATAAATTTTAGTTTATGAACACTTCAAAAAACAATCAAATAAATAAATCATCAATGATTAATAAATGCATGGCATCCAATAACATGTAAATAAAATAACATAAAAGTGAATAAGTACTAACTTGTAATGATGCAATGCGGAGTATGGCGCTACGACGGGGACAGCAAACAGAAGCTCATCCTCATTGAACGGACTCCCTGACAACTGACACAACATCTCTGTGTCGGCATCCGCACCTGGTTGATCTACCTGCAAATAAAAAAAAAACCCCATTAATATTGTTAATGTGAATGTTTGGATAGATGGATGTTGTTTTTTTAAATTCTGGATAAGCTTGTGTTTCACCACAATCTCACCATGGTAAGTGATGATGTGGCCGAAGGTGGTAAGCACACAAAGCCTAGATGGGAACTGGCTCTCAAGTGCAGCTGTCGGAACACACCCATAGGTGCTTGGTGACAGATTTTCAACTTGAGGGTGGTAGCCAGCCAGTCGGGTACTAAAGGTACCCTACCACCGTGCGAAAACTCACGCCAGTACGGCTGAACGGATCTGGATGAAATTCTGATGAATTAGGCATCCCCTAAGAAAGGATTCTTCATAATTCACCCCCTAAGGGGATGAAACGGGGTCCAAAGTTTGTATGGAGAAACGTGATCGCGGGTGAAAGGCTAGTAGCTAGTACAAAATAAATGTTCTAGTCATTACAGTCAAAGTCAAAACCATTTATTCAGTTTAGCCCCTAGAAGGGCACTTATGAAGATCGAATTACAGAAGTTAACACTGGTTCGGAAGTCAGACAACAACTGAGGAGAACCGGCAAGAAACTCAGCAAGGTTACATTTTTTTAAATATTTTTGGACCATCTTGGCTATTTTTTTTCAAATGTTTAACAATTTTATTCTTAAAGTAATACAAAAATACATAAAAAATGTAACCTTGAATGAAGTACATTACCTCTGGTTCTGGCTCCAGATCCTCAGCATCAGACTCGGCCTCCAACATGAGTGGAGCTGGCTGCGGTATCTTCACTTGGCGTTGCTTCGCTTTACTCTTGCCTCCCTTAGTCTCTGCCTTCTTTGGAACTTTCTTTGGTTCTTTTGCCGACTGTGGACAGTAATATTTAATTTAATGAAATAACTAGCTGCCCCCCGCTGTTTCACTCACCCGAATTCTGGAGGGAACTTATCTTTTACCGGATAAAAAGTAGTCTATATCCTTATCCAAGGTCCCATCTATCTCTATACCAAATTTCATCTAAATCGGTTTACAAGTTTAAGCGTGAAGAGGTAACAGACAGATTAGTGTGGATAGTCCTTGGACTTTTTAACGTATACCATTAGGTTCGAGATGGCATATTTCCCAAATTATGTTGGGTTCGTTATACTAAACAATTATTACTCTACAACTGACACTGAAACTGTGACAAAAAAAAACTGAAATGAAATTGTTTATTCATCCAAATAGGCCTTTACAAGCACTTATGAATAGTCTACACTCTAATGCTCGGTTCGGAAGGTTACTTTTGCTGAGAAGAGCCGGCAATAAACTCAGCAATTACTCTTTTCAAAAACAACTTACAAATACTTTGCCCAACGTATTAGCATTGCCATTTAAAGAGGCAATGCTGCCAGTATTCTGGGCACGCTACCACCTGACAGTGATTTAGACCAGTTGGCCTATTTAGTTTAGTCAAGTTTTTACTTTGTAATTTTTTAATTTGTGTATTTATTTTGACAAGATTTTGGACAAGGACATAGGATACTTTTTGACCCGGAAAAAGATAAGATCCCTCGAGAACGCGGGTGAAACCGCGGGGCGGAAACCTAGTATGATATAAACCACGACACTCAAATTCGTCCTTAAAATATACCTGTAATATATCCATAGCCATAGCTTTGTCCTCTTCGTCCTGGTCCTTATACTTCTCGCGGATCTTCTTGAGCTTCCCGCGCTGCCCTCTCTTGAGGCCTTCCTTCTTGTCCTCTTTGGGCGGCCTCACTTGGCCCTTTTGAGGCTTTTTGCTGTTCTTCTTTGGTAGGGCCGGGAATGAGAAGTCGCCTGTTTGGTTTACCATTTATTAACATTAATTATTTTTTGTGTGAAATTTTACTTTTATTTTTTTTGGGAATAAACATTTTACATTTTGTCGCGGGCTTTTGTGTCCATTAAATAGTACGAGAAACTTAAGGGGGAGATATAGGAGAGATATAGGGCGGTTCATCTGCCGAATATACAAAAATTACCTCAGTAAAAGTGTCACCGTTTTCGAGATATTTCGATATTTATTGATTTTAGAATTTAAGATATTAAAAATCTTTTGGTCACACAAAAGTGTGTCCTGAGTGGGATTGAACCACGACCACGCCAACCGGCCTGTTATATTTTTTTTATGTCACTAGTGACAACGAGGCAGGCGGGTCACCTGATGGTAAGTGACTACCCTAGCCTATAGACATTAGCAATACCAGGGGGACTGCCAACGTGTTGTACACCTTATTACAATGCCTTAAGGGCAAGGGCAACTGGCTCTCAAGTGCAACTGCCGGAACACACCAACAGGTGCTTGGCGACAGATTTTCAACTTGAGGGTGGTAGCCAGCCAGTCGAGTACCACATAGTACCCTACCACCGTGCTAAACCACCGTGTTAGCATTGTATGTACTTACTTTTGTCTGAAGTCTCCGACATGGTTCTTGTCTTGGAGTGCAGGGTTATTTCTCCCGTGCCGTGGTCCACCTAAAACACATGAATATACAGAACCAACAAAGGTTTTACAGTTATTTTTAGGGTTCCATACCTCAAAAGGAATTATGGAACTCGTTGATCACTTCGTTGTCCGTCTGTCTGTCTGTCAAGACTCTTTTTCTCAGGAACGCGTGGAGGAGGTATCGAGTTGAAATTTATATCTAATAGTTAGGTCTGAAATCCCTAGGAGTAGTGAAAAAAATCAAACTTCTACGTCAACGCTGATGCAAAGATACGACTGAAAAAGCCTTGAAGTGCTCGATCTAGATCCCCAGTTAATCATTATTTACAATAATACAGAAATCATACCTTAACATGTGTATGCATGATGTCATCTTCCGACGACTCGCTGTCGCTCTCCGACTGGCTCTCTTTCTCTTCTGCTCTCTCGTTATTTTCAGTCTCTTTCTGCTCTTTAAGGTCCTCCTCTTGTAGTTCTGTTTGGGGTTCCTCTTTGATTGTTTGTAGTTGTTCTGAATCTGGTTTGTCTTCTTTATCTGATGGCTCATCTGTAAATGATAACATTTTGCCAATGTCCAAACAGATCAACTTTTTGTTTTTACTTTGGAATGGAGAAAAAGCTTATTACAAGGTAGCCCAATATATTGAGGATAAAGATGTCTGGAAGTAGCTGCACTCTGTACAGGTACCTACACATTGTTTTTTTTTACAGTTAATTACCTTTTTTTTTTTAATACACTGTTATTAGCTTGGTATTTTTTGTTTTAGTTTACTATGTAGGTAACTAATGCGGGTTATAATTTTTTATGTATTTTTGTATTACTTTAAGAATAAAATTGTCAAACATTTGAAAAAAAAATGCCAATATAGTCAGATGGTCTAAAAATATTTAAAAAAATGTTACCTTGGCGAGTTTCTTGCCGGTTCTTCTCAGTTGAAGGCTGACTTCCGAACCGGTCGTAACTTCGACCTTCATAAGTGCCTTTCTAGGGCCTAAACTAAATCTAACCACGGTAATAGAAGATGTGGTCGATGGTGGTAAGCACACAAAGCCTAAATGGGAGCTGGATTTCAAGTGCAGCTGTCGGAACACACCCGATACGTGCTTAGCGACAGACTTTGCCACTAGGTAGCAAACAAGCTTACGGCCCACCTGATGGTGAGCGGTTACCGTAGCCTATAGACGCTTGCAACACCAGAGGCGTCACGAGCGCGTTGCCGGCCTTATAAACCTTCTTACTCCTCTTTTGAAGAACCCCGTACTATGCCGGTTTTAGTATCATCATAATATTAATACATGCAGAGAACTTTGTACCCCTTTTCTCTTCTGTTTGTCGAGCGATTACATCAATTTTTATTTTAAAAAAATTCAAGCAAATTTTTTTTTTCATCTAGTGGCTTCTTGTGAGGGTCGCAGGACGCCACTGGGTGCGGATAACGCAAGACCGGCCATTGTGGAGATCCTTGGGGGAGGCCTTGTCCAACAGTGGACGTCTTCCAGCTGACATGAAGTTTTGTTTCACAAGAAAAATTGTATGGACGAATTTCAACCACGGGTGGACAAAAGTATAAATCTACTCACCATCATCAGACACTACTATCTCCTGATCCTCCTCCTGTTCCTGCACGGATGTGACGTCAGAGAGCGCGTCATCAGGCACCACAGCTTTCCTTTCGTCACGATGTCGGTCTATACAGCTATCTTCTAACTGCAAGATTCAACATATTTTAAACATGCTTAATAACTTGATAGAATCAAATCAAGCGCGGGAAGTCATATTGTGCGTAAAAACACAAAGAATGCGAATTCTTTTACAAATTAAACCTAGTTGTTTCGTTGTATTTGTTTACGAGCAGGTGACGTCATGATATCACGCGACCTAGACATTATGGCGTCTTAGCGTTTTGGTGGCCTTTTTATTAAAAACTTTGATTTGACGTATTATGATATAATGAACTTTTCTAAAACCTGTTAAATACCCTATTACTGACTTTTTATAACGCCAACGCCCTCTATTTGTCCTTCGTCGATGGTTGACAACCGATCACCTTGGTGCGTAGAAGTAGTGCACCATGATTGTGGTTCTACTCACCCGAAACATAAAGCTGAATCCGAAGTGCATCAGGTCAGGCAGGAGGTAGTTCTTCCGACCTCGGATCATGAACGAACCAGTCGATAGATACTCGCCCGTCGGGGCTGACTTGGATACTTGGTGAGCGTGGACCCACCACGCTCGGGTCAGCACTTTAGCTTCCCAAGCCACACTGCAAGTGATGAGAATACCCCAATGTGATCAGAGCTTGGGAACAAGTCTTACTATATTACTATCCATACTAATATTATAAATGCGATAGTAACTTTGTCCGTCTGTTTGCGTTGTTTCTTTTTCACGCCTAAACAATGACGAAGCATTTTTATGAATTTTGGTATAGAGATAGATGGGATCTTGGAGAAGGACATAGACTACTTTTTATCCCGGGAATAGGTCACGCGGGTGAAACCATGGAGGGCAGCTAGTCTATAGTAAATACAATTTTGTATATTGCCACTGTTGTCAATTCGGTTGGCCATAAAAATAATTTGACAGGACTAAAAGTAGTGTTATCTCTATCATCTTCACAATAGTGGGAAAGGGACAGATATACAAAAGAGATGGTATAGTATTGTGTGAGAAATGATACGAGTAAGAAAGGAGTTAATTTCGATTTGACAGATATAGGTTCCGAAAGGAAAAAACATTGCACCGATCCCAAATAATTAGGAAGGATGATGACTGATCGAGTGATACATATATACTAGAAAACCTTTCAAACATCTTTACCCTTGAAACATTATTATCTGAAAAATAAAATAACATACTCCATCTTCCTAACCAAGCGCGGATACAGCTATCCTATCAGGGGGGGTCATTTAGTCGAGTCAAGATAGACTATAACTAGTCGCCCTTGTTCCCAACACTATAGGGTCCATATTTACCTGTAAGCGACTGCAGCCTGTCCCGCCTCGGCGAGTGTTTTGGGCGGTATGACGTCACCGGTGGGGTTCTTCACCACAACGGAGGCGGCACCAGACACCTCGGCGTGCACGTACACGTCACATGACCGCATGTAACGTTTCACCAGCAACTCGTTCTGTTGTTGATCGCGACCGCCTATCACCTGTATAGAGAAATAAAGTATTGATTTTGGAGAGGAAATAACAGAAATTTGGAAAAATTAAGAGAATTTTGGATAAAATAAGATTATTTTGGAAAAAAATAAGAGTATTTTGGAAAATATAAGTGTATTTTGGATATATTTTTTTGAAAAAATAACATTATTTTGGAAAAAGTAAGTGTTTTATTTTTTCAATGTGTGTGTGTAAGTCTAGACAGTTCCGTTTTGCGAGGGCTTTTATAATGTTTACTGTTGAAACTACAATAACTGCAAAAAAGAAGCTTCATTAACAAAAAAATACTCACCAAATAGTTATCAGAGGATATAAACCAGTAGAATTTCTCGAACCAATAAGTCTTGCGCGCTTTTATAATGTTGCTGACCGTGTGCGCTTCTTTCAGCGTCTGCTTAGTTTTACGTTCGGCGCTTTTTAGCGCTTTATCCGCTGATTCTAGCGTCTTCTGCTGCTTTTTAGCTGCATTACGTTTCTGATCGTAGTATCTGATTGAGAGAAGAGCAAAATAATTTAACGAGGAGTCTTTTTACTGAGTGCCGAACGAAAGAGGGTAATGTTTTTCGAGTATTTCTGTATGTCTTCTTTGGCACGCTCTACAGCCTACACCTTTTTACGGATTTCAACATAAAGTAAAGGCGATGATAGCTCAGTGGTATGTGACGTCGAATACCGCGGCGAAGGTCGTGGGTTCGAATCCTACAATGAGCTTGAGCTTTCGGTGAAGGAAAACATCGTGAGGAAACCATAGCACGGTGGTAGGGTACTTTGTAGTACCCGACTGGCTTGCTACCACCCTCAAGTTGAAAATCTGTCGCCAAACACCTATCGGTGTGTTCCGACAGCTGCACTTGAGAACCAGTTCCCATCTAGGCTTTGTGTGCTTACCACCTTCGGCCACATCATCACTTACCATGGTGAGATTGTGGTCAAACACAAGCCTATCGAGAATAAAAAAAAAAAAATTAAATTCAAAAGCATTTATTCAGTTTAGGCCCTAGAAGGGTACTTATGAAGGTCGAATTACAGAAGTTACCACCGGTTCGGAAGTCAGCCTTCAACTGAGAAGAACCGGCAGGAAACTCAGCAAGGTTACATTTTTTTAATATTTTTGGACCGTCTGACTATATTGGCTTTTTTTCTCCATGCGGTGGAGAACAACAATATATGCGGTGTCATTAGATTCGACTTTACTTAAGATAATGTTTGCTGAATGCGAACATACCGTTATATAAGCCTACAAAAAAAGCTCCAAGAAGAAACGAACTCTACGAATGTGAGTTGAGAATCGAGATTCCCACGTACACCGCGTCAGTGGGAGTAAGAAAAGTGCTGTGTGCGCGCTTAGTTCCACTTACGGCAGCCCATTGCTGGTCGCCAGCGAGCTACTTAGCGGTAGCCCTTAAAATGCTGCATTGCGCGAACGACAGATGCTTGTTTTTTTTTATTTTTTTTTTATTCTGGATAGGCTTGTGTTTGACCACAATCTCACCATGGTAAGTGATGATGTGGCCGAAGATGGTAAGCACACATAGCCTAGATGGGAACTGGCTCTCAAGTGTCGGAACACACCGATAGGTGTTTTGGTTTTTGGTTTCTATGGAAGGTGTATATGTAGGCGCCTGTGCCATTTAGCGTGCCTAGATTGAATCTTGTAAACAACACATAACGCCACCGAGCGCGTCATTCCATTCGATGCCTCCACTCTGTAATCTTTATAAATAGACGGAGCGATGGCCGTAAAGGGCAGTCTTTGCTCTGGCGTGGCACGGCACACTTGTATTCCGCTACTGGCTTATTTTTGACACTTTAGATATTTAATTTGTGCTAACGAATTAATTATTAATATCCTGAACTACCCTCTATCCGTCATATACATACCTTCTAGCATTAGCAAATGCTGTCAAAGATAGGTCGATGTCAATCATCATGGGCTGAAGTCTATCTTCACTAGCGTCGTCGTCATCATCATCTTCATCATCATCACCCTGGTGGTAGGGGTCCGAGAGCAGCAGGGAGATGTGGTTGGTCCCAAGCTTGAGTTTCTTGATGCATGACGCTACTGGGTCATCGTTGTCCTGCGCCGTTTTCACTAGGAGATTGATATCATCCCATGACATCTGTGAAGGGAACATTTTATGAATTGCTTGTTTATTGCGGTACTTTTTTTTTAATTTTGGATAAGCTTGAGGTTGAGCTTTAAAGGCGATGATATCTCAGTGGCAGTGACGTCGGATACTGCGGCGAAGGTTGATGCCCACATGTACCCTCAAGTACCCAATGTGAATTTTACATTGGGTACTTGAGGGTACTACAGAGTACCCGACTGGGTGGCTACCACCCTCAGTTGAAAAATGTGTCGCAAAGCACCTATCGGTGTGTTCCGACAGACGAACTTGAGAGCCAGTTCCCATCTAGGGTTTGTGTAAAAAAATATCTCACCATGGTAAGTAATGATGTGGCCTAAGGTAAGCACACAAAGCCTAAAAGGAAACTGTTTTTCTAGTGCAGCTGTCGGAGCATACTGAAGGTGGTAGCCAGCCAGTCGAGAACTACGAAGCACCTTACCACCGTGCTGTGGTTTCCTCACCTTCAGAGAAAGCTCAAGATTTTTTTTTTTTTTATACTGGATAAGCTTGTGTTTGACCACAATCTCACCATGGTAAGTGATGATGTGGCCGAAGGTGGTAAGCACACAAAGCCTAGATGGGAACTGGCTCTCAAGTGCAGCTGTCGGAACACACCGATAGGTGCTTGGCGACAGATTTTCAACTTGAGGGTGGTAGCCAGCCAGTTGGGTACTACAAAGTACCCTACCACCGTGCTATGGTTTCCTCACGATGTTTTCCTTCACCGAAAGCTCAAGCTCATTTTAGGATTCGAACCCACGACCTTCGTCGCGGTATTCGACGTCACTTACCACTGAGCTATCATCGCCTTGTAAGATCTTCCCAGACTCAGGACTAACAAGGATCTGTCCTGAGCGTGAAAGCTCGCTCATAAGGGAGGTAGTTGACTCCTCACCTGGTTAGCAATAGCTGCCTGCACGGCGTGCCTGGCCGCCTCCACCAGGGGCTCGTTCCTGGAGATGAGCTCGGCGGCTCGTCTGTCCTGGCTCTGTACCACCTGCAGTTCCGTCACGCGCTTGTCGTGGTCCTTCCGCACGTTGTGGAGCTTCTTCATCGCTTCACGCTCTATTTGAACTGTCTACATACAAAACTACGTTTTAAACTGTTTTTTTTTGCAGGCATTGGATATTTCTGCCAATTTCAATATGTTATGTTTCTGTTTTAGTCACGTTACACGTAAAGTTAGTCATTGTCCATATAAGTCAGGTTAGCTAAATTGGCCTTTCCAATAATAATAATATCCTCGGACATTTTTCACACACAGCTATCTGATCCCAAACTAAGCAGAGCTTGTAATATGGAAACCAGATGACTGATATACTACATATACTACTTTTTTTTTGTAAATACATAGTTAAATAGACAATTACATCCAGACTCAGGACAAACAAACATGATCATGCACATAAATGTCTGTCCTGGATGGGAATCGAACCCACGACCTGATATTTTTTATTAAAAAAATATCAGTTAAAAAAATATCTCTCCATGGTAACTGATGATGTGGCCAAAGGTGGTAAGCACACAAAGCCTTTATGGAAACTGACTCTCAAGTGCAACTTTCGGAACACACCAACAGGTGCTTGGCGACAGATTTTCAACTTGAAGGTGGTAGCCAGCCAGTCGGGTACTACAAAGTACCCTACCACCGTGCTATGGTTTCCTTCACCGAAAGCTCAAGCCATTGTAGGATTTGAGCCCACGACATTCGCCACGGCATCCGACGTCACTACCACTGAGCTATCATCGCCTTAAATAACTGTACCTTCATATCAATCTTCTGCCCTTCCAAAGCAGAAAAGAACTCGTCGACAGCCCTATCAAAAGTCTCATGTTCTACGTAGGGCTGCCCCCTGTGTTGTGCGTACAGCATCGGATGGAACTCCACATTGGTGATCAGGTAGTTTGTGCCTTCGCCTTCGGGGTTCGGACGCTCCTCCTTCTTTTGAGTTATGTAGCCCTGGTACATTGACGTATTGAAAAATTTAGTACAAAAACATAAACAGAGATATATTCTTCAAAGATTAGGATAATCCAATGATGCTTCATATACAGGATGTCCGGTGGGATACAAAAATCACCTCAGTTAAAAGTTCACCACTTTTGAGATATTTCAGATTTTTATGTATTACTAGCTGTTCCGCGCGGTTTCACTCGCGTTCCTGAGGGATCGATAAAAAGTAGCCAATGTGTTACACCTTACAAGACTATAATCTATCTCCATGCCAAATTTCATCCAGATCCATTCAGCCGTTCTGGCGTAAATGAGTAACAAACATACATACATCCATCCATCTATCCATCCAAACTTTCACATTTATAATATTAGTAAGATTTTTTGAATTTTAGAACTTAAATATCTCCAAAATGGTGACACTTTTACCAAGGTCATTTTTGTATATGTTGGTAGGTGACCCGCCCTCCTATCTCCCCCTTAAGTTTGTGGCATTACTTACCGGACACCTGTATAAATTATTTTTTACCTTGGACACCTGGTTCCTGCTATCAATCAGCAGCTGTTCCCCCTGCTTCAATGCTGCCACCAACTTGTCCAGGTCCTGTTCCACATTGAACCCTTTACCGGGCTGGTTTACTTTCATCGTGCCTGACAGACCATTCTCTAGGAGTATGTGGTCTATGATTGATGCACCATATTCTGAGGGGTGAGAAATATATTTTTATGAATACAGAATACAAAAAGCATTGCATAGGTACGCGTTTACGTTCATAGACTACCTGTTCTGCGAAACGACTTTACTGATTTCATCCATCTTTTTTTTAAGTTTTCTAATACTTGCACAGAAAATTTAGAAAAATCAAAATACTTAACAACTCTTTTAACTTCGCGCTTTTGATGAGTGTGAATTTAGCAGACAGCTGTGTTTTTAATTTTGCTGTGCATCTTTGTACATTTCTTTTTGTAGCAAACGAATTGTCTATGACTTTTTAAAATAAAATATAGAATAACTTTTATTCTAGAAAAATATTAGATCCTTCGGGAATGTGGGTAATTCAAATTCAAACCTGCCTTTGCAAGTACTTTTAGTTTAGACTGTAAAAAACATTCAGAAGGTTGCTTTTGCCGAGAAGAGCTGGCAATTATACGTTTTCTTTGAGCATTTATGTAATAAGAGCATTTCCCACCTAAATTTGGATTTAGAATCTTCTTAAGGTTGTCTCCAGGTCTACTTCTAGACAGGATATCTTTTATTGCTTCTGGAGACGGCGCTTCAAAGTTTGTCTTCGCTCTGTCCAGTGGGTATTTTTCTTTGACGGCAAATCTAAAATCCAAATTCAATATCAGTGATAAAAATCTGACTGGTCATATCTTTTCATATTTTTAAACCTATCACGCCAGTAGTTGTTAGTTCGATTCCCGTCCAGGATATACATTTGTGTGCATGAACATGTCTGTTTGTCTTAAATCTAGGTGTAATTATCTAATTAAGGAGTTATATCAGTTAACTGTTTATCTGTGGTTTCCATAGTACAAGCTCTGCTTAGTTTGGCGTGACCTGAACAATGTTTGAGGATATTTTATTTAGTTATCCATATTTCAAAATGGTTTCGAAATATGAATAAATAAAGGAGGAGGCCTACACCCAGAGAGGGGTCCAAATCGATGGAACTAACAACACTAATAACTAAGGAAATACTAACAAAACTAACAATTCGTAAAAATGTCTTAATGGCAAAATGTAATTATTATTTTTGTTGTTTCTTTTTTTTTCTCAGCTCTTTGGCTGGTTTTAGCAACATTTATTATTATTATTATATTATTATTTCAAAATGGTTTATTAGCCAGTATTAGTACAATTAAATACATACCTTACTTTATCTCCCTCGACATGCGGCCGCAGTACATTAAGAATAGTCCAATCGCGGTCCGTAAGCACAATGTTACCTCTATCATACAGCTCTAATATGACATGGTAAGCGGCTTCACCACTTCCAAACTGCAGGTCCACTATACGATCAATGCCAAGCTGGGAAAGCTTCTCTAAACGTTTGTTCTTTAAGTGTTTGCGGAGCTGGAATGTTTAAAAATATTTTTATTTACTTCACTATAAGGCGATGATAGCTCAGCGGTAGTGACTGTTAGATATTCTGAACGTGGCAACATAGTCTATCTTTCTCTATGATTGTGTCATTAAAAATATGTGATGTGTTTTCGGGTTCGTAATAATAAAATATTATTATAATTAAAATATCTCTCTCATTTATACAATATAATGATAATCTTAATAGGTTATGGGCCGGCAAAGAGCCCCAAATAATTATTTTTGGTAGGCCGCGTAAAAATATAAATTAATCTACAAAAGCGTCGATCCGAAACAAAAAGGTCTAAGACAAGAAAAGAAAGATGGCTACAAATACCAATCCTACGTTGCAATTACCGCAATTATCCTCAACGAATTTCAATAATTGGAAATTTAGAATAAAATGTATACTCGAAGAAAAACAATTATATCACATTTTAGAGAAGACAGAGCTGAAATCTGAGGAAAAAACTGCCGATGCGAGGGCTAAATCAATAATCGTACAATGTGTTACGGATCGCCATCTTGATCTTATAAAAGAAGCCAAAACATCTAAAGAAATGATGGAAATACTTAGCAATATATTTGAAAGAAAAACCGTGATGACAAAACTACATCTAAGAAAAAAATTAATTACATTAAAATTAATAAATAATGAAAAAATGGAAGAATATTTTTTAAAATTTGAAAATATTATAAGAGAATTAGAATGTGCAGAGCAAAAAATGAACGAAGAGGAAAAAATAACATATTTGTTGACAAATTCATATGAAAACAGCAAGCGTACAAAACATATAATAATAATAATAATAATTCATTTATTTCAGATATTATAAGATCCATATTTGTTAGTGACAATTTGAACTTAGAACTATGTTAGTTTGATACAAGATATCATTTTATAAAAGAATTGGTAATAAATAATAAAGTTAAAATATCTTATGTTGATTCTCAAAACAATTGTGCTGATATCTTTACTAAAAGTTTATGTTATCCGAAATTTGAATATCTACGCTCTAAACTTAAAATTTGTTAAATGTTATAGTATGATTATATGGTAGTTAAGTATTTGTATTGAGTAACAATGTTTAGTAAGTAATTAATTTAGTTTTTGCAAGAAGAATGTTTAATTTTTGTTTCTATGGTTAATAATATGGATTTTGTAATAAGTAAATAGGAACATACTAAATGTTATGATAGACAATATTTTGTAAACCAGTTATGTTCAGAAAGCGATTTATATGTTTCAACTTATTAATCGAGAGGGTGTGTTAGATATTCTGAACGTGGCAACATAGTCTATCTTTCTCTATGATTGTGTCATTAAAAATATGTGATGTGTTTTCGGGTTCGTAATAATAAAATATTATTATAATTAAAATATCTCTCTCATTTATACAATATAATGATAATCTTAATAGTGACCTGCCTGCCTCGTTGTCACTTATGACATAAAAAAAGGCTTTCTTATTATGGTTAAAAGTTAGTTTATTGTAATTTAAGAAGTTCACTCTATAGTTTCAATGAATACCTTAAAAATGTTATAGATCTACTTGTGTGTTGGAATTTTATTTGGTTTGACTTTGGATTTGTAAATAATAAGTAGAAAGGAAGTATCCCAATTGGTACACATCAAATTTCATCACATAGATTATGGATTAAAAGTCTACAATGAGCTTTCAGATATGGAAAATACCATAAAGAAACTATAGCAGTGGTAGTGAACTTTGTAATATGAACCAGGTACCACCCGCAAGCCTGCCAAGATATTAAGTATTAATGTGTCCTGATGATTGCATATGTGGTTAAGTGATGGTAGTCAGGTGACTGATGCTGTCCATAATGGTATTCACCTCTCAGAGGTTTATTCAAATTCAGGAAAAAAATTAAAATATAATTTAATTTTACATATTATAGAATAGTTATAAAACCTTCATAGTAAACCCAGATGGAGCTACATTCTTTGGCCATTCAAACTGTGTGGTGTGAAACCTGTTCCCTGACTCCAGAAGCAGCACACTCTTCTCCTCAGAGCGCTGCAGACGGATCACATATGTGCGGTTGTCTATGTCATAAACTTGGTTAACTCTCATACCCTCCAACCTGAAGACACAATGTTATAAGTATTAGGAAATGTGAAACATGCTAAAAGTAATTGTGATTGTTTTTGAAAGTAAGACTAAAATGTTAAAAATAAATAAATAATATAAGCCTTTATTGCTGTTTGATTTCAACTTATTTGACAAAACATTATTTATAACAATAGAGGTAAGAAAACTATAAATTAACTTAAACTAAAACATATTATTATTATTATTTATTGATCAGGCAGGCAGTTGATTCAACTGATAAGTGCCTATATCCTGTTGTTTTACTAAAATGATATCTATATACAGGGTGGTGACGACATAACGACATTAAATTAAAACACGATCACAACTAGTCAATCAAAATACTTTGTAATAATTAAATCGGGTATTACATCAACACACAAAAAGCGAAATTTTCAAACGAACTAATTCCGAAAATAATCTAAACTAAACACAACTCTCAGGCACTACGGGCACCGTTTTAGGCAAAGACCGGCCGCCGCGGTTCTTTTGTAGGTGTATTGTTTCATTCATGCAAGTAGGCATCGACACCCGCGTACTGCACTAATAAGGATTTTAACGCTATGGTTATAAGGTCAAAATTTAATCAACCGACGATTTCTGAGCCGCACTTGTTATTTGGTTGTGTTTTACGCATGTAGGTAAATCTAAATTTTGTTCCATCTAGCTAGGTGAATGACTTATAAAGCAGCCTTGCGAAATCGTTATGTATTCACAGCATGTGTTAAAATGATTAAAGTGAAAATAATTTCCTGTGGCTATACCGTTCAATGTAATTTGATGATACTTGGTGTACGAACTACTAACGCGATACCAAATATGTGGTTTAAATTAATGTCGTTATGTCGTCACCACCCTGCATAAAAAATCCTCGTGTCACAGCGATAGTAACTGAACTCCTCCATAACAGCTAGACCGATTTTTATGTTTTTTTAATGTATATTCGGTAGGTCTGAGACTAGGTTATAAAGTATATATATACCGCTAGATCCCACGGGAACGTGGGTGAAAGGTAGTTTTCATATATTTGGATAAGTTTCATCATATCAAAATGTCATACTATTTACCTTTTTAACTCTGTAACCATGCACATAATATCGTAAGTATTAAATCGGTTCTTCATTTTGATTGTTTTTCACTTTCTTTCTAAGGCAAGAAATAGAAATAAATAAAAAAAACAACTATTCAATTCACATCAGTTCTGTGTCACTTGTTGTTTCATTTCATGGTAACTGGTGAATACGTGTCCTCGATTTGAATATTTCAATTTCTGTTCTGTTGCTTGATGATAGAAGAAAAAGAAGAATACACCTGAGAGAGATTAGATTTTTATTTCTTTCTTTTCTAGCGTAGGTACCAATAGGTACAGTAATTTATTTCTTGGTAGTCTTGGTACCACGTTTGACAGCTATTTGACAAACTGGACTGACACATCACTTCGAACTAGGAATGTGAAAAATTATCGATTATGAAAAAAAACGTTTTTTCTTCATTCAGAATCGTTTTTAGTAACAAAAAAATATTTTTAACTGTTTTGTTTTGTACCACTATTAGGTCCATCAATATTACATTAACAACATCTAACTAAGGTGCCATTCGTTCTGTCCTTTGAAAACAGTTTAGATCATACATAGACTATGTATGATCTAAGCTGTTTTCAAACATTGTGTTGACTATGTATCATAGTCATGCCAATCGAACTGGTATTACTATTGTCTATTAGGCAGGCGACGGTAGTCACTGATATTACTTGTGGTATGTAAAATAACAATATACGTACACCGTATCCTCTTATTAAATTAAAAATAAATGTAATAACAAATCGAATATATTTAAACAAAAGCTGATTAATTAATAATGGATTTTTATGTAGAATGTCACGTCCCTACTTCGAACGAAACGATAACGCAACGTTTCGTTCTTAGTGATTGTGTTAGGTGTGAACAGTTGTTCAAAATTACAAATAGTGTAACAATTATGATTCACTAGCTTTAAACTATTTCTCTTTTTTTCTGTCTGTTTATTCACAGGCTTTTACTTACTCTTTGCTTTCACAGGTCAATCAGTTAGGACAATACTGTTTGTATGTATAGAAGATACAATTGACAACCAACAACGAATAACTAAACGATGCAACTATACAAAATCGTTCAAAAATTTTCCTTGGAACACCAATAATAAAAATAAAATTATTTAACTGACTGGGTTCTATCTACCCTGTCCTTCTGTCTGTTATAACTAGGTTATAAAATGTGAAGTGACTAGATACTCTTTGATATTATGTTCATTCTTGTTACGTAATTAATCAATTTAATAATATTTTTTAATACCAAAAATGTTTTTGAACGTAACCTCTATTGTCATCTTTAGTGCCTATCGCACGCGTGCATGTTTGTTTTGGTTTTGCGAAATATATTTTATTTCTTGTTTTAAAATAAACTACGATGGTTGTCGAAGATTCAATCGTCAAAGATTTCAAGCTTAAATCATTAAAGTGTGAATTAAATTTTCTGAGTAAATCAGACGGCTCGGCCATTTTATCACAAGGTAGGTTGTAATGCTAAATAAAATATCACCTAAAGACTTATTTAAAGCGGCGCACCTAACCACAAGGTTCCTAAGTTGATATATCCGCGCTTACGATTACCGGCTCATTTAGAGAGACTTTTAAACAATAAATGAGCCAGTGATCACCTGAAATGTATAGATGAACTATAGTTGTATAATTTGACTATATTACAGGTGAAACTGTGGCTCTTGTGAGTGTCAATGGTCCGCTGGACATCAAAATGCAAAATCAGAGTATAGAGAAGTCAACACTTGAAGTATTGTTCAGTGGTAAGAGTGGGAAGCCTTCAGTTGCCGATAGGTAATGACAAAATCAGTTTTACAAAGCACTTTACGGAATAAAGACCCCTGATTTAGGGCTTTAATTTTTTTTTTCATGTAGAACTCTGATAATAACATTCATAGTCAAAACTATCCAACACATGACATTATCATCCATCTCAAGAAAGTGTAGTAAGAATAAAATAAATATCCTCGGAAATTTTTCTCACACGGCTATCTGATACCAAACTAAGCAGAGCTTGTAATATGGAAACCAGATGACCAATATACTACAAATACTATTTTTTTGTAAATAAATACTTAAATAGATAATTACACCCAGACTCAGGACAAACAGACATTTTCATGCACACAAATGTCTGTCCTGGACGGGAATCAAATACTTAATAATATATAGTTAATAGTTCCCATTTTGATTAAAATTGCTTAATTTACAATCAAATTAATTTGGTTTCATTACATGAGATGGATGGAATGGTTGTCCTAAGTTCGTACGAAAAAATAGAAATTCAGGAATCCCAATTCCAGTTTTTAAAGTAAAATTCTGAATATAAATACACCCCATCACTTTTCAATGTCATAGATCCTAAGTAGACGTTACTGCTTCACATGACAGGTATAGAGAGAATGTTATTAAACAGACATGTGAGACAGCTATACTGGGCAGCATATACCCTCGCACTGGCATCACTGTCACTATACAAGAACTGGAGGATTTTGGTGGGGTTAGTATTATATATTTTAATTTGTTAAGCTTGTGTTTGACCGCAATCTTACCATGGTAAGTGATGATGTGGCCGAAGATGGTAAGCACACAAAGCCCAGATGGGAACTGGCTCTCAAGTGCAGCTGTCGGAACACACCGATAGGTGCTTAGCGACAGATTTTCAACTTGAGGGTGGTAGCCAGCCAGTCGGGTACTACAAAGTACCCTACCACCGTGCTATGGTTTCCTCACGATGTTTTCCTTCACCGAAAGCTCAAGCTCATTGTAGGATTCGAACCCACGACCTTCGCCGCGGTATTCGACGTCACTTACCACTGAGCTATCATCGCCTTAAAGGTGGTAAAAACACAAAGCTTAGATGGGAACTGTCTCTTAAGTGCATTGTTGGAACAGACCGATAGGTGATTGGTGACGGATTTTCAACTTGAGGGTGGTAGCCAGTCCGGTACTACAAAATACTCTACCACGGTGCTGTGGTTTCCTCACGAATCCACGACCTTCGCCGCGGTATCCGATGTCAATTTCAATGGAGATAATCATATACCTTTCAATGTAGTGTAAGAAAAATAATAATCAACCTTATCCTACGCAATTTTAAGGTACAAGATCAGCGATAGTTTCTCCTGAATAATACATTCTTAAACAACTGTTCCAAAAAATATATGGAGGAGCGAGCCGAGGTGTTAGACTCCTCCATTGAAAAGGGTAGATCTTCCGCCAGGCTAGGTCATCGTGCCTGGGGACCGCGGTACAACTGTTGATATTGGAATCTTGTATATATGCAGATCGCTTGGAAAACTTCGATAGCGCGATGTAGATTATTGGAGCGCCATCTATCTAGGAGTCGTGCGAACTATATCTATTTGTAGATAGATGTCGCTACAAATATATTAACCTTGTAAATACAGTGGACCCCCGGTAATCCGAGAAACATTTTGCAAGGCAGTGTCGGACTATCGAATTTGTCGGATTATAGAGTACTGCCTAAGACCCCCTATAGTCCGGATTTTTATACAAAAGAGTACCTTGTAATCCGACAAATTACAGCTCCAATGATAAGATTCTATATGTTATGTTGTATGTCAAATTTAGTACATAAATTAAACAACACAATAGAGAGCTTACGTTTTATTATAAAATTATGTAATGATATTAATGCTATAGAACTTACAAAAAATATGCAATAACTTAACGTTAGAAAATAATTGTGTACAAACAAATGTACATACAAACTAAAATAGTCAAAAATTATGAATCAATCAATTTAAGAAGCATCAAAAATCCATGTCGGATTACAAGGGGTGGCGGATTAGACAGGGGCCGGATTACCGGGGGTCCACTGTATATGACCTTTTTATTGATGTCATTTATTATATACGACACGTCCACATATGTCCTCCTTAAGTTTGTCTTACTATTTACCGGACCTATATAGTTGTGTTATGGTTTTTTACGACAGCCGTTAAATAAATACCATCTTTATCCAACAGCTTCTCTCGTGCGCAGTGAACTGCACCTGTCTCGCTCTCCTAAACGCGGGGGTGGGGATGCATCATACGTTCGCGGCGGTGCTCGGCGCAGTAGACGAGGACGGCAACATCGTGCTGGACCCGTCGCACGCGCAGCTCGCCACCGCACGAGCAACCATGAACTTCGTTTTCGATAGTCGGGAGAAGAGATTGGTTACAGGTATGTTGTAGTTGTACTTCACAGTTTCATCTGGGGGGGGGTTTAGGGGTTTTATTTTCAAAAATCCTTTCATAATGAAAACCTCTATTAGGAATCTACCTGCATTCAAGTTTGTAGCATTTACATTTTCTGAGATTTCGTCATAACCAGTGAGTGGTATTTCGCTTTTATACAGTAAGTCCGTCAGTGTGTCCGGTAAACCTATCAACATATATAAAAATCACCTCAGTGAAAAGTTTACCATTTTCGAGATATGCTGATATTTCAGGTTTTGTATTGATTTTTTAATTTTAGATCTTAAATATCTCCCCCTAAAGTCTAAAGTTTGTCGTACAACTAAGCAGATAGAGTTTATTGCCAGCTCTTCTCAGCAAAAGCAACTTACCGAAACGTGCGTTAGAGTCTAGATTTCATAATTGCTTGGAAAAACCCACAACACTGTCCAAATACATGCAAATCTCGACACCAATGTATTGTTTTCTGTGTAAGGAATGATTAAAATGCCTTTAGCTAAATGAATACAAGAGTTAAGGAGACATTGGGTGGATATTTTGCTGGAAATTTGAAGCGTCCCTTTCAATACATGTCCCTTTCAATAACTACTTGACCCTTTCACATCTTAAAGTCAACATCAATGTCTTGTTTCTTGTGTAAGGAAAGATTATATATCTTTTAAATAATAAAAGAGTTGGTGAGACATCGGATGGATATTTTACTGGAAATTTAAAGTGTCCCTTTCAATAACTACATGTCCCTTTCAATTTCTACGTGTCCCTTTCACATATAAAAGTCAACATCAATGTCTTGTTTCTTGTGTAAGCAAAGATTAAAATGCCTTTATTTAATACAAATCGCTAACATTCAGTTAAATTGCAGGTTTCACAGAAGGCAGTTTCAGTGAGGATGCGTACAAAGAGGCGCTTGAGAGGTGCCGCTCAGCGAGCGACATCGTGTTCGCTTTCTACCGGGACATCGTCGGGAAATACTCCAAGTTTCTTGGATGACGTCACCTTTAAAATATAGTGTTTTAAGAAGTTAGGCATAGTATGGGACAAGTGTGGAAAAAAACATTTACCTCAATCTCCCCCCCTCCATCCTCCTTTTATTAAAGAACGATGGGGAATAGAAAATTAATATTAATTAAAAATATATTATTATAGATAAAACTGTTGTTAGCTTAACAGAAAACATTTTTCTAAACCAATTTTGCCATAGTAATACTTGAAAATATCTATGATGTTTCTATCATAAATAAAATTATTAAATTTTCATGTTTGACCACGTGACTGAAAACGCTCGGTACTGGTCGATTCTAAGTGTGACGTCATCTGCTTGTAAACAGCAAAATGGAAACGGTAAAGTTATGAAAGATATTTTGTCAGCTAAAAGGTTTACGAGCAGGTGACGTCATATCACGTGACCTAGCATTATGGCGTCTTAGCGTTTTGGTGGCCTTTTTTTATTAATATAAACATTGATGGTAATATTCAAAGAAAATAGAGAAATTTCTAGAGAATTAAGCAAATTGCAATTGTATTACGCTATAATTTAAAATTTCAGATACTTTTCTAAAACCTGTCAAATACCCTAGCTTTCGCCCTGTATCACTCGCGTTGTTATGAAATGTCTATAATACTCGAGGATAATGTAGTTAATTAGCGAAAAAAGTTTTGGAGATTGCTTCCAACATCCAGTAGACAGACAAAGTCTTGCTGGTTATAACATTGTCCATCTCTGCTGAACCGGTGATTCCAAATTTATGTTACTATGGAAACCAGATAGCTGATATACTACTTGTTAATATATAACACTAATTCTCCTCCGCAGTTTCACCCGCGTTCCCGTGGGATCGTATCTTATCCCGGGATAAAAATATAGCCTATGTTAATCTGGAATAATGTAGCATTCAAATGGTGAAAGAATTTTTGAAATCGACCCAGTAGTTTTTGAGTTAATTCGTTACATACAAACCTTTCCTCTTTATAATATTAAAATTCATATGTTTAAGTTTATATGTATGGGAATTGGATACAAGACCTCTAAAGTGGTAATTGTAAATGAATATGAGTTCATTTTCCTATGTTTATCATGTGAGAACTGATATTGTTTAATTATATTATTCCATAGTAAAAGTGTATAATAAATAATTGTTTAGTATAAAATGTTTTCTTTATTTTTGGCTTGGTATCTAGACCTTTAAGCCATTGTTTTCTTTATACAAGTCAAAGGTTTGTAGTGTGGGAATAATATACAGGTTTAAAAAAAAACGGTGTTTGACTATCATCTCAGCACTTTCTGCCACATCAATGTTGTAAAGCCTAGTAGAGAACCGTCTCAAATACCTACAGCTTTGGATGCCAGTCAGCTAGTACCAGAATAGTATATTTCATTACAAGTGCGGAAAGGCTGTCATTGCAAAGAGTTCCGACAAATGTGTACCCGAGCCGAGGCGCAGCCGAAGGCGAGGGTTGACAGTCGGAACAAGTTGCAATGACGGTTCCGCAAGTGTACTGAACGACTATTTTTAATACAGTTGCGAAAAAATTAAGCAATTTAATAAAATAATAAAAACAATAAACTCAACTAACCAATCATTTATTTCTTATAAAAGTTATAGTGCACATGTACATTGAAATTGGTACAGTTTTTTAAACATAGGTACTGGGGAAGTTTTAGGTTGCATATTTACTGTTTGAGACAAACTATTATTAATTTCGTATGATTGTTCATGTATATTTGTCATACAATGTTTGTGCAATTATAGTGATTCCGGTGGTGTTAATAAAAAAAATAAATAGGGTCGAAATTACTCATTTTGTGCAACAAACAACTAAACTCGCAAAGAAAATTTCTGGAAAATGGCGCCAACCGTAGAATATAAGCAGAGTTTTTTTTTCTTCACCCAAAGGGAACTATCCATACAGCTTAGTCTACAGTATATTTTTTTTATTGATATGAAATGAAAATGAAATTTAATGAGATGAAATTAAATGAAACCTAACCTAACTCATTCAATTAAATCATTAAATCTGATATTGAAATAAATTGGTAGCTTCTTTTTAGAAATATACGTATTTATATGAATCACAAAAACTCTTTAGTAAAAACTTCATGGTTGGTTTTTCTTTTTAATAGACATTATTTTGACAGTTGGGAAAGAGAACGCACTAGTTCGGTAAAGGTAAAAAAAAAGCACTAGTATGTAATAGCCCACATCCCGAACGCTATACGGCCCTGTAATACACCACTTTTTGAGCAACTGTATTAAAAAGTACCTTACCACCGTGCTATGGTGTCCTAAACTCTATTTCAAGGACGGTATTATTGAAAAACGTACCTTAAACCTACAGTCGTAACTTTAAGCTACGTATGTAAATGGAAATAAGTGTTAAGGTCGTAGCTCATTTACACGACTCCGCTCCCACCCGACAAATAAATTTCATTCAATTATGGGCTTCAGGTCGTGCTCTTTAGATATAGTTTATATAGCCAACATAAATTAGTAGACAAGACAGTTGCTGACAGCGAGCTTACCGCCATCAGACTGTTCGGTAGTAGACTTATAGTATAGGGCGGTGTTGGAGCAGATGAGCTAAGACCTTTATGGTTAATTTTTCAATGTCGTACTTTTATTTTTATTTTTTTTATTCTGGATAGGCTTGTTTGACTACAATCTCACTATGGTAAGTGATGATGTAGCCGAAGGTGGTAAGCACACAAAGCGTATATGGGAACTGGCTCCCAACTGCAGCTGTCGGAACACACCAATAGGTGTTTGGCGACAGATTTTCAACTTGACGGTGGTAGCCAGCCAGTCGGGTACTACAAAGTACCCTACCACCGTGCTATGGTTTCCTCACGATGTTTTCCTTCACCGAAAGCTCATTGCAGGATTCGAACCCACGACCTTCGCCGCGGTATCCGACGTCATTACCACTGAGCTATCATCGCCTTAGATTAAAATGCCGAGAAAAGGAGACCGAAATCTGCCAGTGTAACTTCCCGAGAGTCCGCGCGAATTTAGCTACACGTTTACCGTCGTCGACTCCGGGAATTTGCAGAAAGTAGGTACGTTAACTACAGGTAAAGACTAAAGTTAATTATGAAATGTATAATTTTGCTGCAAATGATTCACTTGGCATTCATTCAGCTGCAAGTCTTAATCAATTTCAACATCCTATGCGTCGTTAACCCATAGCGCTATCATTAAGGTGAATTAACTATTAAATGTCAGTTGTTCCCAAGCTTTTGCTATTTATACAAAAATCCATGCCAATTAGCCACATATTTGGCCTTATGATAGGCATCATTTGCGACTGGCACACTGGCAGTAGTGGCAGTCAACCGTACATAATAAATAAATAAATAAAAAAATATTGGAGTGAATAATTGAATGCGTTCCTTTGCATCGCCGCTACCGAATATAAAGAATGAAAAAGTGCAACAAAATACGCGGTGCGAGAGTTGGGTGTGAGGTATACTGAGATCACAACTATTGCTGTAAATAGGCCGTGCTGGCATGCAAGTTCAGGTGAATTCATTAGTAATTCCGGTTCTACTCATGAAAATGCAATTTGATTTTTTAAAGTAGGTTTTAATTGACTTTTGTTATTCAATACGCCGTAATAGTTTAACGGATTAGACGGAATCCCTCATTGATCTTTCTATCTTGACTCATGACCGGTCTTCCTGGGAAGTCGTAAATTTTGCCGATGTGTCTTCTAGAGTGAAAAAAAGATACCTAAGGCTTCAAAAAAATAAGTTGGAGTCTATCTTCTTGTTCTTAAATCGCTTTGCTGGTAGATTCAATCTAACGTTCACAAGTGCCTTATTAGGGCTTAAACTGAATAAATAAGTTTGAATTTGCTCCTGTTGCACCCCATACCTAACCGAGGCTTCGGCATTGGCGGCAAAAAAAACAAAAATGGCCGATCGACGCGATCTCGGATGCAAATGGCGGGGGTAAAAGCACCGCCGGCACATTTAAATGTCGCAAACTGAAGCTGATACTGGGACGAGACATTTTTGTTCTATTTACAGGGCGGCATTGTGGAATGATGCGATTGTACGTAAATAGTCAACGAACGAGATGTTTTGAATGGCCACAACCAACCATAGACGGCGAAAATATAATAGCCTTATAGGTAATTATATTTTCGAGCCGTTTGGGGTTGAAACTCTCGGGTCGTGGGGCCCGAGTACTCATTTCCTATTTAAGGATATTTCCAAAAGATTGGTTGACGCTTCCCGTGACCAAAAGGCTGGCTTTTACTTTGGCCAAAGATTAAGCATTGCCATTCAACGTGGCAATGCTGCCAGTCTTTTGGGAACGTTACCAGTCGACGGCGATGCGGAGGAATTCTTCGACGCACTTTTATAGTTTATTTTAGGTAGTTTTTAGATTAGATTAATTTTAATTGTATTATGTTAATAGTGTAGACCATAGACGTAAATATACCTACTAGTTTTATTTTTTGTATTTGTTTTTATTATGTTGGACTGGACGTTAACTAAAGGAACATTAACTCGGCTGTTATCTAAATGTCATCACGATTACCTATGACAAAATGTATTCCATGCTGGATTGACATTCCAAAATAAATGACTATGAACTCCGCCGCTCGGGATAAGCAAGCTGGCCCTAGAAACTAGACGATCGTTGCAAAATTAAGACGCTGGAGACTTAGTGGTACGAGTAGTAGGTCTATGACCGTCACGTCGGTTCGAATTCTACAATAAGCTTGTGCTATCGATTAATGAAAACATTGCCTGGCTGGCTACCACACTCTAGTTGAAATTCTATCGCCAAGATCCTAGTGACTTCTGATACAAATATTCAACGCCAGTAGGCACCTAACAAGTATCTACCTAAAATAAAATCGATAACTTCGTTAGAAACCTAGTCCAAGTACTTTAGTAGGACTATCAATCAAGGATATCTATAAATAAGATTAACTCTATGGAAAAATGTAGGTAATATTATTATTATATTACGGCCATGGATGTATCACAGCAAAACCTCTTTTGGACAACTTTTCTTCCATATTACGGACTTTGATGGGGACTAAGTATTATCATTGAATCATCATTGTGAAATTAACATAGTCCGAGCCTAATATAATTTCCCCTTTAACATCAATGAGAAAATAAACCATTCATCTAATTCAATCTGTGAACGCGACGTAAATCAGAGCTTGAACGCAGCCGCAAACGAATAAAATATGGCGGCGGCTGTGACATTCATCCTTTCCCGCGTAATTTGCATACCTTAGCATTTTGTGTCTCTCGCGACATTCCCACGATCCCAGGCGTCTTAATATCGGCTGTGAGCATTGAAATTTAGTCCAAGGTTGTTTAATTGATAATTGTGGAGATAGCGCTTGTTTATAACGTATCGTTTAGGTAACGTTTTAATTTACATGACGTTTGCTAATTGGCAGTGTTGCCAGATCGCAGGAATATTACTTGATAATAAATATATTTATGTATCTTATCGTAGCAACAATTTACGCAGTATTTACATTTTGTAGATAGATACCATACCATGACAATAACGTAGGCTTTCTCTAGATGCAAAGTAGTGTGTGAGAGATTTGGAGTTGACACAATGAGAGATTTGTTATGATAATCTGTTGAAATGTTTGACTGTCTCAGCTGAAAACATTTTTATAAAATGTTTGGTATGAAGACACCTTGAACCCTAGGAAAAGACTACGCAATTTTTTTTTAAAGTTGAAAGGGTACGATTCCGCGATTTGTGACGTAGTCGCAGGCTAAAGCTAGTACCTAATTGATGAAGTCTCGTAGGTATACCTACTTCACAAGTAGGTTTCCACAAATGATGATTAAACTTACATTGGCTCTTCAAAATAGCTAGAGAGAGAAGACCTGCAGCTATTCTTACCACCAGATTTCAGTCGTCTCGCTCTCCAAGGATCATTAAGAGGCATGAGATCATAATTTTATTCAAACTACCTTACATAAAATCTTACATAGGTTCGTTATCGATAAATAACGGTTATTCTTACCCGACTGCGGCGAAGCGAACGGGAGGGTTATGTTGTTGACCGGTTCTTATGTGTGTATGTTTGTAAATATGTATATTCCCTCATAAATTCTTAGCTTCTAAACTACTTATATTATCCTAATTTGACAAATGAGGAGTCATTGGAAGCGTCTAGTTAGTCCGCAAGTTCAAAAACTGAAACCCGACTTCTGAAAACACGCATGCTCTAAAAAGCATGAAACAATTGTATCAGAAAGTCGGGTTCTCGTTTTTGAACTGACAAACAGGCAGACGGTCCACCTATGGACATTTGCAATACCAGGGTGATTGCCGATGTGTTGCCGACCTTTTTGAAGTACCCCATACCATAGCGCGGAGGGAATACCGTAATGGGGAGCTCATGCCACATCCTAATGGTCCGCAGAAGGAACTTATTTAAATAATGGCACCAATGAATGTCTTCTGTCTGTTACCTAGTTAATCGCCTGGAATAATCATTATGATAGTTTAAACAGATCACCCATCGCGGCTACAACATAGAACAGAACAAACGCAACGTAGGTACGTCGTAAAGCATGTTGGTACAGTGCACCAGTACAAGCCGGTAGCGAGCAGCATTAGCATGAGAAATTACATGGTGCCCGTTGCAATATGCGCGGAGGTTTGTAGGTACGGTGGGCAAGCGAAATTATTTTTACTTCTACTAGCTGTCCTCCGCGGTTTCACCTGTTTCCCGAGGGATTTTTCTCTCAAATTTGACCTAACTAAAATTTTAATTAAAATCTTAGCTATTGTTGATCGAAGTTAAAATCGGTTCTTTCGTTTAGAAGTTCACCGCGGATAAACAACACGAAATTATAATCTTAATTGGGATGATGCCTGTTTTCAAGAAAAAAATCTTGAGAGGTGTCAAGGGACACCCGGATCGAACGAAGTTATATAAGTCGAGAGAGTATCTATATATATATATAGATATAAATAGAAATGAAAAAAATATCTGGCTTGCTTTCTATAAGAGAGAGAGAGACAGACAGAGAAACATGCGCACGCCGCACAGCTTACAATAAAGTGACACTGACACTAAAAGTGTCGTGACATTTTTTTTCCGTCTAGCCCCCTTTCAAAAATACCTAACACTAACTACATAATACATCTAAAAATACTCATAAATAGCAAACACGTTGACTTGTTACATTCCGCCTTTCTATGATTTTTAATTAACAATTTAACCACAAAGAGTGCCTTTTGCTGGTTTATATTTATGACGTCACAAGTATGTATTTCATACAAAACTTCATATAAATCACTCCCAAAATCAATCCCTAGGGATTTTCCCACGACTAGTGTAAATTCCTGTCTACTCTTTTTCAAACACGGGGATGCAGATTTTTAAAGATATATTGTGCAAGGTCCTCTCGGAGGACCTGAGGGTCCTACCATGATGATAGCCCGTGATTTTGACGTTAGAAATCTAATTAATATTTACGTATTTTTACAGAAAACGTATGGTAAAGGTAAGTAGGTAGGTACCGCCACTGCGTGGGTAAACTGGGCCCTAACTGGGGCGTCTGAAGATTGGCTTCTTGATAAAATGTTTGTAATTTGTGTATTTGTTGTAAATATCTATATTAATACCTATAATAAAACACATGGGTGTGTAATTTATGTTCTAAATGTATGGACGTAGTTTTTTTTTTATGTCACAAGTGACAACGAGGCAGGCGGGTCACCTGATGGTAAGTGACAACCGTCGCCTATAGACATTGGCAAAACCAGGGGATTGCTAATGTGTTGTACACCTCATTACAATGCCTTAAAGGCGAACTGGCTTTCAAGTGCAATTGCCGGAACACACCAACAGGTGTTTGGCGACAGATTTTCAACTTGAGGGTGGTAGCCAGCCAGTCGAGTACTACAAAGTACCCTACCACCGTGCTGTGGTTTCCTCACGATGTTTTCCTTCAACGAAAGCTCAAGCTCATTGTAAGGATTCGAACCCACGACCTTCGCCGCGGTATCCGACGTCACTTACCACTGAGCTATCATCGCTTTAAAAGCTTTGTAGTAGGTAATCAGCATACACAATAATATTTGATTTGATTTTTTTACTGTACAGCATATATTTTGGACACCTACTATTCCGATTTTAATTATAAACGAGACTCGCACATAAAGTAAATGAACCTGATTAGCCTACATTTATATTGTAAATAAATTAATAATCGCGACTGTTTTGCTATCGGTAAGGTCCGCCGGGCGCATGTCGACCGCTATAACAAAACTTACAACCTGCATGTATTCGACAATTAAAACTAAAAACCTCCCGCCGTGGACCCTTGCGGACATGCCTCATGCACCTCATGTGGACTCCGCCTTATACGCTTTTTTATTTTTTATGGCAATTTAAAGGCATCCTTCAATCATTTTTTGCTATTGCCATGGATTTAGCAACTTTTTTTAGTAGGTAGCAACCTTTTATGATCTATATAAAATGGTTTGTATTTTATTTTGATTAATCTGGATATTTATTTAAACGGTTGCGTGGTAAAGAAAATAATTCTCATTGGAATTTTATAAAATTGTTTTTCGAAATTTATTATGAGCTCAATTTTTAGGTTTGTGTACTTGACAGATGGCTATTATTTTGTATTGGAATCATTAGATATTTCCATCTCCTAGCTGATGATGATGAATGATGATTGTCTTAGGTTACCTACACAAGGTTACGTAAACATACATACACTAAGTTGATTTTTTTACAATGTTTTTGAGACGTGTGGACCACCTGCTTCACGAAAACATTTTAGTTGTTGTAGCTACATATCAGTGTCTGTGGTTGTTGTCAGGAAAAGAGGTTAGATTATTTTTAATTTATGGTTTTCTAATAACTGCCTATATCCACCTCGACAGCCAAGGTTCCAATTAAAAAAAAAGGCCAGAGATAATAGGTGGGAGTGGTCGAGCGCCTACTGGCCTGCGCGCTCGTAAATCGAACAGCTCGTTCCAAATTTAAAATTATGTGTTTCCCTCTTATAGAAACAGTATTATATAGAAATTTAGTATTATATAACTAAATAAATCTTTTAAGCTGTTAGTAAATTTACTCTGCAATGTTACACTACCAAACTTAGGAGTTTAATATCCTGATAGTTAAGGAAATACTTGTAGTCTGCGCTGATAATCTATATTAGGTGTACAGAGACCGTTTCATTAGGTAAAGCGTTTCATATTTTTACGTTGGTAACGAATGGGTAACTCTTCGGAAAAGTGATTGGAATAGACTTTTACCATACACTCCGCGGTTTCACCCGCGTTCCCGTGGGATCTTATCTTTTACCTGGATAAAAATATAGCCTATGACACGCACAAATAACGTGGCTTTCTATTGGTAAAAGAATTTTCAAAATCGGTTCAGTAGATCCAGAGATTACCCCCTAGGTACAACCTCACAAACTTCTCTTTATAATATAACCTGATACTTAGATAGACGAATAGATTTTTGTACGTTTGAAAATTAACATCAGCGGAAATGTTTCCGTCGATGTAATTTCAAATTTTCCACAAATTACGTTCAATTTAAAGGGGTATAAGTTATGTTCTTATGTTAAAGTTGTTTTAAGATAAATCGCGACGTTTAACAACGTCGATAAACCGACGTAATATAATACAAGTGCGTGAGATGCGCACGAGTGCTCCGCATGGGGCCTGCTCTCACCCCCCCACCGTCCCACAGACCGTCTCCATGCTCGTTACTCTATTCCATGGTACCTATAGACATTGCGAAAGTTAAATTAATATTATTTTAAAGTTATTGTTATCGCCCGGTATTGGTATGCGGCATGCGGCCTTCCCGTCAGAGCTTTCCCATCCATCCGACTCGAAGGACCAAAAAAACAAAATACTAAACGGGCATACATTTTTTTTTTTCACGATGGTGAGTGATGATGTGGCCGAAGGTGGTAAGCACACAAAGCCTAGAAGGGAACTGGCTCTCAAGTGCAGCTATCAGAACACCGATAGGTGCTTGGCGACAGATTTTCAACTTGAGGGCCAGCCAGCAGGTCGGGTACTACAAAGTTCCCTACCACCGTGCACAATGTGTTGTTTCCTCACGATGTTTTCCATCGAGCTCAAGCTCTTTGTTGAATTCGAACCCACGACCTTCGCCGCGGTATCCGACGTCACTACCACTGAGCTATCATCGCCCTAAAAACATTAATATGAGGTCTGGAAAGACATATTATTAAAATTCCACTGTATTCTACAATTTATTCCATGCTCTTTACATCTGCAAGACGAATTACATTAAAACAACGATTTATAAAATAAAGTCGATTACATCGATGAAGGGTGTCCATAATTATAGATTTCAGAACCTCCATTTCACTATCTCCATTTTCTGTTAGCGTGTGTTATTTACTATTGTAATTATAAACGGCCAGCTATTAAACCCATGACTTAATGATAGCATGCATTTTTTAATTACTGAAACCCAGCGTTCTCTTTTCGAATTTGAATTTTGAAAAAATAAAGTAAACGTTATTTTGTTTTACCTATATTTAAAAAATACTGTGATCATAAACATTATTTATTCAAAACCAAGTTCAAAACGCACTAAATATATTTTATCTAAAATAAAAATTATAAGAATAAAGTACCTTTCAACCTTCAATTTAGTAGGTATGGATAAAACGAAAGATTTTATTTTTAATGGGACCAAAAGTCACTGGCCATAAAGTAATTTTGTGCACACGAACAATTTGATTTGAAAGTGGAAGAAATTTAAATGTCAGCGGAAGTGACATGCGACCCGATAATGGCCGGTGCGTGTGCGCGAAACGTCGACGGCTACGTTCGTTCGGATACACGCTGCAATGATTCAGCAAATCGTCTTGACATTTTACTAATGTATTCGATGTTAGTTTTAAATAAAAAAAATATAAAACCCATCTTTCATAATATTAAATAAAATAAGTAAAGCGTTCACCGATATAACGTGTTTCTGAATCGAAGTAGGTAATTTTGTAAGGGTTCTAATCCCATAAAAATTTCTGATTGGCAGTAAAAACTTTACCCACAAAACGATGCGATCTTGTAAGATTTCAATCACTGACTCAGCGGGCGGCTTCTGCGAGCAGTAACATGTCGCCATTTAATTTGAGATAGGTACCTACGTGTTGTGATAAGTTTAGGTGTATACATTTAAATAGGTTGGTACCTAATAATTGGACAGTAAACGTAGATTCTGACAAAATAGGAGCTTGGCGACAGATTTTCAACTTGACCAGTCGGGTACTACAAAGTACCCTACCACCGTGCTATGTACCTAATAGGATAAAAATATGACTGCCTTGAAATATATAAAAAATATGTATGAATAACTTAAACTCGTTCTGTAAAGTTATGATTACCTACCTTTTTTTTGGGTAGTACAAAATCACTAAAAAAAATTAATAATAAAAAAGTATGCTAGTATAAAAGAGGTACAAACTTATTTTCTTTAAAAAATAATCCCTCAGCTGTCATTAGATAACTTCAGATTGGCACAATTTTACCGATTCTTCATTTTATGGTCATAAAAAATGTTCAAAAATGTTCTCGGTTAAATCAAAATCGTTGTTAAAATTAATCCAAATTGTTTGCGATGTAAATGTTAAATGTTTCTCACAGTGTCGGCTGCCACGGACCAGGACATGTTCATTAGGATACTGTTCAAGTCAATGGCGGTTAGAAATACATCATGTTTAAATATTTTTTCCAATAATAATAAATTATTTTAAACCACAGAGGACAGATCTATGATATAGGGATTTTTTAAACTGTGTAGTACCTAAGTAACGCAGTAATAGAACGATAACCTACAATATAATTTAATCTACTTATACGTATACAAAGAAATTTAAATATAGATTAAGTTTAAAGTCTTTGTACGTATATATAAAAAGAGAACGCCTGACTCACTGACTCATCAGAGCCCAGCCTAAGCCCTTGGTTGGACCTAGAAAGCTGATTGTTTTCACAGGTGTTGATTTTAAGTCATAGACGAGTATAAGAAAGGATTTTTCGAAATTCAACCCCTAAAAGGGTTGGGCGAAACCGCGGGAAAGCTAAGTATAGTAGCATATATTGCAATAAAAATGGAGAATATTGAATTTTATGTGTTAAAAAATTTTTTTAGTAGAATTAGAATTGAATTGAATCCACGACCTTCGCAACGCACCTTGACGATACGATTGGCTTCTTCAAAACCTTATTTATTAATAGCGACATCTATTAACCTCGCAGATAAATTATCGATACTCCTGGATAGATGGCGCTACAATGAAAGACAGTTACATACAACAGTAAATATCATAGAATCCTACATCGCGATATCAAAGTTCTGACCGCTATTATACAAGTACCAGTTTCCAACATATAGGTGCAGTTGGACTGCGGTCCTCAGCCGCAAAGACCTAGCTTGGTGGAAGATCCTCCGATCTCAATGGAGCCATCACCTTGCTCCTCCCTACTTAATTCACCGTTCCATCTCGCGTCTTTAACTCAAGCTTTTCAGGTAATGAAACGCCACAATTCCCTCCTGCAGTTCTTCTCACCAGTCTTCCAGCACAGGTGGTCTAGGATTTGGTCATCGCGAGGAGATGGACTGGCGAGACGTGATAAGTGAAGCTGAACAAATAGTTGGGTATCCCACGTCGTTCTTGAATCTACGGTGGCTTTTCAATGATGAGATTGCTAATACTGCCATACATCTTAGGAAATTGGTTAGTATTTCTGTCACTGCTGCAGTATAATACAGGTAACCTAACTGACCCTGATCCACACTAACATAAGACCCAATTTCCATCAGGTCGCAACGAATCATCCTCTCCTTAAATCCGCTAAAAACCTCCTAATCGGATCCAAGAGCAACCTGCAATCAGTTGGTCTAATCATCCTCCTGGTGTCAAAAGCCGCTGGCCTCAATACCGAGGCCCTCATGAGAGATCAGTACGATTCAGGAGTACTCCATGCTCAGAGAGCGTTGGCTGAAATAGTTGAGATGAAGAGGACTGGTCATATGATACACAAGACGATGGCAAATCTTCAGGACAAGGGACAGAATAAGGATAAATTTAATGACCTGCTGTATGGGAACAAGATTGTTTTGTTGACCGGTAAGTGGAGGATCAGGGGTAGGATTTATGGGCGAATTAGTAGGTGCAGAAAATATCATCAGCCAGTATTTTAAATAAAGATTTTAGTCGAATTTCCATGAGTGGGGGATGATGACCTTGCCACTTTTTTAAACACGTTTTTGTTTTATACCACAAGTGACAACGAGGCAGGCGGGTCACCTGATGGCAAGTGAATACCGTCACCAACACTATTGTACACCTTATTACAATGCCTTAAAACGGGTTCTCAAGTGTAATTGTCGGAACACATCAACAAGTGCATAGCGACAGATTTTCAACTTGAGGGTGGTAGCCAGCCAGTCGACTACTACAAAGTACCCTACCACCGTGCTGTGGTTTCCTCACGATGGTTTCTTCACCGAAAGCTCAAGCTCATTGTACGATTCGAACCCACGAACTTCGCGTATCCGCCGTCACTAGCACCTGCCTGGTCATCTAGGTCTCACGTTGTCTTCTTTAGGTGACTACCTCCTCGCAACGTGTCTGCAGCACTTGGGCGGTCTGCGGAACAACGCGGTGACTGAGCTGATCTCCACCGGCCTGAGGGACCTCGTCGAGGGTGACTTCTTCGGGGAACATGACAAGGAGCACAATCCCTTACCCACATACCCTAAAGGTAAGGTTATTCATGAATAGAATACCTGTACTTTTTTTGTTTATTATTCTGGATAAGCTTATGTTTGACCACAATTTCACAATGGTAAGTGATGATGTGGCCGAAGGTGGTAAGCACACAAAGCCTAGATGGGAACTGGCTCTCAAGTGCAGCCGTCGGAACACACCGATATGTGCTTGGCGATAGATTTTCAACTTGAGGGTGGTAGCCAGCCAGTCGGGTACTACAAAGTACCCTACCACCGTGCTATGGTTTCCTCAAGATGTTTTCCTTCACCGAAAGCTCAAGCTCATTGTAGGATTCGAACCCACGACCTTCGTCGTGGTATCCGACGTCACTTACCACTGAGCTATCATCGCCTCAAAAACATACAAAAATATAAATAAATACCTTTCTAATTCCGGCTAGGCTTAGCTTTGGCTCCGTCTGATAATAATTACTAGCTGTCCCCCGCGGTTTCACCCGCGTTCCCTGGGATCTTATCTTTTCCCGGGATAAAAAGTATCCTATGTTTTATTCCAGGATATGGACTACCTGTGTGCAAGTTTCATCAAAATACATTGTCATTTTTGCGTGAAAGAGTAACAAACATCCATCCATCCAAACTTTCACATTTATAATATTAGTGTATAACTCAACCTTACAAATAATAGTTGAATGTCCAAGTTGTTTTTGAAAAGATAACCAACCTAATTGCTGAGTTTATTGCTGACTCTTCTCAGCAAGAGCAACCTTCCGAACGGCGCGTTGGTACTAGACTTCAACTGTGTGTTTGTTTGAATAGATAATATTTTAATTTATTTTCATTTCATTTTCATCTATAAATTACTAGTGGGCCCGGCCTCGGAACAATAACTAGCAGGCCCGGCAGACGTTGTCCTGCCCTGAAAATAAAACATAGAACCCGATTCCAGCGCCACCAATTGTGAAACTAAACCATCTGTCAGTCCGATCTCGAGACATGTCAAAAAGTTGTTCTATACAAAATGTATGACAAAAATAATTTTCTTCATTATCACGGAAATGAGATAAAAAGTATGTCCATCTCCTGGTTCTAAGCTACCTCCTCACCAATTTTCAGCCAAATCGGTTCAGTCGTTCTAGAGTTATAAATAGTGTAACTAACACGACTTTCTTTTATATATATAGATACATTTAGAGTCTGACTATTCATAAGTGCCTGTGAAGGCCTATTTGGATGAATAAACAATTTCATTTCATTTCAATTTCATTTCATATATAAAGATTTAGTTTTTGGCATTACTGATTGCAAAACGTTTGTAAAATACACATAGGAATGTATGTAGGTAGGTATATAGATAATTCAGCAGACTGATAAATTTACCTATATCAGATAGGTATAAGTCTACCGAAATGTGATGTCTGTCAACTTATCTATGTTTTGACTTATCTACGGTATCGTAATCAATATTACAAAAATGATTTCGTATTTCCAAACCATAAAATTATTGTAAGCCTTTCAAAAGTCAAAACCATTTATTCAGTTTAGGCCCTAGAAGGGCACTTATGAAGGTCGAATTACAGAAGTTACCACCGGTTCGGAAGTCAGCCTTCAACTGAGAAGAACCGGCAAGAAACTCAGCAAAATTACATTTTTTAAATAATTTTTGGACCATCTGACTATATTGGCTTTTTTTTTCAAATGTTTAACAATTTTATTCTTAAAAATACAAAAATTGTTTGAAACTTTGAGAAGGATATGATACTTTTGTATCTCGGGATAAGATAACATCCCTCAGGAACGCGGATGAAACGGCGGGGACAGCCTAGTAAGATACCTGTATTTGTTTCGGACCACATTCATCTATATATTGCTATAGTCCGTTCCATATGGATTGGCAATAAAGAAAAACTGTACCATGATAATCAAGCGACAGCGGTTTTGCGATAAGTTTGTATGGCGAGCGACAGGTTTAGGTGAACATGGTAAAGGACAGTCAATGACCTTTATTGCCAATCTATATAGATAGAAGATACACTGAAAATTATATTGGATTGACATTTAGACGCTCGTTGAACCATTTTTTTTTTATCATGACTTCTTAATAAGCATTGCCGTTAAATTCCAGCCAGCAATGAAGTGAAATCCCACTACGAATGGGAAACCGAAGACAACCTCAAGAAACTTGGCACAAACGAATATCTTGGCCAAGGTAAAGACGAATGGATAATGCGCACCATGCTCGAATCAGCCAGCATACTTGGCAAAGGCTGCCAAGCCGCCATGATACTTGCCCACCGCGGGGAGCAAATGGAACGAGACGCTTACAAACTTGGCGGGCATTTGGGACTTATCTGGCAGCTGTATTTGGACGTAAAAGACTTCTTTACACATCCATATTCTTACTCTTTGGTCGGTGCCCCAGTTACTCTAGCTCTATGGGAGTACCCTCAAATCTATGGTCATATTCTGGAGTCTAAATTGGAGAAGACACCTGTTGAATACAAGCAGTTGTATTATGCTGTGAGGAGCACACGGTCCATGGAGTATTTGAAGCTGTTCCTGGATGAAGAGTTTGCTTCAATCATGAGGTACTCGGAGCAGTTCCCCGTGGAAGATGCGAGGCTGGCGCTGCAGAAGATGGCGTTGACCATTCACGAGGAGACACTGCAGTATATTGAATAAAGGTATTTATTTGAATTTATGGCTTTGTTTCCTTTGGGTGCAAATATTTTCGATAACGAACAGTTAAGTATGTCTTGGGACTCATGGTAAAGTGGTCTTGATGCGATACTACTGTACTAATGTAACGTCTGAAACTTCGCGACAGATCTGTTTTGTTTTGCTGGCAATTGCCCTTAGGACATTTCTGCCAGTGTCAAGTCAGTATTAGTTTTGTTTTATCCAAGTTAGGTACCTACATTAAATGACATTTATAGTAAAATTAATAATCAATACCTACTAAGTACTGACATATTGCAATTCATTCTTAGTTTTCTTTTTTTGACTCCCTTTTTAAACGTCTTAAATATCTCGGCTAATAGCATAGTTCTAGTATAAGTTAAAAGCCTTTGCATAGTCCGAACCGTAAAGATCTACACAGGGGTAAACTATTACCCTATTAGTATTTTAATTTTAAATATTACAACATAACCGATTAATATTATAAATGTGAAAGTTTATGTTTGTTACTCAATCACACAAAACCAGCTGAACGGATTTTGAATAAAACATATTAATTAACATTTTTATGAAAAGATAAGATGCCTGTGGAACGCGGGTATAACCGCGGTGTCAGATAGTACGTTACAAATATATATTTTTTATAATAATAATTCACATAAATGCATAAAAAACACGCCATACAAACCATCACGGGTTTAACCGTGGCATACAGGCACAGCTCGGTGTAAACTGTGTTATTTTAAATTGTAGCGACATCTATCTACAAATAGATATAGTACGCACGACTCCTGGATAGATGGCGCTCCAATAATCTACATCGCGCTATCGAAGTTTTCCAAGCGATCTGCATATATACAAGATTCCAACATCAACACTTGGACCGCGGTCCCCAGGCACGATGACTAGCCTGGCGGAAGATCTTCCCTTTTCAATGGAGGAGTCTAACACCTCGCTCCTCCGTAACATTATTAAAGTTTAAGCATTAACATAGTGTTTAAAGAGATCTTTTTTACAGTTTTTTAACGTTATATTATTTTCAACGTACAAACAGACATAAGTACCTACCGATTTATTCCAAATTTCCAATACCCGCTGACCCGCGCACGACGGAAGCTCTCAGTTGTCAGATTATTAACGTCAAATCTGACACCACTCACCAATGATACGCGCGTTAATTTTAATTCCGTGAATTATTTTATAAAATATGATAATTCGACGTGAAACGTCATAAGGTACGTTTTGAAAGGATTTTTTGATATAATTATTCCGGGACAATCTGCACTCGGCCATCTTATCCTAAACTAAGCAGAGCTTGTTCTAGTAACCAGATAACTGGTATATTTACTGCTTTTATTTCTGTTAGATAATTACAGACTTAGGTGAAATGGGCGTGTTTCAAAAATACCTACACATGTTGATAATATAATAATAATATATAATAGAAGAAAGGAAAAGTATGAATTGTCGGTACAGACACGTACCTACCTCTACCATGAGTTTGCTCTTGTAACGTAATCGACACTCGCTAGCGACTACGGTAAACATTTAGTATGAAGATTTGTACAGCGCCTCTAACGGATAGTGATGATAGCTCAGTGGTATCTAGTGACGTCGGATACCGCGGCGAAGGTCGTGGGTTCGAATCCTACAATGAGCTTGAGCTTTCGGTGAAGGAAAACATCGTGAGGAAACCATAGCACGGTGGTAGAGTACTTTGTAGTACCCGACTGCCTGGCTACCACTCTCAAGTTGAAAATCTGTCGCCAAGCACCTATCGGTTGTTCCGACAGGTGCACTTGAGAGCCAGTTCCCATCTAGGGTTTGTGTGCTTACCACCTTCGGCCACAACATCACTTACCAAGGTGAGATTGTGGTCAAACACAAGCTTATCCAGAATAAAAAAAAATAGTTGTGGAAACACAGCTTTACATACAAAGCTACAAAGTTTGTTACGATATTCGCAAGCGAGTATCGATTACGATACCATAGTAAACCCATGTTACGAGGTAAAGAGCTCATAAAGCTTTCCACTTATTTGTGGTGCGAGTTTAACATTAATGTTATGTAATAAGAACGGCTGTGGCTTTAGGACTTTGGTTGCTTTGCATTTGGCAACATTTTTTGTTCTCTCGGGGGCAGGTGCTCCTCCCTATTATACTTTGGCGACGCCCTTGGTAGGTAGTACACATTCTAAAAGTTCAGTGGCTTATGTGTGCGAATAATGGCACAAGTTTGGCGCGAAGGAATAATGAAATTACATTATTAAAAAAAGAATATCTTTTATTCTTATTTCAAAAAGGTTAACAAAAAAAACATTTTTAACAACTTGCAGATATATCTAATAAATATATTTTTCATAGCTTACTTTCACAATTCACAAAGTTTTTAGTGTGGACGTCGCGGTACATATGGATTGCTTTAAACAGAGATTCATGGTAATATTCCATGACACCAAATTGATTTTAAAATATGATTCGAAGCATAAAAATACTCTATTGGACATTTCAAATATCAAGAATCCCACTTGATATTTGAAATGTGTGTTTTGTTGTGCCGATGTGTTTTTAACATTATATAAACTAAATACGGTTTATAATTGCACTAAAAACATTGCTAAGCTATGAAACACACGATAACATGTAAGACAAAGAAATACATATAAAACGCACAATTCAAAACATCAACAATTTCGATAAATAATTTGTAGTATCGTAACTCTTAAATAATTATGTCCAAATCATTACATATTTTGTACTATATCTTTTTTTATTAGGGTTCCGTACCCAAAGGGTAAAAACGGTAACCCTATTACTAAGACTCTACTGTCCGTCTGTCTGTCACCAGGCTGTACCTCATGAACCGTGATAGCTTGATGTATTTCTGATGTATAACAAAAAATACTAAAAACAGAATAAAATACTTAAAAAAAAACTACAAAAGTAACGGAACCCTCGGTGCGCGAGTCCGACTCGCACCTGACCGGTTTTTATAAAGAATATACAAACATTTTGTATCAATGCTCTACATTATTTATAATTATTAATAAGGTACATTTATCATTGGTATGATTTTATTCACTTTGCTCTCTTAAAACGTTATTTCACTTGATACTACGACTTGAATTTGTGTAGTGCAAAAACTTGTCGCCATAATGAAATTGAACACTTATATCTCGATTTATTTATATACAACACATCCTATTTTTAAAAACTAGTGTAACTTTCACGAGCACTACTATTATGCAAGTTTACACAAGTCACTGAATCTACTTTCGCGTAACGTGCGCAGACGCATATACATTTTTCAGTCCGCATTCAGTCGCGGTGGATGGTTTACGTTTCTATATTCTCGAATTTTAAATCACCGTTACAAAGTCCGTATTAACTTTTTAATCGTGTCCACAGCTTTTGTATCACCGAACATTTCCAAATAACTTTCAGCTTTATCGGAACTCTTTAAATACAACAATCTTGTCTGCTCTATTGCATCTGTTCTCAATATTTCGGATTTTAAACTCTCCATATCTACATTGGAAACATTTTTGGCTTCCTCTATTACTTTATACAAATCAGGGTTTTCATTCAATGCGAATAAAACTGGGGCACTAACTAGAGAATATGCTTCTTTACTGTCGCAAGCGAACTTCTGGAGCTCGCACGCAGCCTGCCAAGCTAGGCTCAAGTGGCTGCCGAATAAGTAAGCCCTCTCCTGGTCTTCTAAACTGTGATCCCCTAACAATAACGCACCCTGACATCCACGACCGAATAGAGATCCTCCATTATACATTGTTCTTAGGGTCCACTCCCTTATTGGCGATCCTAATGCGTCATTAACTGTCAAAGGTGTTGTAACACTTGTTATATTAAAGATATCACTGTTGTTGAGTAAAGGTTTTCCCGGTAGAGGCAAATTCTGATAATCCCGGTTTCCAAAGAATTCTCCTTCGCTCATATCTCTTAACGCCGTCGATATTAAGTACGATAGATCCTGATTCCTTAATCTTGCTAGCATACCATTAGCAGTTACAAGTAAATAATCACCGATTAATAAGGCAACTTTATTGGCGAACATTGCCGGATCTGCTTCTTTATTTCTCTCTGATATGGGTACGTTTAGCAGGCCACGGTGTACGTAGTGGCCCGTTCGGATCATTTCGACTAATTCCGCGAGGATTCGTTGGTTTTCGGCAACTTTGCTCGCGTGTAAGGAATTTGTTTGGGGGACTGCTTTTGATAGCAGGAGTATGATAAGACCCCAGGGTTGTAAGTTATTGTGCTCCTTGTAGATGAGGGATTTGGCTGTCTTTATAATTGGATGGTTGCTGTCGACCTGTAGACAAAGAATTTCAATGTGCAAGAAAAGGTGCAAGATTGCGTGTTTACTTAAAATTCCTAACAAATTGAATACTTTATTTCAAATAGGATTACCAACAGATGGTACACTCGATACAGTACTTATTAATAAAACAAGGACCATGCATGGTGTTTATACATAATTGTAGCGACATTTATCTACGCCACACTACAAATATATATAGTTCGCACGACTCCTAGATAGATGGCGCTCCAATAATCTACATCGCGCTATCGAAGTTTTCCAAGCGATCTGCATATATACAAGCTTCCAACTTCTACAGTTGGACCGCGGTCCCAGGCACGATGACCTAGGCTGGCGAAAGATCTTCACCTTTTCAATGGAGGAGTCTAACAGCTCGTTCCTCCATATAATAAATAACTGTACTGACAACGAGATGATGCTACTGAAGAAGAATACTGAATACGTAAAGTATTGTCGACCTCGCCATCGATCTGGCCAAACCGATATTGAAAAAGTATCGTGGGTGTTAAGGATATATGTCCCGTATCCTTGACCTAATAGTGTATTTGACTACAATGAAAATATAGATAAAACTGTTGTTAGCTTAACAGTAAACATTTTTCGAAACCAATTTAGCAATCGTAATATTTGAAAGTTATCTATGATTTTTTTAGGAATGTTTTTAACTAATAATAATATTATAAAGAGGAAAAATTTGATTGTTTGTTTGTTTGCATTCAATAGGCTCTGAAACTACTGGACCGATTTGAAAAAATCTTTCACCATTAGAAAGCTACATTATTCCTGATGAACATAGGCTATATTTAGTCCCGAGACAAGATAAGATCCCACGGGAACGCGGGTGAAACCGAGAGGAGCAGCTAGTCATAAATAAAATGATTAAACTTTCGTGATTAAAAACGCTCGAAGCTGCAGGTAGGTTGCTTTTGCTGAGATGAGCTGACAATTAACACAACAATTACTCTTTTCAAATAACTTAATTTAAACCTATTACGTTCAATAACTATTTTCTAGTCTCACTGATAATGTTTGCGTGTCATGGCGTCAAAACAAAATAATAAATAGAATTTAACTATTGCACAATAGACCGTGCAATGTTAGTCAAGAAAGGACTCATTAGGGCCCTGACCTTGTATAAGACACTTGCAACCATATTATGTATCCATTATGCTCGAAGGTGAATTATAAAGCTTCTAATTACCTATTAAAATGAAGCGGTCACATTGTGAGATGGTGAAAAGCTGATCTAGTTCAACACATCCGATGTAAAAACTAAACTTGTCTCTTGCTGAGTTTCATGCTAGAGACTTCTCAGTCCGAAACCAGTGGTAGAGTCAAATGTAACGTTCATAGGTGCCTTACCAGGGATTAAATTGAATAAATGAGTTTTGAAGTTTTTAGGGTAATAACCCTAAAAACTTCAAAACTAAGACTCTACTGTCCGTCTGTCTGTCAACAGGCTGTATCTCGTGAACCGTGATAACAAGACAGTTGAAATTACTGTTGCCGCTATAACAACAAATACTAAAAACAGAATAAAATAATAAAAATTAAAAAAAACAACAAAATTTGTATAGAATGCATGCTTGGTGCGCGAATTCAACTCACACTTGACCATTTTTATTTTAATATATCTATCAACATCAAACTTTTTAATAATAGGAGATAAAACATGTGTTTTTGCACTGATTCTTTTTATAGAGAAGTAAGGGTTATTAAAAAACTAGCTGTCCCGGCAGACCTTGTTCTGCCCTATTTCTCTAAAAGCATCTTTGTTTTGTTTCGATTGACGTCAAATGTTTGACAGCTGGGTGTTTGTATGGGAAAAAGAAAAGGGCTGTTTTTAGGGTTTTCCCGACAATTATTCGAATTTTTCTCGCCGTAAAAACCATCCTTGGACTTCAACAAACATTTAAAAAAAAGAATTGGCCAAATTGGTCCAGGCGTTGTTGAGTTATGCGCTTACCAACACATTTTGCGATTCATTTTTATATTATAGATAAATCCCTAGGAGGAGTATAATATTGGGGGTTGAGCAGAACACTAGTTCATGATAAGTCAGAGTGGATAAGTATATCTAAACTTCTAAACTAATATGTATTAAAAAAAGATATGATTTTTTGTTTGTTTCTTTATTACATTTTAGCTCAAAAACTACTCGACCGATTAAAAAAATTCTTTCACCATTAGAAAGCTACATTATTTTTGAGTAACATAACCTATATTTTTATCCTGGGAAAGTGGGGTGAAACCGTGGAAGATAGCTAGTAATCATATATTTGGTATATAATATATGTTAGTGTTATTAACTAATTACGTCAACAATGTCAGTGTAAACGCACACTTATCCGAGCCGAACGCGTCGAACGAACGGAAAGAATCTAATTTTAGAATTACTTGTATGAAATCCTAAGAAACGTCGCACACTTGTCCATGCCGAATCGGACAAATCACGGGAAGAATTCTGAATGTTTTCGTTTTGTTTGATGCGTTTGGCTCGAATAAGTGTGCGTTCACCTTAAGAAGCGTATTAAAGCAAGCATATCATATAAATTTAAAAGTATCTTCAAAGAAATTAATTTGTGATTAGGGGAATGATGATGCACTATTACGTATGTATGTATGTAACAGATAATTAGTTTTATGTAATAGAGTGTGTGTTATTGTGCACTTAGTTTAGTATAAGGCGATGATAGCTCAGTGGTAAGTGACGTCGAATACCGCGGCGAAGGTCGTGGGTTCGAATCCTACAATGAGCTTGAGCTTTCGGTGAAGGAAAACATCGTGAGGAAACCATAGCATGGTGGTAGGGTACTTCGTAGTACCCGACTGGCTGGCTACCACCCTCAAGTTGAAATCTGTCGCCAAAACACCTATCGGTGTGTTCCGACAGCTGCACTTGAGAGCCAGTTACCATCTAGGCTTTGTGTGCTTACCATCTTCGGTCACATCATCACTTACCATGGTGTGATTGTGGTCAAACACAAGCCTATTCAGAATAAAACAAAAAAAAAAAAAAAACAAGTTTTTGCTGTGGTTTCATTCGTTTTTGATATGAAATGTATTCTAATAGATAACACTCAGGGATACCACATCTTCCTATTAGAGAATGATTTTTTAACGCCTTGAATCGCCGATTGGAGGCCCTACGAAAACTACCTACGTAAAAAATAATTCCAGGAATCCCTATTTGAGATATTAATTGGATCAGAAGTTTTGGAGTTTACCTCCTACATCAATATTTACCCCTTTATAATATTAGTGTACATGAAGTAACATTTTATTCATTTCATCAATGTAATTTAAAATTATGCAGCAAATAGGAAGTACTCTAACAATGTTACATGTTTCTAACTAAGTTGTTTAACAGGAAACAACCTTGTACTATCACATGGCCTTACAAATTACATCTAACCACAGCTATTACATAATAACTTTATTTAATCATTATCACTAGCTTAAATATACATTTCCTCCCTAATTAACGAGTCAAACACGCTTTAGAAACTCATTTAATGCCCTTGTTATTATTTTACAGATATTTTTATAAAGATTTTTGAATGAAAACAAAAAAGTTTATTACTTACAACTTTACGCAAATGCATGGCTAGATTGGCGAATTCATCGCTCAATAGCCATCTCAGGTTCATGAAGGAGGTCGGATAGCCAACAATTTTTTCAGCTTCTCTAATAACTTTGCCCCATTGTGCGATGGGAGGTCGAAATACAAAATCTTCCTGTGTCAGGTTGGTCATGGTGGTTTCTAAACGTATTTGTTGTGATAACAATGCCGTACGGCGCAGGTGGCGCATCAGAGCGTACGACATGTTTACTTATTTGTATTAGAATGTATTAAAATCACGGTCACATTTAATTTATATGATAAACTCGAGGTTTTAAACACTGTACAGTACGGAACGAGCGCGCGACTTGGTTGGTTATGTCATATGTTTATTTTGACATTTTCGTAGTTCGTTCGGAAACCAAATGTTGCTTAAGTTCTACACAATATTATTTTCATGTAGTATTTTCAACGTAATTTTTTTACTTAGGGATTTTGATTCGCAAACTTTTTATTCATAATATAATGTATAGTTATAAGTTTCACTTCAATCATAGCCAAATTAAAATCCGAAGTGGAATATTCACTACGTTTTCAAACCATTGTATTTTATTATGTTTAGATTTCAGAACGTTTGGATTTATAACTATTTAGTGGCGCGATTTCTAAAACTAGTAGGCAGTTTCCTTTACTTAGATTCTAGGTAAAATGACTATTATATAATTTCTGTGTAGATAAGATTAGCACTTACGTGCTTTGGTCAAATGGGTCATTTGATTTATAAACACATTAAAGCCCTATCATGTTAGTGTTTTGATCATTGTTTTTTTAATTTCGTAGACAAAGATTTTTAGACGTAGTGAACTAATGGACCCATTCCTCCTCGCTGTTAAGGGTTAATAATAATAATATGACTACAACATCTATCAGCAACATTTTGACTCACGAAAATTATATTTTTGTCTCGGAATCCTCATATATTTAGAATTATGTCATACACTCGAGTCTAATGTGACTGTAAGACGGAACTCGGTGATAAAGGAACGTGAATTAGGTCTCTAGGTATACCTACTAATGGACGATTGATAAAACAAGTATCTAATGATTTTTGTAGGAACCCTTGTGGTACCTTAAATACATTGAACTATTATTACTTCCGTAGTATTTACAACTCACTGCTTATATATCGTTATTTTGTTTCATAGTTAGATACGATTAGATCTTCAATATGTCAACTCACATTATAAATTTATTAATAAATAATTTATTTATTTACTTTAATTTATTCTATGATAAAATATTATTTCAAAACTTCTATTTTTTCTTAATATTATGAACGACTATCAAAACCTGGCCAATCACACATCCGCGCGACATAATTCAAAAACAGAAGACCGGCGATGCCTCTGGCGGACTCGGTGGCTCGTCTGTAGCAATTAAAAATAAAAGCAATGTATAATTCGTTGGCAGTTTATGGTGCACCGTACAGCATTGTGCAAAAAAAGAAATAAGAATATTACGTTTTGCATTTTGATCGGCACATCTCTGATTGAGTGAGGGCTGCGGTGCGCACTGCGCGAGGCCGAATGTAGGTACACTTGCGATGTGAAATAAATTGAATTTGATTGTGGAACAATAATTTTTGACAGAACCATCTATTCGTTTTTTTTTATTCTGGATAAGCTTGTGTTTGACCACAATTTCACCATGGTAAGTGACGATGTGGCCGAAGATGGTAAGCACACAAAGCCTAGATGGGAACTGGCTCTCAAGTGCAGCTGTCGGAACACACCGATAGGTGTTTTGACGACAGATTTTCAACTTGAGGGTGGTAGCCAGCCAGTCGGGTACTACAGAGTACCCTACCACCGTGCTGTGGTCACGTCACTATCACTCGCCTTAAAAACGATCTTCTTGAATAATAAGTAGAATGAAATCAAAGAAGCATATAGTTACTCATTGTCAAGATCAAAGACCAGTTCTTTGTCAATCGTTATTTAGCTGGTCAACAACATCTTTGACAATTAAAGCGTGAAGGCGCACTGACCTTGACTGGCTTTCAATTAAAATATGTTCTAAATATAGAGCTAATGATTTTGCTTTTGATTCTCCACGGGCTGAGGTGGGGTCTAAAATCATAAACTTACTTATCAGGAGGGATCGGGCATCAGGCGCTACGGCGTCGCAGCGGGCGGCGGGCGGTGCGGAATAGCCGCCTTTTTTCCTGAAATAATCCATCCAGGTACAGTGACGGAATGAAAAGGTTCGTCGATTTTCAAATTGATTCGTTCAACATATCACGAGCACATATTACCTTTTGAAACTATGTTACAGAATAGACTCGAGTTAGAGAAAATAATGTTTAACTGTTCGTTAATAAAGCTCAAAATTATTCAGATCAAAGTTGTTTGACTATTAACTTGTCAACAAGATTATTATGTTTGATAAACTAAAACCTTCTTGTTGGTTCAACCTGCCATTATTATTTCAGATAAAACTATTGTCAAGCGGTCAATGTCATCATTGCAAAATATCATAATTGATTCTTGCAGTACCTACTAGTGCAAGCGAAAAGCGACTCTAAGGTGACGAACCTTTTCATTCTGTGACTGTACATAAGCATTGAATTGGATCACGATCGGTGCAAATTGTTCTGATGAGATTTTAGTCTAGCTCAATTTAGAAGCGGAACCTGAAGCAGCCTCTTCATGTACAGTGAGGAAACCATAGCACGGTGGTAGGGTACTTTGTAGTACCCGACTGGCTGGCTACCACCCTCAAGTTGAAAACCTGTCGCCAAGCACCTATCGGTGTGTTCCGACAGCTGCACTTGAGAGCCAGTTCCCATCTAGGCTTTGTGTGCTTACCACCTTCGGCCACAACATCACTTACCAAGGTGAGATTGTGGTCAAACACAAGCTTATCCAGAATTTAAAATAAAGTTTTTTTTAATACCACATGGACAACGAAGCTGATGGGTCACCTGGTGGTAAGTGACTGCCGTCGCGTATAGGTATTAGCAATACCAAGCTTAGGGGATGTGTTGTACATCTTATTACAATGCCTTAAAGGTAACTGGCTCTCAAGTGCAACTGCCGGAAAATACCAACAGGTGCTTAGCGACAGATTTTCAACTTGAGGGTGGTAGCCAGCCAGTCGAGTACTACACAGTACCCTACACCGTGCTATGGTTTCCTCACGATGTTTTCCTTCACCGAAAGCTTAAGCCCATTGTAGAATTCGAACCCACGACCTTCGCCGCGGTATCCGACGTCACTACCACTGAGCTATTATCGCCTTCCGCAATAGCAATATTAAACCAGTGGCTATCTAGGAATGGTAAAGGTTGGCAACACGTCGACAATCCCCCTGGTATTTAATAATGTCTATGGTCGACTGTGACCTCTTATCAAGGCGATGATAGTTCAGTGTTAGTGACGTCGGATACCGCGGTGAAAGTTGTGGGTTCGAGTCCTTCAATGGTCTTCAGCTTTCGGTGAAGGAAAACATCGTGAGGAAACTATAGTACGGTACCTACTTTTTTACGCCTTACTTCTTGTTTTTTTTTATGTCACTAGTGACAACGTGGCAGGCGGGTCACCTGATGGTAAGTGACTACAGTCGCCTATAGACATTAGCAATACCAGGGGGATTGCCAATGTGTTGTACACCTTATTACAATGCCTTAAGGGCAAGGGCAACTGGCTCTCAAGTGCAACTGCCGGAACTCACAGGTGCTTGGCGACAGATTTTCAACTTGAGGGTGGTAGCCAGCCAGTCGAGTACCACATAGTACCACCGTGCGAACATCTTACTGAGCTATCATCGCCTTTAAATATAATATTGTTAATTATATTAGAAGGTTATTTAGTTATAATGTGTTAATAATGACCAAAGTCAAAGTCATTAAGTGTAGGTCACTTATGAAGGTCGGAGTCGTAGAAGTAGATACCTAATTAAAGAGATCACGTGACCAGCAGTGAATCCGATCAGGCTAGCTTCTGCCTCCCTAGAACAACTGTATTTACCAGTAGGTATATAATAAATATTAATTACAAATTATGGTCCCCTATTTGTAAATTATAATAAAATAAGCTGTTATTCTTTAAAAAAAGGTTTCATCATGGCTGTTTGCATAATAGTCATCACGCCCCATTTAAAAAAAGGAAAGCCCCAATCTATGGTCACCGAAAAGGCGCGCTTATAAATATGCATAGAGTAATTTTTGAAAAAGGAATCCCTTAATAAGTGAGGTACGCTCCTCCGGCCGACGGTAAATTGCTTCTTCGGTTATTATTCTACCCATCGCCAATCCTATCCATTTAAAACCAATTATGTTTTATTATAGCACGACAGAGAAGGAAAACTTTTAAGTTGACGTTAGAAAGGGATAGAGTTACGTTGACCACAGCGTAGTAACATCAGCGCGCGCTTTTTTGTTTTTTCTTAAAATGCACACATAGGCACGGGCGCGCTGTCTTGATGCCTGATCGTGAATGGAGGCTTAATGGACGCTTGGAAATATAAAATTAAATCGGATATAATGAGTTACATAGGCTATCACGAGCGTGAGGGGTTCGACGGGTCATGGAAGGCTTTGTTCTCGGGTTCAGTGACCCGCGTACATTTTAAGTTGGTAATTAAAATTTTTAGTTGTTTTATTCGTGTTGCGCTTTTATTTAACGTTGGAATTAATGGATAGGTGGGTTATTTTTTTAAAGAGTTGACTTTTTTGTTTAATCATCGTTAGTTTGCAGATAGTTATCTATCATCCATTACATTCATAACGCACTCAACTCCATTGAATTTATTTATTGAGTAACTCTCGTGCCCATAAACTATATGCCATAATCACATCGATCCGCTGTTCTATTACTGCGTGAATGAAGAACAAACCACGAAGCATTATAAAACCTAGTTTATAGTATTTTGACATGACAGACCTCAGCTATTTTACTACACTCAAAAGGAGCTGTTGAAAGATGAAAGCCGGAAGCATGGTCTCCCTACATTACCTCACGACCTGTAAGGATTTGGTAGATTTTGTAAGCTAATCGCCATAGTACTTATTCGAAAATTAGACAGTTGAAATCGAAAAAAAGAATTGATTTGGATCAAAGCTGTTTGAATCTTTAAACTGCAATCGATATATGGAACCATTGTAGTGACGTTACACATTCATAAAAGCTTTAATTCTTACTAGTACCTACTTCATTTAACTGGAAAATTTTAACATTTATTGTGAAGTAAATCTTCACTTTACAACTATTTTCACCGGTTTTTTTATTGATGACGATTACGTACGCCCTGTAGGTATATTTTTATCAAAGTTTTCTGTGATCACTTTATCGTAATGGTATAGATAGGGACTGTGCCACAGAATATAGAACAAATAAAAAAGGTAGAAGGACCGTAGGTAAACAATAGTCTCCAATGAAGTGAAGCAACGTGCACCAAGTTGTGTGCGTGACCTGCATATACGCGATCAGCTTCCTTTTTCAAATTTGGCTTCCTTTGCTGTGTGCGCGGGGTTCTGTCTACCTTTTTTATTTTGTCTGAGTACTGTGCCCTAAATTTTAAAATGTATATCCAGGTTAGTGATTTTTTATTATATTATTATTGATTGATCTGTGCCGTCTCAGGATAAAGAAATATGATTGTTAATAATTATTTAGAGTTTCGATGTGGCCCTCAGGGCGTCCATACGAAACCTGACGTCTAATTATCGAGCAGCCCGAGGTGAGATTGGAATGAGCTGACGGGGTGTGTGCTAACTTTGAAATAATTGTCGATTTCTATGTTAATTTGTATGTGCTGGTTCCTTTTTTAGTGGCGATCATAGTGTTGGACTTGGAGCGGTTAGTGGACCGGAGTCTCAGACATTTGTGTGTATGAACATGTCTGTTTGTCTTGTGTCTGGATGTAACAAAATATAACTGAATCTGTATTGTTTTAACTAAGTGTTGTAAGGTAAGATATATAACTCTAGGTAGGTACTAGTTTTTCGCGTTGCGGTTTAACCCGCGTTCCCGAATGATCTTATCTGTTCCCGGGATAAAAAGTATCGTATGTTTTCCAGGGTATGATCTACCCGTGTGCCAAGTTTCATCAAAATCCGTTCAGTAGTTTTTGAGATCATCGCAAACATACAGACCGACAGATGCGGCGGGGTACTTTGTTTTATAATATGTTAGTATAGCTATATGCAAATCTGTCCGTCGGTTCGTCTCAATGGGCCGCATTAGCGTACAATCGCACAATGAGTGCGCGCGAGTAGCTTTCATCTCGCCGACTATTAACAAAAAGACATGCAACGTTTTTTTTATGTTTACTTTAGTTGGTATTCAAAAACATTTTGGATATAGGACATGTCAACATGTCATGTTAGGAGAAATATACCTAACGACTGAGTTTTCCTAAAGTAAGACTTTTGGTGCAGTTTGACAACCGACATTTTTAAATTAATATTTATTCATGACCAATGACCATGGATACAAAGTCTTTCAGTCGCATACATTTTCTTCAGTTTTAGTATTCTTCTTTTATGTTATAGTCACATTCTCACATTGACTGTAAAGTCTAGTTCTCATTCATCCGTACAACAAGCCCGGTTTTAGTGAAATTGGCAGCTGTTCTAATAAAACTTTTCACGGACTTTTTGGAACCTGAAAAGTCACGATACAAACTTACATTTAATTTCAGTTCGCATGTTTAGATTGGACGTGTCTTTATTAAACAAAACACCACCGATATAAAATTAAACTCAAAACACACGAATTTAATGAAAATAAAACGAAAACGTAACATTACACCGCAAAATTCCGCCAAAAAGACCTGAAAACTGACAAATTAACTTGATGAGAGCCTTTTTATCATTATAATTTCTATAATATTTTCAATTGATTCTGCTAACTACAAAACTAGGTATATATTTAAAAAAAAAAAAACTTTCTTTCAAGAATTTACTAAATAAATTAGAATAAATAAAAATTTTAAACACACCTCGCGTTGATACGAACATACGAACCAAAAAGGTTCTAACTTTAAACGGTATAGTTCTGCTATTCCATAATAGATGGCGTTACGGGTAGCGATTTGAATGAAATGCCTTCTAAGATTTGAGTTAGTTATGAGCAAGAACGTAAAAAAATATTCATTTCAAGTAAATAAAAAACGTATTTCGTAGAAAAATAAAGATTTTATTTTTCTAATGTTATAAAGAGGAAAGATTTGTATGTATGTAACGAATAAACTCAAAAACTACTGGGCCGATTTGAAAAATTCTTTCACCATTTGAATGCTACATTATTCTAGATTAACATAGGCTATATTTTTCTCCGGGATAAGATAAGATCCCACGGGAACGCGGGTGAAATTATCTTATAATTCTTTAAATCTCACAAGTAAAACTCACTTAACTATCTATACTAATTTCATAAAGAGGTAAGGTTTGTTTGTTTGTTCATAAAAAATGATTACCTCATTGCAACTATTGAACCCAGTCTAAAAAATATTTTACCAAAGTAAAGTTACATTATCACCAAAGAAATTTAAATATAGATGTTAAGTTTAAAGTCTTTGATTATCACTAACATTGGCTAATTACATTTTATTTTAATTGTTATCTGAACGCTGGTTCTTTCCTTATATTTTTTTACTGACCATCTTCGGCTTTGGCATCATTTACCCATGATTGTGGTCAAAACACCAGCCACAAAAGAAAAATAAATCACGTCCAGATACATCGAGAGAGTAGATTGTACTTTTTACCATAGATAGTAGGTAAGCGTATTTTTGTTGTTGTTCTTTTTTCGAGAAGATATTTATTGAGCTACGAATCACATATTTATTGTATATTTCAGATGTATAAACACCTGGTAATTTAAATTAATAAATAATGATGCATTTAGTTCAACACTTTCCTACATATTGCTATATGATGATTTTTCACTCCTCTTTGCTCAAAAAGACCGTCATTGTGGCGTACCAGAGCGAAGAAAAAATAGCAATTCTTCCTCTAGGGGAAAAGTTTTTTTTTTAAATTTTTGTGTGTCAAATGACAATGAGCCTACAAAAACGAAAAAGTCTTTAGTCATAAGTAGAATAATCATGAATAAAGACTCGACTTATTACTGTTTCATAAAAAAAGAACTTCATTTTAATTTTGAAAATGGAACTAAAATCGGCGATCTCTGGTAGAATGCATGTAATGTGTTGCGGCTACAGAAGAAACAAAAAATAGTAGATTGTTATACAAGGGGCTAAAATGACCCATTATATACGAGGTAGTTTTACTCCCGAGCTTTAACGAGGGACTAAATAGAAACCGAGTTTTAATGGGTTTTAGCGCCGTGTGTTACACTAAACTTTTCACTACGATTGCGAAAAAATAAAACAATCCAATACAATATGAAATATGTAGTTTATAATTTCTTTTTTTTTGTTTCTTCTGTAGCCGCAACACATTGCATGCATTCTACCAGAGATTTTCAAAATTAAAATGAAGTTCTTTTTTTATGAAACAGTAATAAGTCGAGTCTTTATTCATGATTATTCTACTTATGACTTAAGACTTTTTCGTTTTTGTAGGCTCATTGTCATTTGACACACAAAAATAAAAATAAAAAAAACTTTTTCCCCTAGAGGATGAATTGCTATTTTTTCACCGCTCTGGTACGCTACAATGACGGTCTTTTTGAGCAAGAGGAGTGAAAAGTATACACACGGCGCTAAAACCCATTAAAACTCGGTTTCTATTTACTCCCGAGCTTTAGCGAGGGAGTAAAACTACCTCGTGTATAATGGGTCATTTTAGCTCCTTGTATAACACTCTACTATTATTCGGATATAGCGCCATATGGAAAGTCTGTCACCAAGCACCTATCAGTGTATTCCGACAGCTGTACTTGAGAGCCAGTTTCCCTCAAGGCTTTGTGTGCTTACCACGTTCGGCCACTTCATCACATGGTGAGATTGCGGTCAAACACAAACTTATCCATAGTAAAATAAAAAAAAATGGCAAAAAATCACGTTTGTTGTATGGGAGCCCCCCTTAAATATTAATTTTATTCTGTTTTTAGTATTTGTTGTTATAGCGGCAACAGAAATACATCATCTGTGAAAATTTAAACTGTCTAGCTATTGCGGTTCTTGAGATACAGCCTGGTGACAGACAGACGGACGGACGGACAGACAGAGAAGTCTTAGTAGTAGGGTCCCGTTTTTACCCTTTGGGTACGCAACCCAAAAAAAATTACAAATTGAGGTATTCTCCCACCATAGACAAGAAAATCGCTGCGTAAAAATGTGGAAGCCATGTCTCGAGCATAAAATGGCTAAAAAAGAATTCTAAGAGTAATGATAATTGTAATCCTAATTGAAATGGACAACGAAACAAACGTTATTGTACCAATAATAGACATTTTACTGCCGAGGGTGTTAAAAAACAGGTGTTACTTCAAGCAACTGGGTTTTATATACATGTTTTATGGCCTCGTAAAATAACACTCTTTTCGTTATGTACAGGTCCACATGTGTTATATACCTAATGCATTTACTTGCTTACGACTGTTGAACACTAGTTGTCCCCCCCGACTTCACCCGAGTTCCTGAGGCATCCCTTTAGGGGTTGTTTTCAATATTTTCTCAGGTTTCTTTTTATACTTTCTTAGATTTCGTGTTTTCGCTTTTATAGATAGAAATATTGTGAACCTTGAACAAAATAATGTAGTACGAAACATTTTTTTTTATTGATGTAGGTAAAATAAGAAATTACCTTTGGTTTCTTTGGTAAGAGGTAAAATCAGTTCTCTCTCAGACTCTGACTCGTGGTAGGGACTGCCGTCCCAAAACTACTCTATCACCGGTTTGGATGATTTATAATAGTACTAGTTATTCCCCGCGGTTTCACCCGCATTCCCGTGGTATCTCATCTCTACCCGGGATATAAAGTATCCCATCTTTTATTCCAGGATATGATCTACACGTGTGCCAAGTTTCATCAAAATTCATTGAATAAGTAGTTTTTATTGTGAAAGAGGAACAAACATCAAAAATGTCTAATGCTAATTTCCGAGACGTCTGGACCGATTTTGACGGGACTTTTCACGTCATCATGCTGAAGCTACTTTCATCGCGGGAGAAGATAGAAGAAGAGAAGGACAGCAAGATTTTTATTTAATAATCGATTAAAATAAGCTGTTATTAATCACGAACCGCATTAAAGTCTCAAAACGAGGCCATAACATAATTTGACTTTTCTCGCCTGTTATATTATTGAAGGCTTCGATGGGCGAACATGCACAAGCATGCTCTAACTCTGCCTTCAAAGTGAATCAAATATTTAAATGTTTGAACAATGCAACGAATGGAACACTGAAACGTGATTCGTGACAACACGTTGACTTGTTTCTTGTTTAGGGGTTGAAGAAAGCTGGAGTTAGAATTGATTTCTCGTACAAATATATATTGCAAGTGTTTGACATACATTGCTTGCTTGAAAGAGTTTGACGACTTGTAAATACAGTTAGATAAGTTAAAGCCTTCCTGAGCATGACAGGAACAAGAAGGCAAGATAGAATTAGCAATGTGCAGTTAAGAGCAAAAGCCAAATTAACCGATAGCCTGGAAAAAATAGACCTCCAAAAATGGAGATGGACCGGCCATATGTTGAGATTATACAAGAAAAGTGGAGCCAAATTACAACGAATTGGTATCCAAGAGATGGCAAGAGATGTCGAAGACGACAACAAATGTGCTGGGAAGATGAGCTGAAACTTACTGCGGGACCCAAATGGAGGAGAGTTGCTCAAGACAGGAAACAGTGGAAACTACTGGAGGAGGCCTATGCCAAAAGGCACACTGAGATGAGAGACATCCTATAGCCAAACGATTCAAAAAATGCTTAAATATTAATCTCACCCAGTTTAACGGGCTAAATAAATAAATAAAAGTTAAAGCCTTTATTCGTTGATCATGAATTCTTAAATTATATATGTAGTATAGCTATTTTCCGCGGTTTCACGTAGAATCTTATCTTTTCCCGGGATAAAAATATAGCCTATGACACTCACAAATAACGTGGCTTTCTATTGGTAAAATAATTTTCAAAATCGGTTCAGTAGATCCAGAGATTACCCCCTACAACCTCACAAACTTTACCTCTTTATCATATTAAGTATAGATAATAATAAATCTAAAACTAAAGTAGGAAAATAATGCTTAAATCAATATTTTTCCTGTTTGTTGGTCAGGTTGTCCTTCGACATAGACCTCCCCTAGTTCCTTCCACACTCTTCTATCCGGAGCCAATCTCCATCCCTTTGGTAAATCATCTTCCCATCTCTTTATTTGACGTCATCTTTGTCTTTTCCAGGTTCTGAGGTACCTACCATTATATGGTGTCTTTAGTCCATTTTTCTCTGTTGGTTCTCATAATGTGTCCAGTCCAGTTCCATATTTTTTATTTTAAAAAATGTGGTCTCCCCTGGTCTCCGGTTCTTCTTCTTCCCTTCCTTATCCCACGCTAGGTGCGGTCGGCACAACATGTTTTCCTCTTCCACTCCGCTCTATCACTAGTCGTCTCCGTACTCACACCTTTCATATGCATATCATTCTTCACGCAGTCCTTCCATACCTTATTCGGCCTTCCTCTACCTCTATATCCATCCACACTCATGCTCAATACTCTTTTTGTTACATGTCTCTCCCTCCTCATGCCATGCCCATACCAAGCCAATCTATTTCCTTTCATCTTTTCAGTCACTGGTGCTACTTTCAAGCTTCCTCTGATATACTCATTCTTAATCTTATCCATTCTAAGATACTTAATAATTAAATTTTATTTGTATTTTCAATTACAAAGATCTTTGTTTCATTTAGAAAATACGTTTCAGAATACATAAGTAGATACTGTAATCCGAATGCTCCATAGATTCGAACAGGGTGTTTTTAGGTGTTTGGATTATCGAAGCCATACTGTAGGTCCTATTACTACTGAGCATGGTTATTTAGAGATCTGTTCTCAAGTCACAGTGCTTAATTTTTTTTCCGACTGGCTGGCTACCACCCTTAAGTTGAAAATCTGTCACCAAGCACCTATCGGTGTTCCGACAGCTGCACTTGCGAGCCAGTTCCCATCTAGGCTTTTAGTCCTTACCACCTTTGGCCACATCATCATTTAATATGGTGAGATTGTGGTCAAACACAAGTTTATCGAGAATAAAAAACAACACACTGAAAGGTGCTTGGCGATGGAATTTCAACTTGAGTACTACAGAGTACCCTACCACCGTTGCATCCAGCATACTGCTCGTGAGACCCATGTTTTTAACAATCCAGGGTTACCAGCTAAAAGTTACTGTCTTAAAAGAAAATGGAGTAATTACGTGGTAAAAGTATAGGTAATAAGGATCGCCCTAGCTCCCAGCGCCGCCTGGCTGAATGTAGATAGTCTAGTCTTGCCTGGAGACTCTACGAACTGTATAGGGTTGTCAACGAAAATAAAATAATGTTACGATCAATTTGTTCAGGTAAGAGATTTGTTTGTATTCAATGACTTTGGTAAACAAAGATTGCTCCTTTTTTCTCGATATTTTTTTATCTGCAGGAAATGATGTTCTTTGGATAATCGCATAACTTCAGAACCGATTAAGCTATTTTTGGACCAAAAATGTTTAAAAAAAAAATATTTTGATTGGCATTGCAGAAAAATTATGCGTGTCAAATATACAGAGTGACATATTTTTAAAACATTCATTACTTTTATTTTTCATTTACTTTTATGGTCATAGTTGACCTTCTTTTAGATTTCAGTGATTGTCCCATTGGAAAAATTATTCACCTTGACTATCATACACAACCTCAAATACTCATCGATAGTTAGCAAATCTCAGCTAATAGGGATGTTGACTGCTTAATCAAATCAGCTTCTTTTTATCAATGTCAAAACGATAGTTTGTATGAAATACTTGCTTGTGACGTCTACATCAAAAGATCCACTCTTTGTTGTTAAATTGGTCATTTTACAACGGGTTCGCTATTTAAGAGTATTTTTAGAGGTTTTGTACCAACCCAAACTCATAATGGTCAACCCTAGCAGATAGCTAGTCTAGTAGCTAGGAGTGCAAACGAGACGCCATAATGTGTTTCTGATTGCCACCGGCTGGGTTGATTTAAACTGAGGTGAAATACAATGAGTTCACCTCAAATATTGTGTTATTGATGATAATTATCATCTAATTATGTCATTTATATGGCGTAATCTGTTTCTGACAGTTTTCAACTAAAAACGGATTTGACAGTTCAAACGAGGGATGTTGACTGACATATCAAATCAGCTTCTTTTTATGAAATGTCAAAACGATAGTTTTTTATGGAGATTTGTATGAAATGCTTGTGACGAAGATATACACCATCAAAAGATTACACTTTTTTGTTAAATTGGTAATTAAAAATCATTAAAAGAATTAATTATTTTCGAGTATTTTTAGATGTTTTGTACACTGGTTAGTGTTAGAATTTTTTTATTGAATGTAGGCAACATCCCACCGAAAATAGTGTCTATGGATTGTTCGGTTTTTGAACGAAGAATAGTTGAAAATAGTGTCTATGGCTTGTTCGGTTTTTGAACGAAGAATAGTTGAAAATAGTGTCTATGGATTGTTCGGTTTTTGAACGAAGAATAGTTGAAAATAGTGTCTATGGCTTGTTCGGTTTTTGAACGAAGAATAGTTGAAAATAGTGTCTATGGATTGTTCGGTTTTTGAACGAAGAATAGTTGAAAATAGTGTCTATGGATTGTTCGGTTTTTGAACGAAGAATAGTTGAAAATAGTGTCTATGGATTGTTCGGTGTTTGAACGAAGAATAGTTGAAAATAGTGTCTATGGATTGTTCGGTTTTTGAACGAAGAATAGTTGAAAATCATAACTTAGTGAGCCGCCACGAGTATATGGTTTAACTACATAAGTACATAGTTTAAATATAAACGTTATATAGTGGATTCCGCACACAGCAGGGGGCGCGGGCGGCGTTCAGAAACTAAAGTTAAATTTGCAAGTGATAGATATGCGAGTCGCTCTCGGAATGTAATTTTCACACGCTCAAGCGACGTCACTGCATCCCCCCACTCTTCTACGACACCACCCCCCCAATACGCCCGACACCCGACTAGTCTGGGAGCTAGACATATATTTTTATTAAATATAAATATAAAATATCTTCGGACATTTGTTCACACACGGCTATCTGATCCCAAACTAAGCAGAGCTTGTAATATGGAAACCAGATGACTGATATACTACATAATACTACTTTTGTTCTGTAAATAGATAATTACACCCAGACTCAGGACAAACAGACATGTTGATGCACACAAATGTCTGTCCGGGATGGGAATCGAACCCACGACCTATGGTATGATAGGTTACCAAGAAGAAAAAAAACTAAGAACAAAAATACAAATAGTCACTTCGTGGTAGCAAATGCATTCCCGGAGGTATGTCACTTTTCCCGGGACAAAGAGAATAAAAGTACGACAGGATTATTAGGAAGTAGGATTAAGGTTATAGTATCCATCCAATCAGTTGCCAAACATCTGTGTAATCTAAACGCTGCACTTGAGAGCCAATTTTCTTATAAACTTTGTATCCTTACGACCTACAACCATTGCTTCTATGGAGGAGCGAGGTGTTAGACTCCTGCATTGAAAAGGGAATATCTTCCGCCAGGCTAGGTCGTCGTGCCTGGGGACCGCGGTTCAACTGTAGAAATTGGAAGCTTGTATATATGCACTAGAGTCATTAGAATCTGACAATTCATAAGCGCCTGTGAAGGCCTATTTGGATGAATAAACATTTCATTTCATTTCATTATGCAGATCGCTTGGAAAACTTCGATAGCGCGATGTAGATTATTGGAGCGCCATCTATCTAGGAGTCGTGTAAACTATATCTAATTGTAGATAGATGTCGATACACTTCCACCACTCTTAGACGGTGGTCAAACACAAACCATAAAGACAGCCTTCATGTATTTATAATATTGATATTAGCAAACTGAAGACAACTTCAGGAGTATTTACAATATTTGATGATTGTATCTAAAACTCACCCTAACTCCCGGACTATAACCCCCGCGGCCTCTCACGACGGATGCTCCGGAAAATTGCTACAATGATTGTACGAGGGAATTCCGAAATGAAGGAAATGTACTTAAACCCGAGTCGAGGCGAGTCGACTGTCTCCCTGACTACATACAGTTCTTACTTACTACTTACTCATCATAATAATAATATATAACTGGTTTTTAATTTATCGGTTTTGTAATTTTTTTTAATTCTGGATAAGCTTCTGTTTGACCGTAATCTCACCATGGTAAGTGATGATGTGGCCGAAGGTGGTAAGCACACAAAGCCTAGATGGGAACTGGCTCCCCACGAATAGGTGCTTGGCGACAGATTTTCAACTTGATGGTGGTAGCCAGCCAGTCGGGTACTACAAAGTACTACTACTAGCTCAAGCTCATTGAAGTATTCGAACCCACGACCTTCGCGGTATCCGACGACTACCACTGAGCTATCATTGCCTTAAATTAATTAATTGGTTTTTCCAATGGGACAGTACGAGTAATATTCCAGAAATCGCGCTTTAATGGATGTCTAAATGATGTTAGAGAATGATAGCTCAGTGGTAAGTGACGTCGGATACCGCGGCGAAGGTCGTGGGTTCGAATCCTACAATGAGCTTGAGCTTTCGGTGAAGGAAAACATCGTGAGGAAACCATAGCACGGTGGTAGGGTACTAGGTGGTACTCGACTGGCTGGCTACCACCCTCAAGTTGAAAATCTGTCGCTAAGCACCTGTTGGTGTGTTCCGGCAGTTGAACTTGAGAGCCAGTTACCCTTGCCCTTAAGGCATTGTAATAAGGTGTACAACACGTTGGCAATTCCCCTGGTATTGCTAATGTCTATAGGCGACGGTAGTCACTTACCATCATGTGACCCGCCTGCCTCGTTGTCACTTGTGACATAAAAAAAAAAAGAATGTTTGCTATTAGTAATAATATCTATTGACTTTTTGGCGGGAACTTGTGAAGTGACGATGTGTTTTCGTTTTATTTTCATTAAATTCGTGTATTTTGAGTTTTATTGAATAATATCGGCGGTGTTTTGTCCAATAATGATCAATCTAAGTGCACAAGTGAAGTGGAATGAAATTAAAGCGTGTATCGTGACTTTCCAGGTTGTCCCAAAAAGTCCGTGAATGTTTTAGTGGAACAACCGCCAATTTCACTAAAGCTTGACTGGACATGTACGGACGAGGACTAGACATTACAGTGAGTTTGAGAATGTGATTATAACATAAAAGAAGAAATTAAAACTGAAGAAAATGTATGCGATTGAAAGACTTTGTATTGACTAAAAGTACTAAAACTTATGTAAAAAAATTTGTGACAAATAGACCAAGACCATTACAATACTTTGACATTGGCAGAAATATCCTAAAAGGATGATTGCCAGCAACAAAAAAAAAATCTAAATGTCAATTTTCATGATCAACATAAAAAAAACTAGGAATTGAGATTCATGATAGCTTTTTTTTTTTGACAAGAACTTTCAAGTCCATTTTAAATGTATTATTTCTTTATTCAAATAATTATACTAAAATTATATGTCCTGTAAGCAGTACGGCCAAATTAAGGAGGGGATAGGTGAGCGGGTCAACTACCAAATATAACTTCAAAACCGTCCAAGTGCATGTCGGACTCGCGCACGAAGCGTTCCGTAAAAAGATTTCGAAGGGTGGCAAAAGAATTGCTTGTTGGACCCCCTTAAATATTTATTTTATTTTGTTTTTAGTATTTGTTGTTATAGCGGCAACAGAAATACATAATTTGTGAAAATTTCAACAGTCTAGCTATCGCGGTTCTTGATATACAGCCTGGTGACAGACAGACGGACAGACAGCGAAGTCTTAGTAATAGGGTCCAGTTTTTACCCTTTGGGTACGGAACCCTAAAAATGAGCTATAGGTATAGATGAGAGTGCTCTTTTATTACAGAAAAAGATTAGATACACTTGACAAAAAAAAGAACATCGTCGATGAGGTACCAGGCGGTCATAAATCACTGCATGTCGATATCTTTCAATAATCCAATCAAAGCGGCTCGTATCCGAACTAATGTTATTGTCAAACCTACCAGCCATTATCTGGGCACAAGCGAACATCTGAATGTCCAGTCACGTATCCCAACTAAGAGACAGCTATATACGTTCAGCTATAAATCAGATAAGGACAGAAGACCGATGTAAACAATCGGGTACGTGTTCACATCCAACGGGCATAATTCGATCAAAAATTCCAAACGAATTCTAACTTTACTCCACCGTATTAAAGTAAAATATCAAAAATTATTGCTTTACTTTTAAATTTCGAGCACGCTTGTGAATTTTGATGTAGTATCCCTTACTTGACTGTGGATTTTATATGGAGGTATTTATAGTTGAAAGTTGAATGGGTAAAATTGGTGGTTAGGGTATAAAAGGGGATTCATTAGTCAGGCGATGCGAAGTGGCGACATATATCTTATGTTTCTTTTATTGACAAGGACGTCACAGGCGGAATTGGAATGAGGTAATAAAGAAATTGCAATCCCTTTTATGTACCATTTTAACATTGCTAATGTGCTCTGTAATGAATGCGACTTAATTGAATAATCCTTTATGAAGCATACCGCCATTGGTGAAGAAGATGAAGAAATAGGCTCTATGGCGTGCGAGCCTTTGCCTGAAATATGCGGGTACGAATAAAAGTAGAATGTTTATATTTATGGCAAGTTTTTCTTCGTACATACAACATTGTGATTGTGGTTGTTGAAATTAAAGTTATTACATTTTATAAATCTCTCAGTTAATTACAGGCTCCTGCGATTGATGTGTTCCTAGTACACACTCACTCGCCTTCGATATCTCTTTGAAATTCCTGTGATTCTGGTACAAGGAGTGTGTCAACTAACAAGCTTTGAATTTCTGTTACCTTAGTATCCTTGTGAAACGCTATGTTACTTTTTTGCTTTTTATTCTCTAGTTATCCATAGTAATTTATAAATCCGAAAGTGTGTCTGTCTGTCTATTACCTCTTCACGCTTAAACCGCTGAACCGATTTAGATGAAATTTGGTATGGAAATAGATGGAACCTTGGGAACGCGGGTGAAACCGCCGAAACCGGGGCGGAAAACTAGTATCCTATATGTATATTATCATCATAATCATCAAATTTAAGCTTGAAGAGGTAACAGACAGACAGACACACTTTCGCATTTATAATATTAGTATGGATTAATTGACTAGAAAATAGATTTTTACTTGTACATTTCATTGGTATGCTTGCCGAGTACATTAAACCGTAAGATTTTTTCTGCTGACCTAGTATTTTTTGTTTATTCTGTATAGGCTTGTGTTTGACCACAATCTCACCATGGTAAGTGATGATGTGGCCGAAGATGGTAAGCACACAAAGCCTAGATGGGAACTGGCTCTCAAGTGCAGCTGTCGGAACACACGATAGGTGTTTTAGCGACAGATTTTCAACTTGAGGGTGGTAGCCAGCCAGTCGGGTACTACAAAGTACCCTACCACCGTGCTATGGTTTCCTCACGATGTTTTCCTTCACCGAAAGCTCAAGCTCATTGTAGGATTCGAACCCACGACCTTCGCCGCGGTATTCGACGTCACTTACCGCTGAGTTATCATCGCCTTAAAAGCGAAAATCTTTGCCCTAGTAGACCTACATGGGCTTAAATTTTGGTGCTAGTGATGTATTTGACGCGGTGCGAATTGGACGCTATAATGTTATTCCGTATACGCCGCGGCGCGGGCGTGTGACAGGCTGGAACGAGTCAGTTATAAATGTTCAGTTCAAATGTTATATTGTAGTTTTGTGTAAGTTACAATAGTTTCGGTAATTTTGGATGCGTTATATAAGTCAGATATGTACCTATGTTCCTCTTCTTGGAGCCAAAATGTTATTTGAAATGAATATAAGTGAATAAGGAATTCTAAATGTGTTATTTATTACTAAAGCCCCGTTATTTCTCTTGAGAAGCTATTAACATTTACTCGAAAAGGCGCAGCTTCATTTATTCAACTTTCTCGCTCTCTTTGTCTCTCTAATTTGTATATTATATTATATTAAAAAAAAACAAATGTAAATGTGGCCTGGAGGGCTTAACGCTGTTTTCTTACGTAACGATTTTTGCCAGTTCACTCTATTGCAAGACGCGTAAAAGAACTTCGTTCCAAAAAACTTGTAAATCTTATAGTTCACGAGCTAATTCAATAAACTTAACTTTTAACTTAATTTTGCTACTTTTGAAGGAGATGATAGCTTGAGCTTTCGGTGAAGGGAAACATCGTGAGGCACTTTGTAGTACTCCACTATCTACGAAAATCTGACGCCGTGCATCTGTAGGTGTGTTCCAACAGTTGAAAGCCAGTCAGTTACCTTCAAGCAAGAACATAATCCTAAATTGCTACTGCAGTTTCATACAAAATCCTTGACCTGCCAAGAGTATAAGTCCAAAAAACAACTGTTAATAAAGCATATGGTCGTCCGCAAAACAATAACAATAATTTTGGAGGGAAACGGAAATTTCCTCGTGAAAAATCGTTAAAATACCGGACAGAACCGTTGCGTTGGCTATCAGGGCAGTTATTTGGTCCATTTAACGTGAAATAGTTGGTATGGATGTACCAGGAGGTGAGGAGCGCGGGGAGGTTTTAAAATACGATTTATTTGTAAACCAGTTTAAAGGTAAGCGTCCTCTGGATAACTATTCTGTTTCAAGTACCTAAGAAAAATTATGACACAACTTTCTGCCATTAAAAATATATGTATAGCTAGGTATCGAATAAAAACATTTTTCAAGTTTAATTTCTCGTAGCGCGATAGGTCTTTTGTAGCTATAGCGAGCTACGTCACCAGTGTACACCCACCTTAAAGTGCGGCTCACGCTGCGTTTCTCTGTTCCCCTGGTAGGCTCATGTCGTGAACGCTCAGTCACAGCAGGACGCGGGCTTTGAACAACCCGGTCCAAGCTTCGAATCCGTGCTGTCCATGTCTTTAGATATGGGGTGTGTATTTTAGATTTTATTTATTTGCATTTTGTTTTTGGTTAACTGTTGTAAGTAGAGCATAGATGTCAAAATCATGTGGCACAGTCAGCAAAAGTGTTATTAAATAAAATATCTGTGAAATATATCAAAGGCTTTCTCTCTACCTATGATTTTAAAAAAAATGGCTTTGTCTCTGGCATTTCAGAAAGTATAAATACTACAAACTTTAAAATTGACCGGTAGATTCCTAATAGGGAAATAGGTATTTGTTTTGTTTTTAAGGCGATGATAGCTCAGTGGTAGTGACGTCGGATACCGCGGTGACGGTCGTGGGTTGGAATCCTACAATAAGCTTGAGCTTTTGTTGAAAAATCGTGAGGAAACCACAGCACGGTGGTAGGGTACTTTATAGTACCTGACTAGCTCCTACCCTCAAGATGAAAATCTGTCGCCAAGCACCTATCTGCACTTGAGAGCTAGTTCCCATCTAGGTTACTTCCTTCGGTCACATCATCACCTACCATGAGATAGTGGTCCAAAGTTATAAGCTGGGTAAGCGTGCACCATCGTAGACCACATCATCACCTAAGATCAAGTGAGATTGTGGTCAAACGCAAACCTGAACAATAAAAAAAAACTTGAGAGGTGTCTTGAGAGAGAGAAATCTATTTATATATATACAGGGTGGCCGGAACATTGACGTCCAAAAATAAAATTTCGGTCCCTCGTATCGTGGGGTATTCGAATCACCCCCATGTATGTTCCGCGACTTTTCATAGTTTTCGAGTTATGAATTTTTTTCTGAATGTTTGAAAATTTTCGACCTGACCAACCTAAAAAAATTCTAAATAAAAAAGTAGAGGGTTTTATCGAGTTTCTTTTTTTGCAACTGAATTTTCATAAGTAGTACTTTTATGCATAAAATAATCAGCTTCGTAACTGTGATGAAAGTTATGAAAATGTTGATCTAAAGTGAAAAATTTACGTTCGGTAAATTATGACTCAAATTTTCAACTTTAAATTAAAAATCTTAACAGGTGACTTCATAATTCCTAAGTAGGCTTCAAGAATGCGCCAGACTCTCAGCTTTCATAATCATAAAAAAAATGAAGTACTTAATAGGGCTACTTTGTTTAAAATCGGCCTTCAAAGACAGCGAGGTGGAAAAATTCTTAAAATTACCCATCTGAGTAATTATTTTTTTTGGCTATTTTCTCGTTCCTAAGGTTAATTAATGATAAGAATACTGAAAACTAACCAACAAATAGTTTCAGAGTTGGGTAAGAAAAGTTTTACGTAAAAAGTGGTTTTGAATAAAACACAGATGATAATGTGAAAAAAGTACTTAATTTATTTTTAACATTTACAAAAGGTTTTCAAAGTGGCCACCACCAGCAGCAATACACATTCTACACCTACGTAAGAAATTGTCTGGCAATCGTCTAAAAGCGTCTCTGTTCTCTCTCACAACACGTTCAGCTTCTGCAATCAACTGCCTCAGCTCTTGTTCACTTGAACAGTCTTGGGCGTATGCTATTTCCTTGTAATAGCCCCAAATAAAGAAATCGATGGGGTTGAGATCAGGTGAGCGTGGAGGCCACCTAATTGGTCCGCTGCGTCCGATCCATCTGTTGGGGTATGTTTTATCTAAGTAATTTCGGACCTGGGTTGCATAGTGACACGGGGCGCCGTCATTTTGCAACACCATGGTTCGTCTGAGTTCGAGATTCACATCTGCCAGCAACAATGGAAGTTCATTTTCCAAAAAGTTTTTGTATGTTTCTCCATCAAGTCTGGACGGCAGTTCAAACGGACCAATTAGTTCGCCATTGAGGATACCAGACCACAAGTTAACGCTGAAGCGATGTTGAAATGTCGAAGCTCTCACTTCGAGTGGATTTTCGTTCGCCCACTTGTGTAATTATGAATATTGAATATTCCGGATCGCTCAAATCGTGACTCATCTGACCATAAAACTTTATTGAAAAATCCAGGATCCTCTTGCTCTTTTCGTAACATGGTTTGGCAAAAATCAACGCGCAATTGGTGATCTGTAGGCAGTAAAGCTTGGACTCGTCGGATGTGGAACGCGTGGTATTCTTCATCGTGAAGAATGTCTTGGATAGAAGTCCTTGGGATGTTCAGAGCACGAGCCATACTTCTCGTACTCGTAGACGGATTTCGCTGAACTTCTTCCAGCACCATTTCTCTGCGATCCGGGTTAGCTCTAGGGATTCCTTCATGACTGCCGCGTCGACCAGGAATGCGGCCTGCCATCAAAGTGTTGTGCGTGTTAATAAAAACACGATGGTCGGGATATCGCTCAGGTTGCGGCCCACCACGACGTTGAAGTTGTTCGCGATACAGTCGCGCTGCTTCATGGCCGTTTCCTTGTGCAACTCCATAAAAATAATGCATTTCTGCATATTCACTTAACGTGTAACTCATTTTTTACACTTCCACGTAAAAAAAGTCCAAATCAGAATACAAAACACAGTCCAATAAACGAGCAAAGTAGTCAAACAAGTAGGCAGCGGAGTCCGTAGGCAAAGCGAGTGTGGTAAAGACAAAATGGCGACACGCGTATAGCAGTTAACACAATGTGAGTACGACTGAGGTACTTGTTTTGCGTTGGCTTCGGTTGCGCGCCTTGCGTGAGAGAGATAGCAATAATTCGGTCTCTTTTCCTCTCGGTCCAATGTTATTGCAGGTAAAAGAGTTGCACCCTCGTTTACAACCCATAGTCCACGAGAACGGATCGCGCAAAATTCATTAAACTAACATTTAAAAAAATCTCCGTGTTTAAATCTTAGCTTTCCTGCAGTCATTTTTGGTTAGCAAACTAAATAACCTAAGGAGCGAGAAAATGGAAAAAAAAAATTATTAATCAGATAGCTAATTTTAAGAATTTTCCACCTCGCAGTCTTTGAAGGCCGATTAAGGCCAAAGTTAGCCCCATTAAGTCCTACGTTTTTTAATGATTATGAAAGCTGAGAGTCTGGCGCATTCTTGAAGCCTACTTGAGAACCATGAAGTCACCTGTTTAGATTTTTAATTTGAAGTTGAAAATTTAAGTCATAATTTACCGAACGTAAATTTTTCACTTTAGATCAACATTTTCATAACTTTCATCACAGTTACGAAGCTGATTATTTTATGCATAAAAGTACTACTTATGAAAATTCAGTTGCAAAAAAAGAAACTCGATAAAACCCTCTACTTTTTTTTTTAGAATTTTTTTAGGTTAGTCAGGTCGAAAATTTTCAAACATTCAGAAAAAAATTCATAACTCGAAAACTATGAAAAGTCGCGGAACATACATGGGGGTGATTCGAATACCCCACGATACGAGGGACCGAAATTTTATTTTTGGACGTCAATGTTCCGGCCACCCTGTATATATATATAAATATCTGGCTTGCTTTCTATAAGAGAGAGAGAGAGAGAGACAGACAGAGAAACATGCGCACGCCGCACAGCGTCGGTGACTTTCGTCACCGACACAAAAAATCACCGACAGCTTTATGTCGGTGATTTCGTAAGGATTTTTTCCGTCTAGCCCCCTTTCACAACGCACGATAAGGAACTTCGTTCCAAAAAAAAAAGAATTGAAAAAAAAAAATTTTTTTTTTACATACTTTTATTTATTAGGTATGTACGCGTAAATTATGTTCGAATTCTTAATATTTTTTTATGTACGAATTAGGATTGTTTTTGAGGGAGTTAAAGGTCTAACTCACGCTGTATACACGAGTAGGTACTAGGAGATCATGATTCATTAGTGATCAACTACAGCATAGTTACCGTACTTACCGTTCACGGTATGTTAAACGGTTATCGAGCCACTGATTTTGATAACAGTACAATTTGACGTTGATATTGTTCTTACTATGTGAAAGTTTGTTAGGATGTAAAGATGTTTGTTACCCTTTCACGCGAAAACTACTAAACAGATTTTCATTAAACTTGGCACACAGGTAGATTATATCCTGGATTAAAACATAGGATACTTTTTACGTCGAGAATGATTTTTAACAAAAATAACCGACTTCAAAAGGAAACTAAAAAAAATGAATCTACAAAAAATTAGACTTTATTAAAAAAATGATTTAGTTAATTAAGTCCCTAATAATTCGTATTAATTAAAATTATCTAGGATGCCATCATCAGATCCTGGTTTCCTTATCATGGGGCCTCTTTTTTGGAAGTCGTTTAAAAAGGAGGATCCCTCGGGAACGGGGGGGGGGGGGGAAACCTAGCGGGGGATTAGTTTCAGATTGACTACGGTCTGTTACGGTTTTCAATACAAAACCGGTTATTTTAACCGATTATCAAGATTAACCGGTTATATTAAGACCGGTTTTACATTTTAATTCTCCGTAATCTTGCATAACGTCCATGTTACCAGAACTGTTGAAACTGCGCCTAAAACATTGGAGCGTAAATCCGCAAACACAAATATATGTACAATTAGATAGTTGTTAGATTAAATGCGCTTGTTTAGATTCACGTTTAGAACATTTGAAATTAGTTAGAGTGAAGAGCGATGCGTCGCGGTGGATGGAGCGTATTCTACAGCTAAACTGATGCGGTTACTGCCCAAATTGTTCAACATTTATGGTTCTATGAGCAATATATAGTTTACTAGCTTACGCCTCGCGGATTCACCTGCTTTGTAGAAAAAGAATAATGTAGCTTTATATTAGTGAAACAATTTTCAAAATTAGAACATTAATTTTCAAAATTGGATCAGTAATTTTAGAGATAAGATAGTGCCTAGACTGCTAGTAAAATGAAGAGTGGAGTGCGTCTTCGTATATTTTAGTATAGACTTAAAGGCAGGCGAGTCACGTGATGGTAAGTGACTACCGTCGCCCATAGATGTTAGCAATACCAGGGGATTGTCAATGTGTACACCTTATTGCAATGCTTTAACGGCAACTGGCTCTCAAGTAAAGTAAAGTAAGAGTAAGTAAACTAGGGAAACTTTCCTTGCAAATGCATAAAAAAAAATGCATATAAACTGAGCATAAGAAAATGATGTCTTCACTAAAATGAACTCTATTTGTACGCAGTTAAGTCGGTGATTCGTTGTTTCTAAGCGAAATCAATTTAATAAGACCCGTGTAAATCTATGAAAACTCATTAGAGCGTAGATGTCCATTATTTTGTTAATTACAGGCGGAGCGGGTGGGGGGAAGGGGGGGATGATAACGGGTAATCGGGATCGCAACTTGGCTTATTGTTTCGCGGACCGTACCTTGTTCAGGTGTTTTTGATATCGTAGCGATGTCAAAACAAGCTAGAGTCGAGAAAGAAAATCATGGCTACTTTAATAGAAATCCTATCAAGATCGTTTCAGGGGTCCGGAGATTAACCCAGACAAATAAACAGAATAAAAAAATTACGCGTTTTATTAATTCCACTCTAATTAAGATTAATTCATACTAAAATAATCCATAAACCATTTGAACGAAGTTCCTTATCGCGCGTTGTGAAAGGGGGCTAGACGGGAATAAATCTTACGAAAAATTGACACCGACACTTTTGTGTCGGTGACACCGCTGTGCGGCGTGCGCATGTTTCTCTGTCTGTCTGTCTCTCTCTCTCTCTCTCTTATAAAAAGCAAGCCAGTTTTTTTTATATATATACTCTCTCGACTTCTATAACTTATATAACTTCGTTCCATCCGGGTGTCCCTTGACACCTCTCAAGTTTTTTTTTCTTGCTTATTTTCGCTACATACAACGTATCAGGGTACCAGGCAAGCATAAAATAGCAGTAGGTAGCACTTGTCACAGCTGCCAATATAATATCAGGGACTTAGAAAATCAGAAGAGCATGTGCAGTGAGAATATAATGACAAAGACATAAAGTTGCTAGTCTTTAATTGAATACGGTTAGTTGAATATTTCTGCATCAAACGAGTTTTTAGTAATTATTATCCTAAAATTAGTTTATAAAAAGATGAAATTTAATATGAAACATGAATGCTATTTAACTCCATACACGATTATGTTTTCCTAATCTCGTTTCAACATTCTGCGAACGCTCCTCTCGACCGCTGCGTTCCTGGTACTTGTTTGTTTCCGCGTAAAACTTTAATTAACCAATAAACATGTCGCCCGCGGTCCCGTCTTAAATTAGCCCTTAGCGAAAATTGCCCGATGCCTCCGCGGGAGCTGTGACGCCCTGGTACTCGGGATTTAGATAATGAAAGTTATTTCGTAATATCAGTTTGTTGTAGAGATCGAGTGAAATGTATTTTTAACCGACTTCAAAAAAGGAGGAGGTTCTCAATTCGAAAGTGTTTTTTTTTTGTATGTTTGTTACGCGATTTCTCTGCCAATTATGAATAGATTTTGATGATTCTTTTTTTGTTTGGTAGATCATGCTTCAGAGGTGGTCCCATTTAAATTTTATCGAAATTGATACACCAGTTTTTGAGAAAATCAACAAAAACAAAAAAAAATATATCTCGTTTGATAAACCTTAGTGAATCAAACTGAGTCGTTGAGCATGACTTTTTGGATTTGGATGAAATTTTGTGTGTATACTTCAATGGGTTCTTCGATGGTTTTAAAATACAATTGGACCCGGTAGGTGGCGCTGGAATCGAGTTCCAAGATTTGTTTCAATTTCAGGGCAGGACGACGACGTCTGCCGGGCCCGCTAGTTATACATATATTATATTTTACCGGCCCGACTAGTTCGAGTTAGACGATTTCAGGACAAACTAGTTTTGCCTAGGACAACATATAATTAGGAATAAACTTTAAAAATTGAAAAATTAAATTATTTTAAAAAATAAAAAACAAAAACCGACTTCAAAACCGTAACCTATACCTATGTACAAACATAAACTAAAAAGTAAAGAATAATATTTTAATTTCAAAGTAAGAGCCTTAAAGGACAATCAACAAAATTATTGATATTTATAAACAGTTCTTTTTGGAGTCGGTGCCAGCCAAGAAGGACAGTTTAATTATGCCTTTGTAACAAACTTCGAAAAGTAGGGGAGCGACGGTGCAGACCTAAGGAACATTACCGTAAGGAGAGGTAGTTCCCATCTAGGCTTTGTGTGCTTACCACCTTCGGCCACATCATCACTTACCATGGTGAGATTGTGGTCAAATACAAGCTTATCCAGAATAAAAAAAAGGTGATGATGGCTTAATGGTGGAGGAATCCTACAGTGAGCTTGAGCTTGGTGAAGAAAAACATCGTGAGGAAACCATAACACGGTGGTTGGCTACATGGTATGGGTGATAGACGGGTAGTCTATCACCCTCAAGTTAAGAGTCTACACAGAGACGATTTCTCATTCTAGGAGTTGTAACTTACACTTTCGCCAACGCTTTACAAACACTATAGTATGCCTAGAGGTGCTGTAATAATAATATTAGACTTGTTACAGTCCAAAGAGCATGCTAACCAATTTCAAGAAACACGTAAAGAGAAATGCAAAAGTGATCTAACGTTAAAAATGTACACGGCGAACAGGTAAATGTAAAATCAGTGTTCATTTGATTGTTGAAATCCTAATTTCTTTAATGTTGTTTTTACTGGTTCATACTGTTTTTTCAGCAGCAGCAGTTTTTGGCAGCTTTCCTTTTTTAGACATTGCTGTCGGTTATCTTATTTTGTTATTCAATGGGTAACAAAGTTCGGAAATATATACTTTGTCATTAGGTAGGTACTAGGGCAACATATATTGGTATAGCTTCAGTTTCATCTGAAACTCGCGTTTCTTTTGTCGCTGAGCGCGGGGTGCGGGGCGCGGGGCGCGGGGGCTTGCAGAGTGCAGGAGGCAGGGTGAGGGGGGAGCCAGTGGGGGTTGGGGGCTAAGGTTGACAAATGGGCCGCTCTGAGCATCCGCGAGCGATACAATCGGTGCGTTGCTTACTGTGCTCCGTTGTAGGAAAAAACGTAGGGCTGCCACTTGTCACATTTGATTGTCATGAACCTGTCAAAATTATTTTTTGTTTCAACACGTAAAGATTTAAACCTATATTATAATGATACGAGCTGTCCCCTGCGGTTTCATCCACTTTCCTGAGGGATCTAATCCTTTCCCGGGATAAAAAGTAGCCTATGTGCTATCCCAGACTATAATTTATCGCTGTGCCAAATTTCATCCAGATCCATTCAGCCGTTCTGTCGTAAATGAGTAACAAACATCCATCCATCCAAACTTTCACATTTATAATATTAGTGGGATGATATTGTGAATCGTGTATCATTCGTATCCCGCGGGAATGTAGGTAAAACCGCGGGGTGGTATCTAGTTGTCGACATCTTTATATTTAAAAATAATACTGATACATTTCGAAATTTCTTCGGTGATTCTTTCATAATGAAATTACGTTTGCATGTACAACTTGCATGAAACACAATTTTATGACGACTTTAAGCGACAGCAGCTGTAACTTGTCGTACAAGCAATAATGATAACTGATAATTGCATTTACTTCAATGTGTGAATAAATTATTGATGCTGAGTATTAAATTGTTGTTTATTAATATTTTATTGGTATACAGATAGCCCTGAGCGGTGACAGCCCTACGGCACGCGTCACTGGACTCGTCCCACTGAACCATTACTCACTGTCGGCCGCCATTTTCGAGGCGCCACGCCCGCTACGGTGCTACGATGCTACGAACTGCTACGCGGCCTCGTAGCATGGCCGTAACGTAGCAACCGCTCTAGGTTCATGAAGTCCTGGTATTTTAATTATTTAATTTAACTTAATAAAACTGCTAATAAAATGTGAAAGGTTAGTTTTCGATCTATTTTTCCCATAAAAATGGTGCCCATATCTATCACTCATAGTAAAGTGAGGTAACAATAAAGTTGGCCTCTCTCGTGAATAAATTCAGAAAGTTGTGAAGTATCGCAACTGTTTGCACAAACACCTTCCCCAAGTTATTCTGTCGTCGACCGTTTGAGGGATAATATTGTTTTTCGACCAAATAACGCTTTTGAAACAGCAATGGTTGCAATCATATTTTATGATAATTCATTCGCATCATTAAGTTGTTTATCAGGAATAAATCCTTAAATCTAAAAAAGCCAATAAAGTCAGATGTTCCAAAAATATAAAAAATGTAACCTCGCTGAGTTTCTTGCCGGTTCTTCTCAGTTGAAGGCTGACTTCTGAACCGGTGGTAACTTCTGTAATTCGACCTTCATAAGTGCCCTTCTAGGGCTTAAACTGAATAAATGATTTTGACTTTGACTTTCAATCTCGATTACTCACATACATAGGACTTTAACTGTATTTTTTAATTAATTTATTATACAATTTGTCTAAAGAAACTTCCGTCCAAGGTTTCAATTTTTTATCTGTTTTACCAATTACTACTGTTACTTTTCAGTAGTTTTTGAATTTTCTTATTGACATCGAAATTTGGGTGACGTTTGCCTGCTTATCAGACTCCTGATATAAAAAAAGAATATTCAAACTATTCCTTTTTTTCTACATTGATACGGTGTTACGATCATAACCTATTATTATTTTTTTGTTAGGAATATCAATTTAAAATGAAATAGCTTTCTGCTCCTTAATTTCCCCCCTCAGGGAATGACTAAAAAAAAAAACAGAACACGTGTGTGTTACGTTCTTAACTCCATATGTTAAGGCTGTGCGTTGATAGGTTTAATGCGACTAGTATTTTTATATGTATTGTACCTTTTTTTTACTGTACAGAACCATAGACTAGATTCCTAGCGACCACCATTGTGACATTTATCTACGTAATTTCTGTTATTAGACATTGGCAGAAATATCCTAAAAGGATGATTGCCAGTAACAACAAAAAAAATCTGTTATTATTATTTTTTTCTATTTCTGTGGTACAGTTACGAATTTAGAGTCATTTGTGTGTATGTAGGTAACAAAACAAAAAATGAAACAAGTAATTTTTTTTAGTTTTTAATATTTTTTACACAATTCGTAGCATTCATAATGCCGACACAGTTCGTCAGTTTCCTCCACGTCACGTCTCGTCAGCGTATAGATGTCTTGACTTTACAATTATATGTTATGTATAAACCAGTTCATTATTAAATGTCATATTTCTTTAATATTTATATAATAATATAATATGTACCTCGGTGAAATTATACAAATATATAATTATAATTTTTCTCGTGTATTTAATTCATTTCATATCGGAACCTCACCGCTGACAGACGTATTATGTCCATTTTAGTAGCTATATTTACAACAACTTGATGACTTCCAAATCATTATATATAATGTACATATACATAATATAATAAAGAGAAAAATCAAAATAAAATTCTTCAATAATACATTAATACCTAACAACTACTATTTAAGATTTTCCTCTTAATAAAACAAAGATATTTTACACGCAAATGAAATAACAATCAAATCGAGAAGTAACAACAAAGTCTGGTGTTGCCAAAAGATTTAAATGTAATACTGAGACTTATCGGAAAAAACTGTATTATACAAAGTAAAAATGAAGTCAGTATGTATAATTTGATGATAATTATTTACAAAAGTTAACACAACTTTTTTCTAAAATGAGATACTAATCTATGGCATGGTTGTTTTTGGAGAAAATTTAGGATTCTTCTTACTTTATTCGAGTATACTTATTTTCGTCCCGTTATTAAGTTAAAAAAAAAAGACGCAAAAATTTTCCCACCAATTTTTCGAACACAAAAAAATACAAAAACACTTAGTGATTTTCTCTCAGAACCAACCAGGCCACTGTAAAAGACATCGTGGTTCAATTATCCTACTATAAAGCTTGTCCCGGATAACTTATTCAGCTTATATTTAGATTACCGCAAGTTAGGGACCAAAAGGTGTTTATAGTTTTAAAATCCCCTTCGTATACATGGCATAAGGCTTGTAATGCATTGCATTACCTAAAGTAGTTAGTTCAAATTTAGAAAGAATACTTGACTATGAGTGCCATACATTCATTTGAAAATGGAATTCGAATTTAGATTTTTTTTTCTATCTTATTTATGTGGTGAAGGAAACAGTCAGATGCAGTTTGTTTTTTTTTTATATTAAATAAACACTCATAGTTAAGCTGTTCCGTGGTTAGCATAGATCCATTTCTTTGTTAATTATTTGACACAAAATATTTAAATTCCATCAAAATTGTTTTTATTCCACGGAACATAAAACCGAAATTCATAAAACACGAGAAGCTCACAGTTCTCTTCAGTCATGAGAAATTACATAATTTTATGTTTACTAAACATCTATACATGTGCCATCGACTACAGATTAAAAAAAATATCAAGCTGCCTCACTTTCATTGAACACAACCTTTTTAATCTGTAGACTAAAATATAGTTTGCTCTAATTGCAACCATTGGTAGTGACCCAAAATTTAAATTTCTTTTTTCCAACAGTGTTTGCGATTAGAGCTCTTACAAGTTTATGGTCTCCTGGTAACATAGAAGGCAATCAATGTCAGGTATTTATTTCATCGACATGACGAAAAATATACCTAAAAATCTCTTTCTTTTTAACATTGTAAAATATCATTTTGTTCGTATACATCGGTTACAATTGTGCTACACTATCGAACACCAAGGCAAGGTGAAATGATATCCGATTTACAATATCATTTTAATATACATATTATATAATTAATAAATATATAAAATTCAAAGATATGTATTTATAATGACGTCTGTAAAGTAAAATGAAAGTGCGCGGACAAATTTCTTAGGAAAATTGACATATTTAGAAGTACACAATTTTGAGCTTTGATATTAATTATTATAATGAATAAATTAGTTTGTAGGTAACAGACGCAACACATTCGAAACATAAATATACAGTTTATTAATTTGTAACATAAGGGCTGGTGGAGACGACGTCACCGAGAGGCCTTGTTGACACTGGCCTAAAAGATAGTGCTGCAAATGATCTTGATATTTTAAATGAATATTTCATTGAAAAAGACGTAATTTTTTTGGGTCTTTTTTCTTTTATAGAAAGATTTAAGTAAAATCGCCCCCAACTAGCCCCGATTAACAAAGAGAACTTGTTCAAAAATACCTAAAACCTATTTTACATACACGTTTCCTTTACAAAACAAAAAATCCCATATCTATTACCTCTCTTTCCACTGCGACCCCAGTACTTCCAGTGATAGTTACAGCTTACAACTATTCAATTATTTATTTATATTTACGTAATAACAATACACAATTAGCTATAAATATTTATACGATAACTATCAAACCACTTGTTTTTATTGTTACATTCATCATCTTTGCTCCTATTGTTTCGAGTGATAAAACCGTTATTTTTCCTTACATAATTAATTAATTATTTATAATAGGTGATTGCACCAGTTATGTTACAGCGTCCATGTCACTTTACATTTTCATTTATTTTAAACATTAAAGTTGACTTTAAATCTTAATTTAGGAGATCGTATACTGTTTCAAATATTACAAAATGTTTTTCGATATTTTTTTTATGTACATTGTAGCATCGTTCTCCTGTTAGTAACACGTGCCGGGCCTACGAGCGAGGCCGCGAGGCCGCGTCGATCTGTTCGCCTTGTGTGCGGGAGCTCTTATATTTCGTGTTGCGTAGAGCCGGCCTCGGCCTTAGCGGGCGGAGGCCGAGCCGTTTCAGCGTTATTCATATCTGGAATAAATAAACACCTATTTTAATAATATTCGCTTTGCGAACTAACAATAGATACGGTTTTGTGAGATTCTTTTTGCATTCAACGGGGCATATGTGTTTGTTCAGCGTATATATGATCATAAGATATTGTTTTATTTAAAGTTTACGTATTTGACTAGTATTTTTGTCGTTATACAAATAGTATGTAAAATATTTACAAGACGAGCACACTGACGGCATCGTTGGTTAACACACCTATCACGCCACAGGTCGTGGGTTCGATTCCCATCCAGGACGCACATTTGTGTGTATGAATATGTCTCTTTGTCCTGAGTTAGGGTGCAATTATCTATTCAAGTGGTAAATGTGATACAAAAAAGTGTATTATGTAGCAGGTGTAAGGGGTCATATCAACACCTTGTTGACCCAAGCCAACCTCACCTGCACGTGGTGCACCCTGCCGACCAACAAACGAGGCTCTGGCATACGCTGATTCCCTTTCCAGGTTGTGGTGGATCAGGCGGCGGCCCCACATAATTCTTACGCTACCTAGCATGGTGGTAGGACTTCGGTCCGACTGGCTAGCGACCACCCTCGTGAGTGAGTCTGTTGTAAAGCAGCTCCCGCTGTGTTTCAACAGGGTTCACGAGAGCCAGCCCCCCCTCTTTTTCCGAAGTGTACGGTCCGCGTGTTGGCGGGGTCCTGCGATGTGTTTTGTCGGTCTTCTTGTGTGTGACGTGTGGGGTTGACGTGGGGGCCAGGGAGACCCGGTGAAACGGTTATCCGCTGGCCGCCCGCCGGTTAGTTGGGGACCCGAACCTGGGCATAACTTCTAACCTCCGGCCCAGGAGGCTGTCCCGCCAGCTGGTGTAAAATCCCGGCGAGTGTCTGTCGTGCCGGGGGAGGAGACCGGAGTGGAACCCGGCAGGCACTCCCGGGGGGGACCGGGGGCCCTCTCGTCCCCCATGTCAGCCCCACAATATTTCACCTCATCAAGATCGACCCCCAACCTTCGCTCTTTGCCCCCGCTAACGCGCGAACTGCTCACTTCCATTAATTCTCTTTTTCCCACTTTTTAATAATTATGGTTGTTAGAAGAAGCAAAAGGCATTTTTCAGCGGCTACCCCCTCCACACTTCGAGTGGACTTTTGCAACATCAGGGGGCTTCATAGTAACATCACCGCTGTCCATCACCACCTTGAGACAGCAAAGCCGGCCTTGCTCTTTTTGACGGAGACACAGATAGCCTGCCCGGCCGATACATCATATCTTCACTTCCCTGGCTACAGTCTAGAACATTTGTTTGTTCAAAAGGCCGGGGTATGCATGTTCGTCCGGGAGGGTATCTGTTGTCGCCGTCTAAACAACCTTGAAGACAGAGACCTGTCTATTCTCTGGGTGCGCGTGGACTACGGTGGGTCCACCCGTATATACGCGTGCCTCTACAGGTCTCATCGTGGCGACGCTGAGACAACTCGCTTCTTTGAGCGCGTTCAGGTAGCGACCGACAGGGTGCTGGAACAGTATCCCACAGCCGAGGTGATTGTTCTCGGAGACTTTAACGCTCACCATAGTGAGTGGCTGGGGTCTTCGCGGACCGACCACGCAGGGAAAACTGTTCACAACTTTGCTCTGGCCTATGGTTTCTCGCAACTGGTACGGGACGCAACCCGCATACCAGATATCGAGAACCATGAGCCATCTCTGTTGGACCTTCTGTTGACCACTCACCCAGATGATTACCAGGTCTCCGTCGGCGCTCCTCTTGGATCGTCTGACCATTGCCTGGTTCAATCTGATGTGCCTCTCACGCAACCAGAAAGATCTCGACCCCGCGAGACGCGTAAAGTTTGGCATTACCGGTCAGCAGATTGGGATGGACTGCGGGAGTTCTATTCGTCCTACCCATGGAGGCAGCTTTGTTTCTCGTTGGATGATCCGGATAGCTGCGCAGACTCGGTCGCCGATGTCATACTGCAGGGCATGGAATGTTACATCCCAAGCTCTGTAGTGTCCATTGGTGGTCCTAGTCAGCCCTGGTTCGATAGGCCTAGTGCTGAGGCTACTAGCTTTAAGCAAGATGCCTACCGGGCTTGGACAAAAGCGCATGCTCAAAATGATCCGGAGGAATCCAAATTGAGAAAAATATACAACTCTGCCTCTTGGTCCAGCAAAAAGCAAATTGCCAGAGCGAAGTTCCAGCACATCGGCAGAATTGGCGATCGACTTGCCAGCTTCCCTTCTGGAAGTCGAGCATTCTGGTCACTCGCCAAAGCTGTCGAGGGTAACTTCTGTCGATCGTCGCTCCCACCGCTACGCACACCGGACGATACTCTGGCCCACACCGCAAAAGAGAAGGCCGACTTATTGGCAGCTCTCTTTGCGGACAACTCGACACTTGACGACGGGGGAGCCACAACGCCTACCATCCCGTATTGTGGCAGCTCAATGCCGGATGTTCGCTTCACGCAAACTACGGTTCGGCGAGCTCTGTTTTCCCTTGACGTCCGAAAGTCGAGTGGGCCAGACGGAATCCCCGCCATTGTGCTAAGAACGTGTGCTCCAGAGTTGTCTCCAGTGTTGACGCGTCTATTCAGGCTTTCCTATACCACCGGACGTGTTCCTTCTTCGTGGAAGACTGCCTTTATTCATCCGATTCCCAAAAAGGGGGACCGAACAGATCCGTCCAACTACAGGCCTATAGCGATAACCTCCCTTCTTTCTAAGGTGATGGAGCGAGTCATCAACACTCAGCTCCTCGGGTATCTAGAGGAGCACCAGCTGATTAGCGACCGCCAGTACGGATTCCGTAATGGTCGTTCAGCTGGTGATCTTCTTGTATACCTGACGCACCGATGGGCTGAAGCCATAGAAAGTAAAGGCGAGGCATTGGCAGTTAGCCTAGATATCGCTAAGGCCTTCGATCGGGTCTGGCATAGGGCACTTCTATCGAAGCTACCGTCATACGGACTTCCCGAGGGATTATGCACTTGGGTGTCCAGCTTTCTTGCAAATCGGAGCATCAAGGTCGTCGTTGACGGATGCTGCTCCGATATCAAGAATATTAATGCTGGCGTACCGCAAGGCTGCGTGCTATCACCCACACTGTTCATCCTGCATATCAATGACATGTTGGACATTCCCAATATTCATTGCTATGCAGACGACAGTACTGGTGATGCTCAATATACCGGCCGCGCTAACATCCCTCGGTCCGTGGTGGAAGAAAGCCGAATACGACTTGTGTCTGAAGTCGAGACCTCTTTGGAGCGGGTCTCGGAATGGGGTAGACGTAATTTGGTCCGATTTAACCCCTCGAAGACACAAGTCTGCGCGTTCTCCACGAAAAAAACCCCTTTCATAGCAGCGCCAAAGTTTGAAGACACTCCTCTCACCATCTCTAAGAGTATCGGGATCCTCGGTGTTGACATTGCGAGTGATGTCCAGTTCCGAGGTCATTTGGAGAGCAAAGCCAAACTGGCTTCAAAAAAGCTGGGTGTGCTAAATAGGTCCAAGCAGTACTTCTCACCACTCCAGCGGCTGCAGCTTTATAAAGCGCAGGTTCGGCCGCATATGGAGTACTGCTCACATCTCTGGGCTGGCGCACCCGCTTATCAGCTTGATCCACTTGCCTCGGTGCAAAGGCGGGCCACTCGTGTCGTTGACGATCCCGAACTCACCAACGGTATAGAACCTCTCAGCCTCCGGAGAGATATTGGCTCTCTCTGTGTGTTCTACCGTCTGTATAATGGGGAGTGTTCTCAAGAACTTTTCGACTTGGTGCCATCATCACCATTCTACCATCGCACTGCTCGCCGGCGATGTGGAGCTCATCCTCATATCCTCGAGCCGCCTCGATCGTCCACCGACCGATTCAGCCGGACGTTCCTTCTGCGGACCATGAGGATGTGGAATGAGCTCCCCATTACGGTTTTCCCTCCGCGCTATGATATGGGGTTCTTCAAAAAGGGCGTAAAAAGAGCTCTTCAAGGTCGGCAACACATCGGCAATCACCCTGATATTGCAAATGTCCATAGGCGGCGGTGATCACTTACCATCAGGTGGACCGTCTGCCTGTTTGTCAACCTACTGACATAAAAAAAAAAAAAAAAAAAAGGTTTTCATTTTCATTTTGATAAATATGCCAGAGAAGTAAATATATTATCTTTACCCGCAATCCCGTTTCTCGATACAAACTTCGGACCTCCGTTTAGGGGGTGAATTTTGGGAAATCCTTTGGCCTACGTCATAAGCTCAAAATAACAATGTGTGTGCCGAATTTCAGCGCAATTCGTTCAGTGATTTCAGCAGTGTGTTGATAGATCAGTCAGTCAGTAACGATTGCCTTTTACAATACCTATATACAGAAAAATAACGTGAACAATAATTATACTTACATGTACAAATATGCAGATGGCATTAAAGATGGTGGCCGTAGTATTCAGCCGGGTAGTGCGCGTAGCCCTGGTGGAAGGCAGGGTCCGTGGGGGGCCTGTGCATCATCTGCTGGCCGTCCATCATGTAGCCCATGGTGGCCTCCGGACTGTACGCGCCGCTGGGGCCTGCGTGCGGGAATACTGCCGGGTAGAACACTGAACGGTTAATTACGCTGGCTGTTGAACCAGTTACGGGCGGTTTGAACTGGTCGAAAGCAGTTTTAGATATGTCAAAAAGCGGTTATTTCTACGAAAATGTTGCCAATTTATTTGTAAAAAATATCCATTAATCTTGACAACAATTGAGCCTACAAACCAATTGTATTCACCATTCGCAAAGTCAAGCAAAATCCGCACAATTTTACCACAAAACTGTTATGGCTTCCGAAAGCAATATTTCCAGTGGATTATCAATCGTAAAGTAATGGTGTTCGGCCATTATAGACGCCGATTTCCGCCTGCCTCGTGGGGTCTTTATGGTGGCACGCGCCATTGCGCCAAGAGAGCGCGGGACAAACATTCGGATCAAACGTTAATGTCTTGCTTCTATCAAAAATTATACGCACACGCCTTTTTTCTCAATGACCACTGATAACTTTGTTTTTCAATTTGTTATTCTTTTACCTAGGGATAAGATCTAATTTAGGTTCTGTCTCATCATAATATCTGTGTTGTTTATACCATTCCAAATTCACATCAAGCAAAAAGTCACATCTTTACGTATTTCTTTGACAAAGTTTCTGAAAAGTATGTCCGTAACAATTTTTTCATTACACGTAGCTTTTTTGCAAACAATCGAGATTCCTTACTCGACGATGCGTGTGTCCGCTACCGATGCTACAGGAAGCAATAACGGAGCCCCCGGGGACCGGGCCGAAGGACCGACTACCAGGAAACTATGATTTACTGAGCGGTAATCTTCAGGAGTCGTCCTTCATCGTGTTATTGTGATTTGAATGGATATTTTATATATCACGGTTCCAATTTAAAATTCAGTCTCCAAAATACATAAATGCAATCATTAGAGTTTTTATTACGATATCGAAATACTGAAAGAGTTAATACTAAATGCCATTGGACAATATAAAACAAGGAGAGTTCTAAATCTCGCGGAGCAGCCAAACGGGCGGATGTAGCCCCGCCAAGTTTGCCGACGACGTAAAATGGAAAAACCGGAGGGTGCAAGGATAGATGGAAAATTGTTTTGGCAATGGACTAAAAGAAAATGGCCACCGCATTTCCTGTGGTCAAGCCAAAAGGCGCTTTTCCAATCACTATATTATTTGTCGTGCGGGCGCCGAGCGTTTATGTATTCCTTGTGCGTGGTATGAGCAGCGTTCCCTACCCCGTAGTTGGCCTGCCTTTCGATTTTGTTACGAGAGCATGTTCCCTTTTAACATCACGCGTAATTCTGAGTGATTTGCGGAAAGCTCAAGTGGATTATTGGCAGAAATCACTACCTTATTAATACGGCAATCACCCATCAACATTTTTTTGATATATAAAGTATGGTACATTATCTTGTGTGCCTGATGTAATAATTAGTGGATCTACAGGCATATTTAATATAACTAATAGGGCACATGCACTGTGTATGGTTTATTAATACATCGACGTGTAACGTGTGCCGAGTGGTGGATGCAACGTTGTCATCAGTTCGATGGCTAGTGGCCATATATATGGACAGCCCGTGTTTCAGCTCACAACGACGCCGCTGGCTAATGAATTTATTATAAGGGCATAAATTGCCCTCTGATGCGACGCCATTACCGTGCCAGACTGTAAATTACAATTCGTTCGAGCACTGACCATCGTGCGCTGCGAACCAATCGTTTATTGAGCTTTTTGCGCGGATTAAAACGTATTTCCTCTCGTCGTTTCGGTTCGGTTTATTAAAAAATTTAAAATACAATTTTATTTCGTACGAAACACACGGACGAAATGAGAAGAGATCTTTCTAATCCTCGAATAGGAAAAGGCCCAACATCCACACATCTAGATAAAAAGTACCAGGCGGGCATACATCGGCGATAGTCGACGGAGGGGCGAGTGATGGATCGCCCGGGACGGGTCAACGAATTCGGACATTATTCTTTTTTACCCTTCTTGCGTTCCCGGCGTTCGCAAGAGTAAGCCCTTTTTCTGCGACGTCCTTTTTTTCCCGGGGTGGAATTTTTGTTGGCTACGTATGTACGGGGGCCCCGAACGTTTTATGGACTGTGCTACAATTACAAACTAAAAATAGAATTGGCCGTTTGTAATTCTATTCCATATTGTCGACGGGGATGGACAAAAAGTTCTTGTCGTCGGATGTTCCCGGCGTTTCTGCCGTGTACACGGTCCTTTTAGCTAGCTTACATGACTTTATAATATGTACTTGTATAAATGAATAGCAAGTTAGGCGAGACACTTAGTTTAATAACAAAGTGTGCACTTATTTTATTAGTATCTTTAGGAAGTGCAGCTATTTTTCCGGTTCCTAGCAGATGATGTAAAACCAGTTTTAGTTTAACTTAATGCTCTCATTTTGTAGAACGCAGCTGGCTCTTAGGTACCACGTTACCAGGAGCGCATAACTCCTCAACGGTCAGCGCTAAAAGCCCGGAAGATTCTCCTGGGACGATCCCGTTTCGGTGCAGGCGACGTTTGCATACTGTATGAAGGCACTCCGGACTTTGTGGTCAGCAAACTCAATTTTCGACTTCAAAGTCGTTTAGGGGGCGTGCGGTTGCGAATTTCAAACGTCTCTCCGTGAGACTATTGATGTTACAATGAGATTCGGACTACGTGCGAATTGGTGAAGAGTTCTATTGTGAATTTACATTCTAAAAGCAATTGATAGTATTAGATGTATAAGAAAAATGTTACCTGCTCTATTTGACTGGTCTATCATTGGCTGCACTATCCTGCGTCTCGCGTTGATAAACCTGAAACAAATAGAAAAACAATGTCAAAACTATATTTAGCTATATTTGGGACTGTTGTCCCAGGAAAACAATAAGATAACAATAGAATCTTTTTTTTTTCATTGTGGGCATGTGAGTCATCTGATGTTAAGTGATCCCAACCGCTCATGCATCTAGTATATAAGCGATTCAAGTTATTAAATATTACACTGCAGTTGCAGAAACTTGTTGTTCCATACGTTTCAACCCAAAATATACAAATAACTTGGATCATAGGTAATTGTGATAATATTTTGCGCAATTACCTCGGCAATATGTTATAGGTCTGTTGAATAAGTAATCTGCGCGGGCGTGGCCCCCTGGTGCCCCCTGGTGAACCCTGGTGCCCCCGCGCGGATGCATTTCCAAATTAACTGTCAGTATGAATTTTGTAGGAGCATTCGGATACACCACCGATTGGTTTGTGATTCGATTAGTTTCTCGCGTAATTGTATTGTAATTACAACTTTTCACGCTCTAATAGATTCCAAATGAATAATGGCGTCCGATTTTCGGATGAAAATTGTTTGTTAAAAAAGTTTAATTAATTTAACTATAACCCTACACTGGCCCTGTCAGTGTGATCCGCTTGTCAGTTTTAATGAAGCGCAATGTCAAAAGTAAAAAAAGGTCAAGTACGTCGCTGTGACAACTGTCAAAATGACATGTAGTAAAAAATAACACGTTCATCTTACCGCAGCTGTTTTTAGAATTCAAATATCGAATATTCACAACGAAAATGAAACTAAGAACACAAATTGCCATTCATTTGACAGAGGTATTAAACAAAATGGTGCAAAATTATCTCCCGGATGGGACGCAGCGAAGGGACCAACTATCCCTTGCAAGGGCCGAGTAATTACTCCAGCGAACATGGCGAGCGCGTCCGATGCGACTAATGTATTGTTAATATCTAGATTAGTTCATTAACTCTTCATCCGACGGGGTTGGGGTCTATAACACCCCGCCGGTCCTCCGGGAGAGAGGCTTCAAATAAAAACAGCAAATTTTACGACGCTCAAGAGAGGATCTGTTAAATCGCGCTTTATATTAATTTTTGACTGCGTTGATTGCTTTAATTTTGACGTTTTTGAATTGATTAGAGAGCAACAATATTGTTGCCTGGGACCGTTGTCATTGTTTTTTTTTAATTCTGGATAGGCTTGTGTTTGACTACAATCTCACTATGGTAAGTGGTAAGCACACAAAGCCTAGATGGGAACTGGCTCTCACGTGCAACTGTCGGAACACACCGATAGGTGCTTGGCGATAGATTTTCAAGTTGAGGGTGGTAGCCAGCCAGTTGTGTACTACAAATTACCCTGCCACCGTGCTATGGTTTCCTCACCATGTTTTCCTTCACCGAAAGCTCAAGCTCATTGTAGGATTCGAACCCACGACCTTCGCCGCGGTATCCGACGTCACTTACCACTGAACTATCATCGCCTTAACACGTTTGGTAGGAACGTTATCTGAAATATCAGCAGGCTTCTGCATTAAATATTTATATTTAAAAACAAAGTTTTTTTAGTACTTTTTTTACTGACCAATCGTCGAACAAAGGCTAGGTAAAGCAATAAATTAATAACACATACACGAATATAATTACGCATAACATAGTTCAACAATACACAACGTAACGCAACAGCGGTTCGCATTTGCATTTGTATAAAATATTTATTTTATTTCAAACAAAGTCGGTCCCCGATAACGGGGTATAATAAATCATAACACGGATTTGTTAATTTCGCGCCGCCCGCCCGGGGAAGGGTTGATAAAACCCGAGTGTCAAATGGTCGCAGTCCTTAATGCATAGATGCATTGTGTGATGCACTCAAAAATGCACATGGGTCACGATATATCTGTTCTTTATGCAAATCAGACTAATTGTAATAAGATTTTGGAACATTACAATGTTATTCGACACCCTACTCTGTGTTCAACTTATGTTCAATCTATTTATTAGGTTAATATGAGAGTTGTGTGTGTATATTTAAAATAATGTTCTAATTTCGAATTCATTCAGGGGCAAGAAACTTTGCCTTGGTGTCCTAAGCCATTATACAAGTTTAAAAAAAAACACTTTAGCAATAAACGGAAGAAGGCAGTATGGTCAGTAGACTATAGCCTGCTCTGAAGGGGCGAAAAAAAAACTGCTCTACCAGCAGCGAATAGTGAGGCCCATTACGATAATAGGTAGGCAACTAGAGCTCATGATATCCCGGTATCTACTTATTACAATTGCGAGATTTTCCCGGCTTTTCCCTAAATAGGGAAAAGTTAAAAAGGCAATTTGATCGTTGGAACACGTCCCCGGGTCCACAAGGGGTAGGGTATGGTATACCCGACGCGGTGTGAGGGTATAAAATTTAATTTCGACTGCCAAGTTTTTGGATTTTAATTACCTGAGAGCGAATTAAATAATGAGAAGCGCGGGGTTGGCCGTAATGCCGAGAATTTTCACTAAGTTGTAAGGAAGTGAGCGAGACTCGGGCCAGGTGAGCGCCATTTATAATTTAATGTTTGACTTTACTAACTTCTTCTGATTGGAATGCATTTAATGAATGAACGTATAGCGCTTGACGACTGTCAAGTCAGCTGCTTATTATAGATTCTAAATACAAAAAAAATCCAAGGAGTTATTAATAACATTCGTATTTTGAATTGAATAGAAACATGTTTTTTTTTATTGGCCTGACGGACGATTGGTAAATCATTAAATATGCCGTGCTCACACAATGATTGTAATAAATTGATATTTGGAAACTATTTGCACATTAATGTGTTTTCACACTCGAACGTTAAGGAAATGGCCCAGTATTGCGCAATTTCGCTTTCCGAGTGCTTAGGCAACGCAAACATGCGGCAGGTGGGCATACTGAGGTATTACAAGGGGCAATAAATTCCGTTTTTCCCTAATTAAGGTTTAATTCGGGCGGGGCGCGTTGGGCGCGTAACGCGCGGTTTTATTTTGCGCACAAATTTTGCCGATGGAAAATAAATGAAAATGAAACAGTTCCATATAATCAGTTTGCAGGAATTAACTGATATTATTATAATCCAATAACTAGATATAAAAAGAATGCATTATAATCGATAAATATTAGTCCCACTAATCCCACTAATACTATAAAAATGTGAAAGTTTGGATGGATGGCTGGATGTTTGTTACTCTTCCACGCAAAAATGGCTGAACGGATTTTGATGAAACTTGGCATACAGGTAGATCATATCCTGGAATAACACAAATAATACTTTTTATCTCGGTAAACGATAAGATACCACGGGAACGCAGGTGAAACCGCGGGACACAGCTAGTACATAATAATAATTATTGTAATGTGGAGAGGTTATGTTTTAAATACTTATGTACTCACTCAATGGCCACATAGTCCGACCAAAAGTGGTTTAATTTCAAAACATTTAAATTACGGGACACGATCCAAAACTTCCCAAACTTTTATCGGAGCCCTCCCGGACGAGTTTGGGGACAAATCCCGAAAACGTAATCCCGGGGTACCAGGGTGACATAGCTTATCGCCAGTGGCCGGAGCCGCCGCCAAATGAAGGCATTAGTTTTCATAAAGCCAGCCCGAGATAGCCCCCGGTCACTCGCCCTTCTACATAGGGATGTTCTCCTGGTACATATGCGTTGATATATTGCTACTGATATTTGATGACTTCAAAACCTCGATAACAAAGGAATATATAAAATTGTGCCTATCGCAAAAAAGGTACGAATAAGTATTTCCCAAAATAATTTAAGACCGATTGATAAATACGGACTTGATACTTTATAAAATAGAAATTCAATAGTTGCCAGTACAAAATAAATATACAAAGAAAGAAAGAAAATAAAAACATGGCAACATAGAACAGAACTGGATGACAAAACATCGGGCCGGTGGCGTAGGGTTCCGCCACACTCGCATAATTCATTATTAGTAACTTGTTTTTCCTGTCGTCAGTTTGTGGGTCGCCTAACTTTTACGGTTCAAGCAGAATGCGTGTGAGAATGTATTTGAATTGTTGGGTCAAATGTTGATATTACTGGAAATAAAATTTGGTCTAAACATAATTAATTTATTAAGAAAACATGAATGTTCTCACAAGTATAAGCTGAGAAAATCTCCGAGCATTTGTAATAGAAACTTGGTATTTGTCGAGGACTCAAGAAACGGCGGAACATTCAAAAGGGTGAATAATTCGCGGATCTTTGTACAAATGCTGGCGGGATCCGTTAAATCCACTGCGGATACCGACCGACGGACGGACGGATCGCGTTTTGATGTCTCGAGATATCCTTCATAGCTATGCTGGCCTGGTGATTGATCGTTGTGTACGAGGCTTTTATATTCTTAAACAATCCACTTTTATTATCCGAAGAATGTGATTTATTTGTTTTTGGTGACCAAACGAACAAGCTAACTCCACGGTCACATTGTATTACAGAAGTAAACAACGATATTTCACACAAGACCGCATTTGAATTTCCCATCCCAGCCAACCTCTACTGGTGCCAAAATGCCTGTGATATTCCACAAAAATAGTCCGGAAAAGAAAACAAAAGGTCGTCGCGGCGATATCACGTACAAATACGTCTAATCCACGCATATCCCGTGTGGACGATAAATATTTTTCATGAAATCCTTAGGCATCGTCGACGCATAGAAACTGCCCTAAATCAGGCAATTATAGGTGCGACCAGTAAATATTATTACTAGGGGATCAGGAGTAGAGGACGTTACGAATAAGGATTGTTAAGAATATTGGTCATGTTGTTTTGTGGAATGGACTCTTTTGGATGCTGGACTCCTGATTATTATGTGGAAATTACTTTCGCTATTGCTACTGTGTTGATTGGGGATGTTCGGTTGATAAAGTATTCTACTTTTATTGTTACATGATAATAATATATTATACGTTTTCAAGTATCATTTATGTAAATTTACTCTCAGCGAAAAACAATGAACAAACACCTTTTAGTTCTCAAATTAATACCAGGGTAGCATTAAATCACAAGATAAATTACAGCACCGGAAAATGTTTCATTTTAAGGAGAATTGCGTCTTAATCCATGGTAGCCTGGTACCCGGTGGACGTAATTACCGGGCGCAATATATCGCCAGATCGACCCCCGACCTTCGGGCTCCTCATCACACGAAATGAGTAACACATGCTACCACGTTAATTGTTAGGGTACAGATTTTGTGATGTTTTTATTCTTTGGAAGTGAGGGGTTCGGATTGGCGTTGTGATCGATTTGTTTCGAGTAGTCGATTCATTTTATTCACCAATAAAAAAGTTCTAGGACAAATTTATACCAACATAAAGAAATTGTCCTGACTGACTGACAGTTTGACTGACTGAGCTGTCAACGTAAAGCCGCTAGGTTTAGTAGCCTGATATGGTAGGTTCTAAAGGCTAATAAAGTAAACTAGGCTAAATTCATCTACTGAGGAAACAAATTAGGGGATTACGGTAGAAACCGTGAAGCAGATAGAAAGAATTTTCTTAGCAGTATAATGCCCAGCGCACACTACACAAATATAATTTATTTTGAATGAATATTAGTTACAATTAGTTGTTCAAATTGTAGCCTATTATCAAATCACTAACGATAGGCACGTGTTATGTTATGTATAGCGATAGTATAATTTGATCCCAAATCCTAAAATTAACACTCAACTAATTAGACACCAAGGCGGCATAAATCGGCAGTAAATATCTCAAAGTGTCGCAGATGGTGTCAAAACGGCTACCGACGTTGGGGCCATTGAATCAGCTAGCGATTTTAAGAGGTCGCTTTATCGATTGACCAATGTGTAAAAATACGGCATATATTACTACTGGTATATAAGTTTATATTGTTTTTTCAATTTACAGGATTTGCCTAGAATTTTTGACATTTATGACGTTTGCAAATGCGACTATAGGGTTTATAAGTTTAATAGTTTATCCACTAGATGCGCTCTTCCGATTTCGATGTAGGTACTATCCCAAGCGCTAACGCGATGACTGAATGAATTTTACTGCGATGGCGTGCGAGAATTGAGACACATTTTTATACATAAAACTAGTGGGCCCGGCAGACGTAGTCCTGCCATGAAATGAAAATAAAAAGAAACTTGGAACCATCAGTTTTAAACAATATTTAGAAAATTGAATATGGTCATTAAGTTTTCTTAAATTTTTTAATGTTCCGCGCAACTTTCATACTTTTTTCTTTCATAAGAACATTCTCCTTACAATAACAAACACAACAAAAAAATTATCAGCGAAATTGGTCCAGCCGTTCAAGCGTGATGCCGTGACCAAGGAAATAGGGATTCATTTTTATGTAATAGATAATAGAGATTACAGTTATCTCCTAATAATTTTGTTGTATTTTTCGAACATTTGACCTATTGAGTTTTCGAACATATGACGCCATGAGCCAACGAATCATCCATAGGAGTTCCGCCTGAGATACCGTGTGTTTAGTGGCCCGATCCCAAGACAGGGTCGCGGATAACATGCAATTGCGATAATAGGCCGACCCCGGCGCCATATTGCGTTGATTACTTGACGTGTAGGGGCGAATTTATTTCATATTAAATATTACCAAATTCTGCAAAGGGTTGAGGTGCGAACCATTTTATTTATGGACAACAGATGTGGGCTTGCAATCCTAACTTTTACATAATTTAGTTAGCTACCTGCGGTATTAAAATTGTTCAGCTGTTTCTTTGTTTAGTAAAACAATGCAACGATAGATCTACACCTACATACAAATATAAACAGTATTTTCCAATGATAATAATAGTAAAATGCCAGGAGAGCATCAGCGCTCGAGAGTAACCACTAATGAGTGCGACAGCAGCGCTGTGCGGCTGCTGCGGCGAGAGCGCGAACTAATTTGGAACTGTGATGGATTGCCACCGCGGCTGACGCGGGTCGTGTGCTCCACATGCTTCTGTCTTATGTATGATCGCCTGGTACTTTGAATGCTAATTGCAAATTAGATCCATTCATAACTCTGTAGGGGAAGACAGGAATAAAGACATATTTCTTCCTGTCATACAACTTTTTTATTTCTCAACATTATGTCACAGCTAATTACTATGTTCTTTGATGTCGTTAAACCCTCTAAGAAAACATCAGACTGTTCGACGGTGTCGAAGAATAATCTTGAAGCAACAATTCTATACCAAGATTGTGCGATACTGGTTTAGCTTTCGGTATTCAATCATAAAAATAAATGAACACCAAATGCTTGTATTAGACCAGTAAAAGCTTTCTAGATCTGTATACAACGGCATCAATATTTCGTAGCAATACATTTGTGTCAAAATAAAAGCGCACAAAACAATGCACAGATTAAAAAACATAATTGGAGCCCGCGTGGCAGATACAAAAACAGCGGACTGGATGGCGATGGCGTTCTAAATTCAAATAAATTGTCGTAGGAACGCACGGGGTTAAGCCCGCCTCACACGGGGCTCGTATCACCTCGCGCGTCCCGTTACGTGTCACGACCATTTGTCAAATTAATGATGTTGCGATCACAGTGGGGTTAACGCTGTATACTTGAGTGGCCACTTTAAGATATCAGGTACTCCAATAGTAAAATCCAGACAGACCAAGGGCCGGAGTTTTCAACAATATCCTATTGTATAAAATAGATTCTTAGTTTAAACTCAGGCAACGTCATCGGCGATTTGTTACATCTCTATTAGAATGGCTTTTTGTATTTATAGTATTCAAAGTTTGTAATGGCGTCCTCGCGTGTAAGCCACACTCAAATTAGCGGTGCACGTTGCTTAATCGTCGTGTCGCAATCGTGAACTAACAATGCCGAACCGTCTCGTCGTTCAGTTTTATTTTTTTAAACCCGCCGTGAGATAAGGGCCTTGATTGTGCCGCGTTCGGTTTCTAGCGTGCATCAGTCTTTAATCGAAGGTAACTATGTTGTACGTGCATGACTTGATGATAAACTGGCTTTTTTGCGACCTAATAGACTTTAAATTCATTCGAAGGTATTCAGTGACTAATTAAGAGCACGTTAGATTAGACGCTACTAGATTTACACAAATAACTCGTTATTTTCACAAAACACAGAATAAAGTCAAATATGTTTTTTATTTTAATAAATTGGCAACCCTATCACAGCCTACCAACCAAAACATAATTTATAACGTCGAGAAGAATGTTTTAGATAAACACATTGATCGAGAAGGCTCTCAACTCAACCCGCCCGTGTATCACTTCCGATATATTTAAAAGTCGACGCCATTTTGTGGGATGCATTATTTTAATGGACGCGTCGGATGATAGTGTCGTTAGGTTGCCGCACCTGTGGGAAAGTAATGCATTCCGTGCCACTGTTGAAATTCGCACTCTGCATCATGATAATGTATGAAATCTATTTAATAACTCGATAATGAAATCTGTTACAGTGTCAATTTGTCAAGTTTGTAACTAAATAAATTAAAGGCTTATTTTATATTTACTATTATATTTTGAAGTGCAGAAATATTTTTGAAATTTTATTTATGAAACAAATATTCAAGGATGCGGAAAAATTCGGAAACGATAGTTAATTGCCTTCACATGTGAAAAAAAGTAAATTACGTGGTACATGATGATTCAATGATGACTTAAATTAGACATTAATAAGTCGATTAACAACTGTCAGTACAAATGCCCGCTTCTATGCTCGTTTAAAATTATAATGTTGGCATAACTGAGGGGCTATTTGCAGTCGATAATAAAATTATCATTAACTATTTTCGCGCGCTGCAGACATTTTACATATCGCCAGTCTATTAATGCAATTACCATAGTGGCATCTCAGAAGTACTAATTGTCTATGATATATCGTCGGATATACCAACAAACTGGACTAACGACCTCGGCGACAATCGCGCCGCTGAGCGACAGAGATGCAGCGATAAACGCAACTGTCGTACGACATAAATCAACTAGCAATTAAACATTTTATATGTGTTTATGATTTATGAACGAGTTTCAGACCGTTTAGTTGTGATTGAGCGCGAAGGAGCAAAATTGTGCACATGATTTCAGGCTTTGTGATTTCTTAAAGAGAATGATTTAGATGGCATTTGATTTAAAATTCAATTACTATAATGCTTAATGGGGTTGATTTTGGTCACAGATCCGTCTATAAGGGTCGATAACTAAGCTGAATATGGAGCACGCTTGCCCACAATTAGCTTAATCATTCTGGCTTTGAAAGTTTTCTCACAAAATTTCAGTTTATCACATTTTGGTTGTTGCTTACGATTGAACATTTTGTTTTCCATTCCTCGATCCGAGAAATCGGGAGAGTGAGCACGAAATCATAACGACATAGATTTCACCGCTCGATAACTGTATCGCGGGACAAAAGACACCATAAATAAAAGGAAGGTTAAAATTTTAAGGGCCCTCGTGGGTCAGGAGAGGCCATTAGAGGCCCTTAGTGAGCATAACGAATGTGTCGAGAAGAGATGCCACTGGATACCGGACAATTGTTACTCGCTAGCGTAAAATTCGCAACAGATCATCGAAAAAAGAATCGATTTTGTTTCTCCAGCGTGTTAACCTTGAACGGCTTCAGAACTGTCATTTTGACATTTTGTTATATTGTAATGGGCGGGGAACACGAAGGCCTTGTTTGATTATGAAGCCTAAAAATTAAAACCTTTAAATAACATGTAAAGCATTAATATAGTGACGTAACTGGAAATGTTATTTTGGTTTTATCGTTTCATTTCCAAATAATCGCAAATGTGTTATGTAAATACACAGCCATCTCGCCGGATTATGATGATTTTATCGCATTTTATTTAATTAAATGTTTATACTTGACACTTATTAATTGTTGTACCGTTTTATAAGGATTTTAACGATGGAAATAATCAGTTGTCTCTAGATTACATCGACCATCGACCTGTTCTGTGACAGGTGACGGCATTTAAGTAATCGATACCAATAAATCACGTGAACTTGGAATTAAGTATTTTCATAATATAAACAGCTGTCGCTAGCTTTCCGTTTGGGGCACGCCTTAGTTGTTTTTTTTTAATCTTATACAAAATAGGCACTCAAAAGAAATTGACATTCGTTTTATTATTAATCACTCAGTGTCTTTTTTTGCAGTGGAATCGTATCTATGGTAGCATGCACAAATTAAACATCACGTGACACGTCGAACGTTTTTATTGAACAAACCGTGAGCGGTGACCGATAATGCAATGCATGTAACGGAATGCGGCCGGATGTGACCGCCGCGTCTTCCTGTCACAATTAATTTCCGGGCGCGTTGAAATTGGCGCGAAAACTGTCGCGAGTGCGGGGTGAGGCAGGGGGCACCACCACCGCGGCGGGAATTTTAATTACGCACTCGTATACCGAATACCAATGTCGTCTTGTTTAAATTAAATATAAATTATTCGCTCCTAGGCCCCGCTGCTCGCCTGGTATTGCGAATTGCGAAACGTTGAATAAACAACCGTTGGGTTTTAATTAGTAAAAGATTTTCTGGTGTTTTCCGTTAATGTTAATTTAGTAAATGATATTTAATAGACAAATATAAGAAGTTCTAATATGTTCTTAGTCTCACCTAATAAAGTAAATGCAATTCGCCACGGTAACTCGATCAACTATTTTAATTTCGTAATAAAACTTCGCAAACTAACTGAAAACGTAATTAGAGGGCAGATGAGTGCCTCAGCCTCCGCATCTCAGACGGGTGCACTTCTTATGGCATTTAACAAACTTTGATAAAAAGATTAAGTTGATTAGTTAATTGAAGGCGATGATAGCTCAGTGGTAAGTGACGTCGAATGCCGCGGCGAAGGTCGTGGGTTCAAATCCTACAATGAGCTTGAGCTTTCGGTGAAGGAAAACATCGTGAGGAAACCATAGCACGGTGGTAGGGTATATTGTAGTACCCGACTGGCTGGCTACCACCCTCAAGTTGAAAATCTGTCGCCAAACACCTATCGGTGTGTTCCGACAGCTGCACTTGAGAGTCAGTTCCCATCTAGGCTTTGTGTGCTTACCATCTTCGGCCACATCATCACTTACCATGGTGAGATTGTGGTCAAACACAAGCCTATCGAATATATAAAAAAAAAAAAAAAAAAAAAAAAAAAAAGTATGACAGTTTGAAATATAGCCACCGCGGTCGGGGAGGGAAGGACAGAAAAAAAATAACAGTGCAAAAGTTTCCCGGCGGTACGCGAGCTTCATTGTTGGCAACTACATCGAGTTAATTTTGTAGGAAAGAAACACGGGCGGGACGCAGGTGTTCAGTCGCCCCGTTGTATTAATTTGAGTCTCGTCTAATACCTACGTATGATTGTACAAACAGACGCGCCTCAAATTTATAAGCGAAGTTGAACGCGTCCAAGCGCACATAGCGGATTTGTCGGCGAACAGGAGCGCGGCAGATTATGACGTCTCGCTATGACAATTGGAACGCGCCCATTATGTGTATACCATTTCCCGCGCATTAATTATGAATTATTGCCATCGTTTAAGCGACGTTTTTAAGCTGTTTACATTATTAATTTGAAGTAAAAGACGGTACCTAGTACAAAAAATGATTTATTTAATAGTTTGTATGTATTTTTTAGATTTTTTTTCCTAAGAACTACAAAACCTTAGGTTCTCTACGCTCTATTTTATTACTTATCTTATTATACCGCTCCCACACGACTCATAGTTTATTAAAAACATAAAAGTGTCCAACAGTGCATTTTGATGGGTTCAAACGATCTTAATTATCATTTTAGAACTGGTAATTTTTCGTTTATTGCATGTACGACATGCAGTTCCAATGCTATGTTCTAATAAAAGTATATTTTAATTGGATCATTCTCGTTTCACCGTCATATGATTTAGTTTAATAACTATGTAAAAATAGGACTTTAGAATATAAGAAGCAACCGTGTGTGACACCCTTTCTTATAATTTGTTTAATGTTTAAGTGTGTTATTAGTGCAATGCATCGTTTCAAATTAAGAATGTTGTTAATGAAATTTAAAAAACGTGAGTCTTTATAGCAATTAAAAAGTCATTTTAATTAAACGAAATATTAAAACTTTAATCCTTACACTATTCTGTAACATGAAAAGAAAACAAGAACCCAATTTTCTGTTTTACATTTGTACCTAAATCAAAACGCAAAATTAAAAAGTTCCAAACTCCGACCCCATAGAGCGAGAGCGTATCCATAGAGATTACAAGTTAACTTTTCCGATCAAAACACCATAGACAAAGGCTTAAATTATATACGCGTCTGAGACTTCACCCTTTGACGGGCGAGATGGGGTGACAAATTGTTCTGTTATTTCGTTTGGATTATCTACAAAGGTATTTACATGTGCATGAATTTAAATTCTGCGTCAAAATAAAATTTTACGATAATTTTGAGGTAAAATTACATAGATCTATAAATGAAACATACGCCATGCTCCTAAAAAATAAAAAAAATATTGACAGCTCTTTAAAAAAAAGTTAATAATTAGAAATAATGCCATTAACACACACGTGATCACAAATAGAAGGTAACTCAGAGCCCCCGGAGGCATCGTAAGCAGCAGGACATAACTCAGCGACGGACCACGACGCTGATAACAACTTTCATTATAACCCCAGAATGGCTGAATTTAAAAGCGAGTTTAATCAGGTTTTATGGACCGTATCCGATACAAAGCCGGCACTATCCCACCTGTATGTTTAGGGTACTGATTACTTTGCGAAAATTACGTTTGTATTGGATGTTTAGATTAATTTTACCTCTCTGTGTTAAATTTATTACTTGCAATTATAATGGAGGTATGTTTTATTGATATTATTTTCTGTGTAGTCTTGGGTTTCATTAAAAGATTGTATCACTTGACAGGGTTAAAATTGAGTCATCTAATCTTTATATTAAGTTTTAGTATCTTATAGATCCCAAATGATTACCTAAAATTGCCAAGATGCGAAAGTCACTATTCCTAGTTTGTAGTAAAAAAAAAGCTAATCAAACGTCGTATACAGTTTTGTGAGAAAGCATAATAAAATACTGAAAAGACTCAGGAATTTAAATAGTCCCAAAATCCAGTCTCAAAACTTTTTTAATTCCTAGTACGAGTGCGGTCTTAATTAATACCTTTGTTAATATACAAATCGGTATGTTTGTTTGTTCGGGCTAAGCCGCTTTCTGCGCGCCGGTAGCTCGTCGAGTACCAGGGCGGCAGAGTCGGCAGGAGTACCCTAACCCCTTCGCAGTTTGATAAATGGCCAATTACAGCGCCCGCCTCGTCCCTTCTGTTAGCTTGTTGCCTATTTTGAATTGCTTTCGCTTTTTCGTTTAGATTAATATCTAAATAGGATAGATACGGATCCCGTTTAGGTATTTACGTTGTTTTTAAACGTAAATTTTGGCTCGGGTGCTCGGCCCGCGCCTTTGTTTCGTCCTTTTTCAGCGGCGCCCCATTGTTTTCGACTTCTAATACCGAATCTTTGTTCAGATATCTTCCGTGAAGTACCTACCTACTGCTTAGTTTTGCGGTTTTTTATTTATCATTAAATTAGGTATTTATTTAACCATAAATATTTTGGTATTGTGCGTTTTATTTAAATTACTCTAATTGCATTGACTAAAACTGTACCATTAGTGTCCGTATTTTGTATACATTTTCGTTGTTGTTAAAAATTACTATGTATGGCTGTCACTTAAACTAGATATAGATTACGTATAACACAAAATCTGAAATATGCAATTATTTCCACGACACAAGATTCCTGAATTACGCTGACAACAAGGACTCTATCAACAAGATAATTTGGTTATTTTATTTTATGAAACCAGACAGTGTATCGAACTTTTTTAATTATTTCAGAAGGCTCAGGTGTTAAAACAGTCTTGAATTCTTAACTCGCGTCATTAGATGATAAGGGACAGTGGTACGGGTGTCCCAGGACGGTACAAGGGACGGGTGTGGTCCCCATTGCAACCCCTTTGTTTATTTTTCCCGAATTCAAAGTGGGCATAATTGTACATCGACTTAAGCCTTTTAAAAATTAAAAAAAGTAAAACAAATGGGACTCTACATTTGCTGCAAGTGCTGACTTCCTATTCTGGAATTCGATATTTAAAACGCAACAATAGTCTCTTCGATATAAAAGGATATTCTGGTTATTCATACAATCAATTTAGCGTGTATCGGAACGCTTGGTCATTGATCTTGGAACCCACGCGTGACTTCTTTGTTTTATGTCAGCCTAGTATGTATATTTTTTAAACATTAGATAATGAAGTTATCAATTGAATTCATTCGCTTGTCCATTGTATATATCATTCAAGCACTGTCTATAATGTAAAATTATAGTTAATGTGACTTTTGACAAGAAGTTAGTTACAAACATCCATGGCTACGCTTCTAGCACACAATACAGTTTTTAGAAGGTAATAACTATCATTACTGGCCGTGCTTATTATTGTGATTGCAGCCAACGCCATTATGTTGTGGCGTAATGATAATAATATCTATTACAATTGGGTGAGCGGAACCAATTGGGTGGGTAGGCGCGGCCCGCGGCGACGCGTAACTGTAAAAACAATAGTAACCTGAGACAATGGGCAGATTTGTACATTACTTTATAATGTACTTGTTGGGATAGTGACACTGACATGTAGTGATGGAGACGTTCTCCTTTACATTTTGTTTTTTTTAAGAAGATTTTTGGTTGGCCTGGTATCGAGACCTTTAAGCCATTTCTTTATTTTAAATATTTTAACGTTTTATTGTCCCTTTCACTGTAAAGTCCTCGTCCGTACAAGTCCGGTCTAATTTTAGTGAAATTGGCGGCTATTCCACTAAAACATTTCATGGACTTTTTGGGACAACCTGGAAAGTCACGATACACGCTTTCATTTCATTTCACTTCACTTGTGCACTTAGATTGATCTTTATTGGAGAAAACACCACCGAAATTATTCAATAAAACTCAAAATACACGAATTTAATGAAAATAAAACGAAAACACAACGTCACTTCGCAAGTTCCCGCCAAAAAGTCTTTTCATTTTGTGGCAACCTTCTATCGTAGAAGATAAATTTATTACAGTGCCATCTCTTGGTCGAAGTAAGTAGGTACATTTGACATTAACTATTAGTATTTTTGACAACTAAGACAGCCAGTCAAAAGGCAAATAAATATAATACAAAAAAATAAAATCGTTTATGTCGTGACATATCTCAGCTGTCATAATAACATTGAATGGTTACTTTCTGTGGGCAATTTGCTGCCATGATTAATGATCGGGGCCTATTAGAAAAAAGTTAATTGCACGTCATGGGAAATACTCATTAGCACCATATGTTTTGAGGTTAGACATTTGATTTGAATGCACACCCGACTGTTTGAATTTAGAATAAAATTAACAATTTTAAAGATTCGTTTTTAGATAAGTTGATAAACATAGAAAATGGGTATAGATTTTTTGATGGAATATTAAACGCGCCCAATTAATTTTCAATGTGATAAAAATAAGAATATTTTTGTGTACACCGTCAAAATTATCTACGAAACTTTAAACCATGGTTGTACAAATTGATTAATTTGTTACCTAATTAGTAAAAAAGTACCGGGCTACTATAAAACAAAGCAGTCACGCGTGGGCATCAAGATCAATGACCAGTCAGTGCCGATACACGCAAAATTAATGGTTTGAATGGACACAATCACTCTTTAAAGACGTACATTAATGTTCTTTAACAGTTAACAATACTGTTATTTAACTCAGACGTTTGAGAAAACAGAAAAAAACAAATTCAATAAACCTAACCAAACAATAAAATGTAGAATGCAGATAACGTCAAGTCTCCGGAGGAACGGAACGTCACATTTATTTTTTTAATTTAATTGGAGTATTAACGGGGCATAGATAAAGTCACTCTGTGCCTCGAACTTTTTTCTTTTTTTTTCAAGTTTATCAGATAGCTTACCGTTTGAATTTAAAGGTACGTCAAGTTAGTAAGAAGTTTTAATAGACTTGAAATAATCTGATTCTCTTTACACAAAAAGAAAACATTAAAATAAATTGTGAAATCGAATTGGAAGGAGCTGGGGCGAGTTCAGTGTTTGATAGTACCTTCGTTTTGAACGTACATTCATTTTTTTAAATGTGTTTGATGGTCATAGACAACATTTGTTCACTTTAGGTCTTATGAAGGTCTAACTCTAAGCTACTGAACGGTAATCTTGACAATCAATATTTGTGACAAATGACCATAATTATAAGACATTATGATTATGAAGAATATTAATACCTTTGACAAATATCTCTAATATTTCTTGTCAAAACCTACATCACTACTACCAGCTACGTAGGCGTTGCCGCGAGCTAATTCCAGTATTTCAAACAAATATCCAATTAGGTCTCAAACTCTATCCTCTATGATGTGTGTCATAGAGTCTATGAACCGAAAACGTGCGTAAATATCACCACAAACAAGCCTAAACTTTGGGTGCAGGCAGTTACTGACAAGAAATAAATTGTATTTGTCCATGAAATATTTTGGTTTCTGAAGACGTGTTGTAGAAAGTTTGTGAGACAGCCACATAAGCTTATAATAATGTGTTCTGAGTAATTGTACTTTACTCAAAAAAAAAGAAAAAAATACGGATTAAACGAACAATTCCTACCTACATTATTTTTCTAAAAAAACTCAATGTTTTCGTATTTTCTTAGTTTCATACCGTAAAGATATTGTCTAATGGATTTCATGGAATTAGGAAAATTTTCTACATTACATAGGTATAGATATTATTGTTCTTGCAACATTTGAGTAGTTCCTATTAAATTCCTAATTATTACCTGATATTTGACTCCTAATTTTAACAGTTAATCAATAGTTATTTCTCGACAATAACCAACAATATCAAGACGTATTTTCTCACTGGCCAAAAATATACGAAAATTGGAGTGTAAGGGAGGAATAAAAAGAAAATTGGTCACTGCGACCGACCATAAATTGGCGTAGAGTTGCGCGAATCGTTCTAATTCCTTTGTTTGCTAAAACCGAAAACTGCCGCGGACATCCCGCCTGCGTCAATACAATATTTCACTCGCTCGCACTTGACTGATACCGTGTACGTTAGAAAGTGACAGATGTAGATCGTCACATGCGTCACGCTAACTCTTATTGCTACGTTTCAAAGGCTGTTATCGTTTGTCTCTTCGGTATTATACGTACTAGATTTATTAGAAGGTTAGCTAGGAATGTAATATTTGATGGGGTGTGTTTTTCATTCGGTCCGGCTAGCGACATCTAGCGACGGTGGGCGACATGTCAATTCTGCTGGAAGAGAGCCAAGCGCTTTGTTAAAAGCTTTGGCGTCATGAGAGCTGTATGCTATATGTACTTGGTTTGGTTACTTAAGACTTATAGATAGGTTTATTACTGTAGCTCTAGTTTACAACTCTTTTGTGCATTAAATAAATTATCTGAGAAGTTGCTATGTTATTGCACCTACTGTAAACCTTATGTTTTATTCGGGTAGTGTTTTTTCATCCTCACTATTACGAAAAGACTCCTAATCTAGCTACTTTCGTGGCAAGTGACGTCGTACAGCGGCGAAGGTCGTGGGTTCTAATCCTACAATGAGCTTCAGCTTTCGGTGAAGGAAAACATCGTGAGGAAACCACAGCACGGTGGTACCCTGACTGGCTACCACGTTGGCATCAAGTTGAAAATCTGTCGCCAAGCACCTAGTGTGTTCCGACAGTTGCATTTGAGAGCCAGTTCCCATCTAGGCTTTGTGTGCTTACCACCTTCGGCCACATCATCACTTACCATAGTGAGATTGTAGTCAAACACAAGCTTATTATGGAGGAGTGAGGTGTTATGTTAGACTCCTCCATTGAAAAGGGAAGATCTTCCGCCAGGCTAAGTCATCGTGCCTGGGGACCGCGGTTCAACTGTAGAAGTTGGAAGCTTGTATATATGGAGATCGCTTGGAAAACTTCGATAGCGCGATGTAGATTATTGGAGCGCCATCTATCTAGGAGTCGTGCGAACTATATTTATTTGTAGATAATGCCGCTACACTTATCCAGAATAAAAAAATGACCAAAATCTAAAATTTCACGCAACAAAAACGTTTCTTTACTATTATTAAGAAATTAACACGTCAAAATTTCACACTTATCGTCGCGGGCGCGGGGTGAACAATAAAATATGATATCCGCTCAGGTCGGTGACGGTAACAACGCAGTGTAATAATGGCCCCTGTACATTAGCCGGCATCGACGCGGCGTGCGGCACAATGGAGTGGTCTGATTTATAGCAGCCAGGATAAGACGCCCCGCCAATGGAAAAAGGATTTTGCAGGAAAACTTCAATGGAAATAAATTTATACAGGCACTGATGGATTTACAAAGATTTTCGTTGTGATTTTGATGGTCTTGTTAGTACAGATTCAAAAACTATTAATACTTACTTTCGTTAAAAAAAAGGCAATATAGTCCGATGGTCCAAAAATATTTAAAAAATGTAACCTCGCTGAGTTTCTTGCCGGTTCTTCTAGTTGTTGTTTGACTTCCGAACCGGTGGTAACTTCTGTAATTCGACCTTCATAAGTGCCCTTCTAAGGCCTAAACTGAATCAATTGTTTTGACTTGTTTGTGAAGGACCTTGTGGAACGACCAATTTTTATGCAATTCTGTAGAACTGGCAACCAACCAAGCAGTGATTGGAAATAAGGAAGCTTCAATTCGTATAGAATTAATGAGTATCTTTTGAAATATCATCATGTTTATGGTAGAACAGATATATTATAATCAAGTGGCATACCTAACAAGGATAGCCAATGATTTGTGTAACGAGCGACACCAAGAATTATCTCATAGTATAGAGTGTAAAATAAAGTCTCATTACAACAATGAACTGAATAACAATTATTACAGACGGCTTTCAAGCGCAGTGCAGTAAAAACGGTTGATTAACCACGCCTCTGCACGCTGCAGACATTTTCATACGAGCTGATCTTTTGCCAAATTTTTAATTATTCCAATGAGAAGACCAGAACACCAGCATGAATAACAACCGGAGTCGAATACCTTACATATTCTGACAATAAAAAAATAACCGTTCACGCGCCAGTTCCAAGGAGCCAAACTAAACATCCCATGTCACTATCTGTCAGTTGAGAATGTAGTCTATTAAATTATAAACGTCCCTTCTCACCTTCGCATTTTTTTTATTCAATGTAACTCCTAAACAGAAAGGATACATTATAGATACGCGGCGGAGCAGACACGTACAAAATGAAAATAGGGGAAAGGGAGCGAGAGTGGGGGCGGTATGGAAATGTTGGTCAAATATATCATCCGGCGTCTGACAGGCCAATTCTCTTATCTCACGCGCGCGGCGGCAGCGCGATCTAAGCTAGCTTAGCTAATATAAAATGGTTTTAAATTCAAGTTTAATTCGGGCTATCTGCAGCTCTCCGGCGCGCGTCGCCTCGTAAATACGACCCCAACCCACATACAAAAGGCGGGTGCGATTTACGGTTTTGACGGATTTCGAATATTTTAGCAGCAGGTCCGGGGATTAGGACGAGTTACGCGCTACGTGGACCTCGTACCTCGTCTTGGGGAGGCTTACGTTTTAATAAGACGATGATAATTTAACGCTTAGAACTAGCTGCGAGACTAGTGGCCGGAGTGAGGATTTAATATAGGCTCGGCACTCGACACTCGACACTCGACACTCGAGCCTCGAAGCGCGGAACACGGTAGGATAAGGCTTTAGCCCCGATCATTACGCCTCTTCCCCTTATCTGTTTTCAGAAGGAATAATTCCCTGTGTGCGCGGTACGCGGCGCGCGGCGGGCGGGCGAATCTGCACCGCATCAGTTTACAACACGAGGACATCATAAAGTGTAAACAATGACGGCGTTTTCCATTACAATATGTTTACCGATCCGTGGAGCGGCGCATTATGTATGTTATCCTGGTAGGACGCGCGGGGCGCCGCTGAATTTATGAGACTCTGGCAAATATTTGGCGCTCCGAGTTCGGACGCTCACTGTCGGCTGACAACGGGAAGATTGTCGGCAACTGTTTACACAACGGGATATGGTAATTTTTCAGTCGCCTCCTTTCACGCTTTAAGCGTATTCCGTTCACGGCGTAGCTCCGTTCTGTTCAGTTTGCATTAGTTTATTTTGTACATCGGAAGTGTATCCGGACGAGTATCGTGACTGACGACGTAAACAGAGCGGGCTGACGTTTAGTGTCATTAAATCTCGTAATAGGATATCATAAATCGCAGGAGGTCGGCGGTACCAGGCTGGCTGGGCGGCTGGGCGGCTGTCATCGTTTGTCAGAGCATTTCACGCATTGTTGGACAATAACGCAGGCAGGGGCGGGCTAGTATTGTGCGCGGCCGCTCGCCTGGACGCGTGACGTGACGCGTGCGCGTTCTGCTGACCGCTCCGCTCTGCACTTGCCCTCAAACAACAAACAATCTACTCGTGGCGGCACATCACTAAATCCATCTATTTCTGGTGACCAGAAAGCTATACCACTCCCTGTTTTTCTTCCTTGAAATTTTCCAATCCCAATATTTCTACTTATCAAAACACTGCAGCTTTCCTACTTTTAGTTAAGAAACTTTGAAAGAACATTCCATGCTCCGCAGTCAATTTATGTTACATTGTTACTGAAAAAGATATATCATTCAGTGAACCTTAAAACCCTGTATGAGTATGACTTATTTTAACACTTAATTATATTTTTTTTAATGATACTGGTAAATCATTCTCATTAACTCAGCTCACAGTGAGAGTTTTAATGCTCAAAAACCGGCACCCGTAGTCTCGCGTACCACGATCAAATTTATATAGTTACCCGTCGAAAAAAAGAAAACCAGAAAAAATAACATCAAATATGTTCGGTATGCATCGTTCCCGAGATCACATCAGAAATTTAAGCTCTCAAGAACCGTATAAAAAAACTCAACAAGATTTAAAAAAGGAACGAAAAAAACTTGACCCCAAAGTCTCGGACGCGTAAATTCGAATCAAAAGGAATCAAATGTCATTTACGAATGTGGTCCCTAACGATTATCAATTTATTACGTCATTGAGTGAGTGTTACTAGCTATAAAAATGTTTTACACGATATCGTGTTTTAGTAGGCAATAGAGGAAGATTATAATATTATTATTAGATCGATTTGAATAATATGTTATGTTGAAGTTGAAGTTAGAAGTTGAGTTATAGGATTCGTTCAAACTTATGAAGATATGGTTTTATGCTTTTTTAGTTTCCTTTTATCAACTTACTAACTTAGTAAAAAAAACAAGAATTCTAGGGCAAAGTCTAATTTCCCAAATGCCCACTACGTAACGTGTAATCAAAAATTTATTGTCGTCCTCAATTTGAGCGTCTCTCATGAAGCAATTAATGTTTTATTTTTAATTTGTGTGTGATATAAAATCAGCAAGAGTCTGGAACAGCATGTGGCCTGAAGGCAATCATTTTAAGTTTAATTTACGCTGTTTAGGGTTCCTCCAGGTAAATATAAAGTTGCGTAATAAAACAAGTACCAGGATATCAACAGATTGGTAGAGCTGTATCAAAAAAATGATCAAAATAATCAATCAAGATCGACACTCAAAACTAGGGTCACAGAAAATACATACAAGTTGAAAACTCGCCAAGGACCTATCGGTTGTGTGTGAGAAGAGTATCCACCAAAGCTCGTGGATTCGATTCCCATCCAGGACAGACATTTGTGTGTATGAACATGTCTATTTGTCCTGGGTCTGGGTGTAATTATCTATTTAACTATGTATTTTGAAGAAAGAAGTAGGTATAGGTTAGGAATCTGGTTTCCATAGTACAAGCTCTGCTTAGTTTGGGATCAGACGGAAACGTGTGAAAATTCAGTTGTCTTTTTAAAAGTTGGCAACAGATTAACTAATAGTCCGGCGACGGTAGTAACTTACCATGAGCCGACCTACCAGCCTGGGAGAGATATATGGATGATGTGGTATGTAAAGCTGGTGGTAGATTTAAACGGATTGATCTTACTGGTGATCATGGAAGCAGGAGAACCTGTGTAAGAATTATTGTTAAAAGAAGAAAAAACTCATTGACAAATACGCTATCGTATATCGAGATGCTATCGATGTTATAGCCGTGATAGAATCGGGACTATTCGAATATCGTGCGGTTAATCGATTACCTTACCATAGATTCAAACGATACTCCGTGTTGTTGATTTACTTGATTTACTTACCTGTAACAAAAAATAATTGGTTAAAATCGATTTGTTTTTGATATTATCTTCAAAATTGGTACAAAAACAACAAAAAAATCGAGCTGTGTTTTTATGTTCTCAGTTTAAATGTATTTGGAAACGGTGGTAGAGTCAATTGCTTAAATTTAATAAAACTTTATGAGGTGTCAATTTTTTAAGTGAACTTGAGTAACTTTGAGTAAACCACAGGTTGTGGATTCGAATCTGTGTCTGTGTTTCTATATCTGGTTGTAAATATCTACTTCAAAGCTAGTAATTAGTGTATGCCGTTAATCATTTATCTGGTTTTCATCACCTTACTTTTGGGATGAAAAAGTTATGTTGTTTCTTTTCGATGTCTTCGTTTATCGATCTCAAGCTCATTGTAAGATCGGCGTCCTTCACTACGGCTTATAATTATTATTGCTCGGTGGAACCCTCAAGTTGAAAATCTGTCGCCAAGCACCTATCGGTGTGTTCCGACAGCTTCACTTGAGAGCCATTTCCTATCTAAGCTTTGTGTGCTTACCACCTTCGGCCACATCATCACTTACCATGGTGAGATTGCAATCAAACACAAGCTTATCCAAAAGTAAAAAATATAAGTCTGTAACTAACAGTTTCCCATGTCCAATAAAAAAATTAAAAAAAAACTTTACAAAGAAATTGTCTTTGAGTATTAAGCCAGCCAATAATCAAAGGAAATTGTATACGTTGTCAGTGAGGTCACTGACTGGCTGACTCAAGCCACATTAATAAACTGCCAATTTGTAAATTATACCGTGATTATAAAAAAGAAACGACTTTTACATTATTCCCTAATCATTGGTGAAGTGATAATAATGCGACGACATGCAATCGACTTGCAAAACAATAATTTTATAATCAAACTCTAGGGTGTAATTTTGCATTTTATACGTCAATAATTATGTTTTGATTAGGCGTTCTGTTAATTGTATAATAATCGCGAATTGCTGGCACATGGCCGTTTTCCAATAGGGGAAATATAAAAGTAGATTAAAAAAAATATTTTTATAGGTTCTGTCGACTGGGTAAGGTGGCTGATTATATGGAAGACTGAATTATATGGTTGTAGTAGCTTTTGCACTTGCATGCTCCTGGCGAAGTGTAAAATATTTGTATACATGCATCGAAATGTATTTTTGAAAATGTAAATAAATTTAAAAGAAAGATTCATTGCTGAGTTTCTTGCCGGAGTCTTCTCAGTTTAAGTGTATTCCGAACCGGTGGTAGAGTCATAAGTGCCTTACCAGGGCCTAAACTGAATAAATGAGTTTTGAGTTTGAATTTGAGTTACGAGAACATGCTTAGGTGTTACCAACTTCAAATCTAATTCATCCACCGTTTTTTTTAAATAATTTACCCCACAAGCTTTTCAGTAATTTTAATTATCTCTGTTACTCAGAATGGAAATGGAATTTATCTGTAAATAATATATTTAACTAAAACGTGCGATATACCTCAACTAGCTCGATGTTTTTTTTTTTACCTAAATTCGGTCAAATTGATGAGTATTTTCTGAAAGTATTTTCCTTCTTCAGCCCGTCACACTATAGGTATTGCCATGTTATAAAATGTAAAATAAATAAACCAGCCTTTTGATGTCATTAATTGGGCATGAGTTTTCATTTGAAAATTTCATGTTAAACTGAAATTAATTACTCATTTACCCAGTTTATAAGTTGTCATATATTTATCTAACATCTACCAGTTACTGTCAAACAATGTGACATTATTTGAACATTTAATAGTACATTACGATACGCGTGACCTAAGTAGGCTATTATTGCACGGTGTGAAGTTAGCGCCCGAGCGCAGCGTGGATGCTAAACGCCGTGCAATAATAGACAACTTCGGGCACATGTATCGTATACTATTTTATAGCAAGTGTGACATAAACCCGCACTTTCGCATGCTTCTCCGTGCAGCAATAGGCAACTTAGGTGACGGAAAAGCGTGCGTAAAGTGCGGGTTTAGGTCACACTGTGCTATAAACAGTATTTTAGTTTAACCTGTGGGCCGTAAGTGGTACGGCCGTCACATTTAAACAGTCATATAACAATCGTATCAAAATTTAATCAAACCAACTAATTTAATATAGTTTTATATGTAAGGCCCTTAAATCAAGAACACTCCAGCAAGTATCTGATCAAGGCATTATTTATATTTATTGATCTCACGTTAAAAATATATAACTAATTGCACTTTCAATGATTCAGTGTCGAACGTCTGTAATTTTCCAGTCACGTCGAAATTCTTACAGATTTTTACAGCTACTTTCAAGTGGCTACAATTGTTTAAAGTTTCTTGTTTCGTAGGTAGGTACTCAACCTGTCACAAAAACGGATACATGTCACGTTAACCGCATGGAACATTGTGCAATTAACCAATTTGTTCCGTCTCAAAACGAATTGAATCCGCATTGTTTGCCGCACAGTCGGCCATTGTTACTGCTTACTCGTGTGATAGGTACCAAATTACACTACTTTCAATGTGAAATGTGTAAACTATAACACGTATTACTGCAGTTTACTATTATGTATTGTGATATTTTAAATAGCTATGCGAAAAGACTGGTATTAAGAAAAGGTTTATCTAAAGTTGTTGAGCTTTATTTACTTCATTTTAAAACTATTTTTACAAGTTTTTTTTCAACGTTAAGCAATCAATAGTTTGTTTAAGTATCCAAGTAATAGATATATGTTTTGTGTGATCAAATCAGCTTCTTTTTAAAATTCAACGATTTATGACGGTGTATTGATTGAAATACCTACTGCATAGTGACGTCATAACTACGCACCATCAAAATATCTATCTACTCTTTGTCATTTAAAAAGGTAGTTAAAAATATAGCCAAAATCCCAACTTCTTTATATCTATGACGTAGTAGGTAACACGAATCTGTAATGTTTGAATATTAATGATAACTGAATAAGTAATTATACAATTAAATAGTTTGAATTATCTCTACTTACTACCTATTTGATTAAAATTTCAAGAATGAAAATGTCGCTACATCTAATAATTTCTAATGTTGCCATGACAAATTGTCATCAACACGACAAATAAGCTACGAAATTAACTACATATCCGAAATTATAATTTTCCTTCGGTGTGACCACAATCAACTGTAATCTTTACGACTCAGCATTAATTGCAAGTGCATTAAGTTAAACTAAACACATTAATTGCCATATTACATAAATAATAACCGCACGGCGCTCGCCGTCTAATTAACTACCTATAATGAACGCGACGGTACACCTTTTTCTTCAGATTTTCCAACCGCCTTAGCGTTTCCCTGCAGAAAAAAAAATAGTTCCCGTCCCGCTCGCGCCGCCTGCACCTTGCACCGGCTAATGTTTCCTTTTCGCTCTTTTGTTTGTACGATGCGGACGTCTCGCTCAGCGCTCCGCCCATTTATAAAATCGAATGCTTGAACGCCGTGTGCCGTCTGTGCACCTGTCCCTTTCGCGGCCGGCTGATTTATGTGAGAGTGAACGGGCTTGATCGATGCTTTGTTTTCCCTCTTCAACTGTCAGACGATCGTTTTTCGAAAAAAGACGTGCGCCGAGCTGACCCAAGGATTAGGTTATACGTTATTACCGCGTGTAAATTCTGATAATGCACGCCGATTGCGACGCGAATTCCTCGGGCTCCGATGTCACGCTGTGGGAAACGCAGGCTTTTTCGTTTTGCGCGGTAGGTAGGTTTTGTAAAACTATATTTACGATAATGTTATCTCGCGCGGCTATACCGTACGTATTACATTACCGTACCGTACAGTGCGCTCGGGACTCGTGTGATTAATGATTAACTCTCTCGACGCGGAACCTCTTCGGTCGAATGCGCAACAGAAAAAATCAATTGTCAGAAATACAGGCTGTGTTCGCTGTATAGAGTTAGGTTGCACGCGCGACATAATGAAGACGTTTACTGCCCCATCTATCTTGCATCGAGCAAATCATTATTGTCAATTGACCGACTCTATAAATTTGGTCATTCTTTATGACTTCCGAAGGAGTTCCGAATTAAGATTTCAAGGCGAGCACGCGGTATGTGGCTCGCAAAAAGCGCAGGCGGATTGACAAGTTGGCGGCGGTTTTTTGAGGTTACTTTTGGCGGGAATGCCATTCTAATCAAAATAGTTTACGCGTTCCTCGTACCGCGGATTAGGTTCCTTTTGTTCCCTCCGTCGATCGTGGGAACGCGCCACATTTTTTCTGAAGATGCTGACCCTTCTATTTGGACACCAGTTTTCCTTTTATTTTAGCGTCACCTCCAACCAAACCAACTTCGGTTAGTTTATCTAGATGACATATCTTTGTATTTTTGTTTATAAATTAGCCCTTTTCTAAATACAAAGTTTATCTAGGTACCTATTATAACTACAAGAACTTGTTTTTCTTTACCCCAATGCACATTCAAGCTCCAATTTAATTCGAAAAATCTCACTTTTGACATATAAAAAGTCATAGACAATAAGTAGGTAGCATGCCTGACGCTCCCCACTAACAAAACTCCTGTGATATCACGTCGCGAACTCGGCAAACTGTTATAAATCAGAACCGTACAAATAAAAACGCTCGCCGAGGTGAAAACGTTATTATCTTTATAATTGCACGTCAAGGCGGGAAAACTGGGGGCATTCTGCCGCGCTTTTCGCATGGATCTCGTTTTTTTTTAATGCCGCACGATGGCTATGATATATCGGCCCATGAATACGGGATGTATCGTGACACCTGCTGGCTTCCTTATGAATTCGAAATTGCGACTTTCTTCACGTCATTACACCCTGGTACGTTATTATATTTAGAATTGGAATGGATGGTGTGTTTTATTTTTTTTGTTACGTTTATCGTATAAATTACTCCTAGTCTGCTATTACGTGAGGTGAAACATTTAAACGCCGGTTAGTACAATGTAATTGAAGCGATCCAATCACCGAACAAAAGCAACAGCGAACAAAACTTAACGTCCTCTAATCTGAACATTATCAAACTGTAACAAAAAACGTAAGAACACGCATAACAATGAACTTACAAGACTAAATCAAATATAAACCAACAAAATACGCGATAAGATGTGTATGGCGCGCGCCGCCGCCGCCGCCCCGCCACAGAGGACGAACCCGCCTCGCCGGTAACGAACCAACGCACTATCGATGTCTCAGTCAAAAACTGTCAAAAACTTGACAGGCGCCGTGTCAGGCTAACGAGCCGAACGCCCGTCACTAGTCACCGTGACGCGGCACTATTCAACCGGTATACGAACCCTATTTCGCAGCGCCATCTGTTGTCAGGTAGACGAACTGCACTCGCTTTGTTTCATATTGACTGATAGAAAACGTACAAATAAGCCGTTCATAATCTCTTCTGGACACAGAAATACATAAAGATGCAAATGAACCGCGCCCCCGGGCGGCGGACGCCCGAACGAATTTATAGCTGCGCGCGCACCTCATTATCCCTAACAAGCATTGGAACCCTTTCTTTACCCAATAAATATTATATTTTACACCTGCACTAAAAGGGGTACAGCGAGGGCATATAGTATATGTCACTGCAAATGTTTGAGGAGCTTTCGGTCGCGGAGATCGGCGACATGCAATTAGTGCAGTTATCAAATAATAGATGTCGCGCCGCTTTCCATTTATTACATCTTAATGCGAGGCTTTATCTAATTTGCAGTAATTAGGGCTGTTACGTGTGATACCGGATAAAATATCGATATATACTCATTACAATTCAAAATACTGATACCAGTAGAAGAGTATTGAAAATGAATATTATTTATAATATAAGTGGTAGAGTGGTAGAGTCAATTGTAACGTTCTTAAGTGCCTTACCAGGGCCTAAACTGATATTGATTTTGGATATAGGTACTTTATTTTATGATTAGGTGTGTAAATGTAAGCTTTGCCAGTAGATACATAAATAATGGGGGGAAACGAAAGAAAACACTATTTACTTATCAACAACAACTGGTAATAATAATAATACCGATTATTTTTCTACTGATTTTTCAAGCCATTTCAACTAGTATAAGCTGGCCTCAAGAAGATACAACCTACGCGTCACTACTACGAGGTAATGGCACATTATAACATCAAATCAACTGTGTAATTCGAATGAAGATTTGTATTTTAAGCTATTATTCCTTCCATATAAGGTGATAATACTGATAATACTTACATTTGTATGAATTCACCTTTACGACGCAACCACGCGAGAGGATGAATCACAAATAACATTAAAATCCAAATACCAGGATTGCAGCATGCTAAATAGCTAATATTAAAAGTGAAGTACCAAGGCGTCATACAATGTAAGGAGGTGGTTGATAGCCAACCGCATCGCGTGCGGTGCCGGCGGCTGCCTTACGTGATTAATTTACTAGAATGTGGCGCGAGCAATTATGTGACATTTAGAACTTTCTTTCGCGTAGGGCCCAGTGTTTTTATCATCGTATTTGTATTTTTTTCTAAGCAACAAGTAATATTATTTTACAATTTAACACAAGCTGAAGATTAACATTAAATATAATATTTTATTTAAACAGGCAAATCCACAGATTCTACAAGTCACAAAAGAACAATAAGACGAGCATACAATAAAATCAACGGAGATCCCGAGACGTACTCGCACACAATCGAAAATTATGTGCAATTACGGTGTAAACAACAAAATTGTGCTTCAAAGAAATCGTGCGCAATCAAAAACAATTTGACCAATCGTCGGCCATAGAGCGGAGATCCTGCGTTAATGTCACGATGTTTTCAGCACACTAGCACCACAAATTGGGCTATTCTAAACCGGTAACGAAACCGCAACGGTTATTACACGGGCACACCACTATTTGAGCCAAATGTCAAGTTGTTTCGTTATAATACCACTTTTTTAAAACGCAGTTGTAATTGTTTGCGGTTTGCGGTCTCAATGCGATTGCCTTAAAGTTTTTGACAATGTGTTCTAATATGTGTGTTCCGTCAATTTGTAATGTTGACTCATGAGTTTATTAATAAATTATGAGTATTTCTCAAAACCACAAACTATGAAGAAGCATCTACGAATTTTATAGGAGGAGAAATATTCACCGGTGCCACCTACCGGGTTCTTCTAGACTTGTATTCTTTGTAAAGAATACCTACTATACATACCTATCTACTTATACTTTGTAGGTAAGTAGGTATAAGCTAGGACTTTTTGGCGGGAACTTGCAGAGTGACGTTGCGTTTTCGTTTTATTTTCATTAAATTCGTGTGTTTTGAGTTTTATTGAATAATTTCGGTGGTGTTTTATCCAATAATGATCAATCTAAGTGCACAAGTGAAGTGGAATGAAATGAAAGCGTGTATCGTGACTTTCCAGGTTGTCCCAAAAAGTCCGTGAATGTTTTAGTGGAACAACCGCCAATTTCACTAAAGCTTGACTGGACATGTATGGACGAGGACTGGACATTACAGTGAGTTTGAGAATGTGACTATAACATAAAAGAAGAAATTAAAACTGAAGAAAATTTATGCGATTGAAAGACTTTGTATTGATTAAAAGTACAAAAACTTATGTAAAAAAAAATGTGACAAATGGCCCAAGACCATTTCAAATACTTTGACATTGGCAGAAATATCCTAAAAGGATGATTGCCATCAACAACAAAAAAAAAGGTATAAGCTACAAGTCAATGGAAATATATGATATTAACCCATTGGCTCGCTAGCGGAATAAGCAACCCAAAACAAAATATAATTCCAGGAATCCCGATTCGAATTTAAACTATTAAATTGCGTTGCCAACAGAAAATATTACGCCATTAATTTCCCATCCTTTTCTATGTACCTACCCAACGATCAACTATTGAATATTTATAAACGCACGTCCCATTATAGTGTCGACATTTTGAATAATTAACTAGACTTTCCATTATGGTAGGCGCCCTGCCTGAAATTGCCAGACATACTTCAGTAAATAACCCCTTGGATTCATGAATAATTTTAATTTCAATCGATGGACTAGTCTTCATTGGAGACAATATAATGACAGCGAGCAACCAATGATAGGAAAGAAAATGTTTCCTTCGTTTCAAATGGGGTATCAGAATTATCGATAACATGATGGGTGCAACCCTAGTGCAACGAAGTCTTGCAGCCTAGGATCTATGATTCTTACCATAGGTTATACTTTATTTTAAGGCGTAGGGAAGTCACTTTTCCTACGGGTTCCTTAGATTATTCGAGGATATTTTAAAACAGAATGGGTGTAGCCATTATTTCTCTTCTATGTTTCTATGAGTGCATGGTTGGAAGCACTGTCATTTTAAATGATTGTAAAAAAAACAATATTTTTAAATGATCGTACATTTTATCGATAAAGAAACTAATCCCTGAAGTGACCATTAGAATAAAAGCCAGAATGAAAATTAAATAAAACTAAATAAAGAATAAAAAATTCTTACGTAATAATAACACGCCATGGTAACAGGCAGATAAACATAACTACAAAGATATGAACTTGTGACCCTGGTGTACGTACATCGAACTTTATGAAAAAAAAAACCTTACAATTCCATCGGCCCCCAAAAAGCAATACGAACAAAATAGATCACGTACTAGGTTCGCATAAGCAAGAGGCAGGTGTGTTACGCCACATGAGCCGGAATGTGCGGTAAATTTTCCGGATGCCTTCCCAATGATTTCCTCGGAGACCGCCGGCCCAGATACGGCGGATTTCGATACGATAACGCTTCTCAATTTCTGCTCGCCTGGTACTCTTGTAGAGATATTGTGACCACGCCCCGCTCCATTAAATATGTATGTACCTATTGGGGTAGTTGGTTATTTTTTCTCTCTATAAGGTCTCAGGGGAGCTCATCTTGGGGTATCAATCGGCGATATTCGGTCTACCTCGGCGTATCTTGACAATAATCTGGAGATATACCGCGGCTTGTTTGTATCGTAGAATTGGACGAGAATAAATACACAAATAGAAAAAGGTCAGAGACGCGTAACATTTCTATTACATTAAAATGATGTATTAATATTTTTCGAGAGACAAAAAAGAGAGAGAAGTTTTACAAATACATGAAACAGATAAGTCGAAATGTAAGTAAGTCGATCCCGGAGGCGTAATTACGCGGTAGAGCGGCGATAATCCGCGTTATTACAGTAATTCGCGTAATCAGGGTAATTCCCGTAATCTGGGCGTGGCGATCGCGTCGTGGTCCGAATGGTCCACACTGGCCACCAATGACGTGGTAATAGCTAGTTATACAGCCTCCGTGACTCGCACACTTGAGTTTCACTTGGGTTTTTAAAGTTTCCTTACGCTACAGAAATAAAGACTAATTCCCTAAAGACTACAGTATGGGGTTCTTCAAAAGAGGAGTAAGAAGGTTTATGCAAGGTCGGCAACGCGCTCGAGACGCCTCTGGTGTTGCAAGCGTCCATAGGCTACGGTAACCGCTTACCATCAGGTGGGCCGTAAGCTTGTTTGCCACCTAGTGGTATAAAAAAAAAAATATATATATATACAGGGAGCTACGAAACACGTATTAAAAACATATCGAGTATGGAGTATGGAGACAAAAATACTGCATACTTTGTGCTTTGACGTTGTTTCGACGAAAGATATTGTCTATAGTTACTTGGTGTCTTCGAATTTTAAAGTGTTTTTAAAACCTTTTTGGATTCTAAAAACTTATCATTTAACATTTCATTACTATATCCAAATTATTCCAAATGTATCATCAAAGTCTAATTTTCATTGGCCGACTTCATGTGCCTTTGAGTTCAAGGGTACCGTTCCCTCACCATATTTTTTCATCACTGACAAGCCATTGTGCACCTTATAATCATACCTTATTTCTTTAGGGTTCCGTACCCAAGGGTAAAACGGAAACCCTATTACTAAGACTTTGCTGTCTGTCTGTCACCAGGCTGTTTCTCATGAACCGTGATAGCTAGACAGTTGAAATTTTCACTGATGATGTATTTCTGTTGGCACGATATCAACAAGTTTTTTTTTTTTCGACTCACACTTGACCGTTTTTTTTAAATCAAATAATATAATAAACTAGAGTATGTCGCGCATGTGCGATGTAATGTAACATGCTGGTTGCAGCTGTAATCTATGTAATAAAGTATGATTATTGTAATGCATCCGCCGACCGCATCACTCGCTAACCATAACTAATGTCCAATTACATGTGGTACAACCACTTACTGTCATCTATGCTCATTGGTGGCACTTGGCGGCGCAATTAATTTCACAGCGAACTGAATTATCTAACAAAAATGCTTCAATAAAAAAATACAGGCATAGACAAACAAATATGGTCGGTCAGAACTCAGAGTTTCGTCTAGCTAGACGAAAGTGAAATATAACGTCCTAAGCACGGCTATGTGCCAAATGACATTAATCCTTATTGTCATTGCTGAAGGCTTGATTTGGAAAAACTATTCTCTTGTAGTTGTTCTGGCTGACTTAGCTATCAACGCACGGGTTTCGCCAAAATCAGCCAAATCGGGCCATTCGTTCTCTAGAAATGCGACTTTAAATTTTCAAAAATCCTTAGAGTATAAGGAATCTGCCTGCCAAATTTGAAGTATGTAGCATTTATACTTAATTTTCCGCCCCGCGGTTTCACCCGCGTTCCCGAGGGATCTTATCCTTTCTCGGGATAAAAATTATATGTGTTATACCAGGATATGATCTACCCGTATGCCAGGTTTCATCAAAATCCGATCAGCCGTTTATGCGTGAAAGAGTAACAAACATCCATCCATAAAGTTTCACATTTATAATATTAGTGGGATGAAATTTCAGATTGAATTTCGCAAACTAAATAGTAAATTCACAAAATATTAAGCCACATCGAATATGGCTATCCAAAACAGTTTATCAAAGGTATACATCACAAACAAATTAATGCAAATAATATGTAAGTAATAATATAATAGCGGTACCTAAGCGTACCTACTTGGTGAACCTGCACCTTGTATGGACAAAACCCGCTGAGTTTGCAAATTGCGACAACACATTGTTCTCCATATACACACTCGTACAAGTTCTTACTGGCACGGGACGGTGCAGGTCAGTAGCCGGGTGTACACAGGTCAGTACCGGACATGGACATGATAGATTCGACTTATCCAGATTGAAATGCATACGCGATTATGATATGCGATTTGGAACGAAGTTCCTTATCGCGCGTTGCCATCAAAATAACGTTGTCGCTATTTTAGAGTATTTTTATATGTTTTATACACAGGTTAGTGTTAGAACGTCTCGCTATTATCAGATTGTGTAGTAATTACGACCAGACTTAAAAAGAGTTTCAAGCGAAATCAGTTTTAACGATGTGGTTATTTTACTATTCAAATTGTGGTTTGAATAATTTAGATAGTTCTGTGCTATTTTGAGGTTAGTCTGTTTATCTTGACATTTTAATTGCAAACCAGAGAAAATAAAACAGATCAACACAAAATGGTACAAATAAAAACGGCTTCTAAAACTATTTTAAAACAACAATGCATTCGTTTTAGATTTATTAATGGATGAACCCATAAACTTTTGACGTTAATTATAGCGAGAAATAATAAATAACTTTATAAAAACCATTAAAGTATATCAAAGGTATTCAACTAAAACTGTGTTATATATCACTTAAACCGGGAGTTAACAAATATTTTCACAACTGAACTGTCAAATGAACGGACGCGTCAATCCGTTCCGAGACTTCAACAAAAAGGAATACGTAATTTTTAGTTGTCATAAATCAGAAGCGTTTGAGAAAACAATGATTTCTTTGTAATAGTATAGGCTATTAAATTTAGGGACGTAAAAACGTCTGGTAAGTATAAAACTGACGTTTATACAGGGTGTGGCGTACATAGTGGTCCAACGTTCAGGGGATACACTGTATATTCAGCTATCACATACCAAAATTTGGTCCACTTTTTACCACGGGTCTCAGAACTATAATTTTTATTATTTATAAATATGTATGTTATGTATTTTTGTATTAGTTTAAGAATGAAATTGTTAAACATTTGAAAAAAAGGCAATATAGTCAGATGGTCCAAAAATATTTAAAAAATGTAACTCTTCTCAGTTGAAGGCTGACTTCCGAACCGGTGGTAACTTGTGTAATTCGACCTTCATAAGTGCCCTTCTAGGGTCTAAACTGAATAAATGGTTTTGACTTTGACATTATCTTGGGCTACTAATTTGGCTGTAATTTCTACTGAAGTTTTCTTTTTTTTATAATTAAATTGTGGTTTGTGATCGCTGAGCATACGGTGTATCGACCCCTTTACGTCGGACCACTATTTACGCTACACCCTGTATGTCGATTTTTGTGATGCGTCCGTTTTTGGTCGCGCGTCACTAGCTAGGCGCCGCGTCCTCTCGCGTCGCACGTCGCGTTGGATTATAATTTTAGAATGATTTATTGCACCGTATTTTAGGGAATGGGTTGTAGTTTATTTTTAAATAGAACGGATTATTGTTATCTGAGTGCAAAATCTTGCTGTACAATGTGATACTGTCTGGTTTTCACTTAGATATTTCAAAATAGATTTAATCTGAAGTACACTTAAATCCACTCAGGACTCCAACGTTGTGCTCAGTTGATCGTAAGGTTCAAACTCCATTGTCACACGCGTCCGAAAAGCTATGGAATGATAGGCTTTTTTAACTTTTGTGTTGAATAGAATTCATCCTAAATGACTGTTTTATTTTTTTAACTCTTCGACAAGCTTGTGTTTGACCGCAATCTCAACATGCTTAGTGTTGATGTGACCGAGGATGGTAAGCACACAAAGCTTAAAAGGAAACTGGCTCTCAAGTGCAACTGCCGGAACACACCATTAGTGCTTGGTGACTTTCAATTTGAGGGTGGTAGCCAGCCAGTCGGGTACTACAAAGTACCCTACCACCTTGCTATGGTTTCCTCACGATGTTTAAAGCTCATTGTAGGATTCCAACCCACGACCTTCGCCGCAGTATCCGACGTCACTACTACTACTTAAGAAATGTTTATACATATAAGGATGTACCTGATGTGATTGCTACCTCACTCAGCACGTCTACGTAGCATTAACTTGCGTACACTAATTACCAAAACCTCGTTAAAAGACAAATGGTTGGTATGGTAACCCTACCGCGTACAGACACCTCCCGGTAACTTATGTTCGCCGGGGCGACGGTTAATAGCTAATATCGCTGCCTAATGACCATAGTCGTCTTGAGCGTAATGCCCCACATGGGATGTGAAACTACGGTAAAACACCTAGCGTTTATGTGCGCCTGGTACTCTGATAAATTACGCGTTATGTTTTTCAATGAATTTGTTTGTCTATAACACCGGTGATGATGATGATGATGTGACCCCAAATTTTTAAGATGGGAGATTCCAATTACCACATTAAAGTTGACTCTGACTTTTTGAGCATAATGGCGACTATGAAGCTGGAAGATATCCTCGTTTACTTATTTGAGAAAGACACAAGAGAGCAACAGGAAATGATTTTATATAAATAAATAGTCACGTGACTCCAAATGTAAGGGCACAATGAGAGTTCAAATCTCCCGTCAGAAATTCAATCATACACAAGCAACAATCAACTCTATTAAGCAAGGAATAAGACCACCACAAATAGATAAACGAATTTGTCGCGACTATAAACTCAACAAGTGAACATAGGTTCGGTTTACGACGTCATAAAACTCCGCTTTGACGTCTGACGTCTCACTATACGTCATAAAGTGAATTGTCGAGTGAATCCCGTGGAATCGGTGTTGGATCACTTGACGTGGTGTTATTGGTGTCCTTTACATCTATCTCACTTTGTAGGTACTTACGTCTTTATTCTCTTAATAACCGTAAAAATATAATTTATGTTCGTTAGTGACAGACAAGGCTGGTATGTAACATTTTATTTCTTATTACGATCTAATAATATCCTCGGTCATTCTTCACAATATAGATACTGATCATGGTACAGGTGGGAATCGAACCCAAGTCGTGATAGGTAGTGTTCTTAGCAAACACGCCAACCAGTCATTCAAGCATCTACTTATATAAACGTGACCTCGTAAACCACTGGTCATCGAACCATTGAAATTTTGTGGGAATTCTTATTAAATTCGACCCTTATAGTAAATAAAAAAAAAACAGAAAGTATAGTTTTTTTTCATCTTGCAACACGAACGCAAAAAGTTTGCACTTTCTATTATAAAGGACAACGCCCACAAGAGAGTGTCTCTTAGAGCTTATGTTAGGATCGAGATAGCTAGGGTATGTAAGGATGCTAGATAGACAAGGCGATGATAGCTCAGTGATAAGTGACGTCGAATACCGCGACGAAGGTCGTGGGTTCGAATCCTACAATGAACTTGAGCTTTCGGTGAAGGAAAACATCGTGAGGAAACCATAGCACGGTGGTAGGGTACTTTGTACCCGACTGGCTGGCTACCACCCTCAAGTTGAAAACCTGTCGCCAAGCACCTATCGGTGTGTTCCGACAGCTGCACTTGAGAGCCAGTTCCCATCTAGGCTTTGTGTGCTTACCACCTTCGGCCACATCATCACTTACCATGTTGAGATTGTGGTCAAACACAAGCTTATCCAGAATAAAAAAAAAACATAACTGTATATAGATAAATGTATTGATAAACAGTCAGTAGGTTTGACTGAATGACTGTTAATAAACATCCTAAACTTGAGGATTTATACAAGAACTTATTTGATTTTGTGGATTGAAGTGTGGAAAAAAATTAATCAAACAACATTAGGTTAAATTAAAGAGAAAGATAAAGTACATTTAACAATTGACAACTGGAAACTCTTTCTAGTACAGTATCATATATAAGAAAATTACAGAATTTATTAATAGTATTTAAAACATTTTGTATATCATGGGACACGTTTTATATTACATAGTTTGCAATTTAAGATTTATTAAAAGGCTCTAGAGTATGCGATGAAATAAATACATGTTAGACAACAGTTTAATTCCCCTATAATATTGTTTTTACACGCAGCCATGAGCGTACAAGCGAACAGACAAAGCGAGGGAAAGCATTGGTTCGGCTTCACAACCGTCCGCCTAAGGCCGGGTTAGTGACGGGATAATGGAAATAAACACGTGCTATTTAACCGACTATTAAACTGTTATTGCTATTTTATTAATAACGTTATAATTTAAGTGTTATTATTGATTGTTACTGCAATTTGTGTATACTATTTTATGTTAATAATTTGTGGACTTTTATAATATCATATACTAATTTCCGCCCGCGGTTTTACCGGCGTTCCCGAGAGATCTTATCTTGTCCCGGAATACAAAGTATCTTATTTTTTATTCCATGATATGATCTAGCTGTGTGCCAAGTTTCATCAAAATCCGTTCAGCCGTTTTTGCATGACTGAGCAACAAACATCCAAACATATAAACTCTCACATTTATAATATTAGCAGGATAGGATTATGCAGATTAAGTACTTGCATTTCAGTTTCAGAACTAGCATATAGGAGTGGGTTCGAGACTTACGATGAGCTTTCGATTGTGGTAGGTGTGCTATAGGTAGATACATTGTGGTAGGGTACGAATCGATGGAGAAAATAAATTGAAAATCTATCGATTTATTTCGTACGGCAATTAGACTTTAGAGTTCTCATTTGAGATTTGTGTGTTAGTGATAAAAATTTCCGTTTTTAATAATCTGGTTTATCTATTTAAACGCTGTTGTGAAATTAGATTACTATCATGGTAAAAATAGATATGGCCCAAAATATCTCAAAAGACTTATAACTAAATTACAATGAACATAGTTAAATAATCCGAGGCACATCACTAGACGCCAGCCCCCGGGCGCGGACCCACTCGTTCCGGGACTAGATAACGGCGAACCCTTGTTGCTACTGTTTTGGTTATATAAGTTACTAGAGCCACTTCACAGTGCTTGTAAGCTTCTGTTTTGCTATAAAACTAAACGTAGTCAAATAAGCATTTCAAATCAAAATCAATCACTCAATTTATAAAAATAATTAAGTATATTATTTATAGAGTAAAACTGATTTACGTATTTATACTATTTTTTGTTTTTATACCACTAAGTGGCAAACAAGCTTACCGCCCACCTGATGGTAAGCGGTTACCATAGTCTATGGATGCTTGCAACACCAGAGGCGTCACGAGCGCGTTGCCGGCCTTATAAACCTTCTTACTCTTTCGAAGAACCTATACTAAAGAAACGTACAATCTGACAAATTATAACAAAAAAATCCAATCTATGCAATAAATAAGTTTCCCGCAATAAATAAATGCATCTATCAAATATCAGTAGTGCATTGTTACAAATGCGCAATCTCCTTTAGGACTACATATTTCTAATTCTTACGTCAATCCCTTGAAAATATCGCTGTGTTTTGACCGCCTTCTCTGTGACAATGCGGGGCTCCGGGGCTCCGGGGATGAGGGGGTGGGGGCATGATTAATTGTCTGTAGGGGGAACAGGGGGAAGCCTCGATTGAACTAGTTTGATGCTGATGCTGTTTGCAACCGTCTGTTATAGTTTTTTATTAGTAATCTAATGGTAGGATTGTAAACATTTGTTAATTTATTTATTACTTAGTACGAGTCCCTAATTATCTAAGGATTATGGAATGTAGCAAAAAGATGCCGACACGCATTTTGTTTGCCTAATAATAAAAAAAACATGTTTTTTTTTTATTAGATCCCTACATAAATAGGACTCTCGCAATAACATATTATCATTTAAAAAAAATATTGTAATAGAAAAATTATGCAACCAAATTCAAAATTGGAATGGTACCCGGAACACGCCGAGTACGCCCGAGCGCACCCGAAAGCTACCGAAAATTGCCGCGAGGGCGACACAGGAAGACGTAATGATGTTTGTCAAATGGAAAATGAGATAGGGAAATGTTGGAACCGGCTGAATTCGCGACCTTTTCGCTGATGCCACGTTACGCGCCCCAAACGACTACACTTCATTCCTCTTTCGAATGAAATAAAAAAAGTTTCCTTCGTACCTTCCCTTGATCCTGATAAATGATTTAGATTACGTTTTAAATACTGATTAAAGTCTACTTTGTGTAGAATTAATTTAAACACTCTAATATAATAAGTGTTGCCCTTTACAGTTAAGGAATGTTGACATTTAATTAAACGTGAGGCTCGCTTCACTTTTACATACACATTAAACGGTTGCAATTAGATTTATGATTATTATAATTTATTTAAATCTATATAAAGACTACACGGTAGGTACTTGTGCATTAAATTGTTAGAAAGCTCTTTTTGTTTGATAAAAAAATATTTTGTGAATTGTAAAACATTGTAGGCAATACGAGTGTTCCGAATGAAAAATACGGAACTGAATGTTTGTTTTTGCACAAAAAAGGAACGTTTCAAATTCAAAAACAGTCGGGATTCTAGCTCAATGGGTCCGTTCATAAATCTCGGCATCTCAGCAGCTGATGTTCGTTCGAAATACGAAACAGCGGTGGCGCTATCGCCTCCCGTCGGACAGAGCGTGTGGTGCACAGATAAAATAAATGGAGAAACGGTGAAAAATGATGACGCACCGCCCGCGCGGAAAGACATCGCTCTCTGAAAGGGGTCGGGTTTTCGACTAGGTCAAATGCTTTTGTATTATTTTGTTTTTATTATTGGACTTTCTATTGCTCGCGAAACTTATAAAGAGGTTGTAATATTCATCTATTTGTATGCAACATTGTTTGAATCAAAACAGTTCTAAATTTAAAATTTAGTATAGGAACGCGTTTGTTTTGTTTATTTTTTTATTGCCTTATGTCACTGCAGTTTTCCTTTGATGTTGAAATATTTTATTTTCATGTTTGTTAGCAGTTATTTACTACTATCAAATACAGGCCTGATTTTTATGTTGTTGTAGATTTATGTATTCACTGCATTAAATGATCGCGGCATTAAAGATTTTAATGTAAGACCTGTATCTTTTCACGAATTTTTCGATCTCGTAGAACAGAGTTATATTACGTGAAACGAAACATAAACCGACCTATTTTAGTTAACTTAGCATTAGATTCATCATAATATGGAACACTACTAGGAAGAGCTTAGCGATTTCATTATAACCGCAGTATTTTCAGGGTTAATGGAAATTTCTAATGAAGTCCAGAAGGCGGCTATATCCCTAGAAGCCTCTTTGGATAGGGAAGATCCTTGGAAGGTTTCCTCATACGTTTTACGGTCGAATCCTCAAGGGTGCGGGCCCGGCATTACTAGGGTCGTAAAGACCGCGAAGAGGTCGGTTAATACGCTGTTAAGTGTCCGGGGATCACTCAACTCTTAGCTATTTCACGCGCCCTGGTACTTAAGTTTTTTGGGTTGTCAATTACAATACTGCGCGCTACGATGTTAGTAAAACACTTAATACGCCACTACATTACGTATTTAATAAAATGAAACATATTAGCTATCTGATTTCCATTTTCCAACAAAGAAATATAATCAGCACAATCATTAATTAAATAAACTCATTATAAGTAATTTTAATCTAAATAAAAATATATATTCACAGTAAAAGATTTTCTAAATGTTCCATGGTACCCATGATACTAGCGGCGTAATTAATTAATTATTATAAATGTGAAGGTAAGTCTGTCTGTCCCTTTGTCACGGCTAAACGGCTGAAAGGATTTACTTTCACCCTAAATATGTGAAAAGGTAGGAATCCGGGATAAACTAAATCGAAAAGTTGTGGTCACCGGTAAAAGATAGTTGGTATGAAGTTTTTCACGCTTTATAACTGCTGTGTTCATTACAAAAAATATTTCATTAGTTCTCATTTCGCATTAACTTTAAAAGTAGCCTAGCTTCGATTCATGGCGACTCGACTCGTTGACTAGAACACTTTTAAGCATGGAGGTTCTACTTTTAAAATACAAATGTCAATATAAAAAGTAAAACTCACCATGGAACGTCTTATTAATTCAAAACGGCGCAAATAACAGTGAAATCCACTTACCTGCAACAAAGAGTGGAGGGAAAAATTTAATTAACATTACAAAGAAGGAATGCCTCGTCATAATTTATTTACACAAAAAGCCCTTTTAATTATAATTAATATTTACAAGACAACGGTAAAAAAGAGGCTGAGGCGTCGTAAGAATTTTTGAGGTCTGTATACTGAAATACTTGTTCAGTCAGCCAAACATTCTAGCAGGCGTTAGAACATCTGTTATAAAAAAATATATTCAAATTTGGAACACTTATTTTGATGAATGAATCTATGCTTTGAATGTTTGAGAAAAATATCAAATATATCTCGCAAGTTAACTGGCAACCTGTCACTCAATCTCGAGAAAAAAGAATTTCACTTTTGAAAGAATTTCTCTTTCATAAACAAAAACGAGCGACCAAAAATTTTCCGCGATCCTATCTCTCAAAGGGGGTATCTGAAAGGCACCTGTAGGGGCCTAGGGGGCCCTCACTACGGGTCGCAGTAAAAGAGACTAGAAATAAACGCCTTTAAGGGACTCCCGGAGTTATCTCCGGCACTACCCTCGTAAAATAAAGGTTTACTAGACCATAAAGAAAATTAAAATGAATTATTTTGACGAGTGTAAGGGGGTTTTGAGGCTTAGATCCCCTTTTACGAGCACTGAGGTGAATTGTTATGGCGCAATGAGAGGTAATTGTTTTTCTTGTAATTTCGAAGCTTGTTTTTGGCGTAATTATCCGTTTGGATAACGTTTTAACGTGACCGCGGTGTAAGTAAGTTGCATTCATAAAATTATGATTAACTTTTCATTTTGCTATGTGCTTTTCATTAGGTAATTAGATAAAAAAGCCACTTAAAAAGAAGATTAGAAGTAATGATGTTTAACAGTGACATAAATAATTTATGAAATTAATAAAATGGTTGTAAGGTACTATAACTAGGTATAACCTTTAATTTACTTACAGAGGCATGTTATGATTTTTAAGTAATGTTATGCAAATTTGTAAATATCTCCCGATGCCGAAGAAAATAGCTCAAAATCCAGATAGCCGTTTTGTTCCCCGCTACCATGTTGATACGCATCTCGGCTAAAAATTCAAGCGCCGATTACAGGGCGGAAATGGCTGTTTTATCACCAGTACAGCCATCGAATGGCCTCTCGCGGTGCACGATACTTGGAAACATAAGGGATGAATGTTGTGCGGGGCTGGTGCGGGTTCTTGTGATGACTGTAGGTATTTTTTTTAATAACCCTTTTTTTTCATTGTCATTAGGCTTTTTTTATTAGGCGATGATAGCTCAGTGGTAAGTGACGTCGGATACTGCGACGAAGGTCGTGGGTTCGAATCCAACAATGAGCTTGACCTTTCGGTGAAGGAAAACATCGTGAGGAAACCATAGCGCGGTAGCGTACTTTGTAGTACCTGACTGGCTAGCTACCACCCTCAAGTTGGAAATCTGTCGCCAAGCACCTATCGGTGTGTTCCGACAGCTGCACTTGAGAGCCAGTTCCCATCTAGGCTTTGTGTGCTTACCACCTTCGGCCACATCATCACTTACCATGTTGAGATTGTGGTCAAACATAGGCTTATCCAAAATTAAAAAAAATTTTTTTTTTGAAGAACCCTTTTTTTTGTTTGTCATTAGGCTTTTTTTTATTAGATAAGTTAATCCAATAATCCCGCAGGTTACTTTTGAAATCCATGTAAATATGTAAAGTTACAGAAAATTTAAATAAGCAAGGTGAGGGATACAAAATAACTTATGCAAAAATAAGTAGGCTGTGTCACATTGAATATAATATAATTTTATCCTCAAAATTAATGTAAATTCGTGTCCGCCGCGCAAAGTCGTGAGTTAAGCGAAGTGTGGTGATTAAATATGCATTTTATATGTGTAATCCGACATATTTAATAAGGAATAAAGTTATTGATCTGTCATTTTTATGGGTAATCGGCATCTTAAATTTTAGGGTTGCATTTATTTATGATGACTCGTCGGCAAAGTTATTAACTTCTCAAGTCACCGTTAAGCAAAATTAAATGAGATTTGTTTTTGCTGCAATAATTTGAACGCTACTAATGGAATCAATTGGGAAGATTTTTTAAAAAGTCGCAGCGGTTGTCTCTGGAATATTGATCCGTATAATCCCTTCGCATACATTTGCTCTGAGATCAAGGGTACATATCAATGACGTGATCCCGCCAAACTCTCGCCTAAGGTGCACTAAACGCGAAAGTAAAACGCGAAATAGCGAGTTCTCCTCCACGTTATGGTGATGTTGGTACCCCTGGGGTGGGGATAACGCACTGATTGTGTTCTATAATGGATTTGAATAGGATTCGATGAATATTTACTCGATTTGTTGTTCCGATTATCGATGGCGATGTTTTGTAGATAATGTTTTTTTTTTAATATTTGAATATGTAGTGAGGGATGATATCAAGCTAAAGGTCGCGGGTTCGTATCTTTCAAATTTTATTTTTTATTTTTAGGCTTTCGTTTTTAAGTTATAACCGTCTTAAAAATGTTGTTCTTAATTACAAATTCTGTCTAAATGATTTGTCAAACAAGCCTATCCATAGTAAAATGAAGTACTATAATATCTAAAACCTTTGGCGTAGCCAAGATACCTTCTGTCATCAAATGTCAATCATTGCCTAGAGTAACATCCGCCATTTTGCGATTAACAGACCACCGTCACCGTAAAGCAGAGAAATTAATGGCGGTTTTTATTTCGATCATGGTTTAACAGAGTCAAAATGACAACAGATATAACCGCCCAGAATGTCTTATAAAATGGGCAGTAAACAAAAATCCAGGGGTATTAAACTCAAGTGTCGTTCACAAGTTGTTTTACGGGCGGGCGTCAGGGATCGTAAACCGTTGGCCGGGCCGTCACTGATTCCTGATGGACATTTTGGGAGTTTGTTGCGCTGTAACACCGTTTTGAGGGTTTGGGGGCTTTACCAGGGGTAGATTTCTTAGCTCAACTGTTTTACACTTTAAAATTTTACGTTTATACGTTGTTTAGGTTTCTCGGAAGATTTTGAGGGATGCTCAAAGCTTTTGAGCTGTCAGTTGTTTTAAGTTGTTTCAAATTCACAATCTAGTTACAACAAGTTCCAACAGTAAATTTAATTTACCACTTATCAAATTATGGACCTAAAATAACAAGATTTCCTAAACAAAACTAAATAATTTAATAATTAAGTTTCCCAAATAGTACCAGGCAATCAGAAGCGTCTAGGAGCGCGTTGATCTCGGCTACAGGTCAAACATGGCACCCTGGTATTTTCATTTGGCGTCATAGGTGAGCGTAACGTGTAATTGCCGAAATAACATCGGTTTATTGCGTGCTTGCCTGACGGAGGGCCGAGAGGTAGTAGGCATTCTAGGGATGAGGACCGACCACTTAGCTTTGAGGGATAAGGTATTTTGGTGTTATATTTACTGTCTACGAATTATATTAACAGCTCCACAGATAATTAAACATTATTAAGGTCGAGAGACATTTTACATTTTGCATATTTTTATATTAGAAAAATCTTTCCCAGATTAAAGTCTACATTATCACTGTCTACCATAGGCCATATTTTGCGGATGAAACCGCGGGTGAAAGCTAGTCTAATATAAAGTTGAGTTCTAATGAAAAAAACTTCTTAAGTTCTCAGGCGCAAACCTCAAAAACAAAAGAGCCGACAACAGCACAGCGCCTCCAAGCGCAAAGCAATCAACCCCCAGAGGTGCCCAGAGGCACGGAGTCTAGTTAACGCACCAGTTTATTGTTATGTTATGACTGATGTAGGGTTACCTCACAACCGACAGGGTGGGGCTCCAATCACACCGGCCGGAGAGTTATCCACTAGATAAACCTCGGATAAAATTATCTATGAGGCTATTTCTCTGATGAAGTCCATACAAAAACTGAACAGTTCCAATTTCAAATGAACTGCAGATTTTTTTCTTTGGATAAGCTTTTGTTTGACTGCAATCTTACCATGGTAAGTGATGATGTGGCCGAAGGTAACACACAAAGCTTAGATGGGAACTGGCTCTCAAGTGCAGCTGTTGGAACACACTGTTACTTGGCGCTTGGCGACAGATTTTCAACATGAGGGTGGTAGCCAGCCAGTCAGTCGGTTTCTAACTAGCTGTTCCCCGCGGTTTCACCCGCGTTCCCATCGGATCTTATCTAACGCCTATGACACTCACAAATAACGTGGCTTTCTATTGGTAAAATACTTTTCATCAGATCAATAGGTCCAGAGATTAATAACCCCGTCTTCATAAATATTAGTATAGAATTCTCTGCCAGTCATGAGTTCCTGGTTATTTTTCCGCTCAGCTCGTCTCCCCGCTCTCACTAACACCCCACCACAAGAGATGCCGGCAAATTGTTATTTTCTCCCGACATATGGAGGGACACATCAGCGTCTCAACGCCTTTGATGGCTCGTACGAACACGTAAGAGTATCTTTATGTGACTCTCCTTCTGTCTTATTTGTGTCTTTATCAGTCACTAGCTGTCCCCGCGGTTTCACCCGCGTTCCGGTGGAATCTTATCTTTTCCCGGGATAAAAATTACAGCCTATGACACTCACAAATAACGTGGCTTTCTATTGGTAAAAGATTTTTCAAAATCGGTTCAGTAGATCCAGAGATTACCCTAAAACTCACAAACTTTACCTCTTTATAATAGATTAGCAAGGAACGGAGTTTAAGTGAATTTCAGAGCTTTCTATGCAGACAAATAATAGCCTTGCTGAGTTTCTTGCCGGAGTCTTCTCAGTTTAAGTGTATTCCGAACCGGTGGTAGAGTCAATTGTAACGTTCTGTCTGTTTGTCTTGATAGTCTTGGTGTAATAATCTATTTAAGAAAATAGTATATCACTTTCCTTAGTACAAGCTCTGCTTAGTTTGGGATCCGATAGCCGAATGAAGGATCTCAATCGAGCCTATAAAACAACACTTGCGGGCTTATAATAATAATTATCGAGACATTTCATGGCACAGTATTGACTACTAATCAAATGTAATCCGATGTAAGCTGGTTAATCTATAATGTCGCAGAGCTGTGTCCTAGACTAGCTTGTAGCGTAGGGTTGGCACGTCATTGAAACCGTATTGTGTATTAATTTAAATGTGTTTCACATTATATTAATTATTGGAACGAAGTTCCTTATCGCGCGTTGTGAAAGGGGGCTAGACGGAAAAAATTCTTACGACACTTTTTGTGTCACTGTCACTGTCACTGTCGGTGACAGTTGTGTGTAGTAAGCTATTGTAAGCTGTGCGGCGTGCCCATGTTTCTCTGTCTGTCACTCTCTCTCTCTCTCTCTCTCTCTCTTATAGAAAGCAAGCCAGATATTTTCATTTCTATTTATATATATATATATAATAAATGTTTTTTTTTATTTTTTTTTTATATATATACTCTCTCGACTTATATAACTTCGTTCCATCCGGGTGTCCCTTGACACCTCTCAAGTTTTTTATTTTAATATAAATTATCATCATTCAACCCCTACTACCATTAGAGTGCTTTCATTTCTTAATAAGTAAATTTATATTTATAGAAAATATTTTTTTATATCCATATTAATATTATAAATGCGAAAACGTTTCTGTCTATCTGTCTGTCTGTTACCACTTCACGCTTAACCGCTGAACCGATTTAGATGAAATTTGGCATAGATATGGTTTGAGTTGTGGGGTAGTGGTGTGATAAATAGAATAGATTTTATCCCCGAAATCATCTCTTAAGAGTGTAAAAAGGGGGTGGAAGTTCGTAAAGAGAATCAATAAAAGACTAGGTATAAGACTTTTATCATTTAAATTTTCTTTAGAAATATAGAATGCTTAAGCATTTAGCTACCAAAAGCTGCCCAAATGACTAATTCCACGCGGACGAAATCGCGGGCAAAAGCTAGTATCATATATTTTACTTACTATTCGTCAATGAATCGAGTCATCCCTCATCATTTTTTTTTATGTCACAAGTGACAACGAGGTAGGCCGGTCACCTGATGGTAAGTAACATCCGTCGCTTATTGACATTGGCAATACCAGGGTATTGCTAATGTGTTGTACACCTATTCAATGCCTTAAAGGCGAACTGGCTCTCAAGTGCAAATGCCGGAACACACCAACAGGTGCTTGGCGACAGATTTTCAACTTGAGGGTGGTAGCTAGCCAGTCGAGTACTACAAAGTACCCTACCACCGTGCTGTGGTTTCCTCACGATGTTTTCCTTCACCGAAAGCTCAAGCTCATTGTAGGATTCGAACCCACGACCTTCGCCGCGGTATTCGACGTCACTTACCACTGAGCTATCATCGCCTTCTTCATTCTTACACAACTTCGACAACCCTAACCGATAATATAGTTAGACCACTTCAATAGCATCACTACACACACTACAGTATCCTTAATTCTATAGATCAGTGCAGCGTTTGTTCCTTTGTTGCAGTGTTATATTGAGGACCACTCCGCAAATTAGCGCTTGACTGTTTCATTAGCAGATAGGGCAGACAAATGCATCATCGGCGTGTTTGACGTATTACCTGGATTGATCTGGTTTGAACTGGATTTAAATATAAATAGCTTTTGTAGAGCTTTTGGATTGACTTTAATGTCAATTCCAACTTGTGGATGTTTAGGTAGATTGAATCTGATAAAAAAACACGTTGAGAAATCGAACGGCAAAAAATAACCGACTCATAATACCGGTCATTACCACCCACGAGAAGGTTATCGCATTTTACACTCCAAAACGGATGTATTCAGTCTAAAAATTAAGTAAATCCATTAATCTCCCATGAGATAAGGAAATTTAAAATTCAAATTGTCTTACGCCTTATCAATTACAAGTACCAGGATCGCAACAATAACAGGCAGTGACAACTCCGCGTTTTCCATTCTTTACCGAATTTGCATCTTCATACAATCGCAATTAGGGGCGCGCGCATTAATTCGACAAGGTCCCAGTGGCACAACGGTGGCAGCTATTTCAATTTGATAGAACTCAGATAGAACCTTGTCTGCGTTAGGCTAATGTAATTATGGGACATTTGCATCAATGTTATGTTCGCCTGGTGGGCAAGGAGCCGTTACTTTCAATATTGGATTGGAATAAATTTATGTTTGTATTGTTACTGTGATGATTAGCAAGTAAATTTGTATTTATTTCACAGCATCTAAATACAGCTAATTTCAAATGCTATTAAATAAAGTAATTTTCACAAAATGATCCACGAAAGGCGTTCGACATTTGATATGCCATAAAATTTACGAGCTCCAAACAGCGGATCCGTATATCATGAGATCCAATCATAAAAATCCGAATGTTTGTTTAATTTACACTAAAAGGTAGAAGGGATCGCATCAAAGGAGTGTTTTATTATCATAATTAACTGTCAAGTTAATATTCTTGGTGTTAAAGATAAATTAATGTCATCTGAATGTCGCAATTGGATTTTAAAACCAATTTTACTAACTGTATCATTGTAAAATAACGCAGCAGTAGGAGCTGCGTTTAGCATTTTATTATATAATTTTCAAATAAAGAATGAAATATTTTAAAATCAGCGAATTGACTCTATGATAAATGTGATCCTAGCATACATTGCCAGTAATAAAAATCAGGATTTATCATTATTTCTGACAAGAAAGAGAAGAATGACCAGCAAGAATACCAAATAAATCTTGGGTAGGACTAGGATAGCAGAAAGAAGAAGAGGTATATCAGAAGTAAATACATCAATAATAATAAATCATCAATTATTATTATTATTATTATCAAACAAAGCTAACAGGAGATTATGGCCACAAAAGTACCCCTTGAGCTGAAGTGTAATGTTGTCTGCAACAGTAATTGCTTGTCATGCAAATAGTTAATTTGAGAGCGGTAGATACGGGAAGGTAAATCGGCAGCCGTGCCACGCACACTGATAAAATATTTACGTATTGTATTGCTCTCGAGAGGACGACTGTAGGGTGGATATGATGGTAACCAATAACTTGGGACTCAAAACAGACAAAGTATTGAGCCACAAAAGTTGTGAACAGGTGCTGCTTGTGGGGGCTGGTCTGCTTAAGTTTGTTGTTTATTAAGTCGGTCATAATTAAATTCTATAGATAACTATTTTTGCCGCCATAACACGCAAATATTGTCAGTGAGACTAGATAAATAATTATTGAATGTAATAGGTGTAAGTTGTTTTTGAAAAGAGTAATTGCTGAGTTTATTGCCGGCTCTTCTCAGAAAAAGCAACCTTCCGAACCGAGCATTTAGAGTCTGACTATTCATAAGTGCCTGTGAAGGCCTATTTGGATGAATAAACAATTTCATTTCATTTCAAAGAAATTGATTAATAAAATAAATGTTCTTATAAACGCGAATGTTTGTATGTAAAGATGTTCGTTACTCTTTCACGCAAAAATGGCTGAACGGATTTTAATGAAACTTGGCACACTGGTAGTCCATATCCTGGAACAAAATATGAGATACTTACTACGGGGGACAGCTAGTATTAATCACGGCCAAACTATGCAGAACGACTACACTTAAAACAATTTTAATAGGTGGTTATGAATCATCCAAATAAGTCTTCACAGGGACTGCCAGGTTAAACCCAGAATTATTTCTGATTGCAAAATACTAGGGTAAACTGATAAATTCAAGACAGTTGCTCAAAGTTCTATGAATTTGCATTATTTAAGGCGATGATAACTCAGTGGTAGTGACGTTGGATACCGCGGCGAAGGTCGTGGGTTCGAATCCTACAATGAGCTTTCGGTGAAGGAAAACTATCGTGAGGAAACCATAGCACGGTGGTAGGGTACTTTGTAGTTCCCGACTGGCTGGCTACCACCCTCAAGTTGAAAATCTGTCGCCAAGCACCTATTGGTGTGTTCCGACAGCTGCACTTGAGAGCCAGTTCCCATCTAGGCTTTGTGTGCTTACCACCTTCGGCCACATCATCACTTACCATGTTGAGATTGTGGTCAAACACAAGCTTATCCAGAATAAAAAAAGTCCCAGTATTTGTTAAACAAGATGGACACCCTTTCACGATATAGTGAGCAATCAAGCAGAGATCTAGCCACCTGTTTACACAAAGGGGGTGAGCAACCCTTCCTAATGGTTTTACTGGACATAAAAATGTTTAACTCCAACTAATCCTTGAGTGTTTGTATGGTGCAATTTGCTTGTATGAATTTTTGATTTAAGCTTCTAATTTATTAGGTTTTAATTTGGTTAAAGGAGTATGAAGGATATAGGATTGTGTATGACTATAATAAGCATTCTGATAGGTACTTGGTGGCTGATTTTCAACTGGGGGGTGGCAGCCACATACGCTTGTACTACAGAGTAATCTAACCACCGCGTGCACCGTGCAATACGGTTTCTTCACGCTCTGCTCACTATTATACGATTCGAAACTACAATCTTTCGACCGAACTTTCAAACATTTGGGGGCTAGACGGAAAAAATTCTTACGACACAGTGTCGGTGACACCGCTGTGCGGCGTGCGCATGTTTCTCTGTCTGTCTCTCTCTCTCTCTCTCTCTTATAGAAAGCAAGCCAGATATTTTCATTTCTATATATATATATATATATATACTCTCTCGACTTATATAACTTAGTTCCATCCGGGTGTCCCTTGACACCTCTCAAGTTTTTTATTTTTTTATAAACGTTTTATAATGTATTCTTTAGCACAAATTAAATCTACAATTCAAATGTACAAAGCACATTACACCTTTTCTACTGTCAAGTAAAGAAAAAAGCGTTAATTACAAGCATATAATTACATAGCGGTACCAGGCGGTCAGAAATGCGGGGAGGTACAAAGGTGGGTTAGACAAAGGCGTCTCACTATCAACCTCTGACCTCGTCAGTCATTTGAAGAGCCGTTTCCGTGCTCCGTTGATGGACCAGGAGGTAAGAGGTCACTGAGATGTGTATTTAGTAATAATGTTGGGAACTATGGAACATTTATAAATTTATTTTGAACCGGTACCTCTATTCCATTACTATTTGATTAAAGGATACTTTTTATCCCGGGAAAAGATAAGATCCGTCGGAAACGCGGGTGAAACCGCGGGGACAGCTAGTTACTTATATTTATGAATTGTCGATTCTTTCACAAGTTCAACCAAGTACTATTATTTTCGATATAAACGCCTATAGGCGATGTCCAACTCATTATAGGCTTTCTCATTTATGTTGATCAACTGTGATCATTTATATTTAACGCTGTGCTCCACTGGTATCGCTTAGCTACGTACTACTTCATAGCTTTTGAAAGATTTCTAATATTTTATTCCTTTGCATGGAAATGACAGAAATACGCAACGAAGTCTTTATTTCAGACATAGTCCATACTGAGAAAATTTAAATAATTAAATTAAAATTCAATACAAGGTAAGGTCAAGACAATAATAAAAAAAATAGAATACAGTATTTCTATCCAAAAACTTACATAATGCAAAAGTATGTGTCTATGTATGTAAAAAAATGTTCATAAATAGATCACACCTAGGAATTAACATTTGATAAAAAGATTATTGCGGTGGTAGGGTACTTTGTAGTACCCAACTGGCTGGCTACCACCCTCAAGTAGAAAATCTGTTGCCAAGCACCTATCGGTTTATTTCGACAGCTGCACTTGAGAGCCAGTTCCCATCTAGGCTTTGTGTGCTTACCATCTTCGGCCACATCATCACCTACCATGGTGAGATTGTGGTCAAACACAAGCTTATCCAGAATAAAAAAAAGCAACAACAAAAATATCGCTTGTAGTATGAGACGACCTTAAAAGTGCTTATTAAATAAAAGTCATCGCTCAATAATAAGCACTTAATACTCGGATCGGTGAATCACTTCAAATCTCAAGAGTCATTGAGTTTCTATTGGAATTTGTTGGGTTAAACAAATTCTAAATATATTTACTGTGACAGCCTGGGAGCCATCTTGGAAATAACTTATTAAGAGCTTAAGGCAATTAGGTATCTAGAAAGTTGACGATCACTACCAATATAATCATTTGAGATGTAGACCTTTATCTTCCGAACCGAGCATTAGAGTCTGACTATTCATAAGTGCCTGTGAAGGCCTATTTGGATGAATAAACAATTTCATTTCATTTCATTGTCATAATTCTATAAATTTTTAAGCAGTTTTTATCTTCTACCAAGCCTAGAAGAAAACATCCCTAGATTGAAAGTGTCAAAACACACGCTTGGCGACAGATGTTCAACTTGGTAGCTTCAATGTGGTAGCCAGCCAGATTGGTATTACCAATTTCTCTACCACTATGCTATCTATGGTGACGTTTGCGGGTAACCGCTGGATGCGAGCAGCTCAGGATCGGTCGATGTGGAAAACTTTGGGGGAGGCCTATGTCCAGCAGTGGACGTCTTTCGGCTGAGATGATGATGATGATGATGCTATGGTTTTCTCACGATGTTTTCTTTACGAAAACTTAAGCGTATTGTATCAATGAGACCTATCTAGATAGCTCGTGACGCCTCTGATGTTGCAAGCGTCAATTCTACGGTAACCGTTTACCATCAGGTGAGCCGTAAGCTGTTTACCACCTAGTGGTATAAAAAACAGAAAAAGGATCTAAAATTAGAGTTAAACTTGTATAGATCTTACTGTAAATGTGTTTCTTAGAATATGAGGATAGAAATAAAACATAGGATACTTTTTATCCCGCGATAAGATAAGAATAGCAACTACTGCCACTTTTCAAACTTGATTTACAAAAGTTACTATTATAGCATAAGTAAGTATAATTATTCAATCTAAATATCCACTTTAGCACTTCAGAAAACAAGTAGGTTTTCAATGGCAGTAAAAAGAGACAATTGAAGTTGTTTCGCCATTTTGGGCTCAGCTCGATGTAGCGAGAAACTGGGCTATTTATCCGACAGTTTATTACTGGACACACGAAACATGTACGAGTAGGTACATACTGCCAACACCCACTGTTGCTTATGCTAATATTGAGATGTTGGTACGCCTGCTTGTTTAAAATGGTAGGTGATTTGGGAAAAATTAAGGATTAACAGAACTCTTTTAGGAATAGCGTCAGAGAAAAGCGGTGCTTGTGTTTGACCGCAATCTTACCATGGTAAGTGATGATGTGGCCGAAGATGGTAAGCACACAAACCCTAGATTGGAACTGGCTCTCAAGTGCAGATGTCGGAACACACCGATAGGTGCTTAGCGACAAATTTTCAACTTGAGGGTGGTAGCCAGCCAGTCGGGTACTACAAAGTACTACCTACCATTCTCTGGTTTCCTCACGATATTTTCCTTCACTAAAAGCTCAAGCTCATTGTAGGATTCGAACCGACGACCTTCGCCGCGGTATCCGGCGTCACTACCACTGAGCTACCAGCGCTTTATATAAGTAGGTAGTACGTAGTTTATATAATATACAGAATTAAACAAAATTGTTGAAGCCTGGCATAAACAATATCGAGATCTAAAAAGGATAAGAGAAATCAACAATTTCAAATAAGGAATAGTAGCGTGTGCTAGGGTTGTTTTCATATCGATTCCTGTCAACCGATCATTATCTCTCATTTCGCATTCGTTTTCGAAACAATTCCTATAATCCGATACTATCGCCGATCAAAAATGCATACAAAACCGCAGAAATCGACGTGTACATATGCGTGTTTATAGACTCCGAGTCTCATTATTAAACGAATTTTATGCTAGGTCTAGATCAGCAGTCGTAAACCCCCCTATTTTATATCATTTCAACTTAAGATAATCATGTTATAACACAACCATTACAAGTGGACACCGCTGAGATGTGAATACGCACATTTTAGTTCCAAAATACGCAGCGTCTAGGTGTCAATATAGATTGGACGGTGGTTCAATAGAAATTCATTGCGTTGGCAATACTGATTTTAATAAGCACAAAGTGTTGGTTACGCGGTTTTATTTGTACACCATTATTTAAATAAGATGAAATGACATAAAATTTCCATTTCAGATTTAATTATTATCCATTTAGAATCGAATATATCTTCTACTTAGAAACTATTTATACAAGATTATCTGAAGTCTTAAGGTTACGAAATGTTGCCACTCTACTTAATTTCGTATCAAAATAAAATGGAAATAAAAACTCACTTACCAATTATTTACTTGTAGTATCGTTAACCCTGTATCCTGTGCTAATTGTTTCTTTTGGTCTTCCGAGGGGTACGGGTGCTGCAACAAAGAGAGAAAAACACATCACTAATGATACAAATGAAATTTATTAGGAGACAAAAATACAACTCTAATCGATGCTAATTAAATTTGTGTCACTTCCCTAAATCTATTTGGTGTGGAAAATAAATTCGTGACTTTTTGTCGGCGATTTAAAAATACTTCGTCCGCTTGGCACTTTGATTTGCGAGCGCAATAGTGGTTTTGCATGTTCAATTTAAAGGATCAGCAGCAAATAAAATGGTTGGAATCAACATTGCTGAGCAAAACTGTTTTTTCATTCATTATCTATATTAATAATTCCGTCAAGGGCTACGGTAGACTCGATTGATACTAGCATAAAAAAATAATGATTTCGAGTCGACAACATATATCCGCAAAATTCGGATTGTCGAGTATTTTGTTAAATTCTAATTCAAATGGTGCAAATGACAGTCGCCATATTGGCCATTTTTTTTGAACGCATCCCTGTCAGTCATTGTCAGTGTATGTCACATTTCACCCGAGCGAAGCCGGGTTTTCATCTAGTTATTAAATAAATTCTACCGTGATCGACGAGTTATAAATATTCGAATATTAATGTATGTGAAAGCTTTCCCAACCCTTTTCCTTAGCATTAAGATATGTGTTTATTGTTGAAATTGTGTCAGGGCGACAGAAGTACGCAGCACGTACAACCTAATGTTATTGGTTTTTGGCGTGCAACTCGGAGGGTACAGTTCGGCCCCGCGAGACCTCCTCTACTTTATCCCATCCTGGTACCTTAACCGCAGGTAACGTACGTGTGTGTAAATTATTAACTCGTTTCAGGTCGAATCCCCGGTCGATACCATGTTTTAGCCCTTGTCGTAATGAAAAATATATCTTTGTTGGAATATTATTTAAAAAAACATACAGTCGAATTGAGAACCGCCTCCTTTTTTGAAGTCGGTTAAAATAACCGTAGAGGAAACTTTAGAAGCGAAATAAAATTTTGTTAAATTACTCAGACTTAATAATACAATGGAAGACTAAAAACAAAATGTATTCCTTTCAAAAACAGACATTCGAGAAAGAAGTGATACCATCTTTTTCCTCGCATATCCAGTTGCAGGCAGTATGTGAATACATCAGAAAATAAAACCAGATGATGCGATAAGGCGCACGTCTCACGTGGAAATTGATACGTAACTTGCAAGCGGCGTTGTACACACAATTTTGAAATTTCGTCTTATTTGTATGACAAATTAAGTACTAAGTCACAGGAGCTGCTTGTGGGGGCTGGTCTGCTAGAGTTTGTTGTTTATTAAATCAGTCATAATTAAATTCTATAGATAACTATTTTTGCCGCCATAACACGCAAATATTGTCAGTGAGACTAGATAAATAATTATTGAATGTAATAGGTGTAAGTTGTTTTTGAAAAGATTAATTGCTGAGTTTATTGCCGGCTCTTCTCATCAAAAACAACCTTCCGAACCGAGCATTTAGAGTCTGACTATTCATAAGTGCCTGTGAAGGCCTATTTGGATGAATAAACTATTTCATTTCATCACTTTAATGTTTAAAAAAACATTCAAAGATTTGATGTAAAACATTCAGTCTTTCTAGAATTGTATCTGTGAAACCTGTCAAACGCGAATAAAGCCAAACAAATATCGATAAATACATTTAATTAAACAATATTTAACTAATGCTACGTGAATGCATTTGTAAAAGTAAACCAACTGTCTCACAGACGTCATTCATTGATCGCCGCACCATGTTAATCTGTAGCTACACTGTAAGCTAAGCTAAGCTAAGCTATGTAAAACTTTTTAAACCAATATAAATGAGTGGATATAGTCGAAGTCTTTAAAATACATTGCTTGATTAGAATTTCGACATAAGTATTTCAATCAGAAACAAGGCCTGTTTACAAAGTTTTCACTATAAAATGTGGTATACTTATTAGATTTTTTAGAGCTGATTAGAGTTAAACTCAAACTATAAACGAATTTCTTCAGTTTAGACTGTGGTAAGGCATTTATGAACGCTAGAACTGACTCTATCACCGATTTGGACTTCACTTAAACTGGGCAGACTCCAGCAAGAAACTATCGCTTATTATAATTATCAAACAAGAAACGGTAATTCATGTAGCCATATTTTTTTTCATCAATAATTTTCTTAAAGTATAGCTCATGATCGCTTTCAAATTTCATAGCGTAGCGTGTCGTGTGCGAGGAACTTAATATAACCGAGAATAGTATTGCGGGAGGTCTTTACAATCGACTCTCGCGCACCTACTGTTTATTATTACAATTAAATGTATTTAGCTATTGTTGAATTGCACTAATGTGTTAGTAATGCAAGATATATCGGTTATTGCACAGGATGTACGGTTTATGTCTCACGTGTTTACTCTATGGTCTCGCTCGATGAATATATGACTCCTACGTACTACGTAGATCAATGCTTTTGCAACTATGCAATTTGTGTGTTACATTCGTTCAATTATTTAGAGTAGAGAAAGATTTTAGAGTGTCTATGGATAAATAATCTACAATACTTTTTTGCAGCTGTTGGAACACACCGATAGGTAGCCAGCCACCGTGCTATGGTTTCCTCATGATGTTTTCCCTCACCGAAAGCTCAAGCTCATTCGAACCCAAAACGCGCCGCGGTATCTGACGTCACAACCACTGAGCTATCATAGCCTTGAAGAAGAAAAATGCTAGTTGTTTGAAAAAGTCGATCAGTGCTTCCACAATTCTTCTCACTAAGATACAACCAACTTGTGATTCGAACGTCAGTCGATGGATTTTTTCGCGTCAGGTTTTCGTATCGGCTCGATGAAAAGCGACAAAAAGCAATATCAAAAATTTATGAACCCTATTATGGCACACACACACACACACGCAAAAACTGTAAAATGATAAATTCAAAACAGTCCCCGCTCGAACATAACGGGATTTGTCAAATTTATACGGAGCCCCGACGTTTTTGATAGCAATTTTTTTTTTAATAAAAAAAACATCGCATTGGACTCGTAAAAGAAACGGAACTGGTAAGATTTGAATTGTCAATTTGTTACATAAACCAAATTATTTTTCTCTCAAAATAACTTATTTATATAAGTCCACGTTCATAATATTAAAAAAAACCATAAGATATCGTAAAATCATAAGTAAAACATTGGCTGTCAAACTCTCGTATGCACCAGGGCGTCATAAACAGTATAGAGATATCAAATTTCGCAAAAGCAATCCCGTTTGACTCTCATCCGCGGCCGGGTTCGTTGTAAATCACTAGGTAAGCATTAAAATCACGATTATACTGGGCATAAGTTAGCGATAAATCGAAAATCGAGAGAAAAAGAGCTTCTAGGGTTGACACTTCGCGCTGCATGGTGCCATGGGCCTTGCAGGATGTATAATAATGTTAAAGGATATGTTAATTAGATAATTTTTACAAGGTTATTAGTTTTTTTATGGCCTTAATGAAATTGTTAATATATTTATATAAATATGAAAAATTATTCTCCTAGATATTTTTTGTTAAATATAAATTAAATCAAAGGTAAGAATTTCAAGTATAATGTTACAATTTCTCTATAAACTTTTTTGCTATAGCACAGAATAAGAATTATAAAAAGTGTGGTATCCAAAAATCTAGAACTCATCTCTACCAGCCCTACAGCAACGCCCCAGCCAAAAAAGGGCCCGCGGCGAAAAATTCGCCTCTGCAACTATAAATTTTGTTTCGCTATGTGGAAGAGAAACAATCCATTTGTTGGCACCTAAATCTATGGGGTGTTGGAATGAGAATATGTAAATACGGGCTCTGAGACCGTGGAGACGCGAACGGCGGGAAACGAATGAAAAAACGGCTCGCGTTACAAAACTTGAATAATGTCTTGATTTTCACTATGCTCTCATGCGTGTATTACGCCATTGCTCTAGAGAAATTACTTTTTACGTTTGCTTTTACAAAAAAAAATGTCTCTAAAATAATTTATAGGAACAACCAACCTTATTGATAGACAAATCGATATAATTACATAATCTATAATCGATTTATTTTCTAGTCGAGTACATATGAAAGTGGAACGTGATAGTGATGGGCAAATTATCAATGGAAATCTCACTAATAATTTATAACTAAAACTACATAAACAGCCTGATATTAAGACAAATACTACGGATAGTGTAGGTCACATGATTGTCAATAATCTTACAAAATATCAAGAGGGAATACCGTAAGTCACGCTCAGAAACGTAGTGATGGGACAAGATGCTAATTTTAGTACTGCCGCCATGGTAATTTTAGTTTTTTTAAGTCATTGGTTTTAATGACGTTTAACGATGATTTATTTGAAACTAAAATTCAAAAGTCATTTATTCAGTTAAGGCCCTGATATGGCATTTCTGAACGCTACAATTGACTCTACCGTCGGTTCGGATTATACCAGCAAGAAATTCAGCAACTCTTTTCAAACTTTATTGTTAACCCGCGATTGTACAGCTTTGATTTACTATTCAGACAGTTGAATTCATGAAGTTACTAAATATACTCTCGAAGTTTAGCATATAAATATGTAACATCATTGAGTTTGTTTATGACCTATTCTAGAAGACTAGAGTCTAAATAAAAACAGTTACAACAAAACTACAACAGTATCAACCAAAAACCGCAACTCCTTGAAGAAATTTGGATAAGAGAAAATTTACTGTGAAATATTCCGCAGACGCAGCACTCGTCCCGAAATTCCCTAATGATATGCGTCTACAAGCATAATTCTTGTGCGAGGGAAAAGTGTATAGCGTATTTTACAATTTTCCCAGCGTTCGGTGTTGCCATAACAATAATAATATATTCACGGGCCCCGGTGATTTCCGGACGTGTCGTAAAAATAAAAATCATAGCTCTCGTCTCGACGGAGCACCGGGTTATCTTAGCCGAAAGGGCTCGAATATTCTCTTTCAGTATCGTAGTGACGTATGAAAAAAGCAGCTAGCTCGTGTGAAAATATGAATCGATAACATTTACTTAGTCGAGTATGAAATTGTTTATCGATTAAGATTTCAATTGCTGTAAATATTAATATTGAATTATTAGACTAGACTAGAATCCGGTACATTATTTTGCTTAGTATTATCTTGGTAGTGATCAAAGTAATTCATAACTAAATAACTCATATTCTGGCCGACCCTCAGCACTCTTGTTATGCTATTCCAGTTGCAGGACATTTCAGTCTTAGTTTCCGAACGAGGCGATGTTTCGCGGCGTAAAGAGAATGTGTAGTATGTGATGGATTAAATTTTTCGTTACAGCGACGTGACATTCCCGGATTGAGCTTTAAATTATGCATGCTACGTTTCGCTCTTCGTGCGGATCAAAAAGAGGAATAAGTGTTTCTTTTTCTCTTTGGAATAATGTATTTGGGAACACGTCCTACGCCTACTTTAAACTTAATTTGGAATTTAACACTATTTTACTTGAATATATTATTTATTTCATAGTAAAGACCCTATTTCGAACGTCTAATTTTATAGCTTCGTATCTGAGTACGTAATTTAGTGCTTCAATATTTACAAAAGTCGTTATAGTGTTAGGAAACCACAAATAGACATCAAAAAATTAGGGGTCCGCATGTACGGTGCCTTTATCTGACACCAGGGACACATAAAGGTGCGGAGGTGGCCCTAACCCTATCGAAGAGATGTGACCGCGTGAGTGATGGCACTATCGCGGCCCTCAGCGGCTACGTCCTCCTGTTCCGCACGACCTGCCTTGTTGTTTATTTATTTTATGCTTTGTTTATGTGCGAACACAACGATGCCGGAGAATCTATTATGTCCCCGAAACATTTCTAATCTTGTATTTGTTTATATGATAGTTGTGAGCAAAGTAGTGAATAGATGCACACCATAGACTAATTTAATCATTGATTAAAATAATAAATAACATTGAGGCAGCAACTATGTATACATATATGTAGTGCAAAAAGGAAGACGTTTTAGTAAATACTCGACAATTTTTTAAGCTCCACAGTAAAAGGGTTAATTGAACGACACCTGTCAATTTTTGTCGGTGGCAGCGTACTACATTTTGACCAGGAGAGCAGAATTCAATGGATACGTATAAAGTATTCAAATGCCCAATTCGGGAGTCACCGCGACAGGATAGCCTTTTAAATTATGCAGATCAGTAATGGACAGCGAACGGCCGACGTTTTAGCGGACCGAAATAGTTTTTCAACGTGGCAATAAAATTTATTTTATGGATGTACGAAGGAAACACTTGCAGTGTCTGTCAAATTATAGTAAAATAAGTTAATTAAAACTTATAATTATAAAATATATATATATAATGGTAAAATCTCTGTTTAGTTAAAAGTAGAAGAGGTAGAATATAAGTACAGTTATAGAGCCATTGGGTACCGGCGTGGCAGACAGGAAACCTTTTCTGCCATCGCATTAGCTTGGCTATACAAAGAGGGAACGCTGCCAGCCTGCTGGGGACTTTGCCGATACGCAGCAGCGCAGCCTTGAGGAAATTATCTACTTAATATGTTGTGAATACTGACTAAATGTTAGAGTTCTAAAAGGTTAAATTGTTAATAAATAAATTAATTTTGTTTTTAGTGTTGTTTTAGTGTTTATAATACAAACCTCATAAAATTCATCGTCTATGTTAATTAAATAGGAAAATAATCTATTTGTTAATTGACTATAAACAAGCTAATAAATTACTATCCCAGTTATTAGTAAAAGATATAAAACGATCAAATAAATTCTAGGTTTAGCAATGTAAAAACACTAACAATTTTATTATATGTAATCATGTACTAAATTGAAATTAAATTAAATGAAGCATCACTAATTTCACTGCCACTTAAGGTATTAAATTACTATAATAATTATTATTCAATTTAGTCGATTATGTCAATGACAACCCTTGAAGATATTTAAGCAATACAAATATTGCATTCGTTTTTCAAACTTGTTTAAATTTCGATCGCACTAATGACAAAGCTTTCGCATGAATCGACCAATGAGAACGATGACACTAGTGAAACGGCAAATGGCGTCGATACTAATCTGTGGAGCCGGAAGAGTCAGCGCTGACGGCTGTTCGGAAACCGCAACTGGGCTAGGAAATGAGATAGGTGCGTTTGCAACTCCTAGTGTTCTATGTAAGCCTGGTACTTGTCGTGGGACGATTGTTTGGCTGTCATGGAATTGGGACAATATGTGACTTGAGTTACTGTTTAACCGACTCTGTGAATGGTTACAATATCATTTATATTGATATCCCTTGTCCTCCATGCGAGTGCATAATTTTCCAAATTAGAATTGAATCAAAGTCAATTATAATTTCATTGTTAGGTACTAAGAATTTCGGAAAAATGGAAATAAAAGTGCGAGCAGTATCACATTATGAAAATAAGCTACAAAGAGTCGAAGCCCTATAAAAATCTGAATAAATAAGTACTTAAACTGAACAATAAAGAATTTTGCATATCAATCGGGACATCAAAGGACACCGTATCATTAACTGGAAGAAAAACAGTGCAGACAACTTGCGGACTAGAAAACTCCTTTCAAATTCAACTTTAAGAGTGAAGGAATAAAGATAAAAGTTTGTTGTAGAATTTGACGGCTGATTGCGTAGTATATGTGATTGAGTGTACAAAATAATAGTGGATGTGCGCGGGCGCAGGCCGGCGAGCTCAAACGGTTGCCAATAAATGTAAAAGAGGCAATATTCATGAGGTGCACCTCACAACGGATGCTGAGTGCAATATAGGGTTGTAACCAAGACCTCACATTAAACATTGTTGTATTTATACTGAGACAAAGGTCGTGGGTTCAAATCATTAAATTGGCTTGAGCTTTCTGTGAAAGAAAACTGGCTAGCTAACATCTTCAAGTCGAAAATCTGTCCGCAAGCACCTGTCGATATGTTCCGGCAATTGGCTACTTGACAGTTTTCGGAAAAGTATAAAAAAATGTGCGTAGGCTTATTTTATACCTCTTACATTTATTTTATTCTCATAAAACCCTTATTTATTGGATAAAAAATAGATTTTTTATTCATTAATTTGAAACTCGCCCGAAAACAGCCGGTCACGTGACATATGGTACTGAGACGTCATAAACCAATAAATAAACAAAAGTAACGACCATCGCTCTAACTCTTCAGCATATTTTGAGTGGAAAGTTTAGTTTTTTCACTTGATTTTTGAAAATGACAAGCTACAAGACGTGTGCCGTGCCTAATTAAATATCCTGATAAATTACCGCAAACGAAAAAGACACGATGTTTTGTTTATTTGGTGTAATGTGACGTCAAATTTTAAAGAATCATGGCCGCCCGTGTTTTGGTTCTTGTAATTCACAGATAAAAAAACTCAAGTTTATTTTTCAAAATTATAATATTTACAAATTATTTTTATGCAAAAAACATATTGTATAATTGTTCTTAACTTATATATAAGCTCCCATATCTAACATAATTCATGTTTTTTCATTACAACTGTCAAATAGCCAATTGTATTTGAGAGTTGTCTTCTAGGTACTGTAAAAAGTGGACAACTCATTGGCATGTTACCTACTTACTTATATTCAAAACTTGGGTTTATAGGAATCACTGAGAAGGAGTACAACGATTGCCTCATTTTCTGTTGTCTACTGCAATATAGATACTGACATCCACGAAGAGCCGGCAATAAACTCAGCAATTACTCTTTATTTATTTATCTACTCTCACTGATAATCTATAATATAAAAATGAATCGCAAAATGTGTTGGTAAGCGCATAACTCAACAACGCCTGGACCAATTTGGCCAATTCTTTTTTTTTTTTTTTTTTTTTTATTCTGGATAAGCTTGTGTTTGACCACAATCTCACCATGGTAAGTGATGATGTGGCCGAAGGTGGTAAGCACACAAAGCCTAGATGGGAACTGGCTCTCAAGTGCAGCTGTCGGAACACACCGATAGGTGCTTGGCGACAGATTTTCAACTTGAGGGTGGTAGCCAGCCAGTCGGGTACTACAAAGTACCCTACCACCGTGCAAATGTTCGTTAAAGTTCAAGGATGGTTTTTACGGCGAGAAAAATTCGAATAATTGCCGGGAAAACCCTAAAAACAGCCCTTTTCTTTTTCCCATACAAACACCCAGCTGTCAAACATTTGACGTCAATCGAAACAAAACAAAGACGCGTTTTAGAGAAATAGGGCAGAACAAGGTCTGCCGCGACAGCTAGTTAATAATAAAATGAATGTTATTATGACTGTCTATGTAAATAACAAACTCGCACAGACCATCTATATGTATATATCCCTATGTGTATGTCCATTTGCAGCTCTACAACACGAGCGAAAGGATGCACACTTAAAAAAGTTGGGCGCGTCTTCGAGATAGGACTAATCTAAAGCTAATGATTTATTTGCAAACTTAATTTTAAATATTTATTAAAAAACAATTGGCACAACCCTACACCGTGTCAATTCAACCTATTTTGCATACAGAGTCTCTGCAATAAATAACTGTAGGGTTGAAAAACCTCGATCGACACAAACCAGGGCATTGTGTCTCTCACATACGACTGGGTTAGAACGCAAAAAGTAGACGACAATTTTTTACCAAAATATATTTGGGCGCCCAATATTTTTGCTGATCTATCAACGTACAGCCATAACCGCAGACCCGAAATCTTTTTTGTAAAATTTAATTTTAATCTCACATGATTTTCACGCACTATACATTTTCAGGAAGATAACATAGAAGATATTTATAAAAAGTTATTATCGTGAAATGAATCGTGGCATGCACATTTGCAAGACCATGATAGCTCAATGTAGTGACGCCGTGACGAAGGCCGTGGGTTTGAATCCTACAATCAGCTCGAGCATGAAAGGAAGTGCTTGCCTGGCTGAAATATCTCATAAACACGATAACACTTTGCTAGTGACGATATGATGGTAGTAACTTACCATCAGGTGACCCGCCTACCTGCTTGTCAGCGTTGACATGAAAAAAGCTCGAATTACTATGTATAGTTCGAGCAGAAAGATTTTACATACGTATTAAAAATCGACATGGCTGAAAAACGACGAATCAAAACTTCGTAAAAAAACCAAATTAAAACTCTAAAAAAATGATTTAGCCGTAACGAATCAACGTGCATAAATTAAACGCGTGTCGCTCACTGATTAGCGCCGCGAGCGAATAAATAATAACCGATGCATTCGATTCGGAATCGAATGAATCGAATCGAATATAAACCGGTCGTTGCATTTACACAGTCGACAGCGCGTTATGTGAGATAAAACATGCGTTATGGTACTGCTGTACTGGAATATAATACAATGCTAAGTTACGTACAGTTTTTATGTGTAATATAGATATGTAATGACACATTTTTAAATATAAACTCATTGGGCGAAACCTTCTTTAGAAAGGATATCGAATAATTAGGTATGTGACTTAAAAAAAAGGGAGATTTGTATTTCCCTCGAATATTTGTAACCTAAACGATTTTTCCGATATTAGTCGAATCCATTTTAATTATCGCCCACTGTATCTTAAATTATTGTTGTTCTTTTTTAAACTAATACGTAATTACCAGCGTATTTCTCAAGAAAAGAATACCAAATTAACAGAACCAATTTGATATGTGTACTTGTGTACAATGTAGATTCCGAATGCAGTGTTGGTACACGCTCTCGCATAAATAGGCCGTATCGCGGCGTCGCTTGACAAATTTCATATCTAACAGATATCGATGCGGCGTAAATCATCGCGCGGTCTGCACTCGCCTTTATGTCTCCCGCGTGAATTATTGGTGTGAACGTGGCTTTATTTTATGAGCCGACTCGTGCCTGGCATGATGTGTGAAGGATGCGCTTGTAGTAACCATAGTTCATAGCTTTGGTTAGTGCATTGTTTATGATGTTCAGTTGTTTAGATTGTTTATTGATATTATGTTATATGAATATAACGTTTTATTAGCATAAATCTGTTCATTGTATTTCCAGCTCAAAACATAATTGATTGTAAAGTTATGTTTAGTAGACAAAAATAAATATGACGTCTTGGGGTTTTGTAAAATTTTAAGTGTAAGAAAATTTACCAGGAGTAAATTTACCGTACGTGCATTAAACCTACCAGGCTACCATAACGTAAGTAGAAGTGACGCGGTGGTATCTCGAAGAGGCGGGAAGCCGCGCCCCGCGCGCTAACCGACTCAAATATTTGTACAGTGCCGTCCGCCCTATGTTTGCCTGGTATCTAGCTACGGAGAATATAGCTCTTGCAGTTCGGTGCCCTAGTACTTTTTATCTCTGAGAAATACGGTATGTTCCATTTGCATTTTCAAGAAAGCAGCAACATTATGATTTCTTAAGACATTTAAAAAATTATAGAGCATAAGAATCACACCAACATTTTTGTAAAATATTTTTGTCTGGGTTACTAATCTTAATCATCACGCCGATATGTAGCGCCATTTATTCACTAACGTTTGAATAATCCATCCACCCAACATTCAGTATAATTTACATGTAACCTATAAGTTTACCATAATCTGACGCATCAAATTGCCTATCGAAAAACACGTCCACATTTCTGATCGCGTCACTTCAGTCACTAGGCGTCAGATGACACGGTTACAAGCGCTCCCAAATCGTTGGCCCCGCCAATACCTTGTCATCAGTGGAGCCCGAGGACAGGGGCGGAGCGCTCGCCCCCGCACACGACCTGCGACAGCCTCGTCACCAATTCGAACCCTTGGATGACCCTTGGTTAAGCTATTAAAATGGGCCCTAACATCATCAATGTTTTAATGACCATTCAAAAACATCAGGGTTTATGGACTATTTATGATTTATGGACCCAGGCTTTATTAATTTACCTTTTGTGTGATCTGTCTGTAGAAGAAGATTCTCTAGTAGTAGTAAATTTCATAAACTAATAACACTTGCTATCATGTATACTTTGTCAGCCTTCTGGCATGAAAAACCTATTCTGCGTCATCAATTGCCCAATCCTTTACAACCTCTGTATATCCAGTTAAAGTTGATACATCGAGGTCATCCATTACGGAAGTACTACCAACAAATGCACTACTGATCTATTTGTCTGGACATACTTAAGCACGTCAAACAAGAGAGAGATACTATATTCAAACATGTCGCCAGAAACAATCCACTTGGACAAATCAGACACACAATAATCCCTGTTCTAAGACACAGCCGGGGCGGGGCGTCCCTGCCGACCTCCGAACCGGAACGTGTCCGGCCAGCATTGAGCTATGTCCTGACACCCGATAAATCAGCCGGATCGACCACGCCGGCCGGCTGCGTGCTTGATAACGAATAATGGCTATTGGAGATGAGTGGAATATTTGCAGAGTTATCAATAGGTTAGGTTCTGGTTTTGTATAGTTGGTAGCAGGTCTATAGTAAAAGTGGGGCAGATAGATGGTATTGGTATTGATATGAAAATATGGTCGTATATAAAAAGATTCACATGAAAATAAAATAAAACAACAAATCATAATAACTACAGTAATTGTTAAAAAAACAAAACGGTTAATTTGAATGGCAGTCCCCCGCTTTACAATAACAAAGAACGAGCCGAAAACGTTTCCAAACAAAGTTTTTTGTCTAATCCCTTCCCACGAGCGATGCTCGCGAGTAATTACCGGTTTAGTTCTGTAATAACATATCGCATCAATAAAATTGTATATCATTTCAGTTCCTTTTTCCCGCGAAGCGCGCCGAGTGATTAGCGCGGCCATCTTGTGGGCGGGCACACCCGAAGGCGACACGATCCCCGATTCCATTCTCAAAAATAACACTAATCGGCAAAACGAGCACGCGCGGCAACACCCGAACGTGTGTTTTTCAAATTGGGAACGAAACGAACGTCCTTTGCCGTTATTACCGGGCGGGGATTTGACTACTGTCACTTTTGACAGTTGTGATTGACATTTATAAATACCACGCGAGTCAAGTGCGAGCTTGTTATATTCCGTTCGGAAACGTTTTTTCTATTATTAAGATGTACAGCTTTTGATGTCACCGAAGTTTTCGTTAAAGAAATGTAGCATCAAATACGTAACAATTATTTTTTTTGTTTTCTTTTTCCTATCCTTCGATTCCTTCGTATAATTAAGCTGCTCGGTTGAGTGCATATTGAAATGTCAAAAAGTGTATATTTTACTTGTTATTTTGGGTTTCGCCAATATCCTGTACGTCAAGTGCGAGACGGACAGCATCGGTAGCCAGCGAGCGTCGGTGTTTGAGAGATGGAATAGAAACCGCCTGTTTTAACCAGGAAATAGACGGGGAATTGGAATTTTCAATTTTCACTTTTAGACGGTTACTTTTGTGTTTGCAAATGGACGTACGTTGATTTGATATGCTTCGTTTAGGAACAGAGAGTGGAATTCTCAATTTTATTTTTTACTACTATATTAGATGAGTTACTATATTATACTACCTATAGCATAATAAGTTCAGAAGTAATAAATAATAAGGTCGAACGAACAAATTATAAATAATGTCATATGAAAACTGTGAAGTTAAAATATGTATTCCACAACCTATTCACAAATAACTTTGTCATAATTAAAAAAAAAAACCTAACTGGTCTATTGAAGAATAATTCATACTCTACAAAATTACAAAACTTGAAACCGAAATTTAATTACGAGATCATCTAAAAAGTTTAATCCCAAGAAACGTTGGAATCATTCATTCATATTCATAGTGGAAACCGGGCGAGGCTTTCACGAAAATGGCTCCATGTTCCTAGGAAGACTCGGATGAGATGCATGAATATTAACAGGGAGCGGGTACCAGGGCGCCATAACTATATTAGAGGTAGCTGCTCTGTTCGTATACTGCACGCCAACGTTAGGGGCACGTTTGAAGTTGCAGCGCCGAGCTACGTTCAGAAATTTGACATTTTGACAGCTCTCCGACGTAGCCCGCCTTGTCTCCCATCCCCATCGTTCGGAGTGCGCCCGCATACACCCGTCCCTCTCCCACAATAATAACATTACCTATATGAGATTCCTGTTTCTGCTACGTCTGACTTCTGTTATGAATTGTTAATGCATCGGTAATTGATATTATAATTTTGATAGACCCATTTTGTTCTAATGGCTGTGGCTTTTAGTCTAAGAGCTTCGATCTTTGTTATTCACGTTAAACACGTCATGTGATATGGCTTTTATGTGAAGATATTATGTGGGGTACTGTTACATTACTCAACTAATATGGTGGGGTAGTAGACAATCTTTTGTTTTTATCTTTACGTCAACCTCAGAACAGGTGAGTGTCATTGACAATTTGGAAGAATAATGCGTTATATATTTCACACAGTTTCGTAGTGATAGACAGATGTACGTTTGAAACCACATTGTTATCAGGACTTCAGTTAATTTTCAAAGAAGCGTCGACGTTGGTCGCTACTAAAAAGACGTTTAAACACGCCTGAGGACAGTGAACACGTGCTGACTAATCACTGTCTAGTCTAGACCTGAAAATAAAGGCCGTAACAGACAAAAAGGTACGTGACAGCGCTGTCAATCGAGTTTCAGAAGCGCGACGCCACCGCCCGCCGTCGTTAAAAAACATCAAAAACTGCCAGGAAGTGTGTTTAAAGCTTAAAATAGTCCGTCAGTAAACCTTTGCAGGTTCATGTGAGCTATTTATATTCACACTGATGGAAAAAGTGGCGAAATATTGGTGCAAAATTATTGTTACTGATGTATTACCTATTTCAGAAAAACTATTCAAAATGGCTGACCGATGATTTCCCAAGCCAGAAATTCAATCTTCAAATAGCTATAATATATTGTTTGCAGATCCCAAACGCTACTGTTTAATTAATGTGTGTAAATATTCAAGAGGATTTTAATTAACTTATTAATTTATTCATTGAATTGAAGCATGGACAAAGGCAGGAACGACGAATCCAATATAATGCGGTATGCAATGAAAACGCATCCGAAAAATCATTTTTCGAGCGAACAAAGCAGTTTGAAGTGCGCCCTGGTTTTATTTTACACGAGATATCCGCACGGCGCGCGTAAATATCAAATTTTATTGACATTCGCGCCGCTTGCGACATTTTTTTTTACTGCAACGTATATGTTTACTTTTTTAAAATTGGCTTAGAGCCGCATTTAACCAGCCAATATTTTTGTAGAAAAAAACAATTATAAATATAAAGACTTTATTTTCGATCAGATCACTTTTTGTACCAGGAGCACAGAGCTAGTTGCTAGCACAAAATAAGATAAATTCAGAAAGGAGCGGTACTCGTGACCATAAATAAACTATATCTGCAACAAAACGATACATAAATACCGTTTTAATCGATAAATTCGATCAAGACTTTACTCTCATGGCGTCCAAAAAAGTTAAAAAATCAAAGACTATTTAAATAAATATTCTAACGATGTATATTTCTACATTTCCAACGTAAACGTAAATACTTAATAATAACGTAGTTAAGTGTAACAAAAGCAAGCGCTCCTGTCACATCACAAGGTAACGCTACAAGGCGTACAGAAATCGACAAGAGCATCGAAATTAAGCTCATATCAAACGCTTTGATTGCGGCCGGGACGGGACGGGACGGGACGTCTGAACGTTCCTAACACAAAGGTTTGGATGTAACAAAGCTAGCCCTGAGGCTGTCGTACGTTAAGAACGTGCCTAATCAAACGGTCCAAGTTCTGTTTTCACTTTGTTTGTAGTTTCTTTGAAGTTCCTACGTTGTTATGATGCCCTGGTACTTGTGACGTACGATAAATAACGTTTGTTAATAGAAAAATGAGCTTGTACGTTTGTTTGCGGATTGCGTTATTCTGGGAATGTATCGTCTGTACGGACTGATTGACTGATTGACTGACTCTGACAAATCATTGCAGATCATCGTTGTGCCTTTTATCTTCAGCTGGTGTCCTGAAGTGGGCTTCCGATATAGAGTAACCAAAAGACCTATTTATATATTAAAATATGAAAAATTTGCATATATGTACCTACAGTGTTACAACTCTATCTACAGTTGTGTAAACTTTGACTCACAAGACTGATAGCATTTATAAACATAACCCTCCTTCTAGTGCAGTCGGGAAAAAAACAATAATATACATGTGTGGTTTTACATTCATTTAGCGAAAATTCTCTGTATATTACATTAATTTGCTAGCAACTTCCAGTAAAAGAACCAAGATTATACAGGATGTTCGTTAAGTAGTACGACAAACTTAAGTGGGAGATAGGTGGGGGGGTCACCTACCAACATATATGAAACGGACCCTAGTAAAAGTGTCATCATTTTCAAGATATTCAATATTCTAAAATCAATACTAAGGTCTCAGGTCTCGGTCTAATCTATCAGAAATATCGTTTTTTTTTAATTTGTGACTTTTTTTTTAGAAGAAAAAAAAACTTGTGAGGTGTCAAGGGACACCCGGATGGAACGAAGTTATATAAAAATATATATATTTAAATAGTTTTTTTTTATATATATAAATAGAAATGAAAATATCTGGCTTGCTTTCTATAAGAGAGAGAGAGAGACAGACAGAGAAACATGCGCACGCCGCACAGCTTACAATAAAGTGACACTGACACTAAACGTGTCGTGACAATTTTTCGTAAGATTTTTGTTTGTCGTAGTACTCACTGGACACCCTGTATAAAAACTTGCTAGAGTGACTCTAACTGACGAGTCTTTTTATCAATTAGATAGGTACGTCTACGTCTGAGGATGTCATGATACCGAAGTACGAAAAAAATCTAAAATCAATGCAAGGTAGAGAATATAATTCGGTAAGCGACATACGATACGATACGATAAACCCAATCAACATACAAAACATAAAGAGGCGTGTACACCGACCGGAATTCACGACCACGTTAACAATACACCGTGCCGCCATTTGTGTGCTCCAAGTGGATAGGGTAAGCGGACCATTACATTCATAATCATCATCGTGGTTGGTTAACACACTGCCTATCACGCCGCAGGTCGTGGGTTCGATTCCCATCCAGGACAGACATTTGTGTGCATGAACATGTCTGTTTGTCCTGAGTCTGGGTGTAATTATCTATTTAAGTATGTATTTACAAAAAAAAAAGTAGTATATGTAGTATATCAGTCATCTGGTTTCCATATTACAAGCTCTGCTTAGTTTGGGATCAGATAGCCGTGTGTGAACAAATGTCCGAGGATATTTATATTTTATATTTATAATTATATCATAGACATTCATAATTCTTTTTCATAAATAATTTATGTTTCAGTTTCTGTACCACATTATTACCAGCGATTCCGAAGGATCTGCCAAATTTTTTCAAAACCAAAAATCAAAACTTATTTATTTAGTTAATGCCCTGGTAAGGCACTTATGAACGTTACAATTGACTCTACCACCGGTTCAACATACACTTAAACTGACGAACAGTCCGGCAAAAAACTCAGCAAGGCATTTTTTTTCAGCCGTGGATCTTTCTTTAATTTACACGTAAATATCCACACAAACTTTCAATAGTAGGATAGGATTTCAGAAAATCAGAAAGAGGTTGAAAGGGACGTAGCGCACATCATGGTAACTAACTAACTGTCCAGTTGTTTCATCAACGACCCTCACATAAGAAGCATCCCTAGTCCATATCCTGGTTTCAAAACAATTTTATGAAAGAATGTTGCGTGGTTCAGCAAGGAAAAAAAAAGACTCACGTTAACTACAACCAATCCTCATCAATTTGTTGTATCATATTAGTAAAGATTATACGTTATGCGAATTAAGAATTAAAACCCTTTAAAGTAAAACCTAGCATCCGCTAAGGCGAAGGCTAACCATTAAGGCGATGATAGCTTAGTGGTAGTGACGTCAGATACCGCGGCGAAGGTCGTTGGTTCGAATTCTACAATGAGCTTGAGCTTTCGGTGAAGGAAAACATCGTGAGGAAACCATAGCACGGTAGCAGAGTACTTTGTAGTAACCGGCTGGCTGGCTACCACCCTCAAGTTGAAAATCTGTCGCCAAGCATCTATCGGTGTGTTCCGACAGCTGCACTTGAGCCAGTTCCCATCTAGGCCTTGTGTGCTTACCACCTTCGGCCACATCAGCACTTACCATGGTGGGATTGTGGTCAAACACAAGCATATCCAGAATAAAAAATAAAAAATCCGCTCTCGCTACATCTCCATTCTTACACCGAACCAACCCCCGCGCCCCGGTCTCATTGTACCGGGCGTCCGATAACCCTGTCAGCGGAGTGACGGAGTGGCGCAGTTATCGCGTGCCGCCATTGTCCGCGCCCATTGTTGCGCGCCCTTCGACGTCTTCATACCGCCCGCGCCCGGCCGCGGCGCCCGCGCGCCCGCTCGCCAACCGCCGCGGAAACGTTACACAAGTGTGCAAGGTGCTTTAACGGGTAACTATTGTTTTACTATCGCGCCTTTTGTTGAATGTTCGAGGGAATAGTATTCACACAAGATATACGAAATGAACCTCTAAATAAATAGATTCTAACTTTTCAGAAGAACATACACCAGTGATGATGATGAAGTAGTGGTACCCAGATTTTTCTGATTATTTTTGTTTTTTTTTAATGAATGCTCCCTGTAGAGGTTTTCCCTAGAGACTACAGCACGGGGTTCTTCAAAGGAGTAAGAAGGTTTATGCTAGATCGGCAACGCGCTCGTGACGCCTCTGGTGTTGCAAGCGTCCATAGGCTACGGTAACCACTTACCATCAGGTGGGCCGTAAGTTTGTTTGCCACCAAGTGGTATAAAAAGAAATACTCAAAAAATACTTAACCGATATTGAAAATTCTTTCACATATAGAAAGCATTATACATAAACTACATTATCAGAAATCCCTCGCGAACGCGGGAGAAACCACGGGGCACCTACTATCATATTCTCAACAATATCTTTAAAAACATTCTAAAACCGTAGTACACTCTCAACATAACATACAAAGTAAGGAATAAATATAAGTGAGTTTCTTAGAAAAGCCTTGCCAGTGTGATTGGGCCGGTGCCAACAGCTGTCCCCGATCTGATTGGTCCATTCATTCAAGGCGGTATTATAGGATATTACTGCATTCAGTTGCATCTATACTTTACATTATGCCACTATTTCAGATTCACTTCTTCACTTCTTCTTCTTTCAGATCAGTTTCTTGCCGGAGTCTTCGTCAGTTTAAGTGTATGTTGAACCGGTGGTAGAGTCAATTGTAACGTTCATAAGTGCCTTACCAGGAACTAAACTGAATAGATGAGATTTTGATTTGATTGATTTGATTTTGAGGCACTTTTAAATTATTAATCTTTTTTTACTTCTGGATAAGATTGTGTTTGACCACAATCTCACCATGTTAAGTGATGATGTGGCCGAAGGTGGTAAGCACACAAAGCCTAGATGGGAACTGGCTCTCAAGTGCAGTTGTCTTAACACACCGATTGGTGCTTGGCGACAGATTTTCGACTTGAGGGTGGTAGCCAACCTGTCGGGTACAATAAATTACTCTACCACCGTGCTGTGGCTTCCTCACGATGTTTTTCTTCACCGTAAGCTCGAGCTCATTGTAGGTTTCAAACCCACGACCTATCCGACGTCACCACCACTGAGAGTAATGAGAAGTATTCAAGTAGACGAAAGGTGCGAGTATAGGTACTACACATATAATACCTCTTAAATGCTCGAGCAAGCGTAAAGTTCGGTTTGAATTGACCCTAAAGACAGATCGGTAGGTCCGAGTCTGCTAATTGGTAACGAAGAGATGATTTAGAAACTACTATTTAAATCCTTTAACATAGAACGAAATTTATAATAAAAATACTGCTAAGCCGAAACAACGAAAGCTGCATATCGTCAATCCCTCAAAAACCACTTAATTCACGTTGCAATGCTAAGCTGGTAGCACACAGACGCGGCGCGGGCGCGGTGCGGGCGCGGCGCACGCGGTTCGAAAGAGGGCGGCGGCGCTATCGCAACGTCTCAATCACGATGGTATCGCCCGCTCGTGAGCTATAGCCCGCGACTACTCGCACGCAGCACCCGGCTCGGCCGCGCGGCCGGCTCGGGCGGTTAATGCTTTCATGAACGCCTCTACTGTGTACAGTTGGTTTTGTTTATTAGTGACTCATTGTAGTTAATTAAAACTATTTGTTGTATGAAAGCATTGCATCATAATTTGAAAGGAAGTTAGCAGAGATCATTTGGTACGAATTGTGAAATATGGTATTATGCAAACAGGTCTTGTTTTTCCTGAATCAGGTCCATTCAAATCTTATATTTCTACGACCTTCTCTGTGTAGAAAATATTAATCTTCCAATGTTGACAACAAATCTACACTCATATAATAACTATGTAGAGAAGAAAGATTTTTATTTTTGTATGTTTGTAACGAATAAACTCATAAACAACTGGACCGATTTCAAAAAATCTTTCACCGTTAGAATACTGCATTATCCCTGAGTAACAAAGGTTATATTTTTATCCCGGGAACGCGGGTGAAACCGCGGGGAACAGCTGGTTAGGTATAACAATAGATTTTAAATTGATTGCAAAAAAAGTTGTTTGGGTTGCATCAATTCTATAAACAACCTAAGTCAGAAAAAGAACACGCTGTGTACGAAATTTAAAAGCTCAAAATATTGTCGGCGCAGCTTGCGACGTGTGACAACTCACTTGCATCATTTCGCGATGCAATCATCACGAACAATACGATATTTCCATAACGTTCACGTTTACGTTTTCAGTGTCAGTTATGTTTGCGTTACGTTATGGTAACAGTAAGTTTAGCTCTTATATAGAAATAGAGAAACAGAAATTGAAATTTTGCACGTATTACGTAGGTATTGGGTTGAATTTTAAAAATCAAAGGCGGATAAAATAAAAGCAGGGATACGCTTTTAATGAAGGTGTTTGATGTCTAAAAATGGGGAATTACCCAAGAGCCATCGAAAAATTACAACTTCTTTTTTACTTTAGGATAAGCTTGTGTTTGATCGCAATCTCACGATGGAGTGATGTAGTGGCTAATGGTGGTAAGCACACAAAGCATCTTGGGAACTGACTCTCAAGTGTAGCTGTCGGAACACACCGATAGGTGCTTAGCGACAGATTTTCAACTTGAGGGTGGTAGCCAGCCAGTCGGGTACTACAAAGTACCCTACCACCGCGCTATAGTTTCCTTCACCGAAAGCTTAAGCTCATTGTAGAATTCGAACCTAAGATCATCGCCGCGTTATCCAACGTCACTACCACTGAGCTATCATCGCCATGAACATGATAAGCAATAGGTATCTTAATTCTCCGTCATATTATATATAAAGTGCCTTATTTTCCTAACTGCATTATCCGCCCAAGTCTCCCAGCCATAACTCAAGCTAAGTCTTAAAATTCAGACGCGCCTGCACTTTTCAGTCTAGTCTAGACTCTGACTAACACTGGCTAAATTACGGTAGCATCCTGGGAGCACACTTAGTCACATTAAAAATGCATTTTTCAGAGATGTTCTTCAATGTAGTCCTCGGTTATAATTACATGTATCAAAATTACAGAGTTCACTCTCAAAAATATACTGTTTTATCGAAAATAAAGCTTATGTCATGCGATCAGGAATCAAATTCAATTGTTTTTCGATTTAAAACTTGATTAACGTTGTACACGGACTTTAGCAACGCATCTTACAAAGGTAACTAGCAAAGCAGGCGGATCACTTGATGGTAAGTGACTACCGTCGCCTATAGACTTTAGCAATACCAAGGGTATTGCCTACTTGTCGGTTAAATAAAATCCTGCTAATATTATTTTGTATGTTTAGATGTTTTATGCTCAATCACGCAAAATCTGCTGAACGGATTTTAATGAAACTTGGCACACTGGTAGATCATATCCTGAATTAAAACAGGATACTTTTTTATTCCGGGAAAAGATAAGATACCCTGGTATTTTATGATAATAATGTCGATATTTTTCACATTCAAACTGGTAATTTAGACACATCATTATATAGCTAACTCTAAAACAATCGATGGTCAATAGGAATGGAAAATAAAAAAAGACGCTTGACTTAGTCTATGAAACAATTACTTAGCTTGGAAGAAAGGGGGTGGTGGGGGTTCGGCCACCTGAAACCATTTTCATAATGCACCGCCCGCGCCAGTTCACTTCTTCTCTCTGTTTAAAATTATCACTTTAAATAATTGCCTGATGGCGAGGCTCGGGTCTGCTGGACCCAGGTGTCGCTGCTGCATTTCAGAAAGGGTTATCCTTGTGAAACGGCTAAATGTTTTACTAATTTTCTGAATGCGAATAGCAATTGTGACTGTCAAATGGTGAATCAAATCAGCTTCTTTTAATGAAATGTCAAAACGATAGTTTATCCTATGGAGTTTTGTATGATATACTTGTGACGTCATAAGTACACACCATCAATAGACCTACTCTTTGTCGTTATACAAATCCCGTGTATTTTTAGATGCATTATTTATCTACTCTAGTTAAGTGTTAGGTATTTTTTTTTAACATAGCATCATTCCTATTGTGCATCATTCCCATAGCATCATGTATTTGTTACTTAACTGAACGGATTTGGATGGAATTAGCCTCATAAATTACTCATGACTTGACAAGGAAATTCTAAAAAAAATTAACAATCCGCGCGGTCTTACCTGCGTTCGCGAGTGAAACCTTTAGGAGTTGAATTTACAAAGATCCTTTCCTAGCGGATACCTACTCTATTAGAAATCTATCTGCCAAACAAGTCTGTAGAATTTACACTTTATACATAGTATATGAAGTAGATATTTCCATCAGTTCTCACAAACATCTCGACAATATATCGCCCGCACCGCGCGCCGGGCTCGGCTGGTAGCGCGACGTAAATCCGCAGTGACGCTCCGACGCCGTCCAATTCCGCTAATGGCGCTTAAACTTTACTTTATTCCGCGAGTTATGAAGCTAGCTTAAAAACATTCTTGGATTCCACTTTTTTACGTCCTATTTTCGGTTTGAAGCCAAATTTTTATGTGTAGCTTTTACGCCCGTGTGAATTTCGTTTATTTTTGGCATACCCCCCTTTTTAACCATATCGGGAACAGAAAGGGAAATCAGGCGATGAATTGGAATGGCAAAACTAGCGATGAACCAACTGGATAAAGTGTGGAAAGACCGAAAAATACGCAAGAGGACCAAAATGTACATCGTTAAAACTTTGGTCTTTCTCATTTTCCTATATGGCACAGGCAGAGTCCTGGACCGTAAAACATTGATAGATAGACAGTAAGAGTTACTTTCGCAGTATCAAGGGATCTAATCTTTTCCCGAGGTAAAAACTTATTCTACATTTTATTATAGGATATGATCTACCTGTGTGCCAAGTTTCATCAAAATCAGTTTAATAGTTTTTGCATGAAAGAGTAACACACATCGTAACAAACTTTCACATTTATAATAGCAGTAAGACTTCCTAGATGTTTGCTATTGTCTAGGGAAGTGACCTTTACCTACTGACTTACCAAATACAATAATTTTCTTACCTGAAACAAAAAAGAAAAATTAGCAAACAAACCATAAATATTTATAACTTTTTATAATAGATAGACCACAATGTCACCATGGTTTGTGATGATGTGATTGATGGTAATCATATAAGTTTCTCCAGCTTCACCTCGAAGGTTATCAGAGAAGGTTTAGTTGAAAATCAAATGTCATAGAAGCGCGAGGCATCTTTAATTATTTTACCACAGAGTCCAGACCATAGATAATTGAAACAAGGTACTGAAGTGCATTTACAACGATCGTAAACTGTACGCGACTAGATTTTATTAGTGTTTGAGCTGGCAATCAATTGGCCAGCTACTCCGTGACCAACCGCTCTCTAATTGTGGCAATAGAGACCTAAACTGAATTAATATTACTTTATAAGACGGATCTGTCTTCATTGGCTAAATAACTGAGAATTAGTTCTGTACCAACTTGTAAAATATATACGTGTAAGTAAAGTTCTAGAACAATCTCAATTATACTAATATAGAATTTATAAACATTAAACCCTAAAGGCATACTCAATTAAAATTCTAATCCAAATTATTCATGAAATAATAACAAGTAAATCCTACTTATTTGCATACAATTAAAGACCATATTCGAATGTCAAATGGACCAAAGAAAATCCCTGGGATTATCGGAAAATCTCAAGGGTAGGTGCGCAGATACCAGGCGGTCAGAAGTCCCGGGTTGGTCAGCGTGCCTAATCGCGCGAGAGGCATTATCTCGCGGCCAGTCTCGAGTTAATCGCCCGGCGGCCTCTGATTAGCTAAGCTCCCGGCCTATCGGGCCCCCTGGTACCCGGGAATTATGCAGGCACGACTTGCTGCCTGACCCGGCCCCTGGCAGGGAAATGAGATAGTGCCGTGATAAAAACCGACGGTTTGAAGGTTCCTTTAAATACAATTTATATTCAAATTCAGATTCCAAAATTTTTTACTGAACTTATTAGGTACTTACATGATTTTTGAATTATTAGATCAAAAATGCTTTCTAAACCCATGTTTACCATTATACAACAGATATTAGTACCAGGTAGGCATAGAGCGGTAGAGCTGTCGACTCGCCAGCTGACCGATAATTCATAGGCACGAAGTGGGATGCAAATTCTCACATTATCAGCGTACCACACCCGACACCCGTTTGTATATGCAAATGCTTTGTTTATTAAAATTAAATAAATACGACCGTGTCCCTGGTGTTATAGGGCTGCTGCGAGGGATTTGGCCTTAATCTGTAACTGAATTTTCATATTATGAAGTTTTGGAACGTGTTGAAATAGATAGCAACTATTAAGAGATGACAGTTATAGTTACGATATTTTTGTGTCTTTAGGATCATGTTCAACTCGTTCTAGATGGAAGAAAGATGTAAATTCAGTAGACACCTATTGTCAATATACCAGGCATACATAAATTGGAACAAGCGCTTTTGTTTAATTAACTCGATACTAGCGAATGGCAAACTCCGCGCAATCATTTAGATGCAGTTTTATTGGATTACACCGATGCGTTGCGACGTCCACACTTGCAATTTTGTTCTTTTCAAACTGTGAGAAAAAAACAGGAAACACTTTTAGAGTTGCCCGCGTCTGGGAACAAAGTTCCCTCACAATCTAGATATATGGGGGAGTTAAGATGTGCATCTAAATAGCCTTTGCCGCCCTGGTACCTAACTTTAGATTACTTGCACCAAGTTTTACCGACTTTTCCGCCGGAATGGTAAGTTTCTCGTGGAAAAATTCCCGCGTGTAACCCATTCACTTTGACTCAAATTTACTGGCTAAGTTGGACGCTCGCCGCACGATGGTAATCATATTGTTACAAACAATACCTAATATGGCCTGTATATTATAACCAAAGTATGCCATGTGAATAAAATAATTTTAATGATAGTACAAATGGGGCCGTTAGATAAAGATACTCGTAAAAACGCAAAGTCGTCAACATAAAACTGTACGGAACCGCCATCCACCATAAGCCGAAGGGTTGTGCTCATCAAGTATTTATTGTGGAAAACACTTTGACCGTCTATTAGAATGTCCCACCGGACACTGGGACGGGGTACTATGCATTTTTAAAACGGTTCGCTCCACAATTGTAACTTGTGCCAAAATTATTGTGTTCACCGCTCGTTTTTTAATGGAAATTATTGGATACGGCAACACTAGCTCATAGATAATTCTTACATATCTTGAGATGCATTCATTTAAATATTCTGGGACATAACGATTTTAGTAATCAGCTGATAATATTACTACTCATTTTTAAAGAGTGTTCTGTAAAAATGTTTGTACGTATATTTGAATACGCTTATCTAAAGAACTACCCGATTTAAATACATCTTCTTCACTATAGAACGTCACATTAAACGCTCGTAATACCGTAGGGCCCAGTTACAGCATTTCCCTGTGGCTTCACCCGCGTTCCTGAGGGACCTTATCCTTTCCCGGGATAAAAAGTATTCTATGTGTTATTTCAGGATATGATCTACCGGTGTGCCATGTTTCATCAAAATCGGTTTAGCCATTTTTAAGTGAAAGAGTAACAAACATCCATCCATACTTTCACATTTATAATATTAGTGGGATGCATATATGTAAAAGTTTCCATTAAGTATAAAACAAGCACGCATGGCATTTAATTATAAAGACATCTAATCGATGCAGGTGCCCTGGTACATCTGTTCGGACGTGCAAATATCGATAGTGCTTTGACAAACGAACAAGCCATTTATCATTGTGGAATTTTCATAGATTATTAAAAAAATCTAATTTATGTTTATTACTAGGGGGTCATGAATATTGAAGAGCTAAATTAACTCGTTTCACGTCAGTTTTACCTAATACCTTTTTTGTATGCTTGGAAAGGTATTTTAAGTGACGCCGTTTGTCATATAAAATTAAATAAGTAATTATTATGACTTTTTGGCGGGAACTTGCGAAGTGACGTTGCGTTTTCGTTTAATTTTCATTAAATTCGTGTTTTTGAGTTTTATTGATTAATTTTGGTGGTGTTTTGTACAATAATGATCAATCTAAGTGCACAAGTCAAGTGAAATCTCGGAACAATAACTAATGTTCCGAGAGTGAAATGAAGTGAATGAAATAAGCGTGTATCATGAAATGTAAGGTTGTCCCAAAAAGTCTGTGAAAAGTTTTAGTGAAATAGCCGCCAATTTTACTAAAACTAGACCGTATTGTACGGACCGGACGAGGACTAGACTTTACAGTGAAAGTGACAATAAAATATGAATATTTAAAATAAAGAAATGGCTTAAAGGTCTAGATACCAAGCCAAAAACCTACAAAAAAAACGAATAAGACAGAGCTAAGAAAAAACGGACGTAACATCATCAAAATGGCATACGTAAACCAAAATTACTTATAAACAAACAAACAAACAAACAACTATCGTAAAATTGTAGTTACACAGTTGACCAAAATTACCCGTTTCATATCTCCCGGTGTATCAGGGCTGTTTGGGGGTCAGTCTACCCCTACCCCTACCCCTACCCTAGTATTGGTAGGGGTCGTTAAGATAAGGTATCTCTTAGAGTGGACACGGGACCAGTCTCAGGTTACGGGATATGGTGGTACCTGAGCATTTTAGGTTTAGTTTAAATTTATGTGGAGTAATTTTATGATGGGGGACAATGGACACTTTACTGGTGTTGTGAATTATTTATGCATTAGAACTTACTAAATATTAGATTTTTGAGCCTCTAGTTGTCACCAGGCAGGGGGTCACCTGATGGTAAGTGAACACTGTCGCCTATAGACATTAGCAATACCAGCGAGATTGCCAATGTGTTGTACACCTTATTACTATGCCTTAAAGGCAACTGGCTCTAAAGTGCAACTTGTGTGTGGTAGCCAGCCAGTCGAGTACTACAAAGTACCCTACCACCGTGGTATGGTTTCCTCACGATGTTTTCCTTCACCGAAAGCTCAAGCTTATTGTACTTAGGATTCGAACCCACGACCACGATCTATAGGCGACAGTAGTCACTTACCACCAGCTGATGCCTGCTTGTCAGACTTCTGACATAAAAATATACCTATTCGGCCGCTGGATCGCAAGAACACTATTACCACAAGTCGTGGGTTCGATTCCCAGGTTTCCATAGCAGAAGCTCTGCTTAGTTTGGGTTTAGATGGCAGAGTATGAAGAATATCCAGGATATGAAGATGGATTTGAAGATGTTTGTTATTCTTCCACGCAAAAACTACTGAACGTATTTTGATGAAACTTAGCACACATGTAGATTATATCCTGGAATAAAACATAGGATACTTAATATCGCGGGATAGGGTAGTTCATACTCTATCCCAGCCTTTTACTATAACTGGCGGTATTTCGAAATAACAACAGTCGAGTCGAGTTACCCCCGACTTCTCGTGGAGCGTGTTTCTAACCGGAATCACGTCCAACTTGAGATTGAGTTACATATAGCCAAGATATGGAACGTTTATTAATCATATAGTAGCTTTTCCAATGGTTCTAGTCCTATTTTACCAAAAAATTTATAAACAACAATACATTTGCCACAATTTTCGAGTTTTTTTTTGTAAATTGTGATAATAAAATCCACGTAACAGAAATATCTTATTTTAATTTCAATCATATAAAAACAAATCTTATAAAAGGTGATTCCTTATATGGAAGACAAAAATAATGTTTATAGTACATAGCTTCTCTCTGCACTCGCATCCCCCTGGCTAAGTGTCAAAATTATAGCCTCGCTGAGTTTCGTGCCGGAGTGTTCTCAGTTTAAGTGTATTCCGAACATTGTAGAGTCAATGGTATCGTTCATAAGTGCCTTATCAGAGCCGAAAATATAGCCGATAACGAATGAGTTTGAGTTAGGCTTTTGTAAAGTATGAAAAGGTGGGGTGAAAAGAACATATATTTAGGGTAGACGGAGTTAACTGACACTAGTCATCATCATGTCGACCGGAAGACTTCCACAGTTGGACAAAGGCCTCCCAAGGATCTCCGCGACGGCCTCTGGTGACTGGCCTAATTTTGGACAGCAAGTAGAATCAAAACGTGCCAAAAATTGGGGAATTGCCCCAGAAAGTTGTCAGTGCTTTTTCCTATAGGTTTTTTAGACAACAATTTTAAGGTCAGCTTGCATTAAATATTTATGGCCGATTCTAAACCCATATTACTCAAAGCATCCTAAGCAAACCATTCGAAATACGATAACTCGGCTAATCTATCCCGGGAACTGAACCCGCGACCCTCGGCAAACACGCCGACCCTTTTGACAAACCCGCCTATCGTATTGCAAAGTATTAATTAACTAAACCAACGCACAGAGTGTTTTAACTAATACTAAAAGTTATTTTGAAATAATGTACAGCATATTTAAACCAAGTTTTTGGGTGGGATAGGTACTACTTACTACGTGGAGATAATTAAAAAAAAATTCAAGGACGAAGGTCGTGGGTTCTAATCCTACAAACAGGTTGAGCTTTACATGATCAACACCATAGCACCATTAAATATATTAATTACACTCAGATCCGGGACAAACAGACATGTTCATGCACTCAAATGTCTGACCAACTACTTGATATTGCCAGCTGAAAAAAATGTTACAGAAAACGATTTTTATTGACATTGAGTAGCTTTTGTAATCAGCAGCAATATTAACAAGCTGGTATTGCCAGCTTGTAAATTGTAGTCTTCTAAACCAACCAAAATCTTTATAAAAGACAACAAAGAAAACACAGGAGTGAAATAATATATCTCCTGATAAAACCGTAGTGATATCTGCATGAGCGTACGCTGGGACAGCGCAGGTGTCCTCTTGTCACATAAATACGAATACCACCGCCCTTTTTTAATATACCCTAAGATTTCCACTAACACCACTGATGTAGGGGCCTTCCGAATATGGGGGATTTTTGTTCGCAATATAACTCCGACACCCGAATACATTAATCAAACCGAGTTCACGGGTTCAGCTTGGATTTTTCGGGAGAATATTGCTCGTCGGTAACTTATGATGCCCTGGTAGCTGTGTGTGATATCTTTGTAGATATTCCTTTGCCTGGGCAAGATTTCTTAGAGCAACATGGTCGCCACCCTGATGTACAAAGTTACAAAAACTGGTGCGTTGAAATTCGATTGGCTTTCCTTCCCAGTGCCTCCTGATTCTGGGTGAGTGCAATCTCTGCTTACTTTGAGAGATGGCTGTGTGTGCAAAATATCACATACCTATAAAGCGTATCTTTTAAAGATGACAAAATATCACGATCCAAGATAATACATAACCTTACATTACAGAGCACCTCTATTAAATGTTTGGAATACAAAAATATTAACAACCAATGTATCTTGGGGTAGAACATAGTGCTAGGTTTTTATAAATAAAATAAAACGTTTTTGCTAAAGTATCTTATTTTTATAGCACTCAATTTTTATGGGCATCACAACAACATTCAAAATGCTAAAAATGCATCACCAAAACATATCCATCCCTTTCTAATTCAAATATACAGGCCATAACGCCGTCTCACCTCCACACTCTATTTCCGGTAGATTTCCCGTCCGGCATTTAACGTCGTCGACTTAAAAAGTGGGTAGTTTTCGGAAATCTCGTCCCGGACGAGCGGAAATGATTTCTGTCGTCCTCTACCGAATGGGGATGCTGGTGTAATGGCAGATTTGGAAATAGATTAGTAGAATTTTTAAGTGCATATTGGCAACCCCAAATCTATTTCTTTTGCCACCTACGTAAGACCACAACGCAAAAGCATTTTCAAAATGGCTTGAACTTCTAAAATATGGATTGAATAAAGCTTTCTGAAACATTTACAATCTGATAAAATAATCTTATTATTCGAAACCCAAATCCAATTTCTAGAAGCAGAAATTAGTTGCCAGTAAAAAAAGGCGTCCAAATTTGTATGTTGTCAACACCGAAACAAGTATTTATACATGACCGCCCGTGCCTGCGTATAAACAACATTTTTACCGTTTAATTCGACCCGCCGTCCGCGACGTCTTACCAATATTAATAAATTCTCATTCCCTGGATTCGCCTGCAATTTGCCCTCACGATCTCCAAGTAAAACTTACGACGACGCCCTTTCCCTAAATAAAGGGAGCTCGACTTTTCCACAAGACTTTTAACGCAAAGAAACGGACAAAATTGAGTTGTAATTTTTATTTAAGTCATTTATTGCTTTGATCGGGATAATTTCAAACAAAATGAAAGTCACATGATGAATTTATCTAGCAGAAAACATTGTGTTTTCAAAACTATATTTTGTCTATTGTCTATTTTGTTATTAAATTTCCATTTCATTTGTAGATAAAAAGTCAAGTCGCATTTTCCTTTTCCATAATTCATGAAAACATATTCAAATATGAAAATGGAATTACCAGGACATCATAAAGGCACAGGAGGTAGACTGCAGTGCGGCCTAACGCGGAATTCCTAGGCGCGCCGTGTTGAGTTACGGTAATATCGGGTTCGCTTTGATAACCACCGCGGCGGAATGGATGTATCCAACACGGTATAATATTAATACAACATCCATAGACAGGCTGGACCTCCGGAGATGGCCGGACATGCCTGAAAGGCTTTTGTTTACTGCATTATGACGTAAAAATCGCAAAACTAAGGTCAAAATTGCATTGATAAATGGAATGGAGATGTCAAATTGATTTGCCGGACAAATCGACCTGAATATGCACACCGAAATAATCCAATACTACATGCAAACTTTTTGTACAAGTAATCATTGCAGCATTACAGTGTTCAAAGACAGACAATATAAATTACCAGGAGATCAAAAACACGCAAGCGTAAATACCCACAAAACAATATAAAGATGTCTCGCGGCGGGTATTCTGTCGCGAGATTACCGTGGACTTATAATTATTTTTAGCCCCAAGAAAGGGCTTAAGGTCGCACGGCGGGATTTGTCGCGGAGACGTTATTCAATATTATTTCTTCGGGAAATTTTCGGGAGACGGGGGCGCGTCTCAGGTATGTATCAAGTGAGATTTGGCGCGTTCCAGGCGCGGCGGGCACGATTAACGGGATTATTGCGAGATTATTTACTGACGCAACTGAATATATGATTAATGTTTATTTATCCTTCCTATACACATATGTGTTACGTGGAAACTTTATTTTATTTATAGATATTTAAAACTTTATCTCGCTATTTGTCACAGGAAAATGTACAGCGAAATGTATTACAATAATCCCGTATCAAAACAAATGCTATCTCGAAATATCAATGAAATCCAAACGCAGCTATAACGCGGACCACAAGCAATTTTAAAATTCAAACAGTTCGCAGTCATGGACGCTCAGATTGTTACCAATATTGCCAGCATTGCTCTGAATTTAAATTCACCGAGTACGCTCAATGTGCCATGTTACCATGAGATCAAACATTCCCGTTTGGTACATCAATGGCCATGCAATTCAAACGCTTCATTTGATTCCATCATACCGACGCGACGTTCAGAACCTATGTATTCGCAAATTGAACATTCCATTTTCATGCATAATACTCCATATTCGACCTTTGTGGTCAAGGATTTGAAACGTGGAACAGTATATTCATTTGTTTCCCGTCAGCGTCGATCGAAACACGGTGACCGACCAATCAGCGGCAGTTCTGAATTCAAACGGCGGCGGGTGCAGGTGGCGCGCTGTCACCGCATGGCGTTCCATTTCCCGCAGCACGTAATCGAATGAATATTACAAACGTCACGCTGACAGCTATGCAGTTTCACGCCCGATATATGGGTCGAATGCTCTTTTTACGTCATTTTCAAGTGATATCTATGATCAAATGCATATCGACGCGTGCTCGAATTAGATTATACGAGTTAGCAAACGAATTTAAAGCGGTGCAGAAATTGTAGCTGCTGCGTTGTTTTAAAATGGATTAGGGAGGATCGTAGAGCTAACATTGACATGTCCCCGACCTACACCGGAACTGTTTTACAGGGACACCGTAATGAAAGCACTTAGCGCTAAGCGAAGCAATTATAAGTAATTTGGAACGCGGTAATGGGCGCGGACAGGGATGCGCAAAAACGCGCTAAACGGAACGCGCTAAAAGCTCCCTAATTCGATTGTCAACGGTTACTTTTTAAAGTTCGAACACTGGTTTGCAGGACGATAGGACGATCCTTAAATTCTGAATAATTTTTTTCAGGGTTATTTCAAAGAGGCTAATTGTAAACGCTTTGCCGAAGATTGTAATTAAAACTCGCGCTTGTAACTCAACGGAGTGTTCCGAAAATTCGTGGAATTCATAGTCATAAAGAAAGTGGGATTGGAGTCGGCTCGTAGAGAATGAAACAGAAATACCAGGCTCAGGCGACTTTGTGAGCGTCACCTGAACAGCGCCGAGCGCCTTCTTCGGCCCTGGTGATTTATGGGCGCGGATCCGGACCGGTAATGAAATTGCACCCCCCGCCCACCCTAACCCTCCCCGCGCGAAAACCCATTCTAGAAATTACTACGCAACACTGAGTCGTGCACTTACAACTGTCTCAGCTCCTTGATACCCTGGTAACGTCTTATGCTAATGTGCTTTTTAAACTTTCTCGAAGAAAATTTAAAAGAAAATGGCAAATTTTCTAGTTATTTTCTCATGTGGAATCTCTTAGTCACAGTTCAATTAATGTTAAACAACTTCATTACAAAGCTAGACCTCGCAAATGATCAAAAATATTTTTGATGTTATACCTATTATCCGTTAGGAAAATGAAAACTGATTCTATCTTTAAGACTGCAGGTAAATTTTGTGAATCAGGGACATGTTCTTAGCCAAAGCGAGTAAATCCAAATTCTACCTCCCTACCATTTACCTCACTACAATCCTTTCATCCTCTACGCTGACAACTTTTTCTGGCACTTGAAAAACACCGTCCGGTTTTTTCCGGAACCGTACAGGCTCACAAACAGTTGTGTAATTGTGTTTTTCAGTGTCTTTAGAAAACGGGTGCGGTCTTTGTCTGGCGCAATGAAAAATTTATTGGTCCCGCGGGAAATTTTAATTGAAAAGCCGCTCGATGGGCCGCCGGCCGAGGCGCGGTACAATTGTAACGCGGAACTGTGACGCTTCCAATACCGCATTGTGAACGGTAAAACTTCACCAGAGGCGCGACCACCACCGCGCTTCCACTACTCTTTTTTAGTATATAAATACCGGATCGTATACTGGAATTTGTATGTATTGTGGACACTATTGTGCAATGTAACAATGCAGATCGATTGCAGTCTTATGTGCTGGGTAACTACTAAGCCTAGACCATCGAACTACCTAAGCGAAACGTTTTTATATCGAGTGTAGAATATACTTTATGGGAATCGACCTCCATTAGTTTCATCAGATTCCATATTCGAATATTTAGTAGTCTCTAAAAGTTTTTTTTTGGGTTGGTGCAGAGGAAAAATTTCCTGAATTCGTTTAAGATGGTACTTACCGTTAAGTGTTGAAATAACCACGCCCGCAGGATGTTGGTGGCCACCTTCGGGAAGATGCCCCTCTTTTTTTGGTTCTTCTTGCCGTTCGTGTCGTCGTCCTCTTCTCCGGTTCCTTCGCCGGAACCGATACTCGCGTTACTCGCATCGCCTGGTGACAAACGAGTGAGTTAGGTGTGCATTCCCTTTTAAATTCTTTACTCATGTTACCAAGGGTAATGATGTAGTCATTTCAGAAAATAAATAAGTATATTTTGTTAATTATTTCTCGTATTAATAAAACATGTTTGTACACGCCGATGTTGATGAGTTAATCAGAAATACTTACAACAATATGGCATAAAATCTCGGAACAATAACTAACATGGAAGCCGGGCTAAAATAAAAACCGAGTACTATACAGTTTATTCATTTATGTCAATTAGCATATCGTAATGTGGGAATGAAACAAAACATGGCTGTTTGTTTTTATTATTTTTGAACGTGTCACAAGCAAAATGTCAAATGGTCCTCTTTGGCCCTCTTATAATGCTAACAAATACAAAAGTTCTATCCAAGACGTCAAAATACTTTCGTTGGCTATCAACTTAATTTTGTAGTGATATGTTTTGTTGATACGAGTCGGGAGTTTGACGAATTTACTAAGTGAAAAAAGTGAGTTAATTATTAATTTCTGTCTGAGAACGTGGCCAGAAAGTATATACGAGAGGTGTACAGTGCCCTGGACAAGATGTCTTGTGATGTTGAAGGGTGTAAAGCCCATAGTTCGAGAAAAGAAAATGAGAACGAAACGTTAACATTTCATTGGTGAGTTTAGAGATATATTTTTCAATATTGGAAATAAAAAAAGTGATAGACGATAAATAAAAATAGTACTTTATGCCTATCTACTCAAAAGAATTCACGCATTTGCTTTATTTTATGATTTTTCTGATAAATAAAATTGTCGCAAGTATAGGTTACTAGTGATGTAAAAATGGTTATCGATAATCATTTCAATACTGTTGCAGATTTCCTAATGATGGTGAAATGAAAATGAAATGGAGTCAGTGCATCAATAGGTTTTTCTCATACAAACTTCCACCCCCTTTTCACCCCCTTAAAGGGTGATTTCTAGGATAAAAACTATCCTATGTTTTTTCCCGGGACTCCAACAATCCCTATCCGAATTTCATCTAAATCGGTTCGGCGGTTTAAGCGTGAAGAGGTAACAGACAGACAGACAGACACACTTTCGCATTTATAATATTTTATAATTATAATATTAATTAGTAAATTAGTATTAGTATGGATTTTAATGATTAATAACTCTCTTTCCTATCTTGACTGATATTCCGACGCCGAAGTTCCGTCGTGGTAAATCCGTTAGTAAACCACAGCCACACTTGGCAGATTATCCGTCGACAGCCAGCGCCTATACTGATAATAAATCATAATAACATGGGAATGTTAAGAAAAGGTTAAACTATATTAATTAAAAAATATATAATAGAAAACTATTCTACACATAATAAAAATGTTACGGATCGCTATCTGAACATGGAAGATATATGAGAAAAAATATTATTGGGTCCTTTATCAACGCAATAGCACCCAAAACAATGATTGTTAGAATTTTGTCTGTTTGTGCAAGCTAATCTCAGAAACGGCGTATTCGGATGTGGTTTTCACTAATATATTGTGGTAAGCTTCACTTAACATTTAGTGTTTGTTTCATGTCAATCGGTTCTTAAATAAAAAAGTTATGTCAATTTAAAGAATCACGTCGAACATTTGTTAATCCAAAATAAACCAAAAGATATGCCCAAAGTCACTATTCCACGCGGACGAAGTCGCGGGCACAGCTAGTACTAACTATATTTACTTGTTCGCTTTGATGACTTATATCGACACGACAATGTCGATGATAAGCCCATCACTAGCCAAAAAATAGCTTGTGACAACCTGCATAATAACGAAACAGAACGGTATTATATGTCTCTTTCCCACGCATTATTAACGTCGAAAGTAAAAAAAGGTAAAGTATATGCATTTCATTTCTTATTTTAGCCCGGCTTCCATGTTAGTTATTGTTCCGAGCATAAAATATAGAATCAGACATTTGTCAATTTAGTGGCCATATTTGATTGACGTCTGAATTATATGCGACGTAGGTACCTACATAAACCTCGTCGCCAAAAGGGATTGGCTAAAGCAAGACAATGAAGAATTTACATTGCAAATGACTGTACCTTTTAAATTATACAAACGGCCACGTTTTTTCTTATTAAACGGCGTATAATTACCACATAATCTACTGGGAAAGCATGAATACTTAACAATTCCACACACAGACGAGACAAATCTCTTATAATTATAATAACGTGTTAATCGCAAAGTACCAGGCAGTCAAGAATCTAAGGAGATGTCTCGCTCACTACCTACCGACCGCCTTATCAAACCGTGCGTCTGGCATATTAATTAGAAACGTCAAGTTGTATTTATTTAATCACCTGCCACACAACCGATGCGTATCTGGGATACTACGGTTAAATTAATTCTTGCCGTGTTACCCGAGTTATAAGCGCTTTACGTCAAAGATCGCAGGTGTGATAGCGAATTTTGTGATCAAATTCATGAAGTTGATTGTCGGAGAGGTTTTTTTATGTTGCAGGAAAGAAGCAGAGAGCTGACATGTGTCATACATTCAGTATTAAGGTCAAACAGTATATTACAAGACATTTATATCTAATAACTCCACCCACGGTTAGTCTAGAAAACACTTTATAAGTGTAATGTCCCGATCAACTTGAACATGAAATAAGAGTAGAAAATATTTTGTAAAAGTTGGGGTTCCACCGAAAATCCGTTTTCTTTTGCAAAACGTTTCTTTTTTGAATGAATAATTTAGATGGATTTCACTTCGGTATTCCTCAACAAGTACTAGGCAAGCAGAAGCGCGCAACACGATAAACAAATTAGTGTGCACTGAAATGTATCAAATATTCATCGGAACAGGAACAAATCGAATCAGTACGTACCGGGGCCGAGAGCTCTATCTTATTTCTGTTCTCCTTGTATTCTGTATACGTTTCGTTAATAATAAAAGTGCTGAATTTGAGCTCGTCGTATTGTTTTATTTCTCAATTCTTCATCATTTACCTTGTTTGCTATATTTAGGTCTATGGTAGCGATAGGAATAGTGATGCGCGCGCCACGCTGTTGCATTATCGATAAACAGCACAACGTAACTCAAAGTATCGAGTGTCTGCGTATCTCATTCGACCGGTGGCATGCACATTGTGATGGTAATAGGGGCAAAGTAATAAAATTACTCTTAGGCCATTACCCGTCGCCCCTCACTGTTGCACGCTACCCCACAGCCCCCAGCGCGATATAGGGTGTACAAGATACAATAAAATTGTTCAGAGTTTGACAAAAACAACGGGATTATTGTCTGTGTAATTGTTTTATTCGTGCTCGGAGATTTATTTTGGGAATTTTTAGCTGATTTTTTTATTAAATTCCATCCCGCGTTTACCTATCATACATTTCATTTAACGAATTATTTTTTGATCATATCAAATTAACTACAAAGCGATTGGTGGTAAAGAATCTTGGAAATTGCTGCACAATAATATTCGGTAATTTTCTTAAACCTACTCACCCTGTAGTTCTATCAGCGTACAAAATCAGAGTGCAGTTGCATGATGCAGTGATGTAATCCCCTAATTCATCTTAGCGCACGCACACACGCGCACTCTTACCCCTAATGTTCACTAATACCCCCCGAGATGGTAGTGCGCAAACATAAATAGTGTTGCGTGTGAAAAGTCAAGAGAATGCAAATAAATTAACTTAATTATCATTCCTAGAAAACGTTTTGATACTTCTTTGAGTTTTTAGAAAACATGAATCATTTTAAGAGCTCGTAATTCTTGGGATCACTGAAGTTGATGGTTTTTATTTGTTTATGTTTATGCTAATTTATTCTTTATGCCTCTGTATATACGGCTTACATGATACAGCTTCCGTATCAAAGCTACATCGTGATAGATTCATTTTTAATCCTGTGTGTAAAAGAAAAACAGTTATTCTTTCTAGTTAATAATTGTTACGTAACCTGGTAGATTTCTTACTAATTTTGAAATCTCTATAAGTAAACATTACACAAATCTAGAGCTACTCCTTTTTGAAACGTTGTTTCTATGATAGTAAAATTGTGCTATTCATACCACCTGTTTTATAAAAAAAAACGCATTTAAAATGAAGTTTTTTAAGCAGGAAGACAATTTGTTACCTTTACAAAATAAATATTATTTTTAATAACATAATACCATTTTAAATACTTTAAGTGTGATTATTAAACAGAGAAAATATTATTTTTGTATTTTAATTTACACTCCAACTAAATAAACCTATGTATATCCTGACTCCATTCGTTAACTACCTCAATCGACAGACCCAGCCATCAGAAATTGAATTAAACTCATTACGAATTCATAGTTTCAATAATGCCAATAAAGCAGCATATCGCATAAGTTTCGAAACTGCTCATTAGCGCTAATCTAGGGTGGTGTGGCGTTTGCTCCCATGGCGTTAGTAAGCCGATTGCAGTAACCTGACACTGAATCCGCGACCCCTGTGCTGGGGCACGCGTACAACCACTGAGACATAGGGTCGTGTGTTACGCGCGGTTTCAAAATGTTTTGCGGATTGGGGTTACCGTGTTACTTAGAATTGCAGCAAAATGTTAAAATCATAGTTCGTGGATCCATGTCGTGGGTTCGATTCCTATCTAGGACATACATTTGTGTGGAATATTTGTCTGTTCTGATTCTGGGTGTAATTTTATATTTAAAGTATGTATTTACAAAAAATAGGTATATTTAAATAAATTTACTACTTCTGGATAAGCCTGTATTTGACCGCAATCTCACCATATCTCACCGGTAAGTGATAATGTGGCCGAAGGTGGTGAGCACATAAAGCCTAGATGGGGGCTGGCTCTCAAGCAGCTGTCGAAACACACCGATAGGTGTTCTGCGACAGATTTTTAACTTGAGGGTAGCCAGCCAGTCGGGTACTACAAAGTGCTATGTTTTCACGGTACCTTAAAGTTCATTGTAGGATTAGAACCCACGACCTTCGCTGCGGTATCTGACGTCACTACTACTGAGCTATCATCTCAATCTATTATCACATGTATGTAGGTACATTTTTTATTGAACCATTTTAAAAGTTCATTATTTCAGATTTCGTGTCTACATCATTAAGAATCGACAAAGCAGTTTGAAGATCATCCTTCCGCGCGCTGCCACTGCCATTGACACCACCGCTCTCCTATGAGATTTATCGTGTTTCCCGACATTAGTGCAGGGCGCAAATGAGTGCAGGGACTATCGAGTTACGCCAATCAACTGAAAGCACGCGCTCGCTAGTGCTGTCACCACGTGGGAAGTATCGATAGGTCGATAGAGGACTTTAAAAACATTGTTTTTACTTATAGGCTGGGATTATCTCACATTTAATTACTTATTTTTTTTAGATATTGGCAAAATTATAAAACGCATAAGATTGAAAAGTTTGGTTTTGATTTTTAGATGGAGGTTTGATCTACCATAGATAAGAAATATCATACATATGCAATTAATCAGAATACATTCGTTATTTAGAGCAGCTAAATAACAATATTAGATGCCTGTGTTCAGAACGCAAAGGCATCATACAATAACTACTCATTAAAATTGTGTGTAATAGAGGAATTAAGTTCAAAATATAGTGGATGGTATAACATATATATAGATGGTTCTGCAAGCGGTGAAGACATGGGAGCTGCTTTTTATGATCCGCACAGTAAATCCGGAAATTGTCGTAAAATTTTTACTCGATTATCAATTATGTCTGTAGAATTGTTCGCAATTTATGAAGCTTTGGCTTATGCAAGTTCTTTGGGTTATAGACATCTTGTAATTTTTTCAGATAGCAAGAGTGCTCTTCAGCATATATCTCGATGTGCCTCGGGAAAACGAGCTGTATCGATAGCTTATGCAATATTGCACAAAATTCAAGAGTATGCTCGGAATGACATAATAGTTAAATTACAATGGATACCGTCCCACATTGGCATATCGGGAAATGAAGAGGCAGATCGCTTAGCAAAGTTAGCAATAATAAAAGGCTCAGAGGTCTATGTTTCTCCAAATTATTCAGAAATATTGACTAAATTTAAAAATCAATGCTATCTCAACTGGAAGGAGTATTTTGATGTCACTTCAAAGGAAAAAGGAATTTGGTACAGGACCTTTCAGAGCGAGCCTCCTCGAATTCCATGGTTTGTGGGAATATGCAGATCTCATGCAGTCGCTGCTTTTAGAGTGCGTTCCGGACACATGCCGCTCAATAAGTTTGCTTACCTTATGAAAAAAAGTAATTCCCCCCTATGCGACGTATGTGGTGTTATTGAGGATGTACAACACTTGTTGATGGAATGTGTCCGAAACAAAGTTGAAAGAGAAAGTCTTTTTTCTGACCTCAAAGTTAACCCAAATAGTATTGGTGCTTTGAATGACATCTTAGCTAAGCCTTCATGTCGCGCGGCTAAGAGGTTGTACAAATTTGCCTACAAATATAAATGTATTTGATAATGTAAGTAATTAGTTAAGATTAGGGAACGATGGGACTGGCATGTTCAAAATTGACAAAAGTCCCTAAATTAAATAGAATAAAAAAAAAACAATATTAGAATATTAAATATGTGTCTGACGGGCTGAACGGATTGTCATGAAATTGGTTTTATAGTAGGACCAAATCTTTACTTGTTAAAAATATTAAGTATGTCACTCATCACAAAAGCAAGTATTAAATTTATCGATAAATACGTCGACAAAAATTCGTGTGGCAATCACTAAAGGGCGACTTCGGTGTCGTAATGCGCTCACCGATTTGATGGATTGGCTTCTTTGCAGTCCCTCCTATTTGCAAACACCCTTATCTGAGCGATGTAGGGCCGGGGGAGAGGGGGCTAATTAAAATTGCCATTCAACTGGTGTTATATTTATACAAACTTTAAATCTTATAGTGCGGCAATAAAATACATTTTAGCTTGACCTAAATGTTACATAATGGATGTAATTTCATCAAACTTTATCGACAATATTGCTTTGTAGGGTAATGGTGGGAACTGCATTATTTTAATGAGCTCGATGAGAACTTTTAAATCACTGACTAAACAAGAATATAACTTACTTACGTTACCCGCGGTTTCACCCGCGTTCCCGTGGGATCTTATCTTCTCCCGGGATAAAAATATAGCTTATGACAATCAAAAATAAGGTGGCTTTCTATTGGTAAAAGAATTTTTTAAATCGGTTCAGTAGATCCAGAGATTACCCCCTACAACCTCACAAACTTTATCTCTTTATAATATTAGTATAGATTAGATGTAATTTTAAGTTATTTATTTGGGAGTTCATAGTACCTAATTTGAAACAAATATTCCTTCTATACCTAATATTAAGAATGTTTTGAAAATATACCACAGGAGATTATAAATGTTGCTTATTTTTGACTAAATAATATTTTAAACACGTTATAAAATACAACCCTACAAAATTCGTAGTAGTATTTATATAGAGTTGATAGTCCCCCGGACGATACGGCGCGACGCGAACGTCGGCGTTCAGCTATCGAAAACGCAGCGTTCGCTTGATTACACTTAGCGAAAATGCCTCGTGCGAAACGTTCGCGGCACAGCCACACTCCACGTCAGGGTTTTGTGTTTGATGACTTGACAGTCTTGGTTTAATAGCCATCATGCTGTTGCTTATACCTTCCAGTTATATAATAGAAAATTTTACTACTATTTATTAATGTGAAAGTTGGTTTGGATGTGAAGATGTTTGTTATCCTTTCACGCAAACTACTAAATATATTTTGACGTGTCGGTTAAATAAAATCCTGCTAATATTATAAATGTGAATGTTTGTATGTTTGTTGCTTAATCACGCAAAATCGGCTGGACCGATTTTGATGAAACTTGGCACAGATCATATCCGGGAATAAAACATAGTATACATTTTATCCCGTTAAATGATAAGATACTTCGGGAACGCGGGTGAAACCGCAGGGGATAGCTAGTGAATGAAAAAGTTTTGTTTTTATTGTGCCTAAAAATGTGCACAGTATATTTTCCAGTACTTTTTCTTCTACAATAGGTAGGGTGTACCACAATCATAATATGGGATGTGTGATGTGCCACTATCGGAACATACCGGTAACGATTGGTGACAGACTTTAGAGTGGCGCAGAGGTTTCATGATGTCTTCCTTCACCGAAGCTTTAGCTCATTTCGATCGTTATTCATCGTCAATTTATAAAAATCGTAGTCATTTAATTTTGAAAATTAATTATTCAAGATGGGTTTAATCAAGTTATCATAATAACGATAACTAATCAAAATAAATATCGATAATTGATGTTGGATACTGATTAGACTATTCAATTGAGTGTTTATTTAGGACGTGCTGGGGATTTTAATCTGTTCATAGATAAGATTGAGTAACAAGTTTGTCTCTCAGGTCGATTACTATTCGCTGGAGGAATATAAATGAACAGTTATCGATTTTCTAAACATCAAAGTTCAAATGTTGTAATTTGATTTGAAATCCTCGTAAGATTCCGGTAATACCATAAAAGGATTTTGAATTGTCAAAAATATTAAAACGACATTTAGAGAATATAATTTTACGATTCCAACATAACCCTCACAATGGCGAGCATCACGTCTCCGCGATTACACAGCATTGAAAATTAGTTTAATATCTCAAATTGACGATTCCGCCCGGAACGGCCAATTAAGAGGGTATAACACTTGGAATGATCCTCCAGATAGCCAAGTTATGGGGTGCGTTTATAGACCATTAAGTGTGCCGTAACTTGGAGACGGTTCACGAATATTTTGTACACACTAAACGTTTGAATTTACAACGATTCAGTCTAGTGTTTGTCGCCTTAACGATATCACCAGTGGGTATCCGCGATTTAAGGTTTGTTGACCCGCTTTAACGACCTGTAATTTGATAGTTATGACACTAAAACAGCGTGAGATGAACGATTAAACTCGTCTCTTAAAATTGCAGGTAAACTTAATTAGCGCCAACATTAAGTTGAGCGAATAGGACAACATTTTCCTAAAACTCAATAAAGGAAGACATTCACGACAAGATTACAATCGTAATTGATGTTTTGTAATTTTAATGTGTCCGCAGACCCTACACGTATTAAAAGATTAAAATAGTAGACACCAGTCGTTATGAAGGTGGCAGAATCCCTAAACTCATCGCCAGCGCCGAGCACCGTGCCGCCCCTGGAGTCGTGACGCGGAATGGCCATTCATCCGCGCATTGATTTCAATTTGAATTTTAATTGCGGAATATTATACAAAATTACATTGCTTAATATTCACCCCGAGCGCTGATTTTTGCATATTTTTAACCCTGTGCCGAGCCGTTTGGGGCCGGGTGGGACTGATAAAAATCGCATATATTAACTAAGAGAGGGCCGGATTTTGTGCGCAGATAGTCGGGCGGTTTTCATTAAAGCCGATACGGGTGAGATAGGTGTCGTATTTTATTGCTTATCCTTAAGCCGGACGATTCTGTACTGTCTTTAAATTCTACTCTACATAAAGATTGTACTTTTATGATTTTTGTGGCATCTTTATTATGTAATTTCCGTCAGGTATTCTCAATTTAATTAGATTAATTTATTAGTAATGCTTTGAAAATAATGACTTCATCTGATATAAAAAAAGTCAATACTCTATTATGTGAGTGATTTATCAATCAATAGCCGGACAAGTCGCAGTGTTTGTTCACTAAATATGCATTAGGATTTTAAAGTCAACTCGGTGAACGCATATATTTAAATAGGGTTAAACTGCACCGTGGAGGGTGCGTTGTGACGTTTATTAGGAACGTTTGCGACGAGTCGATGATGGACTCTGTGACGTGACGCAATTTTGATTTACATTATTAAAATGTTAATAAATGTCGCGGTGTGAATCGGATTTTAGATGGATTAGTTAGAATTTTTATGAGTTTTTATTATTATTAAAATACATGCAGTCAAAATAAAGATCGCGATAGTAAGAAGGCTTACAAATGAATAATCTTAAAATATCCGCGATGTAAATAACGGTTATACTATAGAACTACCTGATAAAACATTATCATTCTCATTATTTTACTTGAAATGCAAACTTAAAATATCTCGACAGAATAATAATTGCGCGACGGTCGGTTGGCAATTGATTACTTTTTTGTGCAAAAAGTAATGCTAAATATATGTTAAGACATATCTTCCATTCCTATCGACGATGGAACGCCGCGAAGAATTCTTTGTGTGGGAATTATCAGAATACGAAAAAAAAGATACAAAAACGTACATACGCAGTCATTATGTATGTAAATGTCAAACCCGTAGATGTAATCTTAAACGGTTTTCTATAAAAACCGTCGTTCTTGCACGACGGTTTTTAATTATATTATAAACTACTTTAATTTCATTTGATAATGTTATGTTTAATCTTAGAAATAAAGTAAAATCCATTCTACATTATTTTCTATAGGTTTTCTATTCGTGCTATATTTTCGACAGTTGACAAAATAATGACAATGAAAAATCAAGCAAGACATTTATTATGAACTTATGAAGGTCAGATTTACCATGGGTTTTAAAGTCTACCTGCAACTGAGAAAAGCCAGCCAGTTTTATGATCTGACAATTTTCGCTACATGTTTTTTAAAACGTTTTACAACGACTACTTTGTCAATGTTCCATATTTAAGATATATAAACTTTATTGAAACTCTTAAGTAATCTTAATAGCCAATTCCGAATAGCTTTAAGAATAAATCCAACTGTGGCTGGTCCGAAGTAAATTGACAATAAAAATTGACGCGCTGGCCACGGGGGGCTAAACGACTTTAGCTAGATAACTCTTGATTGCTCTGCGTTCCACGTAGGGTTGGTATAAAACATATTTTTTAATGAGCCATAAAGTGAGTTTATTTTCAGTAGTAAATTATTGTTTTGATTCATTTAAAATTGAATATTTTTAAGCCAAAAAAGTTATAAGTAGTCTTTTTCTAAATTTACTTACTTGAAATACTTATGAAATTATGATAGTTATGAAAATGGCTGACGTTTCAGAAGTTTCAACAACAATCCGACCGTAAGATCATAACATTCACATAAGCCCACATTCTTGGATGCTATATTCGCAAAAATACATGCAACATATCTTCTTGAATTATTATTAGACCATTCTAAATAAATAAATATGAAAATTACTTGGGATCTTTTACAAAACGCACAAAAGGCGATACGCCCACGCGTGCGACGCACTAACCGGTCGTGTATCAGGGCAGCATTAATCCAAGGAGCGCCGTGTGAGGCCGATCATATACCGTATTTATGAACACCGCTCCGGCCATGATCGCCTGGTACTTGATGGTAACATTACACCACCTTGTTCGTGATTAATTTAGTTTATTTTTTAGTTTTAATGGCATTCATTCGAGATAAAATTTTGCGACGGAATACAATTGTACAATAATACCCAAATTATCTAGAAATATCTATCCATTTTGTTTTTATAAATTGCCAGAAGGCCTAATTCTGGGATACAATTACCATTCAACGATAAAAAAAATGAAGTATATTTAGTACTGCCTTTCTGAAAACACTAAAGCAGTATCACATCATACATATCTCAACGCGTAAATTAATACCAAAAAAGAAAGAAAACCAAAAACAAAATGGTGTACTATCAAAAACCCGCACGGTGTCATCGGCCCACCGTTGATCACTCGATACTGCGGGCAGGTTGCGCCCGCGCACCCGATACAATCGAATTCTTAACTCATTTATGCGATTATAGACTTTACGCAGTTACAATAAAGATTATACAGTATTTAAGGGTTTTAATTAGGTACGAAATGCTTGAACAATCGGTCAATCAAAGAGATGAGATTGACATCTGACTAAGTCTCGGGGCAAAGATCTGTGGAGAACTTGAGCTCTGAAGTTAGTCATTGATCCAGCAAGTTATGGAGCAAATCCACAGTGAAAAAAAAACTAGACAACATTGGCGTGTGAAAGTGTAAGAAAACAATGTAATGAAACCGATAAGATGTTGTCATTTACTAAAAATTATAGCCAGAACACAAACTTTTCTGTTCTCTGCCAAAAATAATATTTTTTCTAGACAATTTTTTTAACCATATTACTGAATATTTTTCTACGCTGGCAACCCCAGTTCCGTCTAACAACCGTATAAAAGCATATGAATGCTGAGAAGTCGGTACTCGGTATGTATTAGTCCACAATTAATTGTTATTTGAATAGGTACGTGATAGAAATAATGCTGGCAACACAATCAGACACTAACAGAATATTGATTCGTTTGAAAAAACGCTGTAGGACTTATAAATCTTTATAATGCACTCGTGATAGTTTTAGAAATTAGCCTAGCCTAGCTAGACTTTCAATCTAGTAATAAAAGTGTAAACGTTGTTTGTTTCAAAAACTGTTTGGTCAGAGTCAAAGAGCTTGGGAAAGCCAAATGGATCATGTTCTTCTTGAGTTAATAATACATTGAAAGAATGAAAGACAACTGATGCTTGCAGGTCAATGTAACTATGTATTTAATAGAAATTGCTAAATTAGGACAATATATGCCTAAATCTTTGATAAAATTAAATTAATCGACCATAACCTAACGTGTTATATAATAACACGTATTTTAAAATAAATATCCAAGAGAAACCGCATTCAATAGCTAGAGCTGTTATTAAAAATCTGTCCAGTACCTAGGACATAAAATTAAATATAATTTTAGTAATGGTCGGCGGCGACGCCGGGGGCCGGTGTTGCCACGTAGAATACAAATTCAGATAATTTGTTGCATTAAAAATTCACCGCTCAATATTGTGTAGTCAATAACATAGTAGAGTTTATTTATTTCGAATAAATATTTTTTTATGCTACACTTATAATAGATGTATTTGCGCTTATGGTAATTCATCATTTTACTTTGTGACCGTGAAACGTTTGTTTAATATTTCATTTTTTAATTATAAAACCTTCAAAGGTATCTCTGTAACCATAAAAATTTTGAGTCATCAAGCAAGCCAAGGTAAATTAGAACTAATTAGAACATAAAAACATCGTTTAGCATCGATATAAATTCAAATCTAGTGTTCGTATTTCGAACGCACTAATTGAGCGCGGGAACGCGACCGTCCATCCAATTCGAAATGGCTAGTAAAACACACATTTTACGATAGCAAAGAGTCTTTACACGGTGTAGTGTAAATCAGGTGTAACACAAATATTACTGTCAGTCGCCGGGGCATCATAAACGTGGTGAGGCGTTCACAATCATTTATATGGGGCTAAAATAAGCGCGCGCGCGGCCGCGTCGCATCGTTAAATGCAGTTTTGCTCATTTCGCAAATAATCCGGGAGGATTAACGCTGGATTGATGCCGTCGCGTTTTTGGTGCGCACGTCTTGTGTCCATAAATAAACGAATGTATTTTGCCGTGTGTTATAAGCTCGGTCAGGGTTGCCAGCATTGGGACGACGTTTTTTGTTTAACGGATTTCATAAAGTAGAGTTAAATTTAGTTGGGTTTTTTAACGTTAAACCTCTGCGCTGTAATTATTTCATGAATTTATTAAAATTACCTATAATGAAATGTGACGATTCCCACCCATGTTATAAAGACAAATCTTAATGGATCGTGCATTTATGTTTTCCTAGTACTTACCAGTTGTTCCTGGCGGCTTAATTACTGCACTCTATAATTTATTATGACGTCATTATACAGATTGGATATATTATATATAAATATATACTATGTATTCAGTTCACATTTATGTACATTCCTGCAATCATTTGTATTTGGCAAAGAGGCACTTGGCTTGGTGATTGCATAATAAAATTTTATTGGAATTCGAGTCCTTCCTGAAAATCATTAAATATGGATATATTCATAGTCCAAGCAAGTTATTGTTACAAGGAACTATGGAATGGGGAAACCAATATTTCATCTGTCTATGTGCAAAATTTCATCGTTATCAGTTCAGCCAGTACAACGTGATTAATGGACAGAATTAGCACTTATATGCGTAAAATTTTGGGGACATAGATGAAACATTACTTGGAAATTGGAATAAAACATTTATTATTATTCCCTGAAACTTTAAGTAATTATTTGAAATACCCTATAATGACCTCAAGAAGATAGCTGGTCCGGTATGGCCGTTTAGCAAGAGACAGGAATACGTGGAAATCTTTAGAGGAGGCCTTTGTCGACAGACAAGCTGTTCCACACAAACATCCAGTTGCCGACCATTCAAATTAGAAATTATTTAATACATTTAGTTTAGTAAATAGGCAAATAGAAAAAACAGCAATAAAGTCTATTTTATTTTATTTATTTATTTTATAATAGAGCTTACCATCTACCTAATATCTTTCAACAACTATACACGTAAAGATATGTGCGTTTGTCTATCTACCCTCGAGTGACGAGGTGGGCGAGCCCAGATTTGTTTGTGCAGTTTTTGTCGCAACGGTTGCTCCCAAGCGGCGCGGCGCGTGGGCATACATTTGTAGCATTCAGATTACGACGCCCACTATGCTCTATAGTTTTTGATTGTGTTTTCTATTCTTTATGGTTTTGACAGATTACTTTATTTTTGGTGTTTATGGTGGTTTGATCACAAACTCATGGTAATGATGTTACTTCATGCTACAGAAATCTTATCTTTTCCCGAGATAACAAGTATCTATGTTTTACTCCAGGATATAATCTACATGTGTGCCAAGTTGCATCAAAATCTGTTTGATAGTTTTTGCGTGAAAGAATAACAAACATCTTCACATACTTGCATCAAACACAACAGGCTTTCCTCTTCCACTCCGCTCTAACACTAGTCGCCTCAGTACACCTTTCATACGCATATAATTGTTTACGCAGATCATCCATATCATCACATAATATTTTTATAAATGTATATATGTATTCGGATATCGCGGCGAAGGTCATGGGTTCGAATCCTACAATGAGCTTGAGCTTTGAGTGGTAGGGTACTTTGTAGTACGCAACTGTCGCCAAGTGATAGGTCGGTGTATTTCGAAAGCTGCACTTGAGAGCCAGTTCCCATTTAGGCTTTGTGTGCTTACCACCTTCGGCCACATCATCACTTACCATGAGATTGAAGTCAAACACATTCAAAGTAAAAACAATAATAATATTAGTAGTATAGGAGATTACCAGAACAAGAAATCTTTTACAATTACTCAAAATACGTCACCATCTAAGAATATAACAGGTCCCTCATATTCTGACATTATAATTAGGGATATTCAACAAATACTTCAACGGTTCAATCAATCAGTCGGTCACGTCGTGGCGCATCCTCCGCGTGACGTCACACGCGAATAATATCACCGCTGACGTAAATGCAGAATCCATCGCTGTGACGTACGTTGTGATAGAGTTGCCAGTGAATAAAACATTTTTTTACAGAAAATTTGTATTTTTAACTGACTAGCTATCCCCGCGGTTTCACCCGCATTCCGGAGATATCTAATCTTTTCCCGAGATAAAAAGTATCCTATGTTTTATTCCAGGTTATTATCTACCTGTGTGCCAAGTTTCATCAAAATCCGTTGCACAGTTTTTGCTTCACATCTAAACATACTTTCACATTTATAATATTAGTAGGACAGGATAGGATAGGATAGGATAGGAAGTCGGATAGTAGGGTATTCAATGTTTTCGAACTAATTTAAATATTCATAAGGTTAATTGGGTAAACATTTTTAAAATGACGTATGTGAATCTAATAGAATGTCTAGCATTCTTGTTTTCATCAAACTGAAATGACTCATCATTCGATTTGATATAAATAATTTTATTTAAATTATTCCATATTATTTTCCTATTCCACTAGCTAGACAGTTGGACAAAAATAAGATTGATATATTGTTAATACAGTTCATTTAATTTGACCTCGTCGTTCATAAAAGTATTATAATTTTTACCAAATATTTTTTTAATCCTCAAGTTATTACTCGTAGGTGAAAAATGTATAAATATTTTCTTATTTAAATAAAAATTGGTATTTTTTTGTGTTGTCGATTTATAATAACGTAAGCCAATGACAGGTAATTATTTAACTATCAATCGACGACAAAGATGGATAACATTACATTTTAATGTGTCAATAAACGCATTACAAAAAACTAATTATCCACAAATTATTTTAGGTATGTAAGTACCTACATATAATTATACTGACAACCCTAGAAGAGTTCGAGAATGTAAACACTAACGCCACACCCATTTATTTTTAATTACAGCCAACGAATCTTTCAGTACGCTTTCTTGAAGCTTAACTTCGGACTAACCTTCAGATTTTAAAGGAGATTCGAAATTTAAATTATTACAAGCAGATAATTTCACGTTGCTAAGATAACAAAAAACGAAATCAAAAGACTGTTTTCATTATCGCGCGATTTTGTAAGAATGTTTTTTGTTCTCTATTTTTATTTCTTTACTCATTTTTATTTTTGGATATTTGAAGTTAGGTTCAACTATTAGGAACCTATGTCGTATGTCACATTTCAGTTTAGTATCTAGTGACGTCAGAAAATGTTCTTCGACTGGCACCAAGGTGTGCGCAAGCGACGATTGTCTTCCAAGACCGCGGCCGGCTTATATTTAATTCCATCGGTCTGGACGTGTGTACGTCATTTATTTTAAACGAGTGCCCGAGGCGAGCCGCTGTCCCGCTGCGGCGCTGCGGTCACCGACTGATTGGACTCTACTCTTTTGTTCTAATTTTATTGAGCGCTAAATGTTTCGGAGGGAATGTCGCGTCCATGACGATGTGCGACGACGCTGACGGCGCCCGTTAAAATGTAAATTTATGCGAAATCATAGAGATTTATGGGATCCGTCTAATGATGTACAAACACTTCGTCGAAACGCTAAAACGTGTTAGATGTGAAACGACAATGTCGCCAACTGGATTGAGATAATCTCGACGCTGTTAAATGTTATTTATATTAACGATCGCAATAATATTTCGAATAAGTGCCGTTCGTACGACGAAATGTTTACCGCCACTGCACTTTTAGATTGTTATGCGATACAACCCTTATAGGCAGTTATGGGCAAAGGTGTTTCTTTCATACAGCCTGTCACTTTTTTAGTTAGGAACTTTTTTATGCTTAGTTAATAAGTTTTAGTTTTTGTGTGAAATAATGAGTGTAGTAACGATAAGCGGGTAACAAGATGCGTAAGCAATAAATAGGGCAGGCTCCACACTCCACCTGCTCTACACTACAAGAAAGTACTGGGATACCATAAATATTAAAGAGATGGCGGGCGCGCGCCGCATTTGCATACGATGTTCAATTACGATCCCGGAATATGGAATGCATTATAACCAGTTATATTGTTATGCTTTCTGGGTAAACCGCCTTCGCACGATTGTTTCCGCGGTGAGGATGCTCATGTTTTTTGCATGCGTGCATGACACATGCCTTATCTACGTAAATAGACGTGTATTACGACTATTGTTCACCTTTCATGATATAAAAAACCATATGAACAACCTATCCACATAAAACAACGGCGGTGACTGTCTTTCGAACCGACGCCATCTATCGGCGAGTAGCAGAACACAACAATAAATCGATTTCTAAATAATTAAACCCTACGATCCAAGTATAACCACTAACTACCTCCACAAACGCACACATACACCCGAGGCGATGTAATTTGAATACGGAACGCTTATTTACGGAACGTTATTGTACCAGATGAGCATTTCTGGAGCTAGTTTTCTTTTCCCGCGGCGAAACGAACGACAAAACGGCCTGCGGTCGCTCGCATAGTTGCGTCGGACCGCAACGACCATCGCGTTTATATCGTCCCAGACAGTCCTGTACATATAATGGTTTGCTAGTTCTAGTTAGTGCTTATTTTATTGTCCGTTAGGATGACAGTTTTATTTACATTTTTTACGTGTCGTCTCGTAACAAGTTAGGTCGCATTACCGCAAAGGTTGTTGTGCGGTTGTCGCTTGGCTGGACGGCGATGCGACCGTTTAGGCGCGACCGCCTCGTATAATTTACATAGTCTGTGGTAAATTCCATAAATAGGTGAGCCGGAATGTACTCGCCTAGCAAGATAGGTATTGATTAAATGGTTACACAACGGACACGTCGATGTAATCTGCGTGATTATTTCAAATCACCGACACATTACATTAGAGGTAATCTCCAGTAATGGCGGCGGTGATGGTCAGTGTTGCCAGTTAACGGCGATTTGACCAAATTGTGGGAAAATAACACATAGTAAAGATAGATTTTAAATTGGACAGTGATTTGATAACATTTTATATTCATAGATACATCCGATTTGGATCTTTAAAGGTGATGTATACTTTTTTACTATAACTCATATTTTATAAAAGGAAAGATATGTTCTTTTGAATATCTTTTGAGAATACGATTTCCCGTGAGAATATTCACACATTATTATTATTATTATACAATTAACTAAGCCCTCATGCATTTTTATCAGAGTTACGAGCGCGTCGCGAGCAGAATGGATATTGACAGCGAGGCGGGAAAGCGCGAAGGCGGCTACGTATTTTTTCGTTTCAATTCAAAGTGTCATAGAGGATGGCAGACTACGCTAGAAGCCATTGACATTTTTTTTAACCTTTGGTTCTCAAAATACTCATACGGGAAGAACATATTTATTTTTATCTACCTAATTAGAAATAGCTGAATACACATAATTTTATAACAAACTAGTTTTCAGAATCGTGGTTTCACCAACGTTCCCGAGGGATCTTATCTATTTCCGGGATAAAAAGTATCCTATGTTTTATTCCAGGGTATGATCTACCTATGTGCCAAGTTTCATGAAAATCTGTAAAGACGTTTTATCGTGATTGAGCAACAAACATCCAAACATACAAACTTTCACATCTATACTAATATTATAAAGAGGAAAGATTTGTGTGTTTGTTTGCATTGAATAGGCTCTGAAACTACTGGACCGATTTCAAAAATTCTTTCACCGTTGGAAAGCTACACTATCCCTGATGAACATAGGCTATATTTTATCCCGGGATAAGATAAGATCCCACGGGAACGCGGGTGAAACCGCGCGGAACAGCTAGTTTATAATATTAGTAGGATATATACATACATTATTGTATTGATACATGTTGTTTCTTCTTTTTTTTTTAAAGCATGTTTATGATTGAACCTAAAATATATAATCAGGCAAACTCAAAATTATGTGCATTCAGCCATTTCTAATTAGGACGTAGAATATTGTAATTATTTTAATAAGGTATTATGAGATAAAATATCTAGAATAAGTCTCATTTCCAGAAAGAGTACTGTATCACACTGAAACAAAATAAAACATGTAAATCGAAAAGACCGCAGCGAAAATGCAATAAGATGGACGTCACAAATAAGTTGAATTACAATTTTAATCTTGTCAAATCCCCGTTTTTATTGTGAACGGAACAGTCTCTGTACGGAGGACATAATTTTCGAGATCAAAGTTTATTTTAATAAGGAGCTCTCGCTATAAGAAATCATATTATTTAAGTCGTTCGGGACCTCGAGGTCTGAGCTCATATAAATTCGAGATTTTTATAACCGACTCATTATTATTTTTGAACGCTTGAAACGGCCGCTTGCGAATAAAAAGTTGTCTGTATTTTGATGCAAAAATATTGTTAGCCAGCAAAAAGTTATCGGTGAGAGTCAACCAGGCGCGTGTAGGATGTAGCCTGTTTTATTGGTTTCATGAAATCAAAGCTCAATATGCCACCGATTTGCGATTCTGTTTTCTACACAAAACGTTCTTTATTGAATTGATTACTTAGGGTCTGTTATTGAGTTCTATTTATCCTTCGTAATATAATTTTTTAGCTACCGGAAAGGATGTGGCATTCCAGATTCGTAGACTAAGAAATTAATAAATTCCAACCATACTCTTTGCTATCATAAAACGTACGTTGCTCGTCATAAACTTTTTCAACCGCACGTTTATTTTAAGTAGATGGGTATTTTATCAAATTACTATAATTTTGGTCAAACAAAACTACGACCTGTCAAAATTGACGTCGGTAAATCATCGACTTGACCCTTTTTTGTTAGAAACTATAATAATTTCGTTAAGGGCTTTTTAAACGGGGCGCATATTTGGAATACCTGGTGGTACTTTATGGACAGGATCATTTGTATCGGAATTTATATTGGGCTCTTTTAAATTTGATTACAAATAAATTGAGAAATCTCCTCAGGATATTTCAAAGATCCAGGATATTTCAAAGATCAACCTACTGGAAAAGAATATGAAACAAAAGACTTTGTTTCAGAGTTGTAATCTATACAATGGAATCAAACAAATACGTCTAATAAGCTTAAACTTTTTTCTATGAACATAGTAAAAAGAGAAATGAAGCCGAAAAACAAACATGGTTGGATCAAGATAGACAATATAAAGCGGAAACTATTAAAGCAAATGTCGAGATTGGACGTTTGTAAGCACAAGTCGCCGATGGCGAACGGAAGATTTATCTCACTCTCTCATTATTCATATCTCGACAAAGAGGGGCATAAATTACGCGCCCCGAAAATATCTAAATCCTAATCCATTCGACTCGCCTGTCCCCGACTGAATCCGATTTTAAAATATTTATGAAAAGGCAACAAAAACGAAAAAAAACACACACACAAGTCCAGAGACAGAATTAAAAATAATAAAAAATACGCCTCGAGAGCGAACGTCGGAAAAAAGTTAAAATGATTGTAGGGCATCTCGATGTAGCGTTGTATTTTTTATCTCTCTCTCAACGTATCCCCGTTTCATTAGATTCGTTTCAATTCTGTCGGGATTAGTCGGAGAAAGGTCTCTTAAGGATAAAATGCGATGTCCGTTGATTTATAAAGATCCTTTTCGTCGGGCGAGGAGACATAATTAATCGTTCGCTGTGATCTATCTTTATGTTTTTTGTGGCAGGTGATCGAAGTAAAAATTTAACAAAATCAGATCGGTGGGTCCAGCGACGCGGTTAACGAGTCAATTGTTCCATTTTAAAGCAAAACGTTTAGTCATAGGAGCATTGTGTGAGCTAAGGGCGAGTGCAGACCGCGGACAAACAGTGGGTGCGGGCATCCACGTGCTCAGGGCGCTGCTCGTGACAGCTCCCGAAATTAGTCACGTGGCCGTTAATAGCCCCACGGGGGTGGCGTGCACTCGCCGTTTTTTTTCCCAACTCTCGTTCGGTTGTTTACAACAGTTGGTGGCTATCGATCTGCCCGCCCGGATATAGACGTAAATACAGCGTTATTCATCGAATGAAGGCCCGTTTTGTTTGCACACCGCCCTCGGTTTTGTCGTCTCGGCTGTTTTTCATCGATTTTCCGAGCGGACCTACCTATGTGGACGCTGCCCTATACTGTAGGTAGATATATGGAGGGTATTATGTGTTATCTCCGAAAAGGTTCTCGATGCGCTTTTACGTGTAATCAGTGTTGGTATCGGCTGGGCCTCATCTCGGTGGTAGGCTACGAGGCGTCCTGCCCCAGCGTCCAGTGCCCAGCAGCCGCAGGCTGCAGCGGCTGTGTGCGAGCGCGCGCCTGTGTGCGTCCGGCTCTCGGGGCGCACTGCTCGATTAGCGCGGCCGGCACCGCCACGCCGCCTGATTGGGCCATCCATCACTGCCGCCCCCCGCGCGCCCCTCGACCGCCGCCCTCCGGCCCTCCACTGCGAGGACTCCTCTCCAGTGCAGCTGCCGACTTTCGACCTTCAGCCAGTGAAGCTTTCGGTCCGATTTGCAGTATATTAGCGAGGCTTCGGTTCCGACGCGTTAATGCCGCGACGCGCGCAACAGAGATCGAGGCGTATTTTTAAGACGGATACTTAGTGCGTTACATTATTATACTTTTGTTTTTTTTCCGTCGCGGGCATGTAACCCACACGGTTCGTGTTTTCATATGGCGGCCGGGTCGACGCACCGCTCCGGTTATGATACCGAATGCCTTTAGATTTTTGATTGAGGTTTTATTTTATTCGGTGCGACGTTCGCCCCGATTACGTTTCTCGTATTCGTTTACCGCTCGGCCGGTTTTTGTTTCGACGCGTTTCATTGTTCGTAACGAGATCGATTTTAACGATAAGCCATCGCTTTTAATGAAGACGTGGGTGTGCTACGTTACTGTATTGCGCTTTAAAGCGTCAGTAGCTACCTATCGATAGCCTTCCCACATTACCTCTCCGTGACACTTCCGCGAATCACGGTAACAAACGGACACGAAAGGTATAATTCAAACTTATAAGAGCCACAATAACGTCCTCAAATTATGGGAATTTCCATAGCTCGTTTACATAAACGAAAGTTTATTCGTGTATTAGCATATAATCGGAGCCGGCACCGGCACCGGCTCGTGCTCGCGTACCGTGCAGGGTTGCAGGTCACGGCAGCGCACCTCGCACTGCCTGCCAAGACTTCCAGCGCCGCCGCACTCAGACATATGTACAAATTGCATTTCCACTCAATGGACCACCACAAAATCGATCACAAAAATTATACCAACTAATTTGTACAAATCTACAATAATTATAGATGGAGTAAGGCATTCGCTCCACATAATCGCACGAGAATTTTTCAATGCTACATAAGGAGATATCAACGAAATGGATACTCGTTATTAATATTGCCAGTTTTACGATGTTTTTACGATCGTGCGACGTTCTTGCTTACTTTACTTCCGTAAACGTTGCGTTTATTGAGTTACCATGTTGTGTTGGGATGTTCAGTTTATGACTCGATGAACATGAATAGTTTCATAAAAATCAACAGATTCAACAACGCTAATAAAATAATTATGGTGAAGGGCAGAATGGTTATTTTCCTGCATTTGTAAATAAGAGACAATAACCGTAAATAACACGGTAGTTGAATAGAATCGATACCAGCACCAGCCGATATCCATTCACGATCGATACTCATTACAAAGTAACGTTTTAACGCTCGTTTAGACGCTACAACGAATCACGGGCTGTTATTTAAATTGCCCAAGAACCGAGTGTAATTTAACTGGAGAAAAACTGGTTTCCAAGTGAAATTTGCGCGCTATCTCATCTCCTGTATCCTTTACGATGGTTGTGTTAGCCATCGACTAGAATAGATAAAGTAAAATTAAGCGCTATTTAGGAACACAATAAAGTTCATAAACGGTTGATCATTATATTGGACGTAATGAAGCCAAGAATGCAATTTTCACGCGAGCATGACCCTGTGTGAACGATTGCCTCATCGACAACGATGCGGCAACAACTTTAGCATTGGACTTTAAAAGGTTCAAGCAGAATGAGCGCCCCGAGACCACTAGTAATACTAAAATGCATTTCTGCGCACTCGGGCGGCAAGCTTTGACTCTCTCCGAATGTAGATGAAGATTAAATGACTCAAGAGACTGTGATCTTAGTGCAGGTGCTGTAAAAACGAATTTAGAACCGATGCCGAATGGCAGTTTGGACCTTCCGATGCACGCCGGACGCTAACGAACAACGATTCCCGCTCTAATTTGCGGACATGGCGAGCGATCGATCTCATTGGATTTTTGAAAAAGGAACTCCAAGGCGCACCTTATGAGCCGAGGCACAAATTGAGCAATTTAGTGCTTGCCCGCTCGCGCTCGCATATCATCCACTAGCCATCTCTGTCGGCGTCTAATTTTGAAATTCAAACGTGAATTTAAAATGAGAAATAAAAACGAAATTGAACATAGTATTTAAGTATATGGTTTTAATGATATCGTGGACCGCATAATTAGTTGTTCAAGCTGACTAATGTGTTACAAGAAGGTCCTGGGTTCGAATTCTACAGTCAACTAGAGCTTTCGGTGAAGAATGTGGTTAAGTACTTTATAGTAGGTACCTGCAGGTTGACTACCACTTATAAATTGAAAAACTGTTACCAAATGACTATCAGTGTTTTCTAGTAGCTGCACTGTAACCAGTTCCTTCTGAAGCTTTATTTTCGTTTAATTTTTTGCAATATCAACACTACTTATAGTGAAATATCAAATTAAGTGAAATTTCTATCTGATTCGTGGCAAAAAAAACATACTTAGGTATCTATGGTTAAAAAATAAGAAATCGTATCAGCATAAAAATCGATGAGGGTTGGGTATTTATGTAACATTTTTAAAAGGCTAAGTAATGCATATTCTTCTCTCCTAATCTCACAGCAAAACCTACCACTTCATTATTGAGTAGCGAGTTTTAAAGTGAAATGATTGTTGCATATATGTTGTACAATTAAAATGAAATATACAATTATTCATAGCTAAAATGTCCGTAAGTAATTACCACTAAGCATTGTTTTGTTTCTAATTTAGGTAAAAACACCGATGGAGCGGGGAACCCTGATACAGCGCTCCCGTCGTCGGTCGGTGCCTATATGAGCATTCCAACGCGGCCGGTCACCATAGCAACCGACGTCGCGCATCCAAACACTCATTCGCACCCTACCATACAAACAAACAACGACCTTATATTTTCAGCGCAAGGACCTAATCCCGAATACAGCCAAATGAAGTTATAACATTCCGTTACGATACTCTACAGTCGTCAATAACCAATCATAACAATGAAACTGCGACCTTAATGTCTGCGTGTAAAGTACCATTTCGAGCGCGCGAACGACTTAAGAATAGCGACATAAGGAATTGTTTTATCTCTGTCGCACGTCGTTAAGACGCGATCGCGCGTACTCTCTCATGGTCGTCGAATCCTTTCTTGTCGAAGACGGAATCGATAAGCTGGGAGTGTCTCTTTCTGGCGCACTTTTTGTTGGCGTTCCATTGCCCCTATCCACGGTTAATCCGTCTTCGGCAGCGTTCATTCGAGACGTTAGATAAAAATCGAAATTGTAACGAGGTCCCGAATAAATTGACTGAGTTTCTTCCGATTCCATTTACTTAACTTACTATGTTCGCTTTTCATTTATTTTACAGATTTTTCTTCAAAAAATTATATTTAACCGATAATGCTTTCTGTTTGATTTTTAAAGAAACTTTTGCTAAAAACAAAATGGTCGTAGCAATCGAAGAGACCATCAAACCGGCCGGTAATTGATATAGTGTAATGGAAACGGGCAATGACGCTGACGTGTTAAAACAAGAGAGGGACAGGCGCGCGTCAATGTACGCGCGAGACTGAAATGGATATCGTCGCTTATCGGACGCCATAACGATGCATGTGCATTTTGTTGTTACGGTAATTATAACTTTATGTACACACGATAGGGTCTAATTTATATTGTCGATGTGTGTAGATTTGGTTTAAGATGTGACTCGATAGATGGCGTGATCGTAACGATATTGCAGTTTGTTAAAATTATTATTTTGAATTTGATTTTCCAATCATTATATCTGTTTATGATTTTTATGTCCTAGGCTAGGCCATTATTGAAAACTAATAGCAACTTTAATAGCGTCTTCCTTTCTAATTCATAAAAATCTGCCTATCTTAGATAGTATGGCTGGATAAGCGATATCTGGCTTTTGATTTGAAATAAGAACAGATTTGTATCAAACGAATAGCATTGAAAAATCGGCACTGAATCGGCATCGAAACTGGCGAATTGTAAGGGATTCACTGAATCTTTACTGATGTCTCTACAAAAAAATATTCATGACGTCTAAAATTGTTTTTAGCGATATTTTTGACACGACTCGACCTTGCATCGAGATGACACCGAGATCGTACGAATGATAACAAGAATGATCGATGACCTGCCACACCGAGTGCGTGCGCACACCACAGCCATTCGATATAATACTCGAGAACGAGAACTCGATACAATCGGTACACGAAACTCAACACCATCATTATTACAAAAGCAGCAAAGCTCAAAATAGCCATAACTCGCAACTGTTTGTAACTGTCAACTCGATTTTTCGTCAGATCATTATGAAAAATCGATTTGACTGTCATCGGTGTACAATTTGTGCTGTCATTTATTTGTGAGTAATATACTTATCTACTTATTTGGAACAGAACATTCCGCTATTAAAAAAATATCAGGTTTCATTTATTTCGCAAGACCTCTTTTCAAAATTCGTTCCTTTTTCGAATGCATATTTTCAAACGGAGAACATAGTTCCATTGACCTTGTACAAGATTTCCAATGTGGCCACATCACAAGCCGCCGGGCGTGATGGATCGGGGCTACATTTCTCTCTGTGACGCGAAGCCGTCGGTACAAACATGTTCTATCGCATACATGGCCCGTTATAAAACATACAAGTATTTATATACGGGTTTTATCAAGTTATTTAGCAATTTAATAGGTTTTCAGACGGGTAGAAGCGACTTACACTCATTAACCTAACTAATTGTTTAAAACTCTTAGTATTTTTAAGTTTTAAATGTAATTTTCTACTTTTGTACTAGAGTTGAATGTCTTTCGCATGTGTAATATAATATTTTTCAGGCAATTTAAAGACATTGACACCAGCCAAAAGCCAATAACCCAATAAAAAATTAACGTCATCAAAAATTCAAATTTAAATGAAGAACAAGTCGCTTGTATCCGTCTCGTCCCGCACCGGCTACATTACCTGGGTACTCACCCGGGCTGCCCAGGAACACTGACGAGTACACCCGCCGCGCCACGTCCGGCGGCGACGACCACTCGCGCCGCGACGGGCACCATTTGCCTGGAAAGAATAATTTTAAATTTAGTTTTAGAATGTTACAATTTTGTTCTTTTTTCAAACGCTTTTGTTTTAATTGGGTTTGAACATTATAAATAGTGAGCGTTTCGAAACTTAAATCATCCGTCATTTAAATGAGAGTTATTATAAAAATGTTACTTGTTGGACCACAATACGCTAAGTTTTTTTTATAGGCGGATAGCGTTTGCAATGTCAAATGGATACCATTTAAATATGAGAAAAAATGTGTGGATACATTAAACTAGCAACACACAATCGTCGCGACCCCCGCCGCTCGTAGGTACATACAGGATAGAAAGCCATTACAATTCCTACTAATGTCCTCAAGGGCTACATGCGACATCGCTTTTTCAACCGATTTCGATTGCGAAGAAAAAAAAGCTACATTATGCTCTTCCCGCCTACCTATCTAATGGATTCTTCCAACTCTCCCAGGACCTCGAGCGTCATTACGCAAAAAACATACAAAAAAAGAAGGAATACTCGACTCAAAAAAATACCTCTTGGGAGACGGAAGGTGTTACCACCCCAAGTATTTTCTTACCCCAAAAATAAGGGGGAGGCAATATCATACACCATTAGCAATTTCGCTACTTTTTGTAACGGTGTCACATTATAGGCACCTACCGACATGGCTATATTGCGTGATGCAGCAAGCTTTCAGTCATTCTATAAAATGATCTAGCCATGTGATTAAAATAAATAACAACGCGTGCTAGTATGTGTTTATTGTAAGAGTAAAGGGCGAATGCGATGCTCTTTTTAATTGTTTAATTGAATAATAATCAAACATCAGTACGCTAGTTGCATCAGGCAACACCACGGGGGGTAAAATTCCAAATTCGAAATTTAAAAAAAGAACGCATCCACCATAATTTTCTCTCGCGTTCTGTTATATTCGAACAAAAGCGCGCGCAGCGCAATGGTGCATGCATGATTGATAGCGGAGCAATGACGTCGCGCGGCACCGGTCGAAATGAACATTCGATTTTTGCAAAAAAGTAAAAAGTCCTTGACCCCCGTTCCCTTAACCAAACTTGTCTCATCTCATGGCGCCCTGGTACTTTAATAGGTAATTTGCGTTTTCGACACCCTCTAAAAACTCAAGTAAAATTACATCGTTGCCGAAAAAACAGCGAAAATCACCCCATCGGCCGAGTTAACGCCGTAAACAAATACTAAAAATCTTGTTTCGGTTATAAGGCGGCACTCTAAATAAGAATTAAAGTAGAATTGGTGAGGTGTGACTCCCCAGGCCCAGGCATGAGGGATATTAAAGCGGGTACCTCGCGACGATATTCATAACGCGAAAAATTGTAATAACCTGGTGAATTTCAGCCGAGGGCGAGCCGAGGTGGCAATGCTATATTATTTATATGAGGGCGAGACCCTATCTGGGGGGATTTGTTAAGGAAATTGTCTAAATATGCCCGTTACGAGCCCGGTCGTGTGTGACGCCCGCGCCGCGCCGTTCTGTTCATAATAAAAACATTCTTATACCTATTCCGTACGTATGGTTCAATCAAACCGTATCTAAACGATCTATTATACGACAATCATTTGAAAACAAAATGTAAAACTGTTGTTTACAAGCAAGTGTTATTGGTCACATATTATTCTACAATCAAATACAATACAAATCAGATAAATTCAACACAAGCCAGATCCGAAATTAGTGTTAAGTTAACCACATCGCAGACTGCATTGAAGGGTTGTTTAATTCTACAGTTTCACAAGAACACCAACATTATAAGAAACCAATTCGTTCACAAACCAATTATTAAAATCCAATTACAATTAAAAAGAACGAATTCAAAAACAATGCTAACGTTTTCGCGTCAAAACGTGGCAATTATCGCTCATAATTCTTTTTTTACCGAATTAAACTGTTTTATTCAGATTTGTATCACAGGCCGTAAGAACTGGGTATATAATAATAGTTATTGTTTAGAATCAAGCGGTCGGATCTCGAGCCGGGCGTAATTTAACAAAACCGACAATTATTTTTACTCGATAATGACTATTAATTATTATTTTAACGATACCAGCTCGTTTTGTTGCAATCACAATGTTTTACGGATATCGGGATTCTTTTGGATTTGTGCTTGTTTTGTTTTTGTTTTGTTCGCGTCATTGGAAAAAAGATTTTTAGCAATTCCATGCAGGTTTTTCGAATTTTTGTGGTTTTGGATTTAAATTACTTTGTTGTATTTGTTCAGTTGCCTTTAATATATTGTTGTTTATAAAATATACATATATTAGAGAATGACTAACATGGCGGCACACCACCTGCTCGGTGCAGGTACCCAAAACACAAAAGCGATCCGAAGATGTCCCTCTTCTCACGATAAATCACTTGTTTTTCTGCTACGCTCAGACTCCCCGTGTTTTATGTGAGCCTGGTAACCAGGACCGGCTGGCTGGAGGTTTCTTTCTTTTATATTTGTTAGTTTAAAAAAAATAGAATATTTAGTATTAATTTTTTTCTTTAGGACTTTTCACGTTATTTCACAGTAAAGTATTTTTTCAGTTTCACAGGTCATTCCACCAAAACTTTTTGAGACAACCTAAAAAGTCACGATACACGCTTGCATTTCATTTCATATTCACTTCACTTTTTTACTTAGATTGAACTTTATTAGACAAAATATCGCCAAAACGCAGTCCCTTCCCACGCAACCAAGCTAAGTTTTACAATACAACGATTTTCATACCATAAACAACTTATTCGAATAACCAAATTTTAAAATTAGAACAATCCTTACCACACTGGTCTTTGAACCTTCTGTACAAGTATATACGTAGATATATTATATATATACGCATATGGCCCATATCCTAAGGTTCGACATAAAGCAATTTCCTTAATGGCGCATCGATAGCTCTCACTATAACTGCCTTTGGGCTCGATCGATATTACTCAGATATAGGTACCTATCGTTCAATTTATGTAAGAAAAGTTTCAGTTTTTAAGGAAAGAATTCCAAATACATGATTGAAAAAGCTTGAATAAGTCTTGTGAGAAAAAGATAAGTTACAATGATAAAGACATTTACATAAAGAACAATGTTTCCTATACAACGGCTGTCCTAATCCTAAAGCTTCATCACAATATTTTTGTTATGAAGGAAGGAACTGCTTTATAGATGTTAATATAAATTAACCACAAAGATTTCATCAAAAACAATAAGCTATAACAGCAAAAAACTGCATTTTCATATTTCGGAAACGTGCCTAATTGCTCCCGCCCAAGCTAGGGCGAACCGCCCGCCCAATGGCTCTCTATTACAAATACTATAAAAACCATTATAGCTTGCACAAAAACGTCTTTTACTGTCTTATTCCTCCTGAAAGTTGGGAGGGTAGACTTGAAAACGTCGTAAGAATGTCTTCGGCTGTCGATTGATAATGTGTCTTAGATTGTAGTTGTAAGGTTGGGTTTTGTGTGAGTGATGTGAGGGTCGTTGGCTCGCCTCAGGGGGTGGGTTCAGAGGATCTAGCGTATAACTCATCGTAGGTACGGACGGAACCGTCTGATCGATACGACATACCTATTTGTTCGTAAATCGGGTTGGTTATTACTTATATCTCAGAACTTGCTATTGCAGAAGCTTCTATTATAAACAGTATCTCTAGATATCGATCTATTTTGATTGCTTATTAAGTTAGTTTTCCGCCTTACATGTAAGAGATAAAGGTTTGTCATAGTGAAATTTTTGAAAAATCCTTACATAGTGCTCGCATACAAAAGAAAATATTGCGAAAATTTTCGCGTTTCTAGACCAAGTAGGCTTTTTTTTTCATATACCACAAGTGACAACGAAGGTGACGGGTCACCTGGCAGTAAGTGACTACCGTCGCCTATAGACATTAGCAATACCAAGGGGATTGTACACGTTATTACAATGCTTTAAAGTCAACTGGCTCTCAAGTGCAACTGCCGGAACACACCAACAGGTGCTTAGCGACAGATTTTTTACTTGAGGGTGGTAGCCAGCCAGTCGAGTACTACAAAGTACCCTACCACCGTGCTATGGTTTCCTTCACCGAAAGCTCAAGCTCAATGTAGGATTCGAACCCACGACCTTCACCGCAGTATCTGTCGTCACTACCACTGAGCTAGAGAACTATATCTTAGTCGTACTGCAGTCCAATCTGCTATACCTACATATAAAAGCGAAATGCCACCCTCATATTGAAAATCTGACGCCAAGCACCTATCGGTGTGTTCCGATAGCTGCACTTGAGAGCCAGTTCCCATCGAGGCTTTGTGTGCTTACCACTTTCAGCCACAACATCACTTACTATGGTGAGATTGCGGTCAAATATCAACTTATACAAAAAAATAAAAAATAGACATAAATTACGGTACCACAAACAATATACCCAAATAATATGTAACTAAATAAAGACACAGTATAATCATCTTTATACTGTGATAAAGATTTGTCACGCTTCATCACCTTAACGGCAAATATTCGCTCAAAAACCACCAATTGTTACCCTCTAACCTAAGACCTCAATGTAGACACACCTTTATAATTTAAAAAAAAGAGCTATGAAAAGGTTCATCGACCCTCAACAAATATGGCCGCTTATAGTCCGGAAGGCTATCCATTACCCGGTTGACAGCGCGGCGTTTTTCAGCACCCGCTCACTGACAGCGGCTGTCAGTGCTGGCTGACAGCTGTCAAATGTGACCTTGACATTGCCTGCGCCTGCTTGACGGTCCGTCATCGATCATGGAAGTAGAGCGATATGGGTCGTGACGTCATCGTGGCTTGTACGCTAGGTCACTCTTATAGGTCACTGATGTTGCCTTTTTATCAAGGCTGTATTCAGGAGTGGATGACTTTTCTACAACTTCTAAATTGGTTAAAGATCTATAAATACGTTAACAGATCTTATTCCGATGTTAAATAGTCCATAATCATTATCTTCAAGCTTATTGTAGGATTGAATCCACGACCTTTGCCACTGCAGTTAGCGTCACTACACGCTTATCACCTTTGATTGCGAATACCATTGGTATGTTATACTAAAACCACAAAATAATCTAAAAAGTCAGCCATCATTGTCTATGACTCATGTCAATAATCGACAGGGCTGCACTAAGACGACAATGGGGCAAAAAAGCTGTTGCCCCGCACCTAAAGACACTTGTTCAAATGAATACCAAATATATAAAAAAGCCAGGGGGTGTAGTAATGACGTTTTGATGGTGACTGTACGGGGGTACAGTCGTCCGAGTGTGTACAGGCGTAATGCGTTCGACGATGAGCGTGCAGAATTCTCTCGGACTGACAAATAGGGGCGGTATTATTAACCGACTGCGAAGATAAGGTTATCATATAGGGATGGTATCAAACTTGAACGATAAATTGAATTATTCGGTGCCCAAATTAGTATAAGAACTTTTTGCTAGCTACCAACTGATATAAAAATCTCGTGTCACGATGTTTGTCCGGGTTAACTGAAACTACTACTACGATCTTGATGAAACCTAGCACTCAGGTAGATCATATCCTGGATTAAAATACAGGATACTTTTATCTCGGGAAAAGATAAGATCCTACAGGAACGCGGGTGAAACCGCGGCGCAACTAGTAGAATATGAAAATCTAAACGGTATGCCCTTTTTGCCCACACCTAAATTAGCCTGATGTTTAGAAAGTGTATAATAATAACAATCCACATTAAAAATGTATTCTCAAGAATTCAAATGAATCTTGCTAACATTTATAATATAAGCATAATTTTAATATTAAATGGCGTACGTAAATTAAATAACTTGAAAAACATATTGTACGCAGAGTAACGACCGAGGTAGTAGAACCTAACCTTTTATAAATAAAATACCTCCGTAGTAAGACCCCGTGTCATACTTGCTTGTAATTTTTTTCCAAAGTTGGCATGAATAATCAAATTTTTGTATAGCGTTCCGCTTATTCAAGCGATTCTTTCCCATTGTAAAAACAGCCTTACACACAATAGAATACGAGTGGAATCGAACCTTAATGCTACAACAATAAAGCCGTTATTTAATTGAAGCGCGCTAGGGTTGTGAAATTTATGAAAATGACAGGCCCGGCCGTGTATGTTTCGACCCTCGTGACTGGCACAAATTTTAGTATCGGCGCGTATTTTAAAATTTTATATTACATTCCATGTTAATACTTGATTTTATAATAATGTTATTTATTCGTCACAGTTCAATAAGTTGTATGATGGCACCCATGATTGTTAATGCGAAAGGGGTAATTTAAATATTAACAGTTTTGTATTTAGTTTTACTCATATTAATATCGGTAACTTATGGTACATCCGCCAGTAATATTTCCCATTATTTTATTACACTAAAAGACTTGCGTGCAGCGTTTGACAATAGTACCAATCCCAAAACAGGATTATCTATCGATGGATCTCTGTATTTGTTTACATATCGAGTACCAACCGACAAATTATAACTTTCCACATCCCAGATCGCATTATTGGGGTATGGCAGCCATATCAATTGCGTATTTTATTTGTCCTGTAAATCTTTTATCTTTTTATTTCATTTGCATTATAGCGTAGTTGAGTAAACGCTCTTTGTCTGTTCTGTTTGTTAGCAAAACAAAGGTCATTAAACCCACATATTTAATATTAGTTACCAGGCTCGCATAATCGCGTGGAGGTTTCACTTGAAAGTAATTAGCGTTGTGACTATACACCGCTTTTGAGTGCGCTCGTCTGCCAGTGGCAGGCGCCGCGGGGCGTCTTCAGGGCCATGCATGCGATACATTGTCGAGATACCTTGCTGTCCTGATAGCCTGGTACTTTGAGATCGATAAGGGGATAGTCAGTCATTCATGTATTTTTTAGTTAGAAACCGGTGCATGTCAGGAGTCAGGAGTCAGGGGTACTGACAAAGTTTCAAAATACGTGTTCTTAAATAAAAAATACTTCCTCAAAGGAATGACAGAAATTGCAAAGGAATTACATTCAACTATTAGAACATGCTAGACCAATATAAAGGTAAGCGCACACTAGCGATGATTACACCAAAACAATACAACCGCCGCGGCCGTAAAGCGTAACTTTAGTAATGAACACTCAACTTAATAGTAAGTAAAACACAAACAACTGGAACTGTTTAGGTGTCCCTCAAAAACTTGCTACATTTGAGTGTCGGGTGTAGGAGGGTTAGAGGGGGGCGAGGAGGGGGCGCGGGGTGCGGGGACCCTCTGTAACTAAATTTTGAACTGTCACGTAGATTAATGATGCCAGCCCGTGCGATACGCGCTAATGCCTGTCGCTTAGCGTGGACAAGACCGTGTGGAGAGACTCTTATTTGTTTTTTTTAACTAGGTATGAATTATTTTATAAATACTTAGCATTAGATGGTGAAGCTTAAAACTTCTCGTGTGAAATACAATGATAAAAACATAGATTAATAAAACGTCGCGCCGCTCCTGCGTAGATGGATTCTCACCCTTTCCATGACAGCTCCGAAAATGCGGCAACTCAATATTTTTGTGTGTATTTGCAAGGATGCTAGTGTGCGTGAAAAATTGTTTCGCGACAACTGAATGGTGTCTTCTTGCAACGAGACTGGGCTCGGTTCGGCTCGGGTACGCTTCGGGTTCGATTTAGGCGTAGTATTGTTGCCGCATTATTCCTGTACGATGATGGTATCTAAAGGAGCGGCGCGCGCTTTATTAATCTATGGATTAAAAATTTAATACTGAAACTATATTGTAGATTGAACTGTAGTTACTCCTCGGTCATCGAACTCACTATATTTATCAATCACATCAGTTATCCTACGCATATTTATTAAAAAATAGATTTTTTTCAGTTAAATAACAGTGGAATGTCCATAGAAAGACAACGCATCATCGGCGCGGCGGCGCGGCGCGAGGGTACAGAATGGATTTCGGAAATCGATTGCTTCCAAAAATATTTACAGGGACCACGTGTGCTTTAGCCGCACGCACCCGCCGCCGCCCGCCGCCCGCTGACTCGTGTGTACGCACCTTTATATACAAAATGTTATGTGATATAAATGTTGTTTTTCAGCTTGTAATCAAATAAGCAGGTCGAAAGTCTTATTACGGTATTTGATTGAGATCTGTTTTTCTAATGACACAATTTTTGCCGCCATAACACGCAAATATTGTCAGTGAGACTAGATTAGATAAATAATGGCGTAAGTTGTTTTTGAAAAGAGTAATTGCTGAGTTTATTGCCGGCTCTTCTCAGCAAAAGCAACCGAACCGAACATTGGAGTCTGACTTTTCAGAAGTGCCTATGAAGGCCTATTTGGATGAATAAACAATTTCATTTCATTTCATAATGAAACCTATTCCGATAATAATTATGATTTTGAGTTTTAATGAATTAATTTGGTTTTCTTTTTTTTTATATAAATACCACTAGTTGGCAAACAAGCTTACGGTCCACCTGATGGTAAGCGGTTACCGTAGCCTATGGACGCTTGCAACACCAGAGGCGTCACGAGCGCGTTGCCAACCTTGCATAAACCTTCTTACTCCTTATTTGACTACCACCGGGGCGATCGTAATCGATTTAAAATGCAACTTTGACTTTAATGATAACCAAAAATAAACTAGATAATAAATACCTAAACCACAACATTTCAAACTAAACGCCATAAACTTGTAATCAAAATACAGCCTACCTAATTTATGGCAACACTCGTTAAACAAAATTTTATGAATTATATATTTATTAAAGCGTTTAAACTTCCAAAAACCGCGGACCGTAAAATGTATCGCTCGGCTTCCACCGCACCGGCCAATATCAACTATTTAAATAAATATTCAACATTATACGTATTATTAAATAAAACCACGACCTAGACACACAGAAAAAACATGTATACTGTTGAACAACCATTCATATGTCCCGAAGCGGTACTAAGATCAGATCGAGGGTAAGATATCAAAAAATCGATCGACTTTTCCACAAGTATTTAATCAAAAAGCATTTTAACATTACATATGTAAACAACGTCATTAAACGCCAGAGAGTCTTAACAGCGCGATATAGAAACTCTTTAAAAGTTTACTAGTGCCATCTAGCGCACTTATAGAGTAACATGTATGTTACATAAAACAGTTTAACATACCGCCCACCAAGGACAAATTGACAAAATTTGTCCTTCAGACACTATCCGCCCACCATCACACTAGTTGGGTAAAAAGAAAAATGTTACATCCTTGGTGGGTAGTTTTCTAATTAGTTAATTCTAAACATTTATATATTATTATAAACTTAAAATTATAGGTGTTGGAATATATATATATTTTTTTTTATGAATCATTTACCATTACTGGTAGGAGACAAAGTTTTGATGTAGGTCTTTTTATAACAGAGTTCTTAGTGCGTAATGTTACAACTCGTGTTATGCCATCGGCACCTGGATGTTTTGTAACCACACGACCAAGCAGCCATTTAGAAGGAGGCATGTCATCCTCTTTCACCAATACTAAATCTCCAATTTGAGGTTCTGGTGTTTGTTGCGACCACTTATATCTATGTAAAAACATCGTTAAATATTCTTGGGACCAGCGTCGCCAAAAATTTTGCATCATTCGCTGTGTATGCTGCCACCTGCGCATACTATTAATGTTGGATGACTCATAATTATACTCCGGGACGGCAAGCAAAGGTTCACCTACAAGAAAATGACCCGGTGTCAAAGCCTCAACTCCATCAAAATTGTTATCTATCCGTGATAGAGGTCTAGAATTAAGACAGGCTTCAATCTGAGTCAGCACTGTAGACAACTCCTCATACGTTAATGTGCATTCCCCAATTACTCGTCTTAGATGAAACTTCACCGACTTAACGCCGGCTTCCCAAAGTCCCCCGAAATTCGGAGAATGAGGGGGAATAAAGTGCCACTTGGTTCCTGCAGATGCTAAACTTAGAGCCAGCTCTTCCGAGAAGTTTGAATTTTCAGCCAAAATCAATTTATTTAATTCTTTAGCAGCCCCTACAAAATTTGTCCCATTATCTGACCATATATCTGAACAATATCCTCTTCGTGATACAAATCTCCTATAAGCAGCCAAGAATCCCTGTGTAGTCAAATCACTTACGACTTCGATATGTACTGCCTTGGTGGCCATACAAACAAACAAACTTATATAACCTTTATAGGCATGATGTCCACGTCCTTTAGAAGAACGTATATTAATAGGTCCCGCATAATCCACCCCAGTACATTTAAAAGGTCTATTTTGATTGACTCTTGCTGCTGGCAACTGTCCCATTAGCTGGTTAGAATTAGTTGCTGAATATCTCGTGCATGTAACGCACTTACGAATGTGGGATTTTACTGCTTCCTTTGAACCAAGAATCCAATATTTTGATCTCAAGTAATTTAGCATTAGTTGTATACCACCATGAAGCGTTTTAAAATGTGCGTCTGCTATAATTAATTGTGTCAGCGCCGACTTCTTTGGAAGCACTATGGGATATTTCCTGCATTCACTCAATTCTGACTTTTCTAATCTTCCTCCTGCTCTTAAAATATTGTTTACGTCTACAAATGGGTATAAAAACTTTAAAGGTCCCTTTAAATTAACAGTTTGTTTTTCTTTTTTAATTTTTTCTATTTCTTCATAAAAGTTTTCATTTTGACACTTTATAATGCAGACTTCTAATGCTTCTTTCAATTCTTGAACTGTCAAAAATGATTTTTTTGCACATTTATTATTTTGGTTCTTTTTTATGAAGCGCCTACAGTATGCGACTACTCTTAACAATCTAGTTAAACTCGAAAACCTTTCCCAAAAATTATCTTCTATCTTATTAAAATGAACTTGTACCTCTTCTAAGCTTGTTTCAATATCTTTTGGTTTGCTGTACTGAATTTTAGTATCGTGTAAAAAATCTGGTCCATTGAACCAAGATAACTCTTGTACTAGCTCAGATGTTTTGATGCCCCGTGAAGCACAGTCCGCAGGATTTACTTTCGAATTTACATGAGACCACTGTTGTGCATCTAGTGTTGTTAGTATTTCTGAGACTCTGTTGGCTACGAATGTCTGCCAGCGGCTAGGGTGACTATTAAGCCAAGCCAGTACAACTGTAGAGTCTGTCCAAGCGTGTATATGTTCTCGATTAATTTGAAGTACTTCAGCTACTTCAACTAGAAGTCTTGTTAAAAGTACGGCACCACAGAGCTCTAATCTCGGGATTGAAATTTGTTTGATAGGCGCAACTTTTGTTTTAGATGTGACTAACGAAACATTAATTTCACCGCTGTTATTTATTACTCGAATATAAACCGTGGCAGCATAAGCAACCTTAGAAGCGTCAGAAAACCCATGGAGTTCAATGAGTTCATCATTTTGTTTAGTGCAAATCCAGCGAGGTATATTTAGCTCCGATAATTTTGCTAAATCTTGACGGTAAGTAAGCCATTCTTCTAGTATTTTAGTTGGTACTTCATCATCCCATTCAATGCCTGATATCCAAAGCTTTTGAATTATAACTTTTGCTACTACGACAATTGGTGAAACCCAGCCAATAGGATCAAACAAACGTGATATGTCAGATATGATCATTCTTTTAGTTACAGGTTCTTTGGTTGGCGGCAGTATCACCGTGTAGCGAAAAGCGTCGATCATTCGGTTCCAGGTAAGTCCCAGTAGTTTCATAGTTTCATCAATTTTTAGTTTTAGTCCTTCTTCCTTGTTAATCTGTTCCTTATGCGCTTCTTCTTTATCTATGTTTTCCTCACTGTCTTTAATTTTCTGTAATAATTCCTCATTGCTAGTTGACCACTTTTGTAACGTAAATCCTCCTTCTTTTAGTAGTCCATTAATTTCCTTGTATACTTGTATTCCTTCATCTACGGATTGAACACCTGTTAAGAGATCATCCATATAAAAATCTTCTTTAACCTTTGCAGCAGCATTAGGGTATTTCTCTTTTTCATCTTCAGCCACTTGCTGTAATACTTTTACCGCTAAATATGGAGCCGATGCTGTACCGAATGTAACTCTTAACAAACGATAATCAATAGTTTCTTCATTGTGATTCTCTTTCCAAACAATTCTCTGAAAATCGGCATCTTCTTCAGCTACCTTAATTTGGCGATACATCTTAACTATGTCAGCAGACAAAGAAATTGGATGCAATCTCCATCTCATTAAAATATGCCTTAGTTCCGGTTGTAAAGTAGGTCCTACCAATAACAAATCATTTAACGAAACACCATTTTCGTATTTACAGGATGCATCGAAAACTATTCTCAATTTTGTTGTGTCTTTATCTTCTCTAATGACAGCAAAATGTGGTAAGTAAATCCCTTTACAGTTTTTAATATCCTTTACTGGTACTTTTTCCATGTGACCCAATATTAAATATTCTTTTAACACTTTTGCATACTCTGTTTTCATTTGTTTATTTTTATTCATTTTTGTAACCAAGAAATTTAATCTTTTCTCAGCGATCTGTTTTGAATTTTTTATCTCCACTCCTGGACTTGAACTTTTCATTGGTAATCGAACAATGTATCGCCCTGTTTTATCTCTAATTGTTGTTTCCGCAAAAAATTGTTCACACCTTTTTTCTTCGTCTGTTAATAATTGTTTTTTAATGGGATCTGCTTCCATTTCCCAAAACCTTTTTAATATATTATTATCTTCAACATGTGAGTGCATAACAACCATATTCCTACTTAATTGATTTGATTTGTTCACTACACCCGATAAAATCCATCCAAATGAAGTAGATTGAGCTAATAATGACCCATACGGTTCCCTCTTTATACCTTCTTGAATAACTTGGCCATAAACTTCAGCTCCAAGTAAAATATCTATTCTATTTGGTGTATGATATTGTGGATCTGCCAACGGTAATTCTAATATCCAATCCACTGTTGTAATTTTCTTACTAGGAAGAAATGTAGTTATTGATTTAAGGACGAATGCATGAACCAATAGTTTAATGTTCGGATCATGAATCGAGGTAAGCTTAATTTCAACCATGAAATTTGAATTTATGTTTTTGTTTCCTTCTAACCCTGATATAATCCCCTTTACTGGAATCTTCTTTAAACCCAAATACTGGGCAGCTGCCTCTGTGATAAATGATGCTTGGGATCCTTGATCTAGCAATGCCCTGATCGTATGTTTTGATCCATTTTTAGCTTCAGCTAGTACCATAGCTGTGGCTAATAGTACTTGATTATGATTTGTAATTTTATTTGACGAAAAATGCGATGCTACTGCTTCAATGTTATTTGCGTCAGACGATTCTGAGTTTCTTTCTCTAGATGAATCTCTGCTGCCCAACCCGGGTACATTATTTGCCAAATGAACAGCGTTAGTATCAGTTGTATGAAGCAAGGAATTATGCTTTCGTTTACAGATTCGACATAAAGTTTGACTCAAACACTGCTTGACCGAATGGTTAACACCCAGACAATTAAAGCATAGACCATTTTGTTCCACAAAGCTGCGACGTTCAATCACGTCTGCTTTAATAAATTTTCTACAGTGAACTAGCTTGTGACTTTCGTTACAGAACTTACATACAATATTGGAGACATGAAATGCTTGAGATTTATGAATTTTATTTATATTAGATCTAGAATCCAGAAATTCAAGTGCTCTATAACGACCAGTAAGAAATTCTTTGAATTGATCGAAAGTTGGTAAGGAATCTGAAGTAGTATTGCTAGTCACTTGCAACTCCCATTGTTTTCTAGATTCTGGGTCTAACTTAAGTGTAATGATATGTATCACAATAATATCCCATGACGACACATCGATCCCAAGGTTTTTTAACGCCCCTAGACAGTCACTTGTCGTATCCATCAAGTCCCTCAGACAACTGGCCGATTCAGTCATTGCACTGCGTTGACTAAGCATTCTTTTTAGTATACAGTGTGATAGGTATTTTTTATTATTATATCGCGATTCTAGTGTAGCCCAACACCTCTCATAATTATCTGCAGATATGTTAATTTGTCTCACCAGCTGTTCTGCTTCACCAGTTAACAAACCTTTCAGATACTGCATTTTTTGTGACTTATCAATAGCTGTATTGTGAACCAAAGATGTAAATAAATCACGGAATGTTGTCCATTCCAGGTAATTTCCAGAGAATTTTGGAATTTCTATTTTTGGTAATTTTAAATTCGAACCAGATGTTGACGGACTTGGATCAATACTATGTACTTTTAGTTGACTATTATTAAATTGAGTTATTAAAGATTTTAGTTTACATTTATAATCTTCATACACCTCTTCTGTTTCACCATATTCGTCATTCAACATATAAGTAGAAGATTTAAAAATTTTAGGATCGCATGATTTTAACAATTCCTTGTGAGTTTCCATGAATTGCGACCATAGTTTTTCAAGGGACTCTAGTTTACTTTCTACATATTCTCTAGTTATGCGATCTTTTGGTGATTTTTTAAAATTAGTTAGTGCTTTATTTATACGTGAATTAACATCATCTTGTAAAAATAAAAGAGACTCCATTTTTTTTTAATGTAATGAAGTAGGTTACAATTAAATTTAAATCAATATCATGAAAGGTACCAATGCACAAATATTATTTTTTAGAACACCAATACTAAATATAATAATGTTTTAAATCCTTATAGAAATTAAATTTATTTATGTAAGTACTATGTAGGTATAAAATCACAAAAAATTTACAAGTGTTTAAAACAAACATTAACTTTTACAAAAATCGGGCATAGGTTCCCCGTCTTAACCAAATTATGAAAATCATTCTAAGTCCCTAATTAACAAACAAAATTAATTCTATGTTCTTAATAATTTTAAAAATTTGTATTAAGAGTAAATTGTCCAATTTTTTCTAAGTTGATTCTTCAAAGATATTTTAAAGCACGTTGTCTATTCTTCTGTTATATATAATCAAATTGTACTCACGGTTTTATCACTTCACTCAACTATTAATTTGATTGATATTCCTGATACGATGATAACCCAGTTATTTAGTGCTGCTTTGCTACTAAAGATGTCCTCTCGATCCGCTCCTTGCTATGTAGGTATACTCCACCCGCTCGCTCCCTCCAGATTGGTGCAGACGACTGCTAGCACCCGCTAGTCTGCTTGATTTTGCTAGATACTGCTGAGTGCTGATTGATATATCGCGATATATTGATGGAATATAATACGCGCCCGAAGCGATCAACAGTATTTCACGAACGAAGCCCCTCCCCCGCGGAACATACAAATTTTCACAAAAATATACTTCGGTTAAAATCCGACTGCGAAGGACCATGAACAACCATTCATATGTCCCGAAGCGGTACTAAGATCAGATCGAGGGTAAGATATCAAAAAATCGATCGACTTTTCCACAAGTATTTAATCAAAAAGCATTTTAACATTACATATGTAAACAACGTCATTAAACGCCAGAGAGTCTTAACAGCGCGATATAGAAACTCTTTAAAAGTTTACTAGTGCCATCTAGCGCACTTATAGAGTAACATGTATGTTACATAAAACAGTTTAACAACTGTAGTATAAATTATGAAAAGTATTACACACTGGCACACTCGCTGTAAACGTCATCGCGATCAGCTGATCAAATATATTGCTACTATAAAAAGTGAAAACGCAAACTACTCTGTTCCTATACCGCTGTCCCTTTCCGTCTAGTGGTTATACGGTACGTTCGAGTGAGAGGGAGACGACGTGGAGCCGCCGTCGCGTAAAATGATATATGAATGTCAGCTGTGTTTAGGACCTTGTGAGTCTACAAAATAATAGATGGTAACAAATAAATTACTTGTGGAGTGCATTTCTGAACGAAATTCGGGCGGTCGTCGACCTCGACCGTGGTGGCGCGTAAATCACGATTGATATACGACTTGCGAAGGTCGCCATCTTGAATGTTCCGTTCGAAATTTGAATCTGCGCTCGATTGGGTTGTTTCAGCTCGTGTCACAGGCTTTTGATGAGAGGCCGGGTCATTTTAGGTTATGTTTATGGTTTTAACTTTGCATCCACCATTTTGAAGGTTGCTTATGTGTTTTAAACACATCACACAACAAATGAAATAAAACGAATTTTTTTGTAAAAAGACAGATCTCATTAACTTAGCAAGGTCTAACCATCATTATCTAGGTACCTAATACCTACAGCTTCTAATAGAGCTTTCTCTTTGTGCAATAACTTAATAAGCTTAGAGCTTCACGTTTACACGATAGAGCAATACATTCATAGATACACGCAATGACACATGTCAATTTGACATAAGAATAGATATTTACATGTCAATCACTGACGTTTGACGTAATGAGTAAAAATAAATGTTTAGTTATAACCTACCATTAAAGCAAAAAGTGACATTTCTTTAACTCATCTTAGTTTATGGTTAACAACGTTTTTAAATGTCAGAGCTTACTTGTCAAGCGTCCACAACAGTTACTAATCACACGTCAATCTGACAGCTTGGGGCTATCATCATCGTCTAATTGCAATTTATGCAATCATGTATCAGTGTAAACGCACAATTAGTGTGTTGCTTCATGTAGTTAATTTGTATACTATAGTCTTTTCTGTTGTTTGTGGTTAATTCAGTAGGCAAAGAGTATCGAAAAGTTATTTTTAAAAATAGAGTTGAATACAGGCTGTCCGAAAAGTAGTACGACAAACTTAAGGGGGAGATAGGTGACCCTACCAAATATACAAAAGTGACCGCCAAAAAGTGTCTCAATTTTCGAGATATTTTGATATTTCTGATTTTTAAATGTAGGTTTTTTTTTTTTTATACCACATGTGACAACGAAGCTGACGGGTCGCCTGGTGGTAAGTGACTACCGTCGCCTATAGACATTAGCAATACCAAGGGGATTGCCAATGTGTTGTACACCTTGTTACAATGCCTTAAAGGCAACTGGCTCTTAAGTGCAACTGCCGGAACACACCAACAGGTGCTTGGCGACAGATTTTCTACTTGAGGGTGGTAGCTAGCCAGTCGAGTACTACAAAGTACCCTACCACCGTGCTATGGTTTCCTCACGATGTTTTCCTTCACCGAAAGCTCAAGCCCATTGTAGGATTCGAGCCCACGACCTTCGCCGCGGTGTCCGACGTCACTACCACTGAGCTGTCATCGCCTTAAATCGTATATTGATTGTATAAATTCTGACTTTATGTATATCGAAAATGCTGATAATTTTAGTAGGTATACGTTGGTAGGTGACCAGCCCATCTATCTCCCCTTACTACTTACCAGGCACCTGTATACCTACACTGATATATCTATTATAAAGAAAAATGATTACATTTTCAGTATATTTGTCTCATTGTTTGTTTATCCATAAACCCAAAAAAATAAGTAACTATTTTTTTAATTTTTTTCACGTATAGAAAGCTACATTATAGGCTACATTTTATTGAACGCGGATGAAACCGCGGGGCGGAAAGCTAGTATTCAATAGTCCGTTATGAAAATAATTTATTAATTAATTTTGGCTGTAAGTATAAAAACCCATGGCTACTTTTTAACCGCGCTTTTAAAAAAAACAATGCGTGCGCACCCACTCGGTATCGAGTCAATCGATCTTACTTATAATTAACAAGTAGTATTAACAATAGATAGAAATCACCGCTATAGTATTACATACAACCCGTGTTATATTACCAGTTTCGGTACGGAACCATTAATCACTTTTAGGGGTCCGTGTGATATTAGACAATGATATCGGGACGGGATGATATTAAATGTATATCGACGTTCTCAAAAGACTTTACGACGGATTTCTTGTTCTCATAGATCGATGGGGACTAACAAGCTTCCATTGCGCGGTTTTACTTCCATTTTAGATAATCTATGCTGTCTATACGTGACAAATTTCATCGGAATCTGTTCAGCCATTAGGGTTAGCTCAGTTTTAAATGAAAATGGTTTACCAAAGACACTACATGCTAATTTATTTTCCATAGAATAAGGCGTAATAGAATTTACTTGTTCTATCTACCTACTGTCTGATAAACCGTTGGGGTATTAAGACACTGGGTCTAAAACATTTGAAAAAAAACAAAATGTCCGTAGGCTGAATAAAATGATGACCTTTGCCGAAGGTCAAGAAACCAAATAATATAAAAAAGATAACATAAATATTTTGGATGCTGAAACAACGTAGATTGAACCATTGATACCTTATAGAGGTAATTAGCGTTTAAAAAAAAAGATTGATATCGTCACGGAACCCAGCAACTGTAACAAGAAATATGGAGATCGCAATCAAGGCGAACGAAACAAAGCTCATTCTACCTGTAATTAATATTGTGAGCCGATATCGACAAGAGCAAATCAACATACAGACGGACAACTCGATAACACGATTTGAAACAAAGAAAAAAAACACAGAACACACTCCTCTCTATCATTCAACGGTCGGCTAAAAGAGACGGCAACATTCAATTTCAGCATGCCGTCCGTATTTTATGATAAATAGCAAAATGTACGCGTAAGTGTGTTCTCGTGTCCGATTCATATTGTTTGGTTTTAATTTATTTTATGCATCGAACGGATTTCGCGCCAAATGAATTCCCCGTTTCCGAACAGATAGTATGTTTTTTTTATTCGATTTTTTCGAAAAATGGAACGCAATTGCGATGGCTGCTGCTCCTCTTTTTTGGTTTTGGAACAAAATTGATATGAATTTACCATCGCGAACGCGCGAATAGTAGCAGTTTGAATTTGGAATTTTTTAAAGCGGTAGTTTTTCATGGTTTTATAACTAAAATATTTCTAATAGCTTCAGCACTGCCGTAAAAGAATAATCTTATTGAAATGGTTTCAATAAAATGTTTTCCTTCACCGAAAGCTCATGATCATTTTAATTAAATTCTAAAACTAAAGAAAATGATTAAAATTTCTACAGATTTACATTAGTATAATTCAAGAATTCGCATTGATTAAATTAATGATAATATTATATGGTTACCTAATATTCACTAATCAATACGGCGCCAAATGTATTAAAAAAATTAGAATTCCATTTTCAAACGCTCAACTTACCAGTTTACAGTTCTGCACCGTACGCTTAATTACAGCAAAGGTTATTTTCGATTACACGCGAAAAAACTAAACGTTTTAAAAGGCAGTAAACACCGTTCGACACGTCGACGCAAAACGAACGGTAATGTAAAAGTTTTATGAGCTATTTTTGTGTGTTTATGGCAAATGAGAATTGTTCGAACGCTAATAAATTAACGTTCTTTAATGACCTAATCAAAGTTTATGACGCGAGGCGAATCCCCGACCGACTCCTAGTGTTGGCCGATTGACTTATTGTGCGTTAAAAGAGCACGACTGCCGCCATAATTATTTTTCAAGTTTTATGAAGATTGGAATTTTTGTGAGCATGATCTTTTACTGGCATGTCATGATTTATGATGCTTCCTGCTCCCGGGCTCGGCAGATGTGAAGTGTACTGTAGGTACTCTACTCACCCATCGCATCTGGAACAAAAGAAAATAATGTCATCGATAAAATTCAAAACAACTGCAATGGAGCAGTTACCTCACTAAACTAACCTCATATCTATAAAATAGTATTTAAAAATTGAAAATCCGTTATTGGCTGTAAATATTGTTTATATAAGTTTATACCTAAGTTAAACTAGAGAGCTGAGGATTTTGTAATAAATATAAAATAAATAAAAAAAATACAGTTCAGGTTGTCATATATTTATCGATCATCTTCCTAAATAGTTTTGTTAAATATCGGTTACTAGCTGTTCCCCGCTGTTTCACCCGCGATCCCGTGGGATATAATATAGCCTATGACACTCACAAATAACGTGGCTTTCTATTGGTAAAAGAATTTTCAAAATCGGTTCAGTAGATCCAGAGATTACCCCTACAACCTCACTAACTTCACCTCTTTATAATAATAAGTAGGTAACGCCCTAAAACATGATATAGAAAACAATTTGAATTCAGAATTAGTAAAAATTATCGATGGAATTTATTGCTACATTTTAAAAACTTCAACGCGTTCGAAAATTAAAATGTAAAAGACATAAACGCGATCGCTTTTTTTTTCCTAGGTATAATAATATGCAAGAGTTGCATCCAGCAATAGATTTTAGCTCCATCTGAAAATCTAAGTACGGTTAAGTATTGCATGTATCTAATAAATAAACACTCCAAAATATTTTTTAGAACAGGTAATCTGTATGATAAAACAGTGTATCGGTACATAAAATCTTGGAGATAGCGTTTATCGTTCGTTTTATCAACTTTACAAGGAGCCTGCTTATCCAGTATTGTTATCATGACGAATTTGATATGTTGACAGCTGATACTTGACAAAATTAGACAGTTTGACAGTTGAGTACTGGTGATCACTCTTCTCGAAGAAAAAAATCTTTTTTTTATATACCACAAGTGACAACGAAGGTAACGGTTCACCTGGTGGTAAGTGACTACCGTCGCCTATAGACATTAGCAATATTAAAGGCAACTGACTCTCAAGTGCAACAGATTTTCAACTTGAGGGTGGTAGCCAGCCAGTCGAGTACTACAAAGTACCCTACCACCGTGCTATGGTTTCCTCACGATGTTTTCCTTCACCAAAAGCTCAAGCCCATTGTAGGATTCAAACCCACAACTTTCGCCGCGGCATCCGACCACTGAACTATCATCGCCTTAAAACTATTAAAAACTCACTCGAAAATCAACCCATTTATAAAACGAACAGAAATACCATAGATTAAAAGAGCCAGCCTCTAGAAAAATAAAAGATAATGTTCCATTGCACTTCCAGATGTAATTGTATTACGATAGCAGTGCGTAAGAAGCCTAACTAGGCTGTGTCCGTACTCTTCCAGGCATCCTGGCGGTAATTAAAAGAAGTTTTTCTCATGTACGGAGGCTAGGCAAGCGTGCTCAACTTCTGCCCGTTTTAATTCTATTTGTGCATTCCCCGTTGAACGGCCCTGCACGACTGGCCGGTTGCAGCGCCGCAGGTTAACTGCTTAAGAGTTTGAATTTTAAAATCAGAATTTGGAATTATTTTTGTAGTCTCATAATTCGACATTTGAAAATGGAATTTTAGCACCGGGCTCTGGCTAAGATAAACTATTGAAGATTTAGAATGGTCTTATCTGATAGCATATGTCATAGCATACTTTCTTATCTCGAATCATGAAGATTTACATCTTCAAATAAGAGCGGGAATAAATACGTGAGGATTATCTTGAGCAATATCGATATCACATGAAATTGGTCATCTCATTGATATATTTTATATATATATATAAATAGAAATGAAAATATCTGGCTTGCTTTCTATAAGAGAGAGAGAGAGAGACAGACAGAGAAACATGCGGACGCCGCACAGCGGTCGGTGACTTTTGTCACTGACACAAAAAATCACCGACAACGACTAAAGTGTCGGTGATTTTTTTTCCGTCTAGCCCCCTTTCATATTTCATAACGCGCGATAAGGAACTTCGTTCCAATAAAAACTACCTACAATACACAATCTACAACAAGCGATGTTAAAGAAGCTACATAATTTAGTAGCATGATATAAAACTCTTTTTTCAAAAAATAAAATACCATCTGGTTGTTATCGAATCTCAAAAGCTTTCATTCTAAATTCAAAAAGCATCAAACGAAAATATTTAATCCCCAATCAGGGAATTGTTGATCAACAAGCGGGTAACAGTTGCCGCTTCAAACGGGCCTGTTCTGTGACGCAGCCATACTTGGAAATGTACGTCTGATTCCACTTACTGTGTGTGGTAGGGCTTACATGGCGATGGGTGGTTTATTTTTTAATTTAATATTTATTTGATTAGGCTTAGGTCACATTTCGTTGAGGCTACATTTAGATAGATTATTATTTGCAGTAAGATTATTGAACACCTATTTATGGCTGTCATTTATAAATATTTAAAAAAATTACTTAATTTAGTTTCCAAATCATTTTAGAGACAACATTTCAAAAATTCACAAGCAATTTCTTGTAATTACTTACTAAAATTCAGACTCTACATAATTAGGTTTCAGTTTTTCAGAAGTTCTATTCTAACTTTCGAATTAATCATTCTGAACAAAATATTACATAATAGGTAATAAATAGCATTCTAAAGACATGAAAGTTAAAATTCTTTCCAATCTCAGCACGCGCCATGTAAGCTCACGCTAGCGCGGTTGCGTGCCTCACCAGCGAGTGGGAGTCAGTCTTAATAAGTAGCTTATATTATATACAATAATAGCGGTGCATACTGCTGGTATAGCTGGCTTGACGCACAAACTATTTATATACCGCGTGACCTACCAGGTCAACTTTGACATTTTAGTGTTATTTGACAAAAACGTTACGTGTCTGGGTGGCGAGCGCGGTTTTAAAATAGTTTTGAGACTAGAGTTCGTATCTATGACAAAAACTACTGGCATAGAGTAAGCATAGAGTGAGCATTTTTTTATTATTCGGAATCTAGTCTAAAGACGAACATGTCTAAGAAAATATCAGTTTTAATCAAAGATGCTAGTTTCCAGCAGATAGACACCTGGACGAGCAAACAGAAACATGTATTTAAATATTCCTCAACATTTATCCAGCCGAGTGACCAGGCTCGCAGTGTCGCGTGGAGGTGTCTCCTATAATTTATTGACGCGGCGACGCGGCTAATGCAGCGGGCGACGCTGACTGATAGCGCTGCAGCGCGATATGATACGAGTGACGCGGTTAAGTGCGATCGCTTGTAACGCTGATATCGCATGGGATTCGCCCGGCCTCCTACATGTTTGACAGTGTCAGTGTCTAGCGTTCATGTGATCCTGGTACATCGATCGTGGTACACGGCTTGTTCATTATTTTTTGGTCCTATAGGGAATTTGATGGTCCTTGGGCGTCTTCTTACATAAAAATTCGAATGGATTTGGTTTTGAGATGGCAAATGCGTTCTGGAATAGTTTTAAAATAAGATAAACGATATTTTATCATTAAGGTACCACGCTGTAGCCGAATATACCTTAGTAGATTTATGATTTTACTACAAAAAAAAAACAAATATAGAATACCTAACACCCATAAAAATCTCCGTACAAAAAACAGCAAAAGAAAAAACACACGAATACAGAGATCCACACATATCTTTTATCATTTCCACTGGTCCCCGATCCGCGAGCAAATCCCCGTATCCGGGGATCGAAACGGGATCCGGTAATCCCGGTTAATAACGCCTAGTACGATCCGGGTGTGTCGACCGCGCCCGGTGCTCCAGACGTTTGGTAATGGTGTATTAGTTACAGTTATAATTGCCTGGTTATTATTAACATTATCTCCGGATGACAACATACACAGTATTTAATGGCTGTTATTTCTGCTATCGGTTCAGATTTATTTATTAGTTTAATAACAGACGTTTAGGAAATTATTCAAATAACTATTTCAAAGATCTCCTTTAAAAACCAACCCCTTTCTTGCAAACAAGCATAGATAGAGGAGGTAATAAAAATAAGAAGAAAATCCCGCAAAATTCGCCAATAGTTCCCTCAGCGGTACCAGGGCCGCATACAGCCGAGAGGATTGCGCGGCTAATGATTGCGCCGGCAACGCGGGCTCCAACAAATCCTACCAATATGGAGTGCGGAAAATACCTGGAAAATGGGAATGTTATTTCCCTTCCCTCACGCGTTACATTAAGGAACAATATATGGTGTATAACGAGACAGAAAATACTCCCCGAACGTCAGTTTTCTAGTACTAAGTTGTTACTATTAATTCACATTAAGTTTTTTTTATCACCGCAGAGTCTTTTGATGTCGGTCCATCTGTTCAGATTTCGTCGTAAGGGCTGGCCACACACGAACGTTTACGGTTCGTAACAGTTTTACAGCCCGACAAACAAACAAGCGGTTCCAGGCATCGGCATCGGCGTCGGCATCGCAGTAACCTGCCCGCCAGTGCCCGCGGGAATCAAAGGCGACGCCGAATTTCTCGATTCCGAGTAACTAACTACTGGCAACTAAGAAAGCGTCATTTGAAAATAGAACAATGATTCTTTTTATTCTACACACGCGTCACTCACTTGTCATTCCCATGGATAGATGAAAAAAAAACGTTGACATATTCTAAATCTTGTCTACGGAAAATTCGAAAATTGAATGCAGTGGAAAACATGAAATATAAATTAGTTATAGCGTTTCATAAGATGCATTTAAAATCATAAAGGATAATGCTAACTTACTTGACGCGTAGTCTCAATACAAAGCTTGGTGATTTACATTTAAAACTCGGGTAATAAAACGAAAATGCCGCCATTTCGACTGGCGGTTGAACATGAAATTTTCTATTCGAGCGGACAAAGGGCACAAATTAACGCGTCCATTGTTCGTAGGGCGGCGGGCTCTCCCGGCGCGATTAGTTCATTATTATTTAATTTTATGTGAAACGCCGCCTGCTCGTCTTTGCTCTCTTAGTACAATGCTTGTCAAATATGAAATAGTTTCGAATAAATTACAAGTGTTTCCGTGCAATATCATTAAATTATCGTAGCAAATAAACTTCTACCACACTAATTATAACATGCAAAAACCCGAAATTACTTCCTCAAGACGCATGGAGCTAACAAGGATCTATTTAAGTCGCGGAACATCGCTCGTCGCTTATCAGCAAACTGATATTTATCAGCTGCAAAAAACAACAAGACAAGGACATTTTCCACTTTAATCCGTGTTCCCTTTTCCCTAATAGTATTGTTTCTTTGAAACAAGTGTTAGTCGGAAGCATCTCGGCTCGGGTGGACGTTTGTATTTATTATTGGAGCCATATCAAAGGACGCTCGGAACAACTGAGCCGCGGCAACGGTTCCGAGAAACTGCTCCGTTTCTGAAGCTCGCCTTTGTTCCTTCAAATGTTACATTAGCCGTTACTATTTACGTATCGGTATTTGAAAAATAATCGAAAATGTATCGTTGCTTTGGTTAGTAGACAACCTTTGAGCTTGGCGGTAAGTGTAACCGGCCAGTTCTTTATGAAAAAAAAGTTAAATTTATTGACCATAGACTCGTAAAGTGATGTTTGTTATACTCATACAAATAGAGATATTTAACAAAAAGGAGTTTATACGTTGCACCTGCATTTGTTCAAAATACATATTTAGCAGTTTCCGTCCAAAAATCATAAAAATTCATAGAATGGACTTCCTTAAATTAGAAACATGACTAAGTAATATTGTCAAGTACACTAAATACATAATATATCAGAGCATTCAATCGACGACACCAGAGTTTCCCAAATTTTTTGTATTGGATCTCTTACCATGTTTTTGCTTTGAAGACATCTTGCTTGCTTAATATTTAAAGCCAAAATGGATCTGTTTAAATAGAGGCACTTATGAAGGTCGAATTACAGAAGTTACCACCGGTTCGGAAGTCAGCCATCAACTGAGAAGAATCGGCAAGAAACTCAGCCAGGTTAAATTTTTAAAATATTTGACCATCTGACTACATTGTCTTTTTTTTTCAAATGTTTGACATGACCCCTTGCAGGTACATATAATTATACTACTTTGGGCAACACTGGCCGCTTCTTCTCAACAAAAGCAACCTTTCGAACCGTGCATTAGAGTAAAAAAAATATTTTATCATATAAATATCCTCGGACATTTGTTCACACACGGCTATCTGATCTCAAACTAAGCACAGCTTGTAATATGGAAACCAGATGACTGATATACTACATATACTACATATACTACTTTTTTTTGTAAATACATACTTAAATAGATAATTACACCCAGACTCAGGACAAACAGACATGTTCATGCACACAAATATCTGTCCTGGATGGGAATCGAACCCACGACCTGCGGCGTGATATGCAGTGTATTAACCAACCACGCCAACCGGCCCGTCAATCAAATGTGACAATTAAAAATACTGTAATGAGTTTACTTAACAAAGAGATTTTTGAATTTGAATTTGGATAGGCGAATTGACCACTCCCTCGATACATGGGTACTCGATATGTGGGTAACAGAAAAGTAGCACGCATTCGACCTGCCTTACTCGTTGGCTCACCATTAAACAAAGTTAATTACTTGAAGAATATAGTAATGTTTGCGTTTATAATTATTATCTACGCGATTAGCCGAGATGTAAACGTAGTAAAGATAAGACTTGAGCACGGCACACTTGCCGACTACCCGTTTTTATTACGTAAATGTTTGATCATGTGAAGATATCTGATAACAGCGTAGGGTCCGTGAGTAGGTTCAGAACTCACGTTACTGTTAGTGAATTCCTTAGATAAATTAACTCATCGCTTTGGTGACAACTTACTTTAGGAAATTTTATAAAAAAAAAGTATGAAGATTTGAAATTTTAAGCACTTAGGGAGTTTGGACATTGTATTGTGTACAGCGGCCTTTTCATCATTTTAAAATCTCGGTTATAATGAAATTGTTAGGTATTTGATTTAGTCTAGTTTTTTTCAGATGTTACATAGTTATTGATATTTTACAGAAGTAATTACCTATATTGTAAATCTTTAATTACAGCATATTTTATGTCCCCGTCACTAAAGTGTCATTACAATGATAATAAAACTAAACTATTTTTAGTTTTCAGCTTTACACGGGTGTTGTCTGTCGTACAGACCATCAAACACTCTGCCTGTCCACGCAATTACCAGGCGAGCATAGCTGACGTGGAACTTGTTTATCTCACTCTTTGATCTGGTGCCTAATTAATATATCAGCTGTGCTCTTGTGGTGCCCTGGTATTTCAGTTTCGTGTCGCACTCTGATTAGGACATTACGGATTTAACTTATTTATTTATTATCGGTTTAACAAGAAGAGATTTCTTTTCAAACATGGATCGGTAAAAAAGATTAGCTTCTAGCTTCGCGTGCATCAATGTAATTGCTTTTAACACCGCCCAAGTCTACCCTCCTTCGCCAAAAATAACTAATTAATCAATGCTGAGTATCTTTAGTAACTAAGGGTAGTGGGATAGCTATAGATTGCTATTACCCGGTCTGTTTGTTATAGAGATTCTTATATTTATAATAAGGTACCAAAAATCTCAAAAGGAGCCCTTAACATAATTAATACTTATTGGAAAGTGGCAAATAACATGAAATCATGACCGATCTATAAGTATCTAGGAGTATTTTTTTCTTTGCTAGTAAGTATTAAGAAAAAGCTTATCAGTAGGCAGAAAGAACCAGGAGTAAGATGAAAAATAAATACTAGGGGATCATAGATTTCAAGAAGGCTTTTGTTGTAACTTGCCATGATTCTTCTTTGTCTGTTGACCAAAAGAGACATTATGTATGAAGTTGGAATTCACAAGTACCAGGAGTAATCTGAGCTAAAGTACCAGGAGTAATCTGAGCTAAAGTACCAGGAGGGCATAGTTCGCAAGTAGGTGCAATGCAATGTTAATAAAGACTTAGCATCGCATGTCCGCGCGCTAAAACGCTGGGCGTCGCCACCACGCCCCGCGGGCTTTCAGACCGCGCCAACTCGCAACTTTACTGCTTTTCACATTTTACGAGCAGTCTTTTCGGTATTTTGTTGCGTCCGAAATTAGTTTTGCCGAGCATCACACTTACTAGTCCGCTCCCAACGTCTCCCTTCAGACCTACATACATTTGTAATCCGCAAAGATAAATTACTGCATGAGTGGAGTTAATAGAAGAATAATGAAACAATTATCTATATTGACGGGGTTTGCGTGTCCGGGCGTAGGTGCGAGAGGATCCCACGACACCCTACAGTTGGCAGGGGTGCATAAGAAAAAAAAATAGCCCCATACGAAAATAATTTTGATAGACACTTTGCGTGCGACCAGCAATTACGTTATGCCCGCCTGCTCACTCCATAATTCGAATTTAGCACATTATCGGTGCGATACCGATTATTTTCGAATAATATCGATGCATTGGCACCTTTTTTAAACATCATTAAAAGTGACATATGTTACTCGCGTTAGCTTAGTAGTGATGTGATGCGTTGCGGAACTGTTCCAATTTTTGGGATATTGTTTAATGGAATGATTACGTTTTATTATCATGTTGGTAGTCGTTGTGTAAATGTTGTAATGTTAGTGCGTAGACGGCTCGGATGTTAGAAGCAACATCCGCCTTTATCTAATCTACGGTCAGTGTTTGGAGACGCAGAATTCACCGTGATACACGCTACCTAGTTTTGTATCCAATGTCATCTTTCAACTCATATTGTGGGTTTTTTAGTTCAAGTTTCTTGATAAAAAAATATTACATGGCGCGGTTATCGCAACTTGATCCAATTTGAAAGAGCACGCAGAATTTGTGAAAAATAAAAAGTTTTGACACTCTAGTTTGCCAAGATGGCGCACTCTCAAACTCTATACCAAAATTTAAGTACTCAATGAAATATCTAGTCAGAGCATTTAATCGCGTCTTAAGAAAGTTTAACTTTACTTTGGGTATGATTGACCAGAATTCACCGTCGTAAAAATGCAACATTTTTGGTCTCACCCGCGTTTCAGAAGAATTTTATCTTTTATTCCAGGATATGGACTTCCTGCGTGCCAAGTTTCATAAAAATCCGTTGAGCCGTTTTTTGCGTGAAAGAGTAACAAACATCTTCACGTCCAAACATACTTTCACATTAATAAATAAATAAATTTGGCCAATACTTCTTTGATCGAGATGTAAATAAGGCATAGTTTAAGGCCAGCATCTCTTTCGGCCCGACCAATAAATTCAAAAAAATATTATATCCGTCACACCAAAATGGCTCAAAACGAAATCCACTTGCATATTGGAGTATTGTTAGTACAGATTACTGCAGTGAATTATTTGTCGAGCCCATTGAGTTTTATAAGTGGTTTTAAACAAACACCATTGAGTGGAGAACAGGCGACCTCTTGTAACCGCACTGCCTCGGCAAATAACACTCAAGGTCTCATATTTATTTAGAAAAATCTAATCTTGACGTGGAGTGTTTATTGCTGTATCCGGCAGGCGGCAACATCTCGAACGGTCTCCAGCGAGCACTTGGTTTTTTTAAGGACAAAATCTAAATATTATATCACTAAATATTATTTGTTAGCATTTCCCACGACATAACCTCTGAAATTGTGGTAGCTAAAAGACGCGTCACTCAAAATCTTTCGGAAACGTTGATAATTCATGCGTCGGATTCATAAATCCTTCCACCATGTAACACGTCAAAGCGTATCTCAGTTAATACAAATGTCTGCGTGTCTCTTCTATTAAGAAACATAATAACAGAGTCAAAAAGGCACCGTGGCAACAAACAACATTAATTAACCGCTAAGAGACAGTTTCACACGACATTCATTCGGTATATAATGTCATTACTCATATGTTTCTATTTCCGATACTTAAAGTTTTTCACTTGTGGAGCTGGTGCCAAAATGTCCCACGTAGCCGTGAGTGTTAATTAATAACAAGTGACACAAAGAGTGAAAGTTGAAATAGAATCCTCAAGGAATATAACGAGACGACTGAATGGATTGTATGAACTTAAATGAGATTCTCGTCATAATGTCATACGTTGTCATTTATCAACTGTTGCCGTGGAGTTTTGAATGCAGGACAGTGTTGGGAATCGGAGCGTCGATTACCGATTCCATATCGGCATTGCGGAATAATCGGTTTTCATATCGTTCAGTTTCCAGTGAGAATGCATGATATACACTGGAATCGTTAGGGCGAATCGACACAAATTAAATTTTACTGGCAACTATGTATCATAAATAAAACATGAAACTAGCAAGATACAATTTGCTAAACTGTCGTACGTATTAGTATTCGACGCTCACGTCAAAATATTCAAATTGAATTGTGTCTCGTCATCGGAATACGAAATGAATCGAGTGAGATTCGATTCAACTCGTTAACAGCGTGTTAGTTGCGGATCTAGTGTGTATTGTTTTTGGAATCGATTATACTCCATTGTTTATGACGTTACTGCGATGGTACTTTGTGTGAGGTTTTTTCGCATGTTTTTCTACTGCGCCTCTTGAATTATGATAAGAATATTAATCGATACGATCGAGTTTGTAATGAGCTAGCCGGTGACTTACAGGTCCAACTAGGATTCATTTGTACGACAGCGTGTTAGCGCGTTGGCGACGCCATTTTTTCTGCCCCTTGTAAAGAGTTTTATCTAAATTATGAACAAGTTGATCTGTCATTACTTGTCTTTACACGGCATTCCCGCTGCGCTCAGATTGTTGACGTGTTCATTCTTCTATATGATTAATATGGTCACTGCATCTTGTTCCACTTCAACACTAATAACTAAAGTGCCATTCTTGAAGTAAATATGTGTCTAACTCAAAGTATCAAGTCGTTTAAAGCGGCATCTAATAATTCGCAGGCAACATAAAGCTGTCTCCGCACTCCGCATAGATTCCTGAGGGTATTTTTGCATAATCGTATAGAAGTGCCCTGGGGCTGCCACAGTAACAGTCCCTGGCAAAAATCGGCTAACAATGTAACACTCCGCTCAAGTATCCGCCAAGTGGCGGTCTCCAATTCGATTACAGACTAGTGCTGGGGGACCCGATTCTAAATAACATAACGCGGTTTGCTCGAGTGCTCGATTATTCGATTTAACACCGATTACAATGCGTAAGTGTCGTTTCGAGTTTAGAAATGCGGTTTGGGTTTTTACTGTCCTTTTTATAGATATAGGTGATTGACACCAGATACTAACGGTCAAGGCCGCTGCCTGTCTTGCTCAAAACTTTATTGTTATTGCCTGCTGTGAAGCAATTAACGGAATATTTAATATTCAGAGACTAATTAAGGTGGAAACGTGTAAGAGCGTTATTATTATTAACATAAGTATTAAAATAATTAGTGAGAATCATTTCCTCAGCACCTTTAAGAAAGCCTGCAGCATTGGCAGCGCTATAACTTCAAGAAATGATGCAAATATTTCTGGCATAAAGTAGACCAAAAGACCAACAGACTAGTACATGACTTCCCTAAACTTTGAGATGAACCCCATGTTTAATTACAACAAACAACATGCTCACAAAACAACCCTGCGGATCCCGTCCCCTCCCTCGCATCAGATAGCGCGGTACACGGCTATAACAGGCCCTGATGCTGAGGGCCCCTCAGACTCGAAGACGCCGATGTATAAAATCTGTATGAGAGAGCGTTAAATAAAGCCCGAACGGCCCATAAAACACTCACGTATCCTTTACGGCCGCTCATCTTTGTTTAGAGCCAACTAGCGGGCTATCGCGATTAAGGGACGACTTTGTTGTTTCCTTTGCAAATACTTGTGTATTTTTTTCGGATATCTGATACTTTTGAGAAAGGGTTTTGTTTTCGTTTGGAAATTTGAGATTACGTTGGACGTTCGTGGATGGACTTGTTATCCTGATCATTGGTATGAAAACTAATAATCTTGAAGTAACATTTTTTTCCAATTAGTTTTTGAAAATGACACATAAAAATGTCCGGATACCTACCAAAGACAAAAATAAAGCCAACTTGTTGACAATAGAGCCAACAAGAGATCTCTTGTCTTTATTTAATCATCGTGCAATTGAATCGTCACAGTCTATGGCTTGACAAATTCGCACGCCCTCGACATCGGCTAAAATGCGCACTTAAGTCCGTACCCTTTCCGTCTTTCACCCTCGGACGCCTCCATTCTTTTTATATCGCAACTTTATTAACGCATAAAGGTCTTGTGATGGCCCTTTAAGAATTAGGATGCGTCCCGTGGCCGGGCTCAGGCGTTAGGCTCACTCGACCTGAACAAATGGAGTGTCGGAACTTAGACTGGCCCGGAATAGCTCCGCGGCGGATACTACTGTCCCATCCCTGCGCGCAATTAAACGAACTGTTATCACGTTGTTCCAAATTTGAATTTCCCAGTACAGATTTTAGTGGTCTCTATGGTTATTTCTTTTTTTTGTCGGTCGCTCGGAACAAAGGGGAAAGGGTTTTCTATTACGAATGTAATACTCGGAATAATGGGCGGGAAAATGTCGATTTCAATACGAGTATCGACGTCGTGAAAGCAATCGGATTTACATGTCTACCGACGCTGTACTAAAACGAAATCATGAATGAAGCGCAGTATAGGAAACCCAAAACATTATCCTTATGCTCCCATTTTACGACCTTTACCCCCATCGAGTCGAAAGGGTCACATCAGTACGACACGCTGTAAAACAGCCCCGTCCCTTTCCAACTCGCGCTGCACTCATAAAACCGAGCGAGATAATCACGAAGATGAGTCGAAAATTATTTTTTTTATTATCACCATCGGCGGTGCTCTTTTATTTCCTTTTTACGGTCCGAGTACCTCATAAAAAGACAATAAACTTACTATTTACAGACCATCAGGAAATTGTTAGCCGAAGAGGTCTCTTTACGACACATGTTCGCCTGGTGGCTGGTGGCGGAGCGTCCAAGTGATGCACTCTTTACGATTGGCGCGCCCGTAAAACGAACGAATGATACATTTTTATCATCTATATGAGTGTATCACGCCGTGAAATCAACCGCAAAACTTTATTGATCTATGAATACCAAAATATGGGTTGAATAATTGAACGGAGTCGCAATAAATACAGTTTAGCTCGTCCCAAACTGAGTATGGCTTACAAAATGGCACAGAATTAACATACCAAATAGTAATTTCAAAAATCATAAGCAACAATACCATAGGAGTGTTAAAACCGTAAAGTACGTAATCGGTAGGTCTGGCGAGCTCTTCAGTTTTATTATTGGGGAATTTCGTCAAGAGTTTTAATAATAGTTATTAAAGCTGCTGCCCGTGTTAGCTAATACATCAGTTAAGTGCTCTTTTTATGATTTAACACTGATTCTCCTCGATATAACTGGCCATAAATTACGGACCGGATTACCGGGTAAATTGTTTTATGATATGTTTTCATTGTTTATAACTGTAATGTTTTATTGATGACGTCATCTAGAGCAGTACAAAGAAATGTGTTATCGTCCGCATCGACGAGAATATCACTCGGTGGATTGGCATCGAGTGCTCGTTACGTAAAGTGAGCGATTTACTTATTCGTGTTAGTTTGCAATAATAGCCGCGTTTACATTGGGTACCTATTGTTTGTTACGTCTGCGGAACGGCAGCGGCATCGGCAGCCGTACCCACCAGCGGGTACCAGGGCGGCAGGGGAGCGGGGAGCTGAGGATTTCAATATTGTGAATTCCGAGGATGTTCTCGTAGTGCGTGTAATGAATTTCGGGATTGTCTTGTGGTTTTTCGGTTTCAACCCCTCGGTCCCTCGAGTATTTACTTTCGCTCCATTGGGCGAGCCCTACATTATGTAAAGGCTCGACATCGAACTTTTAATAATAACGATCTAGCTAAAATACTTGGTCGTTTTTTCGTGAGCGTCGCTTCGTATAGTCGGCAGAAAGGTACGCGTCGCGGCATGGCACCGTAGTTATATCCAAATATATGGTAATAAGGGTGGTATTATTTAGGTCCAGCCATTCGTATGATAAAATTGAACCAGTGATATTTGCCCGCAGACAATTTCTATGGAGATTTCGGTCTTGTTTCTGAGGTTAAATCTGTGCATAGGGATGATATACGGACGGACGGGCCGGCGGGAGTTTTCCTTTTGCGTAAATATAGTAAAATCGCGAAGAAATACGCTTCGGTATTATAATACGGACAAATAATGTCGTTCGTATGCGGATATTCGGTTGGAAAAAACCGCTTATTCATCAAATCAGACGTACTTGTATCTAATCAAACTAGACTTTTGTGCGAATATTTACTTATACGAAATATGCTTGATCTTTTTACCAGAAAATAAATGCAAGTCATTATTCTATCATTAGAATTGCCTCCATTACGTTCTATGCAAATTGGAGGGAACTTTAATGCGGCCTATAGGTACCATTAATTAAAATCAGCACTAATTACCAGGGCAGTATAAGCGAGAGGAATTAGATTTTGCCAATGTTAAAGAGTCAAAAGATGAAATTTTAAAAATAGAAGGCGAGTTAATTTTTTAATGGTCCTGAGGTCGGCTCTCGGCTGCTAGTCGAGTTTACGGCCTGCTGCGGTCGCGCCTGAGGCGGGGACCGTTCTAATTAAAATCGCTACGTTTTCTGTGGTATTCATTTTCATCCTTTAAAATGCTTTTTGTTGTGCCCTCCCCGGTTAGGTTACGTTATTGTTGTGGGTTGTAACTAATTTACATGTTAATTAGTTGTTAGCGATGTTTACGTCTTCGATTGCTGGCTGAATAGTTTTATGCCTTTGTCTAATATCCATTTATCTCGCCCTGGCCGCATTATAATAATATTTATGCCTAATTTTAATGTTTTAAAACCCAACTGGAACTACTGCATTCTACTACCTAATTGTAAATATGAAATGTTATGTTCGAAAGCAACGATAGCAAAACATCAAAGAATTGTGACCATTATTTAGAAGAACAAGTAGAGTGAAAGTTCATTGACGACATTTTACTTAAAAATCCCTACTGTATTTTTTAAACATTCCTAATATTCATTAGCATTTATTACAATGCTAACCAGGGAAGCAGAAGCGCGGTCGCACATAGCCGAGCGAGGCATAGGCCGAGCGCGCCTTTGTCTCGACTATTATGTATGCAAATGACGACTACTACACCTGTGCTACTTTATGTAAGCCTGGTAAACAATCGCCAGATGGAAATGGGAAAGACTTTTTGTCCTTGTTTCTTCGGGCTACTGGAATTTTTAAAGTGCCTCCTTACACGTTTTGAACAAAGAAATCATTTATGACATTCTCTTGTACAAACTTATGTAACAAACTATTTATTAATTCATCAATTTACACTTTTACCTGTCGAAAATGTCAAGTTCTAGATTGATTACCTGCATAATATTCAGCAAAAACAACATTCTTGCTTCAGTTTTTGACAACAGTATTACATTGATCATTAGCTCGTTGTTGCGTGAAATACAGCTGAATTTTAAATTAAAAATTGGCTTTAAAAATAATGTGTGAATATAATGCCCGCAATAGACGTCGTCGTAAGGCTATCACATCGACAGAGATGATTTAAAGTACAGTTTAATTACTGACTTTTACTACCGTTAAGTAGCTCGCACACATCATCACAGACCGTAAATTATAAGGTGCTATCGAAACCACAAATTAAAGTATAAAAAAATCTCACACACGATGTTATAAACCGATATGCGGATTGCACGCGAACACTTTCCCGCTAGAATTACTTACTAAAAATATGTTCGAGGATACTGAGTTTAAATGAGGAATTATGAGTTATTTGAGTGCAATATCGACTTTAATTTTATTGTAATGGTAGTGGCAACAGCAAAATTTTGTGAAAAATAAACTTTCATAACGTTTTACGCGCGAACGCTAAACCGTTCCGACGTTCGACGCAGCGTTCGCTACCGAAGCGAAGCGAAGCGTCGCTATTAAGCCCCGCGGAAGAGGTTAAAGCCTCTTACTTTAAAAGCAAAAGCAAAGTTGTTATCTCTAAAGGAACTTAGTAGGTATGTTGTGGCGCGCTCCACCGAGCGACTCATTTCGTACGCTTCGGCTTAAAATAATTAAATATATTTATAGACTGTGTAACACGGCCCTAATGATGATTTTAGCACTTATCTTCTTGGAAGTTTTGAAGTTACTTCAATTTTAAGTATTAATTTTCAATCACTTTCTTTTATTACGTACACACAGACAAAATTAAATTATTTTACTTTAATAGCCTGTAAGTCGATTCGATGACACATTAAAAGTACCAGGGCGGCATAAAAACAAGAAATCATCATCTAATAAAAAGACCACCAACAGTCAACTCTAAGTTTGAATTTAGAACAACGTTTAAAAAATGCTAATCTTGACAATGGCGTTTTCCCGCCTTGATTTGCAAACAGTGAGATAGGCTGACGATTGTATGGTGATCATCGCACTCACATCACAATACTTACCGCATGGCATCAGTGACTTTATACGCTTTTGTTACGACTGCCCACGTGATAAGAGTTTTTTGAGAACGATACAGCTTTGTATCTACAAAACAATAAATATTCGCCAATATATACAGCAGCCAATATCTTCTTGGAACCGAGTTTTCGAATATGATTTTCCATAATGATGCCAAAAACTAATTTGTAAGTAACCCACCCGCAAAGTCGTTCATATTTAAAATAAATAATAATTTTCTAATTTCCAAAACACAAGACGCGTTCTATATTTAATTTTGTTGTCGTCGCGTAGACGCGGAGTACGGTCTCCCCCTGTGCGTCGAACGGACGGAAAAAAAATATAAATATCGATCGACAGTCGACACGCTCCTACCGGCGGCGAAGCATCGCGACGTGATAAATTACCTTCGGGAAATTAAAACTGTCTTTAAAACAATACCTTATTTTTCTTTGTATCTCTGTAGACTCCCTCTTTTTCCTGTCTTTTTCTAACGTACCGGGAAATTATTGCTGTATCTCGCTCTTAACGAATGAAAATATAACTGTTCGATTAAGAGTAAAATATTTTTTGATAATACAATTTTTGTTTAATTTTACCATTCTTTGTTATAATTAAGGATATAATGTTTTTGGGGATACGTTATAATAAAAACAGTAAATGCAATTTTATTAAAAATTTGTTCGACAGGGCCGGATTACCTAAAAATATTGCAATAAGTATTACGTAATAAATTAAACTAAGGCTACATACAGATAAACAGATTTGGGGGCTATGTATGAATTCTAGAATGTATATTCGAATTTGAATTTAAGTTTTGAGCTAAGAAACTTGTACGTGATATAAATGTTGAACAATAGACAAATTACTTTAAATCGATTAAATTAAAGACAAAATTAAACATTCGCCACGGCACGTCTGGGATGCACAATCTCCTAATTAAGAACATCACAAATACATTAACAGAACGCAGCGCCCCGTTACAAATCTAATTTCTTTTTTGACAAAACAAAAAAGAACTTAATTACTTTTTCTGGGTATCACAAAAAGCGGTAGATAAGAAAGCCTATTTGAATCCTCGTTATCAACACCTCGGTCCTCTGCCACCCTGGTACTTTCGCCTTTCAAACGGTACCTTTTTTTCTTTTGATTCCCCCTAGAAAATACCTATCAGACGTAATTTAAAGATAACTAATGCCTCCAGTCATTAAGGGAACGTTCGAGGAAAAGTAAAGGAAAGTGCAGCCAAATGCATTTTTAATATATTTTTATTCTGTACCAATCTACGTGAAATGTATGTTAGTGTACATTTATATTGATTATTCAATGATACTAGAGCTCCAAAACAACTTGAATTGAGTTGAAAAACTCATGACTCATTAATAACACACTCATAGAAAATTATGGTTTTAAAACTTTTTAGAGCGATTGTTTTTAATTTTTTTAGTGGCATCAAACCCGTTTATTGTTTGTGACTAGCTTTTATTTCGTAAAGTTTTACGATGTCGCTGTCCACGTCATCAGTAAAGACGTAAAAAATATTTATTACAATTAAATTTTTTACGACCCCAATAAAAATTGTAAATGAAAAAATCTCGCAGCCTTTTTTAAAATAGGTGCGTACGTCTAAATTGACCCTACGATTTTAAAACCTCAATCTTTTAACGATCGCAACGAAAAAGTTTACAACAAAAAAGTAGAATTAAAAATGTTCTCCCGTCGCGACAAGGTACGTACCGAAAAAATGTAATAATCTTACGACTGTAAAATACTATCGGACGTTTACGACAAATTCACACAAGACCTACTTAATAAATCTGACAAAATCTAAAATTTATGCTCGCGAACGCTGGCCAGGAGTAAAAAAGAGATTATTTTACGATGCCGTAAAGCTGCTTAGAATGCGGCCCTGGACGCGGGATAATCGGGAAAATTCATTTTAATTAACATATTTTTACGATGATGGCGATGAAAATTAAAAAATTATGTCCGATTGTTTTAATGAAAAACATTTTCTCCCGTTTATGATGACACAATATAAAATACGTACCTATATATACTAATTCAATAGAAAAACTCCTAAATACGACACAAGAAATGAAATAAGGAAGAGACAGTCACTTATTTTTTTTATTCCTTCGTGTCCAGCTTAGGAAATATCGTGATGATGCCATAGGAATGTTAAAAAGTGGTCCTGATTAAATAAAACGTCGTCTGGTCTCTAGGGGGTCAGGGGGGCGCGTGACTTGAATTTTACTTTTTAAATTAGTCTAAACTCTGCGCGGTAATGGCTTCAAAATATAAACTGACAGAATTATTACAAAGATGCAATTTTAGAATTTTTATGGTTCGACATTTTTTAATGATCCTCTTTTATAAACAAAATAAAAATAGATGACGTCATAGTAGGTATTTGTAATTATACATTCAGATTAGAGTTTTGTCTTTTTTATTTAGTAAAAAGTTTTTTTTTAAATACCTAAGCACTATAAATATAGACTCACCAACTACAAATTATAGTTCTTCAAAAAACTCCACGCTTACCTGCAAAAAAGAAAAGATATAAATTAATACATCTACTAGGACTACAGTAAATATAAAGAGGTTTCCAAATTCAAACCATACTAAAGGTTAACCATAAATTCTTAAGTTAAATATATTTTTCTCTTTTTTTTTCATATAAATTCCACGCCTAATGAAAGGCCAAGTTGTTGTGCGGACGGACGGACGGACACAATGAACCTGGGAAACTATTGCTCCATATATCTAAAGGGAAATGACCGCAAGTTTTGCCAAATAAATAGTTACCTTTGAACCGTCAGCAGACAAATAAGGTTTAAATTTAGAATAATGTCGTCTATTGTTTTTAATGTTTTGATTTTTATGATGTCATTTTCCGTCCTTGACCATTCAAGTCTGTTTCAAATTAACTTCCAAAAGAGTTGAAATTTCAGAAGTCAGCCTTCACACGTGCCATCCTATATCATTATCTCAGTAAATACCTACCATATTAACAAATATTTAAATGACATGCTTGCGTGTAGCGCTCGCTCTTGCAGGACATAATCTAATAATTCTAAGGTTGTTTTGAAAAGAGTAATTGCTGAGTTTATTGCTGGCTCTTCTCAGCAAAAGCAACTTTCCGAACCGTGCATTAATTTGGACGAAAAATTTCATTTTAATATCTTTTTTAAACCAATATTATTTATTGCAAGAAAGACGAAACCTAAATCCCTAAATCGTCGGAAATAAAAAATTCATACTGAGGTCATTTTTTGTCCACTGTACACAGTATACGTATATCAGAGGCTATTGCTAATAAGAGGTCTGGACGGGAGGTTCGGAGGGCCGGAGGGTCGGAGGGCCGGCGGGTCGGAGGGCCGGCAAATCTCGACGAATACCTCGCGAGCCCTCCCAACACATGAACCAATCATACGAACCTTGTAATATTAATTTTAGGTTCTGTTTATTAGAAAATAATAAATACTGGCGTGATATCTTCCAATGGCGTGGTGTACCTATGCATGATGAAGGCCCCAGCCTTTCACATATGCCCTAGTATAGTGGGAACTTCATGTCTACTTCTCGGCCGTAGAGGTTTCCTCTCAGGGTACAAATTAGCTGCCCTTTGTAGTTACAACTCGCAACCTCAAAATAAAAATAATCTAAATATCCAGGTATCTCTCTATAGTTAGACAAACTGACTTATTCTGGTTTTATGGTACTAATAGCTTCTACTGATTTCATCCAAATATGTTCAGCCATTTCAGTGTGAGAAAAAAGCCCATAGCAAGCAGTAGGTTTAGAAAGAGCCATAACTCTTACAATGTTAAAAGGATAAATTCACCAAACATTGTGACTAAAAAATTACAAAAAAAATGAGACTGTCCTATAACAGAATTTTAATTATAACTATTTTTAAAACATGTCAGCACAGACGGACGTATTAATATTTATATGAATGTGTGTCACAAGTAATAATTGACGTAAAACTAGTCGAGTATAACTTTTAGATTGAATGCAACTGTCATGGCGGTTAATGTGACAATTTGATGCGATATGTGTGACCAATTTAATGAATTTTGATGCCGACTTTTGTTACTTTCTCGCCACAATGTTATGTACTTATTATCTTTATTTAGTTATGTAAGAATAACTACTAAGATAAAAACAAATAGTTATGTAAGAATAACTACTAAGATAAAAACAAATAGTTATGTAAGAATAACTACTAAAATAAAAACAAATAGTTATGTAAGAATAACTACTAAGATAAAAACAAATAGTTATGTAAGAATAACTACTAAGATAAAAACAAATAGTTATGTAAGAATAACTACTAAGATAAAAACAAAAAATAACTTTTTATTCAAAACAAAAACTAAGATCACCAAATCCCTACTAATAGTCATACCAAAAAAAGCCATAACTGACTACACCAGCATCCAAAGGGGACTTTCGCACCCGACGCTAGATTGACATCTGTCAGTAGAGGGTTCTGTACCCGATATCGTTTACTAGGGTACATTTTGACCCCATATTTTTTCGCTGGTAGAATAAATTTTTAATCAAAATATTTTCGCGGTCCCCTCCTGGAGTGATGTTAATTTCTCTATTGTCAGTCGGTGACACAAGTTAAGTCGCGATGGTGCTGCACCACTTACGAATGAATAAATTATGTTTTCCTACTAATATTATGAATGTTTCGATGAGATGATGTTTGTTACTCTCATGCAAAAACGAATGAGCGGATTTTGATGAAACTTGGCACACAGGTAGATCATCCTGGAATAAAACATAGAATATTTTTTATCCCGGGTAAAGATAAGATCCTTTGGGTACGCGGGCGAAACCGCGGGAACCGCTAAATATAAGATAGAAATATGACTTGCTTCATTGTAAGGACATCTTAGTTCATAAATAGATTTAATCTAAAAGATCCTCGTCAACTAACAACCCCAACTGTTCTAAAATCCAGAGCATTGTCCCAAAGATGATGACAAAAGCCAATCAGTTCCGCTCTCACGCTACGACCCAAATCACTTATAACGAATATAAATCCAAGGAAAACAATAGAAAAACCAACTTCTCGAAAACAAAGTGTAAAAAGTCGAGACAAAAGTGTGCAATTAATATTGAGTACATTAACAATGTATAGGCAAGTAAATGGAGCCAAGCAACAAAAGTGGCCACTGTAAGCGATACGCCGGTAAAAACCGTGAAAAATATGCACATACTTAAATCAAGCATACATATATTACGAAACATAGTCAAATACAAATGGTAATTGGCGGCGATTCGACACGGCTATCCAAACGGTCTAGGAAAACGTTTCTAAAAGAAAAATAACTCGTCAAATATTCATGATGAGTGAGTAATGTCCGAATTTTGTCCGATATGTTGCCACCCTACTTTTAGATTTTTATTAAATTCTATTTTTATTTATTTCTCTCTGATTAAAGCTAACTTAAGACCTTTTGACACTGTAAATTAACTGGATAATTATTTGTTTAACTTGGCTTGGTGCAGCGGTTCTAGTAACAGCGCTACATGTGAGTCGAGTCAGCAGAAAGTAATAGAAGCGCGTCATCACAACATATGGACGTAATGAAATATGACACAGAAATCCTACATCGCGCTAGCAAAGTTTTCTCGGCACTTTGTATATATACGAGTTGTCATCAAGACACGTTGGAGTGCAGTCCGCGGGCAATGATACCTAGTCCGGTGGAAGATCTTCCCTTTCGAGGTGCCTATGACATATCCAACATCGGTGACCCCTGACATTGGACAAGACAACCTTCACCCCGTCACAAGCCTCTAGGTCCACGTAGCTGACATCAAGCGAATTGATCCTATCGACATCGACCAGGAGATTACCTATGCGTTGTCAACCAACAACGCCATAAAGGGAACTGGTTCTCAAGTGCAATTACCGGAACACACCAACAGGTGCTTGGCGGTAGATTTTCAACTTGTGTGTGGTAGTCAGCCAGTCAAGTACTACAACATACCCTACCAACGTGATGTAGTTTCCTCACGATGTTTTCCTTCACCAAAAGCTCTAGCTCATTGTAGGATTCGAACTCATGTCCTTCACTACCTTCCGCTGGTATTGCTAATGACTACAGGCGATGGTATTAACTTACCATCAGATGAGCATGCCTTGTTGTCACTTGTGATATAAAAAAACACCATCAAAGAACTCTTTGTTATTTTTGCACGTCTTCGCTATTTTAGAGTAATTTTAAACGCTTTTTTTTGTACTTTTAGATAAGCTTGTGTTTGACTGCAATCTCACCATGGTAAGTGATGATGTGGCCGAAGGTGGTAAGCACCCAAAGCTTTGATAGGAGCTGGCTGTCATGTGCAGCTGTCGGAACACACCGATAGGTACATTTTCAACTAGAGGTGGTAGCCAGCCCACTGTTTTGGGTTTTTTTCTGAATGTAAGCAACATGCCAATAGTTAATTTGTTCACTTGCAACACAAGTAAGTAACATAAAACTAAATACTCTCGTTACAGCTACCGTAGTTAACATATTATAATACAACCACTTAAAGTAGACCTCTATCGTCCCTCCTAATTACTTCTGAGAGAGAGTAAGAAAAGGTCATGTTACATGGACGGTATAAATTACCATTTTGTAGTTATGAAATATTTATTTAAGTAGCCTATTTGTTTGTCTGTGCGTGTAAAGGGCCGAAATTGTGGTAATCAATCAATGGATGTGCTTTTGTTTGAGTACTGTAGGTTTTAAGAATGCAGGCTTCCTTACTCACCTAAGGCGATGATAGCTCAGTGGTAGTGACGTCGGATACCGCGGTCGTGGGTACGAATCCTACAATGGGCTTGAGCTCTCGGTGAAGGAAAACATCGTGAGGAATCCATAGCGCGGAGGTAGGTTACTTTGTAGTAGGTACTCGACTGGCTGGCTACCACCCTCAAGTTGAAAATCTGTCGCTAAGCACCTGTTGGTGTGTTACCGGCAGTTACACTTGAGAGCCAGTTGCTTTAAGGCATTGTAATAATGTGTACAACACATTGGCAATCCCCTTGGTATTGCTAATGTCTATAGGCGACGGTAGTCACTTACCACCAGGTGACCCGTCAGTTTCGTTGTCACTTGTAATATAAAAAAAACCTAAAGTCTAAATAGCTTAAGGTAGAATAAGACAGAGAGACATAAATTTCAAATTATAATGTTAAGTTTGACACGAGCCTAAAACTGAAAAACAACACACCTCGCGCCCTCCCAACCATTTGTAAACTGCAATGCAAGCAAGTTTAGTAGAATTCGTTTTAAATTCAGGCCACAACCGGCATAATATCCACTTGGAATTCCACCGGATAATACCACGCGTTGCACTGCTGCTTGGAATCTAATTTTCTTAAACATTTGGAGCAGTTCACAACTGCATACCGCTACCATATCTCTGTATGAATGTTTAACGTTGGATGCATTTTAGTGTGACACGACAAAATACTGTGGCCTCTCTGTTTAGTGGCTATGAGTGGCTTAGAGCGGGTTTTGAGTGACCCAATAGTCAAACATAGTCAACGCACTAACTATAATAATTTTAAACTATTGAGATAACAGCCCCGCAGTTTCGTTGGATCTTATCATTTCCCTGGATAAAAAGTATCCTATATCTTATTCCAGGATATAATCTTTTTGTGTGCCAAGTTTCATCAAGATCGGTTAAATAATGGCACGGGAATTTGATAGTTACTTTATACACAACACCTTTTACTCTATGGTTACATATTTCGTAATTAAAAAACGTAAATCAAAATATATTGACGAATGTCTTGAGATAATAAAAACAATTGAATTTTAATTTTGTTACTACGATGTAAAGTTCATTATCGAAAGACACATTTTTATGGGTCGTTTTACATTTTCGGAAACGAAAATATCGTTACTACTTTAATTTTTAGTTTTACGTTCAACTTAATGTGAGATAGTTAAATGATTTTGGATCATAAAGCTTTAGAAAAGTGCCTAGTGTAATAATAGTCAGGATATTATGACCGCCATCCTGCGCAAACGCATCCTAATCGTCGATTTCTTCTTATCCCACCATGCCGTCCCTTTCCCTCACGCAGCTGTCACTTGTGACGAATCACTTTGTCATTCTGACAGCTTTTTGTACGTCAATTGTAATTGTCACCCTTTTAATGTTATGTATCACTATTAATAATGCTGGATTATTATTTTCGTACATTTCATTCGTATAATTCATATTCATGCGTTCGCGCAGGGGATGGATTATGAGAACTTGTAGTATTTTATTACATTGAACGAAATATCACAAATATTATAAACGTGAAAGCTTGGATGTTTGTTGATCAATCATGCAAAACCGGCTGAACGGATTTTGATGAAACTTGGCACACAGGTAGATCATATACTGGAATAAAATTTAGGATACTTTTTATTCCGGGAAAAGATAAGATACTTGGCGAACGCGGGTGAACCATTAATAAATGAGTTTGGAGTTTGATTTTGAACTATAACTTGACTAATCTTCAGTCGCAAATATGATCAGAACATGCCTCCAGATCTTCAGAGATAGAATACTCAAAAGCTTCCTTCAATTTAGAAGGTATTCAACAAAATTAAATGACACATAACAAACTAACACAAGACGCAATAAATACGCCGCCATGTTTGTTACAATTGTGCGCCGGCCTCCATTGAAATAGGAATAAATGCATTATATTCTATAACGTGATACACAATGGAATTATAAAAGTGTATGATTGTATTGTGCTGTAACCCTTTCAAGTTTTTTCTAGAGCTTATCCGCAGTAATTGTTGGGATAACATGGATTGTCTGTTTGTGCGTTACAGATCCCATGATGCCGGTTACCAACGCTAGATGGCAGTTATCAGAGCGTGAACCTTATTGGGAGTTGATATTGTACATCAGCCATAAGATGCACCAAATACATTCCACACAACAAGAAGTCGACGTATTGCACTCTGTTAAAAAGAAGAATATTACAGAGTGATGATCAAGTCTGACTTAAGCGAAGTGGCTCTTAATTAACTGTGGTGATGTTTAGCGGGTCTGAAGAACTCATAAACAACAAAACAAATCTACGGGTTCGTCAAAGGAAGTACAGAAATCTTCCTGGTGTCACTAAACCACATACCATCAGAAGAATCATCTAGCCACTTATCAACCTTTTGACCTGATCTGTAAGTAAATTGTTCTCTAGCTGTTCTCCATTTACTCAGGTGGTAGAAATAGCCCAAAAATAGGGCGTTTATGGTGAAGCTAGAATAGAAAAATTCAAAACACTAAAGACAAAACATGGGATTACAAGTTTTAAAAGTCAGTGAGCTTTGGCTCGAGGAAAACTGTTGTAAACATGTTGTAACATGATATTGGACGGGGCTTCTTTATATCCCGCACTCGGTCGCATGTAACCGAGTCGTGTAGCCCAGAGATTTGTGGTTTTTCGGTTACTTGAACGATGTATTGTACAGTAAAAAAATCCGTTTTATTTTTGACTACATTTAAATATGGAGTAGATTTTTGACTGCTGCGATTTGCGCCCAAAATGAAACTAACTGTTTGACCATAATTATTTTTATGTCTACAGGTTGAAAAGCAGACAGACGGTCCACCTGATGGTAACTGGTCACCGCCGCCTATGGGCATTTGCAATACCAAGGTAATTACCGACCTTGGAGAGCTTTTTCACGCCCTTTTTGAAGAACCCCATGTCATATCGCGGAGGGAATACCGTAATGGGGAGCTCATTCCAAATCCCAATGGTCCGCAGAAGGAACGATCGAGTGTATCGTTGGGACGATCGAGGTGGCTAGAGGATACGAGGATGAGCTCGCCGGTGAGCAGTGCGATGGTGGAAGGGTGACGACTGCACCAAGACAAAAAGTTCTTGAGAACACGGGGAGTGTACAGACATATACAGATGGTAGAACATACAGAGAGAGCCAATATCTTTCTGAAGGCTGCGAGGTCTTAAGCTTCCGCCTTTGCACCAAGGCAAGTGGATCAAGCTGATAAACTGGTGCCTGCCACAGGTGTGAGCAGTACTCCATGTGCGGCCTAATTTGCGCTTTATAAAGCTGCAGCCGCTGGAGTGGTGAGAAGTACTGGGTGTACTAAGACTATGGTGTACTAGAAGTACTAAGTACTAAGTATTTAGCGCACGCAGCTTTTTTGAAGCTAGTTTAGCTTTGCTCTCCAGATGACCTCGAAACTGGAAATCACTGAAATTCTTTACTAGGCTTTACGTGATTAAGACTTTCGGCTACATCAGCCTATCTAAATAAAAAGTTAGATATTGTTTCTATATAGCTGTCAAAGTGTCAATCGATACGATGCTAAAGCTAAAGGTCAGGGTTCGATATTGTCAAGGTACATTTAGTCAAAACATGGTTACGATGTTACTTCTGAAATGTGAAACCGAAGTGAACCGAATATAACGGAAATGGCAACAAATTAGGTATCTTATTAAATGGCAAAACTCACAATACCAATTACCAAATGAACTGAAACCATCAACCAATCATAATTGGAAGGAAAACGGGGATCTCTCACGAAGAGACCACGCCCAAGGGGAAGCAGGGGCAGGCCAGGCGCCCCCGGAATAATCTAATATTAAACACATTCAGATATTAGATACAAAGTGAGCATTCACAGAATTTAATAATCCCGCTCCCACACCTACACACCTGTCTCGCTCCCCCGTGCCACCCCGTGCACCTCCGTCTCGCTCCGACATGAATTATTAACAACAATTTTATGATTACATTTAGCATTGAGTGTAAGTGCTCGCAGGACGTGATACGAAAGTAGAAATGGCCGGTGAAAAATTGCGGGAAACCGTTCGCACAGTTACTTAATATTTTATTGGTTTCGATAGGTTTGAGTTATGTAAGCCTGGTTGGGGTGCTCCGGTAATTTTCAATTTTGTGCCTGAAATAATGATAAGGCGAGTTGTCGGGTCTCTTGGGTACGGCTTATTGGATATTTTGCTTAACTCTAACGACTGTTGGTGGCACTTCTATCTTTTACTCAATACAAGTTGCTCCAAATCTTGAAATACGTGTTATTACAAACTTGTTAGCTACATATTTTACAAATACACGCAGAGTTTGCACAAAAATTTTCGACGAACTACTGTAAATCTCGTAAATAAATAAAACAATCGAGTTAGTTATACCATTTATAACTCAAGAATAGCTTAACGGAATAAAATATAGGCTACTTAAACATTTAAAAAAAAAGACAATATAGTCAGATGGTCCAAAAATATATAAAATATGTAACCTAGCAATACTATACTTATAAATTACAACAAAACAATGGCTACAATGTAAACAGACAGCCGTACACAAAGGGAATCGATATGAATATTTAGTTCCGTCAAATTATCGCGAAAGCCGTGACTGTACTTACATCTAGTTATTGCTGAATTGGTACTAATTTTGCTAATGTAGGTAATTATTGATGGTGATTTCTTAAACCTTAAGATTGGTCTGGATTTTGAAGCAGTTTAAACTGGTATGTTAGAGTTTTGTAACGTTCGTTTTAACCCCAAAAAATCCAAATAATTATCGAAACTACTCACAAAATTTCACGAGAATCGACGTCGGATACCGCGGCGAAGGTTGTAGGTCCGAATCCAACAATGAGCTTGAGCTTTCGGTGAAGGACAACATCGAGAGGAAACCATAGCACTGTAGGATACTTTGTAGTACCTGACTGGCTGGCTACCACTCTTAAGTTGAAAATCTATCGCCAAGCACCTATCGGTGTCGATCATATCTTTATTTCAAGATTAAATAGTATATTGTTATACAAGGGGCTAAAATGACCCATTATATACGAGGTAGTTTTACTCCCGAGCTTTAGCGAGGGACTAAATAGAAACCGAGTTTTAATGGGTTTTAGCGCCGTGTGTTACACTAAAATTTTCACTACGATTGCGAAAAAATAAATAATCCAATACAATATGAAATATGTAGTTTATAATTTCTTTTTTTTTTTGTTTCTTCTGTAGCCGCAACACATTGCATGCATTCTACCAGTGATTTTCAAAATTTAAATGAAGTTCTTTTTTTATGAAACAGTAATAAGTCGAGTCTTTATTCATGATTATTCTACTTATGACTAAAGACTTTTTCGTTTGTAGGTTTTTTGTAGACAATGAATCATTTGACACACAAAAATTGAAAAAAAAAAACTTTTTCTCGTAGAGCTATTTTTTCACCGCTCTGGTACGCTACAATGGCGGTCTTTTTGAGCAAGAGTGAAAAATATATTTTGAAGTATATAATAAATAGGTGGTGGAAGACGCAACGTGGGCAGGCCCCGGGCAGGACAACGTGGACCGACGATTTAGTGAAAGTCGCGGGAAACCGCTGGATGCGAGCAGCACAGGAGCGGTCGTTGTGGAAAACTTTAGGGGAGGCCTATGTCCAGCAGTGGACATCTTTCGGTTGAAATGATGATGATGATATAATAAATAGGCACTAGGGGCCAATATTTTTATTTTTATGGTTTCTTGCCATGGTTTCCTCGTGATTTTTGTCTTCAGCGAAACCTTAAGCGTTATTACCACTGAGTTATCATCACCTTAAGATATTCGCACAGACCAAATAAAAAACGGTAGATAGCCCCGCCCCGCGCACTTAAAGTGAAGCACAGTAAAGGAAGCCGAATTTGAAAAAGGAATCCGATCGCGTTCCTGTGCAACGCGAGACATGCTGGGTAACGTAGGTGCAGGTCACACACACAACTTCGTACACGTTGCTTCACTTCATTGGAGACTATTGTTTACGTACGCTCCTTCTACCTTTTTCATTTGTTTTTTAGCTATTCGTGATTCCTCCACAGTCATTACAAAGTCAGTACGGTCAGAATCTGATAAAAATCTACAAATTACGCACGCCACAAAATCTAAATAAGCTGAACTATTTTTAGACCACAAAACCTGAGTCGTACGAGGCCAGAACAATTCTAGATACAAATTAAAGGACCCGGATGACGGTGGCCGCTGCAAGAATTCAAAACACAAATTGTGACCACTCAGCGGTCACTTGGAGCGTGAGTTGAATCCACAAACACCACGAGACGAGCTGAGGGGAATTATGACGAAAATGGAACCCAACAAGTTTGGTACCGCAGATAATTTTATTTAGAATCCCCCCCGGCCCTTGGCGTCCCCTCGCCTCCTTGTGGGGACTAATGACATAATCGTCATATTTTATTTGATTATTTTACTACGCCTTTGGTGGTTACATATTTTAGTCTATCAAAAATGCAATAACAATGTAAAAAGTATTATTTTTGTTTGTTTATTTGTCCCCAAAATAATGAAATTCTCGATTTATTTGGAAATTATTGTTTAGTAGTGAAATGGATAAAACGCAAAATATTGCAGCCAGACGGAAAAAATACGTTCCGATTGCAACTCATCCACGTTTGACAATTAGTCGAATCATCGCGTCTCATCCGAACTTCATCGCATAATTGTCATTTATAATTGAAAAACGCAATTACCCGCGCCGCGCCGTCAGTTAATTAATATTAAATTTGCAAATAATCGCCCCCCCCCTCGCACCACTCCCCCGGGAGGGGAAGCCGGGGACTGGGACCGCGGTCTGATTGAATTATAGGGAAATTTTGAATTTTGAATAATTCACAGGAGCGAGTTAGCCCTTTATGGCACTCGTGAGTGAGTTGGGGATAGGAGACACTTATTTATTATTTAATATTTTTACATAATATATTATAAAAAAACAACGTGCTATTGAGTACAACAACTGCTAACTTCTGACCTCATTGATAATTATTACGATTAATTATTATTTATTAGTGATCATCATTCATAAACGAGACATCGCCGCCGGACACCGGGTTATTTATAAAAATGCGCAGTTAATTATTCAGGCAGGATAGGAAAAATCCATGGATCGGAAAAAAAGACGAATTTAAAAAAAACCTAGTTACAGATCAGTTTGCCGCGGCTCACCAAAATTCAATTTGGTCGGCATTTCACAACGTCCACAGCGGCAGCGGCCACACCGTGCGACAAACCAAACAATTACACATACGTGTGCCGAAAGCATAATTTCTCCACCAAAAAAAAAATACTTCGTGAAAATGCGAAAAAACATGCTGACGCTTTGTTAGTTTTTCGCGCCAACGCGTCGTCCATTTTTGACAGCTGTCAAACGCTGCGCTAGTGATTGTGTCTTTTGTTGTCGAACCTTTTTGGACATTTTATTTTTCAAACACGCTAAATTCAAACGCGTCCCTACAGGAATGTTTAAGCGGCGATATTTGAATAATAAATAACACAATGTAAATCCCACACAAATTACGAGGCGCGGGAATATGAAAGCGATAATCGTCAGAGATGCAATACCGATACACGCATCACAATTCCGTCTCATTTCAATACGTATTGTACAAAGTGTTGCATCGTCGAAACGTCGTATGTGCGCGTCGTGCGGACACCCATCCGTCATTTGGTGAATGAATACATGACAATCGATATAGAATCGAAACGTAACATGTCAGAGTGACGCGACGAGTGATTCTCGCGCTCGCGACGGATATCCGAACGTTGACATACGCGCGTAAAGCGCCCGCGCCGCGCGCATTCTTTTTTCAAAACTTTAAGAAGAAGGTGACATACGATAGTGATGTGTCGATGTAGGCCTGTCAGTGTTGTATTGGCTCTTGAAGGGGTGTTGACGTATCGCGTCGGATCTAGATCGAAGTGAGGACATGTTAATTGTCAAGTAAGAGATGCGTAGGAGTTGACGTTATCTATGACTGACTTGACACTCTATTATGTGCATAACGGACCCTTTGGAGAGTCTATTGTTTTGAAATTTTAAGTCAATATCAGCTTAGCAATTTATTTTTAGCATTTCGCTAATCGACGGGCCGGTTGGCGTGGTTGGTTAACACACTGCCTATCACGGCGCAGGTCGTGGGTTCGATTCCCATCCAGGACACACATTTGTGTGCATGAACATGTCTGTTTGTCCTGAGTCTGGGTGTAATTATCTATTTAAGTATGTATTTACAAAAAAAAAGTAGTATATGTATTATATCAGTCATCTGGTTTCCATATTACAAGCTCTGCTTAGTTTGGGATCAGATAGCCGTGTGTGAAAAATGTCCGAGGATATTTATTTATTTATTTATATATGTTACCGGCCAGACTCGATTTCAGGACAAACTAGTTTTGCCTAGGCTAAACTAGTTCTTCCTATACGCGGTCGCTCACAGTCTCTTTCTATTCAAAATCGACATGGCTTGATTAGGTTAAAAGTGTACTTTGTTGTTATTTTTTTTATGGTTATCAATTCTAAGATTTTGAGTGAACAAAGATGAAGCGTATAGGAAGAACTAGTTGTCCTGAAATCTGGTTTGGCCGGTAACAAATAGGTATACCCAGTTTTACTCATACAGAAATAAGATACGGCGTAAACGATTAATGCAAATAAAATTTTACCGAGTCGATTTAATTGATTTCATACGATACAATGTTGTGTTCCCGATATGGCTCAAGTATCACTAAACCGATGTTAAAGGAATCTCGATTGAATATAAATTATTCGATTAATATCGATAGTTACTAACGAGTCACAACACAGGGACTATATTTCTTTATGTAATAAAGGAAGTATAATTACGATATCGAATCGAGTTATTATTCATCGTAATTTATAATAGACTTATTCATCGAATTTTAATTCAGCCAGTTATTATAAATATTATTCAATTGTGGTGGAAGTCAAACTTTATTTTGCAATACACGGTTATCAAAATACCCGATTATTAATTGATACATTATTTCAATATTGTGGTGAAGGAATAATTATTTTACAAAAAAATATTTTTAATCTTTGACTTTTTTATGTCCTCAAACTTTTAAACGCTGACGAGTCCTGTCCGAGGGTGTAGGTATGTAATCACATCCTTCATGAAGGCATCGCAGGACTCTACTGCCTCGAATTTAGATTGCATTTATTCTGTTGAGAATCTGTCGGCAAGCAACTGTTTGTGTGTTCCAGCAGTTGCACTTGAAAGCTAGTTTTCTTTATGGCATTTTAATAAGGTGTACAACACATTGAAAATTCTCCTGGTATTGCTAATGTGACCCGCCTTGGTTGTCGTTTGTCGTATAAAAGAAACTGTATAAGAATTAAGTGAAGAGTTTAGATCTCAGCTACATTAGATTCCTTCGCAACCGAAAACTATAAAGGCCAACTTCTGACCAGGAAATGGAAAATCATGATCTATATTTGAAGCAATCCATAACATGAAGTAAGAGACGCCTGTGTGTGGCTAGATTCATCTATTTTAATAATGAAAATGGTGATAGAACTGTGTGACACTGCTGTCTTATCTCTTTGGTTTCTTCAACCTCCACATCATGGATTAACCAAATAAAATAGATGAACAATGATATCCTTAGCTCGTCATCTCCACGTTCAAAGTACCAGGAGAGCATAAAAATAACGTACCTGGATCTGTGGCATCGAGGGTCTGCGGCGGGGGTTGGCTGAGTGGGCCGGGGGTGCCGCCGGAGCCCGGCGAGCGGACGTCGTCGTTCACCGCGCCGCCGTACGATAGCGACGATGAAGGTGGTCTCTGTAACAACATCCACGCTGGTTATGATTGCCTGGTACCTGCTACCTGCTTATATGTCATTTATTTCATTACGGTTTACGCTCCGCTGCAGTGACCAGTCCGGAAATCCGACAAATACTTATCTATTATTTAGTCATACAAACTGTCAAAAAAATACATTTACAATACAAAATATTGTTTATAACTTTAGGGTTAAATAAATATGAATACATTTTTATTGAATATTAATTATCGACCGCCCCTATACAAATTATTGTAAGCAACCGATGGTGTGTGACGAAACATCTGCGCGTAACCATGCGAAACTGCACCACGGACAATCAAAAATATGTTTCTGTGAAGACCCTAAGGTTCACCTTTGGCCGCGTCATCACTTAATGGTAATAAAAGTCGTTTGCTATGTAGGTTCGTAAATATTCTTCTTCAGCTTCATATAAAATTAAACTTCAAGTCAAGTATCAAGCTGCATCCAAGTTCAAATTACAAAACAAAATGGCGGATTAAAGTACTAACTTAGTTCATAAATGTTTTCAAAATATGGTTTGCTAATAAGTACGTCCAGTTCGGGTATTGCCGTAACATTTCGGAAGCGATCGGGCCGGTAATGAGGCGGCGCGCGCACGCCAATCCGCCATTAAGCTGCGCGAGTTGCCCGCTCAAGGCACCTGCCTTATTGCCCCTTTCGCCGGGTAATGGACTAGGTTGTGAAATGAGGAAATCTTGCTATTAAATTAGATCATCCATGCAAGTATTTACTAGGTTGTTTAAGGAATACCCATTTCGAATAAACCTCTTTTTTATTTTTATTATGACATCGACTCTACATCCTGATGATAATCGACTAAATCATCGACTAGCTTAAAACAAGTTCACACAAACTTCAAAAAATCGAATGTCTCTTTCACTAGTGGTCAATCAAGTGTCGTTTGAATAAAATAAGGATAATTTCGATAGGTACGATAAATGAGTCGGTGATGTTTCGTTTTTATTTGAATGAAATAATTCGTATTCTACTTTTAATTTTATATTTCTTGATGGATTTTTTTTTTTCACAAATTTGATTGCATTCATCGCACGTTCAATGTAACAGATATTCCCATATTAACATGGATAACATATTATGATTGATTGTAATTCATTTGGTACACAATCCGTGTTGTAATTACCGAAAAATAGTTTAATTGCTGAACGTGTAACTTGAAATTGATTGGCCGCACTAACGATCGTTAGGTTTCTTATAACATTACTCATAACAGGTCTCAGTTTTCATTTTAACATAATGACTCCATAGTTGTGTTAATTTATTCAATTTAAAATTGGACTAAACATTTTAGGTTACAAAAATGCACTTCTGGATTGATCTTTTTAGGGTTCCATACCCAAAGAGAAAAATGGGACCCTATTACTAAGACTTCGCTGTCTGCCGTCTGTCTGTCACCAGGCTGTATCTCAAGAACCGCGATAGCTAGACAGTTAAAATTCACAGATGATGTATTTCTGTTGCCGCTATAACAACAAATAAAATAAATATTTCAGGGGGGCTCCCATACAACAAACGTGCTTTTTTGCCATTTTTACGGAACGATTCGTGCGCGAGTCTGACTCGCACTTGGCCGATTTTTACTACATTGTTAAGCATGGTTGTTTGTTATACGAGATGAAAGACAGGGTAACAACCAAATTTTCTGGGTCACCACTTTATTGTAAGATTAGAGAGATACATAAATTAAGCGACATTTTATGTAGTCATTACAGGGTAAATGATGACTCGACTTATTTAATTGGTCAACATTTTGAACAAAATTTTAAGAGTTTTAATCACTTCTCACCATCTCTCAACGGCACAATCAAGTATACAGATCTCATGTCGAGATAAAATAATCTTTCTATCTTAATTTTATTTACGTAGGTATACCCCAACCAGTTGTATGTACGACGACTGAGATAGGAGTGTGTTTACGTCGATAAAAGTTTTGCAATACGTAATTAGACCGCAGACCGGTATCAGAATAAGCTTTTGGAATTCCTATTCAAAATTAGAACACGCATAACCCAACTGGCAATTTCAATAATCATTAAAGAAATCGAACTGAACAGGCGGCGAATTCGATTTTCTATTTAGAACAGATGTCCGTACGCCGCGCGCCTCTTTCAATTAACCAATTCGGATCTGACGCTGCTCAGTTCCATCCTTAATTTGAATATGAACACATGTTTTCAAGGATCATTCGAGTTTCTAATCCCTTTCTCTTGTAAAACCATTCATGGAAACTTTATAGCTATTGTGATAGAGATCAATTTAACCTGCAAGTCCTCGCGTAGGTAGGTATTTTGAAATTCGAGCTCATTCCGTTTTCAAATTATGATTTTGTGGTTAACGATGAATGAGTTTGCATTAATCGACTAAATACACAACTATCGAATTACATGTTGTTAATTTAAATATTCATTCGCGAAACATATTTGATATTCTACGTCGTATTGTAGATAGGTATATATTATCTTTCCACGAACTACTTAACGGAACTATATCTAAATATAAACAGAATTATTGGAATACCTCTTCTACATTTGTTTCCCATCTCTTGTTTGTTTTTTTAAAGGTCCTTTTTTGTGGCAGGAAACGCGACCGCTAATGCGTTCCGTTCACACCATGTGCGTGAATCAAAAATGACTTACTTCGTTCGCAAGTTCATCATTACGGTCGGTTTTATTGTTATAATTTTGTTTATACACGTCAATGGGCGAGGCCGGGGCATAATTTAGTATCGTTAGCGAATATCTGTTAGTGTACATTTGGTTAACGATCGACGAATGTAACACCTTTACAATTGTAATTGTTAGTCGATTTTTTTAACGATTATTTGTGTTTTGACAGGTATGCATTAGGAATATTGATAAAAAATGAGTTGGCAACTCTTTAACTATAGATAACAGCTACATAACAATCAAGTAGACAAAAATAGGTTATATATTATCATTAATCAATCAACATATCTTTTTAGATACCTAACAAAATTAATATGTTAAGAATAGGTACCAATCAAGCCAAACCGATATAAAAACGGCAACCTTCTCCCCAATTCTCATGAAATGATACCTCAACTCAACTCAAAGATACTAAGGCGGGGCCCGTTCGAGAACTGGTAATTTTGCATTGTGACCACATTGTCGGGTCGCAGGTTCGATTCCTGGAAGGGGCGTGGCACCTAGTGATTTGAGTGAAAGTTTTTTTGCGGTTTCAAGAAAACAAGAGTTGTGGGAAAAAATGTGATGCCTTTGGACACGTGTGAATTGGTATTTTGCTAATTGTAATAGTTAAATTTGATAAGTACGAATACAAGCTAAAATGAATCTTATGAGTCCTATTTCACAGTTACCATTTACCTGTGTTTTCAAAGTGTTAACTTTTTCTATCATCAATCTAATTATCAGCGTCCCACCCCTAGATAACACACCCATTACGGCCGCAGTCGCAAAAGCTATTGCAAAAATGACATTACAAGCGTTTCACACGGGCGTTCACCGCGGACGCGCGGGCGTCACGCGGGAGACGCGCGGGTGACGCGTGCCGAGTGTCGGGTGACGTGGGAATAACGCGAGTGACAGCCCTGGAGACTGCACCGAGGGTTGGGTTGGCGAACGCCTCTCATTATATTGCTAATTTAATATACGACACTGCAAATAATAATGCTCACTTATGTAGTTGATGATGAGAATCTGATAAAGTGCTACGAAACAATGTTTTTGAAGTTATTTAAGTTGCAGTTTCGGATGAATGGAAAGATGTTTTTAATAATTGACCAGATAGATACAGTCTTAAAATCGATTAAATAAAAATTAATTTTACGCTCCGAAATTAATCGACTAATAATTAATTAGTATCACTAATGACGAATCAATAACACATCCCTCCAACTCTACATAAAATTAGAATGATCGTTCCACTTTTAAAATATGTATATTACTGGCAATTTTGAATTCTGAATTCGAAATGTAAAGTTTAAATGTAGAAACAATATTATGCGATACACATCGTATCTTCCCGAGTACTATGAACGAGTGTCCGGTCCCCTTACCGGGGGCAAAAGAGGGCAGAGGGGGGGACACAACCCGACTTTTCCATTACCATTAATTTGGCCAAATGAGAGTTTACTATTGTGTCATCTTAAGAGGGGTCATACGTCTTAATGTAGGACTTTCTTTTGTTTTTTGTTTTGTTCGTCTCGATACTGTTCAGGATTGCCATTGTAGTATTTGTTTGTTATCAGAGAATGATTACACGATGAATGATAAACGTGTAGAAAGAAATACTGGATTATTAATTGAGATTTTTAAAGGGTAATTTTTTTTTTATTGAAAGCACGGCTAAAGTCACGAACTATTTAAAATGAGCGTTTCTAATTAAAAAAAATGAACTGCAGTTCACTCCCGCCTCCACATTTTCCATTTTTGAATTAAAAATCGAACGTCATTCACAATTTTCACCTGGTACAGTAACTCGATAGTGCGCACGAGTCGCGTTCCATTTCCAAAGTTCCAAATTCAAAAGTTCCAACCCTCCGCATTGTTCTTTTTATGATTTGTTTTCAATTATATTCATTGCGCGTGCGTTTGACGGTTCACAGTGGGGGTCTATTTGTCCCGTATTGTTTTCTTTAACCAAACTTTAACCCTCTCGCGCGCTTATTGATTTTGTTATTCCAATTATTTTGAATGCGAATTTTAACGTCGAGTGGTACTTGTAATTGTGTTTCGTATAAACATATACATTTATTTTGATTGTAGAAGTATTTATAGAATAATATTGAGGCGTTTATAGTCAAGTAAGTACCTATTCGTAATAAAAAAAATACAATAAGCGTTGTATCTATAGAAAGTACATCCATACATGCGTAAAGCGTTGTAAATATATTCAGTTTTCTTTGAATAACTCAGTCTCTATACACGGCAGTGCGTCAGGTCAAATTTAAAAAAAAAAATTATCAACATGTGCACGAGTCAGAATTCTAAAAACTTCCTATTTTAATACGAACCCATCAGAGATACTTGCCAAGTTAAAGAGGCTCAGTTTTAGATTTCATATTTTTTTAGGACGACGAACTTGGCCATATTTCACTTTAAAGTTTTTGTTCGGATTAATATTCCTCATATGACACTGCCGTCATAGTAAATCTGAATAAGGCTCGGCGGACATGAAACCCGCACAATAAATTCTCCTATTACATAATTGATCAATTACTAGGTATATCCGCCGGCGTCGCCTGCCAAGGTCGACTTTTATTATAGCTTAATCTATGCCCGTAATGTTACCACCGTTTTATGGTCATTCGTGATGACCATATAAATATATTGGCGCCATGCGCTGATAAGTCAGTCGGTTGTCGGTGTTGGTTTCATACGAAATTTATTTTGACAGTTCAATGAACGACGCAACTGTAGATCCCCCCGGCGAAGTGTCTCTTATTTTAATAAAAATAATTATTTGAAAAGAAACATAAATAAAAGAAAGGTTCGAACCAAAGAAAAATTGCCTTGCTGAATTTTTACCGGAGTCTTCTCAGTTTAAGTGTGTTTATCAGGGCTTAGATTGAATAAGATTAGTTTCAAAGGTGAAAAATTTGGAAACTTACTAGTAATCATGTATATGACGCCTATCATTTTTATTCCTGTTGTATGAAAATCTAAGTTATATATTTTTAGTAAGACTGATAAATTTAAGTGAAATTTATGATAAAAAATAAATATTAAATATATTTCGATAAAATAAAGAAATCACCATAATATCTACCATTCAAAAGAATAAAAGTTTCGTATGAAAACACAATCAACGCATAAGACATTTTTTAAGTCATTGACCGTCATGGGAAAGTCAGTCCATAACTCTTTGGGTACGTGATGTTTCTACAAATTATGATAACATCTATCTCAAGGTGACAGAGTTCAAATTACGCTAACTATAGCGTTATCAGGAAACTTTATCTTTTTCGCGTACCTAGTCAAGTGGGTGATTTTTTTAACGCCTTGCCCTATTTCTCAGCGCGATGATCGTACGATGCGCTTAGAAATTTAAATGAAGAATTAAATTATATTTTTTTTTATTTCCATAAAATGGCCAGTATTTTCTTTAATGGCAGTTCGATCAATCAGATATTGTTTCATGTTTTGGCCGCACGTATTTTTTATTGACTTTAATATAATTTTAATAATTTAATCATTAAATTGATTAAAAATACAAATAAATTTTAAATGCATGCTTAATTAAATTTAAAATATTTTACATTATGCAAAATAAATTGCGTAAACGGTTCGCCAGTACTAGGAGTGGAGGTAAATAAAAAAGTTAACGCTTAAGAGGCGCTCCAACGATTAAATATTATAGAAAACCATGCATTTTTTATCAGAAACGTTTTTCTTTTTTAAAGATTGTCTATGAAATAGAACGGAAAACTAACACATTTAAATGCATAATACCACAGTATAAAGATTTATACTGTGATAATACACTTGAAATAGAGTTAGTTGGTTGTTAGAAATCTATTTAATTTCAAATATTCACATTAAAATTAACGAGTAACGTGTTAAATATGATGATTGAATAACAGTAAAATTAAATAATTACTTAAAGGGAATTAATTTATTAATAATAATCAATCAAACGAAAGGCTATACTTGTGTGGCAAAACATACAGTTTCAAATTAAGAACTTTATTAACGTGGTCATGAAACGAACAACATTTCAAAAAGGTTAAGTATCCTAGCAAAACATTTCTGTCCTAAGTTGGCTCGGGCAAAATTAATATCAGCTCATTTAATATGCAAATAGTGTACTCGGGCCCTTATCGGCGATGTCCGCTCCGTTCAATCAATGTGTCCTTTAACACGACTATCTCTGTGCAATCTTACCTCCTTGCCTCTCATGCCGCCCTGGTACTTAGATTTATAGCTGCTTGATATCATTAACTTGTTTGTTTATCTATTTTGTCTATTTGAATTTTAGAATTAAATTTAATGGCTTATTTTAGTTGGTATTGTATTTTAGATTGGAATTACCAATAAAATTTTAGACTAATACTGCAACTAAAGTAACTGAGCAATACTAAAGTCCACTTCAGTGGCAAAAAAAAATAGAATCCTAAAATGAACTCATGTTAAAAATCTGTGATCAAGCAGCTAACAGTATATTCCGACAACTGGTTCCTTTAGGCTTTGTAGATTAAAAAAATAGTCAACAGATCAATGTAACATTAGTTACATTTATAATATTGAATTGTAACATTTAGAAATCCTTTCAAGTACTCCAAACGTTACAAGATTACAAGTAAAAATTAGGTCAAACATCTCTATAGCTAATCAATTGTAATTGTATTCTAATAATAAAGGAAGGGTGGGTAACGATTCGTTTTCCATTGTTTAGGCTGTAACCAGACACGGCGCACGCTCCGCTCCCTCTGACGGGCCCTTAGGGTCTGCACAATGAGCGATGTGTGAAGGAAAGCATATTCGATCGATTGTTTTAAGTCATTTTGTTGTTTGATTGGTATTTCAAGAAAACTCTTAAAATTTTTGATTGAGCAAAAAGTATTAGCAGTGGACCATCTGACAGATGTTGATGATGAGAAATTGAGATAGATGAATTCAATAACGAATTTTTTTGATAGGTTATGGGATTTGAGCAAACACAAATACAACTCCAAAAATACACAGAAGATGAATCATAGCAAACACACTAGGATCTAGCCAGTTGATTCCTAAATAAGTATTTCAACTGTAAATTGACATTGAAGCCTTCAGCAGCTTAAAGCCTAAGCTTCTCGTGATGACTGACAACGTAACTGCTTGTTTTAGTTACACCCACCAAAAGCTCCCCAAAAAGGGCAGACAATTAAATTCCAATTTAAATATCTGAATGTAACAACTGTAGAATCAATTAACGACACTCCCGGAAGTTCCATAGGAAGCACAGTATGTACCATCAGTTACTTGACCATAGATGAAGTCTGAATTATTTATGGCCAGCCGTTCCGTTACATTGAATGGCTAATGATGTATGGGCCCTGATTATTTACTTTTAATATTAATGCCATAGAGCCGTGGTCTGACTATCTGATCAACTGCATGTCTACGATCCGTCTGAGATTAGTAATTAAGTCGATGCAGGTTACCACGAGCTCATTGGTTCTTTTATGCAAACTGCAGTGTCTATTATACTGTCTTGACTATTTATAGATTTTATGGCCGTTTGAATTCTTTGGCGTTTGCAGTCGTTGGTAAATGTATCTAGAAATAACTGATTCTAGATCATTATTTGTAACTTAAACCCAAATAAACTAGGGACTAAATTAAATCAATATAACAGAGAACACTAATCCCAAATCCTCATCAAACGACCACATAATAAAGTTAAGAAAAATTTGAATATCAATTGAATAGAAGCGGCACTAGGAGCGAGCCCTGCGCGACGCCAACACGTGTTCCTCGGCTTAACTGCACTTACAATTAAGCATTAAGCTCCGGTTAATTAAACCCGAGCCGTATTGTCGCGAAACCCTTTAAGCTTTCATTGAAAGCTCTCTGTAAAAAGCCTATTGAGTCCCACGCTTTACATTGACGGACGCGAGTGCGACTAAATTTTAATTTAGATGTTTTGTGTTTGGTTTTGTGAATAGGATTTGGTTGGATTTGAACGGTCACGCAGTTTACGTTATTGACTTTATTGATATTTAATAATAATAGTCAGTTAATTAAATAAGAGTTGACGGGGTTAATGTCTGTTAGGAATCTATTGAATTATTTTTAAAGATATCGTGTTACCAAAAGATTCCGCTTTTAATAAGTTGTAAATTTTTGAGAAACTAATATATTTTTACAATAGCTTAACCTTTATCTTAATAATATTTAAGTGAGAAATATAAGTATAGCTTCATAGCAAAACCACAATACCTAACTAAAGACATCAAACCACTCCAACCCAACCAATGACCAGCCGAAACACAGAGAATATTAAACCGCAAGCAATTTACAGGAAAACCAAACAACAATTACCGAACAAAAACAAATACGAGAGAAAAATCATTGAGGGGAGCTACCAGAGGGGGTGATTACAAAAGAAAACACGGGAGCCGTGGAGTGGTGGCTATTATGTCCCGATTGTGCCTTAGTTGGCCGCAAGCCTGAGGGTAGTGGGTTCGACAATGGCTCTGGTGAGATTACTGCTGTCGTACTGTCAGAAATTGCCGTAGGGTTGATGGGGAAATATTTGAATGTTTATGTTTTGTTAATACTTCAACTTAGTTTGATCAAATTTGTTAAAGAGTTGTAAGGTGATGAATTGTAAATAGAAATTAAATGAAGCTCAACTGAGGAGGATTTGACTGATGAACTAACAGTATTGTCGAGATTGAAACAATTGAATTTAAATCCTGGAACTGGTATTATGCCAGGCTTGGGTTAAACGTTTTATTGACTTAACAGAACACTAAAAAGGGATATTAAAAGTCTTATGATGGAACTCAGCAATAACTGAATTGTTTTTTTACAAAAAAGGACGTATGTAAAAAGTGCCGTTTGAAATAACATTTATTTGGTTTAGGTACATTTGAATGTGGGGGAAGCCTATTGGCGTACCATCGAAGCTCTTGCATAGATGATAATAATGTGACCAATAGTCCATAAGAAAGAAAGTTTGCGAGGTGTCTAATATCTCAGCTTATGCTGCAGCGTGAAAGCGTGGTTATCCAAAATTCATTCATAATGAGAGTTTGATCGCAAATTATTGCTCAATTAATATAATCCTTATTATAATATCGTAAATTTTGCATCCTATAAAAATTTTGCTCTATCAAAAAACCTTATTTTATTTTCAAAATAATTCTCACCATAAAGATTTTCTAACCCCATATTATCTCGCGGATTGTATATCGCAGCGTCCGTGTGTTTGTTTGTATGTAATCTGACACCTCGATAGATTTCTACCGCCTTTTGTCTCTGCCCTCCACCCTCAAGAGTATTATGCGATTTCTATACCTTTCATAACTGTAAAATAGTCCTATTGTTTTTGGACGAGACGAAATACTGACGATGTTTTGTATACCAAATACATATTGATATTTATCATCTTAATATACATATACACAAGATAAGCATTCAAACAGTGTGACGTTGCATAGGTTATTATGTGAATAGATGCTCTATGTAGGGTTGGTCTTGTTAAGATTTGTATATTATTGTACTTAGCCACTGATTTATTTTCGTATTTACGCAATATAATACGCAAATATTGTTAGTACGACTAGATTAAAACATAAGTAATAAACCTATGTTTATTTCGAAAATAATTGCCGAGTTTATTGCCAATTCTTCTCAGCAAAACCAACTTTCTAAACCGTGCGTCAGAGTCAGACTATTCATAAATGTTTGTAAAAGCGTATGATCAAAATAAAAACAATTATCATTCAGTCCAGGCCCAAAGTATTTTTATAAGATACTTGTATAAGTACAAGATAAAACCTGGTTGAGGACTGTAGCTAGTAAATTAAGGGGTCCAGGGTCCTCTGATATCAAAGAAGTTTTAGCAGAATTATGTTGTGTAGCAGTTTTGAATTATGTTAAACCAGAATGTCTAAATTCTTAAGAACATCAAGTGGAAAAAACCTACTGGCAACACCAATAAGACTTCCAAACATTAATAAATACGAACAGCATATGAAATGTAAAAAGCATGTCCCGTGAAAGCAAAGTACACATTCACAGATAAAGAGCAAAACTTTCAATATCGAGACAAAGTTGACAAAAAGAGATGATTGAAACAAACCCGGGAGTACCCCAGGACTAAAGTTCGGAAACACGTCCCTCCTAAGTGTATTAAACCGCCTCAAGTTTGAGTAAAAAGTGAAAGTAGACAAAGTGAAATAATATAAATACTTTCAATAATAAAAAGTTGATATTGGTTAAAGTTTTTTCTTAGCTTGTGGGACAAGAGAGACACTTGACGCGTTTTGTTTCAGGATTCGAAAAAGGTATGCTATCCTGCCCTAGTGCAGATAATACTACTAATCTAATCTTTCAAGGTGATGGATTTATGATGGACTAGCTGTCCCCCGCGTTTTCACTCGCGTTCCCGTGAGATCTTTCTCGGAATAAAAAGTATCCCATATGTTATTCTAGTATATGATCTACCTGTGTGCTAAGTTTCATTAAAATCCATACAGTAGTTTATGCGTGAAAGAGTAACAAACATCTACACATCTTCACACACATCCAAACATACTTTCGCATTTATAATATTAGTAGGATGGAACTTAATTCTATTTTCATAATGCAATCTTTTTGCATGATCGTAGGGTTCTTTGTAGAAATCAACTGGCTGGTTACCACCCTCAAGTTGAAAATCACGGTTAGTGTGTTCCGGTAATTGCACTTGAGAGCAAGTTAGTTGCCTTTAAAGCATCGTAATAAGATGTACAAACACATTGGCAATCCCCTGGTATTGCTAATGTTTATAGTGCAACGGTAGTTACTTACTATCAGGTGACCCGCCTGTCTCGTTGTCATGTGTAGTATAAAAAAACTATATTTCAACATTTCATTTAGATTTATATCATGCCACTATCTCTGTTCTTTACTCACCTATAACTTAGACCAAGATCTTGCGAAGTTGGGCCGAGGGGCGAAGGTTTGGAGACGACGTGGAAAATGTTCAGGATGCATTATGATAAGCACCTCGCAGTGGGAATACTGAACTGAGGTAACCGCAAACAACATAATACAAAACTTTAGCAACTGTCTTCATGCTACAATTCACGCGCTTTGGAAGTAAAAATATGACATTCAAAGTTTTTATTTTTGCCTACGCACTGCTTTTGTATGGAGATTTGTGTGTTTATTATACAGGAAATAGTTGAGTCTTTGCTTAACTTGGAAGGTCTTGTTATTAGATTATAAAAGTCTTAATATACTTCGATATTTTAGCGCTTTGACTCATTGTAAACTCACTAAATTCCATGTAACAGATAAATCGTTTTATTTATTTTTCTTGCTCCTAAAATTACCAGACAAGTGTTTATATTCCAGCCCATGAAATTAATCAGAGCACCTCCTGTGTTCTGAAATAATCCACTAGCATTCAAATATGTTACGATGTAAATAATTATCTAATAAAAATGGCAGGAAACGTTCCCAGAAAAAAAGTATTGGAAGGTGACGGAAGGTATTTGTGGCGCAAACAACTTGAAGCAAACTTTCACCGAAGGGACGGGCAAAGTGAATAATAGAATTCGTTCAGATCAAATAATCGGACGTCATTTTGTTACGATATCAAACTTTTATGAACACATCAAGTTTTACAATGTACAGGTATTTTATTTGAATAATATTTTGGCAAATATAAGTGATTTTTCCTGCGGAAATTTTAAGGGCTGTATCATAAATGGTAAGATAAATAAATCAGTCCATGAATACTAGCTTGGGTTCGAATCCTAATAGAAACTAATGCATCATTTACGGTGCTACCATACATAAAATCTAGGTGTGTCTTTAATCGAAGTCAACTGCTCATTACTTCATATGGCCCTTCTCTCTTTTCTGTATGTCATGTCAACTTATAAATAATTTTCCATTTTTATACAGATACATTAAGACATTTTAAGGTGATGATAGCTCAGTGGTAGTGACGTCGAATACCGCGGCGAAGAACGTGGGTTCAAATCCTACAATGAGCTTCAGCTTTTGGTGAAGGAAAACATCGTGAGGAAACCAGCACGGTGGTAGCATACTTTGTAGTACCCGTCTGGCTGGCTACTACCACCCTCAAGTTAAAATACTGTCGACAAGCACTTATCGGTATGTTCCGATAGCTACACTTGAGAGCCAGTTCCCATCTAAGCTTTGTGTGCTTACCACCCTCGGCCACATCATCACTTACCATGGTGAGATTGTGGTCAAACACAAGCTTATCCAGAATAAAAAAAGACACATTTATAATTCTCAAATAGTGAAAATACTTCGTGTCCCAAAAATTTTTATAGTCGTCGTTACTTCATAATAAGATACCTACTAATGTATTATCGGTCAAAATAATTTCGACATGATCCGTTATCTGCTTATCTTTATCTTCAACGATATCTACACCACATTCCCATGTTACACTTAGATAGCGTTTGTGTACAAATTGTATCAAATTTTTAACTTATATTACTGACTAATATTTGCACATATTGATTCAGAATGATTTACAATTTCTACGATTTTTTTCTGGCTTTTATTATCAGATGTTTATTTTATTTTATATTACATGTATTTTGTGTATACTAAAATCTTCAGTCAAATTATAGAATTGTAATTTATTGTGCCATCAAACTATCTAAATGGTACATCAGAGTATAGTTACAAAATCCTTTTAGACAATAATACACAAAACGAAATACTAGAATTAATGAACGGGTATCACTTGCAAAGCTAACATTGGTCGCGTCTAATAACAGCATACACCCCTAACACCCTTTAAGAGTTTCCGACTAATAGAAACTGGATAGACAGACAGACAATCCATCACTGCACCCCCTTTTCGATGTATTATTTATAGGGACTTCGAACCCACTGCTAATCTTTCAATATCTTAAGAATTTTGGGGACATGCGTTTGGGGATGAGCAGATTTCTACAACCGTATACAAAGCTGAAGACAACTTTAGCTCTGTAGTTGTAGAGTTTATTTTTGATCACATTAACGATAATAATTTTGATGGTTCAGCATCAGTGGGATCATCTATGATGTTTCAAATGCGGGTGATAAAGACCCTATTGTTTAAGAAGTAAAGGTTATTTTTGAACGTTTCGGGTTCATGGTAACCTTGTCCCGTTCGAATAATTGTAGGATTTGTTTGTTTTGGTAAGGAATGAGAGTAATGGAATGCCATTGGACGTAGAATGGAATTAATGGTGCTTCGTTAATGAATTTTCGTTATGGAAGTCAACGAGTGGTAACGGAATTGTTATTATTGCAAATGGATGCTTGTGTTGTAAACCTTATTCATAATGAGTGTAACATTAAGTTCTTACATGGCGTTGTTTTGAATTAACACCAAAACGGAATCAATTATGAAAACTATAAAAAGTAATCTTTCTTAACTTATGTTGAGTACAATGCGATTTTCGTTTTTATCTAACTCAAAGAATAAAATGTTTTTTATTGCTAAATTTTTTAAGGAACCTGTTCCAAGCAATCAATTAACTTACGTAATTTTATCGAGAATGTAAAACACAACTAGTATACTTACAGTATTGAGAAGGTATCTATGATTGTCTAGTTTTAAGCAAATATAAAAATATCTGTATAATTTAATATTAACGGATAATGAATAAGAATAACTTGATTAAGTTTTTTTAATGTAAACAATCATAATAAAAGATGTATTTTCTACTTCGTTACATCATCTATAACGATTGGACACAGCGTCTGGAGATTTTTTAGTAAACTTATATCTTTTATCGTCTATTTCAAGCATTACAGTAATCCGTTGAAATCCCAACGCGCGTTCAACAAAAAAAAAAAACCACTTATTTACTCAAAGATAAAAACTAAATACAAATCAAACCGTCCGCTTTCTATTTCTATTAATACATCACTTAGTAGGAGATGAGGAGAAAAAAATATTTTTCGAGATGTGAGAGGGCCCAGAATAGATCCCTGTGGGACTCCTTACTGTGAAACCGGAGTGAGCTTGTTTACTATACTTCTGACACTCGGAGAATGACTATTCTATATTTATACGTTGATTCAGTCAGTAAATAATTATTTACTATGTAAATGAAGGGTGTTAGGGAGGAATTTAATATGGTCAATTGTGTCGAATGCTTTTTTTCACCCGCGTTACGGATAGTCTTACTGTCTACAGATATGTATCTTATATTTTCATAGGATATAAAGTATCTTATATTTTTTTTTGCTGTGAGTTTCATAACAATACATTTAGCCATGAAAACCAAAATTCCAAACCGAGTTCCAAAAATGTAACATTTATAATATTAGTAGGATAAATGCTCATAATAATAACTAAACAGATTGGTGTTATACCCAGCAATGCATTACAGACTTTTACCATCAAAATAATTAAAATTCTTTGTCATTAACCAATCGCTCATTGAACATGTTCCTTTTCTTCGACTCAAGAATAGCCGCTTATAATCAAAGCGTTGGTAATGAAACTGCGCGAGCGCACGTCATTACGGTTCTCATAACGAGCATTCGTAAATCATATGAACACCCAACGGCTATTGTCATTCGAATATGGTATGTGAATCGATTTGTGAACATCGATCCTAATCGATTTGCTAACGTAACGACTCGTGTACTGCTTTATTGTTTGATTTTATGATTAACGAATGATTCATTACTGAATGTTTAAAAATATCGATTAAACACGAATATTGTGTTGTATGTAATTTGTAAAGTGTTTTGGAGTGAACAACATCTGTGTGTATTATTAAATTTCTGCAATACCTAAGACATTCGCTTTAACATTTAAAGTTCCCAGACTAGATATCTAGACTAGATGTCTCAAAGCTCTATAGATTTATTGAATGTAAATAACAGACTATCATCTATCATCAATCAAAGTACCCCAAAGAATGTTGCATTGAACTATAAAATTAACGACTAACATTAAGTCACCTTTAAAATAAATTCATTAATTAACAAATCACTAATTAACACTCAAAAACGCCTACACGCTTAAATTGAAACCCTAAATCTCAACTAAAAAGACCACAAGTGATTTAAACTAATGTTTTGCGAGACGAATGTGTGATCTTGGATATCGTGACCCAGAATGCGCAGTGTTGCTGCCAAAATAATTCACAAAGCCGATGTCATCGCCGCTCAAACGACTTGCCAGATCAAATATTTCGCAATTAACTATAAATAGCGTACGATAGTAAATTAACAATACTACTTCTAAGGGCCAACCTACTTATGTTAAGGCAACAGAAGCTAAGGAACTCATATCTGTCTTACCAAGAACAAAGACTAAAGATTGCACATAGAGTAGCCAATATTTGGGCTGTGATAGAGGCTACACTAGACTTTACTGCATTAGATAGCCTTTTTTTTTTGTTACTGGCAATCGTCCTTTTAGGATATTTCTGCCAATGTCAAAGTATTTGAAATGGTCTTGGTCTATTTGTCACTACAAAGTCTTTCAGTCGCATACATTTATTCGGTTTTAATTTCTTCTTTTATGTTATAGTCACATTCTCAAATTCACTGTAATGTCTAGTCCTCGTCCGAGCATGTCCAGTCAGGCTTTAGTGAAATTGGCGGTTGTTCCACTAAAACATTCACGGACTTTTCGGGACAACCTGGAAAGTCACGATACACGCTTTCATTTCATTTCAATTCACTTGTGCACTTAGATTGATCATTATTGGACAAAACACCACCGATATTATTCAATAAAACTCAAAATACACGAATTTAATGAAAATAAAACGAAAACACAACGTCACTTCGCAAGTTCCCGCCAAAAAGTCTAGATAGCCTTTGTACTGACAATCCATGGAACCCATATCAGCAATGGACATTTAAAGGCTGAATATGATGATGTTCGATAATAAACTGTCCATAGACAATTAATGAGTGTGTGGTAGAATGTATTTTAATTAAATGATACTATGACAATGTGTACTTAACCTAACCTCGAAGTGTCAGTAAACAATCGTACATCTCCGTCAACGATCGTGCGTGCTGCCGTCTAATTCCAAAATTATCCAATAGAACGCTACGTTCGAAATTCAAACCCGCATGTTCAAATTAATGTCGTACCGTTTAAGAAAACAATTGTCACAATCGCACGTTCGGGATAGTTCGTTCAACTCGTTCGTGAATCATCGGGCACTTTCGGGTTGGCATCAGGCCTAATCGTTGGGTGTCGAGCTCGCATATATCTCCTGCGCCGTCATCGGGGTTCATTCTTCAGCTGGTTGGGAAAGCTCGCTGACTGACGGGGTGGTGGCGTGGTTGTGTCGCGTCTGACAAATTGACGGTCCGTCAACGATACGGTGCGGTGCGATCACCTGCGGACTTTCATTCAGCTGTACGCTATACCACTCCGTGACATTGTTGTCGTCGACTCCGTTTTAATATTACTTTTGTTTGTTCAAAACGATACTTATTTTTGTTATGGTAATAAATAACTTTACAGATTTTCAACATGTGAAGAACGAAGATATTTATAATTTTACAGACAAACCAACAGAAAAGGATGTAGCTATAAAGAGTTATTAGTTGGTAGGTACCAGGAGACAATAAGCGGGCAGGAGGCGTCCCGAGTTCCAACGTCATCTCACTAACGAGTGGTAACTCGAGTCGGTAACCGATACGTTCATTAGGCGAACCTCCTCACCCATTCACGGAGCCTGGTACCAAGAATCAACCGTTGTATTTTCTTACACTTGTAATAAATTTTGACACGAAAATCGGGAAGAAAATACAAATTGGTTTCGTAGAAATATTCCCACAAATCATCCAAATTACCTGACAAAGTATGAGTTACTCATCTCGAAAAGAAAGAAAAACATAATTAAATTCTGGCTACAAGAACAAAATGAATTATAAATGAGTTTAAAATTAAAAGATATCTCATTAAAATGTCTTAATGCCCACAAATATTTTCGTGAGCGGCCATCATGTACGACAGAAACCATAAACTGTCACCTCTTATGTCAAAAAGTTTGAGATACTGTTGAAAAAAGCTGTCAGCGGTGAGATGACTTGTAAGTCATTGGTTCTGTAACTATAAACCATCATTGGATGTCTATATGCCTGCTTGTCTCTACTGAAAGATTACTACTTGAGCTACTATTTTTGTGTAGAGAGATTCCATTAGTATCTATATGAATATGAATGAATTGTCATTGGAAGGGAAATAGCGAGCGCCATGTAGAACAAATACTTAATGCTATTTTAGAAAGTAGATCATTCCGGGACACGATAATTCTCCAACAATTTCTCAGTACATCGTGCGTCTTTATTTTAAATCTAGTAAATAACCATAATACACTTCTGTGGCTTTAACATCCACCGACGGAACCCAAAAAGCTAATTAGCGTTGCACAATAATTAAAAGCGCGATATTATTCGGACGCACCGCAAAAACCTATCAGACGTTCAGATTTCACAAGTCGTATTTTCAAAATCGTCGCCGCTCATCTCTACCACTCGAATTCTTCACATTCGAAATTCAAAACTGCCTTTATCATATCAATTGCATCCTAAATTAAACTCTATTCCATTCGAAATAAATTTTAATTTCAACGTTACAAGTTTTGGACGTAGCACGTTGAGGTTTCAAGCTCGCAAATACGACGGGTCAGTGCGAGTAAATTATTCCCAAGATATTTCCAAAGATACCGCGGTTATGTGTTTCGGACAAAGCTAAATTAAATACAAACAAATTGAGCATTCATTTTGATGCATATTTTTAGATGAGAACTAATCCAGCTAATAAATAACAATACCTACAATATCACTGTCACCGACTAAAACTATTATTCTAAATAAATCCTTTCCAGACAAAATTGGAAAACCAGACCTTGGTTGGAGCGGACACGTAATAAAAGCTGAATAAATACAACTTTCATATACGTCTCTACTTTCGTATTTTAGTAAATAGAGTTTAGAATTAGTGCATGCCATCAGAAATTAATTTCTTACGAAAAAAACGCCAAGAGTTCTATTTCTTAAAGTACATATCATTTTTGTTTAAAAAAATCGATTGGTATTTCTTTAAGAGTTTCGTTTGCGTGTGGCATTTTTTTTATCTTTTTTACAATCCAATGATAAAAAGTTACGTGTAACAGTGCAGATTTGAAATTGTAATAACGGTCGGTAATATTTGAAATTTAATAAAATGGAACCCGTTCGCGGACGCCACTTATACTTTTTAATTTTATATCTCGACTGACCTTCGATGCGATGCCCGAATAAATACATCGAAACTTTTTCCTTCCAACATTTCGAACGCATCGGCTTTTTTCAATTTAACTCGCATAATTTGAGTAACGGCATATTTCTAGAGACCTAAATGAAATCTGAATATAAAAATAAAATGAAAACTGAACTCTTTATAAGGTAACTTATTCAAGCTGCCGAGTGCTAAGTGAGCACACGTGTGTCGGTCCCGGGTTCGTTTCCCGGTTAAATTTAGAACATCCGCGCCGTAAGGGGGGGACGAGGGAATTAGTAACGAAGCACCTTTTTATAGAAGCAGCGTCGGAGTCGCCTCACTACTATCTCATAAACATACTTCACTATAATATAATGACGTATCACCGCTAACGAGGCTGTTTCAACTATTCGATTTTGGAACTTCAGCACGAGGGCTATCTTCTAAATTTAAATTCGGAAGACACCGAGGGTGATATTCATAACGCGTCGCCGTTCGTCACGACCATAGACAAATATTGTTTTTTGAGAATCCGCGAAAATTAACCTCATGGGAACCGCCAATGACGTGAGCGCGTATGGAATAAAAATGGTAGATTTTTACATGATTCTACAGTAAAACCTGCGAGAGACGTAGCCAGCCAGCTGCATTGTTGCCACTTGAATACAAAATACATTATAAGTGCACAATATTTGCATTTTGAATTACGCGCCCGGGGCTTGGCGCCATCTTAGGCGAGAATTGTTAGGACCAAGTGGTAATAACGCCTGTGTGGCTAAATGACGCTGTCGTTGGGTCAATGGAATGATTGTATGTATGTTGGTACATAGAATTACTGTAGTAAGGTCCTATATGTAGGTAGGTATATCGACCTGAAACTATATTTAGATTGCAATTTAATAGAGTTGGATCTTGTGATTGCATTTATTAATAAATTAAATTACGAATTTAATTAAGCTGTCGCGAGTGAAAATACTTCAGTGCAGATAATTAATTAAAGTGTTGAAGCGTGTGGCTCAAAAAATATCCATAATGTTGCCAACAAAAAAACCATTGCGAGCCATTTTTATTTGTTATTTTTCAAAAAGTACTATCAATCTAGATTTTTTATTCATTAAATTTTTATGACAATTCATATCAAATAAATTAATTATAGCTAATTGGAATTAGCAAGCTTTTCTAAGGAAGTAAACTTTTCATGTTATATACTTTTGCCTTAGATAAGAAGATTCGACGTCACTTACCACTGAGCTATCATCGCCTTTGCTATTCTGCATACCAATCTATGTCACGCCTACCTAATGTCCGTCAATCAAAGATTACAATCTCTATGACCTACGAGGTTTTTTTTTAAACTAAGCTCTAGCTTGGGTAACTACTATTGTGCCAGGAATCGGTAGCTTCGCTAATATATTTCTATACTTGGCTCGTGTGGGTTGGAGTGCTAGCAAAAAGCGTTTTTTTTGGAACGAAGTTCCTTATCGCGCGTTGTGAAAGGGGGCTAGACGGAAAAAAATCTTACGACAGTTTTAGTGTCACTGTCACTTTATTGTAAGCTGTGCGGCGTGCGCATGTTTCTCTGTCTGTCTCTCTCTCTCTCTCTCTCCTATAGAAAGCAAGCCAGATATTTTCATTTCTATATATATATACTCTCTCGACTTATATAACTTCGTTCCATCCGGGTGTCCCTTGACACCTCTCAAGTTTTTTTATTCCAAATTGTTTTGTTAAAGTGTTACCATCTCCACAAAGACGAGAATATCTTCTGCGGCTATAAAATAAAGTACAGAAGGTTGGACATTGGTTATCTGACAATCAGTTCCATCCTGCTATCTGACTAGCTAACATTAAGGTTGTAACGGTAATCGAAACACTTTTCATTAGCCAAGTGCGTTCCACGAACCCCATGAGAATCTTAGCAAAAGCGATTCAAAGTAAAATTATCCATTATGTATTTGGTATAAGGCTGCGCGTACGCATGCTTCGGAATTAGGGCAACCATCATTCGTTTCGTATTCTAATACTTTCCTGTTTCTCTGGGCTAAGTCAACTTTATTGCAAAGATCTTGAGTAAAAATATATATAACTAGCTGTCCCCCGCGGTTTTACCCGCGTTCCCGTAGCATCTAATCTTTTCCCGGGATAAAAATAGCTTATGACACTCACAAATAACGTGGCTTTCTATTGGTAAAAGAATTTTCAAAATCGGTTCAGTAAATCCAGAGATACAACTTCACAAACCTTAGTACCTCTTTATAATATTAGTATAGATTATAAACCATAACTTTACCTTATAGCTATGTGCAGAAATCATCTAAAGCTATTTTAAATGAGTATTTCAAATAATTAAAACGATGGAAAATCCATTGTTTGATTAACGCATGGCAACCCCAAGTTGAAACGAATGCGGCGCACGATTCGATCGAAATCTCGCGCGGAACCGTCGCACCGAGCATGCCAATGTAACTGCCTATTCGAACCTCTACACACTATCTAGACTAAGCTAAATCTATGCTACATGTCCGTCCCGCCATTTTCCATCCGTCCCAAATCTAGGTATTCAAAACAGGATGTTAAATTAACAAATTTTGCTTGACACAACAAAGTTAATAAGTCGGCCATGACGAAAAAATGTAAAGGAATATTTGTATTCCAATATGCAAATTACGATATAAGTATCTAAGAATCAAATAGGTATACAAACTTAATCGCATCAGAGAATTTCTATAATATTAATAAATTTAATTATTCATACAAGAACAAATAAAAAATGGTAGCACGCCGCCCAGATACAGCGATCCGCCAAAAAAACCACAAAAGGAAATTATAGTTATTTAGCAATGAACCGATACATTAGTCAACCTAATATGGTTTTTCAGTCTACGATACTCACTAATCGTGTTACTGACTTATTTGGGGGACATACAAACAAACACAATGGCCACTAAACGAGTTTAAATCGCAGCTCGTTTGAACGAGACTAGCATATCATTAAAATGCAAACATATTATTTTACACCCGAATAACTTAACTTAGAGAAGAGACGTCTTTACTGCTACTGTATTAAGGGATACAATTATTTTTGATGAAAATAACCAGGTGATTAGTTAAGTTGTCAATAAAGATAACACTTTTGACATATCGTGAACTCAATCTATGTTTTTTTGTAGTTTTTCAGATAACAGAATGTATGTATGCGATATTGAGTGCGCGTGAGTCGATGGTGTTAACCATTCATTTTGTTTTAATTTGATTGTATTCTCTAACAGCATCACCACTTCTATTATTGCTTTATCTTTCTTTAGAAGTCTGTGAAGTTGAATAAATCTGTAATTATTGCTATAATTAATACTCGTGACGCCTTTGGTGTTGCAAGCGTCCATGAGCTATGGTAACCGCTTACCATCAGGTGGGTCGTAAGCTTGTTTGCCACCTAGTAGTATTTTGTTTTATTACAGTTGGTGTGTCAAAGGCTGACAATAATGTTCTAGGTGTCTCTGGCATCTCTTGTGTCTAACTTAATGAGCTCTCCTTTTATTATTCCAATTTTAAAATCCATAGTGCAAATATTCTCAACATTTCATGTCACCAATAATTCAGATTAGACAGTGATAATTCCAAAAATGATAGATCCACGCCAAATAAATTTCTATCTAATTAACGGTGGTGGTTTCCCTGACGGCAGGCATTCCATCGGTTCAAAGAAGCTCGGGTTGTGAGCCAGCGACTTGTAGCCATCTGTCAAACGTCGCGGCTACACCCGCCGACTCCTGCGCACCGCTTATTATAGCCCCTTGCTAATTAATTGGGAGACGCTCAGTGGCTTTAGTTCTTATTTTTTTAAAGTATCGTTTTAAAAGTGCGTCTTGGTGATGTGCTTAGTTCGTTGTTTCTATGTCCTTAGGAAATGCAATTTTACTATGATATTGGTAAAACAGACGATGCAGTATCTTGACAACCTTAAAAAATAGTCTGCATTTTTCAAATGTTCCAATTATTTGAACTGAAGAATAATATGCTCTTGGTAGTCTAAATGGAATGTTATATGTAAATTAGAAGCAGATTAAAGCATAATAATTTTCTAGAGTTGGATTTTAGGGGTTTCTTAAACCCGATCTTATAATGGGGTTAAACACACCTATGCCATTCAAATATGACATTCGCAAGTTCATAGGACTTCAACAGAATATGGTTCCGATTTTGATTGTGAATTAAATGATACTCAAGATGTTCAACTGCAAGTTTATTCTTATTTCTAGTATTGATTCTCTATCTATGTCTATAATACAAATAAAATGTAATATACTGTGATGCAAACTTAATATCTCTAAGGGAAGTTTTAGTACTCCAAATAGAAGCAAGCTGTTACCACGTTTATTTGTAAAATGCATACTTTTAATAACATCATTGGAGCTATTTTAGTTTTCTATTTGCTGATCCTAATTCCCCAAGCAACAATATTTACCCGTCCCATTGAAATTTTGACACTTAAGTAATCTTTAAAAATACTAGAGACTCAATCAATAATATCGAGATCTTCAATCTTCTTCATCTTAGTCTTTATCTCATATATGGGGTTGGCTCTTCTCTGTCTCCTTCATCTCTAGATATTTTGGGTAGTTATGTCATCATTAAAGTCTTTTTGGACTATCGTCAGGTTATCGTTGCATTCCTTCTAGGCTGTGTTCTTACCATCTACGGCCACATCATCACTTACCATGGTAAGATTGTGTCCGAACACAAGTTTTTTTATCATACCACAAGTAACAACCAGGCAGGCGGCATCTGATGGTAAGCGACTACGGTCACCTATAGACATTAGCAATACCAGGGGGATTGCCAATGTGTTGTACACCTTATTACAATACCTTAATGGCATTCAGCTTATCCAAAGTAAAAAAATCGTCAACTAACCAAAACTGATAGCCTCAATATCCTAACATTATTAGAATTTGTGCTATCAGTGTAATTTCTACCAAGTATGAAGTCTCTTCTTTTTTGAAAATCGTACTTGTACCAATAAAGAGTAAACTTTGATGGGTTATATTTTAATACACGTTTTGTTTTTGATTCTATATTTATAGTAAAGCAATGGAATGCATGGGGTAATGGAGCGTTTACTGTTTACACAGTGAGATGAAAATCTGCAGCTGCTTTTAACTAAGACAAGATTGATTTAAGTTTTTGATTTATCTGATAAAATGTGTTAATTATATGGTGACTCAGGATGATATGCTGATGAAATTACTCTTCTTTTGCTATTTCTCTTGCATAGGCTGAAAGAATTTGGAGAAATCTAACTAAATAAGATCATTTATGAAATGTTGTTTTCAGATCTCAGCTTACATTCATATGCAACTCTTTCACCGTTTTTAAGAAGTTTAACATTACGTTGATGAGAAATAATTTTATTTTCAATACCTAATTTAAACCAGACATGACTTGTGAGTGACGTCATTTCATTTCATATAATTTAGTATAAGTAATTAATTTAATAAAACTTCACGTCATACGTTCAACTCCAATACTTCATAATGCAATTTGCGTGAAATGTTCTAAATCCCGACAGATAAATAGAAACGTCATCGTTAGGCGACGGCTGATGATAAACTGCGTTTGATGGTGTGACAACTACAGTGTGAGCGAGACGCTGTTATAAAATCTCATGAGTATGAGTAGGACGCAGCACAACCACGTGAAGTATAAAAACCGAGAACGTTGATTTTGTAATTTATTTGTTACACATTTGTCGTTCCGTGAAGATCGGCTGAGATACATGAGCTTTTTGTACACCAGAGGGAAATGCGCATCAGATGTGATTTGAGGTATAATTTATAGTGTTTGTACGGCGGATGTCACTACATGAGACGCCATAGACAAGTAGGTGAACTCTTTAGTCTTGCCAGGATGATTGCACGATAAAGAACTCGTAACGTGCTAATGAATTTAAATAACATACGTGGAACGAACCGTAAACAATTTATTTTATGTTTCGAATTAGTTAGCAAATTAATTTTAAAATAAGAACTGGGTTTGAAAACGAACAAATCGAAAATGCAATTCTAATTGTCAAGTTTTCTTTTTTTATTTCAGGCTTGACATGGATCGTACCCTTAACAGCCAGTTTGGAAATCAATCATGCGCGTATTAACCGAGTTTTCAAACGCGCCAACTCGCTGTCGGAGCCGACGCGGCGGCCATATTTCAAATGCATTTGAGATATATACAGTGTTTTATCAATGCATCGTCGCGCTTATTTCGATGATATATATCTAATTATTGCTCTTGTTAATGTTATTTTCACGGTACATTCCCTAACGTCTCTGAGGCCATTTGTATCTTGAATTCTTGCTTTGTACGCTGCAGCTGATAATAATTACATTGGACTCGGTAAATACTCGTAGATGTGTTGAATGAATTTAGTTTCGTTGAAAATTACAAAGTATTTTTGATCATCGTTCTTAATGTAATCACTAGAATTCAGTTCAAAAACCAAACATTGAAAAAGGGCAGCAGCAAAAAATCAACCACTTAAAATTTCTGAACTAAAGTTGAACGTCCTGCAGAATCATGCGAACCGATTCTGACAGTTTACGTTGCGAGCCCAACTTCGGATAAAATATAGCTCGTGTTCAGACGGATACCGTAGTGGGGGGAGGGGGGAACCGCGGGACGAGGGAGGGGGAAGACGTCCGCAAATAGCGACCATCTCCGGCGAGCAAAACAATACCAGTATGATATTATGGTACAGAGCAATGAGCGATGCGAGATTAACGAAGTTGTTGAGATTCGAACGAGTGATTGATTGAATCTGGAACTTCGGGTAACGGACCACCAGAAGGCGATAGTGGTAATCAATAAACATGATTGGTTTTGTAATCCATTTCTAACTGGTTCGTATCTATAAAAAGAAATACCTAATTATGCACCATAATCCTGACGATTTTTTGAATTTATAAGGATGTTTGATGAAACAAACAATGATACAACAAATTCTTTCAGATTGGCTTTGCATCAGCAACTATTATGCAAGACAAATGAACAAATGCATTGTTTATGATTAACTACATATTAATAGAGATTCATTAAATATGTCTGCAACAAATATCACGGATCGTATTGATTTATAACAAAAACACGTAATAATCCGTAACGAGACAAAGAAACATGGCCGGCCACCTCTGTTCTCTCGAGCCAACATTCTTAATACATATATATAATAACAAGTGAACACGTAGGGACAGACGGACGGACGAGCGACAGCCGCGAGACGGACTATAAATAAATAATGCGCCAACATTTTATTATTATCATAGCGCGGGCACGTGCGGGGACATTCCAAACACAAAACTGGCAGCTTATAACGTACTAAAATAAACCGCACTCACTCGGTTCAAATGAAACAATGAATTTCATTTAAATACACTAAAAAGCTGCAACCAACAACGAAGCTCTATGGTTACTTAGGATTTTTACGTCAACTTGGAAGCGCGTCTTTTGGCATCTCTTGTTTTTTTTTTTTTCAAAACTAACAGCTAGCGTAATTCGGGTATAGTGCCAACTGCCAACATTTTGTGTACGAAGTTTCAGATGATTAATGATTAACGTTGTTTTTAATGAGAACGAATGAGCTTTATTATTATCAATAGATGGCGTAATAAACTGTTCTGTTAAATTTCAAAAAACAGAAAACGACCCATTCTACTTTGTTTTACATGATTTCTAATTTCCTTCATAAGTCTTACCTATCCTATACCTACCTATTTATTTGTCGCTTCTTGTCATTATCCAAACGTAATTGCCATCATAAAAAGTCATCACAATCACAGATGAAGACTAAACCCGTAGCACAACACTGATTAAGTCGCAATCGTAGGTATTTTAAGAGCAATTAACTCCAAAAACAAGTCTTTTACAATCCATTTGATTGTAAAAAGGTTTAATGTGCCGCAACAACGCCATAAGCAAACACATTAATCATAAAAGATTATTGCTGTAGGTAACGGAACGCAATAGTAATCCTCAATTAGCGCTATACGTTCGAAATTTGAAATCGTGTGACGTTTCAGCATTAGTTCTATTTGCGAAAGCGATCGTCCCGCTTGCGGTAGTCGCCTCATTGATTATTATTTTAACGCACAATTAAAATTTGATGGCCTCTTCTACTTCGTTCATCTTCGACTTGCTTCGTAATAATGCTGCATCCGTATCTCCGAACCTTCCCGCTCTTTATAAGCTCAGATTCAATTACACCTTTACGACCCTTTAACAGGGTTTAATATTGTACGACGTTATTACGCATGTAAGATCTTTTCAGTTGCAATCGCCACACATGAGTGTCGAGACTAAGCGTCAATAAAAATAGTCGTAAAATTTTCGTAATGTTTCGTGCTGAAATAAATCTTAAATCGTGTGTAGTAAGGTCGGTTTTGATCCTGTCACTATAAATGTTCCAATACCGTGCTGAAGAACGTGTGAAATAAAATCATGCGTATGTACACATTCGTTAAGAATTGACACTTATTAAAGGGGATAATTTTTTTAATTGGCATGACGACATCACTCTGTTTAGTGTTGTTGACCATTTAAGTATAGCTGGCTGTTTGATTTAGAATTCCTTTCGCATACTCTTTGATTGACATTCTTTATTCAAAGCGTTAGTATTGGCTAGTTATTATTTCACAATCATAATAAATTAAGAGGCTTCGATTATAGGCTGAATAGCTTTTTCCTTAGCTTAATTGAAACTAATTCAGTTGTCTATGTTCACATTTTTTTGTATTAGAATCACATTGGGTGGAACGCAACCGTTCCAAATTGAAATTGCCCGATTCTGATTTCGTATAACACCGCGACTGGCCGCCGAGCGCGTGACCAATCGCTAATTAGTAAATGTGTTCGAACGTGTGCTTTTACGGAAGCCGATCGGTGTACCGTAATTAAACTTTTTAAATTTTTATTCGAAGTTTAGATTTCGAACGCGCTATTTCTACTCCTGGTGTTACTGTGTCGATATTTTAGCTGTGGTATTTTATGAGAGAGCATCGGGGCAGTGGTAACGGCACATAGAATTGGTTTAAAAATTAGATTCTAAAATTATAATGTTAATAGCGTTTTCAAGTTCTCACCGGCATTAAAATGAAAGTTGTGGTAATTAAGAACGCATCGGTGTTGCTCCTACACATGTTTATTTCACATGAAATAAAGTTATAAAACTTTTTTTTATATTAGATTAAATTTTATTGAATTGAGAATATTGTAAACTTGTTTTTATAAGAACAGGAAGCTTTAGATGCTATTATATTTGATTTTAATTGGTATTGAGAAGAAATTAAATTAAAAATAAATATAATTGAATTATTTGAAAACTGTTATTCATCCTTACATATTAAAAAACAAAGTCGCCGTCGCATCTGTCTGTATGTATAAACTCAAAAACTTCGGAACGGATTTTCTGAGGAAGGTTTCAGTGTATAATTCATTACAGTTTTGTCTATTGGCTGACTTATTATTATGACGACGATTGTTGCAGATGAGGGAACAACTGAGAGGTTTACTGGCGACTGGCGTACAATACCAATAGATACAGTTAGGTAAACGATCAGAGTTATACAATCCAAATACGACTCTACGTCAGACTTTGTGCGAAGACATTTTTTTCTATACGTTTTTGCACGCTAATCTCAGAAACGGCTCATCCAATTTACATGTGGTTTTCACTAATATATTGTGGTAAGCTTCACTTAACATTAAGTGTTTGTTTCATGTCAATCGGTTCATAAATAAAAAAGTTATGCCAATTTAAAAAATCACGTCGAATATTTGTTAAGCCAAAATAAACCAAGATAGGTACCTATATCCAAAAAATGCTGCCCAAAGTCGCGGTCACAGCTAGTAAGTAAAAACAAGAAAGTGATCTTATAAGGGTTCCTTTTTTACCTTTTGAGGTACGGAACCCTAAAAAGAACAATCTAGATATTTATTCCATCCTGATGACTCATGAACTCGAATAAATTGATTTTAAAACTTAACAAACATTAGGTATAAAATCGTATAATCTCTAATAGCGTCCCTCGTGTATGTTCGTCTGTATCACGTCCGCATCTCGGAAATCACTCAAGCCTACCGAGGGGGTCACAAGACGGAAATCTCTCTGGTTTTCCAACAAATAGCTCCGCGGGATGCTCTGGCCCCCGCCTGGCCCCCCAATGTCACGCCGCGGTGGTTATTTACAAATAAAACATGTTGCAGGAAATATTGCGGGGTTTCTCTATTTTCTTTTATATATTTCAATTCAATTTCCGGGATTTTGGAGCGCGAAATTCAAAAAAGTTTTGTTACATAATAAAGGTCTCGATTGTGATAAAAAAAACTTTTTTTTAAGTTAGATTATATATAAACCGTCGTAAAATCGTAATAATATATTTACAATGCATGTTAAATCGCGTGGGTTGTAATATTTTGGCGCGATGACATCACTTGATACCTTTTTCGTTAACAAACACTTACTTCGAACACAATAAAGCGTTGCTTGGACTGTACAAGCACTACTAGGTACGTTTATACAAATGTGACCTAAAAACTTGTTCCAATTATAAAAACCGCTTTTGTTATTTCCAATATACATACATTAATAAGTATAATAATATATTTATTACCAACAGATCGTAGAATGAAGACATCGGCGCCCCGCGGCCAAGCGAATGGGACGTGCCATATCAAAGAAAACCTCCCAGCAGGGCACTACCTATTAAATCCACAAGGAAAAAATCTTAAATCGACTCTCTTTGTAATGTATCCTCCCTTTCAAGCGACCATCGTAAGCGGCCGTCGTTAGCAATTAACTTATAATATTGAGTTACATTACAGTCAACGATATCAATCAAACAATGTTAGCAACACCGAGGCAAAACTATCAATGATAAAAATGTGTGATCATGCACCACATCGTTCGCAATTCAAAACTAAAACTGTTCGAATACTTAAAGCTGGCTGTTTATACGACATTCCACATTTGAATTTGATGAAACATAAAACGATGGGTATGCAAACGCCATTCCAAAATTACGACTCAACTTTTTTCGCTCGTAACATAACATGCATACGACGAATAATGATGTTATTCTTATAAAGGAAATAATTACAGAGAACGCAATGATAATAAATTACACGGCGTTTACGACTAATTTATTAATAGAAATTTTGCGAGTAAACCTTAGGACTGTCGTAAATAAGTAACCGCTGTGCGGCCAATGGATGGCTATAAAATTTGTCTGCGTTTGCAGATTGGTCAGTTTGCAGCCAATGGACTTGCGTTCCAGATTTGAAAGCGACGGTTTACGACCGGCAGGCGGCGTCTTTTTGCTGTTTTGGCGCCAAAATTGACAGGTCATAGCATTCAGGAGGGCTTTTAGGCCAGGTCTGTTGATGAGTCGCTCGCCTGAGTAACAGTAACTTTACCATGTTAATTAGACGCAGATTTGTCTCACATACTATCTTTATTTACCTACTAGTTACAGAATAATAAACTTTATTTCATAGTGCTTAGTTATTAATTTATGAAATGCAAGAAACAGCCTCAAGATCAATGAATTAACTGGCCCTTAACCTAATCGAGTACTAACCGGTTCGACTCCTAATCTATTTGAATTCGAAACAGGCACAAGTCATAACATTTAGATTTACTGCACAATTATCACAATTTAGCAATAAATTATTAATTCTGAACAAATTACTCGTAACTTTGTTGAATGCTCAATCACCCAACAACTTTTTTTTTTAATTCTGAAAACAGAAAGGTTTTGCGTGACACCCAACTAACTCAGGTTGCTTCGAAGAAGTAATAAACTCATATTAAAGCTGATCTTAATTTTAGACAAGATTAATTATAAAGATTTACAAGAGACAAGCCCGGATCCCTGACTAACTACAGTAACTATGTAAAACGCTTGTGGGTGAACAGAATTTACAATGTAATAAAGCAGTCAGGACAAACAGACAGACAGACGACGTTTCGACTAATGAGCATGCGTGAGCGCACGTTAGAAGCTCGGAACGGCCACTAGGGCGCGCCACTGTGCATATCAATTACTTTCTAGTTAAAATGTTTTAGTGCATTAATAAAACTTTCTTATTTTCACGTGGTGTTAGCAATACTGATCAGATTATCTTTTTACGTTGGCAACACTTATCATTTTTAAGGCCATAAAAAAACTTTGTAAAATTCTAATTTGATATAGGTACACTTCTGAACGAATACCTGTGATTTGACCATAGAGTAATAAATTAGTGTCTCAGACAGTTTATCGACATCCCTTTAGCTATGCCCTTAAGGTGGTATTTTGCTTAGATTTATTTAGAACTGCGTCTTTAGAAATAACAATACAAATAAAACTAGCTTCTTACTTACTGTATCAGCATTTCTTCACTCCTCATTTTCGACATCAGTCTCTCCCTTACAATTTTCAAAATAGTCGTCTAAGGTCACTTATACTTGTCTATCACAACTATTGTAGTATTAAAATACATAGAGTGCTATGCCACACAACCAATTTAGTATGAGCTATCATATAGCTAATAACACAACTTATTTCTTGATGGTAAGTACTGGTTGCGAAATCCTCACTACAGTTGGCACCACACGCACCATGACGGATCCGTGACGGATTGCCCCGAATCGTCCAAATCCCGGCTTTGTGCCCCTTATTTTATTATTTCTTATACTGCCCTTCACTCATTCTGCTACATTATTCATTGCGTGTACGTGTGAACTCGTCGTGAGGTTATTATCAAATTTAGGTTCATCTATACTTGCTAGAATATAAAAAAATACTTCTATTTTCTCTATGATACTGAGCTTTGTGAGTAAAAATGGATAGGTATTTTTTATGCAAATATACTTTGTTGAACTACATGAACAAGTTTTGTAATGATTATATCATTTAACTTGTTTATTTGGATGATTTTATGGTACACACTACAATCTTTGATAAACTAATAATATTAAAACGACCCCAATTTCTAAATTTACGCCAATTATTCTAACCTCGTCTGAACACAGTTCACCCCTGCAATTGGCATCCATCAAACGTCAATGGCAGACTATAAAAAATAAATAAAATATCAGATTGTCGAGAAAAATACCTCGTGAAAAGATGCCAGAGGTATATTTTTTTACGAGAGGAACATTTTGGTTCCCGAATGGAGCACAAAAGATTAGCGCGCGGGGTGCCGTAAAGAAACAATTTTCCGGCTTTTCCCGCGCGCCGGGGGATCTCCCGCGCTTTATAGAATACGCGGCTACATGATAAAACTGCCTTATTACTTTTACAACACGCTTTTTTGCCTCCAAATATTTTGTGCGAGCACCGAAAAAAACTACCAAATTTAATTCAAACAGAACATTTTATTGTTTAAATCCGTTCATTAAAAATTAATAATTATAAAATTAATCACATTGACATACAGGATGGACGTACACCAAATAGCATTATCAATATACATTTACGAGTTAGATTTACTGAAAAATAATAATAAAACGTGTCCAACATAAGGAGCCTACCACATAGTTACCTTTACAATACCTAACTTAGATTCAACTACACAAATTTTAGTTAAAAAAAAAACTCATATACAGACAAAAAATAACTATTTCTTTTAAGGATTAATAAAGTTAATCGTTCCCCATAACGGTCCCCATGAGAACTTCAATGACGCGGTTCGAAATTAAGTATGGCGTCCAAGTCAACAATGGGAAATAATAATATTTATAATACAAACAAAACAATTCAGTCTCAACGCCCGAAAACCCCTTAAATATTAAAACAAATAACCAGGGTACTGCTGATGTTACTAGTACCTTATATCCCAAGAAAATAATCACAAGAATCATTTGTTGAAAATAATTCACCGTTCCAAAGAAATCGTATACAAAATGATTTTACTAAATCATCAAAACATCTTTTTGAAGTATACATTACGTATAAAAATACAGCGGTAAAAGTAATATTATATATATTTTTTTATCATTTTAAAAGTTTTTTTTCATTACCAAGAGAGAGGGGAAATATTGTACATTGAAAAAGTGGCAACACAATTAATTACGCGCCTATTTGTAAGTTTTAATTCTGTGTAAGCAACTAGTTTTCTATTTTAATTATTAATTCACATACATTTATCCGTTTATAAAAATTGCTCTTTTTTTTTACTATCGTGTACATTTCATGAAACCGGTAATTCGATTCCCAAAATGCACATAATTAAGCAATTTTTACGGTTTTTACATCTAGCGTATACTCAATACGTATATATTTTTTTACTAACTAAATTGAAGTTACGTCGTGCTCCTAACCGATATTTAAAAACGTAAAATATCAATCTTTACGTACATATATGTAATCGTTTGTATTTACTAGCCAAAAACAATAACACTCTAGCATCTACCACCTTTAAATCAATTACAATAATTTAAAATCCCTTAATTTATTCTTATTATCTCACTTAGGCAAGTTAAAGTTGTATTATTACGTATACTTCGTTTTTCAATAGGTTTTTTTTGTTATTTTTTTAAAACTAATTACGAATTTACTCTATGCTCCGAAACGCGATGCTATTTTGTGGCATTGGAAACGAAGCATTTTGCCTCTCGTGACAATAACAATGGCTTCCGATAACTCATCTGTTTGTTAATTTATTTTACTTAAATGTAATTATTAGTATACACATATTACAATTAACGTTATACGTATGTTTTTTTTTTTCAATCGTATACATAAATTTCGGTGCAAAACAACACAATAACGAACATGGCGTCGGCGTGTATGTTCATTTAGCAATAATACTATTTAGAAATCAATTCAAAACATACATAGTGCGTTATATTAACGCAACAACAATTTCATCAAAATCGGCGTCAGATTTTGGATTCGCACCCATTTTTTGTACCCCTCCACTGTAACGTATTTTGTGTGTAAAATCTTAATTTTGAAATTCAACTTTAACTTTGTTTTAATTCTTTGATTTGAATCGTACAGTGACAAGAGGTTGGCCAATTGCAAAAACGAAGATTTGATCTAAGAAACTTAAACTAGCGGCACCTTCCTCGGACTTTGGGATCATCCAAAGTCCTCAGAGAGCCCGACAGCGTTACCGTATTCCGTCGTACACTAGGCACTAACAGTAACCGTACTCAAAAACCGGAATTAGGTTCAATAATCGGTTTCATCGGTCGGTATGTGTGTCAACTGTCAGTGCAGTGACATTACAACGGAATACGGTATTACAAGCGAGGGAGGCGGGAATTTAGAAACTAAAATGCGAGCACCCCCTTTATCATACTTCGTTTTTGCAATGGCCAAACTAAGAGCAGGGGTGCACGAGGTAGCTCGTGGTCGAGTTGGGTGCAAGCTGGGGATCACGCCTCTGAATGAGATGGGATTTGGTATAGGGGGTACTCACGACGTCAGGTGTGGACGCGCCGTCGTGGCTGCTGTCCGGCGCCGAGCGGGGCTCGCCGTTGGCGTCCGGCGGCCGCGCTGACTCCCGCTCATCAATCACCAGGTCTATGGGCATCTTGCCCTTCAGGCAGCTGATGTAGCGGTGACAGAAGTTGTCGCATAGTTCATGTACCTGCAAACGGACGATCCTTGTTATGGTTCATCCACTCAACACAACTTGATGTTGCTGGAATTATCTGTCACTTGCTGTCGAGGTTTCCCGCGTTTCCCATGTTTTATATCAGGAAATGATCTACATGTGTGCTAAGTTTAATGAAAATCCGATGAGTAGTTTTTGCATGAAGAAGTACCTAACAAATATCATCAGATATTAAGATATGAACTAATTTTGAAATTTATTGTCTCAAGTAGTGTGCATCTCTAAGAAGATATTGATTATGACGTATTTTTGACTTTTCTGATGAATATTAAAAATTAAAAATAGGTACTTTGCCTTTAGTATGTTTTGTTATTCAGTAACTCCTAGCCGTTATTCTGCTTTAGACACGATGGGTAACTAGACGTGATCTTTAAACTTATATCAGCATACAAAGCTAAAGAAAAAACAACATTTAACAATAGAAAACAAAGGGAATACATTTGGACCGCCGCGCGCCAACTGTCGCGTTTACACACACTAGTAAAAACTCAAAATGAATCGTAAAAACGGCACGAAACCCATTTTTTTATATAGTTTTTGTTACGTCCGATAAAATACGAGCCCCGACAGTCGCGTATTAATTTTGTGCATCGGCCTTATAAATTTTCATAGGCATAATTAGCTTAGAAATTAACATAAGGCAATAAAAAAGACTAACGAAATTTTTAGATAGCATTTACACGGTGAAATGTAATAAAAAGGCAGCAGGTGAGGACCGTGTGCGCCAGCTACAAATAAAAAAATATAGAGCAACACTTCGAAAAAAGAATATACAGCCGACGAATCGTCTTGGTGGATTCGAAAATAGAACGCGACGGAAGCGGAAACAGTGCTACCCGCGGTTGACAGCTAATTATGTCCTCGGGATACTAATTTCCTAATCGACAGGTTTTTCTAAATTATATATCGGGCGACGGGCAGTAAACGCGCACGCGCACGCGCCGCACACATCGGCCAAATATTGTAGTTTGTTTATCATAATTTGAATTTTACAACCAGACTGTTGAAATTCATATTTACGACTGCGTGAATTTTATTGACACTAGAGCGAATAAGCGCTACCGCTTTACAATCGCGGTTGGCGAGCACTGTCAATGTCAAAATCTTGATTGAGAGCGCTTTTATAAGCTCACGAATGACAAAGTAAACTGTATTCAAAATAATCCCGCGTACTCAATGCTGACGACGAATACGCTGATACTATTTTTGATTTTAGTGACAGCCACTGAGATTTGACGTCGTAACTCTTCAAGGATTCAAATTTGGAACCGTCTCCTCATCGCTAAATTGGAAAGGATTCGATGTTGACCTGTCTCACGACAACATAAGCCGTGCGTCCTCCAGCTAAAGAGTTATAGTCGTACGAGACTATAATCTTTGATACGACGTTTATTTAGTAACCGGTAATACCTTTAATGAGATATTACGGCATTCCGAGACGACTCTGAGGCGATTATCGTTTCGAGCATCAAACTCTTTCCAGAAATTTAAATTTGGAATGAGCGAGGGCCTCACGGATTGAGATATGGTGTGTTTCTGAACGAATACTTTTTAAATTTGGAATGAAATGTGATATAATGGCTGTTCGTTGACGTATAGACATTCCCTATTCGAACTCTTTTGAATATCGGATCCGAGAGCGTTGTTGAAAATAAAAGCATTTTTTTTTATTTGAAACTGGCATTGGAGCGTCGATTCCCCAGTGACCATTATACCATACAGGTATGTCGCTATAAAATATTTTAGATGTTTTTAATTTAATTTGGGCAGCCGGTGAGTGTTGCCAGGAGTGTGGGCTGAATCAGATCTGGTATCGCAATCTGTGCCACGGCCGGTTCACGACTAAAAGGGTTTTTCTCGTAATGCGCCACTTCCTTCGCACTAATGCGACATGTGGGTGTCGGTACGTGCATAAATTGGTACCGTTTTTGAGTTGATCTCTCTGTGTTTGACAGGCGAGTGTGAGTTTTAACGTAGATCATTGTTAACTATTATTTTAGCATTCGGAACGTCTAAGCTTTGCGTAACCAAAAGTATAATTAAAGTGTTATAATACAGAGCGATCCATCCCTATAAAAAAGTTAAATGGTAGTACAGGTTCATAGTAGGTACCTATATGTACTCGCTGGACGCATATTTGGCCGACATTTTGTGATCGGCGCACCGTCAGGGCCGGATTCTTTCTTTTTCTCTCGATTTAAATACAAAAAGTCAACCGGTCGAACATCCCACATTCAAATGAGTCCTCGATCACTTCTCGCCTCACTTCACATCGCTCCACTGATAATATTCCTAGCTACTTCACAGATTCGCAATCGAGTTTTTAATTTAAAAGTTAAAAAGGCGCCAATTAAAAGTGTGAAGTCAATAAAAATAAATAAATACAGTACAACCGACTAATAACGTTCACGAAATCACATGTAGCATAACGTAATATGGTAATATAGTAATGCAGTCACAGTATTAGTGGTGTGTTGTATATAAGTTATAAAACGGCGCGCGGCGGTCGAGGCGTCGTAAATGCGGGGTCCCAGGTTCGAGCCTCGGCCCGTAAACCAACAAATCTGACCTACATCGTAAATCACTTAGCCACGTTGTTACAGATAACGTTTACGAGTTACGAACAAAATATGAAACAAAAAACAAAGAAAAACAAAACACGAACACGTCCGGATTTGTTACTTTTTAATAACTCCCGTTCAGTTTGGGTGGCATACTTTTGGGGCGACTGTAGAAATAGGTGTTTTCATATCCGTGAAAAATGGGACCTAATATAGCTAAGCTATTGTCGGTCAGTATAGTATTTCGATGCGTCTACAACACATAACGTAATTAGGGGACAATCATTCGGTGACTACATAAAAAAGAAACCTGCCAGTGAGGTCCAATCAGAGAGCCGATCGCGCGACCAAAAAGGTCCAACATTATAAAGGAAATGTGGCCGCCGCCGGCCATATTGAAAAATATTCAAATCAAGAATCAAAATTGCTATTGGTAATTTTGTTTTCATTTTCGTAGTTATAATTAATAAATTCTCTTAAAAAATGTCATTCATTGTTGCACGGCTTTTTCTATCATAAAAACCGGTTTTTATGAAATTCCCAAACAATAAGTCGTTGAAAGAATCAAAAAAACAGTGCACTTAACGAGATCTTATTGTAAACGTGAACTGGATGATTTCTTATTTTTATTTTTAATTATTTTAAAAGTTTAAAAAAAACGCATCACCTGTGAGCTGTGTGTAGTGAAGCGGAAATGGATCGAACTAACGGCGTATTTTTTCTTTACTTTTATACGACAAAAACCGTAGACGAGATAGAAACCGACGTGTATAGGATATGAGAACAGCAAAAAATAGTTTTTGGTGGCACCGGGCGGGCTGCAGACATAGTTTATACCTACGCATTTATCAAACATTGCAAATAGAATGCACCATTACCTACATCACTTAAACGTCGCATCGTGAACGAATTTCAATAAACGAACAGTTTAAATGTACGCACTTACTGTTATTTAAAAATAAAATGTATTTTGAATCAATCATTCGAATCGATAATTCGAGTTATTTTCTTGAATCGAGCTTGCCCCGTTCGCAGCCCTGGGGCCGATATTTCGTATTTCGAACAACGCATTATTTTTATTTTTTTTAAATGGCCTTTATCTCGCCCTCCGGCCAGAGATTCGTACAGAGGTATCGCATTACATGTTATCTCGTTACAGCACAGTATTAGTGCGTACTTTTTTTCACCGAATTTACCGGTTCCTAACATACCTTCGGATGGATCAATGCGGCGCCGGATATTTTATGGAATCCGCTGTGGGAGCGACCGCTGCACGATGGTTGAGGTATCTCGTTTCTCGAGATCATTCGTCTCGATATAGACGTTAGTGAAACTAGTTTCGTTGGAACGTGACCATAATATTGACAAGTTAAATTAATTCCTAGCTCAGCGACACCGATCGACTCGTAAAAACTACTGGAGATTTGAATTTTATGCCCCTAATTAATGCCACCGGGCGCAAATTGTTCGATCTGATTGCGAATAGCAAAAAAGCGTACGTCCCGCCGCTTTACCGTTACACTTCGGACGTTGGACGGTATCGACAAGTATAATGGCGCGAATTGGCGATGCGACACACGCAAGAAACCGGACCGGTTCGCCAACGGAACACGCCGAATTGGGAGATCAGGGAAAAACAAACAACACTCGAAATGCGAAAGCGACCGGCCATTCACGGGCTTACAAACACCTGATCCAGGTTCCAAATTCGAAATAGTTTTCGAAATATGGATGTTTAAAGGGACCTTTATCGAGAGAGTCGAGCCCGGTCAGCCTCTGCTCTATGGTATGGAGGCCACTCGTGTGCGTGCGCGCGTTGCGTGTGTTCGAGAGATCGATACGATATCTCGATTCAAAATCGTGCCGTCAGATAATCAAAAGGTGTTATTTTTTTCTCTCTAAACTGGTTTGAATCGAACTGTCCAAATGTATTCCACTGTGGTAACTTATAAATCTAATAATACTTACTTTTTCTAATTCTAATAGGTGAAACCGTAGTACTTGTATCGCTTGCACCATCTGTAAAGAAATAAGGTTCACATTAGAATAGCTGGGATGGACGCTGACGAATTATGTGGAATAATATCATAATGGTTCCGTACGTGGACTGGCATGTCTGAGATTCCGAGCGGGCTCAATCTGACAAAGCCAACTGAACAACAATGGGCTGGACAAAGTACAACGGGTCCCTGCGGCGCGTAGTGATGTCATGTTACCAGTCAATTGTTATCGATATTGTATGAAATCGATTATTGACCTCGTGAGATTCTTATCGACAGTTTAAAGTGTCTAATCCATCAGGAACGTTACAATAAAAATAATAATAAAATTTATTTAAAGCTTCGATTCCTACATTCTTCATTTTAGCTTAATAAAGTTGCAGTTTATGTCATATTTCATCGTTTATAATATTTGTATCAAAGCTATTGTATATCGTAAGACTCACGATCACGCGCAGCGACGCGAGCGCAAATGCCTTCATACATAGATGTTATCGCGCGTATTGTCTGATTCTGTTTGAAGATGTAATCGGTAACTTTTTTCAAATCGATACATATCTAAAAACCGTCGGTTAATGCCGTTTTAATAGCACCTTGATTTGTTTCTGATTGCCACTCAAAGACGGGGCTTGAATTCTAAAACACTTCTTAACCTATTACAGGTTTTGATTGATGATATAAAACACCTACTTGTGTTCAAAATTTGAGAATTTGAAACGTATTTGTGATTGTGAGCGTGAGAAAACATGTTTTCCCTCGAGTGAGTGGGGATTTGTAATGTTTTCAGTATTATTAGATATAGTGTCAGACTTTTTTTAGTTAGAACTCTGGCAAAACTTTTTGGTTTGTAGGGATGTGAAGTTAATATCGATAAAAACCGGTATTTGACGTAAAAGCTAACTTAAACTTAAACTTACAATAATTACAAACTGCAAAAATTCAAGGAAAAAAAGAAATAACACCTACTCCTTGTTTTTCCAAAGTACCAGGAGTACATAACATCTGCTGAGCTCATGTAGCTGTAATATCAATTAAATCTATACTACTCGAGCGCCACCCTCGGTGTTTGTACAGACGAGGCTTGGAGCGTTGACACAGGCGCGGGACCAGATAAAAATGTGTTTGACTTGTTTAACTTTTGCCACCGAGCTGGGTTCTGTTTGGAGAAGGGCTATCACACCAGAATCTATGGCATCCTAGTGTAATCTTCAGATTAACTTTTCTTTTATTTTTGTTATTTGTAATATAGCCCGTAAATCCATTTAACTATGCAGTTATTTGTTAATTTTTCTAGCTAAACTCTTGAAGAAGACACAAATCAATCCTATATCTACCGATAGCCATGTCATCCATTCAACTGAACAATTACAATTAAAAAAACATATCGGTTACTAATGACTAGTGAAACACGCGTTCGTAATATTTGCCGACGCTACTGCACGACTGTTTGAGGTAACTCAAATCCTCAAAAGGCTGTGACAGACCAAACACAGATGTGACGAGTGCAAACAGACTCCGTGGGTCGTCGTGAGCCCGTAACCAATCGTCTGCTATCCAAATGGATCAATAAAACATTCAATGTTGGTTTTTTAAAACTATCGTTTGTTTACACGTGATACGCTAAGCGCCTCTCAAACAACACGTACAAGTGAATGGTCCGCTTTATTGGTGACATTTTTTTTAAGTACGCAATTTTGGTATTGGAATATAATTTAACCGGTTTTTGGGTTGTGTTTCAAATTGAATAGAACATCACTATTTTATGATTAACAGAACAGAGGGAACATATAATTTTAAATTATTTCAATATGATTATTTATTTAACTGGCTTAAACAAAGCGTCTCAAAGCAACATATTAAAAGGATCTTTAAAAAGAAATGAACGGTTGAAAATGACGTAAGGTGGTGATGGCAGGCAGTGCGCCCGCGCGAGCCGGGCCGACACATTGCAAGCGTGCAATCTACCAGGGCCTTGTTAAACAATAATGCTTCGTCGTATTGAATATAGTATTGTAGCACGACAATGAGCGAATGTGTAAATATGAGCGGGAAACAGGACTCAGCTGTCAGATGGTCGCACAAAAACAACAGCCTCAGGGTGAAAAAGTGGTTTTCGACAGACCTTTGAACATCACCAAACAATATTAATGAGGAGTCTTACTTCATAATAAATGAGATTTCTGTTTATTCGTTTTTTAAGAACGGAAATAGTCTCTCGTAGAAAATCTGTCGCCACGCACCTAACTGCAAAGTCAATCTTAAACAAGTCGACAATACATTGGCAATCCTGCTGCTATCTTCTGACATCATTTTAACTAAGGATAATAAGTTTCTAGATATATTAAAACTGCATAATATTAATTACAGATATACGCATCAACTTTACTTAACTGCAAGTAATGTAAGATCAAAAAGACGAGTAAACCAGCGGTTAAAGTATAAATGAGTTGTGGTATCGTTTAGTGCCCGAGCGGTGTCATGAGGCCACTGGCTATACATTGTGAGAGCATTGAACAATATCACAAAGCCACTTGAAATGAAGAAGTAATTTTAATTGACTCAAATTGCTCGAAATGAGACCATTTTGAGGTATCCTGAACGCAGTTAATATTATTGAAATGTCCATCCGACAATGGATGTAGTTTACGAAGCAACTTTTATGTACAAGTTTTTTGGGTGCAAATTATGTCGATGACAACTCTTCTTGGAAACGAAATTGGATGGTTATTTTCTAATGCTATCAGAGAGGTAGAATCTAATATTATAAAGAGGAAAGATTTGTGTCCATGTGTGTATGTAACGAATAACTACTGGGCCGATTTCAAAATTCTTTCACCATTTGAATGCTACATTATTCCAGATTAACATAGGCTATATTTTTTATGCCGGGATTAGATAAGATCCCACGGGAACTCGGGTGAAACGGCGGTATTTATATTTATGTATATCTTGGACATGACCTACTTAGATATTTACATTTCATTTGAATTTTGCGTCAGATATAATAATTAACATGAAAAAGTTGTTGCGTAATGAAGGATGACGTTACAATTTTTGACGTTACGCTGGTAATGTTCAGTTAGACAATCTTAAGACGAGTCAAAAGTCAACCTCGACTCGCTATGTAAACATATGCGACAGCCCAGTGGCACCACATGTCATACGCGGGGACAAAAACACAACAAAATTTTACCTATTTTTGTTAAGTTTGCTCTAAGCCCGGATGTGACGGGTTTGTTTGGGTACCTTATCTAGCGAACGCTGGTTTTAAACTTGTGGTGAATGACGCTTATCACTACCGCTGCAGGTAAAGCTGACATCTTAGTTTATGGCGCCAAGTTGTGCTACCGTTTTTAGTACGACGCTTATTTTAATTATGGACTGATTTATGTCGCTTACATCACCCGAGTTAGTAATTTCCAACTTGAAATCCTAACATGTACAGTTGTAAGCACCACTATAATAGAAGCAAATGTCGATGCCATGGACTGTTTAACGAGCCGAAACTACATCGTTATAAATACAGCAATAACAATTATTTGTTGAGACTGAGCCGTCTATTACGTGCGTGACAGAGCGAGTTGATGAAATGGATTTCCCTTAACAAAGTTAAAATATAAAGCGCGTCGCCCCCGCTGCCCGGCGATTCGTAATGCCTTAGATTTTATTTGTTAAAAATCGGTTAAGTATCCGTGTCGAACGGCGACGGTGGGTGGCCGCCATCTTATTTTTATTATTTCACTTTTTGTCCAGAGCTAGCCGCGGGAGGCGCACGGTGCGATTCAGATTTTTATGAGTGACAATATAATATGGTTTTTTTTTCAATCTTATTTCCCCATTTTCGTAATTCCGAGAACATATTTCTCGTTTACCTGTGTTTAATTTTAGAATTTAACTAATCAAATCGTAAATTACTCGGCCGCTATAAAGTGTTCACTATTTTATGGCGTATTTAAATTGTCCCACGTATTTTTTTATTTGTGTTTGTTTGCGACACGGCATTGCTTGTAAGTGTATAGGGTCGCATGCCTGAAATGTTATCATATATTGTTATGTATTTTATATTTAAAAACGTATGCTATTGATATTTGGTCGTTAACACGTGACTGTACTTTTCGAACAGATATTTTATTATCTTTCGATTCAAGTGTACGGACGAAAACCTCAAAGGACTTCATGGAAAAAACGAATAAATACATGATATCATTAATTTGTAACGGTGGTATTACAAAAGTGTATCTTCGGACAAACGGTATATTAAATTTCTACTTATTGAAAGAATATTAACTGTGTCTTCTCTCTGAAATCTTATTGTACAACTTTTATAATTTTCTTTTTGAATGTCTCTAACCAAAATTTACAATATTATTTTGTCCAATACTTACTAATGAGTCGACCTCTGGGTCCGCTATGTAATAGGGTTTTTCTTGGCGTATCTGTGAAAATAGAGAAAACATATTAATTTTTTAATTTAGTTAAGACAGACAAGGAAAACAATAAATCTGAAAGCTCTCACTACAATATTTCACGATATAATTTTAAATAAAGAATGAGTGAAATATCACACTGGCAGCTTGAAGTAGCAAAGATTAAATAAACAATAAGTGAAATTAGTCAATTCTTTATAGTGCTCTGAACAGATCAGAAATATACCAATAAAATAAATGAAACGAAATAATTAATTTTGCTATTATGATAATAACTTAAATAGCTTTTTAGACGTTACAACGTGTTCATATCGTTTCATTTGATAAAAACTGTTTTATAGCGAACTATTTCACGCCTTCATATAATTTTTTTAATACATACAAAAGTAACGTTGAATAAACGCAGTAGATTAATGACAAGCCCTTCCAGGTCATAATACTTGTACGTGGCTAATAAAATGCTCGCTCGGTTGGCTGCGCGCGCGCACCCACAGAGAATAAACACAGAGATGACATTTACTATTTCTTATCATTCAATTGCAATTTTTACTTGAAAATGGTAAAATGACAAAAACTCTATGGTCGATGTAGAAAGCCATCATAGATAAATCTAGACATTGAGATACGTGTTTATTCATGCTAGAAGAAAATGTGAAGTTTTTTATAAATTATAAAATACTCAATTATACCGTATTGACTATTGATATTATGAGCTAATTCCCTTCTCAACTTCGAACTTTTACTGGACAAAAATAAACATTAAAATAGGTAGAGATTGAAATATGAGTTTGTCGCATCTGTTTTCTATTATTCACCGAGCTTACTTAAGAAACACTTTTTTCGACATTTAAAACTCAAGTTGACCGGAAATGCGATACTATCATACATACTACCCGTCGTGGTAGGATTTTATATTTTTTTTTCGGTCATAACACCAAAGAGGCAGTGGTCGGGCGTTTATTAAAAATACTGTTAACCTCCTTTTTATACGTACGTAACTACTTTTAATTATTGTGTAATGTTGTAGTAATTAAATTAAACATGATATAAATGTTTAAATATGGAATTAATTAAGACGCGAAACCATAGCCTGCTCTAATAAATGAGACATTTCGCGCCAATTAAAATGGTGATTCAAATTAATTATGCAATTTATTGATTGTGTTCAATCGAGTCACTGAACTTTAAGATTATTGGCCACAATTTGTAATTATATCTTCTTAAATGTACACAGTAAATCGAAGAACCAGTAGGCGAACATAAACTAACAGACATCTTGGAAGTCATAAAGTCTTTTTTTGTTTTGATTAAAATCTAGCAGAATTTAATGGTACGGTTTTTTTTCTATTTGCTGATCGTTCATAAGGCTAATACCACAAAAAAAATACTCGGGCTGTAAAAATTTACATTTATGAGTCAGTCAGAAGCTGTTAAGTGACCAAACAAATTAAATTAACAAAAATGCTTGAGTAAAACAGTTTGAAATTAGGCACAACTGACAAAACAATAGAATAATTTACATAAATTGCAGACTATGTACGAATACGTCACATATTTTGTATTTATGAAGGTATTTTAATACTTTCTAATGTTTTTCATCCAGGTGATTGATAATTTAAGTTCTTTTTAAATATTTTTTGTTACGTCTTCCTCCAGGATTTTTTTTTTATGTTCCTAGCGACTAACACTGATAAAAATATAAGGTTCCACATAACAGATGCGATTCGATGCTCCAAGCTTATTTGAACTTTATGATTGGGTTGTTACGGTACATTTTCAATTGATAAATTGCTTTTATAAAAATGTATGGAATCGATTATGATCATAAATGTCATATAAGACTTATTGATTGTATAAAATAATTGACATTTAAATATCCTTCTTTTCATATTCCGCACTTGTTTAAGACGGGGTACCTATTCTACATAGGACGCTTTCCGTCTGTTACATTATGAATATGCTGATTTAAAATTCGAATCCATTGATTGGGTTGATCAGTTTTTTTTGTAAAGTATCAGGCTTGTGTTCATCATTTTATCAGCCGTCGTTTCATTCTCAATCAAAAATAAAATTCTATAACGGTGCTTTTTAAATCAGCATTTTTTTTTATTTCAAACTTAGTCCAACTAAGTAGCAGAGTGCAGTTTTTATATTCGAAATAAAAAAAAACGGATAAGCTGAATGAAACCTAGTTCTTTTATTAAAAAGCTTTACCATTAAAAACTAATAAAACGTGCATAAAATATGTGTTTATGAACAAATATAATCTTGAAAATATAATTCAGTCTAAAATCTTAATGGAATTTTAGAATCATAAGGCATTTATAGTGACATTAGATAAGTTCTTAATTTGAAAATAAATATTCGGCAAAAAAAGAACTGTTACTTTTGAATTAGAGCACGTTTGGAGAAATCGATTTCGGACGTTGACATTGATTTAAAATAAAAAACTAAGATGGTTTCAAATCACTTAAAAGGACGTTATTGACCGGCCGCTATCTCTCTCTTACGTTGTAAATGTAGGTTTTAAGCCCTTGTAATTTAATTTTGATAATTAAGCGGAAATCTGACTTACTGGCTTTAAACTAAGAAGTCTAAATTAGAAGCATATTTGTATGGAAATGGGTCACTGTTATATCCTCTTAAGTTTGTCTTTCTTAAATTAGTTTCAATATTTAGACAAAAAAAAGAAGTGGGACCAAATAAATGTGTACATTCACAAACTATAATTGTCCCAAATTGATCAAAATACCTTCAATATCGTTGACCAATAGAAGAGTACCAGGTACAAGAAACTTAGTGATGCCCCTCCCCGACCCTGGGGCACGGATGTCCCCCATTTGTGGGGCCAGCGACCCGTAAACCCCTACTTTAGGCGATCGAATTAAATGCAAATAAGCCGATCGACAGATACCGTCTCGCCGACAATCTTAATATGTACTTAACCCAAGAGTTTTGTAGAGCTTTTTTTAATCTGTGCAGATCAGGTTTTTTTGAGTGTTGAGTTTGATACTAGTTATGTAATGCCTTTACTTAAATTTTTGTTCGAAATGAATGTAATCTGTTTTTTTTTTTAATTTTAAATACCGCCTTTAAATATAATTGTATTCCTCTTCCTTCTTATTTAATTTCTCTACCATAAAGTTTAAGTTTTAACAAAAAAAATAACAAAACAGCTTAACAATAGAACGCACAGAAATGTCTCGTAAAAGTAAACAATCCGTGTACGCTGTAACTTTTGACTCGTCCCATAAAAAAAACTAAATCTTTGTCTATGCCCAATTGTCGTTGGCCTATTCATAGCATTTACCTGGCCTATTATTATTGGCTCTCTTTGTGCATTTTCTGGCGAAATAGTATTGTTTGCGTAATTGAATAAACGCCTGCGTGTAAGGGCTTGTTATTGAATTTGTACAGCCATGAATTACCTCTTAAACTTGTGAGAAAAACCTTTTAAAATAAAATGACAGTTGTCATTTAGCAATAACTAATTCATGACTAGGTTTTTGAAAATTAATTATATAAAAATACAAAATCATAAGTTAAGTTCATCGGAAAACGGGATTTGACCACTGTGCAGAAGATTGTGAGCCAGATAGCCCGCTACCTGAGCATCGGAAAAAACTACGGAACTCATTAATTTCGTCTCTCCCGTCTTCAATGAACATTAAACTTTATTTAACATATATTAAAGTACACTATAACTTGACAACTTACAGGGTGGTTAGTATATTAAGTAGATGGCTTCAAAATCGCTACCAAATGTGGTACCCTATAATTTGTTATAAAAAAATCTATTTATAAGATAAAATACAGCACCGAGAGGCTACCTAAGATGCCCGATCGATGCTTGGACGTTGTTTTTGTAAAGCAACGGATGCAAGGCATTTTGACGCTTGTCACGCGTTAAATATGATTTAAAGTCTTGTCCAACGAGTTATGGGCTTAAATTGTGAATTATTTTATAAGCGTTGATACAATTTTGTAATTTAGTTAGGTCGCCTCCTATTTAATAACTGGAGGCAGGTGATTTTTTAAAATTAAACTTGCGGCATGCGGCATGCGGGAGCGCGTCGCTCGCTACTGAAGTAGTTCACTAAATTGTAGTTTATTAAATATTTTAATTTATATTCATATTGGAAGTTACTCTTAATTGACCACAGTAAATTGTCATTTGTGACAGTAGCTACATTTAGTACCGCCCTTGGATATTAATTATCCATATGTGAGATAATTTAAGCTGGTCACACTACACTGCAAAAATGTCTATGATTCAATATGTTCTAAGACAAGGTAGAACACGTCGCGCCGCGCCGAGCTGCGCTTGTCACGCAACAATTTTGCGACCGTTGCGTTAAATCTCCAATGACATAATGATGTGCGAATACATTTATTTCGTACGGTTTACTACCCACATATAAAGTATAAAGGGTCGTAATGACCACACATATTTACGACACTTGTAAACGTCAAATATCAGTCATTTCTCTTGGGGAACGCACAAAAAATAACCATAAATATTGTTAACAAAATGGCTCCTACTGAATATTGTGGCCATAAACCATGGGTCTATAAAATGAGGTTTGGTTGTTTGAGTTTTGTTTGTCTATGGTGGAATTAAAAGAACTTAGCTGAACCTTTGTTTGGCTCCACGTATTTTATGTAAATGAACTAATATTATTCATATATTTTACGATATTTGTATTGTAAGTAAATGTGGCCTTTAAACTCTAACATGCATTTGTCTGTTAAAGTTTTCTAAACAACTTTTTATTTTGCGAAAGTTTAAATCCAAGCTCGAACTACATCACAGTATTGGTTGAAGCATCCTTATTAGACAGAGACATAGTGCTCGGTGAAAGCGAGACGGATATAATGAAAGGAGCAGTTTTTCATGCATTTTTTGTCTCGAAATCCGTGCGTTCAGAATTTTTTATTTTAATACAAGAAAACTATTCAAAAGATACGAGGGCAGGTAGAAGGCCCGGCCGGGGTATTTGCTTAGTTTCTTTTTTTATCTCACAAAGAATTCCAGTTGATTTATAGCCATGGTGTGTGACGATTTGTGACCAGCAATAAGTGATGTGAGTTTTGTCACTACCAGCCCTGTTGGTTTGATTTATTAATTTTCTGGATGTCCGCGAGGCGGGGCCATTTTGTCAGTCATCTCAATAACCTGTAATTTTAGTTTGAGACCGTAATTTTGTAGTAAATTGTTGTTTGTTTATTGAGACATTGTTTCTGGGACTATTATTTAGATTAATAAGATAGATTCCTTTTTTTTTGTTATCGTAAATGATTACATAACATTTCCCCATTTTTAAGATTGGTGACATCACTCAACCGACACACACCTCCATACAACCACAGTACAAATCACATACAGTAAACCAAATGATAGTTAGCCACTTAACCGCTCCCGTGGGGGTCATTCCCACCCGGAAGGTCAGTTTTTCGACCATTAACGCGATCAGAGGGTCGGGCCAAATTACCTTGAGGTAATAAAGGTATTGCATAATGACCCGCTCTGGGGCAGTCGGATGAACGCTGTCGCAGTCATAATACTATTACCTACACATATCGTAAATCTTATTCTTGTTTACATTTACAATTACTGTATTTATTTACGAAACTGTAGGAGAACAGATATATATAGGGTGTCCGGTATGTAGTAAGACAAACTTAAGGGGAAGTAGGTGGGCAGGTCACCTACCAAATACACAAAGATGACCTTAGTAAAAGGGTCACCATTTTTCAGATTTTTAATATCGAAAAAATCTTGAGAGGTGTCAAGGGACACCCGGATGGAACGAAGTTATATAAGTCGAGAGAGTATATATATATATAAAAAAAAACATTTCTATTTATATATATACATATATATATATATATAAATAGAAATGAAAATGGCTTGCTTTCTATAAGAGAGAGACAGACAGAGATATGGTAGACCTGGGTCTACCATATATATATATATATATATATTTTATTCTGGATAGTATTGTGTTTGACCACAATCTCACCATGGTAAGTGATGATGTGGCCGAAAATGGTAAGCACACAAAGCCTAGATGGAAACTGGCTCTCAAGTGCAGCTGTCGGAACACACCGATAGGTGTTTGGCGACAGATTTTCAACTTGAGGGTGGTAGCCAGCCAGTCGGGTACTACAAAGTACCCTACCACCGTGCTATGGTTTCTTCACGATGTTTTCCTTCACCGAAAGCTCAAGCTCATTGTAGGATTCGAACCCACGACCTTCGCCGCGGTATTCGACGTCACTTACCACTGAGCTATCATCGCCATTACTAAATCAATGACTAGATTCGTACCTGTTGTACTCAAATGGGTCACTTATAATAATGGATAAAACAATAATCCCACTATTTATAAATGTGAAAGTTTGGATGGATGGATGGATGTTTGTTACTCTTTCACGCAAAAACGGATTTTGATGGAACTTGACACACAGGTAGATCGTAATAATATCCTGGAATAACACATAGGATACTTTTTTTCCGGAAAAGGGTAAGATTCCTCGGGAACGCGGGTGAAACCGCGGGGGTCAGCTAGATAAACATAAAATTAAATCAAGTAATTTATAAATTACTGGCATTAATTGTAAGTTCTAAAATGGTATGTTGAAAAACAAACGTTTACGATGCAGACGGCCTAGACATTAGACAATCTAGCTCATTGATGAAGCCATTACAGATTATAATAAAGATTAATTCAACGATCATTTTACAGCACATTTTAATATGTAATTGAAATCGTGCATAATCAGATTTTAAATTAAAATTAATATGGCTCTTTACTCTGTACAGCGGAGCAATGATAGATACAAATTTCGTAAGTATAAGAAATTAACTGTCTCCCGCGGTTTCACCCGCGTTTCCGTGGGATCTTATCTTTTCCCGGTATAAAAATATAGCCTATGACACTCACAAATAACGTGGCTTTATATTGGTAAAAGAATTTTCAAAATCCAGAGATTACCCCTACAACCTCACAAACTTTACATCATTATAATATTAGTATAGATTAGTTATTAGTGAAAGAATTTTCAAAATCGAATCAGTAGTTTTAGAGATTTCCTCCTACATCCTAAATTATAACTTTAACTACCAATTATACTGATCGATATAGTAATTTATTTTTATATTATCAACTAGGTGGACTTTCTAGCTTTCTAATGACACTTCTTTGAAGAAAATACATGATTTATTTAAAAAGAAACAATGACAAAACCAAAAGATGAGATTTTCATTTAAAAAAAAAACTAAAGTGCGTTAGTTTTTGAGATTGCTAACATAATCCACTTTATTTCCGATTTTTATCGATATTTTTTTGTCTTACATCCGCACATTTCGTTTGAACAAGTTAAGAAAATACACATTGTAAAATATAGTTTTATAAAATGTTTGTATGACTTCAGAGATATTACCAGTAACTTGCTAAATTAGACATCATATCATACTTGTTTATTATAAATGCGAAAGTGTGTTTGTTTTGTCTTTTCACAGAGAAAAGTGATTAATAGTCTACACTAGACTCTAATGCACGGTTCGGAAGGTTACTTTTGCTGAGTAAAGCCGGCAATAACTCTTCAAAAGCAACTTAGACATATTACATACAATAATGATATTTTTATCTCACTTTGCGTTTAGAGTAATAATGTAACCGAAGCAGGTAACACTAAAGTGACAGTAACTGTCAAACAAGCTGTCAAATTTTGTGTGAGTGTTGACCCTTATTTTAAATTACCGCTCAAAGGGCCATATCCATAAGGAGAATCGAATTTCGCCGAATACAAAGTCGTTTTTTAAACGCGATAAAACTGCAAAACTCGATAAAATAACAAACTAACCTATGAATTTAAATGGCGGGCATTAAAACTTTTTTTTTCAGCCCATTGTGAGCGCTCTATACGACGCTAAAGTATGACCCGCGCTTTGTAATATTTTCCAAAAGACAGCTGTTTTAAAAAAAATACCTAGCATGGTTTTATTGAGCTCTCGATCAATGTAGGCTATCGTAAAAAGTATTTATGTAAACAAAATATATATAACTTCTTTTTCTTTTTTTTATTCTGGATAAGCTTCTGTTGACCATAATCTCACCATGGTAAGTGATGATGTGGCCGAAGGTGGTAAGCACACAAAGCCTAGATGGGAACTGGCTATCAAGTGCAGCTGTCGTAACACACCGATAGGTGCTTGGCGACAGATTTTCAACTTGAGGGTGGTAGCCAGCCATTCGGGTACTACAAGGTACCCTACCACCGTGCTATGGTTTCCTCACGATGTTTTCCTTCACCGAAAGCTCAAGCTCATTGTAGGATTCGAACCCACGACCTTCGACACGATATCCGACGTCACTACCACTATCATCGCCTTAAACGAGCTGTCCTCCGCGGTTTCACCCGCGTTCCGGGATAAAAGCATCTTACGTCAATCTCCAAAGTACTATCAATCTCTATTCATAAAAAAAAATGGTTAAACGGTTGAGGCATGAAAAGGTAACAGACACAGGATTTAATTAAATAACTACTTACTAATAATAACACAAAATTTTAACCACCAACACACGAAAATGGTTCCTAACACTAAATATATAAAATTATAAGACTATTAAATAGATAGCTAATGATTCTGTTTTCATTGACCAGTAGTCACAACACTAGAAAAATCACAATAATGAATATAAAAACTCGAGATTCAATAGTTTATTAACCCTTAAGGATTTCACATGAGCGCGCTCGCTCCCGCTTCACGCAAACAAACAAACATTCGATGTTTTCATAACGCGCAGAGCTGAGAGCACTCGGCCACGCTCCATTTATAAATAAAAAGGCGAAATAAACAAAGTCAAAAAGTGTTTTTCAACAATTTGTTTAAAACATCGTCTAAACAAAACATGCACATCCCTATATCGGCATTCCGCACAATGCAAACGCATCTTGGTTTTTAATAAGCGAGTATTCGACAACCCTGCTTATAGGGGGTTGGTTATTTATTCATTATTTTTATTTTACAAGAAAAATCTTTAATTTTATTTGCTTCGATTCTACCATTATCAATTCAAAGCTTTGGTCTTTTTTTTGTTCTGGTTAAGCTTGTGTTTGACCGCTATCTTACCATGGTAAGTCATGATGTGGCCGAAGGTGGTAAGAACACAAAGCCTAGATGGTAATTGGCTCCCAAATGCAGCTGTCGGAACACACCAGTAGGTAGGTGCTTGGCGACAGATTTTCATTTTCATTTGAGGGTGGTAGCCAGCCAGTTGGGTACTACAAAGTACCTACCACCGTGCTATTGTTTCCTCACGATGTTTTCCTTCACCGAAAGCTCAAGCTCATTGTAGGATTCGAACCCACGACCTTTGCCGTGGTAATCGACGTCATTACCACTGAGCTATCATGGCCTGGTACTGATATTTGGTGGTTTTTCTACACAGAAGAATTGCAAAGCAATATCTACAATAATTAACACCGCGGGGCGGGCGCTAGTTAATCATATTTCAATATTGAATAAAATTTCGACGAAAGATACAGCGTGTACAAAAACTTTCATCCGGATTTTCAGGAAAACCGGATATTCAAAGAGAGCAACCTAACCGGACGGGGCTTCTATTCATAATCACATGTATTTTAACTAAGTATACAATACAGTGATGAATAAGTTTATTCACCCTTATTCGCCTTTTTAATACGAACCCCATGTCCCAGCGGGCTAGAAATTAAAGTGTAATGGTGCAATGTTTAATAACTTATCTGCGGGTAGCGACGTGTTTGGGCTTTTGTTAATGTGATTTTTAAAGTTAATGCTTTTAGTTTGGGGTTGGGTCACCAAACGATGAGTTTTTTGCATTTATTTTTGGACATGCCTTCAAATGTACTTGTACCACCATAGGTCCCGTAATTTTACAGTTGCTTTAATACGGACTGTAACTAACTGTGTCTATGGGTATTGTAGCCAATAATAAAGAAGCTGATACTTCATGCTACAAAATACGTCTGTCTGCTTGTCTGTCAGTGCACGTTTTTAATGTGGTTGTCATAGTTCATTGGTAACCGATGAAGCAAGAGAATAGAGCCGCAGGCATAGACAATTGTAATAATTAAATATCTGGAAAATGAGTCATATTATATTCCCAACTATTACTCAAATGTATTAATGTAATGCCGCACAAATTACATAGCGAGAAACTAATTACAGGACAATTCTTAGCGATTCAACCCCTAATCATCGACACATTGACGAAACAATCACAGGGCGACCCGGGGCCGGGGGTGTGAGAGACCGAGAGGGTTAGACGCATTACTGGACGTAATCTTGATTGATCTGCTACAAATAACGTTGGTTTTACCACGAGTCGGAACGACCCCTGATGTTTTCTTTGTCTGTATGACAGCGTTGCCGCGTTGGTAGGGTTGACTGTGCTTTTCAAGTTTTGATAGTTGTAGGTATGTTTTGTGGTTCGTTGAATATGGGAAACTCGACATTATGTACTTGAGCGCTCTCGGTCACATCACTGTCTAAGGCGAGTCAAACATATTATAATAGTCACCAAGCGCCTATCTGTGTGTTCCGTCAGTTGCACTTGAGAGCCAGTTAGTTGCTTTCAAGGCTGAAATGGTCCATAATACATTGGCAATGCCCCTGGTATTGTTAATGTCACATAACATCAGGTGAAACGCCTGCTTATATCAGAAGACAAAAATAAAAAATATTCATGGTTTTGCCTTCATGATGATCCGGGTAATGTTATATCGGGATATAAACGATTACCTTACCATAACTCTTAGAGGTATTTGTTACTTCATGATACGATTTATCTACATGTAAGCTCCAATTAAATTCGCTCAACCATTACGGCAAGTAACAAACATACACATCTTTCGCATTTATTAATTATATGCACAAAAATATGATAGGTATTTTTATTTGCAGTCTACCTATACACCCCCTCCCTTATATTTAACCCTTACAAGACACTTTCCAATAATAACACATTGATTAGACATAATAACAGTTCTAAATAAAACACCGTATAATTTCAATACTTCTAACTAAAATTATGTAAGTGAAATTCAGACGTCTAGAATCTAAAATTACACGGTTGGAATAACCGGTTTGATCGCATATTAATGCGGTTCAAATATTCCGTTTAAAAATTGCAGTTGAAAACGGTTGAAAATTTCTTCAACCCCTGTAACCACACGCTGTACTTATCTTTGATGTGATGATTGCTAGTTGCTATTTAAAGTCTTTTTTTTTCTTTTTACATGAAAAATAAAGGCAAAGGCTCTAGTTTATCCAGGCTTTTTTTTCTATAGTTTACTAACGCGTAAAAATGTATAAAATTGAATTTTACATAAAACATTCACACGCAGTTTAATACTGGAATAATAACTTTAAAATAAAATACCTATTTAGTATTTTTTTCTGTTGATGTGACAACACTGGGTGAATATAAAAGTCTTTTTATCGACATTAATTAATAAAAAAATAAGAATAAAATGAAATCTACGTCTAACATCCACAGGGAACGACAACAAAAAAATATAAAATAGGGATAAAAGATAAAAAAATATTCATAACATTTCATGAACTTTCAAAAAGAATTTAAATCCATTGGCAGATGTTTTTTAATCCCTATTTAGACAGCACAAGCTATTATGGCCCTTCTTTTTGTGACATTAAGGGTCATCACTATTGTAATCTTTGTTTTTTTTACTAAGTGCTTGTTTGCGTTTCTGCTTGCGCCTGCGCATGCGAGATTATAAATATTATTATAATAAATGTTAACGTTATGATTCATGGCTTGGATTAAATGCACTTTTTTTTAATGATCCCTTGTGCCAAGTGCGTGCAATGAATAAAGTCTACACAAATTTTGCTAACTGTGTGAGATGGGTTGGAAGGCAACTCATTTTGACAAATAATTATAGTTATATTAGTTCCGTGATAAAAGTAATTGTCGTGAAGACCGGTGCCGTAGAACCTGGATTTCACAAAACGAACACTCACCTCTACGAAAACAGTGTCCATATAATTCTGTCAATAATTACTAAAAAAAAGTTTGTATTCAACTATAAAAAACCTATGCAAACCTAAACCATAGCCTCATTTAAAAAAAGAAAAAAATAAGTTGCCAACTAAATAAAACGGCCAGTACCACCTCTACCGTATTTCTTCTTTTCGTGTGAGCTGAGGTCAACGTTCGAAAACCGAATTATCACTGTCGTACCATTAATTTCAATAAATGAAGGGTGCTTGTCTCTGGTAGTAAGTCTGCAGTATCATATTCAATGTTAATAGAGGAGAGACTTTTTGTAAATTTTATATATATTAATCGAGATTTTGTTAAAGTATCGTTTCATCTCAAACTTGTTACCAAATTTGCACTTGTATTTTAAAAGGTTTTTTTCTAATCCTAATGTTTTGACGTGACAGCATATTTAAATGTGAAGATGTTTGTAACTCTTTCACGCAAAAACTACTGACTGATTTTTGATTAAACTTGGCACACAAGTAGATCATTCCCTGGAATAAAGCATTAGGAAGTAATAAGATCCCTCGGGAACGCGGAGGAATCCGCGGGGGACAGCTAGTTAATCATAAATCACAATATTGTCTCTCAACCATTTAATTTTTCTCAAAAAAATAAAACAATTTGATAAATCTCATTCATTTCATAAAATAAACGCATAAGTACCTACATTTAAGGTAGGTTGGTACTTAAAACGTAGGTATGAACACCCTATGTTTGTAGGTAAAAACACCCTCTAATCCACGTCAGCTGCTTCTGACTGGTCGACCCCCTCCCCCCACCCTTTCAACCCCGCAGCTACCCTTATTTACACCAAAATGAACCAAGACCTTCGAAAACGCAATACTTCTTCACCCACAGAGGTCAAGTTAAGTTGGTACACCCGTCCAGTATTTCATGATCTACCACAATGTTGCTCATAACTCAGAATCGCCTTAAAGCGGGGTGTCAACTCCTACTGGTGTCAGTTGCCTTAGCCCTCCTGTCAAATACATAATGAGTGTTTTTATTTTTTATTTTTCGAAGTTATACGTGTACGTTAAAACGATCGATGACTGAGCTGTTTTAATGGCGTTAAGAATTCGCATTAGGGAGTCATTAATTAAATGTTTTTCTGGGGGTTACTTTGGCAACTCGTATTGTAAATACGGGGGTCTAAATTCATAGACAAATGAGGTAAAGTTGCCTCATGTTTTTTTTCTCCTAATTTCATTAGTGGCAGGAAATCTCAAATCGGAAATAGTATCCGTAACCGCGATCAAACCAGAAAGTACAACGAACGGATCTCAATTTATAAATGGAACGTATCTCTGTGTCGGGCTAAGTCGGGCAGTGTCGGCGACAAAATCCTAAGAAACCAGACGTGTTATGAAGAATGCGCCTGCGACTCATAATTGCACCACAACTTTTATATAGGCTGTTTGATGGCTGATCTATACTAATATTATAAAGAGGTAAAGTTTGTGAGTTCAGGGGGTAATCTCTGGATATTCTGAACCGATTTAGAAAATTATTTTACCAATAGAAATCCACGCTATGTTGAGTGTTATAGGTTATATTTTATCTTGGAAAAAGATAAGATCCCACGGGAACGCGGGTGAAACCGCGGGGGACAGCTAGTCTTTAAATAAATCTAAAGTAAAATTAAGAAAAGTCAAACTGATTATGAACCATTTATGAAGTTCGTATATTGACAGGTATCAGAATGCATCATTCGTTTATGTTCATTTAAGATAGTTACAAATACTATTAGAGTTACAGCGATATGTATCAAATTAGTCATATTTCATTCTTCACCATATCAATTTCAAACCTAAATCGGCTTTTAAATACGATACCAATACCGATACCAATTTTTTAAATAAAAACCGAAATACCGAAACACCCTGTAAATCAAAAACTCGCACCTAGTGTATTTATGTCATTATTAACCTGTGCGAATTAATACTCATTTGACGTCCAATTTTATCTCGAATTTTCTGACGCGTCAACAAAAACTGCCATACCGCAACCGAACGAGGCTCGCCGACGCCGCTGGTTTTTGTCACCACTTCCACCGCTCCGAGCACTAGGCATCCAGGGCTTCCTACCCGAAATGGATCGCTAATCGTTGAACAAAACGATTAAATGAAGATACATTTATATGGCGGTATTGTAGAGTAATTACTGGGGTATTGTTACATTTAACTGGCGGAAAAAACGGCGGATTCTTTTTGATTTTAGATTCAAGTTAATACAAACAATACAGTAAATTTAAAAAGCAAACAATATAGCTAGGTAAACATATGGGGTACGTTTAATTATTTATAAGGATCGGATTCGAAATTACAATGCAGGTAAAACCATCACCCTATGTATAAACCGAACAGATAACTGACCAATCACGTCGATCCAAGATGCGATTGGCGTATTCAAATTTGGAACCCTGTGTTGCATTCAAATTTCAAACGCGTCCCTTCAGCATTCAATTTCCCTTCCCAGCGAAGTGACCTTGTCACAGCCGCATCTTTAAAATTTTGTTTTTTTAGTAAAATGACGTTACAGGCAAGTGATGAAAGAGCATAATGTTTAGTTGGTCGGCATATTAATGTGGCTTTAAACGGACAAAAACTCGACGCGAGTCGGTCGACGCGGCGTGTCAGCCACTAATTGAGTGGCGCACGCTATCGCATGGTGCAACCGGGCCTCAATCAGTAAGCAAAAGGTTATAGCAAAATTCTTTTTAACAACCGCTTTTACTTATATCTGCCAATGACCCTAACTTGCTATCTTATAATTGAATGCATAAGCGATGGTTACAATGATACGACATGCTACAATTATTTTCTACCCCTGAAAAAAATCTCATCGGTTGTAACACAGAATACAGTTTGGTACAGGTTTTTTTAAACAAAACACCATCGCATCTTTCGCGTTCGCTTGATTTTTATATCCAAAACATAAGAATTATGAGACACGTATAATTGACTTGTAGCTGTTGAAAATAAAGCGTCCAATCAATATTGAATCGCTGACAGTTCTCATGAATTCATTAGCCTCGACTAATTGTCGATGCAGCGAAAAATTTATCCAATCACATTTACTATCTACTTTTTTCGTATAAAAATCATGTTTATTATTAATGACCACTTTCACAAGATGCCAGTACAATAATAAAAGAGAAAATCAAATTCCGATACAAGGTTAGGTACCTTGTAAAGCGGTGTCATAGCGGTGCATACATAATATCGTAAAATGTCTTTTTTTTTTTATTTGGAACATTTTTGTACTTAGAATACCATTTCACCGTCTCTGCAATTAATCAATGAAAATGGTCCGTCAAAATTGTACTCCATGAGTTCGCATTTAACACTTATCTGCTAAATGGATAATATTCACAGTCATGTGAGAATACGATACGAGTTATCGTAAATTCGTAGTATCGTTATTTTTTTTTTAAAAGATTTTGATGTTGGTGCATCCCACAAGTATAACTCAAGAGTTAATATCTAAGCAACAATTTTCGTCAACAAAACGAACCCGAAACAAGATGCGTAAGGAATGCCAAACGGCAAAAACCACTCGATGGGGACGATAAAACGAAATCGCCGATGCGTTGTCGAAAAAAAAATGCAAGTGCTGCGTGCGAGTGAGAGGCAAAAAACGTATCGTATCGCGGTTCCACTCTAGCGCGCGCGGCTAATGAATATCGTGGTGCGCAGACGCAGCTGCGCGAGACGTCCGCGGATCGATCCGCCATTATTTATTTTATTCCGGCGCGAAACCCTGAATTGGATCATGGCGACAAAGAGGTTAAATTGCGCGTCCAAATCCCATGACAATTGACAATTATAGTGTTAAACGAAACGCAGACAGATGTAAACAAATACACAATGTCGAATGCCTTTGATGTATCAACGTACAAAAGAGCAGTGTCTGTCGCAGCTTGTCAACGTTTTTTTCTAGGCCCGTTCAAAGTAACAGTTTTGCGGGCGAGAGTCAGTGAACTACGAAGAGCATTTTCAAGTCGATGTTAATCTAAAGGTATCCACAAATCCATCATGTTAGTTAGAGCAACACCCGTGCATGTGTTCAATCCATCAAAACTAAGTTATTTCTGTGGCGCTATTCGCCTCATATAATCACAAAGGCTAGTTATAAAAATACTAAGAAAACCACGGTGCGTGGTCGCGGTGCTATTTTATTGTTTATCGCGTTTTAATCTACTATTTAAGAGACGAACGAACGCTCATTGTGATTCAATGATGCCACTCGGAATTAATTCAATCAAGATATAACCAGATACGTTTATGAAGAAAGTGATTTTTGCACGTACCTACACTTAAATCAACATCTTCGTAAATAGACACGTTGACTTTTGTTGATGAAACGAAAGAAGCAAAACCATGTCTGTATTAAGAGCACGAATTTACGAGACGCATATCAATACACAATGTTCCTATACAATGTAGATTTAATTACAAAACAGTAATAAAGGCAGAAATTACCATCAGATGTCGTTTAAGCTAAGCCTATATGAAGTTAATTACTGTGCGAAGAATAATTTTGTGAGAACTGCACTAAAAACTATGGAGGCAATGAGAATAATAACGTATGTACGATGATGAGTGCTCACGCCACTCTTGCGCATGCATGCTACATTGAACAATGAAGATATGAAACAAGCGAACGATATACAAGTATAGTTATTAGATCTAAAACGTGTTCTGATCTAGTTGTAGATCATTATACTATTAGCATAGATATTGGATTCTTGTGATATTGCTGTTTATGTGAATGATCTATCAATAATGAAACGGGAGTTGAAAACAAATATGTAAGTAAGTAAAGCTAAATTATAGATAAGGATAATTTATGAGATTCATGAAGACAAATAATAGAATGGATCGATTATCGAGCCAAATTCCATACAAGTGTCGGTAATGATACAAAAAAAATATGCAATTGATATAGTTCGTAATGATAAAGATAAAATTATTTCATCGATCGCTCCCCATCGATTGTCAATTAAAATTCCCAACAATTATGTTTTAATTAATCCTCATTATACGTTCAATAATATCTTCTTGATTTTACCGATTACATGGGAGGGCCGCGGCCGCCGCGGTTGTAATTTTCGTTTTAACATTACATAAATTAACGATGCTCGACTTAACTACTTTGATAATAGTAGTTGTATGTAACTTGCAAAAACTTGGAATATAAATGAAGGTTCCATTCAATTTAATGATCTGTGATTTCTACTCTATTCAGTGTTCGATAAATAGAATCTAATATAAGTAACACCATTGTGTATTGATTAAAAAATCTGTTTAGTATTTGGAAGCGATCGCCGAAGGTGCCAACCAGAATACGTTTTAGAATTGACACATCGTTAACTAAAACATTTGCTCGTAAAAAATGTCAGACACTGAACTCGATTAATGACAACAAAAAGAGCGAACTAATTCATCGAGTGTCAACGCACTCGAATTCTTCAATAGTCACTCGATCGCATCACCGCACTAGCACACCGGCTAGTGACGCACCGCGGCGCGGCGCGGCGCGTATCGATGACTGTAAGGGATGACAGTATCAGAACTAAACTGATCACTTGCCACCGAGAGCACTATATCAATCACTCGCGCCACAATCGTACCGCATGCCACTTAAATAAATTTATAACATATTAAGTACGTTGAAAATAAACACTTTACAGTTTATGATTTATTTCGTGGTAGAATGAATTATAGACGTCACTTATTAAAGTTGTACGTTAGAGCGGGACGTCCGAATTTTTATCTCGTGTTTCACGTGCCACTGCTACCGATAAACGTTTTATTGGAGTAATTAAAACAAACCGATTAGCATTACTACGTGTTACATGTCTAAACACATGATAGGTGTTGCATGTGACATTTTACAACATAACAGTAGTATTATTGTGATAATAAATATAACAATGCTATAGCTTTTACGAAGAGATTTCTTTAATGAAAATTTTGAAGCTAAATTAATATATTAAAATCAATCCTGACTCAATACGAATATAAATAACTGTATGGTTAGTTCTATGACACTGACAAGTTATTTATCAGTGTTATCTCTGACAGGTCGCAAAGGTCACGACTGTTCACAATATTACGGCTATAAATACAATTTAATTTCAATAATTACTATACAATGAAGTCTTTGACTGATAACAGATCAATAATATTATTCAAGTAGATTTGTTATAAATAGGGAAATTAAATTACCGCACCTCATTAAAAAGTTACATCCGCAGGAAAGCTGTCTCAGCCACTAAGTGAAGACGTCATGTTATTTTTTTTAAATTGCATATCACCGCAACATGTCATCGCCTATTGAGCCTATTGTGTAAAAAAGAAAATAAAAAAGCAAAATCCTACAAAGAACGCGGTATTATAAATTTGTAAAATAAATTACACGGCCCTTGATTGTCGGTTTGTGTCCAGATTACCTGTTTTACGAAGCCGAATTGTTATGAAATGACTCCATTTATGAGGTTCTTTTTTGTTGTACAAATAATAGGTGTTAGTATGTCGATTTACCTTGTCATGTTATTACGGGACCGCGTAATGAAATATTATTTATTTTAAAAGCGTTTAACGCAACTTTCTACATTAAAATGAAACTGGCAGTAAGAGATATTATTGAAAAGAAAAAAATGACCTTCCAAGAACGGTTTGGGACATTTGATAAAAGGGATGTTTTTTTGTTTCACCGGACTTAGGATTATAATCTATACGGATCGGTTTTTGTGTCCCTTTTTAAATTAAGCATAAATCACCCCTGTCTTTCAGAAAAGCTTATCTGTATAATTCTAACAACATTTTAAATTAATTTTACAATTTCATAGCATATCAACGTCACATTTGGAAAGAAAAATATTGAATCGATTACGATTCGGTTCGGAAAATTAATTTACAACAAGCCTACCAGCAATCTAGATTCACGGTAATCTATCGATTACTACTCGTACCTAGTGTAAATCGTTAATCGCGTAAACAATCGATAAATGCACACTGGTACAATCCAATCTATGCAGTGCTGTAACTAATTACTTTATAGTTATTATGGTATGACCGAAGAAATTTCCGCCTCTGATTTATGGCCGGCCATTTTGAATGCGACATTTTAATATTCGAATGCGTTGGCGGGTTCTTTTTACTTTTTAAATTCTGATGCAATGGGGGCAGGTGCGTTGGTACGAAGTTATTTGGCCCTGTATTCACTGTTTGCGGCGTAATTTTCGTTCGGAGGATCCGAATGGGTTTTATGCATGGCATTAAATTGGGGGAGCATGGATTTTTACAACGTACCTATTCGATTTTTTCGGTTTTCGAACCACGGATCGCGGAGATGGGATAAAATTATGTCTTTTTTCTTTTTTAATCAGGGCTGTTATTTTATGGTATTCCTAGTAAAATTATAAAACCTACCTATTGGTACTATAAATACCGATACACAATACTTAAAGGAAACGTTCTACCGATCCAAGCGAAGCGACGCTACCTGACGCTTACATTACAAATATGATATAATTGTACACACCTGTTTACTGAAGACTGCTATATCCTCATTAAAGGACTCTGAGGAGCAGACGTCGCCCCCCGCCACGCCAGGATCTCGGGGGGTACACGTCGCCAGCTCGCACTTCTCGAAGATCAGTGCCAGCAGGGGGAATAGTGGATGCCTGAAAACAACACACAAATAATCAAATAAATATTCTGAGCTCTGTAATAAAGTCAAGTAGTTAATTATTCGCGTGGGAAACCTTTGTCCTAAAAAGTCATTCACGGCATCCTATTTTGGCTACGTAAATGCACAAGAAATCTTTCGAGACCACTTCATATGTCAAACCTTTTTAAACTTATGAATAGTCCTCCAAAACTAAAAAAAAAAACAGGTGTAATTGCGAGGCAGGCACGACTTGTGGCGTCGCGATTGCGGATAAGATTGACATCGTCAAGACGTGACGTCGATATCATCGCATTTTACTGTTCTAACATACCGCTTGTGTCAGGTGCTAGTGTTAGCGGGAACGAAATTCAAAAAGAGAACCAATTCAAATTTAGAAACATATCTTCGTTTGGAACTTGTCTCACAGTGGAAGGCTATCTTACTGCTATTCTAAATGTGAAAGTTTGTGACGAAGTTTGTTACTTTTTCACGCAAAAACTACTGAACGGATTATGATTAAACTTGGCACACATGTAAATCATGTCCTGGATTAAAACATAGAATAGCTTTTATCTCGGAAAATGATATGATCTTTCTGAAACGCGCGTGAAACCGCGGGGGACAGCTAGTAATATAAAGGCAGTTTGAATAGGATAAGATTGTCAATGTTTATTCATTTTTTTTATTTAAGAGGTAACCTAGGAACCTATGTAAATTATCAGGAAACTGACTAAGACTTAACAACATGAAATACTCGATAGACACTTTGAAAAAAAAAAGGAAACATATTTGATTTCTTCTGAATAGTCGCTTTAAAATAAGTCAACTCAATCATCATCACGACATATAATAGCCGTATAATACAGTTTTATTTTGATTTAAAAAAAAAGGAAAATAAAAAGACGTAGTACCTACTTATTTACCCAGTGGCGTGAGACGAAAAAAATGTATGTTTCCTTTCCACGCACCCACGACTCTTGGAGGGATTAAAAACTATATCATGCTCGATTCAGATATAAAGCACTAGGTTCCGTATGATTTTCATAAAAACTTAAAGGTAATTAAGGAAAATTACTCTGGGCACTCAGTTCGAAATTCAAATTCAAAAATATCTTTATTAAATCAACTCAATACAAGTGTTTTTAATCGTCATATGTTTGATAATAATATATTATGAAAAATATTCTTTTTAAAGAAGCAACATAGACTTATTACATTAAATTAATTGAATAACAGAGCATGCAATAATACGGACTATGAATTCAAATCTAAAAAGCTAGATTAATAACCGTTTTACTGGTTTTAATCATGATTGTGCCTGTTAGTATGCATATTTTATGCTAAATTAGGCACTTAACATTTAACGAAAACCATGTCGTCAAGGTAATAGAGTTGATTTTCATATTCGTCATCTACACTTAACTTCATATTAAAAAATAATTGTAATAAAACTTTTTTATCAATGTTCTTTCAAATGTCATAGAGAACCCCAATCCCACCTACAGTAGAACATTTTAATGCACATTAAAAAAAAGTTAATTCTCAATAAGTTTCACGGACCACACCACGTTTGTAAAAACAACAAGTAATATAGCGCTTTTAATGTTGTTATTGACCTTTTAACAATAATCATATAATAATAGATGTTTATTTATCACATTATTAACTAAGTTGCCGTATTGTGGATATAAATTATTGTATTACTCGCAGAAATATACACGTAAATAGTAATTTTTAAAATTAGAATCCATCTCTTACACGTTTCATTGGTTTGAATAAATCAATTTTTATTTCGGTTTCTTTTACGCAAAAGTACCATGTTCATACAGCCATAAAATCCTTATAAATTAATTTCGAAATTTTGAATATTAAGATAGACCTTGTCAGGTTATTCGAACTCGCAACATTTTCAGTCTTCTTAGCCTGTTATATTAAACCAATATAAGATAACTATGTGGGGATTAAATCAGGATCCCATATTAAATTCTGCTCATCAAAAAATACTACCCTCAAAAATCGTAGAATATCAATTTAAAATTAAATCATTCCTAGTATGAAACGCATTTGACATCTTTATAATACACAAGCTGTCCCCCGCGGTTTCACCCGCGTTCCGGGATCTTATCCTTTCCCGGGATAAAAATCCTATGTGTTATTCCATGATATGATCTACCTGTGAGCCAAGTTTCATCAAAATCCGTTCAGCCGTTTTTTCGTGAAAGAGTAACAAACATCCATCCATCCAAACTTTCACATTTATAATATTAGTGGGATATAGTGGGCTATTAACTATTATTTATGGTATCTTTTTATTGTATTAAATAAAACAACTATCATGAAGATAGCTCATAACTTGAGCACGCTCACAATGCGACCCCACCCCGCACCACAAAAGCTCAAAGTTCTTGACAACTTTTGATCTGATAACAGAGATTGTGGTAAACAGCAAGCTTAGTGTCAGAGGTCGCGCCTTTACGCTATCAACCATCTAAATATAACGATAAAGACGTTATATTACTGCTATAGCGGGTTATCTGGCTATTTTTAATATAGCTATTTGAATATTCGACGTTTAGCAAGTTAAAAAGGCTTTATTGCAGCACTAGTTGTCACCCGCGATTCCGTGGGATCGTATCTTTTCCCGGTATAAAAATATAGCCTACTAGTTTCCACCCCGCGGTTTCACCCGCGTTCCTGTGGGATCTTATATTTTCCCGGGATAAAAAGTATCCTATATGTTATTCCAGTATATGATCTACCTGTGTATAAAGTTTCATCAAAATCCATTTAGTAGTTTTTGCGTGAAAGAGTAACAAACATCTTCACATCTTCACACACATCCAAACATACTTTCGCATTTATAATATTAGTAGGATATGATAGGATGACACTCAGAAATAGCGTGGCTTTCTATTGGTACAAGAATTTTCAAAATAGGTTCAGTAGATCTAGAGATTAATTACCCCCTACAACCTCAGAAACTTTACCTCTTTATAATATTAGTAAGTATAGAAGTATAGATTAAAAGTCCAGGATCTTTGTTACTATAAATACTTCGCATTTATATTAATTGCGAAGTAGCTCTGTCTGTTTGATTTTGGTTTTTATGACAAGCAGACAAGCGGGTCACCTGATGGTAAGTGAATATCGTGGCATAATAATATATAGGGACCTACGTAAGCTTATTAAAATATGACGGGTGAAGCATAACTGTGACAAATAAATTCAATAGCGAAAGCTAATAAAAAGAACACCAGATCCAAATCTCAATTTTTTTGTGAAGAATCACCAAATTCAAATTTTATCTAACATGTAATTACAGCAATATTAATCAAATACCTAATTATTTGATACCACTGTTTAAGCTATCAGTTTTACATTAATTAATACAACTGATAATCTTTCCTGTGTTTAAATTAATTAATCATCAAAATTATGTTTATAAATACTCATATTACAATAATTTTACTACAGTAATTTTACATTACGAACTTTCATAAAAAAAAGCCACATTTCCTTTTGATACCTGGATATAATAGGACTTCAAATTTTGATTGCTAAATAATTATTGAATTTATATTCCAAGTATGTAATTATAACAATACATGTAATCTTTAATCTACACAACAATTAAAAAGATAATATAAAAAGCAAAACAAGTATACTTCTATAACAGTAGCTCAACTGTAAATCATCCACCATTAAGCGCTAGTGAGTGTTTTTATAAGCAGTTTTTTATCAACACAAATCTTAGCTGTTTTATTACATGCGATTTTGAAGCAGGTTTTTTAAACATAGTTTTTAAACTAACTCCATCTCTTTTTGTTACATGACGTTAGAAAGTGGCGGATATATTTATAACCTATTTTCTAGACCCACCACTAAACACAGGCTTCTGAAATCTTAATGACCATACTCAGAAGCCGGGCTATTGTACACAGTAAATATTAAGGTGTATGCACAAACTACTTTACTGTAAAAAAACATGACATGGTGGCTTTCGAGATCAGCCCTAAGAAATAAAGACCTAGCTGGCGACTGCAATAAGTGGAGGAAGACTGATTGAAGGATGCAAAACCCATAACAGGTACAGGATTCAGAATTTAGCAAGCAAACGAGAGAAGAGACATGAGTGCGAGAGTCGCTTCACCAACTCGGCCATCAAACGACCCTCAGTTTAGGTGCCAATAATGTGGACGCTACTGTCGCTCCCGTATTGGACTGTACCTAGTCATTCTATGGCCTGCCACATGGTTGTTTAGATCATTTATTTAAGACTAGCTGTCCCCGCGGTTTCACCAGCGTTCCCGAGGAATCTTATCTTCTCCCTGGATAAAAAGTATCCTATGTGTTATTCCAAGATAAGAACTACCTGTGTGCCAAGTGTGTTTGCGTGAAAGAGTAACAAATATCTTCACACACATCCAAACATACTTTCACATTTATAATATTAGTAGGATCGGATGTAAAGGCCTTTATGTATGCTAGCAAAACTCTCTAAAAATGATAGGGAAGTGTTAACGTTGTATGAGTGCTGAATTATGTAGCCTATCCATCAGTCACATAACTTATACAGATATATTCCATAATATTGAAGGTCACACTTTACCACCAGACTCACCCGTATATGGCGTCCTTGTCTCTCTTGTGCACTAACGGCTCCCCGGGCAGGGCGTGCGCGGGCGCCGCAGGCGGGGGGTAGTGCACGGGCGGCAGGTGGGGGTGCGTTAGTCTGTGCTCATGGTACATCGCTCCCCCCTCCATATAACCTCCGCCGTGGAGGCTTTCGTCGTACTGAAAACGGAGTAGATTACTGTTAGGTTTTTGTACTGTGGCGTTGAAGTTACAATTTCTGTGTTGTATTTTATGTTGTGTATGTACTAGGTATGTGGTAGAGTCGAGGATTTTCTTTGATATATCGATGGCCTGGTATAGAAATGTTTTGTATATCTAAATAGTGACCGCAAGGAAATCTACTTAACTCACATATCGATCAATCTAAGCTTCTAAGAGCCTATTGAATGCATTAATGTTTAATTGCATCCAAAACAATAGGCCCACTTCGAAGCCTGTCAAACATTATTTTTTTTAATCCACTAATCTGCTTAAAAGCAAAGAACACGGTTTTAAAAGCTCAAGACGGTTAATTGACGGAGCACTACGGCCATGACTTAACGATTTTTCAATGAATATTCAGAACGTTTTTTATAACCCTTTTAATTGTAGGTTTAAACGGGTTCAGAGGACTTGGTTTTAATTTTTTTACTTAGGTAAGTAATCTAGACTTAGATATGAGCTGTCCCCCGCGGTTTCACCCGTTTTCCCAAAGGATTTTACATTTTCTCGGAATAAAAAGTATTCTATGTTTAATTACAGGATATGATCTAAATGTGTGCCAAGTTTCATCGAAATCTGTTCAGTAGTTTTTGCGTGAAAGAGTAACAAACATCACAATAACAAACTTTCATTAGTAAGGTAAATTTCCGTCTATTGCTTATAATAAGTGCACCACTTCTACCACAAATCTATCAGTTAATTAAAAAATTCAATCTAACTTAAGTAATTCTGGTTAAACTTCCAAATTAACCTTTATCTCGATGTGAAAATGTTCAATTTCGAATAAACAAACAATAAACCAAAGTCTCATGTATATTCATAGAAAGTAAACAATGTATTCATTAGATAACATTAAACATAACTTCTAATTACATTTATGTGGTATGAACATAAAGTATTTTACACAATAATTAATACTTTTACAAGATAACCTTAAATTTTGATCACTTGAAGTAGCGTAACCATGATGAATGTGAGAAAGAAGAATTCTTGGGACTCTTTTGTATAAACTAAGCAAACGTGTATGATATTATCTCAATAATTGGAGTGAATTTATGAATTCTAAATTTTATATTCAGAAATCGCCAAATCATAAATCTATTTAGATTAAAATAGATGATAGACGCTCTCTTTAAGGTTTTTTTTATAAAAATACTCTACAAATATTACTGTATCGTCTGTAGAGTTTGTCTCTGGATACATTTCTTCAGAACTAAGATAAAAAAAGAAAAAACTCACTCAAAATTGAAACTTCTTACTTAAAAAAACCACAAAGGTAACACATACATATTCAGAGTAGGTACACTAATGACTGGTGTGTATCGATCCGGCTAAATTGCAGAGTCACCCTATTTGATGGCACCGACCGACCGCGGGGCGCACTTCAAAATGGTACATATTATAGTTTAAACGGTCAGTATTATGTACAGATGTAGTTAAAGCACCTGCCTACGGCTAGAATCTTTAATTATTTTAAACATAATATGGACGTTACTAATATTGGTATTTTATTTTAAGGATTTATGGACAAGAATCAAAGACACAAACAATAAAAAAAAGCTAAAGTGTCAGAGTTGATCTGTTTTCTATTTTCAAATATATTTTTTTATTTTACTAAGAATATAGTTTGACCACAATCTCATCACGGTAAGTGATGTTGTGGGCGAAGGTAGCAAACACATACAGCCTAGATAGGCCCTGGTTCTAAAGGGTAACAGCCGGAATACGATAGGTGCTTTGATTTTCAACTTGAGGGTAGTCAGGTGAGTACTATAAAAATACCGTGCTATGGTTTCCTCATTGTTTTTCTCGTTTCTAAGAAGGCATAATTAAAAAAAAATACCAGTCTCTAAATTGTTAAATACATTCAGCATAAATTCAGCTATTATATATCTAAATAACCCAAACTCTATTAAAAACCTTATTTGTTTTGTTATTATTGATTTGTTATATTCAATTGTTTGACATATTAATCTGTACCGTGAGTGTTTGATGGCGTAGGTACTTAGAATCAATTTACATAAAGTATTTCCTATATACTAGATTGCATTACCGGCTTTGCCTCTCAGCTGAGCATTAAGTAAACAATGCAAATCAATGTGGGTACGGATAGCAAAAATGGTATACATAAATAATTTTATTTAAAATTCACGGTTTCACCCGCGTTCCCGAAGGATCTTTTCTTTTACCGGGATCAAATGTATCCTGTCCTTCTCCAAGGTTCCATCTATCTCTATACCATCTAAATCGGTTCAGTGGTTTAAGCGTGAAGAGGTAACAGACAGACAGACACACTTTCGCATTTATAATATTAGTATGGATTAGAATATTTGGTTCAGTTTTCGTGATAAAAAGTTGCGTATCTCACAAGTTTATTAACCATCTGGCAAGTAGCTGCGAGAAAAAAGGACCATAAAAACACTTTCGCTTATAATATTATCTAGGCAAAAAAAACTGTCAATATTAGGAATAACATTTTTTTTACAATAACATGGTTATTTTCTACAATTGTTTTCAACTAAGTAATATATGTATTCATACAGAGCATTTCAACTCCAACCTTGTGACATTAAGACGACCTATAAATAATTTATTTAAGTAGTACTTTCAACTCTACGCATTCTAAATGAGTTATTCTATAGATAATAAACATATTTTCTTTAGCTAACTAGAAACTGAACATAAACCATCTAGCCTTTGTGTGCTTACCACTTTCGGCCACATCATTATTTACCAAAATGAGATTGTGGGCAAACTCAAGGTTATCCTGAAAAAAAAAAACTCTTAAATTAGGTATAACGGCCATAGAATAAAAATTTAACTAAAACAACCAAGATTTTAATATTAATTCGACATACCGCACATATGACGTATGTTTCTGCTGACGGTACAGGTTTACGGCGCAAGCAATGGCGTCACTTTATTAGTGCATTACCGATGTTAAAGCCATTGTAATAGTTTTTGCGAACGCGATCTCGCTAGTTATCGCGTTGAGCTGGGACTGTTTTATTGCTGACTGTACTTAGATGTGTGGAACGTGGGAGATACGGAGTTCAATAAGAAAAGCTTTGATTTAAAAAAAACTTAATCTTACTATTTGCGTGTATCTTTGTCATTCTATGACGCCGAAATTTTGCTCATACGTAGATCATGTCCAGGAACATTTTCTCGCAACTGTGCCAAATTTCCTTACGTACGATACCTTATTTTACCACAAATTGATTAAAAAGATATATAAAAAAAAAATCTAACCTCAGCAGCCTTCCTAGGTCAGTCAGAACAAGTGTATTAATTAAGATATCACATAGAAAGCCAAACCAATAAGTCTCTGAGCAATTCTTATGAAATTAGTAGATAATAAACTCTACCTCTAAAACACCAGTTGTTCAGTAGGACTGGACAGTGGAGATATTTAGTAAAAAAAAGGTTATTCACCAACAAGTAAAACTCAAACTCGAAACTCATTTCAGTGTAGGCCCTGAAGGCTCTTATGAACGTTACAATTGACTCTACCACCGGTTCGTAAAGACTCGGGAAGGCAATTATTTTTTTGTCATTCTTTAGAACAGTTCTGTGTAACCGAAAACTAAATGATAACAAAGAGGTTCCATCCAGACTCAATTAAACAAAAAACGTAAAGAAGAGAATTACAAATAATTTATTGATCTTAATTTGAAATACAATTCTAAACTTATTCCTTTTTCATATGTATGTTTTAATAAGTAATTCTCAATTTAACTTCTGTAGCTGTAGTCAAACAAAGACTTGATGTTTCCGCATATCCATCCTACCACTTGATAATATCTTTAATCTGTTGACTCGCGACATTAACCTGTCAAACAACTCGTCAACTCGCGCACAGTTTTCAATAATTCAAAAATTCGCGCCCAATTTTCAGTAAATGTCATCGTCCCGATTGTCCCATTTGAGAACCAAGTGGTGCGGTCTCTGAAACCCCGATTGTCTCAAGAAAGAACTGACAGGTTAATAAATACTATAATATCTACAGCTAAAACTATAATTCCGTACAAATCAAGCGCGCTAAAACTCACAATTCGAATTACGTAAACGGAACCCTATAGAACAAGACCTAGCATCCACTCGACTGTTTTTTTTTATAAATGACAGCAATAAACAATTATGTTTTCCAAACAAATCTCTGAATGTAGGTTACATACATTACACGTCACATCACATACCCGTATGTAATAAACAGAACGCGTCACATTCTAACAAACGTCGCAAAAACTGTGACCCATTAGTTAAATAAAAACGTCATTCAATTACAAGAAGTGTAAAACAGTGTTTAGCTAGTTAATGCACTTGCTATCCCTCGCGGTTTTACCCACGGGATCTTATCTTTGCCCGGGATAAAAATATAGCCTACAATTCTCACAAATAACAGCTTTCTATTGGTAAAAGAATTTTCAAAATCGGTTCAGTAGATCCAGAGATTGCCCCTACAAACTCACAAACTTCACCTCTTTATAATACTAACCAATGTATAATTGATTGAATTTATAAACGTAGTAAAATTCATCCTCTTTATGATTCTCTAGACTCTTTAATTACCAATGTAACGACAGAGATCTATGTATTTATGACGTCACATACCAGTAACTATTGTTTTGACATTTAATAAAAAGAAGTTGATTTGATATGTCAGTGTACATCCTTTAGCTAGTGTTGTAGCTGTCAATATGTATATATCGATAAATATATGTCCATATGCAGGACTACAAGACTAGAAAAAAGCTCTACGTACACTTATCTGTGAACTGAAGGGTGGCGCTAGTGGTCACTGAAATGAATAGGTATCTGACAGTTGTGACATTCGAATGTTCATGGCGGCCGTAGCTCCAATTTTCGCCATTTCACAGATAAGTTGGTAGGAGTGTAATTAAGATAGAATCTAAAAAATCGACCAATGAATAGCATCCAACAATACAGCTCGAGTGGCCTTCTTAGCACCCTCAACTAAGCAGAGCATTATCAGCTATACAGGGTGTAATCGTTAAGTGTATCCAGGCGATTATTCCGTAACTATTACAGATATCAAAACAATTTAAACTGATACCTAATCAGTAAAATGACATCAATTACTTTTTTTTACATTCAACGAGAAATATCCAATATTCTGACATTAAACACTCCCATCCCATACATTTAGTATGAGATTAGTAGAAAGGTTTTAGTTTCCTTATTTTAAAAGGTTATTTTAGCTTAGTACTGATAATAAAGGAAACTTTTAAGGTAAATTTAGTACTAGACCACAATATTTTTTTTATATCTGTAATAGTTACGGAATAATCGCCTGGACACCCTTAACGATTACACCGAAACCTTCGCAATTATATGCAGCTCAAAGTACGTAAGTAACTGAGACATAAAATATACCAAACAGGTGTGTGTGACGTGAAAATCACACACTCTATCCTACAATCGAAACCCTCCCTGCAATATCTAAATTTTTACTAGCAATTTACCCATAATAGCAAAGGAAATGGCCGGGATCGAACTTGCACTATAATTATCATACCCTACATAACCTAGGGACTAAACGATATGGTATTAGATGATATGCACTAGTTTTTTTTTTTAATCGTATATTACTTGTCGGGGGCCGTGTTTAAACGGCTGAGCAGATTTCTATGTGGTTTTTGTGTAAGACTAGCTAAAGGAAGGTAGTTAGTAATTGAATAGGTATTTTAAGTAACTGAATTGACTTTATAATTTATGCTACAGCCTTAAATTCCAATTTGTATTAACTTCGTGTGATAAATAAGGAAAACTCCTAGGAATAAGTAAGATAAATAAATAGTTAAGTAATTATGAATAATAATATAATACTCGGACCTTCGTCTAATAAAGCTGATGTCATATTTCTGAGGAAAATATGCAATCAACTATGTAACTTTATGTATACCTACTAATAAGGTTTAATTTTATTTGCACTTATTAACTAATTTAGTACCTGGGTTCTGGTCGCCCGAGAATTATATTTTTTTTTGGAACGAAGTTCCTTATCGCGCGTTGTGAAAGGGGGCTAGACGGAAAAAAATCTTACGAAAAATTGTCACCGGCACTTTTTTTTGCTATAGTAAGCTATTGTAAGCTGTGCGGCGTGCGCAGGTTTCTCTGTCTGTCTCTCTCTCTCTCTCTCTCTCTTATAGAAAGCAAGCCAGATATTTTCATATATATATATATATATATACTCTCTCGACTTATATAACTTCGTTCCATCCGGATGCCCCTTGACACCTCTCAAGTTTTTTTAAATTAAATTTCGAAAACTTAAATAAAAAACTTTAATTTTATATTTAGAGCACGCAACCAGTGCCCACAAATATTATCATGTTTTTTTTTTAAATAAAATAGACTTTTACAAGCACTTTTGAATGGTGTAACTCTAAAGCACGGTCCGTAAGGTTGCTTTTGCTGTGAAGAGCCGACAATACCTAGCAATTCTATTTTATTTTCTGAGACATTACAACTAATGTTCTCATCGACAATATTGCGTTATGGCGGCAAAAAATAAAACTTAATTATGAGTGGCTTAGTAATTAAGACGAAGTCGAGGGCGTAAGCTAGTAATAATAAAGCACTATATAAAAAATAAGTTACAAGTTTTTACGCTTCTTCTTATTTTTAGGTATGGCATCCCTCTTGAATTCTGACCATGGATTATTATTACTGCCAGTTTCAAGTAAGCAACATTTTAATGAAGGTTGATGTATGTATTTTTTCGAATACATTTTACTTAAAAAAATACAATTGAATCAGATTGTTAATTATTAAAAAAAAAATTATACTCGTACATAAATACGGCAAATCTATTATGTAAAATAATTAGTATTGTAAAACGTATGTTTTTAACATAATCCATCAGAATCTGTAATCGGTAAAATCGATAGCTTTATCGTTATTGTAACTTTATTATGACAACACTATCTTTTGTCTATGGTATCAGATGTGACGTGGAAAAACTGTATTTTATAAATGCAAATGCCTAAACACACTTACTTTAACAGTATGTATTAGAAATTACAGTTTGGCAGGTCGGTTGGCTTAGTTGGTAAGACAGTATCTGTCACGCCAAAGGTAGTGGGTTCGATTCTCACCTTTGACACACGTTTGTGTGATGTAATTAATATTTTTTTAATATATCCCTTTAATCAATTGTAATTTTTTTTGTGGTCGCTTGATTTTGTTTTAGGTACTAAGCTTTATAATTTTGACAGTTGGTAACACTGTTGCTAAACCACAAACAATTTAAAAGTAGCCGACATTCTTTACAAAATATAAAGTGGAATCATAAGAGTTTGATACAGTTATCAATCTCAAACAATGATTGTTACGCGATTACAAACGCATATCCGTAATCAACATCGTAAATGTCAAACGTAAATCATAATTACTTTAAAAACTGGATCATATACATTCCTCTGCAGCCTTTAACTTAAACAACTCATTTCGAACCTTATATCCTTGGTATTAAAGCAGTTTCCATATTAAAATCACATGTGACGAGAGTAACAATGACGTTTGCCTTATTAAAACTAATTGACGTTTCAATATGAACTGTATTATGAGTGTTATAAAGTGCGTTTAAGTTTAATGATGTGTATAGTTAAATTTGTTATATGGCGATATGAAAATGGCGGACAAAATTAAGTATTTTTATTGGATCGTATTTGGAACAATGGAAGTGGTTGTTTGATTTCATTAACGACGCTTAAAACATTTCAGTAGGTATCGAATTAAATAAATTACCTACTTTGTTCGTGTATAAGAAATATTTTAATAACATTGAAATGGTTGACAATATTTTCCCGCCAAGCATTACGGTTTACTTGTACAAATAATTTTCAATTAACAAAATGGACGCTGAAAAAACTCCCGCCCATTTTTCCAAAATGGCGGGCGACCGTGGAAAACGCGTTCCATTCATTTTAATTCGGCAAGTGTCACGCACAGGCGATAGTGGCATGATAACGAGCGACTTGTGCCTTACTCATGTCGGGGCTGATGTCGGGGTGGAATTTTTGTTTAATCGTTATTTGGAACGCACCTGAACTAACTACGTGAAAAAAAGAAATTAAATAAGTTTCTACACAGTCCGAATTAATTGGTTTTCACTGTTTTCAAGGTATGGATGTAACTTGAGACTTTGTATTGTGTAATTGTAAAGAAATAGTATGTAGGTATCAGTCAAAATATTGGGGTATTAATATTAACAGATTTTTAAATTTAGTATATAATTTGTAACTGTCTGTGGTGAGAAATAAACTATTTTATTTTTTATTTTTATTTTATATACTAACAGGCTCCATAGCTGACTAAGCCGCGAGTAAGAAGATCAATCAATAACTCCAAATGGAGAAACGTTTTTCTAATAATTTGGAAATGGTGACTGTTCAATGATAAAACTTTCTAATTTAAACATTTCTTATTTTTCTCAGTGTCACATTGAAATTGTTATTCATAAACAACGTCCCGTTAACACTGACACTCAAGCTTTCGATCTTCTAACACAAACGGGACTTGCTTGTAACGGAACGCCACCGCTATAATCCGGATAAATAAAAATCACTTATCGTGACTAGTTCCTCAATATCAGAGGAATACATTCTTTAGAGCGTGGTTTAATACAAAAAGAACGAAACGTTGTTTTGGAGATGTCATGATCAATCAAAGCGTGGTGTTGTGTCGGTCGCACGCCGCGCCGCACCATGGCCGCCGTGGCATACATCGGCAACGTGCTTACGTCATTTGTTGTAGGCGTTTGTCACATTACATGTGGCACAGCTTTACCAACATCTATTTGCAGCTGTTCCGATCGAATATCAAATCATTTTAACTCGTACCACGACGAGATTAAAGCTATTATTGTCATGCATCGGCTGTCAACGGTAAGTGGAATAAAATATTTTCCCATAAATTTTTAGGTCAGTGCCAGTTCACATTCCGTCACGTATGAAGGGATGGGGGTAATTAAAATTCTGCTCTGATCACATTGACACCTCCACGACAATTATGAGACCGGTATGTAAGCGATTAATAAGCGGAATAGCTTTCACGATGTGCATTGCAAAAAATGACAACGTGTCGCCGCTCCTCCGCGGGAACGGGGAACCGCTGACCATAAACAACAGTTCCTATCCGCAAACGTTATAATTCAAAAATAGTTTTTAATCTACGGGCGCTAACCTATACTGGCCACAAAATATGTAATAACTACCTTTTGACGTCTTGAAAGCCGGTTCCAAAATTAAATGATACGTTTTATAAATGGAATCGCTCCGTCCCGCCTTTTTTCCTTCGAGATAACCTTTGTCCATTTGGGTTGCCATAAAGAAAAAATAAGAAGCGTAAGTTTTAATTTTTTTAAATGACATTCTTGTGGTTTTTTCTCGGTGGGAATCTTAGTGAGTAATAAGTTTCCGAACGGCCGGTTTTTGCGTACCCGTGCGGGCCTGCGATTTGTTTCTCCAACACAATATAATAATGATTAAATTTGGCCGGTCGGTTACGCATTGTCGTGGGTTTGAGACATAAGTCATGCCGTCAAACGTTGATGAGTTCCGAGCCCTGTTGCGCTAATTAAACCCGCGGTTATTAATCGCTTCAGTTATTTAAATTTTGCTTGAAACGCCCGTGGGTTATATCGTTTTTTACGACTTGTGGTTTTGAGATTAGCGTAGGTCGATTCCGAGAAGTAAAAAATTAACTCTTCTGCGGCAACGAGGGCGAGTGAGCTGTTCAAACGTTGCAGTGAAATGAATACTTGAAACTTAACCTTTGTACGTGTACGCAGCGCATCGGAATCCAAAAATGTTATATAAAAACTGGCTAAAATTGGACGAGGTTTTCGAACGCAGACGGTTGGGGCTTGGGGAAGACAGAACCGTCACTTATGCCCGACACGGGGTGGGACGTGGGACATGATGAACGCCACCCTTAACGACGCCCGTCCCTCTCTAACTCGCCGTTCCGCGTATAACTCTATCTTTGTACTCTGTCATCTGGCAACGCATTCACATGTCTGAGGGGCAACCAGAAGCGATTCGAAACAGTGAATAATGTATTTGAATTCACAATACCTAATAATAATATACGGTGCGATGTGCGATGCGCGATGGTTGTTTCTAAAGAGATAATTGTATGTAGAGCTTGTGTCGACGTAGGTACATGATATAAATTTGGCACAATAAAAATGAACATTAAAGCGAAGTAGGCAGCGATCGTTGAGGTGTGTTTTTATGTAGGATTTTAAATTGTAAGTGGTAAATCAAGAGTCGTTAGACGGTCTGCGATGGTCGTATCGAATTTTACTGCGGCTCTTCGACCCGAACGTAATACGACCGTAAAACTTAGAAAAATCTTTATATATTACATATTACACGGCTGAATGTGGAGTGTAGGTGAGATGAGGACTCAGCGCAACGACAGCGACCGCTTTAATTTGACAGCAGTATAACATTATAGCGGGCGCTAGTCATAAATTGTGCTTCATTCATGATACTCCAAGTGTAAGAGGCTAAGAATGCTCCATGCGTTTGTTTCACGTCCATAAATACTAATAAAACGGCCTCGTTACGGGGACACTTCGAAAATCGGGCACACGACTTCTTAACGACACCTATTAGGGATCTTCGGTCTGGTCGATTTAATTGAAAAATTGTATCCAGAGCGTTGCAAGAGTTGTATCCGACTCCCGCGCCGGATGCGGGCCCAGACGTCCATTATTCCATTTGCTCATCCGCATGGGGACACGGTGCGGTACGGTACAACACCGGCACAAGAGCGGGCCCGAGTCCCGACCACTGACATGACAACTCTAACACGTGTCTATAAACCGATCGCGCTGGAACGCACCTACCTTAATTACTGGCAACTCTTTACTGTTCTATATTTGAATCTAAATCACATAGGGCCCGTTCCGTTCTAAATTAGAAATTCGAAGGTTGGTAGAGCGGCCAGCTGCAATAGTCACATGCGCCTCTGGAGCTAAAACATTTCGATATTCGTTTGAGCTAGAGTGTTTTTCTTGGTGGTTTTTTAAAAATAGAACGCGTGAGCGATGTTCAGCGTACGGATTTGGTCGATTCGCGAGCAGATTTATCGTTCGGAAAGTATCGCAGGGGTAACGTTAACACACGTTTTAAGGCCGCGGATGAAAGTTTTAGATCCTATTCCATTTTTAATTTGAACAAACAAAACAAACACTGTAAACGTTGCGTTTGAATAAACAATAAATCTGTGAATGACATCGTTTGAGATATGATATCTGTGTTATTAAAATAATTAACGAATTTTAACTGTAACATAATTAATTTTAAGCGTCTATTAACCCCTTAGCCTTGCGATTACGAATTTACAAATTGTCTAGTGGAGTTATCGTAATAAGGTTATTATATCTGTATTGCAATGTAAACAGTGAGGTCAATAGCTGGCACATGAACCGGGCTCGATAGTGTCGCCCTCTTATCGTCTGGTGCACTCCAAGGGACAGTTCGAGACTCTCTCAGTCAGATTTCACGTAAATATGTGGTCGTTAAGATAACGATTTCCTTTCGTCGCGACGACCGCTCCGTATCCTTTTTGCTTTTATTAAAAGTATCAAAATAAGTACCTACTTAAGTACTTAAAGGAATAATAAAAGAGATGCCATAAGGTACCTACATATTGAAGTCGTTAAATAATTATCTCTCACGTTTATATAGAATTGTGGTCGGCCTAGGTATTGACATTCCCGGAATAGCAATTTCACCTGTTAATAGGGGATATAAACAGAATTTAGGAAAATTTCATGAATGCATCAAAATGTATTTACACAACGCACTCGTGTTGCCAGTAAGCAAAAAGTTGGAGAAGTGCTCATCATAAATAACGTTGACATAAAGTCGCCCACGCGCGTCTTATTAACGCGTCTGTCCGTCCGTCTGTACGTTCGTTACCTCTATTGTGGCTATGAATGCGAGATTAGCCACACCGACACTCGTGATTGACTATTTAAACTTCGAATTCTGTGAGTGACGCGTTTCTGAACGGACCGAGTCTTTTGTACGATTGGGTCTCTCCGTACGTTTATAGGTATTACAACTTGTATCTATATGAACGTATCGGCTGCGGTCAGATTTATGTAAAGTGCTCTCGCTCTGCGTATAAATATAACAAACGCCCGCCAGATTAGATCGGTGCGCTTATGAAAACCTTCTCATATTATATTTAGACTAATACGAATGTCGGAGTACCGCCGAACTGTCGACATCGTTAGCGACGACAAATAGCTGGCGAGAGATGTTTTTTTAAAAGTTTTATCAAGATTTACAGACGCAGGGTCGTATGGATTGGGCGCACGGTGGCTTGGCTGGACCCGTTCTCAGTAATAATTTGGTCATCGCCCTGGCGCCGCCGCCGCTCCGTGCCGCGGCTAAGTCGCCCCGCGTTCAACTTCACCCGCCGCACCCGCGAAAACAATCCACCATCTTGGAAACACAGCGAGCGAGACGGTAATCGAGCACGCGGGGCTAGAGCAACGCTAATTCAGATAAACCACACTAATTACCCGTGACGGGTCTCTAATCACTTTTCATCTAGTGGCCGACGGTAATTCTAAAAAGTGTCATCGACGAAATGCGCGCGCTAAATGGCCCAGTAACGGACCGTCGTGATTCCAATTTCAAACCTCGTTATCGTCCCCCAAAAAAGACATCCGAGATATCCGAATGGGATTCAGAAAAAAACAAATCTTCACAAAGTTTTTAAAATTCGACGTTCGGTTCACATTCGGGTGCGTTCGGCGAACGCTTGGCTCCCATCGGCCGATATTGTTCCAACACTTCGATCCTAACTGCTGAATCATTTCAGATCAATTAATATTATTTAATATGTATCTAGATCCCGTCGGCGTATTTGAGGAATTATATGTTTTGGGAGTCACCGTGGACGGATTTGTCGATCGTCGATAAAGTAGCAGGAGCGCGTTCTGTTTGATCGGCGAGAGGAGTAGCGTGACATGAATATGCGAGTAGGAAACATATTTCGATACAAGAGTCCAAATAACTGTCGTCAGACGAGATTACGCTGATTTATCGGTGTTGTGTTTCAAGGTACGCACGCGGTAATATTTTGACGAGATTACGCATGTTGGCGGATACCCTTATCAGCAATTCATGGGGTGTACCTCTAAAAAGGATGTTAGGCAATCGGGTACACAATAAACCCTCAAATTAGCGAGCGTGCGAATTAGCGTTGAATCTAAAGTGCGCAATTAAGGCGCGTCTACAAAGAGCCAATTCGAAAATGAACAGCGATATTCAAATTGAAAAAGCAACGCGCCGCGAATAAAACAATGAGGAGTGGGTACCTGCCCTCGGGTAGTCGGTCGTCGGTATGCGAGCCGAGTGCCGAGTGCCGACGCATCTCGAGCGGAGTCGGCGGCGGCGGCGCTCAGCCCGACGCGAATCCAAATTCAAAAATGGAATGGAACAGCGAAATTTAAATAACAAATTAGTGGGTGCGTTTATAAAGCGCGTTGGCCATCAGATTGATTCGAATTGATTTTGATGTTGGAATTATGTTAAAAGTTTTTGTTTATGCTAGTGAAGTCATTCACGAAGTGTGTTTGGAGAGATGGATCAAACATCCAATAGATTACATTAACAAAAATAAATTATGAGACCGTTCGTACCGCACCGCACTGTCTGTAGGTACAACAAAACGTATAAAACTGCGTCTTATTTCCAGACTAGAATCCACTTAAGATAAGTATAAAGCACGCTTTTAAAATCCAACATAAATTTATAAAATGCGCATAGGTACATACAAAACATTAATTTAATCTACGAATTTATTTAGTTCCATAATTTTTTCTGCCGCCATTAGGACAAATTTACAAAAACGGAATACATTCGATCTGGGAGTAAATCTACACCTACTGTAAAAAAAACCGGTGACGTATCGGATACCGTCAGACCTGAGGCGTGTTTTACGGTTTGAGAAATAGCTATTTCTAATCACCATATCGCATTAAAAACGTAGTGTTTTAGACCGGTCGCGCTGGTTGGATTGTTTATTACATCAATATATCATATTGTCATTTACACTGTTATATAATTTATCAAAAATGTTATTTATCCGGTCACCAATTAAAGTGTCGCTTCATAAGTTCCCAAAATTACAGTGAATATTCGTTATTACGTTTGAAATAGGAACTGCAACGGACCGGATACGGACATTTCTATAACGTTTACGAAGACAGCTTAAACTATTTATTGCATTATTAGGTATATTAAGTTTACGGAATATTAAGTACAATATATACATATCAAAACATTTGTTCCTTCACCAGATAAACAATGATAAACAAGGTATAAACATTCATTAAAAAATACCTAAATATTGTTATCAGTAATCTGATTACACAACCAATCTACTAAACCTAATCGTTATAATATTATTAATGAAAAAATAATTTGTGGATAAGAAATTATCGCCGTGTTAATAAACTGCACTTAATTATATTTTACTATCTTACATCCTTTACAACTCATTACTTTACACATGAACGCGCGATTTCGCAAGCTTGCCAGCACTAAAAATTAAAAAGACAGTATTGCATATGTTATCTTTTCGTTGCGGCAACACTAATGCCGGAGCATTTTTTTTAACGCTAAAACATAAAATTCGAGTTGTTTTTATCACGGCAAATGTGAACTGAATTACATATACAATAGTGGTATTATCTTTACTGTTAAAAGTAAGTGCCTATAATAAGTTTAATGCCGCTTTGAACGGTCGCTAAGCCCGCAGATTGGCGCCCCCGTCTTAGAAAAAAATTAACGTCAAACAAAATTGGCGGGCAATCAGATGATTTTCAAAATAAGAAATTCACTGGTATTTTTTCCACTTTATCGTGATTTTTTTATATATTTGATGTTTTTTTTATTGCAAAATATTTGCTCATTATATGTGCTTGTTTCTTTAAAAATGTAGATTAAGGGAGAAGAGTAAATAAACAATAAATAAGTGCACTTTTACGACCTTTTGCGTTTACCTAATTAAAAACTTTTTAAAGCTTCCCAACTGTTTTGGTAAAGTTATAGCATAAATATTGTTTTACTATAAAATTTAAAGGCATATAAAATGCACACATAAAATTATTTTTTATTTATGACACTTATTTTACAATTTTATCTCAAAATTGCAATAAATACATAGGTAGGTACGTACGTACATCACCTATATGTTTATATATTAATTAAAATAAAATCAATCAAATAACTTAGAATGGCAAATCAGTTTAAATCTTTTTGAAAAAAAAAAAATGTCTAGTAAAAATCTGCTGCTAAGGCTCTTACTGGGTTACAAGGGTGACTTGCAATTAAATCTAGCCTTTGGCAGATAGCCTCAACATACATTTGTAAGCTTAATCTGTATTACATCTGCCGTATTAGGTACATAGTTAAAAGTTTGTAAAACTAAATTTAAGATAGGCCATCTCTTTACGTTTATGTGACTCTGTGTTTTTAAACTCTATTATTTTTGGTTGTAATTTTTTTTATTCTTTCTCCACATTGGTTTTTAATTTTTGATAGACTTACTTAGTATTTGACTATGGTTATGTGGTAGAGCCTAATTGCATATTACCAATCGTATTCAGAATGATAATATAAAGTGCATTCTCAATATAGGGCATCGAATGCTTCGATTACAGATAAATGTTCCTAGTTTAAAATCGTTTTTTTTATTTTCATTCCAAATCTTTACGGCTTATTGATTGCTGGTATAAAAACAAAATAATTTAAATTAAACATTTAGAACAATGTTAAATTTGTAAAAAGTACCTAAGTGCTGTTTATGTAAGTGCCATAATGTTTACGGCGTTTTTTACGATTATTTTTACAGCTTTAAGAGTTTGTGTAACTGTATTTTTATTGATAATCAAACATTTATTTTCCTTTAAAATAAGGTAAGAAATATAAACGGTAAAGTCTTATTATATAGGTCTGTAGCATATTAAATACTTTGAAATAACTCTACATACTTACTTATGTCAAATTGTATTATTAGGTACCTAATATAACTTTTTGTTAAATGTTAATATAACTTTTTGTTAAAATAAAAATAAAAAACTTAAGTTTATTTTTATTACATTTTCTTATTATTTTAACTAAAAAGTATTATCTACTTGCTATAAGTAAGATTTTTTTATTTTTTATATGACCATGATCACATAAGAAAAATATCTTTTCCATTTACAAATAAAGTAACAGTTCTGTTCTTGTTATTAAAACTGTGATTGAAATAAATTTTATTAGACCTAATGGTTTTTATAATATGTAAAATTATAAACTAAATAACAACTAATTTACAAATTTATTTGAGTAAACTTGAAAATAATTCATGTGCATGAGTATGGAAGGGCCCCCAATTATATTTGTTTTTATTATTAACTTTTTCTTGTTTTTTTTATATTTACTGTTTTCTTGTTTTTGTTATTTACTTTTTTCTTAAAATAATGTGTGTTTATCACTGTGAGATCATGGTTAAGTCCAAATCAATCCACAGTATGAAAAATATAAAAAAATACAAAAACTAATTTTAAAGTTTTATTTGATATTAACTCTATATTTTGAAACTATGTACATGTATACTTAGGTGTTTTAATATTACCAGTATTTTAGCTGTATAGGCTACACAAGCGTATTGCAGATGTAGATAGTGTAATACAAAAACCGAGGAGATACGCGTAGGACTTGAGGAACCTTAAAGAAATCTGTAAGTAGGTACCTATTCGACCAAAAAGTGGAATCCGTTCTTATATTGATTTAAGACATCACTTTGATACTTTTACTGGAGCGTATACCTTAGATATTTTAGTGTATTTACTGATAACAGTAGCCTATGGTGAACAGAGAACTAAATATGAAGTTTTATGATTGTTTCTTATCAATTTTAAAACAACAAAAAACTAATACAAAATGATATAAGTACCTACCTACTGGTTGAATATAAAAATATAATTATTATAACATCAATAATAAGGTTATTTCTTTATTATACCTAGTTGGTATTTACATATCGTTTTATCAAATCTATTACCTAATAGGTATGATTTATATTGATTATCTTAGGTAGCTTTATACTTCAACAATTTGCGTAGATGTTGGTTTTAGATTTGAATGCATATTTTACAATCTAACCCAATATCCAGTGTCCAAAACACATTTTATCATGTCTCATTTAGTGGGCCACCGACGGATACCGCATTATCGACGATTATGAGTTACTATTAGTAGACAAATTGATATCGTTATCAGGTGTATCATAAAATTTACGATAGCCCAGCGTGCACAATAACACGACAAGCCCTGAGCAAATATCATTTTGTTTGGTAATTTAGTGTGAATTATTTTTTTTGACCGATGAAAATATCCGTATAATACCTTCATGCTTGCTTCAAACATTCGTTTATGGAGAAAATGAACATTGTATATTTTTGAACTGTATTTTATTTATAGTGACTATGCAGAAGAAACTAATGATGTTGACGAATTACTAGTACAAATAAAGCATTATATTTAAGTACTGATTAAGCCGACGGAGATTTTTTAACAAAGTATTAATGTGAATTAACATTGGCCAATGGAAACAGATATATTTTATCCAAAATATTTTTTTTTGTTTTCTTCGCTCCTTTTTTAATTATTTTCCTAGTTATAAGCTAAGATTGCCCGTTGCGTATAATGAGAAATTAAAATGATTTACGTTGCATCAATCAAATACCTAATTGCAAAAATATTTTTATATATAAATGTATTGTTGTCAAAAGTTTTTTAATTATTGTTTTCCGTCTACAAAATATGAAGAAAAGATTATCCGTATCATATATTTAAATTAATTTGATCAGTACCTATAAACTTTTCATACCATATATTTGTTAACCATTAAAAAAACCTATAACTTCTCTATTTTCAATAACTAGCCAACAAACACCTACTTATCCGTTATTGTCCATTACACCGCATAAAATGTTATTGTAAAAATATATAATTAGTCGATTCACTTGATGATTACTTTTAATATCATTAAAACAATAAAAAAGAAGCCCACAGCATTGTACAACATATTTTAACTGCAATATCATAAAATAAACGATTATCTGGTTTTTAAAGCTACTTTTACTACAACCCATCAAATTATGTATGTAGGTTAATTAATGTCGCTTTATCTTATAAAATTCATAATAACGTTATATAATAATGTATAAATATATATAAATCGTGTAAGAGAAACATGAAATTTATGCATACTATTATTCTATTCTGTGCTTAAGGTGAAAGAAAATATCGTGAAGAAACTACACCTGGTGATTTGTAAAATCTAGGTTGACTGGCTACCACCTTCAAGTGGAAACTCTATTGCCAAGCAAATACCGGTGTGTACCACTGTACTTCCCCGAGAGCCAGTTCCCTTCTAGGCTGTTTGTGCTTACCACTTTCGGCACAATTGTAGTAAAAAGAAAAAATATATGCAACACTTATGACAGGACTTTTAAACGGGAACATTTATTTTGAAATTTGAAATTGCGTTTTGTCTAATAAAGTTAAATATTATTGCAACAGTGAAGTGAAATGAAATGAATGCGTTTATCGTGACGTTTCAGATTGTCCCAAAAAGTCTGTGAAAAGTTTTAGTGGAACAGCCGCCGATTTTACTAAAATCTGACCTGACTTGTATGGACAATGACTAACTTTACTAAGAATATTATATAACTTGACTATAACATAAAAGAAGAATATTAATAACTTGACATTGGAGAAACATCCTAAAAGACGATTGCCAGAAATAAAAAAAACACTCATGACTTCCTTACATAAAGTTATCAATTAAAAACAATTTACGTTGCGAATACGTTTTGAAATTTTTAATGCATTTTTTAATAACTTTACATAAAACACCATCGGGTGATTTATTAAATGCGAGACATTCAATTTTATGCTGCAAACTTTGATTAAATAGTCAATTAAATTTTACCGATAAATCTCATTAATTACTGATTTTCTTCAACATATGATTTTAGTGATTTGCACTTCACTAAAGTTTGTACCTATTATAATAGAGTCAGAGGGACTTTTTGACGGGAACTTGCGAAGTGACGTTGTGTTTTCGTTTTATTTTAATTAAATTCGTGTATTTTGAGTTTTATTGAATAATTTCCGTGGTGTTTTGTCCAATAAAGATCAATCTAAGTGCACAAGTGAAGTGAAATGAAATGAAAACGTGTATCGTGACTTTCCAGGTTGTCCCAAAAAGTCCATGAAATGTTTTAGTGGAATAGCCGCCAATTTCACTAAAATTAGACCGGACTTGTACGGATGAGGACTAGACCTTACAGTGAAAGTGACAATAAAACGTGACTAAACATAAAAGATAAATATTTAAAATAAAGAAATGGCTTAACGGTCTCGATACCAGGCCAAAAATCTTCTTAAAAAAAAATAATAGAGTCAGAATGTTGCCCATTTCATTGGTGTTAAAAAGCCCCAAATATGAAGATACTTAGGTAGGTACCGTATGTTTGGTAGTAAGTAATAAATAGCGATTGATTTTCAACATCTTATCTTTCGCGTTACTTTATTAACATTTTACGATTATTTATATCGCACTTTACTTTTGTAATAAATCGGTGTAAATTTGGCACATATCAACAAACATCGTGTTATTTTGTAAAATGAATGGATTCACGTCAAGGATATCACCAAATTCCAATAACATCACTGATTTTTTATTTACGATTCACATCACACGTATATGTTAGAGAAAGTAGCTAATTTTCATTTAATCACCTCAACAAACTAATATTTTCTATTTCAATCTCTACTGTTTATCATATCAATCTCGTAAGTGGGTCAATAATTCATTTAGATGATTTATCGATGCTTTGTGTCAATCATGAACCCGTCCAAAATTATTGAGAAAATTTTATTTTGTAACTTGAACATTATCAATGATTAATAATACTAACAGCAAACAAAGCGGGGATTAAAACTTTATATTTCCTACACCAAAAACAAAACAACCCTATATCTTTTCAAAGTTGTCCTCGAGGGTCCCGTTAGGATCTTTGTGGCATGCACCAAAAAAACCTTTTTCTTTCATTGTCAATTGAATTTTATTGTTGGTTTCTGAGATACACTCTTTTGTGTCAAACCGTGCGTTTAAAGCCGCTTGTAACGCTACAGATTTCACTGTGTCCCATCCCATGGCCCCATAAGAGAGCAGTGTGCAACAATAGGCACCCCGCTGTATGCCATTTTATCCTATTTATTGTTACGAAATTTAAAATTCAATCTCTGTGCCGTCAGGTGTCCAAAATATGGAGACGTATTCATTTATTCATTAATCTGATTTATTCTCTGACCATTACCATGTCTGACCGGAGACGTCACCGTGTGTATCGACTCTTAAATCGCGTCTATTATTATCATTACTGCATTCATATTATACTAAAATATATTATTATCTATAGGATATTACGTCACAATTATGTTATAACGATGTTTTTGTATTTATGATGCATTCATTTCGTTTTCATTATCACTGACGATGCGCCGGTGGTTGTCGAAAGAATTGTATGGTATCATTACGTATTCCGAACGCGTTTAACTTGTTATAACAACTTCCCGGTGTTGGAACATGGGTAATGCATCGTCTCAGACGTCGTCCCGCTTTTGGGACACGTCTTAATTCCAATATTGTTTTGTTTTCTGTGTCACCGCGCACATTACTTGAACGCAATCATCTGTCACATATTTACCTACTTTTGTGATGATATATTGTATTCTGATCACGATTTTTACACGATTTCCATTGCCATTATTGATAAAATAATTATATGAGCCAAGGCCATCGACTCTACCACTGCTAGAGCTGGCGCATATGATGCACTTGTGTCATGTTTGTTTGTGTATGCTCTATCTGTGTACATACCCTAGGCTGAGCCATGAAAGCTCGGCCCGAGCCCGGGTGCAAGGCTCCGCTGGCCACCACGAACGTTTTTCGTCACGGGCCCAACCTAACACAACACACAAGCACGTGCACACATACACATCAATTATTTGACACCGTCACAGCGGCCCGCTAGCTCACTAGTGTCATAATGCACTCGCGACGGTTGTTAACTAAAGGTTTTGTAAGGTTCGATCACGGGACACGGCGTGGCCGAGCGAGGCGCGGGGAAGCGGGAGGCCCGGCGCGCTCGGCAGTCTGACGGACACTGGCGCGGGACGAGCGAGCAGGGCCGACGCCGGGGCGTGGCGTTCGGCCCACTTCTCGTCCTACCAATAGCAGGGCTTCGTTAGGTCGCGCACGAAGCGCGGCGCGCCCGGTTGTGCGCGTGTGTGCCGCTCCTCCGCCCGCCACACCGCGCGCGCGCCTCGCCACAGACGGTCGTGCGCGTTTTTTCAACGGTTTTTGCGGCAATTACATGAGAGTTTTCCTCTGTTCGGATTTTCTGTTCTGTACCTAATCAAAATTGCTGAGTTCCTCTCGCACGGAACGCGTTGTGAGTTAGGTATCGGCGGGTTATGCTCACGTGTTAATGCTCGGACGACTCCGATGGGATGGCTTCGTAGTTTTTTTATTTATTTATTTAATTCCAATTCCTCTAGGTAATTTTAGTAAGCGCCTACATCATGGGATCCACTTACTTTCATTAATAAACAAGTGTGATGGAGGTGTTCCGCGCATGCGTCGTTGTCTCGATTGTAGAGCCGCTGTAGGTATAAGTGTTTAATGTGAAAACTTTGTGACGGCAGTGACCTGCGAGCTGCGACCATTCATACTAGATCGTATCATCTTTACCTTCGCATAGATTGATACAACTATAAGCAAACATTTGATTACATTCAGAAGACTTAAATCCGTTGAGCTCCTACCGAGTGAAGTCTTTTTAAGTTTAGATACCTCTAAATTACGTATAAAGCTTTTAATTTGCTAATACCTAAGTATTTCTATTTTGATTACATATTCATACTTATACATTTACGAATAAATACAAAAAAATAAAAATCTAAACTTGTTTAAATTATTTTGGGTGGCCCTCCTGATAAACGCACACAATTTTGCACACTGACCTTTAAGTATTTATTGCGCATATTTTAAAAAAATCTAATGTAAAGATGTGAAAATTAAAAAATATGCAGATAGTTCTTGCCAAACTGATGGTAGGCATCAAAATAATACCTAAGTAGATTAGATATTGATGCAAAAATCTTATACACTGCATGGATAAAATATTAATTAATTAAATTAATAATGTGATGAGGCCCTTAAAACTCTTCATCCGAAATTACTTGAAGAATCTCACGACTGTCTATTGAAAATAGTTTATTAACTGATAACATTATTTAAAAAAGTCATTCTTATAAAAAAAAGTATTTATCACTTATAATAAGTAATCTATACTATAATTAAATAATATTATAAAGATTTGTTTGTTTGTTTGCATTGAATAGGCTCTGAAACTGGACCGATTTGAAAAATTCTTTCACCATTAGAAAGCTATATTATTCCTGATGAACATAGGTTATATTTTGTTCCGGGAAAAGATAAGATCCCATGGGAACCCGGGTGAAACCGCGGGGGCAGCTAGTTTGAAATATAAAAAAAGCCTAAATCTGAAAGCCAGTGCTCAGACCACAGATTAAATTATAAGACTTATCTGACATCAGGTCAAGATCAGGATGATATCAGATATTTACTTATTTCTATATTCTTCTCAATTGAATGCTGACTTCTGAACCAGGGGTAGGTAACTTCTGTAGCTTGACCTTCTTAAGTGCCCTCCTAGGGCCTAAACTGAATAAATGACTTTGACTTATTTATGTTAAGACGATATTATAAGAAGTTTATACTTGATTATGTTAAGACGTGAAGAAAACACTTTGTTGGGACCACTTCTCGTCTGTTTGTCAACATTTTTTTTAGTTTAGTGTGGCTGCCACTTGCGTCATACCTACTTGTGAACACGTGCTGCTTGTGGGGGCTGGTCTGCTTGAGTTTATTGTTAAATAAGTCAATCATAATTAAATTATACTGCAAATATTATCAGTGAAACTAGATAAATAAAATTATTGAATGTAAAAAGTGTAAGTTGGTTTTGTAAAAAGTAATTGCCGAGTTTATTGCCGGCTCGTCTAAACAAAAGCAAACCGAACCGTGTATTAGAGTTTAGACTATTCATAAGTGCTTGGAAAGGCCTATTTGAATTAAAAAAAACAGTACCTATTTGATATAAAAAAAATGAAAACAGTTTTTGAAATGATGGTTTAAGAATTGTATGGTTCAATTTCGACAAATGGATGCACCATAGTAGGTATCTATGTAAAAATAATCCTAATTTGATAAGTTGATTAACCTAATCACACTACTAAATTATTATTTGTTTATTTAAAGGCTATAGTTACAAGACTATCAAGCCTAAACCATTCACACTATTAATGTGGTACTACAGGGTCACACACTTAATACCATAGAGATAATTAGCTTTTTAATTATGTAGATTAACCTTTGAATTTGTTACTATGCTTCTATAATAGGCTGTTTTGGTGGTAAGCAAACAAAGCCTAGAAGAAAACTTACACTCAAATGCAGCTTTCAGCTTGTGTTAAGCAGCCAGTCCGATAGGTGAAGTACCTTACCACCGAGCTATGGTTTCGTCACGATGTTTTTCTTTCCAGAAACCTTAAGTTGAATGTACCTAGTTTGTGTTTATTAAAATTAGGTAATATTTATATTCTCTTCTTATCCCACGCTAGGTGTGGTCGGCACAACTTCTTCCACTCCGCTCTATCACTAGTCGTCTCTGTGCTCACACCTTTCATATGCATATCATTCTTCACGCAGTCCATACATACCTTCTTCGGCCTTCCTCTACCTCTATATCTATTCACACTCATGCTCAATTCTACATAGGTAGTTAATATTGATATCTGTATTACAATTCTCATAATTTATCATATTGATGAGATTTTGAAGCGCATTAAAAGACATGAGCAACTTAGTTTCAGTTTCAATTATTTATCTTACTTCCTACTAATATTATAGGTTGGATGTGTATGAAGATGTTTGTTACTCCTCCATGCAAAAACTACTGTACGGATTTTGATGAAACTTTGCACACAGATAAGTCGTAACCTAGAATAAAACATACGATACTTTTTATCCCGGGAAAAAATAAGACATCTCTAAAACGCGGGTGAATTCAACGCACAGCCTAAACCGATGGTTTTAAACTTGGAATGATGGACACAAGTTGCTATTTGTTTGCCAAGATTCATCAAGATCGGTTTAGTAGTTTCAGAGTTCATCACGGACGGGAACCCATACTAATATTATATATAGATTATAATATTAGTATGGGTTCCCGTCCGTGATGAACTCTGAAACTACTACCTACTAATATTATAAAGAGGAAAGATTTGATTGTTTGTTTGCATTGAATAGGCTCTGAAAATTGACCGATTTGAAAAATTCTTTCACCATTAGAAAGCTACATTATCCCTGATGAACACAGGCTATATTTTGTCCCGAGAAAAGATAAGATCCCACGGGAACGCGGGTGAAACCGCGGGGGACAGCTAGTTTTATATATTATAAGATTCCAAGATTATAAGATATTGATTGAGTGGTCTTTTTAGATGCCCTGTGGTAAATTCAGTAGCTAACATTCGTGAGTTCTTACTTTGTACAGAAATAAACATTTAGGTACGTATGTACTTTGAACGGACGTTGAACTATCAGTTTTTCCTCTACATTATCTATGGCTAGTGTGTGATTAAGTTTTCACTATACTTACTAACTTCTACCTTATTGTAGTAAGTATTGGTATCCTTATTCATTGAAGAATCCCTTTATAAATAAGAAAAAAAGTGCTTTTTAATACAAAATAAACGAGAAGGCTTTTATAGTTGGAATATTATAGCAAGCTAGTTTATGGTATGTATTTAATATCGCATTTATTGACAGTTTTAGGGTTCCATAGACAAACAAGTATGCGTCCAGCCGTTTTTTTTTATACCACAAGTGACAACCTGGCAGACGGGTCGCCTGATGGTAAGTGACTACCGTCGCCTATAGACATTAGCAATACCAGGGGGATTGCCAATGTATTGTACAGCTTATTCAAATGCCTTAAAGGCAACTGGCTCTCAAGTGCAACTGCCGGAACACACCAACAGGCGCTTGGCGGTAGATTTTTGATTTGGTTGAGGTTAGCCAGCCAGTCAAGTACCTACTACAAAGTACCCTACCACCGTGCTGTGGTTTCCTCACGATGTTTTCCTTCACCGAAAGCTCAAGCTCATTGTATTTTGCCGCGGTATCCAACGTCACTACCAATGAGCTATCATCGCCTTCAGGTAGTTTTTGAGTTTATTCGTTACAATCATACAAAAAACAAATCATTCCACTTTAGGTATTATATTATTATATTAGATAGAATAGATAGACCCTGGAAATACCTTGCAAGCATATTTTTGATATATTTGCAGAGTTTTTCAAAACTTTTTCGCTTAAAATTTACGTATTGATTAATTAAATAAATATAGGTAAGGTACCTGGAAAAGACAAATGAAAAATCCCAATATTTTTATTTGTGCAAGTGATTGATTTCATTATTCGGAGTGAAATAAAAGTCTTTTTTATTTTATTTTATAACACTTTAAAGAAAACTGTTCATTCGTTTAGGAGTTAAGAGCTGTAGAGAAAAGCGAGTGTTTTATACCATGAGTAGAATTACCGTAGTAAGGTGGACTTTGCATAGATAAATAGATAGAGAGCCGAAAGAGATCATGCAATTTATAAATCCACAGAAAAGAAACATAACTATTTACTCTAAATTCAAAAAATCTCCACGACAATTTTCTTTTAATTTATTTGAAATAAGAACATATTTAATTTTGAACAGAACGCTGTCAATGACCGTGACCGGTAACAGACTTTGGAATGCGAATTTAAAATGACTCATGTGTATCATGTAATAATGATTTATATTTAATTCAATTTGAAATGGAGTTTTGATAGACGTAGCGTTCTGTATAAGTGACAAAAGTGTCAAGTATCCATGTTATAGGCATGGCAGTGGCTACATCTTTTTTTGGGTCCGTATGCTAGAGCCGTTTTACTTGAAGACTATTGGCTGGAGGTGTAGGTAGGTAGATTTAATATCTAAATGGTGAATAAAATTAAGAAAAATCCACTGCAAAAAATGTTTCTTGCCGGAGTCTTCCGAACCGGCGGTAGAGTCGATTGTAAACATTCATAAGTGCCTTACCAGGGCCTAAACTGAAAATTGGTCCCTAACATATTTTTATGGGGTGGCAATTGGCAGTCCATAGAATCAAAAAACTTTTCTATGGCGGCTACTTAAACATATTGTCATTTCTTAGGAGATATAGGTTATCCACCTTCTGAGTATCATCCTGAGTTCTGACACCTTGTCGGCAGTATCGATTGCGTATAGAATCAACATAATTCTATTAAAAAAAAACTCTTTTAAAAATGGATAATAAGGTCAAATACGGATTCAAGAAATACGTCTTGTCCTGTCTGGCGTATCCACCCGCAGCCTAAACTACTGGAGTTCGAATTTTGAAATGTACTTATTGACAGGTATTACCTAATTGATTAATTTTCTTTCAATTTATTTTGGCAAAGGTTTTACTTTTGAAACATAACAAGTATGATCATTTGTGCAAATTATAGGGTTTTCTTTTGGTAGGTAAATATTAAATTAGTAAAACGAACAAAAACTAAATTAAAAGCATAACTGAATACTAAACTAAAATCACACTTCACATTTCAAAACTCGATAAAAATCGCATGCAAGCCTCAAAAAGGTTGTGGAAAAGTGCAAAAAAAAATCGCAATCGTGCAATTTTTTCCCTACTCCGTATGTAAGAGACCATTAAATGCAGTAAAGCAGTTAAGTGTACCTAAATAAAGCTAGGGCGGGGCTGCTATAGTGGCAACGCCTTGATACCTGCCAGACATGCAAACTCAAAATGCAATTAGACCTATGCCTTCGTGGCGAAATAATAAAAAAAATTGTTTATGGTCGCGTTTGAGGCGCGTTCAGACTTCGGAAGTTAAATCAATGTCAGTTTTGTTTGTTTTTCATAATTAATAGGGTTATTTTATTTAGGTAAATCTTAGTGCTTTTCCTATGTGAACTCAGTAGGTAATATAGATTGGCTACCACGGACTTTTATTTTTAATAGGTATACCTACTGGTTTCAATGTTTGAACAAAATGTATGAAGATATTACTTGAGAGATTGGTTTATTTTATATTCGAATTGTACCTATTAAAAATAAATCTTTACATTTTTTTAAACCTAAATTCAGAAAGCTAAATTAAACTTAAACACTCGTACTTATATAGGTTACTACAATTTCAAAACATTTATGCAAATATTTCATAGACCGTTGGTGCTATTTTTTATAATATCCTAACTGGCAAAAATTGGAATTAAAAATTTTGTCCTTAATTTTTTTAACCAACCATAAACAATCCAAAATTATATTGTAATTATTTTGACATTTGTTACATAAAACCAATAGCACTTAATTAATTCAAATTCGTGTATTTTGAGTTTTATTGAATAATATCGGTGGTGTTTTGTCCAATAAAGATCAATGTACACTAAGGGAAGTGAAATTAAAAGAAAGCGGTTCTAATGGTTTTTCAGGTTGTTCCAAAAAGTCAGTGAAAACAGTGGAACAGCCGCTAGTTCCACTATAACCTGACCGAAATTGTACGGAGGATGACTATCATAGACTTTACAGTGAATATGACTATAACATAAAAGAAGAATATAAAAAACTAAAGAAATTGTACTTAAATCAAAAATAATCCAAAAACCAATGTTCCTTGGAAGGAAACAAAAAAAAAGTTGTCCTTATACATAGTAATTTGTCATTAATCCTCAGGCCATGGTCATGAATGCGGGCTCTGGTATTTTTTTATTCCAATAATAAACAATCTTATGAAGTTCATTTAAATTTCGAATATTTTTTGAATATAAATTAAATTAATTGTGTTTGAAATTAGAAACAGTTTTGAAAAGATTTTTTTTTGTATGAGACACTTTGAAATATTCATTAATTTTACATATTAAGATGACCTTATATTTATACTATAGTAACAAGAATAACTTTTATCAGCTCTATATTTCTAAAAATCACATTATAAGTAATTAATATTAACAAATAAGTAATTAATAGTTTGCAGCTTTGTTTTCTTTCGCGACTTGCATTGAAAGAGGAGATCAAATTAAAACATTTCGTATAAATAGCAACAAAACATTAAAAAAAAACTTAATTTAACTATATTGATAATAAAACCATTAGCTTATGTATCTATCTAAATAAAGAAGAATTTCAATAGTCCACATTAACACAGAACTTTACCGCTAGCGCCATCTATTGTCGAGTAGAGGAACTAAACAGCATTCGTACTGAATGTGGTATTTTGTTTTGTCTATTTTAATTTACTATTCAAATCATATAAATATTTGTTGATTTAATAATTATCATACCTATTAACTTCCATTAATATATAATATATAAAAAAAAATGTAAAATAAATATTATATTTGTAATATGAATTTATATATTTTCTATATTATGTGAACTATTTACTTTTGAAACTTCGTACGATCTTTTTTTTTATAAATCCATCAGATTCAACTAAAGCAAGCTAAGCCTATGTACCTACTGACCGTTTAACTATTTTTTCTCAACCAACCTGAAGATGCTGTTCATCTTGGGTTACAGAAGTAACAATGATGAGACATGTATAAGATCTGACTTGGAAACAAAGATCCTCACGATATTTACCACCACGGAAACCTCAAGCTCATTAAAGAATTCGTACCTATAACCCTCGTTATAGCATTCGACGTGACTTTATCAGCAGTTTGCTAAATCCATCTTGAAGGGCTGGTTGGCACTACGTATCACGCACCATGTCGTGGGTTCGAATCTCAACCAGGACAGACTCTTGTGTGCTGAACATGGATGTTTTTCCTGAGTCTAGGTGTAATAATCTAAGGCGATGATAGTAGGCTCAGTGGTAGTGACGTCGGATACCGCGGCGTAGGACGTGGGTTTGAATCCTACAATGAGCTTGAGCTTTCGGTGATCGTGAGGAAACCATAGCACGGTGGTAGGGTACTTTGTAGTACCCGACTGGCTGGCTACCACCCTCAAGTTGAAAGTGTGTTCCGACAGCTGCACTTGAGAGCCAGTTCCCATCTAAGCTTAGTGTGCTTACCAGCTTCGGCCACATCATCACTTACCACGGTGAGATTGTGGTCGAACACAAGCTAATCCGAAAAGAAAACTATTTAACTGTATTTACCTATATCGGTTTCCATGACAAGCTCTGTTTAGTTCGGGATCAGATGGTCGTGGTGAAGAATGTCCCAGGATATTTATTTCATCTAAATAACAAAAGTACGAAGTTAAATCGGTCGTATATACTAATCTAAACGAATATTATAAAGAGGAAAGATTAGATTTTATGTTTGTTACGATTTAACTCAAAAACTACTGGACCGATTTTAAAAATTCTTTCACCATTAGAAAGCTACATTATTCCTGAGTAACATAGGCTATATAAAATATCCCACGGGAACGCAGGTGAAACCGCGGAGGACAGCTAGTATAATTTTGAATATAGGATAAAAAAGAAACTACTGATCGAATTTTGAAAATTCTTTTACTAATAGATAGCTACATTATTTCTGAGTGCTATAAAATGTCCAACGCGAGTGAAACCGCAGGAAGCAAGCTAGGAGACTATAAGTAGTATAATCCACGTGAACCCAAAAAGCTAATCATGAGAGAAGAGACACTAGACCCCATGGTGGAAATATTAGAACGTAGCGAGATCAACATGTGTCCCGCAACATGTGCTAGAGGCCAAGTAAGTGTGGACACGGCGTTTGTATATTAAAACACTAGCTGTCCCTGCGGTTTCACCCGCATGCCCAAGAAAAAGTATCTATATGTTATTTCAGGATATGATCTACCTGTGTGCCAAGTTTCATTAAAATCCATTCAGTAGTTTTTGCTCGAAAGAGTAACAAACATCCAACCATCCAAACTTTCACATTTATAATATTAGTGGGATGTAATTATGACTATACTCTTAACATTGTGTTATGGTTCCAATTAGATACGATAATAGCTTAGTGGTAACTGCGGCGATGGTTGTGGATTCGAATCCTACAATAAGCTTGAGCTTTCGGTGAAGAAAACAATCGTGGGGAAACCATAGCACGGTGGTAGGGTAATTTGTAGAACCCGACCTGCTGGCTACCACACACAAGTTGAAAATCTGTCGCCAACCTCCTGGTATTGCTAATGTCTATAGGCGACGGAAATCACTTACCACCAGGTAACCGGTCTGGTTGTCACTTGTGGTATAAATAAATTGGATTAGATATACGCGGTCTTTCCTTCATAAGCATCATTCGCGTCTGAGAGAAAGGTTTGTTTTGTGAAACGACAGAAATTACCTATTAATATATTTTTTTAGAACAATTTATTAAACTACGTTTATGGTATTGTAACGACAGACGAATAAATAAGAAAATTAATAAAATAATTAAAGAAAAAATTATCGAGTAACAAAAACTAGATTAAATGTTTAATTTAATTTCAATAATTTAATAAAATTAAATTTATTAAAATTATTTTTCAATACAAACTCCATTTCCACTTCAACCGAACCTCAAAAAAATCACTAAACTAACGTATGTGTACGCGGAAAGGTCTTAGCCCAGATAATTACCGTTTTTTTTCTCCCCGACTAATTCCGAGTCCCAAACGATGCGCGTTATTAATGACTAAGATTTGGTTCCACTCGCATTTATAATTAAAGTCCTTTACGATCGAGAAACTCGTCGACATGACAAATATAAATCTACATTACAACTGTAACTGTTGACGTTTGGTAAACGTCATTTTGCCTCCAGTTTTTTTCCTTATGACTTTTTGGCGGGAACTTGCAAGTTACTTTACTTTTTCGTTTTATTTTCAATAAATTCGTGCATCTATTTTGAGTTTTATTTAATAATATTAGTGGTGTCTTGTCCAATAAAGATCATTCTAAGTGCACAAGTGAAGTGAAATGAAATCGTGAATTTTCAGGATGTCCCAAAATGTCCGTACGGACGAGAACTAGACTACCGTAAATTTAATTACGTAAACGGAAGAAATGAATACGTAAGACTAGGCAATAGCCTGCTCTGAAGGGGCGAAAAGAAACAAAAAAAAGGATATTATTTAAAGAAAGAAAAGAAAAAGAAAGAAATACATTGATTCTTGACAACACACAACATTACATTAAAATAAAGAAAAAGAAATAACATAAAAAGACAAGACATGTTGCGTGATGCCAGGAATAGGTCTCGACTCAGCATAAAGCTAAGGCTAAAAGAAGCCCTTGCGCTGATTTTCAGTCTGAAGTGAAGATCTTGCTCAAGACATCAAACCGAGAGTCTTAAAGATTTCTAGTCTTTGAGAAAAGTTTGCTAGTTAAAAATATACCTCACTACATTTCTAATCTAATATGACAAAGTGAAATGGTTTGAATTGTCTGTTTTTTATCGGATATACCTACTCAAAAGTATCTACTTAATCTGTTGACTCGCGACATTAACCTGTCAAACAACTCGTCAACTCGCGCACAGTTTTCAAAATTTCAAAATTCGCGCCCAATTTTCAAGTAACTGTCATCGTCCCGATTGTCCCATTTGAGAACCAAGTGGTGCGGACTCTGAAACCCCGATTGTCCCAAGAAAGAACTGACAGGTTAATCGATTTAAAAAACTCTTGATGAACGCTTAAGTTAAATCTTATTGAGAAATATGTAGGTATATTATATTTGTAATCACGTTCGATTTCGATAAAATTTAAGTATCTACCTAGTACCCTTACGGGGGTGAAAATCTAGCTAGGTTTAATATCACGCAGAAAGCACCAAATTTGACGTACCTGCGCTGTAGTTACCTACAGTAATACTGATTATTCGTGGTAATTGTTTCATAGAGGCTCTTTTACTGGTCAATAAGATATGGTCACTAAGAAAATCCCATCCGCTGGATGACCTGAACTTTTTTTTAAAATTATGTCTTCCATGTACTGCCTTACTACACAAATTAACTAAATGTAAAAACAATTTTATTGCATCACTCTGAAATGACGTTGTTTTTCTTTGTAAATTATCTACCTACAAATCTTATCTTCCTACTATCCCACTAATATTCGAAACGTGAAAGTTTGTTTGGACAGATGTTTGTTACTCTTTCACGCAAAAACTACTGAATGGATTATAATGAAACTTGGCACACAGGTAGATCATATCCTGGAAAACACATAGGGTACTTTTTATCCCGGGAAAAGGTAAGATGCCTCGGGAACGCGGGTGAAACCGCGGGGCGGAAAACTAGTACTTTTATAAATGTGAAAGTTTGTTAGGATGTGAAAATGTTTGTCGTTTTTGCGTGTAAGAGACACGCAAAAACGACTGAAAGGATTTTAATGTAACTTGCACACAAGAAGATCATATCCCATAAATGAAGGTAGGATAACTTTAATTCAGGGAAAAGATAGTTGGTACCTAAGTACATATAATTATGTAGGTAGGTATAGAAGCCCATCAAATATACAATTAAAAGACGTAAATATTAAAAAGGTAATTAAAAAGATAAAATTGTAAGATATTAATTAATATTTTGTCTTTTATTGCATTGTAAACGTCATATTTATATTTACAGCCAACAGTTAATTATGTTTCCGCATTTTTATGAGGTTGGTAGGTATCTAAAACTTTAATTGTTGTTGTAAGTAGCTATATTAAATGTTTCGATTTTTTTTTATTCTGGACAAGCTTGTGTTTGACCACAATCTCACCATGGTAAGTGATCATGTGGCCGAAGGTGGTAAGCCTAGATGGAAACTAGCTCTCAAGTGCAGCTGTCTGTACACACTATTTTCAACTTGAGGGTGGTAGCCAGCCAGTTGGGTACTACAAACCACCCTACCATCGTGCTATGGTTTCCTCACGATGTTTTCCTTCACCAAAAGCTCAAGCTCATTGTAGGATTCGAACCCACGACCTTCGCCACGGTATCCGACGTCACTACCACTGAGCTATAAAGTTACCTATTAAGCCGTTTATGATGTCACTCCAAAATGAATAAAATATATTATTGTTTAAATCAAATCAAATCAAAACTCATTTATTCATAAGATACTTATGAACGTTACAGTTGTCTCTACCACAGGTTCGGAATACACTTAAACTGACAAAGAATCTGGCAAGAAACTCAGCAAGGCAATTTCTTTTTGCAGTGGAAAACAGTTCTTGAAACCAAAGAACATGACGTTTTGTTCGGACATTTTCATGGTCGTGGTTACACACTTTTACCGTGGCTGCTCATTATTAAATACAATACATATTAAAATGCAAACTCTAAACGCATTCAATTTAGGCACTTATGAACGTTCTAATTGACACTACCACCGGTTCGGAATAGGTACATCCTAGTGTTGTAGTGCTACTAGTGCTGCATGCATATCGACAATCGACATAGGTATAAATATCTAAAGGATATGTTTATTATATTAGGTAGGTCGCGAATAGGTCGTAAAGTAATATTTCATACCGCCGGATCCCACGGAGACGCGGATCCCACGGAGACGCGGATCCCACGGAGACGCGGATCCCACGGAGACGCGGATCCCACGGTAACGCGGGCGAAACCGCGGGTGACAACAAGTATTACTATAACATAAACGAATATAACAATATTTTATTGCAGCGTTTGTTTTGCCCTATACGGTTTCACCTGAGTTTTTGCGATAAAAATTACTTAGTCTATACTATAGCACGAAGGTATGATGTGCATCCTATAAATGAAAGAATTTTCAGGATCGAATCAGCAGTTTCGTAGATTACCACCAACATCCAAACATACAAACTTTACTTAATTATTAACAACTTACAATTTCCAGTCCCATATCTGATACGGAACTTTATCTTAGCTTCATAAGAACCCATATGCGCATATGCCGCCATTTTTTACAACCGCCCTCCGACCTTACAGCTCTATGGAAAATATTTTGAAAGAAAGTATATTTATGGGCTGCTAAACCCCACGCCGTTGAGTGACGCGACTAATGCAATCACTTGAGAGTTTCCAGCCACATGTGCTTGCAATTTGTTAAAGATTTGTGTTTCAAACCATACGTAAGTGTTGCATAGAATTGTTTTGTTTTAAAATCGTGGTTGGTGGTCAAAGGACCTTAGTCATTACAATAAATTAAAAAGAAAGTATATTTATTGTCTTTATGGTTTAGTTCGAAATGAGAACAATTGAACTTTTGGCGTAATTTTACAATTTAACGTTACGTTTTTGTTTGTGTTGACTGACTTGACTTAAAATTGATATTAGCATAAAATAAGTCATAATGAAAACAAAAAGGACAACTAAAGAAAAGGACAGTAATGTTATCTACTTAATTTATACTATAATACTTGTACGGAAGATAGAATTTTAATTGTTTTAAAACTGTATTAACACTAGAAATGAGCATAAATTTTCTGCTTATAGGCTGCGAAAAGTACCTTTTTGCACTATGTGAAACTATTTTTAAGAATTAAATGTAAAAAGTCCAAGTTGCTTTTTTAAAAAAGAGTAATTGCTGAGTTTATTGCCGGCTCTTCCCAGCAAAAGCAACCTTAAGAACCGTGCATTAGAGTAAAAAATATTTTGTAATATATCTAACATGTGACGATTAAAAATTTTTTGTAATGAGTTTACTTAATAAAAGAGATTTTTGAATTTGAATTTGAACCTACAAGTTTCAGTAGAATTGAAAGTTAGAGTTTCTTGACAAAATGTCATCTACCTCATTTATAATGATTACTTAGATATACTACCTGTACGGCAGACATAATTTTAGCTAAGAAGAGCCAGTCAGAAATTAAAAGTTATCTCTTACAAACCAAACATGCTTAGATAATAATTACATGCGTGCTCCGATGGCAAAACTACTGAATTAAAAAAAAACAGTCAAGTACGAGTCGGACTCGCGCACCGAGGGTACCGTACAAATTTTGTATTTTTATTTTTTTAGTAATTTTTGTTATAGCAGCAACAGAAATACATCATCTGTGAAAATTTCAACTGTCTAGCTATCACGGTTCATGAGATACAGCCTGATGACAGACAGATGGACAGCAGAGTCTTAGTAATGTCTTATAAGGCGATGATAGCTCAGTCGTAAGTGACGTCGGATACCGCGGCGAAAGTCGTGGGTTCGAATCCTTACAATGAGCTTGAGCTTTCGGTGAAGGAAAACATCGTGAGGAAACCACAGCACGGTGGTAGGGTACTTTGTAGTACTCGACTGGCTGGCTACCACACACAAGTTGAAAATCTGTCGTCAAACACCTGTTGGTGCCGGCAATTGCACTTGAGAGCCAGTTCGCCTTTAAGGCATTGTAATAAGGTGTACAACACATTAGCAATCCCCTGGTATTGCCAATGTCTATAGGCGACGGTTGTCACTTACCATCAGGTGACCCGCCTGCCTCGTTGTCACTTGTGACATAAAAAAAAAAAAAGTAATGGGGTTTCCGTTTTTACCCTTTGGGTACGGAACCCTAAAATGTAACCAAGTTCCACCACGGTTTTACCCGCTAATAAAAGTGACAGCTGGGTATCGTCAGTGACTAGATAATCCACAACCACGCTTGTTCACAAAATACGCTACATCCATCCTTCTTCATACGTTACGACTTAAAAGCAAGTAAATTGTAACCTGGTATAGCCTGGCCTATTACGTAACTTGTTTCAATCAGTTTCAATTGTGAAAACGGTTTATTAAAACAGTTTTTTGCATGCATACACAAACAGTAGTTCATTTCAAATAGAACCATTTTTGCCATTGTGATATTTCTATCGATTTAGAGGCTGTTTTCAAGATTGAAACTGATTGAAACAAGATACGTAATAGCCCTACTGTAAATAACGTATTATAAAAAACGTATCTGAAACATACGCCCAGCATGGTACGTCGTGAGTATAAAAACTTAGGTGAGAGTACATGTACGGGTAATTACGGAGCCATGTTGTGGAGACTCCGCCCCTGACGATGGGGGGATTTGCATGTCGTGTGCTGGGGTGACCAGGTACATGGATCAAACTGGGACATTTTTTATTGCGGCTTTTTACTGATGGTTTATGATTTTTCTATACATTGTCCTTCAGAAGGTATGTAGAGGCCGAAATAATAAGACTAATAGTATCTCCCAGAATACACCGTGTTGTTTTTATGTCAATAGGTTGACAAACAGGCAGACGGTCCACATGATGGTAAGTGGTCACCGCCGCCTATGGACATACGCAATACCAGGGTGATTGCCGATGTGTTACCGACCTTGAAGAGCTCTTTTTACGCCCTTTTTGAAGAACCCCATATCATAGCGCAGAGGGAATACCGTAACGGCGAGCTCATTCCACATCTTAATGACTGGAATTGAACCAAGACATCAGATTTTTAAGGGTGTAAAAGGGGGGTGGGAATCTGAGGGAATCAATAAAAAAAATAAGCAACCCAAATTACTAATTCCACTCGGACCAAGTCGCGGGCAAAAGCTAGTAAGTATTGAATAAAATTACTAAAATAAAGAAGTCCCAAGAAAATGGTAATTCAGTATGGTCACCCTGTAACCTCAATTAGGTCGAATGGAATAAGAATTTACATGTTAATGTGGTACTTTGTTTAGACTCGATGCTTGATTTACAATATTAATAGCTGATTGTACCTATTCGAAGGTCTATCTGGCTCGACTTTAAACAAACAAATCTAAACAAAGTTTTAATTAGTTACCTTCTGTCCCCCGTTTTCCTGAGGGATGTTATCTTTTTCCGGTATAAAAAAATATCCTTTGTTTTATTCCAGGGTATGATCTAACTGTGTGCCAAGTTTCATCCAAATCTGTTCAGTAGTTTATGCGTGAAAGGGTAACAAACATCCTCACATCATAACAAACTTTTATATGATTAAACGTACAGGATTCGTATCGCACAATCATATTCTGTATTTGTGTTTGAACTGAACATCCGTTCGTTACTTCTGACTCTATATTGAAGCGAGTTCGAAACCTACAACAAACCATATCTCTTTAAAATATTAGTATAGAGACCTACTACATGTAATGAAACGAGTGAATGCTGAACAAAGACTGCCATTTATTAATCCAAGTAGGTAGCTACACACATTCGTAGTTTTCTATTTACCCACATTTATTGATATTATACAACACTACAGACATGTTATCTGGCAGGTAGGAGACCTGGCCATTGTCCAGACCCTATGAACATTAACTGAGAGGGGAGCAATGTGTTGCTCAATGCCTAGAAAGCTCTCAAGGCCTAATATGTGCTTGGTGAAGTTGGTGATAGATTCTTCAGACTTCAGTGTGGTAGCCGGTGCTATGGTTTCCTCAAAATGTTTTCCTTCACCGAAAGCACATGCTCATTATCAACTTAAATCTCAAAAAGCTTTTTCCGCCAACACATTAGCTTGGCCATCCAAAGAGGAAACGCTGCCAGCCTTCTGGGAACCTTGCCAATCGGCAGCAGCGGCAGCCTCGAAGAAGTTTTTTATATATTATAGTTGTACATTTGTTTGTATATTTTGTACATTTGTTGTAAATAAAGTTATATTATTATAATCTCAAAAATTACCTTTTTATAGAATATTGACGAATGCTATGATCGTTGTAAATATGGGCTAGCTTCCAAATTGCTGCAATATTTGGATATCATCCCCCACAAATTGCCAATCGATCTACACTTTAAAAAAAAATACCAATAAATCAACCGACTTCATAAATCAAATATATGTAACACAACCTGTGTTTAGTGACCTACCCTCCATTTATTAAAACAAAAAACATACCACAACCGCAAAGGCTCCGAGTTGTCTATGACACCGACATTATAAAGAATCCTGTCAATTGATGGTTTTATAATTGACATGTCATCCTCCATAGAGGCACTTTTTTTCTTTCTCTTTAGCTATCCAGAGCACTCATTCCGTCTATTGTATTGGGGCTTAGTCAAATAATGCATCGTGGAATTAATATAATCATTTTCTCGAATATATTTTAAAATGGTGATTGATTATGATGACTGTGCAATTTTGGTCTAAGCTCGTGCATTTCACGGGTTACCTTTGCCTTTTTAAAAAGCATCCTATATTGTCTTTGAGAAGGTTCTATATGTTGTCGATTAAGTTTTTGTTCTTTTTTCAAAATTGTGTTTGACGTTTGTGTCATCGGACAGCCGCGTCATGTATTTTAAAAGAATGTTTAAAAGCAGGATTCTTGCTGTTTCTAATGATTTGAACTGCCTACTAACTATTGTAGTTTACGCTATTTGGTTTTCCCATACTACCATATTAATAAGGTTTTTTTTTATTTACTAACTACGCACTAACAACGCCAAAGTTTAGATAGAATTTAACAAATAAAAAAGGTAGAAGGAGCGTACGTAAACAATAGTCTCCAATGAAGTGAAGCAACATGTACGAAGTTGTGTGCGTGACCTGCACGTACGGTTTCGGCTTCCTTTTTCACATTTGGCTTCCTTTACTGTCCTTCACTTTAAGTGCACGGGGCTCTGTCTATCTTTTTTATTTGATCTGAGGTTTTAGGCTAGTTTAAAGTTGATCAAGTAAGTAGGTGCAACCACATATTTTCCCAAAAAATTGAATACCTATTCACATCCAATATTAATTAATAATACGAATATAATTCATTGAAATTCGTCACCCTGTCACAAAGGCAATTTGAAACCATGTTCATTATTATCACACGCCATCTTTGAACCTGAATACTAACACATGATATGCACCACTGCGTACGTCTGTCGATATAAAATTTTACATATTTTTTATCCGGGTAACACTAGCGGTCTCATTACTTGAGTATTACTATCGTTGGTGCCTCTGGATCTACTGAACCGATTTTGAAAATTATTTTACCAATAGAAAGCCACGTTATTTGTGAGTGTCAAAAAAAAAAATGTTTCGATAATTCCCAATAAACAGACAGGCAAACGTATTCAATATATCAGTGATCCATCCCGTCGGCTCACCTTATCAGAGATCATAACACGAGTCTGGCTATAGTGAATGATCTATGATCTACGCGGCGCGGTGTCAGATCGTCTGCGCCCGCGCACCGACACCGACGGCTACAAGAAAGATGTGTTGTTTAAATACCAATATGCGCACGTTAACTTTTTGCTTTGTAGTGAGATTTGATTGTCATTTTGTTATTTTTTTATGTGTGTACTGGAATTGTAGTCTTAAACATATACATATAAATAGAATAGTTCTGATTGACTGAACTATCAACAGTATCCGATGATATTATAAGTAACTAGCTGTCTTTTTAATTTTCCGGGTTAATGTATAGCATATGACCCCTATGACACTCACAAATAACGTGGCTTTCTATCGGTAAAAGAATTTTCAAAATCGGTTCAGTAGATCCAGAGATTACCCCCTACAACCTCACAACACTTTACCTCTTTATAATATTAATATTGAAAAGGTTTAAGACGGTGATAGCTCAGTGGTAGTGACGTCGGATACCGCGGCCAAGTTCGTAGGTTCGAATCCTACAATGAGCTTGAGCGATGAAGGAAAACATCGTGAGGAAACCATAGCACGGTGGTAGACTACTTTGTAGTTCCCGACTGGCTGGCTACCACCCTCAAGTTGAAAATCTGTCGCCAAACACCTTCGGTGTGTTTCGACAGCTGCACTTGAGAGCCAGTTCCCATCTAGGCTTTGTGTGCTTACCATCTTCGGCCACATCGTCACTTACCTGTGTCTATATTTAAGAAGAATTATTCAAAATAAAAAAACATTACATAAAAAATCTAAGAATACTTTAAAAAAAATGAACGAACTCGTTATAAAATTAATCTTTGAATGACTTTTAATTAACCATTTAAACGATAAAGAGTAGGTGTATTGATGTCATATACTATATGACCTCTCAGTATTCCATCAAATATAAACTATCGTTTTGACATTAAGCTGATTTTATATGTCAGTCAACATTTACATTCATGAGGTCTTCTCAGTAAAAGCAACCTACCAGACCGTGTATTAGAGTCTAGATTATTCTTAAGGGTAGCCAAATAGCCTTCTATAGCTTTTCCTACCACCGTGCTATAGTTTCCTCACGACGTTTTCCTTCAAAGCCAATATAGTCAGATGGTCCATAGAGTTTCTTGCCGGTTCTTCTCAGTTGAAGGCTGACTTCCGAACCGGTGGTAACTTGTGCAATTCGACCTCCATAAGTGCCCTTCTAGGGCTTAAACTGAATAAATGGTTTTGACTTTGACTTTGACTGAAACCTCAGGCATACCTATCTCGAAGCTGATTTCGGCGACTGTTTTTGTTTTTTTTTTAAGCCTAGTCCAAGCCAGTAATACAATCAGTGCTCGTCATCTCACTCCAGTCTCGGGTGCCGTGATCGATGGTGTAGTCGGCGTGTGGCTCTTTGACCTCACACTTGAGGTCGTGGGATTGAACCTGTGCACCCGCGGTACGAGTTACACTATACGCATGTATTTTAAGCTTTTCGCTTTTATTTGGTATAAGCTGTGTTTGCAATCTAAGTGATGATGTGGCCGAAGGTGGTAAGCACACAGAGCTTAGATTGGAACTGGCTCTCAAGTACAGCTGTCAAAACACGATGATAGGTGCTTGGCGATAGATTTTCAATTTTAGGGTAGTAGCCAGCCAGTTGGGTACTACAAAGTCCGTGCTATAGTTCTCTCATGATGGTTTCCTTCACTAAAAGCTTAAGCTCATTGTAGGATTCGAACCCACGACCATCGCTGCGGTATCCGACGTCACTTACCACTGAGCTATCATCGCCTTGTTACAAGGACATTACAAATTTGTCTTGCAAGTTTTAAACAAACAAACACTTAATAACTCATATTCGACAAAGGACATTCGTAAAATTTAATCTTAACGCAAAATGTTACGCCTGTTTAACGGATTTAGTAATAAGTAAGATCAAGTCCTTTATAATAATCTTTGAATAAAGGTTTTGGACGAGCGAACCGCCCGCTGGCCCATGTGGCCAAAGATGCCAACTTCCAAAAGTACACGTAAAAACACCTATCCGCACATGACGCCTTTACCGAATCTCCAAAGAGATCTCACGCTGCGCGCTCAGAAAAAAAGACCTTTGCCCGTTTGAAATGCCACATTTTTTTAAATTCAATCCATTGTCACAGAACGCATCCGAGTCGGCCTCAAGACTCTTTATTAACAAGATTTTGAATATTCCATTGTCGCTAACACTTTCTATGTTCAAACTTTTTTTTTAATACACAAGTTTGGACATTTCGCTTGAATTATGCGCCAGCCAGTTTTGTTAAAAGGTTTAAGACGATTGCTCTTTTTTTTTCATAAATGTCAGTGAATGGGTCGGTTTGACGTGGGTGAGCGCGTATATAATTGCTATCAGGTAGTTTCCTTCTCGAATTTTGTAATATATGGATAATTAAAGTACGGCTTAACGTGGAATTTTTGTCAAAGTTTATCGGCGTTTTGATTGAGGTTACAGCTCTTGGCGTTGTTATGTTGCCTCTATGGTCCGTGAAGACATTATCCGGGGGTATACGGCGGTAGCTTTATGATCACGTATTAAAATATTCATATGGATGTTCTTACGAATAGTCGATTTGTCTTGCTAGATTATAAATACATTGGGGCCGCTCGTTAATACGATTCGATCGTAAAATGGATCGAGTAGAGCTCCTTTGATTGGGTATTATTTTTAATAGTTGTTTTACTATCTATTTTATTTTTATCGTTAATAAACTGCTGTTCGATATTCGTTTTATTATTTAGATAGGTACATGCCAGTAATTACTTAATATGTGATAAATATACGATATTAGGTATTTTAATCGGATTCACTACATCTAATCGATTAATAAGCTATAATACTTGATGAAATAAATATACTTCAGATACTTTCTGTCCGTTACAATTTTAATTATGAAATAAATGTGAACTTAATGACCTCATAAAAGTATAAGTAATTCATGTTTCACATTATTGTTGATCAATAATAAACACAATACTCAAATGTAAGTGAAGTTATACTAAAAAGAGTAATTGTCGAGATGATTACCGACTCTTCTCACCAAAAGCAATCTTCCGAACCGTGTGTTTGCGGACCATTCAAAGGCCTATTAATACTAGTGGGCCCGGCAGACGTTGTCCTGCCCTGAAAATAAAACGTTTAACCCGATTCTAGCGCCACCTATTGTGAAACGCCATCTGTCAATCCGATCTCGAGATATGTCAAAAAGTCGTACAATACAAAATGTATGACAGAAATAGTTTTCTACACAATTTTCTTATTTTCGTGAATTTTTTTTTTAATAGTTATTCTGCTATTTGAGGCAGAGACGAACCCAACAAATCAAAGATCATAGTAATCGGTCCAGCCATTCTTGAGATATAAATGGTGTAAATAACCCGACTTTGCTTTATGTATATAAAATAAATTTTCAGAGGACTTCCAGCCTAAATCAAGAAACTAGTTTTATGACTGACTTTAAAGACTTTAAGATCATCAACACAAGCATAACTACTTGTACAATCATTTTAATAATGATAATACTCATCTATAAGATCTCCCCGCTTATTACATAAAACACAAGTTATTAATAATGACCAATTCCCGGAGATGCGCGTGCGGCTATGTACGGGCCACCTACCTAAATTCTCATAACCGACCCCCCTCTGTGCGTGACATACGTACAGACTGCAAAGCGAAACTCGGATATAACTGCGTGCGAATATATGGTTCAATGGATGTGGCTTGAGTGGAGAAATCGAGGAATTCTGTGCGTACTTTGTTCTCAATATTTTCACACCAGAGTTACTGATTGAGTTTTTTAGATTTTAAGGCGATGATAGTTGTGGTAGTGACGACGGATACCGCGGCAAAGGTCGTGGGTTTGAATCCTAAAGAGCTTGAGCTTTCGGTGAAGGAAATCATCGCGAGGAAACCATAGCACGGTGGTAGGATACTTTGTAGTACCCGACTGGCTGGCTACCTTTAAGTTGAAAATTTGTCGCCAAGCACCTGTTGAAGTGTTCCGGCTGTTGCACTTCAGAGACAGCTTACTCTATTAGTTGTGGGGATTGCCAATGTGCTGTCGACCTTATTACAATGTCTTAAAAACTACTGGCTCTCAAGTGGTGGAACACACAGCTTGGAGACTGATTTTCAACTTGAAGATAGTCGAGTAGGTACTACAAAGTAACCTACCACCGTGCTGAGGTTTCCTCACGATGTTTTCCTTCATCGAAAGCTTTCAAGCTTTCAAGCTCATTGTAGGATTCGAGCATCTCGCCTTCGCCGCGATATCCGACGTCACTAACACTGTCAACAATCAAAGGATTCGACGTCTGTATTTGAATCTAAAAGCAAGTGGGCAACATTTTCCCAGACACCATCCCAGCCATAAGCAATTTTTTCACTGAGGCACTTCCAGGAATTTCTACGTCCGTGTTAATTTAAGTCTCGTCTGCCCACGTACGCTGGCAACACTCGCGAATATCGTCATAACGGTGCATCTAAGTTATTGTCACTACAATTACGTAGTTATTTGAGTTCAGGCTACATTACTGCCGATGACCACCGACGTGATGTAGGTACGGTCGGCCAAGAAAGTGGTGTACCACCCTAAGGTTGAATGCCGCTTGCAGATTCATAGGTGATCAAGATTAGTTTCGCTTGCAGATCAATCTGACAACTTATGACAACTCATGTCATTATTATGCATCTCTTTCAAGTGATATCTTTTTAGTTTGAACCTTGTTGTAATTTTCGATGACTAGGACACTAAACTAAAACTGGCACACCACCTTCTTGGCCGAGCGTACCTATGTCATATATACACTTATTACACAAGGTATTCATTTAGAAAAACTCTTCTGTTCCATTTATCCTGTCAGGTCTTTCTTGGGACAGTAGGGGTATCAGAGTCCGCACCACTTGGTTCTCGAATAGGACAATCGGGACAATGACATTTACTTGAAAAAAGCGCGAATTTTCTAAATTTTGAAAACTGTGCGCGAGTTGACGAGTTGTTTGACAGGTTAATGTCGCGAGTCAACAGATTAAACTATTACACTCCATTTATGCTTTTCTAATTTAGAATGTTAGTGGGATTATATAGTTAGTTACGAAGATTTTGAGAAACGTTTGCAACAACCCCTACTAAAAGAGTTAAACGAGATATCAAAGGATCATTCGAAACCCTCGAAAAAAACTTATTACCTTATCAATCAAATCAAATTGTCAACTTTTTGGAGCTTTTTGTCTACGCATTTTGCACACAGCTGATTAACGTCCGATATTTTTTTAAATAGAAGAATGGCCACGGCCCTAATAGATACTATTTTGCCAGCATGAATTTTAAACTATTTTTAAAAGCAATTCCTGGTATATAGTCAGTTAATACAAATATCTATGTAGCGGCTATAGTAACAGCTCTACATGTGAGTCGAGTCAGCGGAAAGTAATAGAAGCGCATCAGCACAACAAATTGATGTAATGAAATATGACACAGGAATTCCTACATCGCGCTTGCAAAGTTTTCTCTGCACTTTGCATATATACGAGTTGTCATCAAGAAACGTCCGTCCCACTTTTTGTGTCCCCCGACGCCACCCTGAGCCGAGGTTCGTGCCCCAACTGGGGCGCCCTCAGCGGTGAGTCGTCACAAACAAACACGGCTGAGAGCCCTAAGCGCTCGCCGAATAATCCGCGTAAGGGTGTCAATGGTCCTTCAGACCGCCACCTTTAAGTCCTCCTCAAAAAAAAAAAGAAACGTTGGACTGCAGTCCCCGGGCATTGATACCTAGCCCGGTGGAAGATCTTCCTATTTCGCAGTACGTTTGACATATCCAACAATCAACTTCATTAGAAAGTTTTCTAAATAACGCGTCCGCAGTGATTCTAATACACATAATGGATATGCTGCTCCATCGAATATAATCAAACTCAAGCATATTCCTATTTAGGCCTTGATAAGGCACTTATGAATTACAATTGACTCTACCACCGGTTTGAAATACACTTACACTGAGAACACTCCGGCAAGAATCGCAGCAAGGCAATTTTCAACAGCGGATCTTTCTTTTAAACATGTTATTTTTATTAAGGTTTTAGTTAGTAGACTATCAGCCTAAACCGTTTATTTATTTCCAATATTCTTAATTGACGTTATAGTCACTTTATATAATCACAGTAGAGTCTAGTTATACACTTTACTTTTTTAAATATATTTATGCCTGTGCCGCGATTGACCGTGCTGAGGGCGCAATCTGAAAACCAGGGTTGCAACATCCGATGCTGCAGTACCTATATGTGAGATAGTTGCCATTTTTGGCCTCACACAGCTCCTTTGGATAACATGCGTTTGTTTTTACCGTCTTTGTGTGTGAGTCCAAAATAAATGTTGTTTTCTTTCTATTCTAAAATACTTATTAAAAATCTTCGCCAGGGGGATGTAATTGCAGAGAAAAGCTACTACAACCATATTTTGTCTTTTGTAATGAGCACCTTATGTTTCCTAAGCTTTGTTCAATATCAACAATTTTTTCACTCCGCTGATGTCAGAACTCCAGCTAAGTTAATAGGTAATGAGTTTTTATTTCAGTAAAAACCTTGTAAATTTAGTTTTAGCTCTCTTATATTTATACGCCGGCGGACTATGTGTTAATAATTATGTTTAGAAATGAACCAGTTCTTCTCCCATACTAATAGGTACACACAATTATTACTAGCACTGTACTGTAAGATTTCTCCTTCTTATGGTGAGCTAGCAATGCATATAACATCATTTCTTTTTTTTTTTATTAACATCATTTCTAAAACCACTCATATGGACATTTTTAATACGAGCGTTGCGATATTGAGGCGTCGGCTTAGTCAGCAATTATTTTGTGATGAGGCACACGACATGACTTGAATTGAATACCTAGGCTTAAATAACAACTGCTTAGTGTTGACAAGTGTGTCTATGTATTATGTGGATCTCGGAATAAACTGGCATTTAATAGTTTAAATTTATAGTCTATAAAGAAAAATATGTTACTATAACATTGTAACGTTCACACCTCATTGCTTTTGTAGCTAATCATATTTTGTTTTTTATTATAATAACGATTTCTACTACATATTATATGTCTACCCGTGAGGATATCTAATTTTTTTTTTGTTACTGGCAATCATCCTTATAGGATATTTCTGCCAATGTCAAAGTATTTTAATTAAATGGTCTTGGTCCATTTGTCACTCCTTTAAATAATATTTTCTTTAATAAATTTTAGTCAATACAAAGTGTTTCAGTCGCATAAATCTTGAGTTTTAATTTATTCTTTTATGTTATAGTCACATTATCAAATTCACTGTAATGTCTAGTCCTCGTCCATACATGTCCAGTCAGGCTTTAGTGAAATTAGCGGTTGTTCCACTAAAATATTCACGGACTTTTCGGGACAACCTGGAAAGTCACGATACACGCTTTCATTTCATTTCACTTCACTTGTGCACTTAGATTGGTCATTATTGCAAAACACCGCCGATATTATTCAATAAAACTCAAAATACACGAATTTAATGAAAATAAAACGAAAACACAACGTCACTTCGCAAGTCTCGACCTCTAATTGGCTCACCTATTTTATAAGCCGATATTTTGTACCCATTTTTTTTAAAGCTGTCGGTCCCCAACAATAATAAATAAATAATAAAAAATATAAGATTGAACTCTACCAGGGTTTTTACCTAAATACATTTTATCAATAAATTTTGGACCTAAGTCAAAGTCAAAGTTAAAACCATTTATTCAATTTAGGCCCTAGAAGGGCACTTATGAAGGTCGAATTACAGAAGTTACCACCGGTCAGCCTTCAACTGAGAAGAACCGGCAAGAAACTCAGCAAGGTTACATTTTTAAATATTTTTGGACCATCGGACTATATTGACTTTTTTTCAAATGTTTAACAATTTTAATCTTAAAATAATACAAAAATACCTAAAATTGACCTGTACCTATAAAATTATCGAAGTAACAAATCTATAAGTTTATTTATTCATGCGTATCAATCTTACAAAAGTATGTATAGATTTCACGTCCTCGACATTGTCTTTAAAAATAACACAATAAAAAGATTTAAATTGATGCTGCACTTGAGAGCCAGTTCCCATCTAGGCTTTGTGTGCTTACCATCTTCGGCCACATCATCACTTACCATGGTGAGATTGTGGTCAAACACAAGCCTATCCATAATAAAAAAACAAAATATATAAATGGTGGAAAGTCGAGGTCTCAGTTAATTTTAATATAAATATAATTTAAATAACAATTATATAGACATGATAAATATTAATTCGCTGTTGAATAGCCACAGGCAAAACATCATAGTTGTCCGAGATTACGTCTATTAATCTTGTGTAGTATTTAGCGCACTGAAATCGTAATACCTAAGTATTAAGATGAAATATAAAATGGGTTAGATATGTATCTTTGGATAATTTAAATAATATTAGGTAAGTATCGTAAATCGTCAGACATTATTCACTCACGATCATCTGATCCCAAACTAAGCAGAGCTTGTAATATGGAAACCAGATGACTGATAAACCTGCTACGTATAGGTAGTAAATAGATCATTACACCCAGACTCAGGACAAACAGATATGTTCAAGCACACAAATGCCTGTCCTGGATGGGAATCGAACCCACGGCCTGTGCGATAGTCAGTGTAACCAACCACGCCAACCAAACCCGTCAAATTTCTCATTCGTCACTTAACCTACTGTTTAATAATAGTCAGCAAATAGATCAGGCTATATACATCGGTAATTAAATGACCAACAAAATTTCTAAATGCATAAAGTAATGAAAATGGGAAGCATCCATCTCCCTCTGATACGATAGTTACAACACAACGGCTCCCACAAACAGAAACAAGAGTTAAAAGGAAACATCAATCCCAACAAAACGTCCGCAAAACTTTCTAAATACAGACATTTGTTACAACTACTTTCGTATCGGAAACAATGCAACCAATCCCATGGCGGAATAACAATAACAACATAACAATCCACGCTAATTAACACGACTTGGTGTCCGTCTTTACGGCCGCCGGCCGCCATCTTAGCGAATATATTACCCGGTAAATTAAAATTCCAATTGCTCTTTCAAACGTCGAAAACTAATCGAACGTCACTGTTCGCTGTGCAAATAAAAATCATAAAGAATATATTTTTTATTTTTTTCTGATAAAGGTTTCATACTTCTTCGTCCTTTTACCCCGCAGTCAGATTCTAGCGCTACCGTTCGCATTTAACTGTCAAATTTGAAATTGAAATTGGATCACGGCAGATTGATCGGGTTTTTTAACTGACGAAAGGCTGCCGTCGCATTAACATAACGTAACATAAGTTAGCTAGCGTCTGTTATCGCATCTATCTTTGTAATATATTGTTGTGACATGCGACACCTTTTTGGGAATTAACATGTTTCGCCGACGAATTTATCCGTTTTACATTAATCATTGCGATGCGGCGGGCAATTAATTTCGGGCGGCAACAAAAAGGCCATTCGGTTTTGGAAGGCAGTTGTTTTGGTCGAGGCTTCGTCGCCGGCGCCGTGGTGGGATCACGTCTTCATTTACAACAATGCGCTGTAAACTTTGACGCACCGCTTATTGCTAATTGTTCGCAAAACTTTAATATTTGAATGGTCGCGTACGCACAGCTCTTAACGAGTTTAGAGACCAAATGAGCCATAGCCAAGGAGTGGAGTTGGAAAAATATTTATGCATATATTTGCATAAATAATAAAAGAAATATTTAAAGGTTGTCTTTCAGATAACAGCCCACTTACGCTTTTTGTGAATTAAACTAAAAAGTATGTGCGTGTCATGAATATTTCATGATTCGTATCTACAACTTAGATGCAACTGTTTGCTCCGTTAACAATGAAACAAACCGCCATATAATATTATTCTAAGCTATAGATACGTTCAGAAATAAGACAAGTTACATGTCTCATGCACGAAGCTACTTATTAACTGCATTTTAATTAAAGTTTTTGCTATACTTACTTTATTTATAATAATTTGCTCATTGTAATATAAAGAACGTTACAATAAAGTTTTCTAATAATGACATTAGATAACTGATGCTATCCGTTGATAGTTAAACCTCCTTAAGGATTTTGAAACAAACAAGAAGAATGTTTGTAAAATTAAAAAGCTATTGTTGTCGCCAACCAGTGTGTTTATGGTTGTGTATTCTAATTTGAATTTGAATTTAGAATGGTCTCGAGTCGGTCCGGTGCGCGGTCGCAACTTGTCCTGCGCACACAGAGCTGAGATAATGTCTCCGCCGAGCCGCGCCGCATGCTAAGCCGCTCTCCTGCTATCTCAAATCTCCTTCGCCGTTGTCTCACTGTTGTTTTACGTCTTTATCATTCACAGTTTTCGTTTTAATAACAACATTACACACAATGTTTGCCCACTAATCTCCACATCCTCGGTTTGTTGGCGGATGCCAAACGGTAGCAATGTAATTTATGACATACGGCTCTATCTTATCTATGGCCACTCTGCAACATATGTTGCCCGACGGCGCCTAATGGAGTACCAGCTAATTCAACACTTTTGCCCTAAAATGCGAATCATTTGCGCAACACCGTCGGACGACACTGTTAACACAGAGTGTGCCCTTTTAAATATAAATGATTTTATTTATTTTAAATATTGCCATTGAACCGAAACATTAATGAACAAATACAATGGGTGTGCCTTCAGAAATCATTCGGTCTCTGAACGGGCATCTCACTAATTTCGCGCCCTTTCACCTGTCAATCAGACGTCACGGCCCGCGTAAACGTCTGTGCGAAACAAGAAATTAGCAACGTTACGAAAACGTTTGCAAATTGCATTGAATTTCACTAAACACCGTGTGCAACAAGAAATAAAACCTATGATTTACTTACTATGTTGCGAAGAGAATGAATTAAATTACTTGGTGAAAGTTTGCGCGGCAATTATTGTTTTCACGCGGCGATCTGTCAATTTGACGTGTGCGTATGGCGCGCAAATTTTGTGCGTTCAGAAACTCTCTCGGCCGAGAAAACCCGTTTATTTGTCAGATTAATGACGTGGATGAAACAATTATGCTGATAATTAGACTTTATGTCTGGCATGTTGGATTAATTCTTCGGACCCGTGCACAAGTTTTATTGTTTTAAATACACCACTAATGGCGATCAATATCATTAATTTCAGCAGAAATATCGTTATTTCTCAGTAATTTGCTATTGCATGTGGGCATGCGATTTTAACATATTTAGGACTAATGCAATCTATTTCTATTTAAATTATCTATTTCACGTGTTTCTTTATCATAATATTATGGTCAACTGTAAATTAGTAGATACTTACATAATTTATTTTTAGTAAATTGGAGGACGTTCGACAAAAGTCCATATTTTTTTAAAACTTGTTCGAAGACTGTTTACTGAGGTAAATAGTTTATGAGGTGTTTTTTAATTATAGGTACATATTTAAAATATACACAAATGCTTTTAAGCTTACGTAGATATTATGACTTAGTTGTTAAGTTTTAAAGGTCTAAGATTTGATATTTTTTATTATACATGGAAAAAATACTAATAGAATTTTAATATAAGGTTACTGCTAAAAGAAAATGCTTACTTTTTCGTAATGAGAGGAATTTGAATATTTTTGGTACTTACTTTGATACACAAATATAAATAGTGAAAACGGCAATTAACTACAATCCTAATCAATTTATGGATACTTAGTCAACTATAAATGTGACACTAAATTTTCACATAACTTTTAAAGGCCATATTAAGTTTAATAGCACATTTAAAACCTAACAACGACTATTTCTACACGATAATAAAACATTATAACTTTAATTGACACATGTGGCATTATAAAACACCTTCACATGCCTTTAAAACTTATAAAAAAAAATAAAGCATCCTGTAAACGCCTGCGATAGATGACGTCACTCAGTCCACTCCCGTTCAATTAGCTTTGCGGTTACACGCGAGTTTATATTTACTTTATTGACTCACTTGTCAAACACATGCCAAGTAAATTGACAATGTATGCAGTGCTGTTAAAAGGGCAAAATATAACCACAAAATGGTATGCTAAAATTGTATTTATTTATTGAATATAATGTGATACCTGCTAGGGATCTAATGGCATAAACACGCTTCTATTTTTAAAAGTACTGACCTTTACCGCACGCTAGTTGTTCATAACTGCCTGCATGTTCAAAATCTTTTGAAATTCGAACATTTTGTTTTGAATAATTCTTTCAGAATTAATTTAAGCTACTTTATTCGAGTTTACTCATTGAGTAATAAATAATATGCTATTAATAAACTAATAACCTACACACAAATTGTTAAGCTACTACAAACATTTAATTTAAATAAAACTAAATAAAAAAGTCGTTGTCAGTAGGCAACGTACACAGAATGCTGGCAGCATTGCCACGTTGGATGGCAATGCTGATTCGTTGAGCGAGGTATATGCCAGCATTCTGGTCACGAGATGCGTCGACCAGTCGTTTTGACATTTCTCGGAAAAGGTGGTGTGCACTCGGCCCCCACGGACCCAGAGTTTCAACCCCAAACGGCTCAACATGTAACTTGTATCTAAGTTACTATATTTTCGCCGCTTGAGGCTCTCTGCTGACATGGCTGCACCACCGGCCCTATCCACTGACTGTCTCTGGAAGATGAGACGGTGCTAAGGTATCAACACACGTGGCATCCCATACCAAAGGCCGACCCATCTTCCAGGGTATAAGTGTCATTCCATCGGGTCTCTTACCATCGTCACGAAACAAGCCATTTCGAATAGATTGTAGATTTTCTTTCGGATTCCTTATGTAGGTAATTAAATGAAGAATAAAACCTAACTTATAAAATAACAGCAGTGAGTGGCTCCCAATCATGCGATGCTAGCTCAGTCGGTAGTGACGTTGAATACCGGGTCGTGGGTTCAAATAAAATAATAAACTTGAGGTTTCGGTGAAGGAAAACATCGTGAGGCTACCACCAAGAACCTAATTGTGTGTTCTGGCATTTCACTTGAGAGCCAGTTGCCTCTTATGCATTGTTAATAGGTCGACAAATTTGTCAATCTCTCTGGTATTTGTAATGTCTATAAACGATGAGTTCATAGACAAATTCGTAGATTGAAATCTAAGGCGATGATAGCTCAGTGGTAGTGACGTCGGTTACCGCGGCGAAGGTTGTGGGTTCCGACAGTTGCACTTGAGAGCCATTTGCCATCTAGGCTTTGTGTTCTTACCACCTACTATTGTGAGATTGCGGTCAAACACAAGCTTATCCAAAAAGTAAAGAAAAAAATTTAAGTCGCGAAAGGGTAGAAATGTAGGTAATGCTGTCTTTTTGGTCATCATTCGTCTCTTCTATATAACTTGGCTAATTGAAAGTTAGCATCATAGTTATGTGGGTTATGATAGGTGGTTGGAGTAGGAAAAAGAGTGGGACGCGTGGTTTGTTACTATCTGTAGCTGAATTTGTAAGGAAGGACAAATCATACCTATTCCAGCGTAGTGAGGACGAATTTCTCATAGGTTCAAAATGTAAACTAGATTGCTAACTACGTCACGTTACTTTCCAAAAACCTTACCACCGAGCAGTTTTATTTTTACTATGTATAAGCGTGTTTGACTACAATCTCACCATGGTAAGGAATGATGTGGCCGTAGGCAGGTAAGTCACAAAGTCTAGAAGGAAACTGGCTCTAAAATGCAGCTGTCGGAACACACCGATAGGTGTTTGGCGACAGACTTTCAACTTGAGGGCTTAGCCAGCCAGTCGGGTACCTACTAGCTTTCCTTTGAATTACTATAAAAGCTTAAAGTCGATTGTTGACCTTTATTACTTTTTAAATTTAATTAATGGAAGGTTAAGGTACCTACTATGTCATAATGTTCCGTAATAATAAAAAATAACAATTATTCTTGATGTTAAAGGAAATGTTGAAACCGAAGTGTTGATCCCGTGAGAAGAATTTGTTATAAAATGTAAACTATTTTTATAAAACGTGATAAAACACTTGAAAATAACTGACTACCTATAGGTATTCACTTCAATTAAAGGAATAGGTACATGCTTGTTGAATACCTACACTAAAAATACCCTTAATACTGTTTCCACATCTTTACCTATAGAGAAAAACGCTTCCACCAATACTTACCTACGTAAATTTACTATTACAAATAAAATAATGACTGCTATTTATTACATGTAATGGTAAAGATCAAATAGCTTGTTTTACCTACATTAATTAAATAATTAACATCAACTTATGTAGGTACGATGAATCAACGTAACTACTTTCTGCGTGAAAAATAAAAATAAATAAAACCACTCTCCAGAGCGGGAATACAATATGGCCGCTTTTAAATCGAGACAATTTCAAACAAAATCGAGTGATTAAAGAGTACATAACACCTGCATATGCGCTACTGCCGATTTAAAAATCTATTTGGGTATAAATAAATAAAATTCCATTTAAATTATTTATACATCTTACATTAAACTTTCAGTGGCGGTAAAAGTTAATTTAACAGGCCAAATATACCAGTAGCCTGCGCCGCGCCAACGTCAGACCGCCCACCTGTGACGCTACAAACTTATCTACAGATTTATCGCTCGATTAATATCGCCACAACCAATAAATCCATCAAACATCCGCATCACACAAACGTGTTAATTCACAGCCATAAATCTTAAACAGATTTACGTTATGTGCCCCGTTAAAGACGCCATCTTATTACGCGACCGATTCAAAACGTTCCGTGACATAGTTATGTTACACAGGACGACAGGTGTCGCTAAAACTGATGCCCTACTACGAGCCACTATCCATAAACAAGCGCTGAAAAAACATTTACTTCAAAAATAGAATTCAAATTCCCGCGCTTAATTGCGCTCCCGCCAATGAGAGTGCGGTGTGTGCGAGCGGGAAAACTGGAATTTGGAACGAGATAGGTTGCGATAGGATCGACGACTCCGCCCCGTTAACAACATGGCGTATATGTTGATTGGCGGGCTTTTGGTGGGTGCCTCCCAACGAGCGCGGGGTGACGTATGGAAGGAGCGCGGGAAAGCCGAAGGCTGCGTGGAAATGTCATAGTGACGGACGATTGGCAGCGGGGCGCGGGAGACGTAGCGCGGGAAAAGCGGCGCGGCGGTGCTACGAGTCACGATACGACCACATACGACATTATGCATCATTCGTTCGATTTCTAAAATGACTCGATTAATTATAATTATCCACAGGTTTTGATTTATTTTTATGATATTATGTAGGTAAATTAAAAATCTGAAAATAGTTGCGTGTCGTAGACCCTTTGTAAGACACCTTTAACTATGTGAATGGAATTTTAATAGGTATGTAATTACATTTCAAACCAAAGGGAATAGACTAAATACGAATAAATTATTAGAGTAAGTACCTAGGTACCTACCTACTGCATTCGGTCTATGAAGCTAAGTTATTCAGATATAAATTTGGCTCTACTCTATTAGAAAAATCTTTACAATTTTTTTAGAAAATACTTTTTTGTACTAACACAGTGCCGTCAAAAATAGCCCCTTTTGGAGCGAAAATGTTGTAGAGCAGAATTTCCCAAAATAGAGTATACGAGTTCTGTGTCAGTTATTTATATCTGAGATTGACTGCAATGGTGGTTTTACAGCAGAGTGCCTTTTAAGACACCGAACGTCCATTGTTTTTTTTTACCATGCACATGTTGCAAACAAGCTTACGGCCCACCTGATGGTAAGTGGTTACCGTTGCCTATAGACGCTTGCAACACCAGAGGCGTCACGAGCGCGTTGCCGACCTTGCATAAACCTTCTTACTCCTCTTTTGAAGAACCCCATGCTGTAGCCTCTAGGGAAAACCTCTACAGGGAGCTCATTCCACAGCCTGATCGTGCGCGGGAGAAAATGTCTCTCAAACCGCACTGTACGCGACCAATATGGTTCTTATTTCAGTATAGAACAATACCTATTCAAAAAATAGGTAACGTCATAGATCGTCGTAGCTGACCCCGCACTTTCACCCTCGTTCCTATCCTAACCTACCTCATTGTTTTTTATTAATTTTCTTGACATCAAATCTTTAATCATTTAAATCCAATTTTATTAAGTATAAGTAATTTAATTTAGATGACATAAATTGTAAAAATTTGTATGCCCATGTGGCGGGACGTAGAGGAATTATTTATTTTGTAAGATCTTTTATGTAACCTACAGTTCACAAATAAAATTCTATTCTATTCTATTCACAAGTTTCACCAAACTGCACAGAATGTGCAAACATTTTTTTATTTATTTTTATTCTAGATAAGCTTTTGTTTGACCACAATCTCACCATGGTAAGTGATGATGTGGCCAAAGGTGGTAAGCACACAAACCCTAGATGGAAACTAGCTCTCAAGTGCAGCTGTCGGAACACACCAATAGGTGCTTGGCGACAGATTTTCAACTTGAGGGTGTTAGCCAACCAGTCAGGTACTACAAAGTACCCTACCACCATGCTGTGGTTTCCTCACGATGTTTTCCTTCACCGAAAGCTCAAGCTCATTGTAGGATTCGAACCCACGACCTTCTTGGTATCTATCCGTTGCCTTGTTACTGCGTGCAAGAAGGACACACTTTCGCATTTATAATTTAGTACCTACGTATTGATTACTAAATCAACAACAGCAATTAACCCAAAATCAAGCCTAATACCTACATAATAACGTTAACTTTCCAAATGTACTTACATACCTACATGTTATATTGCATATTAAATAACATTATTCATGTCTGAAATGGTAGATAGGTATATTCTACGAAACACGGAATGCCACTATTTCCTGACACATTGCAGTTTCACGTTGTTTGATTTATTGTAAACTAGAATCCGCCTCTCGGTTTTACTCGCATTCTCAGGATAAAAAGTAGCCTATGTTGCTCTCCGGTTCATAAACTATCTTTATGCAAAAAATCACGACGATCTGTTGTTCCGTTGCTGCGTAAAAGGACAAACCAACAAACATACTTTCCCATTTATTATAATTAGTAGATTTCTCAGATTCAGGAACAGAATTATTCAAGATTTTAATGATTTGGCACCAAATATTAAATTAATCTCAAGGGATTCGCTTCTTCTTCTCGGAGCCCCCGTCTTAGATGAATCCATTCCTGGGTTTTTTGAGCAAAAGATACAAAATTTTAATGAATCCTCTCATCGACTTTATGACATAAATGCGCATTATGCATTTTTTATTGTACGACTATGTCTTTTTGTGCCGAAGTTTACGTATTTACTCCGCTGCACCCACTTATTCAAATTCGATCAATTATTAGAAACTTTGGACAACATGATCAAAATTTCTCTTTCTAAAATCCTAAATTGTTGCCTAGACGACAACAAAGTGTGGTCTCAAGCCACCCTACCCGTACGATATGGTGGCCTAGGAGTGCGTAAAATTTCTAGCGTATCACTGCCGGCATTTCTGTCCTCGGTATACAGCGTGAGTGACCTCGTCAGATCTGTTTTGGAACCAACTATTGGATCTGTTGAGGTTTCTTACCTATCCGATGCCAGAAATGCTTGGCAGGTAGCTTGTCCAGGCACAAATATTCCGACTTTGAGTCACTCTCAGAGAGAATGGGACAAACCTCTTTGCGAAAAAACTTGGCAAATTTTATTTTCTGATTTTTCTACTGATTCGGACCGGGCACGTTTGTTAGCTGTCTCTCAGAGTGAATCAGGTCACTGGTTGCAAGCCATTCCATCTAGTAATATCGGGACTTTGTTAGACCGCATAACATTAAGCTTGTGCATTTGTCTTCGTCTTGGTTCCAGGTCCAATCATCCTCATCGCTGCCGCTGTGGGGATCTTGTCAATGAGCTCGGCCATCATGGGCTTTCGTGTTCTCAAAGCGCCGGTCGTATTTCACGCCACGTGGCTCTTAATGATATTATCCGTAGGGCTCTTGTTGTCGCCGGCGTGCCTTCTGTACTCGAACCAGTCGGTATTTCGCGTGGCGACGGCAAGAGGCCGGATGGTATGACTTTGATCCCGTGGAGTGTCGGCAAGCCGTTGGTGTGGGATGCCACTTGTGTCGATACACTTGCGCCATCTCACTTACCGGTGACTTGTAAAGCCGCGGGAGCGGCTGCGAAAGGTGCGGAAAATTCAAAATTCAAAAAGTACGCCTGTATTGGTCCAAATTATCAATTTATGCCTTTTGCGGTTGAGACCATGGGTCCGTGGGGGTCTGAAGCTCGTCGTTTCGCAAATATTTTATGTAAAAAATTAATCGAGGCCTCGGGTGACCGGCGGGCGGGGAGCTTTTTCCGCCAACGCATCAGCTTGGCCATCCAAAGAGGAAACGCTGCCAGCCTTCTGGGAACCTTGCCGATCGGCAGCAGCGGCAGCCTCGAAGATATTTTTTATGTATTGTAATTGTACATTTGCATGTATATTTTGTACATTTGTTGTAAATATTAGTAGATAGGTTTAGGTAGGTTTAAGGCGATGATAGCTAAGTGGCAAGTGATGTCGGATACCGTGTCGAAAACATCGTGAGGAAACCATAGCACGGTGGTAGGGTACTTTGTAGTACCCGACTGGCTGGCTACCACCCTCAAGTTGAAAATCTGTCACCATGCACCTGTTGGTGTGTTCCGGCAATTGCACTTGAGAGCCAGTTTGCCATTAAGGCATTGTAATAAGGTGTACAACACATTGGCAATCCCTCTGGTATTGCTAATGTCTATAGGCGAAGTTTGTCACTTACCATCAGGTGACCCGCCTGCCTCGTTGTCTTTTTTGGCATAAAAAACTTTTTTTTAATAGTTACCACTGTACCGACTAAGTCCCAAGCTGGTATCCAGGTGCCCAAGCCCACAGATGTCAGCAGTACTCCATAAGGTAATCTATACTAACATTATAAAGAGGAAAGATTTGATTGTTTGTTTGTTTGTTTGCATTAAAACTACTGGATCGATTTTAAGACTGCTTCAGTACCTTTATATAACTTTTTGAATTATTCAATTCGGACATTCCATTCGATAGATATCACGAGTTTAAAAATGTATTAGAAAATGTCGCGTGGTCGCCGCTCACCCTGCTCGGCTAGCTAGGCACCACCATCATTTATCCGATGTAGGCGTCACTGGGGTACGGGAGGGGAGTCAATGTCAAGAAATAAAGTGTTGTTTTTAAAACGAAGACGAGGAATAAGAAAGGATTTTTTGAAATTCAACCCCTTAAGGAATAAAAAAAGAGGAACGCGGGTGAAACCGCGGGGCGGACAGCTAGTCGATTTATAAAGCTGGAGACTTTGCCCAAATGCAACTGTCTGAAGACACCAATTGCTTGGTAACAGATTTTAAACTTCAGTTTGTCAGCACCAGCTTAGTACCTACAACAAAGTTTCAGTGAAGGAACATCGTGAGGAAACCATAGCTCAAACTTGAGAGCCAGTTCTTCGGGTACATTATCACTTAGGTACCGTGGTAAGATTCTGGGTTAAACACAAGCTTATCGATAATTAAAAAAAAATCACTTGTTTTTCCTACGTTTCCGTATGTTTTTCTTCACCGAAAGCACAAGCTCAGTGTAGGATTCAAAGCTACGACCTCAGTTATCCAACGTCACTACCTGAGCTATCATCACCTTAGACCAAGATTTAAACAGTTGCCAATATATATCACTCGTGCTGTAGCACTGAGCATTTATTATTATAAACTTTTGTTTAAGACCGTGCATGGTTTCACCTGAAAAATATACCAACATTATCTGGTAGTCATAGATAGATATGTATATTTTTTTACTATGCCTGGGGAAGTTCTATATCTTCGATGGCAAACCGAAAGCCATGATATGATATTTTTTTTTTTTTTAATTCTGGATAAGCTTGTGTTTGACCACAATCTCACCATGGTAAGTGATGATGGCCGAAGGTGGTAAGCACACATAGCCTAGATGGGAACTGGCTCTCAAGTGCAGCTGTCGGAACACACCAATAGGTGCTTGGCGACAGATTTTTCAACATGAGGGTGGTAGCGAGCCAGTCGGGTACTACAAAGTACCCTACCACCGTGCTATGGTTTCCTCACGATGTTTTCCTTCACCGAAAGCTCAAGCTCATTGTAGGATTCGAACCCACGACCTTCGTCGCGGTATCCGACGTCACTTACCACTGAGCTATCATCGCCTTTCATCAAGTGTTAAGAACAAAATTAAATGCATCCAGTGTTTAGCTTACAGGTACGGATTGTCAACATAAAAATGTTTTTTTTAACAAAAAAAACTGTCTTCCAAAAACGCTATAAGCACTAAAAAGTTGATAATAATAATTTAAACCTTGAATAATCTACCTAATATCACCTAAACTATAATAAAATATTATCAATTTTTGTTGGAGTTGAAATAGCCATCTTTTTTAATTTCTTGTTGCAGCTCGTTTAAATCTTTTCCATTGAGGTTTTGTATATTAGCTTCATTTTTTAGATCCATACATTTTCTTTCTTCATACTTGAGTTTCTCACCGGAGATTTTTCTCCGATGTAGAGTCAATTGTAACGCATACGCACACACTTATTAGACATAGGTAGATAGACGCAACGCAAAATTAGTTTTACTTAAGAAAATGAAACGATATTTCTATTTCATATTGATTTTTTTCGTTACATTTTCATGAATTCCTTATTAAAATTTTATATTGTACTCTATGTATCTTTTCACCCTACCATCTATTTTACCCCCTAGAGGTTTGGAAAAGCCCCTCCTTACCCATTCTTCGGGTACTCAAGGAATATTTCTTCGTCAATCTATAAAGACACCAAATTCCAAAGTTGAAAATCTGTCGCCAAGCACCTGTTGGTGTGTTCCGTCCGTTACACTTGAGAGCCAGTTCCCTTTAAAGCATTGTAATAAGGTGTACAACACATTGACAATCCCCTGGTATTGCTAATGTCTATAGGCGACTATAGACCACGCGCGGTCATAAGGGAGGGGTCACAGGGGACATGACCCCCCCAAAATCATCCACGTAAAAATTAGCAAAAAAAAACTGCCCCTATCTGCGATGCATTTACTGGACATATCTTATTATTAGTGACCCCCCCCCCAACATTTCAGGCTGCGACCGCGCCTGCTATAGACGCTACCATAAAGTGACCTGGCCTGGTTATGGCATAAAAAATATCATAGGCATAGAGAAGATGTATCTAGGCTGTAACATGAATGAAACGAACGGCTCAAGTGAACCAAGTAGAAGGCTTCCTCCAAAAATTGTCTCTGGCTCTGAGCAAACGCCTATAACATACAATATAGCAATACTTTTTAGTCTATGGTATTGCAGAAATTATTTTTAGATATAGTACCGCCAGTATGGTGTTGTTACTATTATTGCTCGTAAATAAAAGTATGGCCATCCAAAGAGGAAACGCTGCCAGCCTGCTGGCAGATCGTGTTTCCATCTTTTTTTTTAATTAACGCAGTTGGGATTTTTATTTTTTTACCTTTTTTTCCTAATGCCTTACACTGCATCTGAGTATCCTTTCGATTGTTCTGTTATAGTGTTGTCGATAGGTTTATATGTAGGTATATATCGATAAGTATTATGTCGATATGTAGGACTACAGCACTAGCGAATAGTCACCTAATGATAAGTGACTACCGTCGCCTATAGACTTTAGCAATACCAGGAGGATTGCCACAAGCAACACAAGTTTTACAAATATTAAACTTTTTTAAATCAAATAAAAAATACAGCATCTGTTAAATATGAATCTGAAAGGTCTCTCTATTATCTAATCATTTCAGAATTGGACCACACAAGCGAAACCCTGCTGATTTCAAGATGGCGTCTTGCAACTGTCAAAATAGGGGCGAGCGAATTGATTTATAGGTGAACTTAGTGTTTAGAATACTTCGTTGGTGGTTTCCACACGTGGAATATTAAGATTGGTAACTCTATATACAGGGTGTCCGGTAAGTAGTACGACAAATTTAAGGGGGAGATTGCTGGGCGGGTCATCTACCAAATATGCAAAAATTACCTCATTACAAGTTTCACAATTTTTGAGATGTATCGATATTTTTGACTTTTATGTATTGATTTTTTATTTTAAATATCTCGAAAATATGACTCAACCACCTATGCCCCTTAAGTTTGCCGTACCACTTACCCGACACTCTGTATAAAACGGATTTCAATAATCTTTGATTTGTTGAAAAGAAAAATTAACGAGAAATAAATTGAAGAAAAATTATTATTGTCATACATTTTGTATAGAAGGACTTTTTTGAGAATGACATATCTCGAGATAGTATTGACTGGTGGTTTAGATTTCACTATTGGACCCGGTAGGTGGCGCTGAATTCGGTTTTGTTTTAGTTTCAGGGCAGGACAACGTCTGCCGGGCCCACTAGTAGGCGGGCGGTTTCACCCGCATTCCTGAGGGATCTTATCTTTTCCCGGAATAAAAAGTATCCTATATTTTATTCCAGGATATATAGCCTACCTGTGTGCCAAGTTTCATCAAAATCTGTTCAGCCATTTTTGCGTGAAAGAGTATCAAACATCCATCCATCCATCCAAACTTTCACATTTATAATATTAGTGGGATGAATTTGGTGTACGTAAATTATCGTGTGGAAACTTCATGGCAAACTGGACCTTATTGACTAAATAGTTCCATCCCAGTCGGTCTCCTGTAACAAAGAGGTTTTTGTAAATAAACTGAAATATCAAATAATGATGTTTTTGAATAGGATATTATGATGAATAGATGGCTATTTAGGTACTGTTTTTAAATATATTGCTCTTTTATCGAGACACCAGCTGTCCACCGGGGTCTCACCAGACTTCCCGAAGGATCTTTTCATCTGTTATTCCAGGATGATCTACCTATGTTTCAAGTTTCATCAAAATCTGTTCTCTAGTTTTTGTACTACCATGGTCAGATAGCGGTCAAACAGAAGCTTATACAAAAGTTTAAAAAAACTTTCACGGAAAGCTGTCGAAACCGCAGGCTAAAGCTAGGTAACCGATCCCCTTTTACTCCATAAATGGCAAAGCAAGAGCGAGCATGTAATTGCAACATACTCGCTGCGCTGCGCTGAGCTGAGCTGAGGTGCGGTGAGGTGCGCGGGCGCAATAAAAACAAGACGAGTGAAACAATGTACGCGGAAGCCACTCTCCGGAAGATAGCATGTCTTCTGAACTGCTCTGGTGAACGTGGCGCAAGTGATGAGAGATTAAAACATTTTTTTTTTCTCTTTATTGGATCAACAAACAGTTTACACAATATCTTATACTTAAAAAATTAAAATAAACAATAGTACTAATTGTGAAACCCACACCGTTGACCACCAGTTACTATCTGTTTAAGTTGAAAATGATAGAATGTAAAATAAAATAAACAATTTACACTAGACATTAGTATCCAAAATAGGTTGAAAATTGAAGTAGGTATATAAAGTTAAACATTTTTTTCATATAATATAAAACAGGATGTATAAAAACAAAAAATTATGTAACAGTATTAACATTATCTGTTGCACAACTTTTTTAAACCTTGATAGTTAAAACAATTCAAATTAGTTTTATTTAGATAACTATACCTACTATCTATACTAATATTATAAAGAGAAAAGATTTGATTGTTTGTTTGCATTAAATAGGCTCTGAAACTACTGGACCGATTTGAAAAATTCTTTCACCATTAGAAAGCTACATTATCCCTGATGAACATAGGCTATATTTTGTCCCGGGAAAAGATAAGATTCCACGGGAACGCGGGTGAAACCGCGGAGACCAGCTACCTAAATATCAGCCGCTACATTTTATGCACTTGTACCACACAGCGACCGGACGCATGTTTTTTGCCATACAAATTACATCACTGCAATACTTAGCCAGTGTCCGAGCGTCCGAGGCATGCATAGCGCTATTATAATGTATGTCGCGGTCAAAGTGAGAACATTGCCTTTTGCGAAATGTCTAGTTGACCTAATTATGGATTTATGCTAATCAAAAAAAAAAAAAAACAATAAGCAAGGAGGTATGATTCTTCTTTTTCAGTCACGTATAGACTATAGAATATGTTAACTTATTCTTTTGTGAAAATTAATTTTCAATCATAAATGCTTAGTTCAAAAAATTACTTTACTACCTAAGAGGGCGATGGCTGCCACATGCGTCATAGTTGTGAACAGGTGCTGCTTGTGGGGACTGGCCTGTGCGAGTTAATTGTTTACTTCGACAATCACAACTACTTAAATTATATTTAATAATTATTTTTTGCTGCTATAACTCGCAAATATTTTCATCAATACTTTTTGAAACGAGTTAATGCTGAGTTTTTTCCGGGTCTTCTCAGCAAAATAACCTTCTGAACGGTGCATTAGAGTCTAGCTAGACTATTCATAAGTGCTTTCAAAGACCTATTTCAATAAAAAATGTTTTCATTTTTAACAAAAGTACCAGACTAACAAGTGTCTACTCGAAATAGACAGAATAAAATTACGTAGTAAGTAAGCGATTTAAATCATCAAAACATGGATTTGGAAACTTTATAAAACTCCCCATTTAACAATCACTCGGTAACATTTATACAGGTCGTTCTGACCAAAGAGTATATGGTCTGACGCTCGGTAATCAAACCATTAACATTATATTATTTGCATTTATTTTTTACAATGGACACACGTGAAACACCTGCTCGTTACGCTTGTTATATACTTTAAATACATTTTAATGTATGCTTGCATTTAGGCATTAAAACACAGCGCAGTAAAATATACTCAAAAAAGTAATCTTATTCCAAAAGCTTTCTTGAGTGAGAGAGATCTATTCGAGATTGTATTGTCATATTTTTTTATAATCTTTATTCATGACCATAGATACAAAGTTTTTCAGCCGCAAATATTTTCTTCAGGTTTTAATATTCTTCTTTTATGTTATAGTCTCGTTATATCACATTCATAGTCAGGTTTAAGTGAAATTGGTGGCCGTACCAATAAAACTTTTCACGGAACTTTCGAGACAATCTGAAAACTTACGATACACGCTTTCATTTCATTTCACTTCACCTGTGCACTTAGATTGATCTTTATTGGACAAAATACCACTTGCTGTTTGTTTTTAGGGTAAAAAAAATCCTTTTCGGATACGGAACACTAAAAACAAATATGAGAATAAAAATGAAAGTATTAAAATGCCGCATTCGATTACAATTTTATCTCGTAACGTCTTAGATTAATTTTTGAGAGCAGGTTTTTGAACTGTTGCGTTAAAAAGATATTATTTATGTTATTCCGGGGAAGAGTCACATGATAGCTCAGTGGTAGTGAAGTCGGATACCGCGACGAAGGTCGTGGGTTCGAAATAGTTCGAATCCTACAATGAGCTTGAGCTTTTGGTGAAGGAAAATATCGTGAAGAAACCATAGCATACAGTGGTGATAGAGTAGGTACTTTATAGTTCTCCACTAGCTGGCTACCACCCTCAATTTGAAAATCGCCAGGTACCTATCTTTGTGTTCTCGCAGCTGCACTTGAGAGCTATTTTCCTTCTAGGCTTTGTGTGCTTACCACCATCAGACACAAACTTATACAAAGTAAAAAATATATCTATATAAACATCTTAGATGAATATGATGAAAAGACCGAAGGTGATTTACACACACAACCTCGAATAGAACTGTGGAAACCGTTATTGAGCCCCTAGGTAATAAATAATGAAAACCGTGTTAATTACAACTTAAAAGCGTTAGAAACTGTTTAAAAACTTAAATTACTAAGTGCTTACGATGTATTAACGGTAAAATAAAAAAATACCATAGATCATAGACAAAGGAAACGAAAAAAGTTTGACTCAAAGTAGCTCGATGTAAAAAGTAAATTGCAACAAAAACAATCGTTTGATTCGAGTGCTATCGGTAAATTCTCACGATTACTTTATATTTTCCTTTTTTCAGCGACTTCGACCGTGTACACAGATTTAATTTTTTTTTTTTTTTTTTTTTTTATGTCACAAGTGACAACGAGGCAGGCGGGTCACCTGATGGTAAGTGACAATCGTCGCCTATTGACATTGGCAATACCAGGGGATTGCTAATGTGTTGTACACCCTATTCAATGCCTTAAAGGCGAACTGGCTCTCAAGTGCAAATGCCGGAACACACCAACAGGTGCTTGGCGACAGATTTTCAACTTGAGGGTGGTAGCCAGCCAGTCGAGTACTACAAAGTACCCTACCACCGTGCTGTGGTTTCCTCACGATCTTTTCCTTCACACAAAGCTCAAGCTCATTGTAGGATTCGAACCTTACCTTCGCCGCGGTATCCGACGTCACTACCACTGAGCTATCATAGCCTTAACATGTTATAAGACCAGCTAGTTTAAACGAAAATAAGGTTAGTAACCCATTATGACATATCAACGAGAATACTATTCAATCTACTGAAAAGTGTTCATGTCCGCACGTCCATGACTCAATACTGACATTACATTACGTAAACAATAGTACTTATCTACGTAATGACTTATGACTTTAAAATGATACCCCTGAGTCGACATCAAGCAAGTCAGTAAGACCTTTGAAATCTAAATGGTGACCAGCGACATTTGTTTTTACTTTTGGATACGCTTGTGCAAAGAGTAGCTTGTGTTTGACCACAATCTCACCATGGTAAGTGATGATGTGGCCGAAGATAAGCACACAAAGCTTAAGCCGGCCAGTAGGGTAGGTACTAAAAGTGCTCTGTACTGTAGCTGGGGCTTAGAATAGCAGCTACGGTGCTAGTCGTAATTTTCATTCTTAGAATATTATTATTACGCATAATATAATGTTTGTATCGATAAAATACTAATAATAATTAAATAAATACATTTTAAAACTAAAAAGAGATGGCAAGAGACCGGACGGGATGACCCTGGTTCCATGGAGCTTGGGAAGGGCACTGGTATGGGATGCTACCTGTGTGGAAACATTAGCCCCTTCTCATCCTCATGGAACCAGCATTCAAGCAGGCGCGGCGGCTGAAGCGGCAGATAAATTAAAAAGACAATATTTTTTTTTATTCTGGATAAGCTTGTGTTTGACCACAATCTCACCGTAATCTCAGGTAAGTGATTATGTGGACGAAGGTGGTAAGCACACAAAGCCTAGATGGGAACTGGCTCTCAAGTGCAGCTGTCGGAACACACCGATAGGTGCTTGGCGACAGGTTTTCAACTTGAGGGTGGTAGCCAGCCAGTCGGGTACAAAGTACCCTACCACCGTGCTATGGTTTCCTCACGATGTTTTCCTTCATCGAAAGCTCAAGCTCATTGTAGGATTCGAACCCACGACCTTCGTCGCGGTATTCGACGTCACTTACCACTGAGCTATCATAGGTAAATATAGGGGTCTCGGCACTAAATATAATTTTATTCCTTTCGGTGTTGAGACCCTTGGTCCGTGGGGTTCTGGCGCTTACCAGCTCTTTAAAGAGCTGGCTACTAGGTTAAGATTTTGTACTGGGGACCGAAGAGCTGGCAGTTTCCTCGCACAACGTATCAGCATTGCGATACAGCGAGGAAACGCTGCCAGCATCTTCGGAACCATGCCAAAGAGGCCTAACTTTTTTAATTTATTTTAGTTATTAGTTTTAAGTTTGTATCTTGTTTTGTGATCTTCTATGTTTTTCTTTATATGTCAAGATGTTTTGTTTTTTGTGTGTTCTGTCCAGTTGTTCGTGACGTTTCTCTTGGCGGCCACTGAAAATCAGTTCTGTTATCCGGTCAACGGTTAACAGTGTTTTACTGAGTCGCTGACCAATTTGGATGTCACACAACACCACCTACTTTATTAACGTTATTTATTACTTGATAAATATATATTATTATGTATGTTTGTGGTGTTGTGTGTATTTTTTCAAAATAAATATATGTATTTTTGTGAACGGGAGCTAGACGGAAAAAATGCTCACGAAAAATTGTCTCCGACACTTTTGTGTCGGTGTGCTATTGTAAGCTGTGCGGCGTGCGCATGTTTCTCTGTCTGTCTGTCTCTCTCTCTCTCTCTCTCTCTCTCTCTCTTATAGAAAGCAAGCCAGATATTTTCATTTCTATTTATATATATATTAAAAAAAAAACTATTTATATATATTGTTTTTGTATATATATATACTCTCTCGACTTATATAACTTTTATAACTTCTTTCCATCCGGGTGTCCCTTGACACCTCTCAAGTTTTTTTCTTTTCTTCTTCTTCTTTCTTTCGTAAAAGGCGACTAAAAGGGGACCTTTCGGGGTCGTGGGCAATCGGGTGGGGGCCCCGAGCACCCAAAAGCAGCCCCGAGGAGGATGATGGGTCGTCGTGGTTACGACCCATCGTGTGATAGCACAGCGAGGGTGCTGTGGGGAGGTATCACACTTCCCCCGAGACGGGCTATCTCAGCGCCGCGCGTGGAGGGGGTTGAGTATGAGTTCTGTACGAGAACCCGAACCCCTCTAAAGCGCAGATGGTGACCACCGTGGGGTTTTAGCCAGTAAGAGTCTGGCATAACCCGGTCGCTGCCCTCCTTGAGCGATCGGGTATCCTTTGAGGATTTCCCCACGTTAAAAAAAAGTACTACAAAGTACCCTACCACCGTGCTATGGTCTTGTATGAAAACCGGATGACTGTTTTTATTCTGAAAATAAATAATTAAATATATATAGGTAGATATCCAACCTCGGGACAAACAGACGTTCATAAATCTGTGTGGGAATCGAACCCACGACCTGCGGCGTGAAAATGTTTTATACACTTGTAAGAGTTAGTTAATCTATCTAAAATAAATATAAGTAACATCCCAATTTCAAAAGAAAGTCAAACGACATCCTGTCGTTTTTAAAAAAAGAAACTCCAACCTTAAAAATGATAATTACAGATTAATATCAATATGGAGGTTTAATCAACTGTCGCGCAACTTTCTATAGCCCAATAACTATCTTCAAAAAAACAACACATATTAAAGAGCCCAAAAACAAAACAAAACGTACTAACTTCTCCTTGTCAGACTCGAATAGTACACTCCAAGTCTACTATCAAACTACTTTATTTCTATAGTAAGTATCCAATACGTATTGAAAACATCTTTTACAAACCAAACGCAATCAAGAAATGCAATGGACGGTACATTAAGTATTCGCGCGTAAAAACAGTCGGCGTCGCAGTACACAGAACCTATCACTGAATGGAAAGGCGCAACGTACATTTCACCAAGTATAAAATGCTTGTGGGGATCGCAAACTGCACCAGTCAATACTAAGAAGTCGACAACACCCATCTAAATCCATCAACATGATCGCATTTGTAAGTTAACTTTTTAATTTATTTTTTTAATGTGAAGTGACGCAACGCCATTTTCGGATGACATTCTCTCGTATCGAAGTGACGTCGAAAATCGACAAGTTCCAATTTTAAATTAAAACAAATCGTGTGTTTATTTGACATGCATAAATTATGTAGTTCTAATTTTAAATACAGTGTTTTAATTATTCATACAATCTGTAAAGTCTTAAACAGCGATCGGAATTTTAATTGTATGATAATTAATGTTCTCACGAGCCATATATTGTACAGGTGAATGTATAATTGACTTGACATAACAGCTATTATACGGACATGGTATAATGACGTCATTATGTAACACTTGAGTTGCATTTCATCTTACAAAACACAGTGAAGGGACTTCCTACATTCTTTGCAAAATGGAACACTTGCGGTTAAGAATCTCGAGTGCTGCCTCTCGCTTTCGATTAAAACTTTATAACTTGAATTACGAATTAAATTCTCCAATGACATAAGCTGGACATATTTTTGTAAAAGTTTCTTAGCTATCTACCATATTATGCTTTCGAGTGAATGATTATTTTTTTATAATTGTGGACAACTAGTCCCTCGGATTCATTCGCGTTCTCGAGGATTATTATGATATCCTATATTTAACTCTAGTACATGATCTACCTGGGTACCAAGATTCATAAAAATCCGTTCAGCCGTTTTTGCGTGATTGAGTAAAATATCCAAAAATACAAACTTTAGATTAGAAATATAGAAGACCACCATACATTGCAGATTTTTGAACATCCTTAAACTCCGTCCAAATCAAAGATACTAAAATTACTAACAAACCTATCACCTTTCAGAAAACAACAGCAATCCTGCTCTTGGCAGCACTCGCCAGCGCCCGACCGTCCGACGAATGGGAGCCCGAAGGTCACACACACTCGGAGCACACCAAACCGTACCACGTGACGGTGGTGAAGAAGATCGGAGTGCCGATCCCACACCCCGTCGCGGTATCGGTGCCGCAGTACGTGAAGATACCTATACCCCAGCCCTACCCAGTCCATGTGACAGTCGAGCAACCGATCCACGTTCCAGTATACAAGGTAAGAATTATCCTGGGATATTTTTCAGACATGGTTATCTTATCCCAAACTAAGCAGAGCTTGTGCAATGTAACCAGATAAATGATACTTCTTTAAAGATAATGGAGGAGCGAGGTGTTAGACTCCTCCATTGAAAAGGGAAGATCTTCCGCCAGGCTAGGGCATCGTGTCTAGGGACCGAGGTCCAACTTTAGAAGTTGGAAACTTGTATATATGGAGATCGCATAGAAAACTTCGTTAGCGCGATGTAGATTATTGGAGCGCCATCTATCTAAGAGTCATGCGTAAGACACACATACTCAGGACAAACAGATATTGCACACAAATATCTGAATGAAATCGAACCCACAACCTATGTCCTGAGTCCGACCCATCAACATAATGATATAGGAGCTCAATCAGGAGTCATAGTGAAGAGAAGAGACTCTATACCTTACAATGCTAGAGCTGATGAGTAACCTGAGGGTTCGCAATGGGACGCACATTCCCAAACTACATACAGATCTTCAGGAATTTTGATTCAACTTATATGCTAGTCTATGTCTAAATTTGGACACAGCAATGAACAATTTGGATTTAGAACGATTATGGATATGTGAATTTTGGAGCTTTTGTTTCTTCACATTTTTTAATTTATGGTTCTTCTGC